>JAJUPC010000040.1:0-1307087 GCA_023614405.1 Avena insularis | reverse complement strand
TCGGATCTTTGCACCCCTTGAATGTAATCACTCATAACAAGGTATCAAGGCTCACTTTGTGATCATCCGGCTTAAACTCAAATGCATAGTTTAAAAAAATGACAATTCAAAAATTTAATCTTTATCATATGGGAAGATCCTACTTTTTTCAAAAACCACTCAAACAAGCTCAACTTTCCAAAACCCAAGCATCTCAGAGACTTCACCAGCGCTCAATCTAGCAAAACCCACCAAAAATATTTCTCTTCATCAAAGCAAAGGTTATGAGTACACAAATCAAACAAAATATCAAACACTATTGTGAGTAGTGATTCGCTTACTAACTTGTTCCCTAATTAGCTTCACATGCCTGTTCATTAGATCATCTTAGAAGTTTAACTAAGGACTAGCTTTTACCCTGTGAGCTAAGCCATTGCCATCCAATGGTGAACAAACAGCACCCCTTGTCACCCCATTGTGGACAACGGTGATCCTAGAGGAAGAACTAGCCTTGTAACCTTGTCTGGAGGTAGCCCAACGTCCACCAATACTACTCGCTCCCAGCATAGCAGGCTTGCAAACCACAGACCACGCGCATGCAAGCTGCGCCTGCATCGGGCCGAGAGACCATGCCGGCATGCGCCAGATCACGACTCCTCGGCCATGGGGCCCACAGGGGCACCATCGCACCGCCTCGCCTACTTGATCGCCACCTAATCCCCACCGACTCAGAGACCGCCAGACATCTAGTTTGTGATCTTGCTTGTCACTGGCACAAGACAAACCATGACCACGCCCGTCATTGGCCAAAGACGCCAGCTTCGCCAAGCGTGAAACACCGCCGTTCAGACCAAACCACACATTGCCTCTATGCCTCGAGACTATGTCGTTGGAGCATCGCCAGAGGTAGCACCGCACTGCCCCTACCCTTGCCCATGCCATTGAGCGCACCGCTCAGAATCCTGTGCTCGACGAAGCTCACCGTGGCATACCTGACGATCCCCTCGCTCGATTATAAATAGAGGCCACCCTTGCACGCATTTCTTCACACCATCTCACTCCCTATCTCTCACCGATCGTGCCACACCGTTCTCGTAGCAAGGCAAGTACCACCCACCGCCAGAATTTTCACGAGGCGCCGCCTGGACCGAAGAAGGGAGCCAGCGATTGGAGCAATACTGTGAGTAATCCACCTTAGGTACGGAGATTCAGCCGTTGTCGACTTGATCGCTGCTTACGCCCTCCCTCGCCGACCCTCGCCAGCACTTTGATGCCAGTAGACCCCAACCCAGACCCTCAGCGTAGCGCTTAGGTTTAGTTCTCAGCCCGGGTTAGTCTACGCCGATCATTTATGACTCCAAATAGCTAGATTAGAACTAGATCGAACGATCCACATCGCCCCATTACCTGCAGCCTGCCCCTGTGTCACTGACGGAGTGGGGTTAATCACTTACCGGCAGCCTCTACCTTTAGGGAGCACCTGCGCTTAACGAGCATGAAGGTGTGCCTGCCCAAGAATCTCTTCATGAGCAAATTTAGTTATTCAAATTAAACCTTTTTTCTATTTCTCTAGATTCAAACACACTGCACAACAACTTCAAAAAATCAACCCAGATCTATTCAGTTACCAAATTGAATGAAACCAATTTGTTGGAAAGGTCTCAGAATGCTGAATCCAAAACCCCGTTTGGATTCAAGTCATTTGGATCTATAGATCACCCATGGTAAAAATAACAAAATGAAGCTTTTACGCATTCAAACATTTTTCAGAATTTAAACCCATAATAGATTTTGAGTTGATTCCAACTCTCAAAAATCACATTTAACCATACCTTTCGTAATATATAAAAATAAATCTTGCAGAAATAATGTTCAAGTAATAAAAAGAATGCTAGCATAAGCATTTCTAGCCACTTTAATTAATTAAAATAAAAGGGTTAAAACCTTATTAAATTGTGACAATTCACTTTAAATCACATGTCCCATGGATTGGACTATTGGCCATGGTGATGACATGTGTCAACATGATCCCATGTTGGGTTTGGATAATATTAAATCTTAAGTAGTTTTTAATGAGTAGAAATTACTTTTCTAAAAATAAAAGGATTTAAATCAGCTCCTAACTCGTGGGTATCGTTAGGGATGATGCTAGATCATCCATAGGACCCTTGTGTTGTGATGATTGCAAGTAGTTAAGTATTGTTTAGTGATTGTGTACCTCGATTATTCATAGACACTAGTACCGACCAAAGATAATGAGGAGGAAGGAGGATACCACAATGGGTTAAATAGCTTTAGGAGAACTTCAACCATCCGCTATACTACTAAGGCAAGCTAGTAACCTTGCAAGCTAACACTGTAATTTAGCGCTTACATACTGATATTGATGCAAGGTGATATTATACCTATGCAAGCTAACCCTTGCAAGATACCCTACCGATGCAATACAAACCCATACTTGTTCTATGACTACTATAATACCTTAAGCATATGTGATCATACCTACTTGATAAACCAATCCACTAGATTTTATGGTGCAAGCTTCTTACTTGTATTTCTTTATCAAAGCTTACTTAGAGTTTCATGCCATTAAGTGACTGGGTAGATATTGGAAAGATCTTTGAAGGTTGCATAAAGAGTATAAAATTTGGCCTAAGTTAGAAACCTTGACATCAGCTTGAGACATGAGGTTGTAGATACTTGGTTGAAACTCCACTAGTTACCAACCTCATTAGTACTACCCCACCTGTAGATGCCGCAAAAGGGCTAAGCATAAAACTTGATCAACTTTTAGATGGGAATACTTGGTGGAAAAATGGTTATGAAAACCTTGGAATGATGGATCATTCTATTGAAATGTTTTCCAAACACTTGAGAAGTTTGGTGATAAAAATGTTGAGGCATGAGCCTTAGCCCCTTTATAAAACTGATGGTTATGCGGATGCGATACCATTCCAATTTTATCGTATAACCACAACACCGAATATTGGGTAGGGCTGTGGAAACTTATATTCCTTAGTATTAGTTCCTCATGGCCAAGGTCCGAGCTGAGGCTACCTTGTGAAGATTGTCCACTGGCAGTACTCCAAGATGACAAGTTGGTCATGGTTGGGAGGCCAAACTCACGGAGAGGTGCTTATACTAGGCTGCGGTAATCGAAAAGGTTAGGATTGATTATCCACATCGAGTATGGTGAATTCAGGATTTGTTCTGGGATGTATCGAATGTTGTGGTGAAAGTGTACAATCTCTGCAGAGTGTCAAACTATTCGAATAGCTGGCGTCATGATTATGGACGATTGGAGTGACCCATCGTTCTCGGTCGACTTTTCAAAATGACCGTGAAATGAACCAAGACTTTGACTCGACCACAACAGAGTTGTGATATGAAATACAAGTTCCCAGCTAGGAGTTATAAAATTGCGACTAGCTTTAGAACTTAGTAGAGATAAATCTTTTTGCAAAACAACCCTAGAGCCTAGTGTCCTATTATCCAAAAAACCTTTACCTATTAGTATTAGTTTGTAGTACTTAAAGAGTACTCATGGCTTGGTCCCCGGCTATTCCCATGTCCGAATATGAAGAGGAGTACACGGAAGATGGACCCGGAAGGTTACGACAACCAGGATCATCTCCATTGCCTTGTGACCTCAAGATGGAGTCGCCCTACGCTACCGTTATTATTCCGTATTCACGCTTGATGTTGTATTAAGAAGCTGGATCATGAGATCCCTATTTGTGTAAGAACTTATGTATCGCTTTGTAATGGATGATGTACTATGGTATCCAATTTTGTTATGTCTTCGCAAAAATGGTAATCCTGGGATTACGATGTATGGCATAACAGGCATCTAGGATTGAAAAATCCGGTGTTGTGTTGCCTATATTACACTGTGGGCGTCATGATTGTTGAGACCCTTGGTTATAATTTAATTTCATTCCATGCTCTTGGAAAGATGGGCTTTGCCATCTTTATTGATGATGATATTGTGGTTCTCATGTGGAGCAAGTATCTCAAGGTAAACTTTACGCCGAAATGACTTGTATGTGGTGGACTTTTGGGGCAAACCACTACAAGTGCGATGTGCTTATTCGGGAAGGCCAATGTGGGTTGGTTATGGCATCGCTCAGCCCATGTCAACATGAGAACTTTGCAAAGTCTCCACAAGGATGGCCATATTGTTGGACTAAAATAAAATGTTTCCTTTGCCAAAGATCGTGTTTGCAAGGATTGTGTTGAAGGAAAGATGCATGATTCTCCCCACAAGCCAAATAACCAAATCAAGTCCAAGAAGATCTTGGAGCTCCTTCATGTGGATCTCTTTGGTCCTCCATCTCATGCAAGTCTTGGTGGGAAGAAATATTCTTTTGTGATTGTTAATGACTATTCAAGATACTCATGGGTATATTTCTTCAAGTTGAAAAGTGAGACCCAAGAGCACTTCATCGACTTCATCAACATGGTTCAACGTCAATGAAATCTTCCCGTATTGATTATAAGAAGTGACAACGGCACCAAGTTCAAGAACTACACCTAGAATGGATTTCTTAGTGATGAGGTGATAAAACACCAATATTCCACTGCATATACTCCTCAACAAAATGGTGTATCCAAGAGGAAGAACCGGACTTTATTGATATGGCTAGAACCATGTTGGCAGTTTAAATCTCCATACAACTTTTGGGCCAAAGCAATCTCCACCGCTTTCCATGCATCAAACCGGCTCTACCTCCGCAAAGAATTGATCAAGACTCCATATGAAATACTTACCGGTAACAAGCCCAATGTATCTTACTTCTAGGTGTTCGGTTGTAAGTGTTTCTACCTGATAAAGGGTGTTCGCTTGTCCAAATTCGATTCCAAAGCATTAGAGGGTATTTTTGTTGGCTATGGTCTCGAATCTCACACTTATAGAATCTATGATAAGCTCTCCGGAGCTATCATGGAATCTAGTAGTGTGACTTTCAAAGAATATGATGGTCCCCAAGGGGGGCGTGTTGATTCAGATGATAAAATGCCTCATGATGCCATAGGAATAATGCGTCGCATCCCAAAATTTTCCAAATTTTGAAATGTGAAAAATAAATAAACAAAAGAAATGATTGTTGAAATTTAGGGTGAAAATAAACTTTTTGATTCCAAATGGAAACATCAAAACCCATCTTGAACAAACTTTGAATGAAAAGGGAATCAAACAAAATTACAATCAAGTGAAATGCATTCATCAATAATGTATCTTGAAATTTAAACACTTGGAAAATTAAACCAAAACCCTAAAACCCTAATGGAATAATACATTTCCAAGATCTCTCTAAGACTATGGATTTGATCCATATAAAAAAAATCAACAAACATTTATAAATGATCAAGAATGATAAAGTAAAATATTATAAAACCATAGAAATTGGTTTCACTCAATTTGGAGTCATAGATAAAAACTTATGAATTTATTAAGATAAAAGGAATTAATTTCCAAAGCTAATAAAGCCCTATCTAAAATCCATGCCAAATCTTGAGCAAATAAATCCTAAAGGAATTTAAAAAGATAAACAAATATTAAATAAAGTTATGCAAATTGGAATCACCAATTTTGGATCTTTAAATAAAAAGATATGGATTTTATAAGGCAAAGGAAGAAATAAATAAGGAATATTTAAAAGCCAAATTAAATCTTGGACAAACAAATGAAATGAAAGATTATTGATTAATAAAAGGAGTAAAGGATTATTTAAATAAAATCATAAGGATTGATTAATATCCAATTTCATTTAAATAAAGATAATTCCCAATTTAAATGAACATTAAATCATATTAAAGTATTTTAAATAATAATTCAAAGTGAATTGTTTGTACTATTGAATAAATAAAATCTACAGAAAAAGGTTTGACAAAAAAATTGTAATTCAAATAGAAGTTTGAAAACATATTTAAAATCCTATTTGAATAAAGACAAATGCCTATTTTAAATGAATAATGTACCCTAAAAGAATAAAAGAAATATTCTAAAATGGACTTTAGAATATATCAATAAACAGTATTAAAAATATACTCAAATTTTGGAAAAGTTTTGAAATAAAAGTAGTGTTTGAAACATTTGAATAAATTCAAAACAGAATAAAAGAAACAGAAAAGGATTTAGAATAAAAAAAGGAAACAAACCAAGCCCAGAAACAAGGCCCAGTCCAGCCCAGCAATGCAGCCCACTTTTCCCCCCAACGCGAATGGTTTTCTTACCGCAAACCTGACCCCTTAGACGCTGACGAGACGACCCCACGCGCAACCCTCTCCTTCGTTGACAGTGCAACCCCACACTTCCAATCATCGTTCTCACCCGCCGCGACCGTTTTCCCCCTCGCACCTCGCTATTCCATCTTTGAATCCACCGCGTGAATTCGCATCAATGCGTGAGTAAAACTCGTCTGTGATCATGCACAATAAATCGCCTCGCCCTCCTCCACATTTTCCCCCAGACGCCATTCACTCTCTGCCACCGGGCTGCCCCAATTGCCCACTGAAAACCTCCTGCTCCGACGAGCTTTTCCGGCGAAATCCGGCGTCGTCTGACCTCCCCTTGCCCTTTGGACTCCACGAGCATGCTCGCCACCACCACCTTTGCCAAGGCCTCCACTGCCGAAGGCGTGCCCAGAGCTCGCCTCGGTATGCCTCTGAGCATCGCCACCCTCTGCCGAATCTCTGGTGAGTCTTAACCCTCAACCTCATGAGCGCCTCGAGTTACGACTTACACCATCTAGTTCGCCTGCTTCCTGTGCATCTCCAGGTGCCCTCCAATAATCCGTGCGTGACCTACAAGCTTGCCTTCGTCTTCAACAGAGAGCACCCGTCGCCAGGAGCTACTCCAGCGAGCAATCCCTGACACCACCGTGCGCCCCTTGGACTACTACGACCACGTCGAGCTTCTCCGCACCCCTGCAGACCCTGTGAGCTACTCCATCTCTTGCTTCCTGTATCACCGGAACCGTCGTTAGCCGAGCGTCTCCGCCGCGCGCTACCGTCGAGCGATGCCAGTTCCTGGCAGTTGCGCTGGTAGCCATTAGATTTGAAACGCCTGGCTAAGATTAGATCTTAGATCGAAGGGGTATCGTGTGCTCTGTGCCACACGATCTTATTTAGATCTAACGATCCACAGAGCGCAATCCGCACAAACCAGTACGCACAATTTAGAAGCAGACATGTGGCCAGTGATTGTTTTAAAAACAGAAATTTGATCTATTAGATGATAGGATTTGTAAAATTCATAACTTTAAATCTACACGTCCAAATTTTGCAAACTTTATACCATTGGAAATCAGGAAAAAGAATTCTACCCAACCATGCCATTTGTTTAATGATTTGCTTCTATAATATTGGTTGTTTTTGCAGAAACATGTGTAGGCCTAATTTGAGTATAAAAATATTCTAAAAATGATTTTAGAGTAAAATCTTTCGTAAAAGGTTTGTTTTGAACCTACTGACCATAAAAACCAACTTGTAGATTTAAGAATATATTTTTTGATGCAAAGGAATAAATCTTTGAACAAAAGCATTTCTAGTTGAATAAAAATGTTGTTTATGTTTTAAAAATGCTTTTTAAGTAAAACCTTTTGGAAAATGATTTGATTTAAAACCTCTAACCCTAAACACCAAATAAAATATTGCTTTGAATTAAAAATGGAATTTGGATAAAACCTTTTGCAAATGTATTAATATTAAACACTTTGACCATAAACACTAACATTTGTGTTTAAAAATATTTGACTAACACTCAAAATATTACTTTGATTTAAATCATTTTTAGCAAAACAAAAATGATTTAAATGGCCATTTTCACCAACTTGAATTTAAATGGTTTTACCACTTTTGTAATTGACCAATAGGAGCTTTAAAATGTTTAGAGCCTACTAGAAACCACTTTTCCAAATAAAACAATCTTTTGCATGCTTGCATGCATTGCTTGATTTTATTGTTTTATGTGGTGAATTGTTTGAATGCTAGTTTGAATATGTGCTTGCTTGATTGAATTGTAGTGAAGTTTGAAGAGTGTGATATTTGCAAGATCAAGGAGTGAACCAATATTCTCTACTAAAAAGGCAAGTCACACTATCATCCATGTCCATACTATTTTCATTACACTTAGTGGTATTTTTGTAGTATGCATGATAGGGCTACTATGTTACTATGCTATGCTATGTCCTATTAGGAAATCCTTTATACCTTCCTTAGTGAAAACATCATAGTTGTAGTATGCTTAGCCCTGCTATAGACTTGGGATGGAATACATGATATGATTATATGAAGTGTTGGAAAAATATATGTTTTATATAATAAAACAAGTACTCAATGAACCACAGGTGGAATGTGGAGACTCAATTTTGGATAAGGTGGCAACAAAGGAACCATGTTTATATGGCTATCTTTTTGTATGTGCACTAGAATAAAACCACATAGGGACCTAGATTGAACATGTTTACATGCAGTGGCTTGTGTCTGTACCACATGCTAAATGGGCTGGATTACTCAATTACATAGTGGAAGACCCTTGCATTGGCACCTACTAGTTAACTGGATTCATGTATTGGAAATATATCCTTGCATTGGTGCTCCGGTAGACAAGCTAGCATTATGTATTGGGAGGACTTCTACGAAAAGACTTTGTCACATTCTCGATCTGCTGGTACTCCATTTGGTGTGTACTTATCCAGCGGACACTGGTGGCGTTAAGACGAGATTGTGTCATGTGGGTAAAGTATACAACTTCTACAGAAGATCAAAATTCTAAGTACTTAGACGTGTCCCCGGTTATGGACAATTCTGAGAAACTAAGGCCTAAAGCTATGGAAGATCTCTGTAACTACCTCGGTGAATTACGCTCTTAGTTACAAGCCTGGATGAACGGAAATGGTTAAAATAGTACGGTGGGGCCAAATGCCACTCACAGGTAGACCTTTCGGCTGTCCTAACCATTTCCAAGCATCGGGACAAGAGCAGCGAGCGTAATCGGCATGAAGGGATCAACTACATACACAAATGAGTATGTATGCAAGCCACCATACAACAGTCCTCAGAGCCATTCCATCTAAAAGAAATAGAAATATTGCAACGCCATACGGCAAGATCCAAATATCCTAGATAGATATAATATTTTAGGATAGCTCCTCATACATCAAACATCAGAGTATCAGGCGGAAGCGGAAAACAAGATCCGAGTACGGATAAGAAGCAAATCGGCATAAGATGCCCCATAAATAAATACATCCCGCCCACAGATCTCACGGATCCGTTCTAATCTCTACACCGAAAGATCGCTACAACATCGTCTGCCTCCTCCACCCAGTATCCATCTTGCGAGTTTACCTGCTCATCCGAATCAAACAATTTATCGTGTGAGACCCTAGGGTACTCAAGAAGTCTTTATGCCTCTAAAGGACACAACAGGGTGACGCAATTGCAGCAAAAGATAATACCTAACAGTTCTATAGATACTCGCTAACCATCCGCCTAACCAAAGATAGACGGATGTCCGTGAATTAATAACGACAGTTATAACGGTAATATTAACAGATCCATCCTCCTCCTCGCTTACCAACGAGGAAGCGGACGAACAACCCCCCATCCATTGGCAGTTTTATTATCCATTCCGTGAGTGTTGCACTATTTACTAGTCAGGTACTTAGTCAAATTAAAAGCGGTACTTTAGTTATACTTGTCTATGATCGAGAAACTGTGCTCCAAGTCGTCCATAACCGCGGACACGGCTTTGAGAAGTTTTACCACTTGAGGGGTGCACAAATAGCAACACACTCGATCAACCTCGGAAAACCAAATCAAAACCCAGCGAGGCATTCCGACAAAGCGATCAAGGATTGAGAAATATTTCAGGGGCCACCCCATTAAGCTACCCGAACGGTTGGCGGCTCAAGACGGACTCAAGGTTTGTGGACGGCTGTAAACATCGGGAACCGAAAGTGTGGATCGGGCTTGTCGTCTGTAAAACGATGTCACGGCCCTAAGCGATGTGCTCCACGCACAATCTTAAATAAGCGATAAAGCATGGCATAAGCACAGATAGTAATAAAGCCCCAAACTACTTGTGGCCCCAAGAAATAAGAATGAATCAAGCTCGGCTGGGGGTTCATAAGCCTCCGGATGTGGATAGCGAATGTTCAAGGAACAGGAATCAAGTACTGGGTCCCACAGGACACAAGTGAGCATGAAAACCAAATAGCAGATATTGCTCACGGTGCCACGTCATTAGTTATCCCATTACTACTCAAAGTTAAGTTGTTTAGGTACCGTTATCCATCGACACTCACATACCCTACACATGCTGTTCTACGACCCGCATGTCTCAAACAACTCAGTAGTAATGGCTCATGGGATGGAGGAACAAGCTTCTGGGGTTTAAAAAGTAAAGGCTATGCAAAGATTGGATTCAGTTTAATGCAATCGCGACTCAATGATGCAAGAATAAGATAGAGGCAATAGGTACTATATGTATGCAAGCATGTGGTAGTACTTGCACAGCAGCTCGATTGAAGCAGAGAATGATCTGGTAGTGCTCACAGGTTTCTTGATATATCCCACCTTTCGTATTCAAGAAGAACCAAACAAACAAGGGCCAACATAAATAAAGTGCACAAGCATATGAATAAATGCGACAAGCAAACAATCATGCCATGATGAATGATGCACAGTTTGCATGGCATTAATGCAGCATGGCATGGGTGAGGTGTGGAATACAAGAATAAAGCCTTTTATTGATTTTTAGTCACCTTTTATCCTCAAATAAGTTGCTGTATACTTTATATTTATATGATGCATGCTGCAATTCAGAACATGGAATGCATAAACAGAAAGGTCTCGTCGAGCTGATCATTTTAGACATATTATTTGTCAAATTTGGAGTTATAAAACAAAAGTTATTAATTAATTAAGGAAAAGGGCATTTTATTGTAATTTTAATCAACTCGAAATTTAAAGTGTTCAAAATATATTTTGGAGGGCATATTTGAAATCCTCACATTTTTCTGATTTCAAAACATATATTACATGTTTAATTTGGAATTATATTTGAAAAGTTATTTGAAAACAGATTTAAATTTGGATTTTAAAACAAATTTGAAAAGTTTAAATTAAAACAGAAAATCAGACACCTGTTGTTACTCAAAGGCCATGCACCTGGGCCACGACGGGTGGGCTACCTAGACTCGCGAATGACAAAGGGGCCAGCGCCATGGAGCGCGGGTTGAGAGCTTAAACCGGAGCTTTCACGCAAAAAGCACACAACAAGTGGTGGCAATGTTGGGCGCGATGAAAACGGAGGGGCTATCCGAGAAAAGCCACGCTGCATCACATATTTGCCTCCTCGATCCGACGGGAGAAAAAAGACAGCCGCAGAAAGAGCGACAGACTCGATCCCGCGACATTTGGCCAAGGCAGAGCGGGCGATCCAGCGTGAGCTAGGGGAGTTGATAGGAGAGGGCAACGCGGCTAGGTAAGGTGTGAGGCGACGCAGGGACGTGCAGAGGCTCGCGGCCACGGTGCACTGAGGGTGTTCGGAGAAACGAACGGCGGAGCTAGAGCGTAAGCAGGCGTGAGCATGTCGGAGGGAGAGAGTCTCACCGTTGGGTTGGTGGTCGGATCAGCTTGGGAGCAGCAGCAGGCGCCGATGCGGGCAAAGCAGCGGGCTAGGGTTTTCGTCAAGGCCGCAGCGAGGGTACAGGCCTCCTCCTCCTCACTGCTGGGTACGGGGCGAAGCAGAGGGTACTCCTCGATCTCCTCGATCACCTCCACGAAGAGCTTGACGGCCGGAACGACGGGGACGACGATGTGCTGGCGGCGGCGGCGTTGGCTGTTGGTGGTCGGAGAGGAGGAAGGAGGAGGGGAGGGCTGGCTCGGGACAGATCTAGGAGATGCGGGAGAGTCGTGGGGAAGGAGGAAAAGGAGGGAGAGGGAGGCGACCAGCTGTGGCAAGTAGATAAAGGTGGCTCGGTGCCACTTTTCCCTCCTCGTGCTCGTGCTGGGCTGGGCAGGAGCAGGGTGAGGTAAGTGGGTCGTGGGATAGGTGGAGGCCGTGGGCCGTGAGGGAGCCTGGTGCAACGGCAGGAGAGAAAATAGAGGGGGTAGGGAGCTCGGGTAGGAGGAAGTAGTGGCTCGGGTTAGGGCTGGAGCTAGGGTTGGGGTAGCTGAGGTGTGGGCTGGGAGGAAGGGTGGCTGTGGGGGCATGCATGGCAGAGGAAGGAAGCGAGGCCGAGAGAGAGGGAGGGAGCTAGGGTTAGCTAGGGAGGGCTCGGTTTAGGGTTTAAAGAGGAGAGGTAGATGGGGTAGATCATGGTGGGGTAGGGTTTAGAGATAGGAATAGAGAGAGGGGGTTTAGGGTTTAGATGAGGTGTTAGGTGTTTGGAGTGAGGATTAGAGAGAGAGAGAGATGTGGTGGTGGCTTTTTAGCAAGACCAAACTAGATCAAGCCAAAAGAGTGGTAGAGAGGGAGATGGATGATTCACACAAAAGATCAAATAAAAACAAAGGAGGACAAAAGATGGAGATGGTTGCATGGCATACACAGGTGAGAAAAGCTTGATGAGCACTAGACAAAAAGAAATAAACCAAACAAGGTGAAAGATTTGAGAGAGAAAGGAGAGCTCCAAGAGATATACACCACTCAAAAATTCATATAAAATCCCAAAGGACTAGAATGTGGTGGTGCTTGCATGGCCCATGCAAAATACTTAATGCCATGTTGATTCTTGTGAAAACAATAATATTAACATGGCATTATTCTTATGCATTCCCAAAAGTGGAATAAAAGCCAAGCAAAAGAATTTGTAGAAGTGGATCCATCCTATCTCCCATGAGCTAGATTAAATACCAAAAGAAAAGAAAATACAAGCTCATGGATAATGGGATGGTGGAATTATAAGGTGGTGAAAGAAAGGGTGGTGGAGTGGAATAAAAGATATGCCCCCAACTCAACTTGGGCATTTATACAATATATCAATAACCAAATACAATATCAAGAGGCAAATACAATTTACAATGCATAAGAGAGAAGAACCAAAACAAAAAGGGTTTTATATGATGCTAAAATGCAAGGTGGCATGATGACATGAGCATGATATAATTATGATGCAACAATTATATATATGAAGTAGCCATTATATTACTAGACCAAGTAGCATTACAATTGTTAGACAATTGGGATGCTACAACTCTCCCCCACTAAACAGGAATCTACTTGAGATTCTAGGAAGAAAGAAGAAGACTCAAAGAGGGTAGGGTACTTGGCACGGAGCTCATCTTCACGCTCCCAAGTGGCTTCATCAATGAATGGTGCGACTGATCACCTTGCGAACTTGATGGACTTGTTGTAGTCCTTCTTTCTGATTTCAAGGATTTTTGTGGGGTGTTCTTGATAAGACAGGTCTTCTTGGAGATTGATAAGCTCATGGTCCACGGTCCTGCCGGGATCCTTGAAACACTTCTTGAGTTGAGAGATGTGGAAAACATCATGGACCTTGAGTTTTTCCGGGAGCTCAAGAGCATAAGCAACTTCTCCTCTTCTTCCACGAATTTTGAATGGACCAATGTATCTAGGAGCCAGCTTTCCTTTGATACCAAAGCGGTGCGTGCCTCTCATGGGAGTGACACGAAGGTAAACGAGATCACCAGGGACATACTCCATGTCCGGTATGCTTCTGTCATAATTGCTCTTCCGGCGACTTTGAGCAATCTTGATTTTCAAGAATGATGTGAACCTTCTCCTCCGCTTGAGTTACAATGTCGGGCCAAACAATGTTCTTTCTCCCCGCATCGACCAACCGATCGGAGTTCTGCATTTGCAACCATAGAGAGCCTCAAATGGTGCCATCTTTAGACTTTTCCGAAGCTATTGTTGTAAGAGAATTCAGCATAAGAAGACATTCTTCCCACTTCATGCCAAAAGAGATGACGCAAGCACGGAGCATATCCTCCGTAATCTGATTGATCCTTTCAACTTGTCCTTGCGATCGATGGTGGTAAGCTGTCTTGAAGTTCAACTTTGTTCCCAAAGCATTTTGGAAACTTTCCTGAACTTGGAAGTGAAGATGCTTCCGCAGTGCGAACTAATCTCAAGCGGAACCCCATACGAGAGACAATTACATTGATATAGAGCTCAGCCAACTGAATTGCAGAAATTGTTTCCTTGACGGGAAAGAAGTGAGCCACTTTAGAAAGCCTCACAATGACAACAAAGATTACATTGTTGCCCTTCGACCTTGGAAAACCAAAGGATGAAGTCCATCTCTACTTTCTCCCATTTCCATTCGGGGGTTTCAATGGTGAGAAGACCGGTTTCTGATGGACAGCTTTAACTCTGCGAGACATCACACCGAGACATACTTGGCACAATATCGTTTCAATCCTGCCACCAATATTGTGTTTTCAAGTCCATGTACATCTTTGTGCCGCCAGGTGGATAGAAAGAATGTAATCATGCGCCTCCTTGAGAACTTGCTCTCTCAAACCCGGGTAGTTCGGAACAAACATCCGGTGTTCAAAGAAAAGCGTGCCTTGGTCATCGACGTGGAAGGACTCATACTTCGGAAGCTGCATGTTGGAGATGATCTTTTTGGTGTACGGATCGCCAAGTTGAATGTAGCGAACCTTTTCTTCCAAGAGAGGGGTTGCCAGAAGGTTCAGAAGATACCCTTAATCCACAATTTCAAGGTTGAGCTGACGGAATTCCTCGCACAAGAGAGCCTGTTGTTCTTCCATCATGAGGTTGCTGACATAAGCTTTGCGGCTGAGAGCATCGGCCATGACATTAGCTTTGCCTGGAGTGTATTTGATTGTCAAATCAAAATCATTGATTGCTTCAATCCACCTCCTCTGCCGAAGGTTGAGATCAGGCTGAGTGAAGATATACTTCAGACTCTTGTGATCAGAAAAGATTTCACAACGGTTGCCCAGCAAGTAATGCCTCCATACTTTCAAAGCAAAGACAATCGCCATGCAGTTCGAGGTCATGTGTAGGATAGTTGATCTCATGCGTCTTCAACTGCGAGAGGCATAAGCAACAACTTGTTTTTCTTGCATAAGGACCGCTTTTAATCCTTGCAAAGATGCGCCACGTAATATCTGGAAAGGCTTGGATGTATCCGGAGGAACCAAGACTGTGGAAGTGAGCTTCTCTTTGAGTGTTTCAAAGCTTGCTTGACATGCAGGAGTCCAAAGGTATTTCTTGCCTTTCTTGAGGAGATCGGTAAGAGGCTTCGCTATCTTCGAAAAGTTCGAACGGTTACGACAATAACTAGCCAAACCAAGGAAGCTCGAACTTCTTTGACATTTACAGGAGGAAGCCAGTCAACAATTGTCTTTACAGTTTCCGGGTTGACGGCAATGCCCTTGGCAGATATGACGTGACCAAGATAGGTGACTTGAGGCAGCCAAAACTCACATTTGGAGAACTTTGCATAAAAGCGTTCTCACGCTTGTTTAGGACACGATCAAGGTGTTCTTCATGTTCTTCCTTTGACTTAGAATAGACTAGGATGTCATCCGGATGAGCCACAACGAACTTATCAAGATACTCCATGAAAACCGAGTTCATAAGCCTCGAGAAGGTGGCGAAAGTTGGTGAGACCGAAAGACATGACCGTGTACTCACACAGCCATAGCGGGTGGTGAAAGCTGTTTTAGGAACATCTTCCTTCTAATCTTGATTTGATGATAACCACTTCTCAAGTCAAGCTTAGAGAATACCACAGCTCCCATAGTGATCGAAGAGATCATTAATCTGAAGGAGATATTTATTCTTGATGGTTTTAGCATTGAGAGCCCGATAGTCAACACAAAGTCTATCAGTCTTGTCTCGCTTCTTCACAAAGAGGGTTGGGCTACCCCAAGAAGAGGCAATCGTGTTGAATGAAACCCAACTTATCTTGTTCATCGTCGACGTTTGAGTTCAGCCAACTCAGCAGACCCATTTTATAAGGCGCTTGGAGATAGGAGCCGTTCGGTTCAAGCTCAATTACAAACTCAACCTCACGATCCGGAGGCATACGGCAACTCTTCAGAAAGACATCCGGGAACTCACGGACCATCGAACACTCTGAATAGCTTCCATAGCATCAGCATTCGAGCCGCCAAAGAAAAAAGCTCAATAGCAGGAGTCGACTTGGAGAATAGACTATATGGCCTTCAGAATTTTCAGAGAAACCGCGTTCAGACAATCAATCACAACTGCATTTCTGTCAACCAATCCATGCCCAAGATGACATCAATGTCGAATTGCCTGAATAATTAAGGACGCCGAGAACTAAGAGCCACCAATCTCAATTTGATTGCCATGGCTGATATGAGCAGCTCATGTTTGATCCAGAGATTGTACCACCGGGCGATGCAATAAGGGAACCATATCCGGATCATGCTCATGAGCAAACTTATGGGAAACAAAAGAATGCGAAGCACCAGAATCAAACAAAACTCGTGCAGGACTGAGTTAACGGGAAGCATACCCATCACAACTCAGTGCATGCTCACTTGAGCGGCGTTGACACGCTTGGCACGAACAAGAGACCCGGGCTTGGTGTTGATGTTGAGAGCCCGAGGTGGTGGTGCACGAACCAAAGGAGAGCTTGCCGCAGGTCTTGGAGGTGGTGGAGGAAGAGCTTTGTTTTCATTGGACAGTTCGATATTGATGCCCAGTGTTTCCACAAGTGTAACAAGCACCGGTGGACGTGGAGCAACGTAGCTGGGGACTCCGCCAGCGCTCAGTGGTAGTGGTGGTTGTAGGCCCCGGGAGCAGCAAGTGAGGAAGTTTGGTGGCCTTGCCGTAGCTTGAAGGTCTTGGTGGAGCCGGAGCGACGGTGGGGTGTTAGGAACCCAGACCACGCTTAGAAGGAGTTGACATAGTGAAGAGCTTGCTGCATCACGTGGTGTTTCTTTGACTCCTCAAACACTTGCCTACTTGCTTCTTCCTGCAGAGTCAGTATGCTGAAGTTCGGAAAAGACGCCGGCCTTGCATGTGTGATTGCATATTTAATCGATGCATTGAGCCCTTGTTAACCTCTTTTGCTTCTTCTTGTCATCAGAGATCTCATCGCCACCATAACGAGAAAGGTTCATGAAGTTTGATGTGGTATTGACATTGTCATTGCCACGCTTGAGGTTGAGAAACACTTCCTTCATCCTCTCCATGACAATTTCTCGACAGACATCGCTCTTTGAAAGCTCCAGTGAACTGTCCCCAAGTAGGCTGAAAACCAATTTGCCTTAAGGTAATTCTCCACCACGTAGCTGCATCTCCTTCGGAAGGTGAGTGGCACATTTTACCCATTCTTGCAGAACATCAGCGGTCACCAAGAACCTTGACATCTCACGCAACCAATCATCAAGATCAAGTGGTTGATCGGACACATCAAATTAGGGGTTGAACTTGTGAAGCTTTTGATGTCTCCTCGCTTGGGAGGTGGAGGTAGCGGAACAAACTCATTCCTCCTGACACTTTCTTCAAAACGCTGCTGGTTCTACTGCATTGCTGCCAAGGCATTGGCGATGCTTGACAACGCGGCCCCCAGTTCAGGTTGTATGTCCTCCTCAGAACGGCGTGGTGGTGCCATCCTGTGATTGATATAAACACAAGTCAGTACTATAATGGAGAATAATAATAATCCAAAATAGTACCAAGATGGAATTAACCAAGATTAAAGGATACAATTTACTTAGATGATATTAAAATATCAACAAAGTTCAAAGCACCTAGAAGATATTAAGCATATCGCACAAGACTGAAAAGGAGTGTGGTACACAACTTAACAAAGAAAAAATTTCCGCAAATTTCGGCATTAAAATACCAATAGATGCGCAAAATCACTTAACGAATCAAGATTAGTGACTCTACCAATTCAGTATACCAGAGCGAATGATAAAAGTAATGGTATGGTCGCGACTCCATCCCGCACTCAAATCATTACTCCGCACATGAATAAGTAGAACACGTATCCCAACACCTTCTTCTCAAGATGAACCTAAAGATTAGTAACTACGGAAACGAACACCCCAAACAAGATAACGTCGGATAACAAAGAGTAAGACAGATCAAGCGGTATACAACAAATCGATAGATCGCGTCGGTTTGCAAAAGCCTGGGTATGGAATGTACCAATTGATAACCAAAAGGCGATAAAGATAACATGTTGGATGCAACAGATAGACAAGGAATTACACACACACACACACACACACACTTTCTATGGTACTACGGAAACCCAGAACACGTGAATCCTAGTTTGAATTTTAAGAAGAGGATTGAAAACGTTACACTTCCTTACCAGAAAAGGGTGGGTGGGTGGTTAAGAAGAAAAATGGAAGCAGTCCTACTCTCGCGTTTTGTTTTTCCCTAGTATACATAGCTACCAAAAATATTTGCTAGACTGACAACGACCATCTTGGCTGAGACCACAAGGGCGGATGGCTCGATACCAATTGTAACTACCTCATGAATTATGCTCTTAGTTACAAGCCTGGATGAGCGAAATGGTTAAAATAGTATGGTGGGGCCAAATGCCACTCATGAGTAGACCTTTCGGCCGTCTAACCATTTCCAAGCATCGGACAAGAACGATGGCGTAATCGGCAGTGAAGGGATCAACTACATACACAAATGAGCATTATGCAAGCCACCATACAACAGTCCTCGAGCCATTCCATCTAAAAGAAATAGAAATATTGTAACGCCATACGGCAAGATCCAAATATCCTAGATAGATATAATATTTTAGGATAGCTCCTCATACATCAAACATCGAGTATCGGTGAAGCGGAAAACAAGATCCGAACGGATAAGAAGCAAATCGGCATAAGATTCCCATAAATAAACACATCCCGCCCACAGATCTCACGGATCCCCGTTCCCGGAATCTCTACACCGAAAGATCGTTGCCAACATCGTCCGCCTCCTCCACTCAGTATCCATCTTATGAAGTTACTGCTCATCTGAATCAAACAATTTATCGTGGTGAGACCCTAGGGTACTCAGCAAAGTCTTTATGCCTCTAAAGGGGACACAACCTGGGTGACGAATTGCAGCAAAAGATAATACCTAACAGTTCTATAGATACTGCTAACCATCCGCCTAACCAAAGATAGACGGATGTCCGTGAATTAATAACCACAGTTATAGCGGTAATATTAACAGATCCATCCTCCTCCTCGCTACCAACGAGGAAGCGGATTTAACAACCCCCATCCATTGGCGTTTATTATCCATTCCGTGAGTGTTGCACTATTTACTAGTCGGTACTTAGTCAAATTAAAAGCGGTACTTTAGTTATACTTGTCTATGATCGAGAAGCGTGCTCAAGTCGCCCATAATCGCGGACACGGCTTTCAGAAAGTTTACCCTGTAGGTGCACAAATAGCAACACACACTCGATCAACCTCGGAAAACCAAATCAAAACCTAACGAGGCATTCACGACAAAGCGATCACAGGATTCAGAAATATTTCAGGGGCCACCCATTGCTACCTAGAACGGTTGGCCGGCTCGAGACGGACTCAAGGTTTGTGTGGATGGCTGTAAACGATTGGGAACCCAAAGTGTGACTGGGCTTGTCGATACAATAAAAACGTGTCACGCCCTAAGCGACAGTGCTCCACGACAATCTTAAATAAAGCAAAGAAAGCATGGCATAAGTACAGGATAGTAATAAAGCCCCAAACTACTTGTGGCCCCAAGAAATAAGAATGAATCAAGCTCTGGCTCAGGGGGGGTTCATAAGCCTCCCGGATGTGGATAGCGTGAATGTTCAAGGAACAGGAATCAAGTACTCGGGGTCCCACGGACACAAGTGAGCATGAAAACCAAATAGCAGATATTGCTCACCGTGCCACTTGTCATTAGTTATCCCATTACTACTCGTTAAGTTGTTTAGGTACCTCGTTATCCATCGACACTCACATACCCTACACATGCTGTTCTCGACCCGCATGGCTCAAACAACTCTGTAGTAATGGCTCATGGGATGGAGGAAAAATCTTGATTGGGGTTTAAAAGTAAAGGCTATGCGAGTACTTGGATTCAGTTTAATGCAATCATGACTCAATGGTGCAAGAATAAGATAGAGGCAATAGGTACTATATGTATGCAAGCATGTGGTAGTGCTTGCTGGCAGCTCGATTGAAGCGAGAGAATGATCCGGTAGTGCTCTGGTTTCTTGATATATCCCCGTCACGCCTATTCAAGAAGAACCAAACAAACAAGGGCCAACATAAATAAAGTGCTCAAGCATATGAATAAAATGTGACAAGCAAACAATCATGCCATGATGAATGATGCACAGTTTGCATGGCATTAATGCAGCATGGCATGGGTGAGGTGTGGAATACAAGAATAAAGCCTTTTATTGATTTTTAGTCACCTTTTATCCTCAAATAAGTTAATGTATACTTCTATTTATATGATGCATGCTGCAATTCAGAACATAGAATGCATAAACAGAAAGGTCTCGTCGAGCTGATCATTTTAGACATATTATTTGTCAAATTTGGAGTTATAAAACAAAAGTTATTAATTAATTAAGGAAAAGGGCATTTTATTGTAATTTTAATCAACTCGAAATTTAAAGTGTTCAAAATATATTTTGGAGGGCATATTTGAAATCCTCACGTTTTTCTGATTTCAAAACATATATTACATGTTTAATATGGAATTATATTTGAAAACAGATTTAAATTTGGATTTTAAAACAAATTTGAAAAGTTTAAATTAAAACAGAAAAACAGACACCTTTTGTTACTCAGCCAGTTACAGACCCAGTCGCTGACGGGTGGGCCAGTTGCTGATTGGGACAACACGCGCACAGAGAAGTTTTTCCCACCGCGGCTTTACCTAGACTCTGCGAATGACAGGTGGGGCCAGCGGCCACGGGCCCACATGACAGCGACTAAACCCGCAGTGACTGACAAGCGGGGACGCGATGGAGCGCGGGTTGAGAGCTTCTAAAACCGGAGTGCTTTCCTGCAAAAAGCACACAGCGGCTGGCAGGTGGGGTCGGCGGGACAGCGGGTTGGGCGCGAGAAAAACGGAGGGGGCTATCTGAGAAAAAGCCACGCGGTACTGTACTTCGTTCTCCTCGATCTGACGGGAGAAAAAAAACAGCACGCCGCGCAGAGCGGCGAGACAGGGACTCGATCCCGCGACACGGAGCGCGCGCGCAGAGCGGCGGATCCAGTGCGGTAGGCTAGGGGAGTTGATAGGAGAGGGCAACGCGGCTAGGTAAGGTGTGAGGCGACGCATGGACGTGCAGAGGCTCGCGGCCACGGCGCACTGAGGGTGTTCGGAGAAACGAACGGCGGAGCTAGAGCGGTACAGAGAGGCGGAGCATGTCAGGGAGGGAGAGAGGCTCACCGCGGTTGGGTTGGTGTGGTCGGATCAGCTTGGGGAGCAGCAGGGCGTCGACGCGGCAGGCGAACGGCGGGCTAGGGTTTTCGTCGGGGCGCGTCGGCGTGCAGAGGGTACAGGCCTCCTCCTCCTCACTGCTGGGTACGGGGCGAAGCAGAGGGTACTCCTCGGTCTCCTCGATCACCTCCACGAAGAGCTTGACGGCCGAGCAGCGGGGAACGACGATGTCTTGTGGCCGGCGTTGGTGGTCGGAGAGGAGGAAGGAGGAGGGGAGGGCTGGCTCGGGACAGATCTAGGAGATGCGGAGAGTCGTGGGAAGGAGGAAAAGGAGGAGAGGGCGACCAGCTGTGGCAAGGGGTAGATAAAGGTGGCTCGGGTGCCACCTTTTCCCTCCTCCTCACGTGCTCGGGCACAGCGGGCAGGGGGCTCGGCATGGGTGGCTGTGGTGGTAGGTGGAGGCCGCCCGGGTGAGGATCAGGAGTGGGGCTGGTAATGTACAGGAGAAAAGAGAGGGGTAGGGAGCCTGGGTAGGAGGAAGTAGTGGCTCGGGTTAGGGCTGGAGCTAGGGTTGGGGTAATGAGGTGTGGGCAGGGAGGAAGGGTGGCTGTGGGGCATGCATGGCATAGAGTAAGGAAGAGAGGCCGAGAGAGAGGGAGGGAGCTAGGGTTAGCTAGGGAGGGCTCGGTTTAGGGTTTAAAGAGGAGAGGTAGATGGGGTAGATCATGGTGGGGTAGGGTTTAGAGATAGGAATAGAGAGAGGGGGTTTAGGGTTTAGATGAGGTGTTAGGTGTTTGGAGTGAGGATTAGAGAGAGAGAGAGAGATGTGGTGGTGGCTTTTTAGCAAGACCAAACTAGATCAAGCCAAAAGAGTGGTAGAGAGGGAGATGGATGATTCACACAAAAGATCAAATAAAAACAAAGGAGGACAAAAGATGGAGATGGTTGCATGGCATACACAGGTGAGAAAAGCTTGATTAGCACTAGACAAAAAGAAATAAACCAAACAAGGTGAAAGATTTGAGAGAGAAAGGAGAGCTCCAAGAGATATACACCACTCAAAAATTCATATAAAATCCCAAAGGACTAGAATGTGGTGGTGCTTGCATGGCCCATGCAAAATACTTAATGCCATGTTGATTCTTGTGAAAACAATAATATTAACATGGCATTATTCTTGCATTCCCAAAAGTGGAATAAAAGCCAAGCAAAAGAATTTGTAGAAGTGGATCCATCCTATCTCCCATGAGCTAGATTAAATACCAAAAGAAAAGAAAATACAAGCTCATGGATAATGTGATGGTGGAATTATAAGGTGGTGAAAGAAAGGGTGGTGGAGTGGAATAAAAGATATGCCCCCAACTCAACTTGGGCATTTATACAATATATCAATAACCAAATACAATATCAAGAGGCAAATACAATTTACAATGCATAAGAGAGAAGAACCAAAACAAAAAGGGTTTTATATGATGCTAAAATGCAAGGTGGCATGATGACATGAGCATGATATAATTATGATGCAACAATTATATATATGAAGTAGCCATTATATTACTAGACCAAGTAGCATTACAATTGTTAGACAATTGGGATGCTACAATCTCGACATTCCAATTTCTCAAAGTAAAACTTGATGGTGTCAACAAAGGATTAGAAGCACTTGGATTTTTCCAAGGAGTCCAGAAATATTGTCAAAAGATCAAAACTATTTTGAAAAGATAGGATAAAACTATATTGCTTTCTGCAAATGAGCCTAAACCCTACTTAGCCAAATATGCATATATTGATAGGTTCCACTTATTTCTACATAGTAGTGAAACTTGCCAATACAATTCAAATGTATTGACCCTTGTGGCTACAACTTATTATGCTATAGGTTTGTTTGATGTTAGTGAAGTGTGTTGAATAGGATTACAAGTCTACAACCAACATGAATGTCGGTGGCACTTTGAAGATGAAGGACTCCATGCTATAGTTATTTCTGCTCCATTGTAATGAGATAGACAAATGAGCTATGTAAGATGTAATGAATTATTTTATTCCTGGTTATAAAGTTGTATTATGACCTTTGTTTCTTGATATTACATCTTAACTATGGATGCTAGCTATTGATCCAGGGACTATCATTGTAAACATAGGGATCTCTACCTTATTAAAGGTTGGGACCTCTACAGATGGTATCAGAGCACTGTGTTGCCTGTAGGATTGTAACCCTAGGATTGGACAAAACCCCTTAGAAAAATAGGAGTTGTATTTGTTCCAAAACTTATTTACAAACAATCTTGTAAACTCTTTCCTCAACCTTTTTGGTTTTTATTCTACATCTCTTCCTTTTTCAACTTGATGGACAAAGCCTCCACCATGACCAATGACTTCAACTTTAGTTTCACCAAGGACTTCAACTTAGACATCACTAAGGACTACAAGTGAGAACCAATGGAACATTAGATTGCCTACCAACTATCTAAGACATTGATGACATCTTAGAGTATGGATCATACTGACCTATGAGATATGACTATACTAGGTTGATTGTTTCAAGAAAACTTTTTGTTTCCTTCAACTCATGAGTTAAGCTCATAAGTTGTTAAGTGAATAGTTGCTTGTTGATTGTTGTTTGAACTTAATTGTTTTGGGTTGTGTGTTAGAACTTCTTTAGATCTATCTATCATTACTTATCCCTATCAAACCAACAGATGCCTCCCTGTCGTGCCAACCCCAACCAAAACAACAACAACATCACTCCCGAGATGAAGCAGTTGATGACATCTCAAGCTCAACTAATGCAGATGATGACGCAGTTTGTGCAAAATTAGAATCAGAACAACAATAACAACAACAATCAAAATAATCCTCCAACACGTGACATGCTCACCAGATTTCTGAAACTAAGGCCTGCAAGGTTCTCTGGAACAACTGATCCAATGGTAGCCAATGACTGGTTACGTTCGATGAACAAGGACTTAGTGACTGTTGGCTGCACCGACGAGGAAAAAGTCAGGTTTGCAGCATATCTGCTCGAAGGACTAGCAGCAACATGGTGGGACAACTTTCAGATCACCACTCCCCTTAATGATGTGACTTGGGCTATTTTTTGAGGATGGTTTCCGTATAGCTCACATCTCATCCGGAGTGATGAAGTTGAAGAAAAAGGAGTGCCACAACCTGAAACAGCGTCACCTCAGTGTGGCTGAGTACATTGAGGAGTTCAACAATCTGGCATGCTATGCACCGGATGAAGTTGATACATATGCTAAGAGGAAGGATAAATTCCTCGAAGGACTTAATGATGAGTTGAACCTGCAGCTATCTATTGCCTATGTCCCAACTTACCAATCACTTTGTGACAAAGCCACCATCTTGGAAAACAAGATGAATCAAGTTGAGAAAAGAAAGAGGAAGCATAGCCTCAAGTATCACTCGGGATCATCACAAAAGAAGCGTTCAATCAAAAAGAGCAATGGAGATTCTGGACCACATCAGCATCACCACAACAACAATGGAAGTGATAATAATGGGAATGATACTAACAATGGAGATTACCTTGGTCAGAACCAACATGGCAATCCCAGGAAGAAAGACATTAGCCAGTTGCAATGCTATAATTGTAAGGAACTTGGACACTATGCATCAGACTGTCATGAGAAGAAAAAGAAAAAGGATGCTAGAAACTCCAATGAAAGCAATTCCAATGTGGCCAAGAAAGGACATGTGAACCACAACGACATGTATGGAACCCTTGAAGAATTAGATGATGTGGATGGCAGGAATTAGTTAACTCAGTTGAGTCAAATAAGAATTCCTTGTTTGGATATCAATTATTGAACCCATAGTCAAGTGAACCATCAATCTAACCCTACAAAACTTTATTTTAAGGGTGCTAGTACCCTAGTTGTCTTCAAGCCAACTTGTAACCTCTAGCCTTCCCAAATCTCGGGACGAGATTTCTTTTAAGGGTGGTAGCCTGTCACATCCCAAAATTTTCCAAATTTTGAAATGTGAAAAATAAATAAACAAAAGAAATGGTTGTTGAAATTTAGGGTGAAAAGAAACTTTTTGATTCCAAATGGAAACATCGAAACCCATCTTGAACAAACTTTGAATGAAAAGGGAATCAAACAAAATTACAATCAAGTGAAATGCATTCATCAATAATGTATCTTGAAATTTAAACACTTGGAAAAGTTAAACCAAAACCCTAAAACCCTAATGGAATAATACATTTCCAAGATCTCTCTAAGACTATGGATTTGATGCATATAAAATTTTGTCAACAAACATTTATAAATGATCAAGAATGATAAAGTAAAATATTATAAAACCATAGAAATTGGTTTCACTCAATTTGGAGTCATAGATAAAAACTTATGAATTTATTAAGATAAAAGGAATTAATTTCCAAAGCTAATAAAGCCCTATCTAAAATCCATGCCAAATCTTGAGCAAATAAATCCTAAAGGAATTTAAAGATAAACAAATATTAAATAAAGTTATGCAAATTGGAATCACCAATTTTGGATCTTTAAATAAAAAGATATGGATTTTGTAAGGCAAAGGAAGAAATAAATAAATAAGGAATATTTAAAAGCCAAATTAAATCTTGGCCAAACAAATGAAATGAAAGATTATTGATTAATAAAAGGAGTAAAGGATTATTTAAATAAAATCATAAGGATTGATTAATATCCAATTTTATTTAAATAAATACAATTCCCAATTTAAATGAACATTAAATCATATTAAAGTATTTTAAATAATAATTCAAAGTGAATTGTTTGTACTATTGAATAAATAAAATCTACTGAAAAAGGTTTGACAAAAAAATTGGAATTCAAATAGAAGTTTGAAAACATATTTAAAATCCTATTTGAATAAAGACAAATGCCTATTTTAAATGAATAATGTACCCTAAAAGAATAAAAGAAATATTCTAAAATGGACTTTAGAATATATCAATAAACAATATTAAAAATATACTCAAAGTTTGGAAAAGTTTTGAAATAAAAATAGTGTTTAAAATATTTGAATAAATTCAAAACAGAATAAAAGAAACAGAAAAAGAAAAAGATTCAGAATAAAAAAAGGAAACAAACCCAGCCCAGAAACAAGGCTAGTCCAGCCCAGCAACGCAGCCCACTTTTCCCCCCAACGCGAATGGTTTTCTTACCGCAAACTTGACCCCTTATATGCTGACGAGATGACCCCACGCGCAACCCTCTCCTTCTTGACCACCTACCCCTTCATGTCGTTCGTCACGCTTGTGACCGTTTTCCCCTCGCACCGTTCCGCTTTGAATCATGACGTGAATTCGCATCAATGCATGAGTAAAACTTCGTCCGTGATAACGCAATAATCGCCTTGCCCTCCTCCTCATTTTCCCCCAGACGCCATTCACTCTCTGCCACTGGGCTGCCCCAATTGCCCGCTGAAAACCTCCTCCTTCAACGAGCTTTTCCGGAGAAATCCGGCGTCGTCTGACCTCCCCTTGCCCTTTGGACTCCACGAGCGTGCTCGCCACCACCTCACGCACCTGCCAGTGCCTCCCACTCGCCGGCGCGTGCCCCAGGAGCTCGCCTCAGTCTGCCTCTGAGCATCGCCGCCCTCTGCCGAATCTCCGGAGAGTCTTAACCCTCAACCTCGTGCGCGTCTCGAGTTACGACTTACGCCATCTGGTTCGCCTGCTTCCTGTGCATCTCTAGGTGCCCTCCAATAATCTGCGCGTGACCTACAAGCTCGCCTCCGTCTTCATCTGAGAGCACCCGTCGCCAGGAGCTACTCCGGCGAGCAATCCCTGACACCATCGTGCGCCCCTTGGACTACTACGACCACGTCGAGCTTCTCCGTACACCTGCGAACCCTGTGAGATACTCCATCCTCTCTCTTGCTTCTTGTATCGCCGGAACCGCCGTTAGCCGGCCGCCTTGCCATTTGCCGTCGAGAGCCAGTTCTAGCAAAATTTGTTGGTAGCCATTAGATCTGAAATGCCTGGCTAAGATTAGATCTTAGATTGAAGGGGTATCATGTGCTCTGTGCCGCATGATCTTATTTAGATCCAACAATCCACAGAGCGCAATCCGCACGAACTGGTACGCACCATTTAGAAGCAGACAACGTGGCCAGTGATTGTTTTAAAAAACAGAAATTTGATCTATTAGATGATAGGATTTGTAAAATTCATAACTTTAAATCTACACGTCCAAATTTTGTAAATTTTATATCATTGGAATCAGGAAAAAGAATTCTACCCAACCATGCCCTTTGTTTAATGATTTGCTTCTGTAATATTGGTTGTTTTTGTAGAAACATGTGTAGGCCTAATTTGAGTATAAAAATTATTCTAAAAATGATTTTAGAGTAAAATCTTTCGTAAAAGGTTTGTTTTGAACCTACTGACCATAAAAACCAACTTGTAGATTTAAAAATATATTTTGTGATGCAAAGGAATAAATCTTTGAACAAAAGCATTTCTAGTTGAATAAAAATGTTGTTTATGTTTTAAAAATGCTTTTTAAGTAAAACCTTTTCGAAAATGATTTGATTTAAAACCTCTAACCCTAAACACCAAATAAAATATTGCTTTGAATTAAAAATGGAATTTGGATAAAACCTTTTGCAAATGGATTAATATTAAACACTTTGACCATAAACACTAACATTTGTGTTTAAAAATATATTTGACTAACACTACAAAATATTACTTTGATTTAAATCATTTTTAGCAAAACAAAAATGATTTAAATGGCCATTTTCACCAACTTGAATTTAAATGGTTTTACCACTTTTGTAATTGACCAATAGGAGCTTTAAAATGTTTAGAGCCTACTAGAAACCACTTTTCCAAATAAAACAATCTTTTGCATGCTTGCATGCATTGCTTGATTTTATTGTTTTATGTGGTGAATTGTTTGAATGCTAGTTTGAATATGTGCTTGATTGATTGAATTATAGTGAAATTTGAAGAGTGTGATATTTGCAAGATCAAGGAGTGAACCAATATTCTCTACTAAAAAGGCAAGTGACACTATCATCAATGTCCATACTATTTTCATTACACTTAGTGGTATTTTTGTAGTATGCATGATAGGGCTACTATGTTACTATGATATGCTATGTCCTATTAGGAAATCCTTTATACCTTCCTTAGTGAAAACATCATAGTTGTAGTATGCTTAGCCCTGCTATAGACTTGGGATGGAATACATGATATGATTATATGAAGTGTTGGAAAAATATATGTTTTATATAATAAAACAAGTACTCAATGAACCACCTGGGTGGAATGTGGAGACTCAATTTTGGATAAGGTGGCAACAAAGGGAACCATGTTTATATGGCTATCTTTTTGTATGTGCACTAGAATAAAACCACCTAGGGACCTAGAGATTGAACATGTTTCTGGTACAGTGGCTTCCGTGTACAGCCACATGCTAAATGGGCTCTGGATTACTCAATTACATAGTGGAAGACCCTTGCATTGGCACCTACTCAGGTTAACCGGATTCATGTTTTTGAAATATATCCTTGCATTGGTGCCTGGTAGACAAGCTAGCATTATGTATTGGGAGGACTTCTATGGAAAGACTTTGTCACATTCTCGATCTGCCGGTACTCCATTTGGTGTGTACTTATCCAGCGGACACTGGTGGCGTTAAGACGAGATTGTGTCATGTGGGTAAAGTGTACAACTTCTGTAGAAGATCAAAATTCTAAGTACTTAGCCGTGTCCCCGGTTATGGACAATTCTGAGCTACTAAGGCCTGAAGCTATGGAAGATCTCGACATTCCAATTTCTCAAAGTAAAACTTGATGGTGTCAACAAGGGATTAGAAGCACTTGGAGTTTTCGAAGGAGTCCAGAAAGGTTGTCAAAAGATCTAAACTATTTGGAAAAGATAGGATAAAACTATATTGCTTTCTGCAAATGAGCCTAAACCCTACTTAGCCAAATATGCATATATTGATAGGTTCCACTTATTTCTACATAGTAGTGAAACTTGCCAATACAATTCAAATGTATTGACCCTTGTGGCTGCAACTTATTATGTTGCAGGTTTGTTTGATGTTAGTGAAGTGTGTTGAATAGGTTTACAAGTCTACAACCAACATGCTTGCATGTGGCACTTTGAAGATGAACGACTCCATGCTATAGTTATTTCTGCTCCATTGTAATGAGATAGCCAAATGAGCTATGTAAGATGTGATGAATTATTTTATTCCTAGTTATAAAGTTGTAGTATGACCTTTGTTTCTTGATATTACATCTTAACTGTGGATGCTAGCTATTGATCTAGGCACTAGCATTGTAAACACAGGGATCTCTACCTTATTAAAGGTTGGGACCTCTACAAAATGGGTGTGGGATATATCCTCCCTGTTGAGGAACCCCTTATGGCGGATCGAGAAGAACTATGCTCTACTCAAGTGGAGCCGTCATCTTCACGGCACCACCAAGCTCCATCTATCGAGGAGGACAATGACCCAAGCCAAAGACAAGTCATGGAACCTCAACATGTTGATCAGGAAGATACTTCTAGTGAGGTGGAGCTTGAGTCACCATTCTCCAGAATGTCAAGTGTTGCTCGGTCTATTACACAAGGAAGATCTATACAATCTGCAGTGAGAGCAGCTCAACTCAATTCTAGTAGTGTGCCTGATCAAGACCAATGTTAATCTATGCCTCTTAATGAAGAAAATGATGCCAATATTGATCAAGGTCAAGTTGATGGTCAAGACGAGGACCAAAATGATGAAGAGGTCCCCCAAGAAACAACAAGTAGATCGAAACTCGTCGCAAAGCTAGAATGGATAGAATGTTGGAACTAAGAGACCACTCCCTTGAGAATGTGGTTGGAGATGTAAGGAGAGGAATGTCCACAAGAGCACAATTGAAGAGGTTTAGTGTACATCAAGCACACATCTCCATGATTGAACCAAATAAATTATGGGAAGCTCTTGAAGATTTGGATTGGTTGGAAGCAATGCACAAAGAGCTCAAAAACTTTGAGAGAAATAAAGTATGGAAGTTAGTTGAGAAGCCAAAGGATTGTCACAATGTTATAGGCACCAAGTGGATATTCAAGAACAAGCAAGATGAGCATGGAATTGTAGTAAGGAACAAGGCAAGATTGGTTGCACAAGGGTTCTCTCAAATTGAAGGCATTGATTATGGAGAGACATATGCATGTGTGGCTCGCCTTGAGTCAATTTGTATCCTTCTTGCTTATGCGGCACATCATAACTTTAAGTTGCAACAAATGGATGTAGAAAGTGCATTTATTAATGGTCCATTAAATGAGTTGGTATATGTAAAGCAACCCCCGGGATTTGAGGATCCCAACTTCCTAAACCATGTCTACAAACTTGATAAGGCGCTCTATGGGATCAAGCAAGCCCCACGCACGTGGTATGAGCACCTTAGAGAGGTTGGGAAAATCGATCCCACTCTTTTTACTAAGAAGGTCAATGGGGAGATTTTTGTATGCCAAATATATGTTGATGATATTATCTTTGGCTCATCTAAAAAGATTTTAGTGATTAATTCTCAAAGCTTATGACTAATAGGTTCTAGATGTCTATGATGGGGGAGTTGAGAGTATTTCTTGGTTTTGAGATCAAGCAAGTAAGAGGAGGAACATTATTCAACCAAGCCAAGTATAATCAAGATATGCTCAAAAGATTCAACATGAAAGATTTAAATGGAGATCCTACTCCCATGGCAACAAAGACTCATCTCGAACTAAATCCAAATGGTAAAGATGTGGATCAAAAGGTATACTGGTCCATGATTGGTTCTTTGCTTTATCTTTGTGCATATAGACCCGATATTGTGTTGAGTGTAGGAGTATGTGCATGATATCCAGCGACTCCTAAAGAAATCCATTTAATGGCAATCAAGAGAATCGTTCGATATTTGGTTCATACCCCACACTATGGTCTTTGGTATCCTCGAGGGTCAACATTTGCTCTTTGGGGATACACAGAATCGGATTGGGCTGGTGATAAGTATGATAGAAAATCAACATCCGGGTCTTGCCAATTCCTTGGTAGGTCCTTGGTATGTTGGTCTTCTAAGAAACAAAATTGTATATCTCTCTCCACCGCCGAAGCCGAATATATGGCTGCTGCTAGTGCTTGCACTCAATTGCTATGGATGAGGCAAACTTTAAAGGAATACGGTGTCCATTGTGACAAAGTGCCTCTTCTATGTGACAATGAAAGTGCCATCAATATTTCCTACAACCCGGTGGATCACACAAGGACAAAGCATATTGAGATTCGTCATCATTTCATTAGATATCATGTTGCTCGAGGTGATATTGAGCTATCTTATGTGTCAACCAAAGACCAACTTGCCGACATCTACACGAAGCCACTTGATGAAGCAAGGTTTTGTTATTTTAGGAATGAACTAAATATCATATATTCAAGGAGATTGACTTGATCACCTTGCATACTCACCTATGTCTTGACTCTTATGTGGTTTAGGTGCAGGCATGGAAATAGGGGGAGTGCGGTCCTATTACATTGGGCTATCCCTCCCCCCATAATGCCAAAATTAAGAAATTCAATTCTGTTAATATAATTTTGTGATATGTGAGCTTCATTGATGAGTAGTGGCTATGAACCCAAGGATAATTCTTCACGGTGTCATGCCACAAACTCTTACATGGTGGCCTCGGCCACCGCCCTCTTCTTAGTGAAGAGTTGGTTCTTGGTTCATGTCTATTTGGAGCTTTCTTGAATATTTTAGTGGATTTCTATCGTTCTTATTGATTCTTCACAGTGTGACATCTTAACCCAAGCCTATACCTTGTCTTAAAACACTCTCTCTCATATATGCCCCCAAAATACAAAACCTAGAGTTTTTGGTCGAGGAGGACTGGAGTCTCCGGTGCGATCGCACCGGAGTCTCCGGTGTAGGACGGAGTCTCCGGTGCAGACCGGATTCTCTGGTCCAGACGGTTTCCTGGCACTTAGAGGGGAGGACGGGGTGAACTGAAACATCAGTTTCATTCATCCACCCCCGTCACCTCCTCCTCCAAAACTCCTCCCCGAAGGTCAAGAAGCCCCTGGGATCCGTCGTGCCGCCGGCCAGCCTCCTCCCCTCCACCATTAGGCCATTCCCACCGATGGAATCAATCCCATGGACAGATCTGGTACCTCTCCTCCTCTCTCTCCTAGGGTTCATCCCTTGATTTGTTTTTGAGGATTGGTGATGATTTTGCCCACGGGAATCACTTGTATGCGTGCACACTTGTACATTAGTCTTGTTGCCTTGCCTGATCTGTTAGAATCACCCCCTCCAGCAGCCTCCCAGTTCATGCCCGAGCCTCCTAACCGGAGATTCTGGCCCTAGGGCCGGAGACTCTAGTCCAGGCCGGAGACATCGGTGTGAGGTGCGGAGACTCTGGTGTGGGGTGACTCAAACAGGTTCGGTAATGCCTCAAGACTCTTGTGCTGCATCTTTGGGACATATATGCTTACCTCCATGCTATCTCCCTCATTTCTTTTCACATGTGCTAGTTCTCGTCGTCCTCCTCACACTAAGTCCTCAACAAGGCGGGCTCGTCCGTGATTTGATGAGTCAGAAGGGCAGTATGTTGTGCCACCATCCAACCAGAGACATCATGCCCGTGATGCAACATACGTGAGGAGGGAGCAGGAAAAGGCTGAGCAAGAGAACCGTGCCAATAGGGAAAAGTATGACAATCTTTAGTCTTTGGCCCACATGTCAAAGAATGAGTATCGTGAGCTGCAGAAGACAGATTTCTATGACTTGCCACGTACCAGCGAGGATCCACGTTTTTGGAGGAAGGAGCATGTTGTGTTCATGAAAGATGTTTACGGTGTTATCAAGAAGTCACTTGTGTGCCCCTAGAAATATATGATTGTTGAGCATATGAGGATCAGCCCCTACTTCTCTAATGCACTGTGGATTTATGAGAAGTTGGGGCTGTTCAACTTGATGGAGCTCCGTGAAGACTACAACATCACACTTGTGCAGCAGTTCTACGCCACTGTTGTGTTTGGATTTGACCAATCTAGGACCATGACTTGGATGACTAGAACCACCCGCTGCTCGGCAACTTTCTACGACTTTGCTAATCTCATCTTCGAGACCTTCCATGGCGTATCCACTCATGTTGGGTTGCGCATGCACTCAGCAGCCCTTGGGGAGAACAATATGAAGCTTTCCCCTTTGTATGGTAGCGAGGGTGTTGTGGGAGGGTCCAAGGGAATCAAGCCCCTCTACAATCTGATGTTGAGGATATTCCGACATACCATCTCACCGAGTGCTGGAAATGATGATGCCATTACATGTGGACTGGTTAATTTACTACACCATACCCACAGGATTCACAATGCTCGCCCCGAGGCAGATGCAAATCCTATTGATGTGATGGATTTCATATTTGAAGAGATGTTCCATGCCATTCTGTAAAATAATTCTCCTCCATATGCACCACTTGTTATGAGACTCATCAACTCCCAGGAGCATGGTTCCCCACTTGGCTTGGCTTCCAACCTTACCGAGCACACTCTAGTATCACTACAGCAGAAGGGGCGCATGGGGCTTCCTCCTAGACGTTCCTATGGCAATAAGGAGGAGGAGATCATTGAGACTGAGAGGTGATACGTCGGAAACGTATCTATAATTTTTGATGTTCCATGTTTGTGTAGTATCTACTTTGCTTTGCTTTGGCTACACTTTGAGATGATTTTATATGTTTTCTGGTACTAGCCTATTAACAAGATGTCATAGTACCAGTTGTTGTTTTCTTCTGTTTTTAGTTCCAGAAAAGGCAAAAATCAATATTCTCGGAATTGGACGGGACAAAAGCCAAATTCAATATTTTACCTGGGGAACACGGAGCCAGAGTACGAGACAGAGGGGAGGCACCAGGGGCCACACCCCCTGGCAGCAAGTGCTAGGGCTAGCCACGCCTGGGGTGTGTGACCACCCCGGCCACCCCTGCCGTGCCTCTTCGCCTATAAAGACCCCCCCGATGCATAAACCCTAAGGACCCGATCAATATTCCATGAAACCATCTATAGCCGCCGCCACCATCGTCCCAAGATCAGGGGGATCTGAAGCTCTTCCCGACACCCTGCTGGAGGGGAGATCATCTCGGAGGCCTTCTTCTTCATCATGCCAGCTTCCGGTATGAAGCGTGAGTAGTTCCACCTTGGACTACGGGTATGTGTAGTAGCTAGATGGATGTATCTCCTCCTTTGTGCTACCATGTTTAGATTGTGTGAGCTCCATTCATGATCAAGATCATCTATTTGTAATCATGCATGTTGTGTTTGCGGGATACGATGGATATTGAGATTACTATGTCAGATTGATTAATGGTTTTGTCTTATTGATTCTATCATGTCTGTGTTGTTTGTGATCTTGCATGCTCTCTGTTTCTAGTAGCTATCTTGGCCGAGTAGATGCTAGTGACTCCAAGAGGGGGTATTTATGCTAGATAGTGGGTTCATGCCTCTATTTAATCTAAGGGAAGTGACCGAAATATCTAAGGTTGTAGATGTGTTGTTGCCACTAGGGAGAAAACAACGGTCTCTTGTTCATGGAACAAGTGGATTGTTTACCTTACACACTTTGCTTAAAGCAGTCATTTGTTGCTTGCAACTTAATACCGTAGGGGATTCGGATGATAACCTGAAGGTGGATTTCTAGTCATAGATGCAGTTAGATGGCAGTCTATGTATCTTGTTGTATTGCCCAATCGAATCTCATAGGATCATGAATGTCTAGTATTGCATTGTTATGCCTTGCTCAGTCCTACCAATTGACCTGCTGTAATTTGTGTACCCAACATGCCATGTTTGTTTATCTAAGGAGAACACCTCTAGTGAACTATGGACCCCGGTCCAATCTTTACCATTGGTACATCTTCCACTATTACTGTTTACTTTCTGCAAGCCACTATTACCTTCCACACCATATAGTTAATCCTTTGTTATAGCAAACCGGTGAGATTGACAACCTCACCGTTTGTTGGGGCAAATTCTTGAGTTTGTGTTGTGTAGGTCTCCAAGTTGCTAGCAACACCTTAGAGTCGTTTCCTTCATCCTACTGGTTCGATAACCTTAGTCTCTTACTAAGGGAAAACTTGGTGCTGTGCTCATCACACCTTGCTCTTGGGTCTTCTAACGAAGCGCCTACCACGCGCTATCAACAAGTTTTCTGGCGCCGTTGCCGGGCAGGCCAAGGACGTCTTCATAAGGGGAGTCCTTCCCAACCTTTCTCTTTACTTGGTTTTTGTTTTGCTTAGTTTCTTTTGCTTGGTTTTGTTTGCCTCTTTTTATCAAAAACTCTAAAAAAATAGTTTCGTTTGGTTTGCTTTCTCTTATAAAAACACACACAAAATTAGTTCCTACTCTAGTTGCTGGTCTGTTACTGCCTTGCTTTGTCATGCTTTATATCAATGGATGGTTTCTTTGAAACCAGTTCCTATTGTCAAGGTGGGTTCACGGAAGAACAAAAGTATTATTATAAGGAACACCATTTGTCACAAAAAGGATACACCTATGGGAACAAATTGATAAATTGAATACTATTGCTAGAGAGGTGTGCTCTACTTATAATGTTACTTATTGCTTTGATAAATATTGTTGCTGTAGGAGGTATAAACACCTCCCTTTTCAATGTGAGTATAATGATAATGTTACCATATCTTCTTATGTTAAAGGAAATTATGATTTTTATGATGTGGAACAAATTGAAGAATTTATTGCTTTTAAGGGTGCATTTGAACTTGCTAGTTTGCTTGAAAATACTGATGATTCACCTTGTGAATATGAGGTTTATGATATACTTAAATTTTGATTTGATAATTACAAGGAAGACAATGGTTATATTCTTGAATATTTTAATAAATGCTTTCCACAAATGGACGAGATTAATGCCTTGCAGGATCCTATGGAAGACGAAATTGCTAAACATGAAATCTCATTAGATGAAAAAGAGGAGGAGAGTGATGGTCAAGAGGAGGAAGAATGGATCTACCCATGCCTACCTTATAATGAGAGTAACTCTTTACCTCTTACATTATTTGATTGTCCCCCATGCTTACCAAAGGAGGATGAATGTTATGTTCCTGTGGATTCTTTTGAAATATCTGCCATGGGTAAAACTTATGATAATAGTTATGCTCCTGTTATCTATGATAATCTTATATTTGTGCCTAACTTTGAAATGCATGGTACTAAATAGTTTTGCTTATAAAATGTTTATGATAAAGCTCTAGATGATGGTCCTATATTGAATGATCAGTCACCCTGTTATAAAATTGTTAAAAGTGGGTTTGAAGGTTTTAATCCACCTATTTTTGAGCTTGATAAAAATTATGTGTTTGTAGATCATGAAAAGCATGCTTTATGTGATAGTTATATTGTTGAGTTTATTCATGAGGCTACTGAAAATTATTATGATAGAGGAAAATATGGTTGTAGAAGTTTTCATGGTACTGAAACACCTCTCTATGTGCTGAAAGTTTTGAAGTTGCTCTTGTTTTATCTACCCATTCTTGTTAATATGTGCTTCTTTGATTTATTTTATTACAAGATTCCTATGCATAGGAAGTGGGTTAGACTTAAATGTGTTTTGAATTTGCTTCTTAATGCTCTCTTTTACTTCAATTCATATTTCTTATATGAGCATCTTTCTGTGCCTAACTTAAAGGCGTTAAAGAAAAGTACTTGTTGGGAGATAACCCAAGAGTTTTCTTGAGTCTTTGGAAGTTATTACCTCTGTAATGACCTCTAATTATCCTTTTTATTTGCTTTTTGTGCCAATAATAACCTCTAATGAGAGGGAAGTAAGATTTGTGGACATGCTGTCCCAAAACAGATTTTTGTGCTCCACCGTAAAAATTCGTGAGGAATCTCTGTAAGTCCGATTAAGCTCATATTTTCTGAATAAATCCCCCAGTATGTTAGATAACTTTCGTTAGCTCAACACTTTTTTATTGAGCAATAGAAGATCTTCGAAAAAATTGGTTTTCACCTGCTGGTCTGTTTTGACAGATTTCTGCCATTATTTGCATTTGCTTCTTATTGATTCCTTTTTTTTGGGGAAATTGAACTTTTTGAGGGAATTGCTATAGCAGTTTGTGTTTTTAGTGAAATTTTTACTGTTCTAAATCTAAACCCAAAGGTCTATTATCTTTTGAATACACTAATGTTGCTAATGAAGATTGTGTGAAGTTTTGTATGAAGGAAAATTTTTAGGTGTAGGGAAAGAATGATGTAATGAGATGAAGAATGGATAAAAGCTCAAGCTTGGGGATGCCACCCCGTGTCACCCCAAGAAATATTCAAGAGGTACAAGCGTCAAAGCTTGGGGATGCCCAAGGCATCCCCTTCTTTATTAATAAAAAACTCAGGTCTTTCTAGACACTTTGTTTTTATTGTTTCATGCACTGTTGTGTTGTTCTTGGAGCGTCTTAGTTTTCATTTAGTTTGCTTAGTTTGCTTGAATAAAGTAGTTTGAACCCCCGTTCTTGTTGTGTTGTTTCAAATAAGTTGATTGGTGTTGGAGAGGAGTAGAAAGTTCTTGCTTGAATACTACAAGAGGAGCTTGCTTTGACTGTGACTTAGACTTTATCATATCATGCTAGGTGTTGTTTTGACCTTATGCTTAGTGATTATTGTTGTAGCATGACTTGTTCCAAACAATTGGGATTGCTTAGTATGCCTTGAAGGAATCATCCATTGTTTTAGCATACAAAAGCATAGTATTGTGGTATTCTCCTTTGATGCTTTATTTGGGTTGACTTGGCACATGCTCACACCATGTTATGACTATGAACAAGTCACCATAGCCTCTATGATCATTTAGTCCTTGACTTGTAGTACCACTTTATGCTTTGATTAGTAATGTTTTGTCGCTCTGCATGATTATGGCCATTATTGCTCTCTTAGTTGGTCGCTCCCAGTCTTTTGCTAGCCTCCACTTGTATGAGTAAGTTCTACTCATGCATCCAACTCCCAAGAAACCAAGTTATTTCAAAGTGTCCACTATAAATTCCTGTGCATGGTGTGTTACACCAATCCAAGTATATTCTTGTTTTCATCTATCTTCCAATTAAAACATATTTTGTTATGTTAAAACTTAGTGATTAAAGCTCTCACGAACTTGATGTCATACTTTATTTTTCTTGCCCCTAATAAACTTGAACCATTGTGTCATCTATGTTGTATATGCTTGCACTTATATGTTGGAATTAGCAGAACCGTGCTGTCACGAGGAACGCTTTCAACATTGAACTTGTACTTTGTACACAGTTGATATCATGCTCTTTTGTATATGGATGTCGTCGGTGTGAAATGAAAGGGGAGCTTGTAAGTCCATGGAGTTATGTATGTGTGTTAGAGAAACGCCTGGGTCGCTAGCCTAAGCCATGCCTAATCATGGTGAAAACTTGCAGCATCACCATAATGACATCTATGAAGCATTCTTCTTATAGAAAAAAAGAGACAGAAAAAGAGATCGAGAAAAAGAAAAATATATATGAGAAAAGAGGAAAGAGAGAAAAAAAGCACCATGTTCCCATGGTAAATAAGAAGAATGCTGAGATGCTCATTGTCTACTTGCCTTGTCATTTTAATTATGGGATAGCTCATGTATCATGTGCAAGGGGTACCCCGTTGGTGGTTCTCTATGATACACATGTACTTACTATGACAAGAACTTGCAAGTAACTAAACTTGAGTAGCATAAGGAGCGGCCCTCGTATTCAAGGGACATGAGATTGCCAAATTATACTTTGTCAAGCATATACTCCATAGTTTGTCACTTTAACCTCAATCACTTCAAGATGCTTATGATAGGGGCAATGAGGGCTGAAAGCTAACAAGTACCATAATTTTTGGAAGCTCTTTTTGAAACTTGAAATCCCTGCTTCCCTTATGAAGGGCCTTTCTTCCACTATTATATTGAGTCTTCACCTTCTATCCCTAGGCACCAGTTAAGAGAGCATAGTTGCCATTCTTAGTTCTATGTGCATTGTCCCAAAGCTTATTGATTGATGCATATTGTTGATATTACTTGTTCTTGTGCTATTTGTATCTAGTCACTCTTATGAACTTTGAAGGTGTCCTATGCATCTATTTGCTACTCCATGAGGGACAAGCTGAATGCCACTATCCCATGTTTTCTATATGTGAAACAAACAAACATTTTTTAATACATGTTATTCATGATCTTTGTTTGTAACCTTTCATGTTGCATGCATAGTTACTTTGTCTTACTGTTAGAACTCCATCTTTCATGCTCATGTTTAGAGTTCTTTGATCCCAGCTTTCAATGCTTGCAAATGGTTTGATCTTGATTTTGATGGTGCATGTCACCTCAAAAATTATTCTTTTTATCACTTACCTACTCGAGGACGAGCAAGAGTTAAGCTTGGGGATTCTTGATACGTCGGAAACATATCTATAATTTTTGATGTTCCATGCTTGTTTAGTATCTACTCTGCTTTGCTTTGTCTACACTTTGAGGTGTTTTTATATGTTTTCTGGTACTAACCTATTAACAAGATGCCATAGTGCCAGTTGCCTGTTTTATTCTGTTTTTGGTTCCAGAAAAGGTAGAAAATCAATATTCTCGGTATTGGACGGGACAAAAGCCAAAGTCAATATTGTATTGTGGGGAACACAGAGCCAGAGTACGAGACGGAGGGGAGGCACCAGGGGGCTACACCCCTGGTGGCGCATGCTAGCTAGCTAGCGCTGGGGTGTGTGACCACCTGCGCCCCGCCTCGCCTATAAAGACCCCCCGATGCATAAACCCTAAGGACCCGATCAATATTTCACAAAACGGTCTATAGCCGCTGCCACCATCGTCCCTAGATCACGGGGGATCTGAAGCTCTTCCCGGCACCCTGCCGGAGGGGAGATCATCCTAGAGGTCTTCTTCTTCATCATGCCAGCCTCCGGTATGAAGCGTGAGTAGTTCCACCTTGGACTACGGGTCCATGTAGTAGCTAGATGGATGTATATCCTCCTTTGTGCTACCATGTTTAGATCTTGTGAGCTCCGTTCATGATCAAGATCATCTATTTGTAATCATGCATGTTGTGTTTGCGGGGATCCGATGGATATTGAGATTACTATGTCAGATTGATTAGTGGTTTTGTCTTATTGATTCTATCATGTCTGTGTTGTTTGTGATCTTGCATGCTCTCCGTTTCTAGTATCTATCTTGGCCGCGTAGATTCTAGTGACTCCAAGAGGGGGTATTTATGCTAGATAGTGGGTTCATGCCTCTATTTAATCTAAGGAAAATGACAGAAATCTCTAAGGTTGTAGATGTGATGTTGCCACTAGGGAGAAAACAACGGTCTCTTGTTCATGGAACAAGTGGATTGTTTACCTTACACACTTTGCTTAAAGCAGTTATCTGTTGATTGCAACTTAATATCGTAGGGGGTTCGGATGATAACCTGAAGGGATCATGAATGTCTAGTATTGCATTGTTATGCCTTGCTCAGTCCTGTCAATTGCCCTGCTATAATTTGTTTACCCAGCATGCCATGTTTGTTTATCTAAGGAGAACACCTCTAGTGAACTATGGACCCTGGTCCAATCTTTACCATTGAAAAATCTTCCATTGTTATTGTTTACTTTCTGCAAGCCACTATTACCTTCCACACCATACAGTTAATCCTTCGTTACAGCAAACCGGTGAGATTGACAACCTCACCGTTCGTTGGGGCAAAGTCTTGAGTTTGTGTTGTGAAGATCTCCAAGTTGTTAGCAACACCTTTGAGTCGTTTCCTTCCTCCTCCTGGTTCGATAGAATCGGTCTCTTACTAAGGAAAAACTTGTTGCTGTGCTCATCACACCTTGCTCTTGGGGTCTTCCAACGAAGCGCCTACCATGCGCTATCAAGAGGGGCCCCTCTCCTCCTAGAGCTCGGAGGAAGAATGCCTCCAATGCACCCATGCCTCCCATGACCCATGAGTATGTCCATGAGAGGGTCAAGAAGGCCACATTTTGGGAGAAGCTCTGTGTTGCATGAATGTGGACATCCGCAAGCAACAACATGTGTCCTACAAGAGAAACCTGCACATTGAGAAGCTCCTCAAGGAAATTAAAGCTCAGGGAGAAGAGTGTGATGAGGAAGGAGAGGATGAGTACAATGATGAGCATGTCACTCAACAATCCATTGAGTCAGACTACACTCTCTCTTTTGGGGCATGGAATTGTTGGAATTATGCCCTAGAGGCAATAATAAAGATGTTATTATTATAATTCTTGTTCATGATAAAGTTTATATTCCATGCTAGAATTGTATTAAGCGGAAACTTTGATACTTGTGTGGTTTATGAACAACACTGTGTCCCTAGTACGCCTCTATGGACTAGCTCATTGATTAATGATGGTTAAGGTTTCCTAACCATAGACATGAGTTGTCGATTAATAATGAGATCATGTCATTAGGAGAATGATATGATGGACATACCCAAATTAAGCAGAGCAATTAGATTGTGTCATCGTGTTCATCTTTGCGAAGATTTTCTTATGTCAAGTGTTGTATTCCTTAGACCATGAGATAATACAACTCCCTGGTATCGGAGGAAAGCTTTGAGGTCATCAAACGTCATCCTATGTGAGGGTGATCATAAAGGTGTCTCTCAGGTGATTGGAAAGTACTTGTTGGGTTGTATGTATCGAGATGGAATTTGTCCCTCTCGAGTCGGAGAGATATACTTCGGGCCCACTCGGTAATCGATATCAACACCGCTTGCAAGCATGTGGTTAAGGAGTTAATCACAAAGTGATATTGGATTACGGAACGAGTAAAGTACTTGCTATGAACGAGATTGAACTAGGTATGCCGATACCAAGGATCGAATCTCGGGCAAGTAAAATATCGCGTGACGAAGGGAATACATATATGGGATTAATTGAATCCTAGCATCGTGGTTCATCCGATATGATCATCGATGAATATGTGGGAGTCAATATGGGTTTCCAGATCCCGTTGTTGATTATTGATAGAAGATCATGTCTACATATTCTCGAACCCGTAGGGTCACACACTTAACATGCATCGACGCTAGGATAGAATGGATAATTGGTTCATGAGTTTTTGTTCAGGGTCTCGGATGAGACCCAGGACATCACGAGAGGTTCCAGAATGGTCCGGAGAATAAGATTCATATAAAGGAAAGCAGTTTTTGGATTTCGGAATCGTTTCAGAGTTTATCGGTATTCTACCAGAAAGTTCTAGAAGGTTCCGGAGTGGGACCAACGTGGGCCCACTTGTCGGAGGCCTGCATTGGCCTAAGGGGAAGTGCCCTGGCCACTTTGGGCCAGGGACACAAGGCCCCTAAGGCCCAGCCGGCCAGCCCTAGGGGAAACCCTAAGGGAGCCTTCTAGAAGGGGGGGATGACTTGCACCCCACTCCACCCCTTGGGCCGCCGCCCTAGGGCTTGGAGGAGGGGTAAAGGGGGCCGGACAGCCCCCTTTATAAGGAGGGCAGGGGCGTAGCCTCCCCCATACACACTCCAACCCTAGCCGCCGTCCAACTGCTACCCCTCCACCTCTCTCTCTCCCATCACAGGCGTGGCGAAGCCTGCTTGAAACTCTCCACCATAAGCACCAGGCCGTCGTGTTGCAGATCCAATCTATCTCTCCACCATACTTGCTGGACCAAGGAAAGGAGGAGACGTCGCTGCATCATACGTGTGCATCTCTCGGAGGCGCCGCCACTTGCGGCGTAGGATCGGATCGGATCGCGAGGAGGAGACGGCGAGTACGACTACGTCAACCACGTTCTGTTGAACATTTCTGCTGTGCGATTTCTTCAAGGGTATGAAGATCTCATCTATCTATCTCGTTGATTACATCTCCTAGATTAGATCTTGGCTTTCTTGTTCGCATCCGTAGGAAAAAAATTGATTTACTATGCTGCGAATTCATTCAGTGGTATCAGAGCTAGATCTATGTGTAGATGTGTTTCACGAGTAGAACACAACATGCTTGTTGCGGGCGTTGATGTTTTCTGTTGCAAACCTCTTTTTGTGTATTTCTTATGGCGCGGCATAGTGAGATCGAAGCGGTCCAGGCCAACTTTACACGACCTCGTTCGCGAGACCGGCTCCGCACTTGACGTGTGGCTTGTTCCACACATGCGGCTGGTGAATGCCAGTTTCTCTCACTATAGTAGTCATGGGATTTACAACGGATGTTAGCAACCATAATATCACCGTTGTGGCTTTCCGTAGGTAAGAATCGTTCTTAGCTTATTACTCCCATAAGCCACGTAAAACATGCAACAACAAAGTAGAGGCGTCTAACTTGTTTTTGCAGGGAGTGTTTTGTGATATGGTATGGCCCAAGACATGATGTGTATGAATTGAGATGTATGCAATGATTGTAATATTTCACGACTTGCATGTCGATGAGTTCACAACCGGCAGGAGCCGTATGGTTGTCTTTATAATTGTATATGACATGCGTGTCAACTTCTTATACGCCATGTAATAGCTTTACTTTATCGCTAAGTAGTTAGCAATAGTTGTAGTTGCGATTCGTGGTGGAGGCAATCATGGTGTAGTGATGGAGATCATGCTGGCGCGCACAAGATGGAGATCATTGCACGGAGATTGGCTATACCATGTCACATAAAATTATATGCATGTGATGTTTATTCTTTTACGTATCTTATTATGCTTAGATCACGACGGTAGCATTATAAGATGATTCCTCACTTAAAGATCAAGATAAAATTGTGTTCTCCCCATGTATGCACCGTTGCGAAAGTTCGTCGTTTTCAAGCACCTCGTGATGATCGGGTGCTATAAACTCTACGTCCACATACAACGGGTGCAAGCCAGTTTTGCACACGCGGAAATACTTGGGTTTGACTTGACGAGCCTAGCATGTACAGACATGGCCTCGAAACACACGAACCGAAAGGTTAAACATGAGTCATATGAATGATATGATTGACACTTTGTTGTCCACCATTGAAACCATATCTCTTCTCGTGAAGATCGGATTAGGTGTGGTGAATTTGGATCGTGATCACTAAACAACTTGAGGGATGTTGAATTTAGTGGGAGTTCATCTAGTAATTTGATTAAGTTGAACTAGTTATCATGAACATAGTCTAAATTGTATTTGCAAATTTTGTAGATCAAATGGCTAAGTCCAACTTCAACTTCAACGTTTTTGCTGAGAAAGAAAAGCTTAAGAACAATGGGTCTAACTTCACCAACTGGTTCCACAATCTGAGAATCATTCTCGCTGGCGGACAAAAAGCCTATGTACTTGAGAAAGCGCTAGGTGACGCCCATCTTGATCGCTCTTGATGAAAAAGCTGTTTATCAGTCACGCAAAGATGATTATGGAGTGATTAAGAGTACCATGTTGTTTGCTATGGAACTGGGACTTCAAAATCGTTTTGAGGAGTTCGACGGGCCCTTTGAGATACTTGAGGAACTCAAAACCATGTTTCAGACTCAGGCCCGTTCTAAGAGATATGAGATCTCTGAGAAGTTCTTTAACTGCAAGATGGAGGAAGGGAGTTTCGTTAGTGAGCACGCCATTAAGATGTCGGGCTACACTCAACGTCTTGAGCAACTGGACTGCAAGATTCCAGAAGAGCTCAAGATTGACAGAGTTCTGCAATCACTCCCTCCTAGCTACAAAGGTTTTGTTGTTACTCACAATCAAATTGGTTCCACTCATACGATCACTGAGCTCTTCGCTAAGCTGAAAGCTACGGAGGTGGATATCAAGAAAGATAATCATGTGTTGATGGTCAACAAGACCACTAGCTTTAAGAAAGCTAAGGGTGCAAAGAAATCCTTCAAGAAAGGCAGCGGCAAGCGCGTTTCCCCTGCTGAGAAGAATCTCAAGTCTGGACCTAAGCCGGACACTGAGTGCTTCTATTGCAAGTGCAAGGGTCACTGGAAGCGCAACTGTCCGAAGTGAAGGGTTTTGCAGCATAGTAAATCAAAAAAAATTCTACGGATGCGAAGGGGAAAGCCAAGATCTAATCTAGGAGATGCAAACAACGAGGGGGGATAGATGAGATATTCATACCCTTGAAGATTCGCATAGCGGAACGTTCAACGGAACGTGGTTGATGTAGTCGTACTAGCTTCTCCTCCTCGCGATCCGATCCGATCCAACTCCGCAAGTGGCGATGCCTCCGAGAGATGCACACGTACAGAACCTCGACGTCTCCTCCTTCCTCGTTCTAGCAAGTGGGGTGGAGAGATAGATTGGATCTACAACACGACGGCGTGGTGCAAAGGTGGAGAGTTTCTGCGGCAGGGCTTCGCCTACGCGCAGTCGGGAGAGAGAGAGATCTGGAGGGCAGCAGTATGGAGGCTAGGGTTGAAGGAGTAGGGGAGGAGGGCTGTGCCCCTGCCCTCTATATATAGGGGCTGGCCGGCCCCATTGGCCCCTCCTCCAAGCCCTAGGGCGGCGGCCCCAAGGGTTGGAGTGGGGGGCAAGTTTTCCCCCTCCTTCTAGAAGCTCTCCCTAGGGTTTCCCCTAGGGCTTGGCCGGCTGGGCCTATGGGGCCTTGTGCCCCTGGCCCAATGCGGCCAGGGCACTCCCTCGTAGGCCCACGCCCCCTCCCGACAAGTGGGGCCACGTTGGTCCTGTTGGAGATATGCCCTAGAGGTAATAATAAATGTAGTTATTATTATATATCTTTGTGTTTATGATAAATGTTTACATTCATGCTATAATAGTATTAACAAGGAAACCATTAATACTTGTGTGATTTGTAAACTTAATTTGAAGTCCCTAGTATGGCCTCTATACTTCACTAGCTTGTTGGTTGATTGATGATGTGGTTTCTTTGTCATGAACATTGAGATGTTATCAACAACAAGATCATATCGTTAGGAGAATGATATGGTGGACATACTCCTATAGACAAGCGTAGCATAAAGATCAAGTCATTTCAATAGTTCAATTGCTATATGCTTTACGATACATAGTGACCTAATTCCTTCACCATGAGATCATGCATATTGCCTTTCTTTGGATGGATGCTTTGATGTCATCAAACACCACACCGTAATGGTGGCTATAAAAGTGGCATTGGGTGTTCGGAAAGTATTGGTTGAAACACATGGATCAAGAGTGGGATTTGTCCATCCACATGACGGATAGATATTCTGGGCCCTCTCGGTGAAATGTCATCCAATTAGCTTGCAAGCATGTGACTTGGTCACAAGGGATCACATATCAGGAGCGAGAAAAGAGTACTTATCGATGTGAGGTTGAACTAGGTATGCAGAGATACCGACGATCATGACCTCGGATAAGTAACATATCGTGAGACAAAGGGAAATTGGTATCGTATGTAAGTGGTTCATTCGATGTAAAGTAATCGTAGAAATATGTGGAGCCATATGAATTTCCAGATTCCTCTATTGGTTATTGTTAGGAGAAGTGTCTCGATCATGTCGCATAATTCACGAACCGTAGGGAGACACATAAGGATTGACGTTGTTTGAGTAGTTATGGTATTATGAGAAAGAGACCGAATGTTGTTGGTCTCGGATGGGATCCGGGATATCACGAGGTGATCCGGAATGGTCGGAGAATAAGATTCATATAAGGAAAGTCCCATTTGAGTTGGGGAATGGTTAGGTGTTTTCATCGGGACATTCTAGAAGGTCCCGGAATGTCCGGCACTCCGGGGAAGGGGTACATGAATGTGTCATTGCAAGATGGAATGATTGCATCATGTACTAAGTGTTCTCGCTGTCCAAAATAAAGGGTTTATTTAATTCCTAAATTGGAAAAGTCAAGCGCAGTTTTGGTCAAGCCGATTTTGGAAGAAGGAGAAGTTGGAAACCGACTTGGGAGGAGTCCTCCTCCCAAGCCCGGCCAGCCCTAGGCCGAGTTGGGGAGGGACTCCTCCTCCCTGGCCAGCCCTCCCACCTATAAAGGGAGGGGCAGGGCCTCCCTCTAGAGACACACAAGTTCCTATCCTCTAAACTAGAAACTAGACCTAGACCCGGTTTAGAGCTGTTTTGGTTTAGAGCCTTCTAATGGTTTAGAGCCCTCTAATTGGTGTGTCTAATTACTAGACCACTAATAGCCTCTCTCATAAGCTCCACCATACTACTTCGGCTTAAGGCGAAGCCTGCGGGATCTCCCTCTACCTCGGTACCACGCCCGTTGTCTGCCGGAATCGCGAGGAGAGTGCTACAACCTCCATTTTCTTTGGAACAAGGGAGAGGAAGGTCTTCGTCGAGTAGAACGTGTGACCGACTGCAGGGGCGCCATGAGGAGCGGCGCCCGGAAGGATCGTCTACTTGATCTTGAGATCGGAAGAATCGACTACATCACCCGAGAATCTGCTCTCGTTAAACACTTTGGAATCTTCGAGGGTGAGTTATTCCATCGACTCGTTGCTGCAATCTAGTAGATAGATCTTGGCTTGTTTGTTTGTATGCGATAGAAAATTTTTGTTTTCCATACTACGAACCCCTACAGTGGTATCAGAGCCAGGTCTATATGTAGATCTGTTGCACGAGTAGAACAGAATGGTCATTGTGGGCGTTGATGCTTTTATTGTAGATTGCTTTTTGTGTACTTTGCATCTTGCGGTATGTTGGGATGAAGCGGCTCGGGCTAACCTTACATGACATCGTTCATGAGACTTGCTCCACGCTTGACATGCAACTCGTTTTGCATAAGTGGCTTCTTGGTGCTGTTTCTCCTAGCATAGTAAAGATCCAATTTACAACGGGTAATCAACAATGCTAGTATCAATGTTGTGGTTCTTGTTAAAGAGTTAGAGCGACACCTTTGGAAAGCCCCAAACCACGTAAAATATGCAAAGAAAGTAGGCGTCTAACTTTGTTTTGCAGGGGGTGTGCAGTGATGTGATATGGCCATGATTGTGATTATATTTGATGTATGCAATGTTCCTTATTGTAAGTTGGCAAACGGCAGGAGTCATATGGTTGTCTTTAATTTCTGTTAAGACCTGCGTGTCTATTCAAAATAGTTGTAATAGTTGAAGCTGGTGGGCGACAACCATGAAGGAGCATCATTGACCTTGGTGCTATGCGGTGATGATGGAGATCATGTTCGTGCTTGAAGATGGAGATCGGAAGCACAAAGGCGAAAGGCCATATCATATCACACATTATGAATTGCATGTGATGTTAATCCTTTATGCATCTTGTATTGCTTAGTAGGCAGCGGTAGCATTATAAGATGATCCCTCATGCACATAAATTTCAAGTTTTAAAGTGTTCACCCTTAGTATGCACGTTGCCAAAGCTTGCGCTTGAAGCACCACGTGATGATCGGGTGTCTTTGATTCAGCGGGTGAATACAACGTAAAAGCCAGATTTGCTTATGCGGAAGCTAAGGTTTGATCTTGTGAGCCTAGCATGTAGACATGGCCTCGGGAACACGGATGGCGAAGGTAAAGCATGAATCATATAGTAGATATGATGAACATGATGATTGTTCGCCATTGAAACTATATCAACTCTCGTGATGATCGGTGTTGATGTAGTGGATTTGGTTCGTGTGATCACTAAAACAATGTGAGGGATGTTGTTTTGGTGGGAGTTCACCTAGTTTAATTTCATTAATTAATTTGAACTCAATTTGTCATAAACTTAGTCTAAACTATTGCAAATATATTTGTAGATCAATGGCAGCCTACCATCAATTTTAATGCGTTCCTAGAGAAAGAAAAGTTGAAAAACAATGGAAGCAACTTGGCGGATTGGTTCCGCAATTTGAGGATTGTCCTCACTGGTAATTTGACCTATGTGCTGGATGCACCGCTAGGTGACCCACCTGCAGTGATGCTACCGATGAAGTTAAAATGTTTACCTCGCTCGGAAGAATCAGTACTCCATAGTTCAGTGTGCTATCTTGTATGGTTTAGAATCAGACTTGGAAAAGATTTGAAGAGTCGATCCATATGATATTGTCGAGGATCTCAAATTAATCTTTGAGACTCATGCGGCAATTGAAAGTTATGAAGCTTCTGAAAAGTTCTTTAAGCGCAAGATGGAAGAGGGTAGCTCGTCGGTGAGCATGTGCTTAAGATATGCAGACGCAAATAAACTTCAAAGTTTGGGTATAGTGATTCCTAATACTTTGGGAGTTTACGCATCCTCAATCACTACCACCAAGTTACAAGAACTTTGTGATGAACTACAACATGCGAACATGAACAAAGAGTTGCAGAACTATTTGCTATGTTGAAATCTGCGAAGTGGAGATCAAGAAAGAGCACCAAGTGTTGATGGTCAATAAGACCACCAAATTCAAGAAAGGCAAGTCTAAGCGAAGGGACACTTCAAGAAGGGTGGTAAGAAAGTTACCACGCCGAAGAAGACCAAGGCTGGACCTAAGCCTGGCCAGTGCTTTTCTTTGCAAGGAGAAGGTCCTTTGAGCGGAATTGCCCAAAGTACTTGGCGATTTGAAGAACGGCAACATCAAGAAGAAAGGTATATCGATATACATGTTATTGATGTGTATCTCACTAGTACTCGTAGTAGTGCACGGGTATTTGATCTTTGGTTCGGTTGCTCATATTTGTAACTCGAAGCAGAGCTGCGAATAAGCGGAAGCTAGTGAAGAGCGAGGTGACGATGCGGCGTGGGTAACGGATCAAAGGTTGATGTGATCGCGGTCGGCACGCTACCTCTTCATCTACCATCGGGATTAGTTTTATACTTAAATAATTGTTATTTGGTGCTGCGTTAAGCATGAACATTATATCGGGATCTTGTTTATTGCGAGGCGGTTACTTGTTTAAATCCGAGAATAATGGTTGTTCGATTTATATGAGTAATGTGTTTTATGCACATGCACCTTTGATAGATGGTCTATTCATATTGAATCTCGATAGTAGAAATACACATATTAATAACATTGAGGCTAAGCGTTTGAAATCAAGCGATAATTTGACCTATATGTGGCAGCTTTTCGTCTTGGTCACATTGGAGTGAAGCGTATGAAGAAACTCCATTCCGATGGACTTCTTGAATCACTTGATTTTGAATCACTTGAAAGATGCGAGGCATGTCGATGGGTAAAATGACTAAGACTCCATTTTACGGTATGATGGGCGAGCTACGGACTTATTGGAAATCATACATACCGATGTGTGTGGCCCAATGAGTGTAGCATCGTGCAGTGGTTATCGTTATGTTCTTACCTTCACGGATGACTTGAGTAGATATGGGTATATCTATTTCATGAAACATAAGTCCGAAACTTTCGAGAAGTTTAAGGAGTTTCAAAGTGAGGTAGAGAATCAACGTAACAAGAAGATTAAATTTCTACGTTATGATCGTGGAGGTGAAAATATAAGTTCTGAGTTTGGCGAGCATTTGAAGAAATGTGGAATACTTTCATGATTGACACATGGGGAACACCACGGTAATGGTGTGTACGACGTCGTGTCGAACTCTCTTAGATATGGTTCGTTCTATGATGTCTCTTACAGATTTACCACTATCATTTTGGGGTTATGCATTAGAAACAGCCGCATTCACTTTAAATAGGGCACCGTCTAAATCCGTTGAAACGACACCGTATGAATTATGGTTTGGGAAGAAACCTAAATTGTCGTTCCTTAAAGTTTGGGGATGCGAAGCCTATGTAAAGAAGTTACAGCCGGACAAGCTTGAACCCAAAGCGGAAAAATGCGTCTTCATAGGCTACGAAGGAAACTATTGGGTATACCTTCTATCATAGATCCGAAGGCAAAATCTTCGTTGCCAAGAATGGATCCTTTCTAGAGAAGAATTTCTCTCGAAAGAAGTGACTGGAAGGAAAGTAGAACTCGACGAGGTTATCGAACCTTCTCTCGAAATTGCGAGTAGCGCAGCACCGGAAGAAGTTCCTGTGGTGCTTGCACCAATAAGAGAGGAAGCTAATGATAGCGATCATGAAACTTCGGTTGAAGTTGCTGCAGAGCCTCGGAGGTCAACGAGAACCCGTACCACTCCAGTTGGTATGATTCCGTTATGAATGTCATGTTGGTGGACAACACCGATGACCCGAGACATATGAGGAAGCGATGATGAGCCACGATTCCAATAAATGGCAAGAAGCCATGAAATCCGAGATTGGATCCATGTACGAAAACCAAGTATGGACTTTGGTGGACTTACGGATGGCGAAAGGCTGTCGAGAACAAATGGATTTTCAAGAAGAAAAGCAGATCTTGATGGTAATGTTCTGTCTATAAAGCTCGACTTGTGCATAAAAGGGTTTCGACAAATTCAAGGAGTTGACTACGATGAGACTTTCTCACCGTAGCGAAGCTAAAGTCTGTGAGGATTATGTTAGCAATCGCTGCATATTATGATTATGAGAGATGGCAGATGGATGTCAAAACAGCATTCCTCAATGGAGACATTGATGAAGAGTTGTATATGATACAACCCAAAGGTTTTGTCGATCCTAAAGATGCTAACAAGGTATGCAAACTTCAACGGTCCATCTATGGATTGAAGCAAGCGTCGAAGTTGGAATCAACGTTTTGATAAGGTAATCAAAAGTTTTGGTTTTATACAAACTTATGGAGAAGCTTGTATTTACAAGAAAGTGAGTGGGAGCTACGTGGCATTCTTAATACTGTATGTGGATGACATATTGTTGATTGGGAATGATGTAGACCTTCTTAATAGTGTCAAAGAGTATTTGAATAATAGTTTTTCAATGAAGGATCTTGGCGAAGCAACTTACATATTAGGCATAAAGATTTATAGAGATAGATCGAAGCCAAATATCATTGTCACAAAGTACATATTTGGACAAAGTTCTAAAGAGGTTTGGAATGGAAGATAGCAAGAAAGGGTTCTTGCCCATGTTTTAATATGACCTTGAGTAAAACTCAAAGTCCGACATCGGAAGATAGAGAAAAGATGAGTAAGACTCCTATGCCTCAGCCATAGGATCTCTAATGTATGCCATGCTATGTACTAGACCCGACATCGCATATGTTAGTCTAACTAGCAGATATCAAAGTGATCGAGTGGATCATTGGACGTGATCAAAACATCCTTAAGTACTTGAGAAGAACTAAGGATATGGTTCTTTCTTATGGAGGTGATGAACAGCTCGTTGTTAATGGTTACACCGATGCTAGTTGGAACACCGATCCGGATGATTCTAAATCACAATCTGGATACGTATTTATTTTGAATGGTGCAGCGATTAGCTGGAGGAGTGCAAAGCAAAGCGTTGTGGCGAGATCTTCAACTGAATCGAATACATGGCTGCCGGAGGCTTCACAAGAAGCGATATGGATGAAAGAGTTCATTACAGAGCTGGGTGTGGTTCCTAGTCTGCTGGACCCAATGTCTATCTCTTGTGATAACATGGGCCATAGCCAATCTTAAGAACCAAGGTCACACAAGAAGTGAAGCATATCAAGCTGCGTTTTCACGCTATTCGAGAATATATCCAGGATGGGGATATAAAGATTTGCAAAGTACACACAGATCTGAATGTGGCGGATCCGTTGACTAAACCTCTCCCAAGGGCAAAACATGACCAACACCAAACTGCCATGGGTGTTCGGTATATTACCATGTAATCTAGATTAGATGACTCTAGTGCAAGTGGGAGACTGTTGGAGATATGCCCTAGAGGTAATAATAAATGTAGTTATTATTATATATCTTTGTGTTTATGATAAATGTTTACATTCATGCTATAATAGTATTAACAAGGAAACCATTAATACTTGTGTGATTTGTAAACTTAATTTGAAGTCCCTAGTATGGCCTCTATACTTCACTAGCTTGTTGGTTGATTGATGATGTGGTTTCTTTGTCATGAACATTGAGATGTTATCAACAACAAGATCATATCGTTAGGAGAATGATATGGTGGACATACTCCTATAGACAAGCGTAGCATAAAGATCAAGTCATTTCAATAGTTCAATTGCTATATGCTTTCTGATACATAGTGACCTAATTCCTTCGACCATGAGATCATGCATATTGCCTTTCTTGGATGGATGCTTTGATGTCATCAAACACCACACCGTAACAGGTGGCTATAAAAGTGGCATTGGGTGTTCGGAAAGTATTGGTTGAAACACATGGATCAAGAGTGGGATTTGTCCATCCACATGCGGATAGATATTCTCGGGCCCTCTCGGTGAAATGTCATCCAATTAGCTTGCAAGCATGTGACTTGGTCTGAAGGGATCACATATCACGGAGCGAGAAAGAGTACTTATCGATGTGAGGTTGAACTAGGTATGCGGAGATACAAGCGATCATGACCTCGGATAAGTAACATATCGTGAGACAAAGGAAATTGGTATCGTATGTAAGTGGTTCATTCGATCATAAAGTAATCGTAGAAATATGTAGCCATATGAATTTCAGATTCCTCTATTGGTTATTGTTGAGAAGTGTCTCGATCATGTCCGCATAATTCACGAACCGTGGGAGACACACTTAAGGATTGACGTTGTTTGAGTAGTTATGGTATTATGAGAAAGACCGAATGTTGTTGGTCTCGGATGGGATCCGGGATATCACGAGGTGATCCGGAATGGTCCGGAGACTAAGATTCATATAAGGAAAGTCCCATTTCGGAGTTGGGGAATGGTTACGGTGTTTTCATCGGGGACATTCTAGAAGGTCCCGGAATGTCCGGCACTCCGGGGGGGAAGGGGTACATGAATGTGTCATTGCAAGATGGAATGATTGCATCATGTACTAAGTGTTCTCGCTGTCCAAAATAAAGGGTTTATTTAATTCCTAAATTGGAAAAGTCAAACTGCCGATTTTGGTCAAGCGCAGTTTTGGAAAGGAGAAGTTGGAAACCGACTTGGGGAGAGTCCTCCTCCCAAGCCGGGCCAGCCCTAGGCCGAGTTGAGGGACTCCTCCCTCCCTGGCGCCAGCCCTCCCACCTATAAAGGGAGGCAGGGCCTCCCCCCTAGAGACACACAAGTTCCTATCCTCTAAACTAGAAACTAGACCTAGACCCCGGTTTAGAGCTGTTTCGGTTTAGAGCCTTCTAATTGGTTTAGAGCCCTCTAATTGGTGTGTCTAATTACTAGACCACTAATAGCCTCTCTCATAAGCTCCACCATACTCGCACCGGCTTAAGGCGAAGCCTGGGATCTCCCTCTACCTCGGTACCACGCCGTTGTCTTCGGAATCGCGAGAGAGTGCTACAACCTCCATGCCTGCTGGAACAAGGAGAGGAAGGTCTTCGAAAGTACCGAACGTGTGACCGATCATGGGAGCGCCTGGGAACGCTGGCGCGGAAGGATCGTCACGCGATCTTGAGATCGGAAAGAGTACGACTACATCACCCACGAGAATCTGCTCTCGTTAAACACTTTGGAATCTTCGAGGGTGAGTTATTCCATCGACTCGTTGCTGCAATCTAGTAGATAGATCTTGGCTTGTTTGTTTGTATGCGATAGAAAATTTTTGTTTTCCATGCTACGAACCCCTACAGGTCCCACTCCGGAAGGTTCTAGAAGCTTCCGGTACAATACCGAACAATACGAAACAATTCTGAAATCCAAAAACTGCTTTGCCTTATATGAATCTTATTCTCCGGACCATTCCGGAACCTCTCGTGACGTCCTGGATCTCATCCGAGACTCCGAACAAAAACTCATAAACCAATTATCCATTCTATCCTAGCGTCGAGACACGTTAAGTGTGTGACCCTACGGGTTCGAGAATATGCAGACATGATCTTCTATCAATAATCAACAACGGGGTCTGGAAACCCATATTGACTCCCACATACTCATCAATGATCATATCGGATGAACCACGATGCCAGGATTCAATTAATCCCATATATATATTCCCTTCGTCACACGATATTTTACTTGCCCGAGATTCAATCGTCGGTATCGGCATACCTAGTTCAATCTTGTTCACGGCAAGTACTTTACTAGTTCCGTAATCCGATACCACTTTGTGATCAACTCCTTAACCACGTGCTTGCAAGCAGTGTTGATATTGATTACCGAGTGGGCCCGAAGTATATCTCTCCGGCTTGGGAGGGACAAATCCCATCTCGATACATACAACCCAACAAGTATTTTCCGATCACCTGAGAGACACCTTTATGATCACCCTCACATAGGATGACGTTTGATGACCTCAAAGCTTTCTTCCGATACCAGGGAGTTGTATTATCTCATGGTCTAAGGAATACAACACTTGACATAAGAAAATCTTCGCAAAGATGAACACGATGACACAATCTAATTGCTCTGCTTGATTTGGGTATGTCCATCATATCATTCTCCTAATGACATGATCTCATTATTAATCGACAACTCATGTCTATGGTTAGGAAACCTTAACCATCATTAATCAATGAGCTAGTCCATAGAGGCGTACTAGGGACACGGTGTTGTTCATAAACCACACAAGTATCAAAGTTTCCGCTTAATACAATTCTAGCATGGAATATAAACTTTATCATGAACAAGAATTATAATAATAACATCTTTATTATTGCCTCTAGGGCATAATTCCAACAGTCTCCCACTTGCACTAGAGTCAATAATCTAGTTTACATCTGGCAACAATCTAACACCCATGGCACTAAGGTGCTGATCATTTTTTGCTCGTGGAAGAGGTTTAGTCAACGCATCTGCGACATTCAGATCCGTATGTACTTTGCTAATCTTCAGATCTCCATCTGTTATATAATCTCGAATTATATGAAACTTGCGGTTGATATTCTTGGTCTTTGGATGATATCTTGGTTCCTTAGCTAGTGCTATGGCGCCAGTGTTGTCACACAATATCTCCAGTGGGTCCAAGGCACTTGGAACCACACCAAGCTCAGTGATGAAGTTCCTGATCCAAACTCCTTCACTTGACGCTTCTGCAGCAGCCATGTATTCCGCTTCTACTGTAGATCCCGCGATCACGCTTTGCTTGCAGCTTCTCCAGCTCACAGCTCCTCCATTCAAAATATAAAGGTATCCTGTCTGAGATTTAGAATCATCCTTGTAGGTGTCGAAACTGGCATCGACGTAACCATTTACGACGAGCTATTCATCACCTCCATAGACTAAGAACATTTATTTAGTTCTATTTAAATACTTTAGGATGTTCTTCACGGCTGTCCAGTGTTCCAATCCTGGATCACTTTGGTATCTGCTCGTCAAACTAAGAGCATTGGACACATCCGGTCTAGTACATAGCATGGCATACATGATAGATCCTATGGCCGAGGCATAAGGCACTTTCCTCATAGCTTCTCTATCGTTTACCGTAGCTGAACCTCGAGCCTGCTCAATATCTTACCTGACAACATAGGCACTGAACCTTTCTTTGCCTTATCCATTCTGAACCTTTTCAGAACTTTGTCTAGGTATGTACTTTGGCTTAAAGCTATCAGGCGTCTTTGTCTATCTCTATAGATTTTGATGCCCAATATATAATCAGCTTCCCCTAGGTCTTTCATGGAAAAACATTTGTTCAAATAACTCTTCACATTGTTAAGCATGTCAATGTCATTTCCGATAATCAATATGTCATCCACATATAGTACCAAAAATGTCACTGAGCTCCCACTCACTTTCTTGTAGATACAAGCTTCGTAGAAATTTGGAACAAATCCAAAGCTCTTAATCACTTGATCAAAACGAAGGTTCCAACTCCGAGATGCTTGCTTCAGTCCATAAATGGAACGCTGAAGTTTGCACACCTTATCAGCATCCTTAGGATCGACAAAACCTTCGGGCTGCGTCATATACAACTCTTCATCAATATTGCCATTGAGGAACGCAGTCTTGACATCCATCTGCCATATTTCATAATCATGAAACACAGCAATTGCTAACAAGTCGAGCTTTATAGACAGTAACATTACCATCCGCTCCCGTTTTCTTCTTGAAAATCCATTTGCACTCAATGGCCTTACGATCGCTAGGAGGGTCCACCAAAGTCCATACTTGGTTTTCGCTCATGGATCCCAATTCGGATTTCATGGCCTCTAGCCATTTCTCAGATTCTGGGCTCATCATTGCTTCCTCATAGTTCGCAGGTTCACTGTTGTCTACTAACAAGACAGTTAAGACAGGGTTGCCGTACCACTCAGGAGGGGCACGCGACCTTGTCGACCTGCGACGTTCAGCAGTAGCATCGTTCAAAGTTTCATGATCCTCGTCATTAGCTTCCTCTCTTGTTGGTGCAGACGGCATTGGAACAATTTCAGGTGCTGCGCTACTCTCCAACTCGAGAGAAGGTTCAATAACCTCATCTAGCTCTACCTTCCTCCCACTCACTTCTTTCGAGAGAAACTCCTTCTCAAGAAAGGATTTGTTCTTTGCGACAAACACTTTGCCTTCGGATCTGTGGTAGAAGGTATACCCAATCGTTTCCTTAGGGTATCCTATGAAGACGCATTTCTCCGCTTTGGGTTCGATCTTGTCCGGCATCAACTTCTTGACGTAAGCTTCGCATCCCCAAACTTTAAGAAACGACAACTTAGGTTTAGCACCAAACCACAGTTCATACGGTGTCATCTCAATGGATTTAGATGGTGCCCTATTTAAAGTGAATGCAGCGGTTTCTAATGCATAACCCCAAAATGATAACGGCAAATCTGTAAGAGACATCATCGATCGCACCATATCTAATAGAGTTCAATTCCGGCGTTCAGACACACCATTGTGCTGTGGTGTTCTGGGTGGCGTGAGTTGCGAAACGATTCCGCTTGCTTTAAGATGCGTGAGAAAATCATAACTCAAATATTCACCTCCACGATCGGATCGTAGAAATTTAATTTTCCTGGTACGATGGTTTTCCACTTTGTTCTGAAATTCTTTGAACTTTTCAAACGTTTTAGATTTATGTTTCATTAAATAGATATACCCATATCTACTTAAGTCATCAGTAAAAGTGAGAAAATAGCGATATCCACCGCGCGTCGAAACACTCATTGGTCCGCATACATCGGTATGTATGATTTCCAACAAGACTGTTGCTCGCTCCATCATTCCGGAGAACGGGGTTTTGATCATCTTGCCCATGAGGCACGGCTCGCACGTGTCAAATGATTCAAAATCAAGAGACTCCAAAAGTCTATCAGAATGGAGTTTCTTCATGCGTTTTACACCAATATGACCTAGATGGCAGTGCCACAAATAAGTCGAATTATCACTATCTACTTTGCATCTCTTAGCCTCAATGTTATGGATGTGTGTTTCATTGCTTTCGAGATTCAGAAGAAATAAACCATTCATAGCAGGTGCATGACCATAAAAGATGTTACTCATATAAATAGAACAACCATTATTCTCCGATTTAAATGAATAACCGTCTTGCGATAAACACGATCCAGATATAATGTTCATGCTCAACGCAGGCACATAATAACACTTATTAAGGTTTAAAACTAACCCCGAAGGTAAAACTAAGGAGAGCGTGTCGACGGCCATCACATCAACTCTTGATCTGTTGCCAACGCGCATCGTCACCTCATCCCTTGCTAGCCGCCGTCTATTCCGTAGATCCTGTTTCGAGTTACAAATATTAGCAACTGAACCAGTATCAAATACCCAGGCACTACAATGAGCGCTAGTAAGGTAAACATCAATAACATGTATATCAAATATACCTTTAATGGTGCCAGCCTTCTTGTCCGCTAAGTACTTCGGACAGTTGCGCTTCTAGTGACCCTTGTCCTTGCAATAGAAGCACTCAGTGTCTGGCTTAGGTCCAAACTTGAGCTTCTTCTCTACAGGGGCAACGCGCTTGCCGCTGCCCTTCTTGAAGGGCTTCTTTGCACCCTTACCTTTATTAAAGCTGGAGGGCTTGTTGACCATCAACACATGATTATCTTTCTTGATGTCCACCTCTGCAGCTTTCAGCTTAGCGAAGAGCTCAGTGATCATATCAGTGGAACCAATCTGATTATGAGTAACTACAAAACCTTTGTAGCTAGGAGGGAGTGATTGCAGAACTCTGTCAATCTTGAGCTCCTCTGGAATCTTGCAGTCCAGTTGCTCAAGGCGTTGAGTGTAGCCCGACATCTTAATGGCGTGCTCACTAACGGAACTCCCTTCCTCCATCTTGCAGTTAAAGAATTTCTGAGAGATCTCATATCTCTCAGAATGGGCCTGAGTCTGAAACATAGTTTTCAGTTCCTCAAGAATCTCAAAGGGCCCGGGGAACTCCTCAAAACGATTTTGAAGGTCTGATTCCATAGCAAACAACATGGTGCTCTTAATCACACCATAATCATCCTTGCGCGACTGATAAACAGCTTTCTCATCAGCCGGCGCATCTACAGCAAGGGCGTCACCTAGCGCTTTCTCAAGGACATAGTCCTTTTGTCCGCCAGAGAGAACGATTCTCAGATTACGGAACCAGTTGGTGAAGTTAGACCCATTGTTCTTAAGCTTTTCTTTCTCAGCAAAAACGTTGAAGTTGAAGTTGGACTTAGCCATTTGATCTATAAAATTTTCAAGTACAATTTAGACTATGTTCATGATAACTAGTTCAACTTAATCAAATTACTAGATGAACTCCCACTAAATTCAACATCCCTCAAGTTGTTTAGTGAACATGATCCAAATTCACCACACCTAATCCGATCTTCACGAGAAGAGATGTGGTTTCAATGGTGGAGAACAAAGTGTCGATCATATCATTCATATGACTCATGCTTAACCTTTCGGTTCGTGTGTTCCGAGGCCATGTCTGTACATGCTAGGCTCGTCAAGTCAAACCCAAGTATTTCCACATGTGCAAAACTGGCTTGCACCCGTTGTATGTGAACGTAGAGTTTATAGCACCCGATCATCACGTGATGCTTGAACACGACGAACTTTCGCAACGGTGCATACATGGGGAGAACACAGATTTATATTGACCTTTAAGTGATTAATCATCTTATAATGCTACCGTCGCGATCTAAGCATAATAAGATACATAAAAGGATAAACATCACATGCATATAATTTTATGTGACATGGTATAGCCAATCTCCGTGCAATGATCTCCATCTTGTGCGTGCCCAGCATGATCTCCATCACTCCACCATGATTGCCTCCACCACGAATAGCAACTACAACTATTGCTAACTACTTAGCGATAAAGCAAAGCTATTACATGGCGTATAAGAAGTTGACACGCAGGTCATACACAATTATAAAGACAACCATATGGCTCCTGCCGGTTGTGTACTCATCGACATGCAAGTCGTGAAATATTACAAAACATGATCATTGCATACAACATACACATCATATCTTGGGCCACACCATATCACAGAAACACTCCCTGCAAAAACAAGTTAGACGCCTCTACTTTGTTGTTGCATGTTTTACGTGGCTTATGGGAGTAACAAGCTAAGAACGATTCTTACCTACGGAAAGCCACAACGGTGATATTATGGTTGCCAACATCCGGTGTAAATCCCATGACAACTATAGTGAGAGAAACTGGCATCCACCAGCCGCATGTGTGGAACAAGCCACACGTCAAGTGCGGAGCCGGTCTCGCGAACGAGGTCGCGTAAAGTTGGCCTGGACTGCTTCGAACTCACTATCCCGCGTCATAAGAAGTACACAAACAAGAGGCTTGCAACAGAAAACATCAACGCCCGCAACAAGCATGTTGCGTTCTACTCGTGAAACACATCTACGCATAGATCTAGCTCTGATACCACTGAAGGGTTTCGCAGCATAGTAAATCAAAAAAATTCTACGGATGCGAACGGGAAAGCCAGGATCTAATCTAGGAGATGCAAACAACAAGGGGGGATAGATGAGATCTTCATACCTTTGAAGATTACAACAGTGAACGTTCAGCGGGCGTGGTTGATGTAGTCGTACTAGCTTCTCCTCCTCGCGATCCGATCTGATCCAACACAGCAAGTGGCGATGGCTCCGAGAGATGCACATGTAAGGCACCTCTATGTCTCCTCCTTCCTTGGTCCATAAAGTGGGGTGGAGAGATAGATTGGATCTACAACACGACGGCGTGGTGCAAAGGTGGAGAGTTTCTACGGCAGGGCTTTGCCTACGCGCAGTCGGGAGAGAGAGAGATCTGGAGGGCAGCATTATGGAGGCTAGGGTTGAAGGAGTAGGGGAGGAGGGCTGCGCCCCTGCCCTCTATATATAGGGGGCTGGCCGGCCCCCTTGGCCCCTCCTCCAAGCCCTAGGGCGGTGGCCCCAAGGGTTGGAGTGGGGGGCAAGTTTTCCCCATCCTTCTAGAAGCTCTCCCTAGGGTTTCCCCTAGGGCTTGGCCGGCTGGGACTATGGGGCCTTGTGCCCCTGGCCCAATGCGGCCAGGGCACTCCCTCGTAGGCCCACTCCCCCTCCCGACAAGTGGGGCCATGTTGGTCCCACTCCGGAAGGTTCTAGAAGCTTCCGGTACAATACCGAACAATCCGAAACAATTCCGAAATCCAAAAACTGCTTTGCCTTATATGAATCTTATTGTCCGGACCATTCCAGAACCTCTCGTGACGTCCTGGATCTCATCCGAGACTCCAAAAAAAAACTCATAAACCAATTATCCATTCTATCCTAGTGTCGAGACACGTTAAGTGTGTGACCCTACGGGTTCGAGAATATGCAGACATGATCTTCTATCAATAATCAACAGCGGGGTCTAGAAACCCATATTGACTCCAACATACTCATCGATGATCATATCGGATGAACCATGATGCCAGGATTCAATTAATCCCATATATATATTCCCTTCGTCACACGATATTTTACTTGCCCGAGATTCGATCGTCGGTATCGGCATACCTAGTTCAATCTCGTTCACGGCAAGTACTTTACTCGTTCTGTAATCCGATATCACTTTGTGATCAACTCCTTAACCACGTGCTTGCAAGCGGTGTTGATATCGATTAATGAGTGGGCCCGAAGTATATCTCTCCGACTTGGGAGGGACAAATCCCATCTCGATACATACAACCCAACAAGTATTTTCCGATCACCTGAGAGACACCTTTATGATCACCCTCACATAGGATGATGTTTGATGACCTCAAAGCTTTCTTCCGATACCAGGGAGTTGTATTATCTCATGGTCTAAGGAATACAATATTTGACATAAGAAAAAGCTTCGCAAAGATGAACACGATGACACGATCTAACTGCTCTGCTTGATTTGGGTATGTCCATCATATCATTCTCCTAATGACATGATCTCATTATTAATCGACAACTCATGTCTATGGTTAGGAACCTTAACCATCATTAATCAATGAGCTAGTCCATAGAGGCGTACTAGGGACACGGTGTTGTTCATAAACCACACAAGTATCAAAGTTTCCGCTTAATACAATTCTAGCATGGAATATAAACTTTATCATGAATAAGAATTATAATAATAACATCTTTATTATTGCCTCTAGGGCATAATTCCAACACGAAGTACTTAGCGGACAAGAAGGCTGGCACCATTAAAGGTATATTTGATATACATGTTATTGATGTTTATCTTACTAGCGCTCGTTGTAGTGCCTGGGTATATGATACTGGTTCAGTTGCTAATATTTGTAACTCGAAACAGGAGCTACGGAATAGACGGCGGCTAGCAAGGGATGAGGTGACAATGCGCGTTGGCAATGGATCAAAAGTTGATGTGATGGTCGTTAGCACGCTCTCCTTAGTTTTACCTTCGGGATTAGTTTTAAACCTTAATAAGTGTTATTATGTGCCTGCGTTGAGCATGAACATTATATCTAGATCGTGTTTATTGCAAGACGGTTATTCATTTAAATCAGAGAATAATGGTTGTTCTATTTATATGAATAACATCTTTTATGGTCATGCACCTGTTGTGAATGGTTTATTTCTTCTGAATCTCGAAAGCAATGAAACGCACATCCATAACATTGAGGCTAATAGATGCAAAGTAGAGAGTGATAATCCGACTTATTTGTGGCACTGCCATCTAGGTCATATTGGTGTAAAACGCATGAAGAAACTCCATTCTGATGGACTTTTGGAGTCTCTTGATTTTGAATCATTTGACACGTGCGAGCCGTGCCTCATGGGAAAGATGATCAAAACCCCATTCTCCGGAAAAATGGAGCGAGCAATGGACTTATTGGAAATCATACATACCGATGTATGCGGACCAATGAGTGTTTCGACGCGCGGTGGATATCGCTATTTTCTCACTTTTACTGATGACTTAAGTAGATATGGGTATATCTATTTAATGAAACATAAATCTGAAACGTTTGAAAAGTTCAAAGAATTTCAGAACCAAGTGGAAAACCATCGTAACAGTAAAATTAAATTTCTACGATCTGATCATGGAGGTGAATATTTGAGTTATGATTTTCTCACGCATCTTAAAGTAAGCGGAATCGTTTTCAACTCCATACCGAACACCACACGCAATGAATGGTGTGTACGAGCAGGGAATCGAACTCTATTAGATATGGTGCGATCAATGATGTCTCTTACAGATTTGCCGTTATCATTTTGGGGTTATGCATTAGAAACCGCAACATTCACTTTAAATAGGGCACCATCTAAATCCGTTGAGACGATACCGTATGAACTATGGTTTGGTGCTAAACCTAAGTTGTCGTTTCTTAAAGTTTGGGGATGCGAAGCTTACATCAAGAAGTTGATGCCAGACAAGCTCGAACCCAAAGCAGAGAAATGCGTCTTCATAGGATACCCTAAGGAAACAATTGGGTATACCTTCTACCACAGATCCGAAGGCAAAGTGTTTGTTGCAAAGAACGGATCCTTTCTTGAGAAGGAGTTTCTCTCGAAAGAAGTGAGTGGGAGGAAGGTAGAGCTAGACGAGGTTATTGAACCTTCTCTCGAGTTGGAGAGTAGCGCAGCACCTGAAATTGTTCGGGTGTACGCACCAACAAGAGAGGAAGCTAATGGCGAGGATCATGAAACTTGACGATGCTACTACTGAACTTGCGTAGTCGACAAGGTCACGTGCCACTCCTGAATGAATGCGGCAACCTGTCTTCTTAACCGTCTTGTTGTTGAACAACGGTGAACACATGAACTATGAGGAAGCAATGATGAGCCGGACTCGAGAAATGGCTAGAGGCCATGAAATCCAATTGGGATCCATGGCGAAAACCAAGTATGGACTTTGGTGGACCCTCCTAGCGACCGTAAGGCCGTTGAGTGCAAATGGATTTTCAAGAAGAAAACGGACGCGGATGGTAATGTTACTATCTATAAAGCTCGGCTTGTCGCAAAAGGGTTTCGGCAAGGTCAAGGTGTTGACTACGATGAGACTTTCTCTCCCGTAGCGATGTTTAAGTCCATTCGGATTTTATTAGCAATTGCTGCATTTCATGATTATGAAATATGGCAGATGGATGTCAAGACTGCGTTCCTCAATGGCAACATTGATGAAGAGTTGTATATGATGCAGCCCGAAGGTTTTGTCGATCCTAAGGATGCTAATAAGGTGTGCAAACTTTAGCGTTCCATTTATGGACTGAAGCAAGCATCTCGGAGTTGGAACCTTCGTTTTGATCAAGTGATCAAGAGTTTTGGATTTGTTCCAAATTGCTACGAAGCTTGTATCTACAAGAAAGTGAGTGGGAGCTCGGTGACATTTTTAGTACTATATGTGGATGACATATTGATTATTGGAAATGACATTGGTATGCTTAACGATGTGAATAGTTATTTGAATAAATGTTTTTCAATGAAAGACCTAGGAGAAGCTTTTTATATATTAGGCATCAAAATCTATAGAGATAGACAAAGACGCCTAATAGCTTTAAGCCAAAGTACATATCTAGACAAAGTTCTAAAAAGTTTCAGAATGGATAAAGCAAAGAAAGGTTCATTGCCCATGTTGTCAAGTGAGATATTGAGCAAGGCTCAGTGTCCAGCTATGGTAAAAGATAGAGATACTATGAGCAAAGTGCCATATGCCTCGGCCATAGGTTCTATCATGTATGCCATGCTATGTACTAGACCGGACGTGTCCAATGCTCTTGGTTTGACAAGCAGATACCAAAGTGATCCAGGAGTGGAACACTGGACAGCCGTAAAGAACATCCTAAAGTATTTAAATAGGACTAAAGAAATGTTCTTGGTCTATGGAGGTGATGAGCAGCTCGTCGTAAAAGGTTACGTCGACGCTAGTTTCGACACCGACCCGGATGATTCTAAATCTCAGACAGGATACGTTTATATTTTGAATGGTGGAGTTGTGAGCTGGAGAAACTGCAAGCAAAGCGTGATCGTGAGATCTACAATAGAAGCGGAATACATGGCTGCTTCAGAAGCGTCAAGTGAAGGAGTTTGGATCAGGAACTTCATCACTGAGCTTTGTGTGGTTCCAAGTGCCTTGGACCCACTTGAGATATTGTGCGACAACACTGGCGCCATAGCACTGGCTAAGGAACCAAGATATCATCCAAAGACCAAGCACATCAACTACCGTTTTCATATAATTCGAGATTATATAGCAGATGGAGATCTAAAGATTAGCAAAGTACATACGGATCTGAATGTCGCAGATCCGTTGACTAAACCTCTTCCACGAGCAAAACATGATCAGCACCTTAATGCCATGGGTGTTAGATTGTTGCCAGATGTAAACTAGATTATTGACTCTAGTGCAAGTGGGAGACTATTAGAATTATGCCCTAGAGGCAATAATAAAGATGTTATTATTATAATTCTTGTTCATGATAAAGTTTATATTCAATGCTAGAATTGTATTAAGCAGAAACTTTGATACTTGTGTGGTTTATGAACAACACCGTGTCCCTAGTACGCCTCTTTGGACTAGATCATTGATTAATGATGGTTAAGGTTTCCTAACCATAGACATGAGTTGTCGATTAATAATGAGATCATGTCATTAGGAGAATGATATGATGGACATACCCAAATTAAGCAGAGCAATTAGATCGTGTCATCGTGTTCATCTTTGTGAAGCTTTTCTTATGTCAAGTATTGTATTCCTTAGACCATGAGATAATACAACTCCCTGGTATCGGAAGAAAGCTTTGAGGTCATCAAACGTCATCCTATGTGAGGGTGATCATAAAGGTGTCTCTTAGGTGATTGGAAAGTACTTGTTGGGTTGTATGTATCGAGATGGAATTTGTCCCTCCCGAGTCGGAGAGATATACTTCGGGCCCACTCGGTAATCGATATCAACACTGCTTGCAAGCACGTGGTTAAGGAGTTAATCACAAAGTGATATCGGATTACGAAACGAGAAAAGTACATGCTATGAACGAGATTGAACTAGGTATGCTGATACCAACGATCGAATCTCGGGCAAGTAAAATATCGCGTGACGAAGGGAATACATATATGGGATTAATTGAATCCTGGCATCGTGGTTCATCCGATATGATTATCGATGAATATGTGGGATTCAATATGGGTTTCCATATCCCGCTGTTGATTATTGATAGAAGATCATGTCTGCATATTCTCGAACCCGTAGGGTCACACACTTAACGTGCATCGACGCTAGGATAGAATGGATAATTGGTTTATGAGTTTTTGTTCGGAGTCTCGGATGAGATCCATGACATCACGAGAGGTTCCAGAATGGTCTGGAGAATAAGATTCATATAAAGGAAAGCAGTTTTTGGATTTCGGAATCGTTTCGGAGTTTATCGGTATTGTACCGGAAGGTTCTAGAAGGTTCCAGAGTGGGACCAACGTGGGCCCACTTGTCGGAGGCCTGCGTGGGCCTAAGGGGAAGTGCCCTGGCCACTTTGGGCCAGTGGCACAAGGCCCCTAAGGCCCAGCCGGCCAGCCCTAGGGGAAACCCTAAGGGAGCCTTCTAGAAGGGGGGATGACTTGCCCCCCACTCCACCCCTTGGGCCGCCGCCCTAGGGCTTGGAGGAGGGGTCAAGGGGGCCGGCTAGCCCGGATTATCCTCCCCCCTACACACTCCAACCCTAGCCGCCGTCCAACTGCTGCCCCTCTACCTCTCTCTCTCTCTCTCCCGACTACGCATAGGCGAAGCCCTGCCGCAGAAACTCTCCACCATAAGCACCATGCCATCGTGCTGCAGATCCAATCTATATCTCCACCATACTTGCTAGACCAAGGAAAGAATGAGATGTAGCTGCATCATACATGTGCATCTCTCGGAGGCGCCTCCACTTGCGGCGTAGGATCAGATCGGATCGCGAGGAGGAGACGGCGAGTACGACTACGTCAACCACATTCTGTTGAACATTTCTGTTGTGCGATTTCTTCAAGGGTATGAAGATCTCATCTGTATCTCTCGTTGATTACATCTCCTAGATTAGATCTTGGCTTTCTTGTTCGCATCCGTAGGAATTTTTTGATTTACAATGCTGCGAATTCCTTCAGGAATGCCCAACGGAACAACTTGGTGGACCGGAAGACTTTTTCTGATGTCACCTCTGGATATGTTACCAGGGTACCTCCTCTTCTCGCCCTCACGACAAAGGACCTGTAGCTCCAGATGGTGATGATGATGACTATGATGAGGATAAGGATGAGGACGGCGAGGACGAGGATAACGACGATAAGGACTACTAATTTGTTGGGGCGCTAGCTTAGGTCTTTTCCCTTTTCGGTGTTTTGATGCCAAAGGGGGAGAAGACATTGTCATCGGTGTTTGCATGGGTTTTGGGATTGGATTTGAGCTTGGATTTGATGTTTATTTGCTATCTCGAACTTCGTACTTTATTTGCCTTATGTGCTTGCGAGACTATTTTCTATTTGTGTGTGACTATGTGGTTGCACCTATATTATTGTAAATCATGTGAGAACTATGTGATTTATCCATGTACCATCGGTCATGCATGATTTACTTGTTTACCTTAATGCACATAGTCAGGGGGGAGCTTTATTATCTTGATGCAAATTATTCCATGAAAAATTACTTGTTGTTATCGAACACCAAAAAGGGGGAGATTGAAAGGACATTTACTGTCATAATCACTTTTGGTGTTTATTAACAACAAGTAGATCATTTTATAGTATGCTATTGTCTACAGGTTGGTATAATGCAAAGTGAAAAGGACCCTTACTCTACAGAAAGTTTCCTGCAAGATCTACATGTTTCTGGGAATTCCAGACCGAAGTATCCGGTCTGGCTGGACCGGAGTTTCCATAGGATTTTCCGAAGGGGGCTCCAGTTTTCTGCATGGGACAGTCTGATAGGGGGTCCGGAGCAAGGTCCGGAGACTAGTCCGGAGTCTTCGGTGTGGACCTCAGAGCAGAGTCCCCGGTTCCGCTGGACCAGAGTCTCCGACCCACTTGGCTCGCAGCAGGGCTTGGTCAGTCAGTATGGTGGTCCGGAGCTCAGTCCGGAGATGGGCCAGAATCTCCAGTGTAGACCGGAGTCTCCGGTGTGCAGGCCGGAGTCTCCGGTCTGACTTTTCTCCAACGGTCAGAAAACGGTTCAGTGGAGGGGGCTGTTTATAAATAGGGGACCTTATCCCCTTCCTCCAGCTGCTCGACCCACTCAAGAACTCTACCCCCATTTGAGCCACCAAATCAACAAGATCTCTTCATACAACCATCCAAAGTCATTGATCTTTGGAGAATCGAAGGAGGAGGCCTTGATCTATAGCTTCACCAAGAGAGATCTTCATTTTCCCCTCATTAACTTGAGGGCCCCCATGCTCTAGTGTTTATTTGGAAACCCTAGCTTTTGATTTGGTTCTTACAAGCTTGTCTTTGATTGTTTGACAAGATGCTTGTATTTGGGAGCCTCCAATTAAGTGGTGGATGTGTGCCCCTAACTTGTTGTAAGGGTGCCGGCTTCCACCTCAAAGATTGCCGATATAGTGGAAGAGGTGAATCGAACCCGTTGGGGTGAGGTTCGTCGGAGAACAAGGGAGGCCTCTCATGGCGTCGGTGGTTTGAAACCACCCCCTCTCCAAACGTAGACGTACTTCCCCTCAAAATAAAGGAACTATGGGAAACAAATCCTTGTGTCTCCGTGTCCACCACTTTGGTTACTTCTATCCTTTACCGCACTTTACTTACTTGCTCTTGCTTAGTGTTGTGCTAGTTGGTGCTTGTTTGACATATAGGTAAATTCACCTTAGCTGCATAATCTAGAGAATTTATCTTTCTTGTCAAACCCTAATTTGAAAAAGAAGAAAATTTGAAGTAGCACCTATTGATGTCTACGCACTTCTATTCTTGTAGACAGTTGTTGGGCCTCCAAGTGCAGAGGTTTGTAGAACAACAGCAAGTTTCCATTAAGTGGACCACCCAAGGTTTATCGAACTCAGGGAGGAAGTGGTCAAAGGTATTCCCTATCAAGCAACCCTGCAGTCAAGATACAAGAAGTCTCTTGTGTCCCCAACACACCCAATACACTTGTCAGGTGTATAGGTGCACTAGTTCGGCGAAGAGATAGTGAAATAAAAGTGGTAACGGTGCCAGAAAATAGCTTGACGGTGAGGTAAAGACTAAAGGCAACAATAAGGAAGCAAGCAAACATGCAACAGATCTAGATGCAAACGGTGTTTCAATGCTTAGAAACAAGGCCTAGGGATCATACTTTCACTAGTGAACACTCGCTCATAAAAATATCATTTCTTCATGATACTGCTCTTAACTACTCTCCGGTTGGACACTCTAATCCATGGTAGGGCTATAACAGCACTCCTCAAAATCCGCCTTCCCCAATCTATATAACCCCACACTGTCACCTTGAGCGCTAGATGGTTCCAACAAACACCACAATTTCGTAGAGACATCCAACTCCAAATATAACTCATAACAAATATTCAATCTAGCCAAAGTGCCACACACGGTATGCACGATGTCACTTTCACACACGTGGGGAAAAGCATAGATCTATTAAAGCACAAAGAGTATTTATGTAGACTCAAACCTAAGTGCCACCATGGAGTGCACGCTGTCACTTTCACACACATGGGGAGAGCACAGATCTAATGAAGCACTTGAGTAGCAAGGTAGATCTACTTGATTACAAATCTCATGATCACAATATGACCATGCATAGAGAGAGAGATGAACACATAGCTACCGGTAGAGCCCTTAGCATCGAGGAAGAACTACTCCCTCCTCATCATGGGAATCAGCAACGATGATGAAGATGGTGGTGGAGATCGATGGAGATGGCTCCGGGGGCACTTCCCCGTCCTGGCAGGGTGCCGGAATAGAGACTTTCTGTCCCCCGAATCTCCCCTTTGGTGGCAGTGGCGCTGCGAAATGTTTCATGGATTTTTGGTCGATGATTTAGGGTTTTTGAGTCGGGGGCTTCTTATAGGCGAAGTAGGCAAGGTCGATGGAGGTCCAGGGGGCCCACACCCCTATGGGTGCGGCCTAGGGTGGGCCCACGCCCACCTAGGGTGTGGCCACCCTGGTGTCCTCCTCCGTCTCGTCTTAGATTTTCCGTATCGCTCAGGGAAAATATGAACTTTGGCTTTTGTCCTGTCCAATTCCGAGAATATTCATTTTTTAGCTTTCTGAAACCAAAAACAGCAGAAAACAGGCAACTGGCAATGTGGCATCTTGTCAATAGGTTAGTTCTAGAAAACATATAAAAACACCTCAAAGTGAAGACAAAACAAAGCAAAGTAGATACTAAACAAGCATGGATCATCAAAAATTATAGATACATTTACGACGTATCAAGCATCCCCAAGCTTAACTCCTGCTCGTCCTTGAGTAGGTAAGTGATAAAAAAGAATAATTTTTGAGGTGACATGCACCATCAAAATCTTGATCAAAATATTGCAAAGCATTGAAAGCTAGGATCAAAGTACTCTAAACATGTGCATGAAAGATGGAGTTCTAACAATAGGACATAGTAACTATGCATGCAACATGAAAGGCTACAAACAAAGATCATGAATAACATGCATTGAAAAACGTTTGTTTGTTTCACATACAGAAAACATGGCATAGTGGCAAATAGCTTGTCCCCCATAGAGTAGCAAATAAATGCATAGGACACCTTCAAAGTTCACAAGGGTGATTAGAAACAAATAGCACATGAACAAGTAATATCACAATATGCATCAATCAATAAGTTTTGGGACACTGCACACAGAATGAAAACTATGCTCTCTTAATGGTGCCTAAAGGTAGAAAGTGGAGACTCAATATAATAGTGGAAGAAAGGTCCTTCATAAAGGGAAGCAGGGATTTCAAGTTTCAAAAAGAGCTTCCAAAAATTATGGTACTTGTTAGCTTTTAGCCCTCATTGCCCCTATCATAAGCATCTTGAAGTGGTTAAGGTTAAAGTGAACAAACTATGGAGTATATGCTTGACAAGGTATAAGTTGGGAATGTCAAGTCCCTTGAATACGAGGGCCACACCTCATGCTACTCAACTTCAGTCACTTGTAAGTTCTTGTCATTGTAAGTACATGCGTATCATAGAGAACCGCCAACAGGGTACCCCTTGCACATGGTACATGAGCTATCCCATAACCAAAATGACAAGGCAAGCAGACAATGAGCATCTCAGCGATCTTTTTATTTACTATATGCATAGCTTTTTATTGAGGATGCTTCATAGATAGCTCACTATGGTGATGCTGCAAGTTTCCACCATGATTAGGCATGGATTAGGCTAGCGGCCCAGGCGTTTCTCTAACACAAAATACATACTCCATGGACTTACAAGTTCCCTCTTTATTTCACACTGTTGACATCCATAGACAAAAGAGCATGATATCAACTGAGTACAAAGTACAAGTGCAATGTTGAAAACGTTCCCCGTGACAACACGGTTCTACTAATTCCAACGTATAAGTGCAAGCATATACAACATAGATGACACAATGGTTCAAGTTTATTAGGGGCAAAGAATATAAAGTGTGCCATCAAGTTTGTGAGGGATTTAATCACTAAGTTTTCACATAATAAAATACTTTTTAATTGGAAGATAGCTGAAAACAAGAATATACTTGGAATGGTGTAACACACCATGCATAGGAATTTACAGTGGACACTTTGAAATAACTTGGTTTCTTGGGAGTTGGAATCATGAGTAGAGCTTACTCATACAAGTGGAGGCTAGCAAGACTGGGAGCAACCAACTAAGAGAGCAATAATGGCCATAATCATGCGGAGCAACAAAACATTACTAATCAAAGCATAGAGTGGTACTACAAGTCAAGGACTAAATGATCATAGAGACTATGGTGACTTGTTCATAGTCATAACATGGTGTGAACATGTGCCAAGTCAACCCAAACAAAGCATCAGAGGAGAATACCACAATACTATGCTTTTGTATGCTAAAACAACGCATGATTCCTTCAAGGCATATTAAGCAATCCTAATTGTTTGGAACAAGTCATGCTATAGCAATAATCACTAAGCATAAGGTCAAAACATGATCTAGCATGACATGATAAAGTATAAGCCACAGTCAAAACAAGCTCCCTTTTGTACCACTATAAGCATGAAACTTTCTACTCTTTTCCAACACCAAACAACTTATTCGAAACAACTCACAAAGATAATAATCAATAAAGATCAGTGAGCTTGTCTCACAAATCCATAAATAAGAACTAAAAAGTTCTAAGCTGAAAGCACAGGAAAACTAAGGCTGGACGCAGTGCTAGCAAAAGTGAACACTCACAAAACAATAAGAGTAAAAACTAGAGTGTTCTAGGCAATGGAAACAGAGTGTATCTCTCTTCAAAAGAAGTATGGTGTAACCAACCAACTTACTCAAGCAAACTAAGCAAACTAAAACCAAAAACTAAAACTAAGACGCTCCAAGAACAACACAACAATGCATGAAACAATAAAAACGAAGTGTCTAGAAAGACCTAAGATTTTTATTGATGAAGAAGGGGATGCCTTGGGCATCCCCAAGATTTGACGCTTGTACCTATTGAATATTTCTTGGGGTGACACAGAGTGGCATTCCCAAGCTTGATATTTTGTCCATTCTTCATCTCATTACATGATTCTTTCCCTACACCTGCAAATTTTCCTTCATACAAAACATCACACAATCTTCATTAGCAACATTAGTGTATTCAAAAGATAATAGACCTTTGGGTTTAGTTTAAAAACAACAAAACTTTTACTAAAGACACAAGCTACTGTAGCAAATCCTTCAAAAAGCTCAATTTCCTAAAAGAACCCAAAAAGGAATCAATAAGAAGAAAATGCAAATAATGGCAGAAATTTGTCAAAACAGACCAGCAGGTAGAAGCCGATGTTTTCGAACACCTTATGTTGCTCAAATCAAAAAGTGTTGAACTAACAAAAGTTATCTAACATACTGGGGGATTTATTCATAAATTTTCAGCTCAATCCGACTTACAGAGACTCCTCGAGAATTTTTATGGTGGAGGACAGAAATCTGTTTCGGGACAGCAACTCCCCAAATCTTACTTCCCTCTCATTAGAGGTCATTCTTGGCACAAAAAAACAAACATGAAAGATAAGGAGAGGTCATTACAGAAGTAATAACTTCCAAGACTCAAGAAAACTCTTGGGTTATCTCCCAACAAGTACTTTTATTTAACGCCTTTAAGTTACGCTTGATGGTTTGAGAAGATGCTCACATAAGAAATATGAATTGAAGCAAAAGAGAGCATCAAGAAGCAAATTCGAAAAAACATTTAAGTCTAACCCACTTCCTATGCATAGGAATATTGTAAAGAAACAAGTCATGAAAGCACAAAGCACCAAGCATAGGAAAGCAAAATAAGTGCAACTTCAAGACTTTCAACATAAAGAGGGGAAACTTAATATTATTGAGATGCATAAAACCATGTTTCCCTCTCTCATAATAATTTTTAGTAGCAACATGAACAAAATTAACAATATAACCATCACATAAAACATTCTTATCATGAGCCACATGCATACAATGATTTCTACTCTTCACATAAGCATAGTCATTCTTATTAATTGTAGTGGGAGCAAATTCAACAAAATAGCTATCATTGTTATCCTCATCACCATAATCATAAAATATAGGAGGCATATTGTAATCATAATTAATTTTATCCTCAATAGTAGGTGGACTGAAAATATCATAATCATCATTGTAATCATCATATATTGGAGGTTTGGTATCATCATAAGCAATAGAATAGCTATCTTCCAAAGCTGGGGGACTAAAAAAATTATTTTCATAAAAACTAGCTTCCCTAAGCTTAGACTTTTCCATAGCATTAGCAACAATGGTGTTCAAAAAATTCATACTAATAACATTGCTATTAGCATGCAAATAAAGTTCCACAGGTTTTTTAATTTTCTCTTCAAACACTTCTTGTCCTAACTCAAGATAAATGCTATAAAACTCTCTATTTTGTTGTTGTTTTCCATTAAGCCTAACTAGTGAAAACAAGAAACAAAAAGACACAATTGCATAATCTAAAGGAAATAACTTTGATCACTCACGCCGGAGGATGTGAGTACCTTTTACCTTACCTCCCCGACAACGGCGCTAGAAAAGAGTTTGATGTCTACGCACTTCTATTCTTGTAGACAGTTGTTGGGCCTCCAAGTGTAGAGGTTTGTAGAACAACAGCAAGTTTCCCTTAAGTGGATCACCCAAGGTTTATCGAACTCAGGGAGGAAGTGGTCAAAGTTATTCCCTCTCAAGCAACCCTGCAATCAAGATACAAGAAGTCTCTTGTGTCCCCAACACACCCAATACACTTGTCAGGTGTATAGGTGCACTAGTTCGGCGAAGAGATAGTGAAATACAAGTGGTAACGGTGCCAGAAAATAGCTTGACGGTGAGGTAAAGACTAAAGGCAACAAGAAGGAAGCAAGCAAACATGCAACAGATATGGATGCAAACGGTGTTTTAATGCTTAGAAACAAGGCTTAGGGATCATACTTTCACTAGTGAACACTCTCTCATATAAATATCCTCTCTTCATGATACTACTCTTAACTACTCTCCGGTTGGACACTCTAATCTCATGGTAGGGCTATAACAGCACTCCTCAAAGTCCGCCTTCCCCAATCTAGATAACCCCACACTGTCACCTTGAGCGCTAGATGGTTCCAACAAACACCATAATTTCATACAGACATCCAACTCCAAATATAACTCATAAAAATATTCAATCTAGCCAAAGTGCCACACACGGTATGCACGCTGTCACTTTCACACACGTTGGGAAAAGCATAGATCTATTAAAGCACAAAGAGTATTTATGTAGACTCAAACCTAAGTGCCACCATGGCGTGCACGCTGTCACTTTCACACACATGGGGAGAGCAGAGATCTAATGAAGCACTTGAGTAGCAAGGTAGATCTATTTTATTACAAAGCTCATGATCACAATATGACCATGCATAGAGAGAGAGATGAACACATAGCTACCGGTAGAGCCCTTAGCCTCGAGGAAGAACTACTCCCTCCCCATCATGGGAATCAGCAATGATGATGAAGATGGCGGTGGAGATCGATGGAGATGGCTCTGGGGGCACTTACTCGTCCCGGCAGGGTGCCGGAACAGAGACTTTCTGTCCCCCGAATCTCCCCTTCAGTGGCAGCGGCGCTACAGAACATTTCGTGTCTTTTTTGTCGATGATTTAGGGTTTCTGATTCGGGGGCTTCTTACAGGCGAAGGAGGCAAGGTCGGTGGAGGTCCAGGGGGCCCACACCCCCTGTGGGCGCGACCTAGGGTGGGCTTGCGCCCACCTAGGGTGTGGCCACCCTAGTTTCCTCCTCCGTTTCGTCTTCGATTTTCCGTATCACTCATGGAAAAATATGAACTTTGGCTTTTGTCCCGTCAAATTCCGAGAATATTCATTTTTTAGCTTTCTGAAACCAAAAAATAGTAGAAAACAGGCAACTGGCACTATGGCATCTTGTCAATAGGTTAGTTCCAGAAAAAATATAAAAACACCTCAAAGTGAAGACAAAACAAAGCAAAGTAGATACTAAACAAGCATGGAGCATCAAAAATTATAGATACGTTTACGACGTATCACCTATTCATCCCCCCTCTAGGTGCCCATATGATCCTTTCAACATCCTAACCGACTACCATTTTCAAGGATGACCTGGTTCGAGGTGATTTTCTGAACTTGATCCACCTCTAGATCCTTTTGTTCAGAGGATGACAACATGCGTGTTTGGTTCCTGTGCAAGTTTTCCCGGCGCATGCAACTTGCATGCGTGGGGACTGTATGCCGGGATCAAGCTATGAGCCAAATTCTCCCCCTTATTTGGTTCCCCGCATTGACATTGTTTATCACTTGGGCAGAATTGAGGCCCTGTTGTTTCGAGGGTTGTATCAGGCCCGGGAGAAATAAAATGCGCGTGTTTGGTTTCAGCTATGTCATGTGCTCTGGTAACCTCTTCCCCATATGGTGATATTACCACACATACCAAGTGTGTCTTAACCACAACTAACACACACCAAAGTACATAAACATTTTAGCAACATCACGACATAAGTTCACAACAATCAAACAAACAACAAAGTAGGCAGCAAAGATCATAGGACGATCATGGCAAGGGATGGATCATGCTGCGGGCACTTCTTCATGACTTCAGTCATGGTGTAGTCGAAGATGGTGACCTTAAAGAGGTCACCCTTCAGCATCTTGAAGGTCAAGAAGAACCTGATCTTCACCTGGTGTGCAATGGCTAAGCCAAGCACCCCTGGTCAAGGAAGATCCATTCGCTGACATCCCGGAGCTTCACCATCCAACTGCATCAGGTGTTCGCCTTCAGTACGATCATCCTCGACACATTGCCGAGGAAAGGCCTAAAGCCATCAGGGATTGGCAGCAGGTCTAACCCAGATGCCAAGGTCACCTTGGCAAAATGGGTTGGACCTACCTCATCGTGGAAGTGCCCTATCTTGAGAGGCCTGTCCCTCGGCCTCTTGCTGCCGCAGCCCTCACCACCATCGTTCCCCCTCTTGGAGGCACTAACCTCAGCAACATCTATGGAGCATGCTCCTCCATTGGTGGGAAGAGCACCTCCGATCAATGTCTTCGAGCACTACAACAAGAATCAGCACATGTGATCAGACATCAACAATGAACATAAGACATGTGATCAGGCATGAACAATGAGCATAAGACATGTGATCAGACATGAACAATGAACATAACACATGGTGAAAGGATATGGATGTCTCCTAGAGGGGGGTGAATAGGCGATTAAAACTTTTTCTAGAGTGGCTCAATAAAGGCGGAATAAAACTAGTGTTTACTTTGTTAAGCACAACCTAGAACAACTAAGGTTCACCTATGTGCACCAACAACTTATGCTAAGCAATACAAGCAACAAAGTGATAGCAAGATATATATTACTTCAAGCACGAAGGCTATCACAATGTAAAGTGCATAAGTAAAGAGCTCAGGTATAGAGATAACCGAGGCATGCGGGTACAACGATATTTTACTGAGTTCCTCCCAACATGGAGTACGCCTCGTTTGGAGAGGGGGTGGTATCAAACCACCAACACCACAAAAGGCCTCCCTTATTCTCCGGTGAATCTCACCCCAACAGGATCGATCCACACTTCCACTATCGGTGCACTTGTCGGTGGCAACCGGAACCTCTCACAAGGTTGGGGCACTTATCCACAACTTAATTGGAGGCTCCCAACAAACGCCACCAAGGCCACAACGCCACCAAGGCCACAAAACCGTCTAGGGTTCCAAGAACCCAAGAGGGACAAGCTCCAATGAGTAACTCAAACCAAATCCTCCGAGGAGAACACAAACCGATGCACCAAATGCAAATGGCAAGAACACCACAAAGGTGTTCAAATCCTTCTCTCCCAAATTCCACCAAAGCTATAAAAGCTTATGGGGGAATAAGAGAGGAAGAACAATGGAGGAAATCCACAAAAGACTCCAAGATCTAGATCCCAATATGTTCCCCTCACTTAGAGGAGAGATTGATTGGTGGGATTGTAGATCTAGATCTCCTCTTTCAAATCCCTCAAGAATATGCAAGAATCATTGGAGAGATTGAGAGAAAGAAAGCTCAAGAAGGTCAACAATGGAGGGGGAAACTTGCAAGAATGGTTGAGGAACCATTGGGGAAGAAGGCCCCTTATATAGGTCCCTCCAAAATCCAACTGTTGCAGCCCAAAAACGTGATTCCCGGTACTACCGGACTTTTTCCCGGTACTACCGGACTTTCCCGGCACTACCGGACATTTCCTAGGGTTCCTGGGTCTCCAAACGCATTTTTCTCTGCGCTCCCCGGTACCAAAATCCCCGGTACTACCGGATCCTGGTCCGGTACTACCGGTCATCACAGAACGAAAACAGTCATAACTTTTGCATCCGAACTCCGATTTTGATGATCTTGGGCTCTTTTCGAAGAGGACAAAAACCTCTACAAGACCATGCAAAGAAACATCATAGTCCAGCAAGGGAGGATAGATCCAAATGACGAAGTAAAAAACCTTCTGCCGCGCTAGGTACTAAAATGCGGTACTACCGCTTTTTGGTACCTAGTCCGGCAGTGGCTTTTGGAAACTTGTCAAAAACCTTCTGCCGTGCTAGGTACTAAAATGCGGTACTACCGCATTTTGGTACCTAGGAGGGCAGTGGAATTTGGCAACTTTCCAAAACCTATTGCCGCGCTAGGTACCAAAATGCGGTAAGGAAAATTTAAACCTCTATAACTTTTGATTGGTAACTCCGATCGACCTGATTCCAATTGCGTTGGAAAAAGGACGACATGAGATACCCTATGAAAGGTTAAAATATTGGTTATCACCAAGTGATAATGTATCATGTATAATAATGTGAGATACCTCACTTGGTGAGAAACCGAAAAGCCGCCAAGATCAAAATCGCAACAAGATACAAACGGAAGATCCGATTTTGATGAACAAGAGCTTGTTAAGGAGATTACCACAAGCTCTATATCCTCACATGGATAAGTACAAATAACAACCAAATATGATGATGCAAATATGCAAAGGTTTGAGCTCTCTCTGAACGAAGTGAACGAGTTACTCATTCGAGAGCCCCTCTTGATAGTACGGTTGTCTATCCTAAACCTGGTCTCCCACACACAACATGAGACCGGCAAAAGGGAAAACCTATCAAGATTATACCTTTTCCTTGAGCATTCCACTTGAGCTCGATGTAGACGATCTTGCCCTTCTCAAGATGGAACACCTTTCTTGATTCCTCATCATCGATCCATGATCACCGAGGATGGCAAGAATTAAACATGAGATCTTCTATAGATGGCGCATTTTGAGCTTGCACATCACATCTTCTTCTACATATCATCGACCTTAAAGAAAACACATGCTCCAAGTGATGCCAATGGACAAATCCTACAAGTATAACTTAATACACACATTATTCCATAAATATTGTCATTAATTATCAAAACCACACATGGGGGCCCACATGTTCTTTCACATGGCCTCATATGCAATGGCATAGAGGCAACGAGATTCTTCTCATGAGCAACAAATATGAATAATGAACTTGGTTAGCACACAAATGTGTTCATGAAGAGGATCCCCTTACATTTCATTGTGCTGCTTACTAATCATCAGCCAAGGGAAACAAAACACGACCAAATCGATGTCCAACTTCAGAATTACTAGCACAAATAAGGTAGAGCTGGTGCTATAGGGGACCAGAGGACGTGCACAACCAATTTTCGTGTGCATAACATCCGTCTCCTATAGCACCAGCTCTATGAACGTATTGTACTAGGTGTCATCACAAGCTACATTCACAGAATAAACAACAATTGCCTCATAGTACAAAGGATTGACAACATGAAGCGATGGTCCTACCAAACCGAGTTCCATCACCTTGAATAGATGATAGAACCAGGTTCGAAAGGATCATCGCTTCCACTAGCTCGCAGTGCGTATGTAATCATCGGCTGCCACAAAATTTGTGCCTCATATTAGGCATTGTGAGTCCAAGATCAATCATAACAAGCATGCTACGAATGCAACCTATTAGGATCTTGGCCATAGAATGCAAAGTAATCATCGGCCGAAGAAGAATAACAAGAAGAGTTCTATGCAAAGTAATCAATACCTCATATATGATGTGCACACAAACACCGGGGAGATGAATCTGTGCTACCGCAAATGGTGCACAACATTTTTATGAACGATTCGAGGTAGCACCGATTCACCCCCCCGGTCACATTCGGTGATAGTTTTAATTATCGGCCGAGGATCAAGAAGATGAACGCAGCTTGTGATGACTTAATCATTCGGTGATAGCCACAATTTTCCCCATTTTTCCGAATCGGACGAACCCTAACCATAACATATGCCTGAATCTAGCCACTAACAAGCGGCATCTAGGCAGAACAAGCAAAGAAAAGACTCTAACACATCATCGAATCGATCATAACTTACACATATCGATAAAAATCTACCGTGCATGTCACTCATACTCGGAGAATGAGTCCGTAGAAGATAGATCCGTCATTGCTGCAGGATTCAACCTTCGGATTAGATGAGGAAGAAAAAGAAGCCGCAGTTTAGTTTTGGGTTGAGTCGCATGCTCCATTCTTCGTCTAATTTTGTACTCAAAGTTTTTTCCTATCATCAATGCACAAAAACACAAAGTCTTTTCCGTTTTCGAGAAAAAAAAGGAGCAGCGTCCGTGGACTTGGGGCACCAGAAAAGGTCCAAGGCGCCCAGTGTAGGGAGTGTTGTCAGTGACTCAGTGGTGGGTGCTGTCCTCTGCTCCACCTTTCTGATCCGAGACGGGAGCAAGTGAGCAGCACTGCAGCCGAGCGGCCCAAACATGTTACGCGGCCCAGCCCATTCCGTTCCGGCGACCGCCGCCGCCGCCGGCGGCGGCGGGCAGCCGCTGGTGGTGACGCTCAACTGCCTCGAGGATCCGTCGGTAGAGCGGGATGCGCTGGCCGGCGCGGCAGCCGTGGAGCACGCGCCGCTCTCCGCGCTCTCCTCGGGCCACGTCGAGGCCGCCGCAGCCGTGCTCCTCACCTCGCTCGCGTTCCTCCCGCGCGCCGCGCAGCGCCGGCTCCGGCCCTGGCAGCTGCTGCTCTGCCTGGGATCCCCCGACCGCGCCGCGGACGCCACTGCGGCCGCTGAGCTCGGCCTCCGCCTCGTCCACGTCGACGCCAACCGCGCCGAGGAGATCGCGGACACGGTCATGGCGCTCTTCCTCGGCCTCCTCCGCCGCACCCACCTGCTTTCCGGACACGCGTCCTCCTCCGCGCCGTCCGCTGGGTGGCTCGGCTCCGTCCAGCCTCTGTGCCGCGGTATGCGGCGCTGCCGTGGGCTCGTGCTCGGTATCGTCGGCGTCAACGCCGCGGCGCGATGCCTCGCAACCCGCAGCCTAGCCTTCCGCATGAGCGTGCTCTACTTTGATCCGCTCTACGAGGTGCCGGATTTGCTGTTTGTGCGCTTAAAATCTGTGATCTGCTAGGTTTTTGCTGTTAAATCTCTTTGAAATTGATCCCGTGCTTTTTACTTTGTAATTCTAGGATTGTTCTGTCTTTCTCGTGTGTTGCTAGTTTTAGGTGATATTTATGACTTGGTACTAGCTAATTATTTGCAAATTTGCTGCATGTGTTAATCAGTTCTTTGACATCTAGTCTGTTCTAGGCTTCTGTCCACTTGCTAGTTATGACTTGTGAGTATGTTGCAAGGATATCGTCAACCGTTTTATGCTAAAGCTAAATCATTGTATGTATTTGTTGGTTAGTAGCTTTTCAAATAAGATTCAGTAAAGATGATTTGACAGTCTAAATTTTTTTGATATACTGTGAGTGGTCTGATCTCCTAGTCTTGAGATCTAAAATTTTATTTATTATTATTCACAACAAGCTGACTGACGAGTAGTTTATGCTAAAATATTCACTTTAGAATAAATTTGTGTATTCTTATTTTTATGACTAAATTTAGAACTATCTATTCAGATAGAGATGTATTTGCTCAAGTTGGTACTCACACAAGAAATTCTTAGCTTTGATTATGTTTATTTATCATAGAACAGATTGTAAACCATGCAAGTATGTAACAGAGTTAAAATACCAAGCTGATTTCTGGCTGTTCAACATTTTGTGAAGGGGGCTGGCAAAACAAAGCGTCCTTCTATTGTATTTCCTTCTGCTGCCAGAAGAATGGATACTCTCAATGATTTATTGGCAGCAAGCGACCTTGTTTCACTCCACTGTGCGTTAACAAATGATACAACAAACATACTTAGTGCCGAGCGCCTGCAGCACATAAAACCTGGTAACATATTTTCTTCCTTATTTCCATTTTTCTGCTCTCCCTCTATTTTTTCTTTCACATGCGTGCCTGTTTTCTTAGTTCATGGTATAATACTCTCTGATTGACTATCTCTTGAGGCCTGCAGGAGCTTTCATTGTCAATACAAGTAGCTGCCAGCTGATAGATGACTGTGCACTCAAACAACTCTTGCTTGATGGCACTATAGCTGGATGTGCATTGGACGGTGCTGAAGGTCCACAATGGATGGAAGCATGGGTATGGAACTTAGATCTGGCTTTAATCAGAAGAAAATTAGTCAAACATTGTCATCCTTCAGAAGTATAGATTGATCTGTTCTTCTTCCCAGTACGCGTTCTTTGCGATAAAGTTTCTTTCCTTAGGAAGTTTGGAGTTGTTCTAACATATGTCTTCGTGACACTGTGTTTTCTAGTTGACCAATTGCAGAAGGCGCTCCTTGTTAACATAATTACAGACCTTAGTGATGATAGGAAAAACAATGCAAGTGATGTATCTATAGAAAACTTGGTTTTTAAACTGTATAAGTAGTTTGTACTTCATAGAGGTATAGACTATACGGTCAGCCAGTTGACCTGCCTGTTAGTTCCAAAAGATACACAGCTAATGCACTGTTTAGTTTGGTTGCTCTACGCATGTACTATGATCGATGCACTATTTACTTTAGCATGATGATTATATCCAGAAGAGCATGTTCTACCACAAATAAAGTGAATGATTAAGCACTAAATATTTTTTATTGGTCATTCATAGGTACACGAGATGCCAAATGTATTAATTCTTCCTCGAAGTGCAGACTACAGTGAAGAAGTGTGGATGGAAATCAGAGAGAAAGCAATCACTATATTACAGTCCTTTTTCTTTGATGGTGTTGTTCCAAACAATGCTATTTCTGATGATGATGAAGCAATAAGTGAAGTTGGATGTGAAGATGATCAGTTATATAAACAGGGAAATGTACACTCTTCGCGAGTATGTGATGGTGAACAGCAGACAGATGAAAGCCAACTGACTCTAGAGTGTGACAAGAGAAGAGCCATCTCCAAGCCTGAAGTCCCTGAAACATCAGGTCAGTCCCAAAATATTGGCTCCAGAACAGAAGGAAGACGCAGCCGATCTGGGAAGAAAGGGAAAAAGAGACCTGCACGACGCAGATCCGAACAGAAGATGGATGAATTGTCAACTGTGGAGAGTGGAAGTAATTATTCTTCACGTAGAGATGATGATACCATAATGAGTGGCAGGGATCAGGTGTTAAGTTCCAGTTCACGATTTGCTTCCCCTGAGGACTCCAAAATTAAGCTCAGGTCTTCTGCTGAATCTCCAATGGAAATAATATCTGAACATAAGTTACCTGCTGGACTTGGTAGAAAACCTCCTGAGAGGCTCAAAGATGGCTTTGTTGTTGCCCTAAGGACAAGAGATAATTCGGGTTTTCATGTTTCAAGAGAAAGAGTTGCTGGTGGTGGCTGGTATCTTGATGTTGTGTCAAATGCTACAAAAAGGGATCCTGCTGCTCAGTTTCTTATCACATTTAAAACTAAGGTGGCAATTAAGTTTTTCAATTTCATTTTTGCTTTGCTGTTCCTTGCCTGTCAGGTAGTTTTTGCTTGGATGTTGTACGACTACAAATACATATATTTATGGTAGGATTTACGCTTTTCAGGATGCGATGGGATTGCGATCTTTTGTTGCTGGAGGCAAACTATTGCAGGTAACATTACCCTTTTCAGTTAGTACTCTCATTACCTGAAGATATGGGTGAGAGCTGAATATAGCAGTACTGAAACCAAAAATTACTAGCTAAGTACTGCTACGGAGTAACAAATGAATATATAAAAACCTTGGTTATGTGTCCTACAGAAAATTTTGTGACCCTAAGAAACTGGTGGTTTGCATCCTTCATTCAGCATTCCAATAGCTTTTGATGGCATCAACTGCTCTCTCGCACTCATCTTCTACCTTTCCAACATGCCCACCTTATTATGAAAAAAAATCATTCATTAAAATCCTAATTTTAGGGGAGGATGTAAATGCAAGTGCAGTTCTGGTGAGATGAAACAGTGGGAAGCCAGTTAAAAGAAATGGTCTCAAATCGTAGATAAATTTAGAATGAATTCCTCAGCCATAGAATAGAAGGGCCAGGCTTAGGAAAAAATTCTTTTTTGTAAGATCAGCTATATTCAGAGTAAGCATCTCTCCATCCTCTGCTTTCTTGCACCAACACAGAACTCATCTAAGTAACAACTAATTCACAATAAGTACTGATTCGGGTATTAAAAGTCAAATAGATGATGGGGAGCACTAGGCGTCCCCCGGACGATCGAAAACTTCCATCGTCCTGGTCCACGAGACGACACGTGTCCACCTAGACACTTCAGTCACAGGAAAAGAAAAAAACCACCCTTCCGCACCCCGCGTCCTCGCTCGTGGCTCCCTTTCCTTTGCAGCACCTCACTCGCCTCCAATGGAGACAACGTCTCGTCGCCAGAGAATATGCTAGCTTGCAGCAACGCCGGTGGTCGGCAGCGGTGGCCTCGCAGCAACCTCGCAGCAACGCTGTTGCCCCCATGTAGCAGCGGCAGTTCGCCCTTGAAGCAGCGGCGGTGCCGGCCTGTAGCAGCGCCGCGTCGCCCGTGTAGCGGCGGCGCCCATGTAGCAGCGGCGGTACCGGCATGTAGCAACGCCGCCTGGTCTGTAGCAACGGCGACGGCTGCTTGCAGCGGCGGCGCCGCCTCGCCCGTGTAGAAGTTGTGCCTCGTGTGTAGCAATGGCGATGGCTGCTTGCAGCGACGGCACCTCGACCTTGCAGCAGCGGCGGCGCCCGCATGTAGCAGTGCCGCCTCGCCCATGTAGCAATGCCGCCTGGTCTGTAGCAACGGCGACGGTGCTTGCAGCAACGGCGCCGCCTCGCCCATGTACTGCTCGTCTGTAGCAATGGCGACGGCTCCTTGCAGCAGCAGCACCTCGACCTTGCAGCAGCGGCGGGCAGCGCCACCACCGCGCGCCGATGGGACCTTCACCGCCTCGGCTTGTAGAAGCACGGTCTAGGGCTTGTAGCAGTGCCGTCTAGGGCTGGTAGCACCGCCTCCCCGGGCTTGCAGCACCACCGTCAAGGGCTGGGTAGCATCTGGCAAGGCGCGCGGCGAGGAAGTCCATGACAACGACAAGGCGCGGCAGCCGGCCGCAGCCAGCATGCAAGCACGATTGGAGGCCGCGCGAAGGATGGAGAGGGGCCGAGGAGGCGGCAGGAGGCTGGCGGGAGGGCAGTGCGGGCCCTGTCACCTGAGGGGGCTCGGCGGAATTCCATGGTGGGGCGGGCGTGCGGCTGGCGGGAATCAGTCCGGCGGGCGAGGCCGAACAGAAAGGAGGCCGGGGAGGGCGCGAGAGGAGGCCGGGGAGCCGGAGAGAAGGCCGGAGAGAAGGCCGAGCGGAGAGGCGCGTCTCCGTCTTCCTCCCGTGGAAAAGATAAGGAAGGAGGGGTGGGGTGGGTCCACATGACGTGTCCTGGGAGGGTACGTACGTAGGTGGAAATTGGCGACCTGACCCGGACGATCATCGTCCGGGGGAAGGGGATCATTTTCCATAGATGATGGGTCCATGTGGCGCTCCAAGAGCACTTGGGAGTAAGCATCTCTCCATCCTCCGCTTTCTTGCACCAAGACAGAACTCGTCTAAATAACTTGCTCCATTGTATGCTGGAGCAAGTTACTATCAGAAGTAGTACTTAATAAAAAGCACCTATTTTAGTTCTGGACATGGAAACCATCAAAAGCATGTGTGATTAGGATATGAGTTAATGTTAAGCTCACATATTATTTTTGTTGTTTCATTTGATCACTGATTCTACCTTGCATCTCCTTTATCCTTCAAGTTTCTCCTCCCAGATTTGTCACCAATCCAAAAGTGCATTGAAATTGTATATTACTGTAACTGTATCCTACATGACCCATTTGTTCTTGAGAATATCTAGGGCTATCACTGTTGTCAATTTAGACTGACTTGGAGTACTCCCTCCGATCCATAATAAGTGTCTCTAATTTAGTACAAAATTGTGCTAAATCAACGACACTTATTATGGATCGGAGGGAGTACAAGATTTCCAACCATAGAAAATGCATCTCCAATCTTTAGATCCTCTACACTTAGATACGAGGGGCAGAAGAAAGTACTCATGACATATTCTACCGATTTCATTATTTCCCACTTCCATTGAGTAGGACAGTGACATCCATCCGCGTGGAAGTAATTTCTTGCCTTTCGCGGTGTGCCTGCACTCTTCTCTGTCACTGTTCTTGATATCTACATGGAGATCGCTTTGGAAGCATACCACATAAAAGCACAAGAAATTGACATGTGGCTAGGTGAGCACATGATGAACTTGCCATGGAGAAACTGGATCAAGTTTGCGGTGAGCTGGGTTCATCTCAGCGTATGACGGTTGCAGTGCATCAGCCTCTTTTTCAATCACGGCTGGATGACGACATCTTCTCTTATCATGGCTGGAGTAGCTACTGCTGCACCTGGAGACCATGTTGCTTAACCGTGCTTTGCTGCCCGAGCTTCGCGACACAAACGGTCCCTCGGCCACACGGGCTTCGCGAAGGGTGCATTGTAACCAGAGCTTGACAACGAAGGGCAGGTGTGGGGTGGATGGGATCATGGTATCTAGGCAGCAGTGACAATTCTCACAAGTTGGAGCGGAGGTTTCTAGACTGGAAGAGAAGGGGAGGAGACTTTGTGGGGTGATTGCGGTTTGCACGGGAGTTGTTGAGATTGTATAGTTGTGTGCAGGAAATTTTGCCAAATAGAGAGGAGGTCCCACAAGTCGGCGGATGCAGTTGACGTGAGAGGAGAGAGGTGACGACGTACCATGAAAAACGACGTACCACCAACTACGCTTTAATAGTACAGATACTTGGTGCACTTCTGTGCATAAACTGCTCGATAGATGTATTCTAATATTTATGCTCAGTTGCTCACAGCATTCAGTTTACTTGGTTTTGAAGTGTTCATTCCGTGCTTGATCTGTTGCTGGAGGTTTGAGAAGTTTGCAAACGGAATCACCGATTTGTTCTTAGATTCTAGGATCCCTGTACAACTTTTGTTGTTTGAAGTGAAAAGATTTATCTAAATTGCTGATTTACTACTGTCCTTTAACTTGTCTTCAGGTGAATAAGAAGTCAGAGCTTGTTTTTTCCAATCATGCTTTTGATGTTTGGGAGAGCTGGACGCTGGAAGGATCTTTACTGGAATGTTGCAGACTGGTCAACCACAGAAATCCTTCGGTATGCCCTCTTATTTATCACCATTTTATGAACGACAGCAAGATTTCAGAATAAGATGCACAGCTGTCCTCATCAGTGGTAGTAGCGACCTCTTCATCACAAAATAGGACCCGTTCATTTTCTGGACCAGGAAATTCCACTGTAGTGATTGACTGACTGACTGCAAAAAAAAAAAATAGTTCTGTTGGTAGTAATAATTTATTTCCTGATTGGGTTGAACTGTCTGTAGGCTGTATTGGAGGTCTACATTGAGATTCTCGCAGCCGTGAGCGAAGAAGATGGCGTCACCAGGTGGCTAGATTGATCAATTGTCCATTTGCTTTAGGAGAATTAAAACAACCGACTCAGTGTTGTATTTTGGCTGGATCGATCAATTGTCCATTTTTCTCTTTTCTCTCTTGCCAAGTGTTCAGTTTGGCCATTCTGCTTCAGAGCCACTGTGAATTGTTTCATAGTTTTGCTGCTGTAGCCCCTGTATGTGTATCCAGTGTCAACGACATGCTTGCTATTTCCAATGGAGAATCTAGTCTAGTATTTCACACACTGAACTTGTGAAGAATTAGATTACAAGCTTGCGAACTGACAGAGTTTCAGTTTGTAAGCATCCATGTCGCGGTAATCATTTCTTCTCGTCCTTTTCGTTCTCTTCCTTCCATAGCTCGGGCCAGTTGGTCCGGGCCTCGTCGAAGCCGAGCAGCGAGCCTTCCTTCTCCGGGTCCCAGCTCGCAGACAGCGTGCCGTAGGCGATCCCGAGCGCCGACGTGCCGAAGGAGAGGAGGATGGTGAGCAGCTGCACCCACGACGGCACCTCCACGCCGCGCCCGCGCCTGAGCGATTCGTACGCGTTCAAGAGGGCCACGCCCGACGCCATCGGGATGCCCACCGTGAACAGGATACGCTTGAGGATGCGGTCGAACACCGCCTGCGGAAGCTCGTCGTCGTCGTCCTTGTTGCCGCCGCCGTCCTGGCGGGAGGCCTCGACGAGCGACTCCTTCAGCAGCAGCTGCTGCTGCTCCTCTCGCTCCCGCAGCCGCTGCTGCTGCCGCTGCTTCTCTTTGCGGCTCGTCTTCTTGGAGCTGGGACCGCCTGCGCTGTCAGCCGCCGGTGTGCCGATTCCGCTGCCGTTACCGGCGGCGTGTAGCCGCCGGGCTGGGGTTCGTCGTCGCTTGGAGGGCGCTGCGTGAGGTGGCGAGAGGATGGACGTGGCGGTCGCGCTGTGCATCCATGGATGATGCTGGTATGGGGTGGGAAGAGCCGCTTGGTGGAGCAAGGTGGCCATGCTCGCCGCCGGTGGATTTGTAGGCGACAACCAGCTGCTCGCCTGCTCCCCTCTATGTCTCTGGTGGTTTTAGCCTTATCGCCATGGGTGAGTGGTGGCGCGCAAGTGCGTTCTCGGTTTGGGTTTGGTGCCAGGTGGACCTTTCCCAGAAGAAAAAAAAATCTCTTAACGCCTGGTCGACACGGGGGCCAACTGCTCAGAGGACACGGAAAAAGCCGAGGGCCCGTTGCTAGCCTGCACATAATTCTCGGCCCGGACCCAGCGACTTGGACCAACATCTGCAGCCCGTTTGGTAACGCGTATCGTATAAGTTAATTGTCTGTTTTTTCAGCAAATATGTAAACAAGGGTCGTTTGGTTCTCTGCTAGTTCCCTCTCATTGCACGCATAAATAAAATACACTTTTTATTTTTAAATATGGCGACCTTGCCACATATAACACATGATGAACACAACACATAAACACGTATAAACAAAAAGTCTAGAAATATCACGGAAACATGCCCATATCTAGGAGCTAGTTCTTAAACAGGCGCATCCCATACCACCTGATAGGTACTTGAAGTCAGGGGTACACACCCCTAACCACAAAGGATTAAGCATAATACATTCGGTACAAACTGACAATCAGTACTACTATCTACATCTAGTTCATCAACATCTTCCTCACTTGGAAGTGCTAGAAGAATCAGATTAGCATTTCGCAGGTGATCAACTATTGTGTGCTGCTGAAAGCTCAGCCCTTATGCTTGTTGCTGAAATTGAACGCGAGGACATCGTCAAACCACAACTTGAGTTTCTTGGCGAAGTCATTCCAGCCTTTTATGAAGTATACCTTGCCCTCGAACATCTCTAGCTAGACATCATACTCGCAGAAGGTGAAGTCTTCAGCCGCACAATGCAGACTTCCTGCTTTATGTGCAGTTGCTTCACCAACACCGACTTCATGGCGTCAGGGAGCTAAAGTGCAGGTGTCCGTGGCCTGATCTGGACGAAGAAGCAATGAGAGAGGTCGTTGATGTTCTGGTGCCCAATCCGAGGAGGGCGGCCCCTGTTTCCTTTTCCTTCGCCTTGACAACTACCAATAAGCAAGCGAGGTCAGGCCGAGCGGTTATGGCAAGGATGTCTCAGTTGTTCTTGCACAGGATGTCCCAGTCCTTCTTGCGTACCTTGCCATTGACAACAGATCCAAGACAAGCATATGTATGACAAGCAATGACAACCAAAACAAGAAATGATGATCAACGACATGTAGTGTTTGCAGTACTGATCAACATTGATTAGTGACAAGCAATACAAGCATTGTCAACGAATGCTTACATCATTGATCAGTGACAAGCAATACAAGCAATGCCAACCAATGATTGCATCACGCATAGCAACTAACATACAAGTCAAGCAAATAATGAGCAACAAATACAATAGTGGCAGCCTAAACAAGAAAGGAAACATGGCAGTAACTAACTTACGTGCCAAGGAAATGAGCAACATATGCACCAATGGAATCCTAAACAAGAAAAGAAACATGGTAGCAATTAACTTACATGTCTAGGAAATGAGCAGCATATACAACAATGGCAGCAGTGGCCACTAAAACAAACAATCAGGGCACTCAATTGTAGAAATTATATGCTTGCAAATAGAGGTCTATGAAATTAAAAGAGGAGGAAAAATTCCTCACTATAGTGGAGCTATTGATGGCCTTCTCGTTAGAGCGGTTGATGCAGAGGCAGGTGTAGAAGATCCATCCATGCCAGTGTCGGGGGCGGCCAGAGCGGGAGTGCCAGCGACAACCGGTCTCGATCCAAAGGGGGATGGTCAAGGAGGCGCAAATCCGATCAGGAAAAGAGGAGGAAAACCTACCTACACGTGGTCGAAACCTGATAGATGGCCGCCGACATGAATACCGGTGGTCAAGCCATCTCTCGGCTCGTCCCCGGCGCACCCATGGTGATGGCCGCTGCCCGCACAACATCCAGCTTTAGCACGTCGAGGAATGTGGTCTACACAAGGAAAACCCTGATTCTATCCCTATTGAAGCCATCACAACAATAGCTGCTACCCTTGCCGGAGCCTCACGAGGGCGATGGGAGATCGACGACGGACGCCTGAATGAGGGAACGAAACCAAGGTCGACCTGCGCGGCCGTGCTCCTAGTTCCCCCCGCTTCGTAGTTGTAACATCCCAACATTAGATCTTAGAAAATAAGCAGAGATCAGGTGTGTGCATTGCATTCATGCATAGAAAATCTAAATAATTTTCGCACTTTTAATCAAAACTTGTCAAAATGATTGAAGCTTCTCTTAACTTGATGGAACTGAAGTAGATCATCAAGTTGAGTGGGATAAGTTTCAATATGACCTTTGCTAAAACCTTATTTTGGGTAAATATAATTAGATCTATGGGTAGATCAAATGGAATAAAACTAAACCTACAACCAATTAATTAATGATAGATCATATCATGGTAGTCTTTATAACAACTCATGGATACCAAGTTAAGTATATAACTCAAGTAATAATAATTCAATAATTAAATCTTGATCTATCTTATTCTTATCAATTCCTACCATGAGCATCATGGTAGTTCTTGAACATTAATTCCTTATCACATATTGAGTAGGAAGGAAACCAAGTCAATACCCTTCACCACCTATCTTTCTTGCCATACCAATCATTATCATTTCTATTGAACCATGTTCTAGTATCTTTTGATCATTAATATAGGGTGATCAATTATTGATCTATCAAATCTTGACCTATCATATCTTAACCCTTCAACTCTTAACCTAATATATAGTTACTTCTCAAGTCTTGAAAGGAAACAAGTAAGAAGTGATAAGTAGTTATGCTAGTTTGAGTTATCATCTTTAGGATGAGGGTATTAGGAGAGAATCAAATCAACATAGTAGTTGGTGGAGTTAACTCACTCCTGGATGGAATAGAAGAGTTATCTTAAATAAAGATATATGTTGGTGAAAAGAGGATTATAAGGATGAATTTTGAAGATATAATTACCAAGGAGTAATCTTATTGGATCAAGTAGGCATAGTCATTGAATAATATCGCTTAGTAAAATGGAACTTCTAAGAAGATATTTATAATACAAGTTTAGTGTTGTATTGATGAAATCCTCGGATTAGCCAACTGGAAACCCAAGATACAAATGATCTAAAGTTTATAATGATCATGCTTGAGTCACTAGGAGTGAAATACAAAATGATAAAAAAGTGACATTGGTGGAAAGAACATAATTAAACCCTAGTATAGATATGCTATCTTAGGTTAGTTATGACAAGTCATATGGTGTAAGATGAAGTTGGAATATGAGTTACTGGAGGTCGCTACGGTTAGGATAGTGTAACCAGGCTCATATCAGGACAACATTGAATTATAGGAGTAGTATTATTCCTCTCAGGAATTAGTACACACTTGAGGTGAAGTAGGAATTGCTATATGTTGGGGTTTAGCGTTAGAAAACAATAATTTTTATTACGCAAACAACCCTAATGCCAGGATCTATCTAATACAGTAACAAGAGGGGATTTTCGTGAAGTTACCAAATTGAAGACTGATGTCTACGCACTTCTAAGATGTTGGGCCTCCAAGTGTAGAGGTCTGTAGAACAGCAACAAGTTTCCCTTAAGTGCATCGAACTCAATGAGGAAGTGGTCAAAGGTATTCCCTCTCAAGAAATCCTGCAATCAAGATACAAGAAGTCTCTTGTGTCCCCAACACACGCAATACACTTGTCATGTGTATAGGTGCACTAGTTCGGCGAAGAGATAGTGAAATACAAGTGGTAACAGTGCTAGAAAATAGCTTGAGGTAAAGACTAAAGCAAACCAACATGCAACAGATCTAGATGCAAACGGTGTTTCAATGTTTAGAAACAAGGCCTAGGGATCATACTTTCACTAGTGAACACTCTCTCATATAAATATCCTCTCTTCATGATACTACTCTTAACTACTCTCTGGTTGGACACTCTAATCATTGGTAGGGCTATAACGACACTCCTCAAAGTTCGCCTTCCCTAATCTAGATAACCCCACACTGTCACCTTGAGCGCTAGATGGTTCCAACAAACACCACAATTTCATAGAGACATCCAACTCCAAATATAACTCATAACAAATATTCAATCTAGCCAAAGTGCCACACACGGTATGCACGCTGTCACTTTCACACCCGTGGGGAAAAGCATAGATCTATTAAATCACAAAGAGTATTTATGTAGACTCAAACCTAAGTGCCACCATGTCGTGCACGCTGTCACTTTCACACACATGGGGAGAGCAGAGATCTATTAAAGCACTTGAGTAGCAAGGTAGATCTACTTGATTACAAAGATCATGATCACAATATGACCATGCATAGAGAGAGAGAGATGAACACATAGCTACCGGTAGAGCCCTTAGCCTCGAGGAAGAACTACTCCCTCCTCGTCATGGGAATCAGCAATGGTGATGAATATGGCGATGGGGATCGATGGAGATGGCTCCGGGGGCACTTCCCGTCCCGGCAGGGTGCCGGAACAGAGACTTTCTGTCCCTCGAATCTCCCTTTCGGTGGCGGTGGTGCTACAGAGGTTTTTCTGGAAGTATGATGGATTATTTAGGGTTTTCTCCCCGGGGGCTTCTTATAGGCGAAGGAGGCAAGGTTGAGAGGCGGCCGGAGGGGCCACACCCTGCCTAGGCGCGTGTCCACCATAGCCCGCGCCTGGGGGGTGTGGTGGCCCTCTGGCACCTCTCCGTCTCCCCTTCTGGCTTCATGACGCCCACGATAAAACATTGACTTTGGCTTTTGTCCCATCTAATTCCAAGAATATTGATTTTCTGCCTTTTTGGAACAAAAAACAGAAGAAAACATGCAACTGGCACTGTGACAACTTGTTAATAGGTTAGTACCAGAAAGTGTATAAAAATACCTCAAAGTGTAGACAAAACATAGCAAAGTGGATACTAAACAAACATGGAGCATCAAAAATTATAGATACGTTTCCGACGTATCGACCGAAAAGCTTTGTCAACGTTCAGGAGAACATGGTTGATGTAGTCGTACCGATGCCGAACTTAGGGCCGTTCCGAAGTCCAACGGCTTCGACAAATCCAGGCGCCACAAGTGCAGGACCGCCCAATGGAGTCACGCACGCACGATGATTGATGATAACTCCCACTTATCTTATCCATCAGAGACCGCGGAAGTAGATCTCTTGGATCCTGAATCCCGCAACATGACGGCGCACCACAGTGAATAAGTCCCTATTCACGCAACCCTAGCAATGGGGCCCCGAACAAAAGAGAGAGGGATAAGAGATACAACTACAATCAGTTCCCAAAGCCGAGAAGCTTTTATTTATTTTCCAATGATTTAATTTCCCCAATATGTCCCTTTTTATATAGGGGGGAAGGGGACCCCCAAACTCAATGGCCTAGCCATGTGGGACTAAACAAAGAATAGGAGAGGGGGAGGGATTGGCCCTAGCCAAGGCTCCCATGGGCCCAACGCGATTGCCTAGGGGCCCATGCGGCCACCTCCCTCTCTTCCCTTTTAGTTTTTCCCTCATGGCCTTTTTCCCATAGAGAATTGGACCAATAGGGAAATTAACCATTTTAATTTGTTTTATTTTATTAAATAAATATAAAATAGATAATTAAATTAATATTTAACATCTATTTACATATTATTTAATTCCCGAGGCTATGGAACTCCTTCCATCCCACTCCGGTCATCCTCTAGACCTTCCTAGAACCCTGCTGATTTCTCTCTTTTTTTTTGGTGATTTCGATGATACCAAAATGATCTTCGAGCTTTGTCAAACCCTTAAGCGTGCTACCCAACAGTTCAGGAATACTCCAGACATGGTCGAGACCCCTCTCAGACCAATGATCATCAGCAAGACCTGGATGACCATAATGACCACCTCTGCATTCCATGAAACTTTGTCGTTGAACCATTAACGTTGTGTCCTATTCCTTTTATCTCTATAATACTTGCATTGTCCGAGACTTGATCAGCGACATCACCATGTCGGGTTCAACCTCGTTACCGATAATTGCTACGTTACTCGTTTCGATAAGTGATCTCCCCATGACCTAGTCACACGCTACATAGCTTATGGATATAACTTATCCGAGTGGGCCTAGAGTATCTTCCGTCACACGGATGGACAAATCCCACTCTTGACACATATGCCTCAACTTGCCCCTTTGAATTACTTGATCACACCTTTATGATCACCATTTTACCAAGTGACGTTTGATGCTCTCAAGGCACTCTCGGGTGACAGTGATTAAATCGGTCTCACGGTCTGAGGAACAAGTCACTATGTTTCATAACAATCGCAACTTGAACTTTGTGACATGATCGCGTTAACGATGCTTAGTTTGGGTATGTTCACCATCTCATTATCCCATTGAGGTGACTCCATTGTCAACTTGTGTGTAATACCACATGATCAGGAAACCTTGATCATTTGTTGACCAATGAACCGGCGACTAGAGATTCAGTGGAAACTCCTGGTTGTTTACATATCACACGTGTATTGACGTTTCCTTTCAATACAGTTATAGAATGACCTAATTCTAAACTTTGTGAAATATGATAATAATCCATATTATTATTTGTCTCCAGGGCGTATTCCAACACTATATACATCTATTGGAGGAATATTAGTGATGGTGATAATGGAAATTATGGATGGAGTTAGAAGTAACCATTTAATGGATTGGAAGATATCATTAGTAGTTAAAGGTTAAGTATGTGTAGTTGTGGAAATATTATGAAAGGCTTTAGTAACAAGATTTTGATATTCGTTAGTAAGATTACAAAGTAATTCATTAAGAAAGAGAGTAATAATTTAAGTGGATTTGGATTCATTAGAAGTATTCTAGAAGTGAGAGTTGTCTTTATGAGGATAACATGTAGAGCTTTAGTGTCAAGATCATTGGATTTACAAATGGATTTAAGTAGAGAAGTTATAAATGAGGGTATATATGTGAAGTAAGCTTATCATGTTAAGGTATGATGATTGATGTGAAGTAGTAGTATATCTAGGAAAGGAATTCCTTAAGTCAGAATCAATAATTATGAAGTAGGGAAGGTAGGAATTCCTGAGAAGATATTTGATGTCTACGCACTTCTATTCTTGTAGACAGTTCTTGGGCCTCCAAGTGTAGAGGTTTTTAGAACAACAACAAGTTTACCTTAAGTGGATTACCCAAGGTTTATCGAACTCAGGGAGGAAGTGGTCAAAGATATCCCTCTCAAGCAACCCTGCAATCAATATACAAGAAGTCTCTTGTGTCCCCAACACACCCAATACACTTCTCAGGTATATAGGTGCACTTGTTCGGCGAAGAGATAGTAAAATACAAGTAGTATGGATGATTATAAGACAATGGTGCCAGAAAAGAGCTTGACGGGAGGAAGAGACTAAAGGCAATCTGAAATAAAGATGGAAGCAAGCAAACATGTAACATGACTAGTTGTAAACAGTGTTTCAATGCTTAGAAACAAGGCCTAGGGATCATACTTTCACTAGTGGACACTCTCATATAAATATCTTCTCTTCATGATACTACTCTGAACTACTCTCCGGTTGGATAACTCCAATTCATGGTAGGGCTATAAAAGCACTCCTTAAAGTTTGCATTCCCCATCTAGATAACCCCACACTGTCACCTTGAGCGCTAGATGGTTCCAACAAACACCTCAATTTCATAGAGACATCCAACTCCAAATATAACTCATGATAAGTATTTATATAATCTTTAGCCTAAGTGCCACACGGTGTGCACACTGTCACCTTCACACACGTGGGGATAACCGGAGATTACAATTAAAGCACTTGAGTAGCAGAGTAGATCTACTTTATTACAAAGCTCATGATCACAATATGATCACGCATAGAGAGAGAGAGATGAACACATAGCTACGGGTAGAGCCCTTAGCCTCGAGGAAGAACTACTCCCTCCTTATCATGGGAATCAACAACGATGATGGAGATGGTAGTGGAGATCGATGGAGATGGCACCGGGGGCAATTCCCTGTCCCGGCAGGGTGCCGGAACAAAGACTTCTATCCCCCGAATCTCCTCTTCGGTGGCGGCGGCACTGCGGACCTTTTCGTGGATTTCTGCCACCATTAGGATTTATGTCCCGAGGAGACGTATATATAGGCGAAAGGGCAAGGTCGGTGGAGGCCCGAGGGCCCCACACCAGGGGCTGGCGCGGCCAGGGGGACCTTTGCTACCCCTAGGTGTGGCCGCCTCGTTGCACCTCCTCATCTCTCCTCTAGACTCCGTGTCCGCTCCGGTAAAATATCGACTTCGGCTTTTGTCCCGTCCAATTCCAAGAATATTTCTTTTCTGGCTTTTCTGAAACCAAAAATAGCAAAAAACAAGCAATTGGCACTGCGACATCTTGTCAATAGGTTAGTTCCAGAAAATGTATAAAAATGCCTCAAAGTGTAGACAAAACATAAGAAAGTTGATAAAAAACAAGCATGGAGCATCAAAAATTATAGATACGTTTACGACGTATCAAGCATTCCCAAGCATAACTGCTGCTTGTCCTGGAGTAGGTAAGTGATCTATACTATTAAAAAGATTGGGAACGTTCGTCGCCAGCCCAATTTTCCGTCTGCCTTGATTTGACTATTTTGCCCCTATGCCACTCTTAAGTCAAAAAATAAAACGGTTTACAACGCCCTTTCCTCTCCTCGGTGGGAAGGCGGCGGCAGATGTCGAGGCAGGGCCGGCGCTGCGGCAGACGAGAAGGCGAAGCGTGGCAGAGGCCGTGGGAGCGCGCGGCGAGCGGATGGCGACGATGATGGCTTGCGGTCGAGGGTGAGGAGAGCGACGAGGGGAGAGGCTGCTGGTGCCGGTGAGGGAGGAGACTAGCGGTCGAGGCTGCGGGCGCCGGTGAGGGAGGAGACCAGCGGTCGAGGCTTCGAAGGCTTGTCAGCGGGAAGAGGGAGGCGCTCGCGCAGGAGCGAGGGGATGATGGAGGGGGCCGGCGCTGCGGAGAGGAGCCAGGGAGGAGGCGGGGAAGGGCACTACGGCGGCGGGGATGGTGGATGCGGGAGGAGACAGAGGCGGGGTGGACCGTGAGCGGGTGGGGGTCGCGATGGGAAGTTGGAGGCGAGAGAGGCGGCGGGGATCGTGTGGAGAGAGAGAGAGAGGGTGCGGTTCGCGAGGGAGAGTGGCGCGAGGTCGGGCTGGTTCTGTGTCGAGAGGAGTGTGAGGAAGGGGTAGGGCCGGGAGCGCGATGAACGCATTGGTGCGGGAATGTTGGGTGCGTGCGCCCGCGTCGCGCGTGGGGAGACGGCGCCACTCCATCAAGGTGGCCGGTGGTCTTTTCTGCTCCTCTGAGGGCCGCTTGTGAGCCGATTTGAGAGGCCGCGACTAGGTTCTGGCCGATTGGCCGGCTTCTCATCGGTCCCTAGCAGTCGCGCTGGTTTGCCGCCGCCCATCGATCCCTCTCACACAGCCCCTTGCACCAGAGCAGAGGCCATAGGGGCGGAGCACTAGGTGGAGGACACTCTGCTGTGGCGCCCTGTGAACACATGGATCTGAACGCCACCACTCCTGACTTGAGCTCCCCCCCAAAGAAAAGGACGTTCATGGAGGAACTGCTCCAGCAGCCGCTCCCCGAGCGCATAGAGCTACCCCACTTCCACTTCGGCTCCTCCATGCCCATCTTGACCGGCACCACCATCTTTTAGCCAACGCCATCTCCCACCTGGTACGTCCCCTCAATGTCCATGTGCGTATCAATGCTAGAAAAAAGATAGTCCAGATTTCTATGCTTTTTATATGCAATTCTATTATTCACATAAGCATCTGTATGGTTATTTTGTTACACGAACTCTCATGATATCTGGTTGTAGAATAAAATCTAGAAGTTTTCTTAAGGTAAGTTTGTGGATTTTGAGTGAATCAACTCTTTGTATCAAGATCTTGCAATGAAGTATCTAAACCAAGTTTTTTGTATATGCTTGATTGCTCGATGCCGAGAATAAGAAAAGAGAAACCGCCATCGTGGATGTTGGATCCATCCGCAAAACAAATAAAATCTACCCGTAGCAACGCACGGGCATTCGGCTAGTAAAAATAATAATTTTTAAGGTGACATGCACCATAACAGTCTTGATCAAACCATTTTTAAAGCATTGAAAGCTGGGATCAAAGTACTCTAAACATGAGCGTGAAAGATGTAGTTCTAACAATAAGACATAGTAACTATGTTGCAACATGAAAAAGGTACAAACAAAAGATCATGAATAACAATGCATTGAAATACATTTGTTTGTTTCACATATAGAAAACATAATAAGAGTGGTAATCAGCTTGTCCTTCATGGAATAGCAAAACATAAATGCATAGGACACCTTCAAAGTTCATAAGGGTGACTAGATACAGATAATTTAAGAGCAAGCAATATCAAAGTTATGAATCAATCAACAAGTTTTGGGACAATGCACATTGAACTAAGAATGACAACTATGCTCTCCTAATTGGTGCATAAAGATAGAAGGTGGAGACTCAACATAAAAGTAAAAGAAAGACCCTTCATAGAGGGAAGCAGGGATTTCAAGTTTCATAAAGAGCTTCCAAAAATTATGGTACTTGTTAGCTTTCATCTCCCATTGCCCCTATCATAAGCATCTTGAAGTGATTAAGGTTAAAGTGAACAAAGTATGGAGTATATGCTTGACAAACTATAAATTGGCAATCTCATGTCCCTTGAGTACGAGGGCCGTTCCTCATGCTACTCAACTTTAGTTACCGGTAAGTTCTTGACAAGGTAACAAATAATGAGCATCTCAACAATCTTCTTATTTACCATGGGAAAATGGTGTTTTTTTTCTCTTTTTTCCTCTTTTTTTTTTCTTTTCTTCTTCTTTTTTCTATCTCTTTTTTTTATGAAGAATGCTTCATAGATTTCTCACTATGGTGATGCTGCAAGTTTCCACCATGATTAGGCATGGCTTAGGCTAGTGGCCCAGGCGTTTCTCTAACACACATATATAACTCCATGGACTTACAAGCTCCCCTTTTATTTCACACCACCGACATCCATAAAAAAAGCGCATGATATCAACCGGGTAGATATTTACAGGTGTTGAAAGCGTTCCCCGTGATAGCACGGTCCTGCTAATTCCCAACTTATAAGTGCAGCATATACAACATAGATGACACAATGGTTTAAGTTTATTAGGGGCAAGAAAAATAAAGTGTGCCATCAAGTTTGTGAGAGCTTTAATCACTAATTTTCACATAACAAGTTCATTTTGGAAGATAAATAAAACAAGAATATACTTGGAATGGTGTAACACACCATGCATAGGAATTTATAGTGAACACTTTGGAATAACTTGGTTTCTTGGGAGTTGGATGCATCAGTAGAGCTTACTCAATACAAGTGGAGGCTAGCAAAATACTAGGAGCGACCAACTAAGAGAGCAATAATGGCCATAATCATGCAGAGCGACAAAACATTATCAATCAAAGCATAAGGTGGTATCATAAGTCAAAAACTAAATGATCATAGAGGCTAAGGTGACTGGTTCATAGTCTTAACATGGTGTAAGCATGTGCCAAGTCAACCCAAATAAACAATCAAAGGAGAATACTGTAGGGGTTCGTAGCATGGAAAACAAAAAATTTCTATCGCATACAAACAAACAAGCCAAGATCTATCTACTAGATTGCAGCAACGAGTCGATGGAATAACTCACCCTCGAAGATTCCAAAGTGTTTAACGAGAGCAGATTCTCGTGGGTGATGTAGTCGTACTCTTTCCGATCTCAAGATCGCGTAGACGATCCTTCCAGCGTTCCATAGCGCTCCCTTGATCGGTCACACGTTCGGTGATTGACGAAGACCTTCCTCTCTCCTTGTTCCAGTGAGCGGAGGTTGTAGCACTCTCCTCGCGATTCCTAAGCAACTGGCGTGGTGCAGGAGGTAGAGGAAATCCCAGCTTAAGCTTAAGTGCGAGTATGGTGGAGCTTATGAGAGAGGCTATTAGTGGTCTAGTAATTAGACACACCAATTAGAAGGCTCTAAACCAATTAGAAGGCTCTAAACCGAAATAGCTCTAAACCGGGGTTTAGATCTAGGGTTTAGTTTAGAGGATAGGAACTTGTGTGTGTGTGGAGGGGAGGCCCTGCCCCTCCCTTTATAGGTGGGAGGGCCGGCGGCCAAGGGGAGGAGTCCCTCCCCAAGTCGGCCTTGGGAGGTGCGCCGGCCAAGGGGACTCCTCCCCCAAGTCGGCCTCCACCTCCTCCTCTTTTCCCACTTCCCAAAATTGCCGTTTGACTTTCAAACTAGCCGTTTGACTTTTCAATTTAGGATTTAAATAAATCCTTTATTTTGGACAGCAAGAACACTTAGTACATGATGCAATCATTCCAATATGTAATGACACATTCATGTACCCTCCCCCTCAGTGCGGACATTCCGGACCTTCTAGAATGTCCCGATGAAAACACGGAACCATTCCCCAACTCAAACGGGACTTTCCTTATATGAATCTTATTCTCCGGACCATTCCGGATCACCTCGTGATATCCCGGATCCCATCCGAGACTCCGAACAACATTCGGTCTCTTTCTCATAATACCATAACTACTCAAACAACGTCGAATCCTTAAGTGTGTCTCCCTACGGTTCGTGAATTATGCGGACATGATCGAGACACTTCTCCGAACAATAACCAATAGAGGAATCTGGAAATTCATATGGCTACATATTTCTCGATTACTTTGCATCGAATGAACCACTTACATACGATACCAATTTCCCTTTGTCTCACGATATGTTACTTATCCGAGGTTATGATGGTCGGTATCTACGCATACCTAGTTCATCCTCGTTCGATAAGTACTCTTTTCTCGTTCGTGATATGTGATCCCTTGTGACCAAGTCACATGCTTGCAAGCTAATTGGATGACATTTCACCGAGAGGGCCCAGAGAATATCTATCCGTCATGTGGATGGACAAATCCCACTCTTGATCCATGTGTTTCAACCAATACTTTCCGAACACTCAATGCCACCTTTATAGCCACCCTGTTACGGTGTGGTGTTTGATGACATCAAAGCATCCATCCAGTAAAGGCAATATGCATGATCTCATGGTCGAAGGAATTAGGTTACTATGTATCAGAAAGCATATAGCAATTGAACTATTGAAATGACTTGATCTTTATGCTACGCTTATCTATAGGAGTATGTCCACCATATCATTCTCCTAACGATATGATCTTGTTGTTGATAACATCTCAATGTTCATGATAGGGAAACCACAATCATCAATCAACCAACAAGCTAGTGAAGTATAGAGGCTATACTAGGGACTTCAAATTAAGTTTACAATTCACACAAGTATTAATGTTTCCTTGTTAATACTATTATAGCATGAATATAAACATTTATCATAAACACAAAGATATAATAATAACTACATTTATTATTGCCTCTAGGGCATATCTCCAACAGTCTCCCACTTGCACTAGAGTCATTTAATCTAGATTACATGGTAATATACCGAACACCTATGGCAGTTTGGTGTTGGTCATGTTTTGCCCTCGGGAGAGGTTTAGTCAACGGATCATACATTCAGATCTGTGTACTTTGCAAATCTTTATATCCCCATCCTGGATATGTTCTCGAATAGCGTGAAAACACAGCTTGATATGCTTGACTTCTTGTGTGACCTTGGTTCTTGCGCATTGGCTATGGCCCATGTTATCACAAGAGATAGACATTGGGTCCAGCGACTTGGAACCACACCCAGCTCTGTAATGAACTCTTTCATCCATATCGCTTCTTGTGAAGCCTCCGAAGCAGCCATGTATTCCGATTCAGTTGAAGATCTCGCCACAACGCTTTGCTTTGCACTCCTCCAGCTAACTGCTGCACCATTCAAAATAAATACGTATCCAGATTGTGATTTAGAATCATCCGGATCGGTGTTCCAACTAGCATCGGTGTAACCATTAACAACGAGCTGTTCATCACCTCCATAAGAAAGAACCATATCCTTAGTTCTTCTCAAGTACTTAAGGATGTTTTTGACCGCTGTTCAATGATCCACTCCTGGATCACTTTGATATCTGCTAGTTAAACTAACAACATATGCAATGTCGGGTCTAGTACATAGCATGGCATACATTAGAGATCCTATGGCTGAGGCATAGGGAGTCTTACTCATCCTTTCTCTATCTTACGCGATGTCGGACTTTGAGTTTTACTCAAGGTCGTATAGCAACATGGGCAAGAACCCTTTCTTGCTATCTTCCATTCCAAACCTCTTTAGAACTTTGTCCAAATATGTACTTTGTGACAATGATATTTGGCGTTTCGATCTATCTCTATAAATCTTTATGCCTAATATGTAAGCTGCTTCGCCAAGATCCTTCATTGAAAAACTATTATTCAAATACTCTTTGACACTATTAAGAAGGTCTACATCATTCCCAATCAACAATATGTCATCCACATACAGTATTAAGAATGCTACAGAGCTCCCACTCACTTTCTTGTAAATACAAGCTTCTCCATAAGTTTGTATAAAACCAAAAATTTTGATTACCTTATCAAAAAGTTGATTCCAACTTAGGGATGCTTGCTTCAATCCATAGATGGACCGTTGAAGCTTGCATACCTTGCTAGCATCTTTAGGATCGACAAAACCTTTGGGTTGTATCATATACAACTCTTCATCAATGTCTCCATTGAGGAATGCTGTTTTGACATCCATCTGCCATATCTCATAATCATAATATGCAGCGATTGCTAACATAATCCTCACAGACTTTAGCTTCGCTACCGGTGAGAAAGTCTCATCGTAGTCAACTCCTTGAATTTGTCGAAACCCTTTTGCGACAAGTCGAGCTTTATAAACGATAACATTACCATCAGCATCTGTTTTCTTCTTGAAAATCCATTTGTTCTCGGAGCCTTCCGCCATCCGTAAGTCCACCAAAGTCCATACTTGGTTTTCGTACATGGATCCAATCTCGGATTTCATGGCTTCTTGCCATTTATTGGAATCTGGGCTCATCACGCTTCCTCATATGTCTCGGGGTCATCGGTGTTGTCCACCAACATGACATTCATAACGGAATCATACCAATGCAGGTGGTACGATTTCTCGTTTACCTGCGAGGCTCTGTAGCAAGTTCAACCGAAGTTTCATGATCACAATCATTAGCTTCCTCTCTTATTGGTGCAGGCACCACGGGAACTTCTTCGGTCTTTGCTACGCTGCAATTCGAGAGAAGGTTCGACAACCTCGTCGAGTTCTACTTTCCTTCCAGTCACTTCTTTCGAGAGAAATTCCTTCTCTAGAAAGGATCCATTCTTAGCAACGAAGATTTTGCCTTCGGATCTATGATAGAAGGTATACCCAATAGTTTCCTTGGGTATCCTATGAAGGCGCATTTTTCCGCTTTGGGTTCAAGCTTGTCCATTGTAACTTCTTTACATAGGCCGCATCCCCAAACTTTAAGGAGCGACAATTTAGGTTTCTTCCCAAACCATAATTCATACGGTGTCGTTTCACGGATTTAGACGGTGCCCTATTTAAAGTGAATGCGGCTGTTTCTAATGCATAACCCCAAAATGATAGCGGTAAATCTGTAAGTGACATCATAGAGCGAACCATATCTAAGAGAGTTCGATTCTGACGTTCAGACACACCATTACGCTGTGGTGTTCCCGGCGGTGTCAACTGCGAAAGTATTCCACATTTCTTCAAATGCTCGCCAAACTCGTAACTTAGATATTCACCTCCACGATCAGAACGCAGAAATTTAATCTTCTTGTTACGTTGATTCTCTACCTCACTTTGAAACTCCTTAAACTTCTCGAAAGTTTGGACTTATGTTTCATGAAATAGATATACCCATATCTACTCAAATCATCCGTGAAGGTAAGAACATACGATAACCATCAGGCGATGCTACACTCATTGGACCACACACATCGGTATGTATGATTTCCAATAAGTCATGGCTCGCTCCATCATACCAGAAAATGGAGTCTTAGTCATTTTACCCATCAGACATGCTTCGCATCTTTCAAGTGATTCAAAATCAAGTGATTCAAGAAGTCCATCGGAATGGAGTTTCTTCATACGCTTCACTCCAATGTGACCAAGGCAGCGATTGCCACATATAGGTCGAATTATCGCTTGATGTCAAACGTTTAGCCTCAATGTTGTTGATATGTGTATTTCCACTATCGAGATTCAATATGAATAGACCATCTATCAAAGGTGCATGTGCATAAAACATATTACTCATATAAATCGAACAACCATTATTCTCGGATTTAAACAAGTAACCGTCTCGCAATAAACAAGATCCCGATATAATGTTCATGCTCAACGCAGGCACCAAATAACAATTATTTAAGTATAAAACTAATCCCGATGGTAGATGAAGAGGTAGCGTGCCGACCGCGATCACATCAACCTTTGATCCGTTCCTACGCGCATCGTCACCTCGTTCTTCACTAGCTTCCGTTTATTCTGCAGATCCTGTTTCGAGTTACAAATATGAGCAACGAACCAGTATCAAATACCCGGGCACTACTACGAATACTAGTGAGATACACATCAATAACATGTATATCAGATATACCTTTCTTCTTGATGTTGCCGTTCTTCAAATCCGCCAAGTACTTTGGGCAATTCCGCTTCCAGTGACCTTCTCCCTTGCAGTAAAAGCACTCAGTATCAGGCTTGGGTCCAGCCTTGGTCTTCTTTGTCGGCGTGGTAACTTTCTTACCACCCTTCTTGAAGTGTCCCTTAGACTTGCCTTTCTTGAATTTGGTGGTCTTATTGACCATCAACACTTGGTGCTCTTTCTTGATCTCCACTTGCAGATTTTAACATAGCAAACAGTTACGGCAACTCTTTGTTCATGTTCGCATGTTGTAGTTCATCACAAAGTTCTTGTAACTTGGTGGTAGTGATTGGAGGATCGGTAAACCCCCAAAGTATTAGGAATCACTATACCCAAACTTTGATGTTTATTTGGGTGCCGAGACATCTTAAGCACTTGCTCTCTGACTGTGCTACCATCTTCCATCTTGCTGTTAAATATCTTTTCAGTATATTCATAACTTTCAATTGCCGGATGAGTGTCAAAGATTAATTTGAGATCCTCGACAATATCATATGGATCGACTCTTCAAACCTTTTACAAGCTCGATTCTAAACCATACAAGATAGCACCTTTGAACTATGGAGTACTGATTCTTCCGGCGAGGTAAACATTCTTTACTTCATCGGTAGCATCAGTCAGGTGGGTCACCTAGCGGTGCATCCAGCACATAGGTCAAATTACCACTGTGAGGACAATCCTCAAATGCGGAACCAATCCATGAAGTTGCTTCCATTGTTTTCAACTTTTCTTTCTCTAGGAGCATTAAAATTGATGGTAGGGGTTGCCATTGATCTACAACATATTTGCAATAGTTTAGACTAAGTTTATGACAAATTGAGTTCAAATTAATTAATGAAATTAAACTAGGTGAACTCCCACTCAAAACAACATCCCTCACATTGTTTTAGTGATCACACGAACCAAATCCACTACATCAACACCGATCATCACGAGAGCTGATATAGTTTTAATGGCGAACAATCATCATGTTCATCATATCTACTATATGATTCATGCTTTACCTTCGGCGATCCGTGTTCACGAGGCCATGTCTGTACATGCTAGGCTCGTCAAGATCAAACCTTAGCTACCGCATAAGCAAATCTTGCTTACGTTGTATTCACCGCGGAATCAAAGACACCCGATCATCACGTGGTGCTTGAAGCACAAGCTTTGCAACGGTGCATACTAAGGGTGAACACTTTAGAACTTGAAATTTATGTGCATGAGGGATCATCTTATAATGCTACCGTCGTCTAAGCAATACAAGATGCATAAAGGATTAACATCACATGCAATTCATAATATGTGATATGATATGGCCTTTCTTCTTTGTGCTTCCGATCTCCATCTTCAAGCACGAACATGATCTCCATCATCACCGGCATAGCATCAAGGTCAATGACGCTTCTTCATGGTTGTAGATCCACCAGCTTCAACTATTACAACTACTTTGAATAGACACGCAGGTCTTAACAGAATTTAAAGACAACCATATGGCTCCTGAGTTGCCAACTTACAATAAGGAACATTGCATACATCAAATATAATCACAATCATGGCCATATCACATCATCACACGCCTGCAACACAAAGTTAGACGCCTCTCCTTTCTTTGCATATTTTACGTGGTTTGGGGCTTTCAATAAGTGTCGTTCTAACTTACGAACAAGAACCACAACATTGATACTAGCATTGTTGATCACCCGTTGTAAATTGGATATTTACTATGCTAGGAGAAAGCACCATAAAGCCACTTATGCAATACAAGTTGCATGTTAGCGTGGAGCAAGTCTCATGAACGATGTCATGTAAGGTTAGCCGGGCTTCATCCCACCATACCGCAAGATGCAAAGTACACAACCAGCAATCTACAATAACAGCATCAACGCCCACAATGACCATTGTGTTCTACTCGTGCAACAGATCTACATATAGACCTGGCTCTGATACCACTGTGGGGGTTCGTAGCATGGAAAACAAAAATTTTCTATCGCATACAAACAAACAAGCCAAGATCTATCTACTAGATTGCAGCAACGAGTCGATGGAATAACTCACCCTCGAAGATTCCAAAGTGTTTAACGAGAGCAGATTCTCGTGGGTGATGTAGTCGTACTCTTTTCGATCTCAAGATCGCGTAGACGATCCTTCCAGCGGCCAGCGTTCCAAGAGCGCTCCCGATCGGTCACACGTTGATTTTCGAAGACCTTCCTCTCCCTTGTTCCACAGGCGGAGGTTGTAGCACTCTCCTCGCGATTCCGGGCAACTGGCGTGGTACCGGAGGTAGAGGAAATCCCATGAGGCTTCGCCTTAAGCCGGTGCTAGTATGGTTGAGCTTATGAGAGAGGCTATTAGTGTTCTAGTAATTAGACACACCAATTAGAAGGCTCTAAACCAATTAGAAGGCTCTAAACCGAAATAGCTCTAAACCGGGGTTTAGATCTAGGGTTTAGTTTAGAGGATAGGAACTTGTGTGTGTGTGGAGGGGAGGCCCTGCCCCTCCCTTTATAGGTGGGAGGGCCGGCGGCCAAGGGGAGGAGTCCCTCCCCAAGTCGGCCTCCACCTCCTCCTCTTTTCCCACTTCCCAAAATTGCCGTTTGACTTTCAAACTAGCCGTTTGACTTTTCAATTTAGGATTTAAATAAATCCTTTATTTTGGACAGCAAGAACACTTAGTACATGATGCAATCATTCCAATATGTAATGACACATTCATGTACCCTCCCCCCTCCGGAGTGCCGGACATTCCGGGACCTTCTAGAATGTCCCCGATGAAAACACCGGAACCATTCCCCAACTCCGAAACGGGACTTTCCTTATATGAATCTTATTCTCCGGACCATTCCGGATCACCTCGTGATATCCCGGATCCCATCCGAGACTCCGAACAACATTCGGTCTCTTTCTCATAATACCATAACTACTCAAACAACGTCGAATCCTTAAGTGTGTCTCCCTACGGTTCGTGAATTATGCGGACATGATCGAGACACTTCTCCGAACAATAACCAATAGAGGAATCTGGAAATTCATATGGCTCCCACATATTTCTACGATTACTTTGCGATCGAATGAACCACTTACATACGATACCAATTTCCCTTTGTCTCACGATATGTTACTTATCCGAGGTTATGATCGTCGGTATCTCTGCATACCTAGTTCATCCTCGTTACTGATAAGTACTCTTTTCTCGTTCCCGTGATATGTGATCCCTTGTGACCAAGTCACATGCTTGCAAGCTAATTGGATGACATTTCACCGAGAGGGCCCAGAGAATATCTATCCGTCATGTGGATGGACAAATCCCACTCTTGATCCATGTGTTTCAACCAATACTTTCCGAACACTCAATGCCACCTTTATAGCCACCCTGTTACGGTGTGGTGTTTGATGACATCAAAGCATCCATCCAGTAAAGGCAATATGCATGATCTCATGGTCGAAGGAATTAGGTTACTATGTATCAGAAAGCATATAGCAATTGAACTATTGAAATGACTTGATCTTTATGCTACGCTTATCTATAGGAGTATGTCCACCATATCATTCTCCTAACGATATGATCTTGTTGTTGATAACATCTCAATGTTCATGATAGGGAAACCACAATCATCAATCAACCAACAAGCTAGTGAAGTATAGAGGCTATACTAGGGACTTCAAATTAAGTTTACAATTCACACAAGTATTAATGTTTCCTTGTTAATACTATTATAGCATGAATATAAACATTTATCATAAACACAAAGATATAATAATAACTACATTTATTATTGCCTCTAGGGCATATCTCCAACAAATACCACAATATTATGCTTTTGTATGCTAAAACAACGCATGATTCTTTCAAGGCACATTAAGCAATCTCAATTGTTTGGAACAAGTCATGCTACAACAATAATCACTAAGTATAAGTTCAAAGCAACATCTAACATGACATGATAAAGCCTAAGACACAGTCAAAATAAGCTCCTTTTTGTACCACCAAAGCATACAACTTTCTACTCTTTTCCAACACCAATAGACTTATATGAAACAACTCACAAAGATAATAATCAATAAATATCAATGAGCTTGTATCACAAATCCACAAAGAAGAACTAAAAAGTTCTAAGCTGAAAGCACAAGAAAATTAAAGCTAAACGCAGTGCTAGCAAAAGAGAACACTCATAGACAATAAGAGTGAAAACTAGAGTGTTCTAAACAATGAAAACAGAGCGTGTCTCTCTCTAGAAGAAGTGTGCTAGGATCCAATCAACTTATTGCAGGAAACAAAGCAAAATAAAACTAAAAACGAAAACTAAGACGCTCCAAGAACAACACAATAGTGCACGAATCAATAAAAACAAAGTGTCTATAAAGAGACCTGAGATTTTTATTGATGAAGAAGGGAATGGCTTGGGCATCCCCAAGCTTTGATGCTTGTACCTCTTAAATATTTCTTGGGGTGACACGGGTGGCATCCCCAAGCTTGAGCTTTTTTCCATTCTTCATCTCATCACATCATTCTTCCCCTACACTTGAAAATTTCCTTCATACAAAACTTCACACAATTCTTCATTAGCAACATTAGTGTATTCAAGATAATAAGCCTTTGGGTTCAGTTTCAACACAAGTAAAACTTTCATTGAAACACAAGCTACTATAGCAATTCCTTTTAAAAGCTCAAGTGATCAAAGAGAACTAAAAAGAAACCGATTAAGAGGCAAATGAAAATAATGGCAGAAATCTGTCAAAACAGACCAGCCGATAAAAACCGATTTTTTCGAAGACCTTATGTTGCTCAAATAAAAAAGTGTTGAACTAACGAAAGTTAGCTAAAAACCTAGGGGATTTAGTCAAAATATTACAGCTTAACCCGACATACATAGATTTTTCAACAATTTTTACAGTGAAGCACAAAAATCTGTTTCGAGATAGCAACTTCCCCAAATCTTACTTCCTTCTCATTAGAGGTTAATTCTTGGCACAAAAATCAAACAAAAAGGATAAGGAGAGATTATTACAGAATTAATAGCTTCCAATACTCAATAAAACTATTGGGCTATCTCCCAAAAAGTACTTTTCGTTAACGCCTTTAAGGCATTGATAGTTTGGGAAGATGCTCACATAGAAATATGAATTTGAAGTAAAAGAGAGCATCAAGAAGCAAATAAAAAAAATTAAGTCTAACCCACTTCCTATGAAAAATAATCTTGAAAATAAACAAGTCATTAAAGCACAAAGCAACAAGCATAGGAAAGCAAAACAAGTGCAACTTCAAAACTTTAAACATAAATAGGGGAAACTTAATATTATTGAGATGCATAAAACCATGTTTCCCTCTCTCATAATAAATTTCAGTAGCATCATGAATAAAATTAACAATATAACTATCACATAAAACATTCTTATCATGAGCCACATGCATATAATAATTATTACTCTCCACATAAGCATAGTCATTCTTATTAATTGTAGTGGGAGCAAATTTAAAAAAAAATAGCTATCATTATTATTCTCATCACCATAGTCATCAAATATAGGAGGCATATTGTAATCATAAATTAATTTTCTCCTCAATAGTAGTTGGACTGAAAATATCATATTCATCATTGTAATCATCATATATTGGAGGTATAGTATCATCAAAGCAAATTTTCTCCTCTAAAGCTGGGGAACTAAAAAGATCATTTTCATAAAAACTAGCTTCCCCAAGCTTAGATGTTTTCATAGCATTAGTAACAATGGTGTTCAAAAAATTCATACTAATAACATTGCTATTAGCATGCAAAGAAAGTTCCATAGGTTTTTTAATTTTCTCTTCAAACACTTCATGTCCTAACTCAATATAAATACTATAAAGCTCTCTAATTTTGTTGTTTTCCATTAAGCCTAACTAGTGAAAATAAAAACAAGAAACAAAAATATATAATTGCAGAATCTAAAGGAAAGAACTTTGAGCACTCACACACCAACAACAGTACTAGAAGATAGCTTAGTAGCCAGAGGATGTGAGTACCTTTTACCTTACCTCCCCGGCAACGGCGCCAGAAAAGAGCTTGATGTCTACGCACTTCTATTCTTGTAGACAGTTGTTGGGCCTCCAAGTGCAGAGGTTTGTAGAATAGCAGCAAGTTTCCCTTAAGTGGATTACCCAAGGTTTATCGAACTCAGGGAGGAAGTGGTCAAAGGTATCCCTCTCAAGCAACCCTGCAATCAAGATACAAGAAGTCTCTTGTGTCCCCAACACACACAATACACTTTTCAGGTGTATAGGTGCACTAGTTTGGCGAAGAGATAGTAAAATACAAGTAGTATGGATGATTATAAGACAACGGTGCCAGAAAAGAGCTTAACGGGAGGAAGAGACTAAAGGCAATCTGAAATAAAGATGGAAGCAAGCAAACATGTAACATGACTAGTTGTAAACGGTGTTTCAATGCTTAGAAACAAGGCCTAGGGAAAGTACTTTCACTAGTGGACACTCTTATATAAATATCTTCTCTTCATGATACTACTCTGAACTACTCTCTGGTTGGACAACTCTAATCCATGGTAGGGCTATAAAAGCACTCCCTAAAGTTCGTATTTCCCATCTAGATAACCCCACACTGTCACCTTGAGCCCTAGATGGTTTCAACAAACACCACAATTTCATAGAGACATCCAACTCCAAATATAACTCATGATAAGTATTTATGTAATCTTTATCCTAAGTGCCACATGGTGTGCACACTCTCACCTTCACACACGTGGGGATAACCGGAGATTACAATTAAAGCACTTGAGTAGCAGAGTAGATCTACTTGATTACAAAGATCATGATCACAATATGATCATGCATAGAGAGAGATAAACACATAGCTACCGGTAGAGCCCTTAGCCTCGAGGAAGAACTACTCCCTCCTCATCATGGGAATCAACAACGGCGATGGATATGGTGATGGAGATTGATGGAGATGGCTTCGGGGAAAATTCCCTATCCCGGCAGGGTGCCGAAACAGAGACTTCTGTCCCCTGAATCTCCTCATCGGTGGCAGCGGCGCTGCGGACCTTTTCGTGGATTTCTGCCCCGTTAGGGTTTACGTTCCGAGGATACGTATATATAGGCGAAAGGGCAAGGTCAGTGGAGGCCCCTAGATGTGGCCGCCTCCTTGCGCCTCCTCGTCTCTCCTCTAGACTCCGTGTCCGCTCCGGTAAAATATTGACTTTGGCTTTTGTCCCGTCCAATTCCGAGAATATTTCTTTTCTGGCTTTTCTGAAATCAAAAACAGCAGAAAACAGGCAACTGGCACTGCGACATCTTGTCAATAGGTTAGTTCCAGAAAATGTATAAAAATGCCTCAAAGTGCAGACAAAACATAAGAAAGTTGATACAGAACAAGCATGGAGCATAAAAAATTATAGATACGTGTACGACGTATCAATATTAACCAAGACTATATCAAGTCATATAAAGTTCCATGTTTATCTCATTCTTCTAAACACTAACAAAAATTTAGTATGATAAAACTATGAAGATCACATTAGAGAGCAATCACAATATCTCACTCTAAGTTGAGATATCATTCATGATCATAAATTTAGAGGTAATGTCCTTAAACATTGATCTTTAATAATATTCACAAATGAACATAAGGATAGTAAATCCTCTAGGGCACATAATAGATGCTTGTAGTTTAAAACCATAAACTGTTACTACATGGCATAGAAGTCACTTTTGTTACTCAGAGAATACTTGTTACAAATCATTATATTTTAAATTTATATTAAGAGATTAACCACATCTAAAAGTGTGTTGAATCACTATGTTAAATGCTAAGCTTGGTTCACACCAATATGTCAAGTGAGATTATTATTATTATTAGAAACTTAGCAAAAAGATATATATATATATAAAGTTTATTCACATCCCATGCTTGATCTATCTATGAAAATAAAACCATTTCTTATTTCAAATGGCCAGAAAAATAAGTCAAGGATACTTTAAACACTAAGATTGTGTGGGTATGAAATAGATGTGATCACAATTTGGTGAATTACCAAGTTTAAACCATTATAATGTATTAACCAACTAATACTTGATGCCATCTATAAAACTCTTATTAGTAATTCAATTCATTTTAGTCATTTATGATCACACTTGTTAATGGATAAAGAAAATCATGTTTCAGAAGAATTCTAGATAATAAACCAAAAACCTAAGTCCTATTTATTCTCATTACATATATGCATCTCTCATATAGATTGAATTTTGAAAATTACAAAAAGTACGGAAATCACTTAATAAGAATGACCTCTAAACTATTTAGAATAATTGTAATAGGTTTAGGTATTTTAAACCTTGTAGAAATCAAATTTGAAAGAAATTTGTAAATGGTAAGGAAAACAAAAAAAGAAAACAAAAAAACAAAGTCTGGGCCAATAGGCCGGACTAGAGCTTCCTACTTTCCCTAACTAACGCTCACGCGCGTGTCCTTCGTAGCCCAACAGCAGCTCGTCCAGCCCAAGCCCGTGTACCTATTCGTCCATGCTATCGTCGTCGTCCACCTCTCATTGAAACCGAAGCACCTGCATGGCGCGAGCGCTGCCGCTCGCCGGTGCCAAGATCCTTGCCGCCATCGCCTGGAGGAGGATAAGAGCGTCCCGAAGCCTCACTCTCTCATACTCATCCATTCCCTTCCTCTCTCGCGAGCTATATCTCTCTCTAATCTCCTCCGCCCGAAACCCTAGCTCGCAGGTACCCCATGGCCCCGTCGTTCCAGATGTCCTCTCGCCTATCTTAGGATGCCATCACCTTCGCCTCACCGACCTATTTTGTTTGCCCCCACTTGTGCAAGCTGGAGAAGACTGAAACACGTCAACCGACCCCTCCATCTCCGACAAGCTCCGCCGCCGTTGCCATGGATTCTGACATCCCCTGTCTTCACCAACACCAGCACTGCAACTAGGTTGAGTTGTTGGTGCTCAAGCATCTCTCCTCCCTCTCCCTATTGATATTTGTCATGCCCGCGCCGTAGCTCGCCATCTACCGCTGCAATAGCCAGGTTCTGTCGTTCCTCCGATGACCAATTGCCAGCGGCGCCGCCTCTTTTAGTTCTAGCTTTTTGCACTCGTTCGAACAAGCTAAGACACGCTACCCTATTTGCCTTCTTGCGCCATCCCCAGCTGCCGTTCGAGGCGTCGCTGACGCGGTGACGTCACACTCGTATCACCCTAGGTCACGTCAGTGGGTTGACCAGTCCGCTGCCCATGTGGTATCGGACGTGGTCGACGCCCATCAATTAGGTACTTAGGGCTAGGTTAGGTTTAGTACAAAATGTTTTATCCAAACCAGTTGTGTCATGATGATGTCACTATGATACAATTAACCTTTTAAAATTAGTTTAATTAATTCAGAAAAAGAATAAATCTTATAAAATTCATATCTTCTATTTTACAATTTAGAAAAATATATATTCCATATCAAAATCTTTAGAAAAACAAGATCTATAATTTAAATCTAGTATCTTACTTTGTTATACAACTTAAATAAAATACTTTATTATTTAACTAATATTATATTAAGTATAAAACTTAGAAAAATCTTATCTTGTTATTTAAAAATCAAAAAATACATATAATATAACAAAATGATCACAAAAATGATAACTGCATGTTAAAAATATAATATTCCACATTTTAAGTAAGTAAAAGTTTAATAATATATTAATTGGTATTTAAACCTTTTTCTTTATTCAATAATTCATAAAATATTATAAAAGTTGCTTATGCCTTTTGCTAATATTCATATAAGAAAATAATTATAATAATAATCTTAATTGTACTTATATAAAATAAAAATAGTTCAAAACATCTTAAAACCATTTTATAAGATCATCATTCAAAAATAAATGAATATTATTTTCTAAAAGGATTTTATTCATTTATAAAATCATCAAAAATCATATTTTGACATATGAAACATTTCTACTATCATTACTTTACAAGTTAATGAGAATACCGAAAATCTAGAACTAATTCCTAACTAATCCAAGTAATACCATTTCCATGTTTGTTAAATATAACCACTAATCCCTAAATTTATAAAATATTCCGTTCACTTATAACATCAACAAAACACTACTCAAATAAAAGTAATACTACTTTGATCTAAACTTTTATGAAGTGTTATGAAGTGAACAATATGTAATATCAGCACATATTAAGGACATACAAGTCCCAAATACAAGTATTATGCCTAACTCAATTAAAATAATGGTTCCTTTAATAGTAAGTAGAGTTAATAAATAACCTAAATAATACCTAACTACAAGTTTAAATGCTTTTACACCTTTTCTTCAAAATTTATTCTTTTAAGATGCATTGAAAGTAAGATGTAGCTATTTTCTTAAAGACTCTAATAGAATAACAATCTTTATATAAGATGTTTCAACCATGTATCAACACTTGAGTGTTATATTGTTGTATGCTACTTTATTGTACTTGTAAGTTATTTCACACACTCTCATAAGCCTAATCAGAAGCACAAGTGTGAAACTGATCTAAAAGGAAACACATCCTAAAGAAACCATTTCCAATTCCTAAAACCCTAGATCATCGACATTACCCCGGGGAGTTCGAGTTTACAAAGTTGCATTACATTACTGATGCATAATAACATCTCACTTCTTTAAACATTAGTCTTTACCGGACCAATGATGCTATTTTCAGATATTAGATCTTATATTGTCTCGAAGACCGTGAGTGCATAATCTTGCAATCACAGAAGGCAAGTTCACACTTGCTCATGTCATTTGGTTATTTTCTATCATGTATTTGCAATCTACTATTGTCATCACCTGCATTTCAAAAATGTAAGAAAACTCTATTTTCATAATGATATGATTATGGGTTAATTATTACCAAGTGGTAATAACCTACTATTCAAGTTTCAGTGGTAAAGGAACATAATACCTAGGACTTAACAACCAATGTCACCAGTGATTCTTGCGCCGTATAATACACGTTAACCATAATATCTAGAATGAGATGGAAGAAGTCAGCTGGATCTTCTTTCTTTCACATGTCGACGGATGACCATATCGTGGCCCTGATATTCCTTTCGAGGACCAGTACATGGGTGGAACCCCTCAGTTCCTCGCGATCTTGGTATCTAGATCATCTGTGAGAGACTGTCGTAGGTAGGTCCACCACTTTGTTTGGGCGAACAGGGACATTGCTCTATTCACTAGAGTTCTCAGAGAGTCAACCATAGTTATATCTTCTTATATGTAGGTTAACAGAGGTCTTCTGCTTGTGGGGTCGTGTTGGCATCTGGGGTCACGGAGAAAGGCAGTGATCGGCTTGGATCTTAGACTGGGCCTCAAACCATGGAGGTTTGAACGGGGACATACTATTGGCTATGCAAAAAGGCTTAAGGTCTCTTATGGGAAAAGTGACGCACCTCTGCAGAGTGTATAGAAACGTGACATGTTACTCTCTGTTTTAGGAAGGAGGTACGAACGCGACAGGAAAAGAACTCCATGAAGTTCTGGTAATCTTGTGAAGGCTGGCAGATATAACTTTTCAGAATAAAAGCAACCTTTGAAGAAATGTTTACGAAAACCTGCATAGCCTACGACCGATGGTCTATGCCTGTAGTTAGTGCATCAAATGCTCATTTTTAGTGAATTTGCTGAGTACGCTTGTACTCAACCGTACCTTCTTAACCCTTGCTAGATTTTAAAGTCGTGGAAGACATCATCAACATCAAATGATGCTAAAGAGGATACGCCGGGAGTCTAAAGCTAATTCAATGAAGTCTACATACATCAACAAAAGTAAAGACAAAGTTTCTGATTAGATAGGAGTATAATCTCTAGCCATAGAACCTACTTCTGTAGATCATTGCAATAACAACAATTGCAAGCCAGATAGTTTAGATACTAGTCTTATTAGTATGATAGTTGTGAGTTGTTATTTATGGTTCTTCTTTGTAATAAGTTACTTTCTTCCACTATAACCTAGAGAGTGTGCTCTGGATCTTTTGTATAGAGTCGAGTTGTAATCTATAGTCATGTCTTGGACCCGTGATGTTTCTATTGTAACACTCTGAGAGATGTAATACTAGTGAAACGGTGTTTCATTGGTGTTATGTCTGTTAAGATTCATACACTAGCCAACGCAACCAAAAGTCTGAACTGATGGAAAGGGCTAGTGCAATCCACTTATACACTTCAACACCCCCTCTCACGTGTGACGGGGAGAAGTCAGCACGTGCAACCGGAAGAGAGCGACGGCGCGCGAAACTCACATATGACTCAAGAGGACTATACGTGGACACAGAGGGGTCAACAGCAATTTTAGGATAAATTGCGAAAGCCAGGACTCGAACTCGAGACCTTAGGCTCTGATACCATGTTAAGCTTCATACACTAGCCAACACAACCGAAAGTCCGAACTGATGAAAAGGGCTTGTGCAATCCACTTATACACTTCAACAATATCAACGACTATAGTATACTACATCATGTAGTGGTATGCTAGGCCACCACAGTAGTCAACGACGGCGCAGGCGACAGAGCGACTAGTGGTGCGGGGCTCTAGTTTGCGAGGGATTGATTAGACACGGGGCTACACCTTGCTGGCGGGGAGGCGACAACAGATGAGGAGAGGAGGCCATCGGTCTCTCGGTTGGGAGAGAGAGAATGCAGGGCAATGACAGAAGAGAGAGAGAGTGGGCATGAAGTTATTGAGACCTGTCCCGCGGTTCTTCGCGCGTGCAACAGTTGAACGGTGGATGCTTATTTTACGCTTAGCCTAGACAGTGTGTGAGCCAAAAATGATGGCAGCCACATAGGCAGGCGTGGAGCTGGAACGAGCTGCTTTAGTAGGCGAAATCCAACAACTAAAGGAAGCATAGACCAAACACGAGTAGTACCGGGGAAGCAAAAGCATATATGTACTTGCGTTATGTTGATCATGTAAAGAAGCTTAAGTGTTAACTAGTGGAGTATTAATTAGCTGTGCACGCGTACTAATTCTAGTCTTCAGTATCGCAGCCGTATAACTGCCGTGCCCGTGCGATTGAACCATTGCTGCTATGCAAACAAAATTCAACCGGAGAAGAAAGGGAGATTCGATCGACTAGCGTGTACAAGAACATCTGGTTATAATCATGTGCCAATACGAAGGGGGAAAAATACGGTGCCCGTACAAACTCAGAACCTCTGCTCCTCAACGAGCCATTCATCCGTCCAGGTCCAGCGCGTCCAGTCACTACTCGTCGCGTTCGTAGCTTCCCCACGACGACGACGTGTGAGGCGACAGGTCCCTCGCGAGCTGGAGTTCCTGCACAGAGCACACGGTTGCAATTGACGACATCAAAAATCAAAAGAAGTTGATAGTAGTACTCGTTGCAGGCCAATGAATGCGGTGGACGAAGACGTACGTCTCTGAATCTGAGGTCGTCTTCGAGCATGTGGACCACGTGCCCCATGGTGGGTCGCTGGCCGCCGTCGGGGTCGACGCAGCGGAGCGCGGCGAGGACGGCGCGCTTCAGCACCTTGGAAGGCGGCGCCTCCGGCAGCTTCGGGTCCACCACCTCCTCCACCCTCCTCTCCGCCACCATGCGCTTCAGCCACTCCACCAAGTTCACCTGAATTTTATTGTTTTTGCGTCAACAGGTACGTACGTACGTGATGGATCATGCATGGATGCCCCAATAAGCGAGTGCCGTAGAAAAGAAAAGAAAAGAAACAATGGCGAAGACGGCTGACCTCTGCGGTCGGCCTGGTGTAGTCCACGGGAGTTCTGCCCGTTATCATCTCCATGATGAGCACACCGAAGCTGTACACGTCGCTCCTCTCGTTCAGCATCCCCGTTCTTGCGTACTCTGGCGCCACGTACCTGCAACACACACAGCGTATCAATGCTAGCTGCAGCCAAGGTTGGACGTAACAGTGGTTTCCATGAGAACTGAGGCTGACCCGAACGTTCCCATGACGCGGGTGGTGACGTACGCCCTCTCGGAGCAGAGGAGCTTGGCGAGCCCGAAATCGGACACCCTGGCGTTCCACTGCCCGTCCAGAAGAATGTTGCTGGATTTGACGTCCCGGTGAACTATCTTGGGCTCCAACCCTTCGTGAAGGTACGCCAACCTGAACAGGTACACGATGCCTATCAGTACTACTGGCTAGTGTACACATGTTTTAGATTTCCAGTATTCGACACATGTGGCGTTTAAGCAAAGCATTGGCAGTATTGTTTCAGAATTTAGACACCAGCTGCCTAACATGCCAACTAGCAGTGATGTGCGTTCTTTTTCTTATCGAAAAAAGGAAGTAATGTGTGTCAGTAAAATGGACTATCTAGGAACTCCATAGTAGTTCTTTTATCCTCCTAATTGATCAACCCAATTACAATCCAGTACTATCAGCTACATATGCAAAATGGTTTTAGATAACACCAGAAGGAAGAATTACCCTTTAGCTGTTCCGAGAAGTATGTGCATCCTCGTATCCCAGCTCAGCTGGCTAATCTCACCGTCGTCATGGTGCAGCCATTTTTCCAGGTTACTGTTCTCCATATACTCGTAGACCAGCATCCTTGCAAAAAAAAGTGATGGATTCAAGTGCTGAGCAGAGGTACGTCACTGAAGAAATTTGGCGCGAGTGAAGCATTCTGCATTGGTCGTTTACCTGCAGGCTCCCTCGCTGCAGTATCCGAGCAAACTGACCAGATTCTTGTGCCGAACCCGCCCGATCGTGGCCACCTCCACCCTGAAATCTTTCTCTGCCTGGCCCCTGAAAAATGAAGGACAGAGCAGTTGGTGGGTCGGTGTTTTGAAATTCGAACATCTTGGGTCCCAGGAGGCCGCTGGAAGCAGTTACTACTCGTCCCAGGAGCCATGGTTGCTACTACTCGTGAACCGAAATTCAAATCTGACAACTGCCGAAAGTTGTTGCGCCCAACTAACGGGACAAGAACGCCTCGCCTGATCACATGATTATCGGAAATTCTGAGAATTTTCAGCGTGTAGATAGAGAAAATTCTACAACGGAAGTACGATCTCGATGGGGGTTCTGCATAGTTTGTCCAACCGCAAATTTGAACCAACAAACAGCAGAAGGCTGACGAGTTTCGCGCTTCCGATCCGATCTAGAGTTCGAACTGAGTAACATAACTCGAATGTTCGATGGAAAAAAACTCAAAGAGATGCCGACATCCGAAACGGGGTTTACCTGTTGTTGTGCAGATTCTTAATGGCGACGGCGGTGGAGTCCCGGAGCACGCCCTTGTAGACGACTCCGTAGCCGCCTTCCCCGAGCACGTTCCGGGCGGCGAGGCCGTCGGTGGCCTCCTCCATCTCCCGTCGCGTGTACCGCCGGCCCCAGCCGCCCCGTGACGCCTCGGGCTGCGCGCCGCTCTCGGTGCTCCATCTGCGCGCGCTCCCGCCGCTGCTCGTCGGCGTCCCGGGGCTGGTCCTCGCGGACTCGGCCCTGATCAGCGGGGCCTCCTGCTCCGCCTTGATGACCTCGATCGGCGGCTGGAACGGCATCTCGAACTGGGGCGGCGGGTGCCACCGAACGGGCGGCTCTTCCACGACGTCCTTGTTCGCCGCCATCGCCTGGTGCACGTGGTGCTTCATAGACCTTGATGCGCCTCCGTGGTGCAGGCTCGGGGCGACGCGGGGGCACCGCCGGCGCCGTCGACGGCACCGGCAGAGGCAGACGGTGAGCAGGAGGAGGGCGAGGGCGACCCCGGCGGCGGCCGCCGCGGCGAGGACCCAGCCGCGGAGGCCGAGCACGGAAGTGCGGTGCGAGAGCCAGGCGCTCGCGAAGCCGACGCTCCACGCGGGCGACGACGTCGTCGCCGCCTGCTGCTTGTGCTGCTGCCCGTGGAAGCTGTGGCGCTGCTGCGTCGGCGTCGTGGGGCGAGTGTGAGGCGGGGGATAGGGATGGGGGTGGCGGCGCGGGGGTGCCTCCTTGCCCACGGAACGCGTCCGTGCGGCGGGCGGCGATAGTTTCCTCGGCGGCGGCGGCGGGGGGGCTGTCATGGCTGGCTGCAGACGACGCCGAGCCGTGGAAGCGAAGCCTGCAGACGGAAGATCGCGGAGTGTGTGCTGATTTCCTGCGGCGTGCGTGGTAGCGTGGTGTAGCGGCTCGACACGCTCGCGGCGTGGTGAGGAGTAGAGCGAGGCGATGTCGAGTCTAGTGGAACAAAAATGCGTTCCGTCCTAGTAGACGGCAGTACGAGAACACGAAAACAGGCGAGAAGTGAGGCATGTCGTTGCCAACGTTAAACTCGCTAGCTTTTCGGCGCGGCGTCAAACGGCAATTAACGATTCATCGATGGCTCCGGATGTACACCGTCCTCCACGGCCCAAGAAAGCCACGCCTTGATTGCGTCGTCCTGATCGCTGGGCCAGGGCTAGCTAATGGTGTCCTGATCAAACTGCCCGGTCCCGATCGTGATCGATCTCCCATAAACTGGATGCGATGCGATCGACATATGGCTCGTTGAACTCGATGCCTTACCTGACGCCCTAAAGACTCCAACCGCCGCACTTACAGTAGCCAGTTCTGCGGAATTAACCAGCAAAAGCAAGTTGCTGGAACGCAGTACTACTGCTGCTGCTAACCATCTCATTGACTCAACGGCCGTGTGATCTTCAAAAGCCCTTTTGACAAAATGGGTCCTATGTAAAAAAAAGCAATCTTCAGACAGCATCTCGAGTACACGGGTTAATTATCAGTACTTAGCTCGTACTGGAACTGCAAGGTAACGGTGTACTTTCCGTCCGAGTCCGAGCACATCCAAATTTGCACCCAAAGACTGAAAAAGAAAACTTGTAGTACCGACATATTACACCTCTCGCTCAGTGCAAAGTTTGCCTTCGGCGAACCAAGACATGATGCATGCGCCATACACTATTCTCATGCAAAACGCTTAACCCATTATTTGGGCAATCTGGACCTCTCTAAATAACATTGTTCATGATAAAGGCAGCCTCGGCCCAATACATTTTGTAAAGATGGCACAGGACGCGCTGGCTGTGCTGGAGGTGCCTAGCCATCATGCTGCGGTACTGCCAGGCCACAGGTGGAGGCCTCCTGATGATGATTCCATTAAGATCAATACAGATGATGGCATCTCGACTGATGCTTTAAAGGGAGGAGCGGGAGGGGTCGTAAGATCGTCTGCTGGCTTTGTCACAGCTTAGAGTAAACCATACCCAGGTTTATGTCTCTTTGGGATGGGATAATCTTTGCAAAGATTCGACGGTTTTCGCGAGTAGTGTTTGCAGTGGATTGCTTGGAGGTGGTTAACCTATGGACCTCGCGTGCAGTTTCTCGCTCAGTAGTAGAACCCATTTTCTTACAGATCGAAGGGGTAGCCTCATCGTTTCAGTCTTTTGTTATTCAACATGTAAAGAGGATCTGCCAATATGCCGGCTCACCTTTGTGCCAAGTTTGCTCCCACTCAGGATGAAACTAGCTGTTGGATGGATCTTATTCCTAGCTTCCTCACTATTAGCCTCCAAGCTGATAGTGCGGGTGTTATTGTTTCTAAATAAAGTCTCGAGATTCTACGCAAAAAACAAGTAGTTATTTTACCTAAAAATGCTTCAACAACACACTTAAACATCCGTGGGTACCCATTTTTGTTGGGTAGCTACCCATATTTGACACCAAAATATCCATATATGGGTATTCCCACATCTAAAAGAAATATTGTAGCTCACAATGGAGGGGTTTGAGTGCATGTGTCGTCCGAGCCGTTGGATCTTTGCTTTGGATGACGTCCACTTCTCCCGTGCATTTCTACTCGCACCACGGGCCTACATCTTAACGGGACGACTGGCGCTGCGTGGATGAAGAGGGCGCACGGTGGTCACCCAGTAGATTGGCACGCTAGTGAGGGGCTGATACGTCGGAAACGTATCTATAATTTTTAATGTTCCATGCTTGTTTAGTATCTACTTTGCTTTACTTTATCCACACTTTGAGATGTTTTTATATGTTTTCTGGTACCAGTTGCCTATTTTCTTCTGTTTTTTTTAAGAAAGGCAGAAAATCAATATTCTCGGAATTGGACGGGACAAAAGCCAAAGTCAATATTTTATCGTGGGGAACACGAAGCCAGAATACAAGACGAAGAGGACTCACCAGGGGGCCACACCCCCTGGCCACGCGGGTGGGCCTACCCCTTCGCCTATAAGAAGCCCCCGATGTCTAAACCCTAAACACCTGATCAATATTACACGAAACCGTCTGTAGCCGCCGCCACCATCGTCCATAGATCGGGGGATCTGAAGCTCTTTCCGGCATCCTACCGGAGGGGAGATCATCCCGGAGGCCTTCTTCTTTATCATGCCAGCCTTCAGTATGAAGCGTGAGTAGTTCCACCTTGGACTACGGGTCCATGTAGTAGCTAGATGCTTGTATCTCCTCCTTGTGCTTTCATTTCTAGATCTTGCGAGCTCCGTTCATGATCAAGATCTCATCTATTTGTAATCATGCATGTTGTGTTTGCGGGGATTCAATGGATATTGAGATTACTATGTCAGCTTGATTAATGGTTTTGTCTTATTGATTCTATCATGTCTGTGTTGTTTGTGATCTTGCATGCTCTCCGTTGTTAGTAGCTATCTTGTCCAAATAGTTGCTAGTGACTCCAAGAGGGGGTATTTATGCTCGATAGTGGGTTCATGCCTCTACTTAATCAAGGGAAGTGACATAAATCTCTACGGTTGTAGATGTGTTGTTGCCACTAGGGAGAAAACAACGGTCTCTTGTTCATGGAACAAGTGGACTCTGCTGAGAAATCTCTTTTGCTTGGTTTTGTTTGCCTCTTTTTATCAAAAACTCCAAAAAAAATAGTTTAGTTTGGTTTGCTTTCTCTTATCAAAAACACACAAAAAATTAGTTCATGCTCTAGCTGCTGCAGCTGTTTTTGGCTTGCTCCACTTTTGCCAAAATGAACTCTGCTGAGAACACCAAGTTGTGTGACTTCACTAGCACAAACAACAATGATTTCCTTAGCACTCCTATTGCTCCACCTGCTCCTCATGCTACCTTTTATGAAATTAAGCCTGCTTTGTTGAATCTTGTGATGAAAGAGAAATTTTCTGGTGCTAGTTCTGATGATGTTGCTGCCCATCTCAATAGCTTTATTGAACTTTGTAAGATGCAAAAGTATAAGGATGTAGATGGAGATATTATTAAGCTCAAGTTGTTTCCTTTCTGAGAGGAAAATCTGAAGAATGGTTGCTATCCTTGCCTAAAAATAGTATTGATTCTTGGATTAAGTGCAAAGATGCTTTTATTGGAAAGTACTACCCTCCTGCTAAGATTATATCTATGAGAAGTGATATTATGAAATTTAAACAACTTGATAATGAACATGTTGCTCAAGCTTGGGAAAGAATGAAATCTTTGGTTAAGAATTGTCCCACTCATGGACTTACTGCTTGGATGATTATCCAGACTTTTTATGCAGGTTTGAACTTCTCTTCAAGAAACCTGGTGGATTCAGCTGCTGGAGGTACCTTTATGACCATCACCTTGGGTGCTGCGACAACTCCTTGATAATATGATGGTTAATTATTTTGAATGGCACACTGAGAGAGCTCCACATGGTAAGAAGGTAAATTCTTTTGAAGAAACCTCTTGTTTGAGTGATAAGATTGATGTTATTATGGCTATGCTTGTTAATGGGAAAGCTTCTTTAGATCCAAATAATGTTCCCTTAGCCTCTTTGGTTCCTCAAGAAGAGCAAGTTGATGTGAACTTCATTAGAAACAACAATTTCAACAACAATGCCTATAGGAATAATTTTGGTAGTAACAACAATTATAGGCCTTATCCTCCTAATAATGGCAATACCTATGGAAACTCCTACAACAATGCTCGAAGTGCCCCCTCTGAACTTGAAGTTATGCTCAACGACTTCATTAGTAAACAAACCACTTTCAACAAGACTGTGGAGGAAAATCTTTTAACTGTTGAGAACAATATTTCCTCTTTGTCTAAAGCACAGTCCTCTTTGATTAATAAAATGGCTGCTAAACCTGAAACCATGGAAAGTACCTTTGCTGCTTAATACGTCCAAAACGTATCTACTTTCTCGAACACTTTGCTATTGTTTCTCCTCTAAACTTGTGTGATTTGGATACAACTAACACGGTCTGACGTTGTTTTCAGCAGAATTACCTTGGTGTCTTGTTTTTTTTGCAGAAAATCAACTATCAGGAAAAATCCCGGAAAATATGCCAAAAACTATTTTTCACCAGAAGATCCACGGAGCCAGAAGAGGATACGGAGAGGAGGCCTGGGGGGCCCACACCCACCCCAGGCAAGGGCCCACCTGACCCCACGCCTGGAAGGGGTGCAGCCTCCCCAGGCACCTCCTCGGCCTCCCTCTATGCCTATAAGTTGCCTTTCGATCTAAAAACTGAGGGGGGTTCGATAGTTTTCCAGAAAGAGTTCCGCTCCGCCGCCGCCGCCACCAGAAACCAAGATTCGGATCCGGAAACTCCGTTCTAGCACCCTGCCGGGACAGGGAATTTGGAGAGGATCATCGCCATCGTCATCACCAACGCATCTCCATCAACCACCGATGTTTTCCTCATCCACGAGTGAGTAATCCCCCGCTGTAGGCTTGGGGATGGTAATGATTGGATGAGTTCTATCATGTAATCGAATAAGATCTATTAGGGGCATAGTGCCTAGTATCTCTATTAGTGCTATTTGACTTTGTTGCAACTTGTTATGCTTAATGCTTGTCACTAGGGCCCGAGTGCCATGATCTCTTATCTGAACTTATTATTGAATCATTATGATAGTATTGTTTGTGATCTTATCTGCAAGTTGTGTACACATATCATTGTCCGGATCCAAAGGCCCCAAAGTGACAATAATTGGGACAACCGGAGGGGATGGCTTTGGTGTGAGGATCACATGTGTTCACGGAGTGTTAATGCTTTGCTCCGGTGCTCTATTAAAAGGAGCACCTTAATTGCCAGTAGTTCCCTAGAGGCCCCACTGCCACGGGCTGGCTGGACAGAAGATGTTGTGCAAGTTCTCATTGCGAGCACGTATGACTATATTTGGAGCACATGCCTAGGATTGTTTAGTACTTGTATGCTTGTTATTATTTATCTGCAATGCCCTAGATCTTGAAGTTACATGTTTAGACTCGTCCATGCAACGCTCGTCCATCCATCCCTATGACTACCACACTCGAATCCTACTATTACCGTTACTATTACTATTGCTACTGTTTCACTATTGTTGTTGTTGCTGCTGTTGCTTTACTGTTGCTACTGATAAACTTCTGTGAGCAAGAACTATTTCCCAGGTGCAGCTGAACTGACAACTCAGTTGTTAAGGCTTGCAAGTATTCTTTGGCTCCCCTTCTGTCGAATCAATAAATTGGGTAATACTACTTGCGAAGACTGTTGCGATCCCCTATACTTGTGGGTCATCAAGACTATTTTCTGGTGCCGTTGCCAGGGAGCATAACTTTATTTGTAAGTTCACTTGGATCTATTATTGTTCACTGCTACTCCTTTCATCATGGGGAAGTCTCGTGATGGAAAGTTCCCTATTTTCCCATCTACTACAAGAAGAGGTACTGTCCTAAACACCTCTATTGCTCTTGATTCACCATCTGTTATAAGTAAGCTTGTCACACCGCTACTACCACTGAGTTTGAAACTGCTTTTGATGCTCATGATGTTACTTCTACTGTGCTTGATGCGAGTGGTTCATTAGGTCCTTTTCTAGATGCTACTATGGCTAGTCTAGGAAATACCAAAACTCCTAGTGAATACACTGTTACACCTGTTAGCTCACCTGAGTCTAGTGAGAATTATGATATTAATGATGGTTACATTGAGTTCACTAATGATTTTGTTGAGGAGTGCCGAAACACACATGGTACTAGTGCTACTAAGAGTCTCCTTGCTAGACATACTATTATGCCTAAGTTGTCCCCTGATCATAAGTTTGCCACTTCTCCCATAGATATTAAAGATGAAGATTATGATTTCTCTCTTGATTTGTCTTATTTATATATTGTTGAGAAAGAACTTTTTGTGGGAATGAAAATGAGAGTGCTGTGGCTCATATGAATGAGCTTTCTACCATGAGTGCTTTATTCTCTGATGATTTTAAGATGCGTAAATACTTTGTTGCTAAGATCTTCCCTTTTTCACTAAAAGGATAAGCTAGGGCTTGGTTTAATAGATTACCTCCTGGTTCCATTGATAGCCCTGATTGCTTGATTGCTTCTTTCTTCCAGAAATATTTTCCTCCCAGTGCTAGACATGCTGCTTTGTAGAGACTTTTTGATTTTAAACAGGGAGAAGAAGAGAAATTGCCTGAGTCATGGACAAGGTTCTGTGCCTTGATTCATGCACATCCTGGATGTCCATTACCTAAGAATGAGCTTCTTGATATTTATTATAATGGACTAACTAATGATTCTAGGACCTACCTAGATAGCTTTGCTGATTGTGTTTTCAGAAAAAGGACTCCTACAAATGCTGAAGAATTAATGGCAAAGATAAGCAAGAATTATGATGATTGGACTTCAACTGAGCGGAATACACCCGAGCCTATTACTCCTGAACCAGTTGTTCCTGAACCAATTCTAGCACCAACAACAAAGAGGGTAGTTATTGCATTAAATGATGAAGTGATGAAGGAAGCTAAGAAGTGTCTTAAGGAGAAAGGTATTAGAGTTGAAGATGTGAAGAATCTACCTCCTATAGAAGAATTATGTAAGCCAATTCCCCACTCATCTACTATTGAGGTACACTCTCTCCAACACTTTGATGAAGGTGATATTCCCTATGGTAAGCCTCCTAATCAATGCTTAGAGGAACTTGACACATTTATTGTTAAACAAGGGTATTTTAATAAACAAGTTCAGAATCATTTATTGGAAAACTCTAGAGCCACCCATGAGTTGAAAGATATTGTGGAAAGACTTCTAATTATATTAAAATACTTTGTAAACACTTTCAAATGGTTCAAACTCAACTTGATCAACTTGCTAAGGTACAAAAGGATATGCTAGTTAATGTTGCAGGAGATAAACATGCTTATGGAATTAGAACTAGGAGTGGTATAGCTACTCAAGATCCTTTATATCCTGAAGGACACCCTAAAAGAATAGAGAAGGATTCTCAACAAGGTGAAGATAGTGGTAGTCCTCGTAAGAGAAAGAAAAAGAAACATAAAGTAGTTGAGGAACCACTTGAACCCGTCGTAGATCCTAATAGTATATCTGTCTCTGATGCTGAAATTGAGAGTGATAATAATAATGAATCTCCTAATAAGGAGGAAGGTGAGGAAGAACCTGAGAAGCACACTAAGAACACTAGGTACACAAAGGAAGATTTTATTGCTAATAAACATGGTAAAGAGAGAGAACCTTGGGTGCAGAAACCTATGCCTTTTCCAGGTAAGAAACACAAGTCAAAGGAGGAAGAACAATACAACAAGTTTTGTGAGTGGATGAAACCTTTATTCTTGCAAATTCCTTTGACTGATGCTATTAAGTTGCCTCCTTATTCAAAGTATATGACGAATATTGTCTCTAATAAAAGGAAGATTCCTAATGAGGAGATTTCTACTTTGCTTGCTAATTACTCCTTCAATGGTAAGGTTCCAAAGAAACTTGGTGATCCAGGTATACCAACTATTCCTTGCTCTATTAAGAATAATTATGTAACTGCTTTATGTGATTTGGGAGCTGGAGTTAGTGTTATGCCTTTTTCTCTCTATGAGAGACTCCAGCTAGAAAAGTTGATACCAACTGATATATCTTTGCAAATGGCTGATAAGTTAACTACTATTCCTGTTGGTATATGTGAGGATGTTCCTGTTCAAGTAGCTCATAATTGCATGGTCTTAACTGATTTTGTTGTGCTTGAAATGCCTGAAGATGATAATATGTCTATTATTCTCGGGAGACCTTTCCTTAATACTGCAGGTGTTGTCATCAATTGCAATCAAGGAAAAGTAACATTCAATATTAATGACAAAGAGCACACTGTCTATTTCCCCAAGAAGGTTGTTAAGAGCTATTGCCTGAATTCTATTGAAAATATTGAGAGCATCAAGGTTGGAGAAATATATTGTCCCATTCCATAAGAAAATTTTGAAACTATTATGATTGGGACCATTGCTATCAAGTATGAGGTAACATAATCACCTTGTGGAATGCAAAGTTTTGTTTCATATAAGATTGTTTTGGTAACAAGACTTGATCAACCTTGTTAACAAAAGGATTTTAATGAACAAAGTAATGTTTCCACTGTGGTTATACTTGCTTTCTTTTACTTTTCTCCTTCCTAGTCTTTGATTTAGCTTTAGTCTTGCTAGTTGTTTGCTTGTTTGAGTTTCTTAGAGCTCCTATAGTTTGGCTTTTGGTTTGCTTTTGCTTCTTCTGAAAAAACTGTTTCTGCGAGAAAATAAATTTTCATACCCTCGAAATTGGCCAAAAATAAAGTTTCCCGAAAAATCTCAGAAAATTCAAAATAAATTTTTCCTCGAAAAAAGGGGAGAGAGGAACCTGAGGTGACCCAGGGGCCACCCCAGGACACCACACCTGTGGTAGGCGCGGCCCCTCCAGGCTGCCTCCTCAAAGCCATCTTCTATCTCTCTCCCGAAAAACACCGAAAAACTTGCTCAAGCTCGAGTTCTTGCTGTTCTTGCTCGCGATTTTCGATCTCCTTGGTCAACCCATCTCAAGTGCTGATTTTTGGAGGGATTGCTCCTTGGTACGTGCCTCCTCCACTTGTCCAATTAGATTTGTGATTGGTAGATTGTATCTTGAGTATTTTGCTGCTATAGGTGACAGGTTGTTTGAGCTTGCATGCTTGTTCTATGCTTAGAAACTTTGTTTTGATGCATGTGTAGTCCTATAGCAAGTTCCTATAGTAGTTGATCATCATTTATCAACTTAGAAATCACTTGGTTTGATGATTGTTTAAAATCTCAGAAAAGTGAAGTCATGGACCACCACACATTTGGTGATATATTTGAGAGTGATGCACCTAGAAGGGCAAGGCTTCCAAGGTCATCTACCAGTACTAGACCCTCATACAATGAGGATCTCATCACTCCGCGATTTGGTGACGAGGGAGATGAAGGGGATGCACACCCCTCCACCTTTCCTTGCCAAACTTTCTTGCAAGCTGCTAGGATTCTTAATGATTTTATGACTTTGGTGCAGAGGGCTGTACTAACAAGTTACATGCAGGATGAGAGTGCACAATATGCCTTGCTTACTAAAACATTTGTGGAGAGTTTCTACTTTACTAATAGTATGTTCAAGCCTTCTGTGTCTTTCAAAATTTATGACAGGGCTCATTCTATGACATTGAAGAAATTTCGCAAGGCCCTGGGACTTGGTACAACTGGGTCATCAAAGAAGATTCAAGCTCTACCACTGATTTGTTAGAGCTTTACCGAGAAATAACCAATGATGATGACCGTAGAGCTCAGCGAGGGAAGATAAAGAACATTCAACTTCCAGCCATCAGGTATTTTGCCTACTATCTTGCCACCAGTGTTCTTGGTAGGGAGAACACTAGTAATATTTCCAACTATCAATTGGCCTTCTTAGCTACTGCACTCAACAATGAGGATACGTATAATCTTGGTTCCCTCATTGCTCGTCGCCTAGCTACTACATAACCCATTTATGGGGGAATTATTGCTACTCGTATTGCTGCTGCCTTGGACATTGCTGTTGATCCACATGATACAGTTTTGGCTCCTCAGAGGATTGATCTTGCTACCATGAAGGCGCACCACTTTGTCACCACTAGCTCTACTCTTGAGAACTTGGTTTATAGAATGTTGTTTACTGACAGGGAAGAGAGAGAGATCCCTCTACCCCAAACCACTTTGTCCATTATTTCTCAGGGACCTTGGTCACGCTCGAAGGCGGATATGGATGACAACCTGTGTTCTCTTAACTTCCATGGGCACTATCACGAGGAGGCACCATCATACGACCCCCTGTGTACTACACAGGGGAGGCCTCGAGCTCATACCAGGACGAGGGAGCTTCCTCGACATACTACGGAGGTGCATCTACTTGGGCACCATGGGATTGAGCCCCACTTAGGCCAAAAGCCTAAGCTTGGTGGGAGGTATACCGACGTTGCACTCATATATATATCATGTTTGGTCGGTTATTTGTATATCCATTGTTTTCGCTTTCTTTTTGGCTTTTGTTGCTTCTTTCTAAAAACCCAAAAATACCAAAAATATTTTCGTTGTTTCTCTTGGTTTGTTTCATTGTTTTGGTTTGCCTTAAAAGAAAAATCCAAAAAGATTTTGATTTGTTTGTTTTTTCTTTGTTTGCTTGTTTCTAAAAAAAATTCGAAAACACCAAAAATATTTGTTGTTCTTCTTTGGTTTTGTGAGTTCTTTGCAGGGTTCAACCGTCCTCAGTGGATTTTGGTTTCATGTTAATATGCAAGTCACACAAGTGAAGGGAAATAATGAATATTAAGACAACTCGAGGTGTGGTAAGAGGCTGGAAAAGAACTCTATTTGTTTCATTTTTGTACATATACTCATCATCGTGAGCATGCTTAGCTTGTTTGTGTAAGGTGTATGTCATTATGGATGCTTAGTAGTTCTTGCTTGTCTATGATTAGCTCCAGCTTGCTAATAGTTTGTAGCATGTCATATGAATGTTTGCTTACATTGTTTTATTCATACTTTGGTATGATGTTGTGGTATCCTCCTCTGACTGTTCATGTAAATAGACTTGGCACATGCTCACGCATGCATATGACTAATCAATAGTTAGTAAGCCTCGATGATTTATTTTGCCTCAGAGTTCTTGTATCACTTTCCTGCCATAGTTAGTCGTGTTTTGTTGCAAGCATGATTATGATAGCTATTGCTCTCTCGTTTGTCGCTCCCTCTCTATTGCTAACCTTCACTTGCACTGAGTTTGTGCTCTACCTGTGCTTCCAACTCCCCAAAACCAATATTGCTAGCTGTGTCCACCATACCTACCTATTAGCATCACTTGCTACTTCAGTGCATATTTTACATATGCCATGTTTTCTTCCAAATAAAAATGTTTGTCTGTTTTGAGAAAGTTATTTAGTAAATCTCTCACGAACTTGATTGCACACTTCATTCCTTGCGCTTAATAATATTGAACCATTGTGACTAGTCCATGAAAGTTATATGCTTGCTTATTATATACCGGGAGTCAGCAGAACCGTGCTCTCACGGGGAACGCTTTCAACACCTGTTGGATATCTCATCCAGTTAATACTTTGCTCTTTTGTTTACGGATGTCGACGATGTGAAATAAAAGGGGAGGTTGTGAATTCATGGAGTTTATACATTGTGTTAGAGAAACGCCTGGGCCGCTAGCCTAAGCCATGCTTAATCATGGTGAAAACTTGCAGCATCACTATAATTAGCAACTATGAAGCGTCCTCAATAAAAAGCTATGCATATGGTAAATAAAAAGATTGCTAAGATGCTCATTGTCTGCTTGACTTGTCATTTTGGTTATGGTAAAGCTCCTGTACCATGTGCAAGGGGTACCCCGTTGGCGGTTCTCGATGATATGCATGTATTTACAATGACAAGAACTTTCCGGTGACAAAAGTTGAGTAGCATGTGGAGAGACCCTCGTACTCAAGGGACTTGGGATTTCCAGTCTATGGTCTGTCAAGCATATGATTCAGAGTGGACCTCACTTTCACCTTAACCACATGAAGATGCCTATGATAGGGGCAATGAGAGCTCAAAGCTAATGAGTACCTTCCTTTCAGCATTGGGAAGCCTTTCAAACCTTCACAAAACCGTTTTCACAACCTTGTTGAGTCACCACTTATTCTATGAGCACCTTCTTGAGAGCATAGTTGTCATTTTTGTGTTTGTTCCAAAACTTGGTTAATTATGTCATGACTTTGATGCTTGTATCTCTAATATCTTTATCTCTAGTCTTCATGTGAACTTCAGAGGTTCCTTGGCATTTATATTGTGCTCTTCAAACAGAGGCAAGAGAGATACCACTCTATCATACCTTACTATGAGCATTTCAATGTTGCTTATGTTTATGTTTCATGCTACTTATTATTATTGATTTGGTTTCTCTTCATAGCTTGGAATGACTATTGAGTAGACTTAGTTGCATACTCCTTATTATGAATCGTCTAAGCATCTACTCCTGTGCTGGGAATATATACATCATATGAAGCAAAGTGTTCATGAAAGTTCTTTTATCGCACTCAGTTTTCAACTGAATTGCTTGAGGACAAGCAATAAGCTAAGCTTGGGGAGTTGATACATCCAAAACGTATCTACTTTCTCGAACACTTTGCTATTGTTTCTCCTCTAAACTTGTGTGATTTGGATACAACTAACACGGACTGAAGCTGTTTTCAGCAGAATTACCTTGGTGTCTTGTTTTTGTGTAGAAAATCAACTATCAGGAAAAATCCCGGAAAATATGCCAAAAACTATTTTTCACCAGAAGATCCACGGATCCAGAAGAGGAGGCACAGGGGCCACCCATCCCAGCGCCGAGCCCACGACCAGCGCCGAGGGTGCACCTCCCAGTACCTCCTCGGCCTCCCTCTACGCCTATAAGTTCCCTTTCGACCTAAAAACCGAGTGGGGGGTCGATAGTTTTCCAGAAAGAGTTCCGCTCCGCTGCCGCCACCAAAAACCAAGATTCGGATCCAGAAACTCCGTTCTGGCACCCTGCCGGGACGGGGAATTTGGAGAGGATCATCGCCATCGTCATCACCAACCCATCTCCATCAACCATCGATGTTCCCCTCATCCATGAGTGAGTAATCCCCCGCTATAGGCTTGGGGATGGTAGGGATTGGATGAGTTCTATCATGTAATCGAATAAGATCTATTAGGGGCATAGTGCCTAGTATCTATATTAGTGCTATTTGACTTTGTTGCAACTTGTTGTGCTTAATGCTTGTCACTAGGGCCCAAGTGCCATGATCTTAGATCTGAACTTATTATTGAATCATTATGATATTATTGTTTGGGGGGAGGTATACCGACGTCGCACTCATATATATATATATATATCATGTTCGGTCGGTTCTTTGTATATCCATTGTTTTCGCTTTCTTTTTGGATTTTGTTGCTTCTTTCTAAAAACCCAAAAATACCAAAAATATTTTCGTTGTTTCTCTTGGTTTGTTTATTTGTTTCTTTGCTTGGTTTGGCTTGAAAGAAAAATCCAAAAAGATTTTGCTTTGTTTGGTTTGCTTTGTTTTTGTTTGGTTTTTCTTTGTTTGCTTGTTTCTAAAAAAATCGAAAACACCAAAAATATTTGTTGTTCTTCTTTGATTTTGTGAGTTCTTTGCAAGGTTCATCCGTCCTCAGTGGATTTTGGTTTCATGTTAATATGCAAGTAACACAAGTGAAGGGACTAAATGAAGATTAAGACAACTCGAGGTGTGGTAAGAGGCTGGTAACAAACTCTATTTGTTTCATGATTGTACATATACTCATCATCATGAGCATGCTTAGCTTGTTTGTGTAAGTTGTATGTCATTATGGATGCTTAGTAGTTCTTGCTTGTCTATGATTAGCTCCAGCTTGCTAATAGTTTGTAGCATGTCATATGAATGTTTGCTTATATTGTTTTATTCATACTTTGGTATGATGTTGTGGTATCCTCCTCTGACTGTTCATGTAAATCGACTTGGCACATGCTCACGCATGCATATGACTAATCAATAGTCAGTAAGCCTCGATGATTTATTTTGCCTCAGAGTTCTTGTATCACTTTCCTGCCATTGTTAGTCGTGTTTTGTTGAAAGCATGATTATGATAGTTATTTCTCTCTCGTTTGTCGCTCCCTCTCTATTGCTAGCCTTCACTTACACTGAGTTTGTGATCTACCTGTGCTTCCAACTCCCCAAAACCAATATTGCCAGCTTTGTCCACCATACCTACCTATTAGCATCACTTGCTACTTCAGTGCATATTTTACATATGCCATGTTTTCTTCCAAATAAAAATGTTTGTCTGTTTTGAGAAAGTTAGTTATTAAATCTCTCACGAACTTGATGACACACTTTATTCCTTGCGCTTAATAATCTTGAACCATTGTGACTAGTCCATGAAAGTTATATGCTTGCTTATTATATACTGGGAGTCAGCAGAACCATGCTGTCACGAGGAACGCTTTCAACACCTGTTGGATATCTCATCCAGTTGATACTTTGCTCTTTTGTTTACGGATGTCGATGATGTGAAATAAAAGGGGAGGTTGTGAGTTCATGGAGTTTATACATTGTGTTAGAGAAACGCCTGGGACGCTAGCCTAAGCCATGCTTAATCATGGTGGAAACTTGCAGGATCACCATAATGAGCATTTATGAAGCATCCTCAATAAAAAGCTATGCATATGGTAAATAAAAAGATTGCTGAGATGCTTATTGTCTGCTTGCCTTGTCATTTTGGTTATGGGAAAGTTCCTGTACCATGTGCAAGGGGTACCCCGTTGGCAGTTCTCGATGATATGCATGTATTTACAATGACAAGGAATTTCAGGTGACCAAAGTTGAGTAGCATGTGGAGCGACCCTCGTACTCAAGGGACTTGGGATTTCCAGTCTATGGTCTGTTAAGCATATGATTCAGAGTGAACCTCACTTTCACCTTAACCACATGAAGATGCCTATGATAGGGGCAATGAGAGCTCAAAGCTAATGAGTACCTTCCTTTCAGCATTGGGAAGCCTTTCAAACCTTCACAAAACCGTTTTCATAGCCTTGTTGAGTCACCACTTATTCTATGAGCACCTTCTTGAGAGCATAGTTGTCATTTTTGTGTTTGTTCCAAAACTTGATTAATTATGTCATGACTTTGTGTAGGGGTTCGTAGCATGGAAAACAAAAAAATTCTATCGCATGAACACACACAAGGCAAGATCTATCTACTAGATTGTAGCAACGAGTCAATAGAGTACTAACCCTCGAAGATCCAAAGCGGTTAACGAGAGCAGATTCTCGTGGATGATGTAGTCGTACACTTGCGATCTCAAGATCGCGTAGACGATCCTTCCGGCGCTGCGTTCCGGCAGCGCTTCCGCAGTCGGTCACACATATGGTACTCTATGAAGACCTTCCTCTCCCTTGTTCCAGCAGGCAGCGGAGGTTGTAACACTCTCCTTGTGATTCCGGCAGCACGACGGCGTGGTGTCGGAAGTAGAGGGGACATCTCGCAGGGTTTCGCCTTAAGCCGGAGCGAGTATGGTGGAGTATGAGAGAGGCCTTGGTGATCTAGGGTTTAGAGGGCACCAAGGGGAGAGGTCTAGCCGGCGGCTAGGGTTTGGGATACCCCAACTCGGCGACTTGGGAGGAGGCCCTGGCGGCGGCAACACTTGGAGGTGGTGGCGCCTTAGCTAGGGTTTGGGTGTGAGGGTAGGGGCAGCCCTACCCCTCCTTATATAGGTGGAGGGTGGCAGTTTGGGAGGAGGGAGTCCTCCTCCAACTCCTCCTCCTTTCCCGACGGGTGGAGGGAGTAGGACTTCCTCCCTAAGTAGGTTTCCTACTCTCCCTCCACCAAGCAAACTTTAGATTTGACTTTTCAAATTGGCGTTTGACTTTCAAACTTGGATTTGATTTCTCTCTCCATATTGCCCATCCAAGTGACCTAGTACATGATGAAACCATTCCACATTGTCATAACACATCCATGTACCCTTCCCCTCCGGAGTGCCGGACCTTCCAGACCCTTCTAGAACATTCCTGGTGAAAACACCGGAATCATTCCCGAACTCCGAAACAGGACTTTCCTTATATGAATCTTATTCTCCGGACCATTTCGGATCTCCTTGTGATATCCCGGATCCCATCCGAGACTCCGAACAACATTCAGTTTCTTACTCATCATTCCATAACTACTCAACAACATCGAATCCTTAAGTGTGTCTCCCTACGGTTCATGAATTACGCGGACATGACCGAGATACTTCTCCGATCAATAACCAATAGAGGAATCTGGAAATTCATATGGCTACCACATATTTCTATGATTACTTTGCGGTCGAATGAACCACTTACATACGATACCAATTTCCCTTTGTCTCACGATAGTTTACTTATCCGAGGTTTTGATCGTCGGTATCTCTGCATACCTAGTTCAACCTCGTCACCGATAAGTACTCTTTTATCGTTCCCGTGATATGTGAACCCTTGTGAGCCAATCACATGCTTGCAAGCTAATTGTATGACATTCCACCGAGAGGGCCCAGAGTATATCTATATGTTATATGGATGGACAAAACCCACTCTTGATCCATGTGCCTCAACCCATACTTTCCGAACACTCAATGCCACATTTATAGCCACCCAGTTATGGTGTGGTGTTTGATGTCATCAAAGCATCCTTCCAGTGATGGTGATTAGCATGATCTCATGGTCGAAGGAATTAGGTTACTATGTATCAGAAAGCTTATAGCAAATGAACTATATTAAATGACTTGATCTTTATTATATGCTTAACTATAGGAGTATGTCCATCACATCATTCTCCTAATGATATGACCTTGTTGTTAATAACATCTTCTATGTTCATGATCAGGAAACCATGATCATATATTAACCAACAAGCTAGTTTAACAAGATGCTTTACTAGGGACTCTTTTATGTTTACAAATCACACAAGTATTAATGTTTCCGATTAATACAATTATAGCATGGTATGTAAACATTTATCATAAGCATGAAGATATGATAATAACCACGTTATCATTGCCTCTTGGGCATATCTCCAACAGTCTCCCACTTGCACTAGAGTCAATAATATAGTTTCAAACCTTTGTGTATTCAACACCTATGGCTTTCCAGTGTTGTATGTACACGATTTCTAGTGGTCAACTGATCTCCGGATCTGACACTTCCAGGTCCGTGTGTAATTGCATGTCTTTGCGTCTCTACGCATCACTCATTCTCTAATGAGATGGCTTTGTATAAATTTGGTCCTTTGGTGAGACCTTTAGTTCCTTGGGGTTAAAACATGTTGATAATATTGTCGTACAATATATCTTCATAGTATTATCCCGTTGTGAACTACACCTAGTTTGATAACAAACTACTTGACACAAATGCCCTCTTTAGCTGCTATAATAGCAGTTATATACTTAGCCCTTTTGTTGTAGTATCTGTCACAATGTCTTAACTTTGGAACTCATCCAAATACATTATGGAACTTACTTTCCATTATATCGTGCCACCCTTAGTTTAGATTGAGATAAACTTAATTTGTACTTTGTGACAAAACTAGTATCAATGTAGTACTTTTACAATGAACTAACCATCTATTTGTCACTTCTACAAAATAATATATTCTTAGTTCTTCCAAAAGATCATAAGAATATCCTTACTATCGTCCAATGATCATCTTATGAATCATTCTGGTATATGCTCATAACATTTAGAGCATAGGACATATCTGGATTTGTACATATCACAGTATGATTGATATAAATACTCTTTTGTGATTTCATACATCAAGTATCAATCTATACTTGAATCGTTGTTTCACTTACCAAGTGTCAATACACTTGAATATATCATCAATATTGAACTCATTCAATCCTTTCTGTGTGACAAGAACCTTTCTTGTAGTTTCTATATTGAACTCATTCAATACATCATCTATGTACTTTCGGCACAACCATATTAGCGTCTATTGATGCCGAATATTTGGGTTTTGTCTAAATCTTTCATCGGGATGAAATTCTTAATATGTGTTAATAAAAGATACATCATTTCCAATCAACAATATGTCTTCCACATAATGTATTAGAAATATGTCTTAGCGCTCCCACTTAATTTCTTGCAAATGCAAGCATCTTCATTGTCTCTGATGAAATTGAACTCTTTTAACAGTTTCATCATAGTGAAGATTCCAACTCCACGATGCTCACTTCAACCTTTGAAGTTTGCATATGCTTTTAGCATCCTTTGAAATAACAAAACCCTTTGGACCGTGTTATGCATACGTCCTAGGTAACAATTCTATTAGAAGAACTTGTTTTGTTTATTCAACTACCACATAACAAAATTATATGTAGTGGTTGCTACATTAATCCGTCTAGACTAAATATCGCTATGAAAGATCAAATCTTGTCATAATCAACCTTTGAACATTGTTGTGAACTCTTTACCAACATGCCGACTATTTCATAGATGTGAAAACATCCATGTCTATTTCTTTATAGATCCAAAAATGACTGTAAGGTCGCACACCTTTCCAGAGGGTCTTTCAAGTTCGAAGCTTGATTTCTCGTGTATGGAACTATCACAGATTTTATGGCTTCAAGCCATTTTACGGAGTCAGGGCCCATCATCGCTTCTTTGCATGTAGTCCGTTCATTATTCTCAAATAATGATTCAACCCTCAAATCTTGGTATTTGATTGTTTACTCAACCTACTTGGTTCAATAGAAACTTTGACCTCCGTAACCACAACTTTTGAGGCACGTGATCCATGAGCATTGTTGTTGCCTCTGAAACACTTTTCGGCGCTGCGCAACTTTGCACATATAGCTAAGATTCTTTTAACCTTATCAAAGTTCTATTATCCTCCCACTTATCTTTTCATGAAAAATTCCTTCTCAAAGAAACTTGACGTTCTAAGCGACAAACACTTTTGTCTTCGGTGTTATGGAGGAATACTTAACAGTTATTCGAAATAACATACAAAGACAGGTTCATCCGACTTTGGTTGCAAACATCTTTCTTATGCATAGCATACCAATGTTTAAGAAATGACAACTTGGGTTTAATCCCAAACCATAACTTTATATGGTGTCATTTCAACGGATTATGATGGAGCTCTTTTCAGTGGAAAAACGGTAGTCTCTAAAGCTTTTAATCTTTAAAATATAATGGCAGTTTTATGAATTACACCTTTGATCTTACCATGTCAAACAAGGTTTTAATTACATATCTCGAATGCTCCATACTCTTATGGTGTTTCGGGAAATTCAAGTCCACAGAACGATTCCTTAAATCTTAGGTATTATGCTAAACTTGTAACTCAAATATCTTCCTTTATGATCTTATCATAAACTATTTATATTCTTGTTACAATGATTTTGCACTTCATCTTGAAAGTCTTTGAACTTTTCAAATGTTTCATACTTCATCCTTATTAAGTAAATATTCATATATTCACTTAAATTTTCGGAGAAAGCATATGAAGTTGAAATCCATCGCTCTTGACTACACATAATGGACTTCATACAACAATATGTACAAGTTCCAACAAGCTAGTCATTCGTTTCCTTTTGGCCTATGAACGAAGTTTTAATTATCTCTAGGAAAGTTTCACAAGCGTCATTTGATCAAAATTAAAAAGACTCCAAAATTCCATCCACATGGAGTTTCTTCATGTTTTCTTTCCAATATAATTTAAACGGCGATGTCACTTCCTAAGTGATCTTTCAATCAATTTGTCTTTCAACATTTTTAGCACTACTTTTATGGATGTGATTTCTCCAACGAGATTTGTAAATCATCCATCTTTTATGGATTACGACCATTATTTGAACAACCTTTTTGTTCTCATAATACCTGATAAAACAAATCTTGAAGGCAAGCTTTGATGTTTAACAAGCAACACAATAACCCTTTATTTGTTCTCGATGAACATCATCACTTATTAATTTGCTAGTTACTTAGGCCATTGTAGTTCATGAATTGTGTTGTTTCGTATGACGATTCATACCAACAAATTCAGTATCCAATACTCAAGAACTACATTGTTTAACAAGCAAAGAATACAACCATAACATGTGTATCCTCTATATACCTAAGCTGAACAATTCTAGTCTTTTCTTTTCTGCCATATATTTATGAGATTCTCTTTCAGTATTTCTTTTTCTGTTTGAAAGAATCTATCAACATCAATAGTGGAGCCATATACATGGCACATAGTCCAAAGCATGTATAGTTAAATACCAATGTCTTTGGACTTGCACTTTGAAGTAGATCACCATCATCAAATGTTTGGTGTTCTTTCAAATTCCTTTCTTTAGTAATCTCTTGGTGTAGTAAACATTTTACCTACATCAGATATTCACCCTTATCATGGAATTATCCATGATCAAGCTACTTTAGCTTATAACGGTGAATCGCGAGTATAATGTTGCTCTCCAAAACCTTTTGGAGGATTAGGACAACTAGTGTCTCCAACCTTTTGTAAATTCTCATCAAATATGAGAACATAAACTTTGCCATATCATACTCTATCATGTTGTAACCAAAACATCATTTCAGATATCGCAATATCTTCCATACATGATGGTTTCTGAAACAAATCTTTCAACTCCTAGATTACCTTGATATTGAAACTATCTTTCGAATATCAAGAATCATGGAGATAAACATGATACTTATATACTAACACTGGAATTGTTACTCTTGATTTAATACCAACTATTAAACTTCACGGAGTAATCGAAACTTACTAAAAGTTCACAATGGGACTTTTAAACTTTAGATTAACACTTCAAAACAATATGATACCAGTTCGTAAAGTAACTAACCAGAATTCTATAGTTCTATCATCTCAATTATAACTAAGCGCAAGGTGGTAAACAGATGCCAATGACTACAACAACTATGCAAATTCACTTTGATTTAATTTATGATAAATAGTGTTCAACTTTTAATCATAAAGGTGTTGAACTCCCACTCAAAACAATATCCCTCACATTGTTTTAGTGATCACACGAACCAAATCCACCACATCAAAACCGATCATCACGAGAGTTGATGTAGCTTCAATGGCGAACAATCAACATGTTCATCATATCTACTATATGACTCATGCTTTACCTTTCGGTGATCCGTGTTCCGAGACCATGTCTGTACATGCTAGGCTCATCAATATCAAACCTTAGCTTCCGCATGAGCAAATCTGGCTTGCTCACGTTGTATACACTCGCAGAATCTAACACACCCGATCATCACGTGATGCTTCGAAACAACGAGCTTTAGCAACGGTGCTTACTAAGGATGAACACTTTAAAACTTGAAATTGTGTGCTTGAGGGATCATCTTATAATGCTACCGTCGTGAACTAAGGAATACAAGATGCATAAAAGGATTAACATCACATGCAATTCATAATATGTGATATGATATGGCCTTTATTCTTGTGCTTCTGATCTCCATCTTCAAGCACGAACATGATCTCCATCATCACCGGTGTGGCGTCAAGGTCAATGGCGCCGCTGCATGGTTGTCTTCCACCAGCATCAACTATTACAACTATCTTGAATAATAGTCACGCAGGACTTAACGGATTTAAAAGACAACCATATGGCTCCTGCCGGTTGCCGACTTACAATAAGGAACATTGCATACATCATATATAATCACAATCATGGCCATATCACATCACAGGACACCCCTGCAAAACAAAGTTAGACGCCTCTAATTTTCTTTGCATGTTTTACGTGGTTTGGGGCTTTCAATAAGTGTCATTCTAACTTACGAACAAGAACCACAACATTGATACTAGTATTGTCAATCACCTGTTGTAAATTGAATCTTAACTATGTTGGGAGAAACAGGCACCCGCAAAGCCACTTATGCAATACAAGTTGCATGTCAAGCGTGGAGCAAGTCTCATGAACGATGTCATGTAAGGTTAGCCCAGGCCGCTTCATCCCACCATCCCGCAAGATGCAAAGTACACAAGAAGCAATCGACAACAAAAGCATCAACGCCCACAATGACCATTGTGTTCTACTCGTGCAACAGATCTACATATAGACCCGGTATAATACCACTGTAGGGGTTCGTAGCATGGAAAACAAAAAATTTCTATCGCATGAACACACACAAGCCAAGATCTATCTACTAGATTGTAGCAACGAGTCAATAGAGTACTAACCCTCGAAGATCCAAAGCGGTTAACGAGAGCAAATTCTTGTGGATGATGTAGTCGTACACTTCCGATCTCAAGATCGCGTAGACGATCCTTCCGGCGCTGCGTTCCGGCAGCGCTCCAGTCACGTGACGATTTTCGATGAAGACCTTCCTCTCCCTTGTTCCAGCAGACAGCGGAGGTTGTAACACTCTCCTCGTGATTCCGGCAGCACGACGGCGTGGTGTCAGAAGTAGAGGGGAGATCTCGCAGGGCTTCTCCTTAAGCCAGAGCGAGTATGGTGGAGTATGAGAGAGGCCTTGGTGATCTAGGGTTTAGAGGGCACCAAGGGGAGAGATGTAGCCGGTGGCTAGGGTTTGGGATATCCCAACTCGACGACTTGGGAGGAGGCCCTGGCGGCGGCAGCAGCACTTGGAGGTGGTGGCGCCTTAGCTAGGGTTTGGGTGTGAGGGTAGGGGGCAGCCCTACCCCTCCTTATATAGGTGGAGGGTGGCGGTTTGGGAGGAGGGATTCCTCCTCCAACTCCTCCTCCTTGGCCGGCGGGTGGAGGGAGTAGGACTTCCTCCCTAAGTAGGTTTCCTACTCTTCCTCCACCAAGCAAACTTTAGATTTGACTTTTCAAATTGGCGTTTGACTTTCAAACTTGGATGTGATTTCTCTCTCCATATTTCCCAGCCAAGTGACCTAGTACATGATGCAACCATTCCACATTGTCATGACACATCCATGTACCCTTCCCCTCCGAGTCTTGGGACCTTCCAGACCCTTCTAGAACATTCCTGATGAAAACACCGGAATCATTCCCGAACTCCGAAACAGGACTTTCCTTATATGAATCTTATTCTCCGGACCATTCCGGATCTCCTCGTGATATCCCGAATCCCATCTCAGACTCCAAACAACATTCGGTTTCTTACTCATCATTCCATAACTACTCAACAACATCGAATCCTTAAGTGTGTCTCCCTACGGTTCGTGAATTATGCGGACATGACCGAGACACTTCTCGAATCAATAACCAATAGAGGAATTTGGAAATTCATATGGCTCCCACATATTTCTACGATTACTTTGCGATCAAATGAACCACTTACATACGATACCAATTTCCCTTTGTCTCACGATAGTTTACTTATCCGAGGTTTTGATCGGTCGGTATCTCTGCATACCTAGTTCAACCTCGTCACCGATAAGTACTCTTTTCTCGTTCCCGTGATATGTGATCCCTTGTGAGCCAGTCACATGCTTGCAAGCTAATTGGATGACATTCCACCGAGAGGGCCCAGAGTAATATCTATCCGTCATATGCATGGACAAATCCCACTCTTGATCCATGTGCCTCAACCCATACTTTCCGAACACTCAATGCCACCTTTATAGCCACCCAGTTACAGTGTGGTGTTTGATCTCATCAAAGAATCCTTCCAGTGATGGTGATTATCATGATCTCATGGTCAAAGGAATTAGGTTACTATGTATCAGAAAACTTATAGCAAATGAACTATATTAAATGACTTGATCTTTATGATACGCTTAACTATAGGAGTAGGTCTATCACATCATTCTCCTAATGATATGACCCTGTTGTTAATAACATCTTCTATGTTCATGATCAGGAAACCATGATCATATATTAACCAACAAGCTAGTTTAACAAGAGGCTTTACTAGGGACTCTTTTATGTTTACAAATCACACAAGTAATAATGTTTCCGATTAATACAATTATAGCATGGTATGTAAACATTTATCATAAGCATGAAGATATGATAATAACCACGTTATTATTGCCTCTTGGGCATATCTCCAACACTTTGATGCTTGTATCTCTGATATCTTTATCTCTAGTCTTCATGTGAACTTCAGAGGTGCCTTGGCATTTATATTGTGCTCTTCAAATAGAGGCAAGCGAGATACCACTCTATCATACCTTACTATGAGCATTTCAATGTTGCTTATGTTTATGTTTCATGCTACTTATTATTATTGAGTTGGTTTCTCTTCATAGCTTGCAATGACTATTGAGTAGACTTAGTTGCATACTCCTTAATATGAATCGTCTAAGCATCTACTCCTGTGCTGGGAATATATACATCATATGAAGCAAAGTGTTCGTGAAAGTTCTTGTATCGCACTCAGTTTTCAACTGAATTGCTTGAGGACAAGCAATAAACTATGCTTGGGGGAGTTGATACGTCCAAAACATATCTACTTTCTCGAACAATTTTCTATTGTTTCTCCTCTAAACTTGTGTGATTTGGATACAACTAACACGGACTGACGCTGTTTTCAGCAGAGTTACCTTGGTGTCTTGTTTTTATCAGGAAAAATCCCGGAAAATATGCCAAATACTATTTTTCACCAGAAGATCCACGGAGCCAGAAGAGGAGGCCTGGGGGGCCCACACCCACCCCAGGCGCGGGCCCACCTGACCCGCGCCTGGAGGGGGTGCAGCCTCCCCAGGCACCTCCTCGGCCTCCCTCTGCGCCTATAAGTTGCCTTTCGACCTAAAAACCAAGGGGGGTTCGATAGTTTTCTAGAAACAGTTCCGCTCCGCCGCCACCAAAACCAAGATTTGGATCCAGAAACTCCGTTCTGGCACCCTGCCGGGACGGGGAATTTGGAGAGGATCATCGCCATCGTCATCACCAACCCATCTCCATCAACCACTGATGTTTCCCTCATCCATGAGTGAGTAATCCCCCGCTGTAGGCTTGGGGATGGTAGGGGTTGGATGAGTTCTATCATGTAATTGAGTAAGATCTATTAGGAGCATAGTGCCTAGTATCTCTATTAGTGCTATTTGACTTTGTTGCAACTTGTTGTGCTTAATGCTTGTCACTAGGGCCCGAGTGCCATGATCTCAGATCTGAACTTATTATTGAATCATTATGATAGTATTGTTTGGGGGGAGGTATGCCGACGTCGCACTCATATATATATCATGTTCGGTCGGTTCTTTGTATATCCATTGTTTTCGCTTTCTTTTCTGCTTTTGTTGCTTCTTTCTAAAAACCCAAAAATACCAAAAATATTTTCGTTGTTTCTCTTGGTTTGTTTATTTGTTTCTTTGCTTTGGTTTGCCTTAAAAGAAAAATACAAAAAGATTTTGCTTTGTTTGGTTTGCTTTGTTTTTGTTTGGTTTTTCTTTGTTTGCTTGTTTCTAAAAAAAATCGAAAACACCAAAAATATTTGTTGTTCTTCTTTGGTTTTGTGAGTTCTTTGCAGGGTTCGGCTATCCTTAGTGGATTTTGGTTTCATGTTAATATGCAAGTCACATAAGTGAAGGGAAATAATGAAGATTAAGAGAACTCGAGGTGTGGTAAGAGGCTGGTAACAAAGTCTATTCGTTTCATTTTTGTACATATACTCATCATCGTGAGCATGCTTAGCCTGTTTGTGTAAGGTGTATGTCATTATGGATGCTTAGTAGTTCTTGCTTGTCTATGATTAGCTCCATCTTGCTAATAGTTTGTAGCATGTCATATGAATGTTTGCTTACATTGTTTTATTCATACTTTGGTATGATGTTGTGGTATCCTCCTCTAACTGTTCATGTAAATCGACTTGGCACATGCTCACGCATGCATATGAATAATCAATAGTAAGTAAGCCTCGATGATTTATTTTGCCTCAGAGTTCTTGTATCACTTTCCTGCCATTGTTAGTCGTGTTTTGTTGCAAGCATGATTATGACAGCTATTGTTCTCTCGTTTGTCGCTCCCTCTCTATTGCTAGCCTTCACTTGCACTGAGTTTGTGCTCTACCTGTGCTTCCAACTCCCCAAAACCAATATTGCCAGCTGTGTCCACCATACCTACCTATTAGCATCACTTGCTACTTCAGTGCATATTTTACATATGCCATGTTTTCTTCCAAATAAAAATGTTTGTCTGTTTTGAGAAAGTTAGTTAGTAAATCTCTCACGAACTTGACAACACACTTTATTCCTTGAGCTTAATAATCTTGAACCATTGTGACTAGTCCATGAAAGTTATATGCTTGCTTATTATATACTGGGAGTCAGCAAAACCGTGCTGTCACGGGGAACGCTTTCAACACCTGTTGGATATCTCATCCAGTTGATACTTTGCTCTTTTGTTTACGGATGTCGATGATGTTAAATAAAAGGGGAGGTTGTGAGTTCATGGAGTTTATACATTGTGTTAGAGAAACGCCTGGGCCGCTAGCCTAAGCCATGCTTAATCATGGTGGAAACTTGCAGCATCACTATAATGAGCATCTATGAAGCGTCCTCAATAAAAAGCTATGCATATGGTAAATAAAAAGATTGCTGAGATGCTCATTGTCTGCTTGCCTTGTCATTTTGGTTATGGGAAAGCTCCTGTACCATGTGCAAGGGGTACCCCGTTGGCGGTTCTCGATGATATGCATGTATTTACAATGACAAGAACTTTCAAGTGACCAAAGTTGAGTAACATGTGGAGCGACCCTCGTACTCAAGGGACTTGGGATTTCCAGTCTATGGTCTGTCAAGCATATGATTCAGAGTGGACCTCACTTTCACCTTAACCACATGAAGATGCCTATGATAGGGGCAATGAGAGCTCAAAGCTAATGAGTACCTTCCTTTCAGCATTGGGAAGCCTTTCAAACCTTCACAAAATCATTTTCACAACCTTGTTGAGTCACCACTTATTCTATGATCACCTTCTTGAGAGCATAGTTGTCATTTTTGTGTTTGTTCCAAAACTTGGTTAATTATGTCATGACTTTGATGCTTGTATGTCTGATATCTTTATCTCTAGTCTTCATGTGAACTTCAGAGGTGCCTTGGCATTTATATTGTGCTCTTCAAACAGAGGCAAGCGAGATACCACTTTATCATACCTTACTATGAGCATTGCAATGTTGCTTATGTTTATGTTTCATGCTACTTATTATTATTGAGTTGGTTTCTCTTCATAGCTTGCAATGACTATTGAGTAGACTTAGTTGCATACTCCTTAATATGAATCGTCTAAGCATCTACTCCTGTGCTGGGAATATATACATCATATGAAGCAAAGTGTTCATGAAAGTTCTTGTATCGCACTCAGTTTTCAACTGAATTGCTTGAGGACAAGCAATAAACAAAACTTGGGGGGAGTTTATACGTCCAAAACATATCTACTTTCTCGAACACTTTTCTATTGTTTCTCCTCTAAACTTGTGTGATTTGGATACAACTAACACAGACTGACGCTGTTTTCAGCATAATTACCTTGGTGTCTTGTTTTTGTGCAGAAAATCAACTATTAGGAAAAATCCCGAAAAATATGCCAAAAACTATTTTTCACCAGAAGATCCACGGAGCCAGAAGAGGAGGCCTGGGCGGCCCACACCCACCCTAGGCGCGGGCCCACCTGACCCGCGCCTGGAGGGGGTGCAGCCTCCCCAGGCACCTCCTCGGCCTCCCTTTGCGCCTATAAGTTTCCTTTCGACCTAAAAACCGAGGGGGGTTCGATAGTTGTCCAGAAAGAGTTCTGCCCTGCCGCCGCCACCAGAAACCAATATTTGGATCCAGAAACTCCGTTCTGGGACCCTGCCGGGACGGGGAATTTGGAGAGGATCATCGCCATCGTCATCACCAACCCATCTCCATCAACCACCGATGTTTCCCTCATCCATGAGTGAGTAATCCCCTGCTGTAGGCTTGGGGATGGTAGGGATTGGATGAGTTCTATCATGTAATCGAATAAGATCTATTAGGGGCATAGTGCCTAGTATCTCTATTAGTGCTATTTGACTTTGTTGCAACTGGTTATGCTTAATGCTTGTCACTACGGCCCGAGTGCCATGATCTCAGATCTGAACTTATTATTGAATCATTATGATAGTATTTTTTGTGATCTTATCTGCAAGTTGTGTACACATATCATTGTCCGGATCCAAAGGCCCCAAAGTGACAATAATTGGGACAACCGGAGGGGATATCTGTGGTGTGAGCATCACATGTGTTCACGAAGTGGTAATGCTTTGCTCCGGTGCTCTATTAAAAGGAGCACCTTAATTTCCAGTAGTTCCCTAGAGGCCCCGCTGCCACGGGCTGGCTGGACAGAAGATGTTGTGCAAGTTCTCATTGCGAGCACGTATGACTATATTTGGAGCACATGCCTAGGATTGTTTAGTACTTGGATGCTTGTTATTATTTATCTGCTGTAGAGGTCCCAACCTTCAATAAGGTAGAGATCCCTGTGTTTACAATGCTAGTCCCTGGATCTATAGCTAGCATCCACAGTTAAGATGTAATATCAAGAAACAAAGGTCATAATACAACTTTATAACCAGGAATAACATAATTTATTACATCTTACATAGCTCACTTGGCTATTACATTACATTGCAGCAGAATATTTATAAGCATGGGGTCCTTCATCTTCAAAGTGCCACAGGCAAACATGTTGGTTGTCGACTTGTAATCCTAATCAATAAACTTCACTAACACCAAACAAACCTGCAACATTACAAGTTACAGCCACAAGGGTCAATACATTTGAATTGTATTTGCAAGTTTCACTACTAAGTGGAAATATGTGGATCCTATCATTACATGCATATTTGGCTAGGTAGGGTTTAGGCTTGTTTGCAGAAAGCAATAATATTTTTCCTATCTTTTTCCAAATAATTTTGATCTTTTGAGCTCCTTGGTACACCCCAAGTGCTTCAAGTCTTTGTCAAAATCTTTTGAGCTTCTTGGTACACCCCAAGTGCTTCAAGTCTTTGTCAAAATCTTTTGAGCTCCTTGGTACACCCCAAGTGCTTCAAGTCTTTGTCAAAATCTTTTGAGCTCCTTGGTACACCCCAAGTGCTTCAAGTCTTTTGTTGTCACTTTCAAGTTTTACTTTTAGAAATTGGAATGTCGAGATTTCCCATAGCTTCAGGCCTTAGTTGCTCAGTATTGTCCATAACCGGGGACACGGCTAAGTACTTAGATTTTTATCTTCTGCAGAAGTAGTACACTTTACCCACATGACACAATCTCATCTTGTTGCCACCAGTGGCCGCTGGATAAGTACTCACCAAGATGGAGTACTGGCAGATTGAGAATGTGACGAAGTCTTTCCATAGGGTCCTCCCATACACAATGCTAGCTTGTCTTCAGGCACCAATGTAGGGTTCCAAGTTCCCTCATTCTAGTAACCTGAAGAGGCCAATGCATGGGTCTTCCACAATGTAATTAACTAAGCCAGTGCCCATTTAGCATGTGGCTGTACCACAGGCCAACATACGAGAAACATGTTCAATCTCTAAGTCCCTGGGTGGTTTTCTTTTAGTGCACAACCAAAAAGAGATTGCCATATAAACATGGTTCCTTTTGTTGCCACCTTGCCCAAAACTTGAGTATCCTTGTCCACCCAGGTGGTTCATTGAGTACTTGTTTTATTATATAAAACACAAGTCTTTTCTCAACTTCATATAATCTCAACATGTATCCTTTCTCAAAAAATATGGCAGGGCTAAGCATATTGCAACTACATTGTTTTCACTAAGGAATGTATAAGGGTATCCTATTAGGATTTAGCATAGCAAAATATAGTAGTCCTTATCATGCATGTTTCAAAATCCACTAAGTGTAATGAAAATAGTAGGACTTGGATGATAGTGTCACTTGCCTTTTTGGTAGAGAAGGTGGGATCACTTCTTGATCTTGCTAATATCACACTCTTCTTACTTCACTACAAATCAATCAAGCAAACATAGATTCAACTAGCATTCCAACCAATATTCAAACAATTTAACACACATAAAATAATAGAAACAAGGTCATGCATGCAAGCATGCAAAAGATAGTTTTATTTGCAAAGGTGGTTTCTACTAGGCTCTAAACATTATAAGGTCCAAAGTGGTCATTTTCTAAAGTGGCAAAACCATTTGCAAAAGGGTTTTATCTATAGACCATTTTTTAAATCAAATCATTATTCCATGTGGTGAAAATGCTTTTGGTAAGGCAATAATTTTTATATTGTTCACCAAATAAGTTTTTAATTCTCAAAACTTGGTGTTTAGGGTCAGTAGGATTGACTCAACACATTTTCCAAAGGTTTTTTCTCAAAAAACATTTCCATATCAAAATCAATATTTTTATTTGACTAGAAATGAGCTAATTCAATTATTCAATCCTAATCTTCACAAAATACATTTTTAAATCCATAAGTTGTTTCATAGGGTCAGTAAGTTCACATTAAACCATTTTGCAAAGATTTCAACCCCAAAATCATTTTGGAATAAATTTTATATCCTAAACAAGTTTCTGCAAAAACAAACATTTTACCAGAAGCTTTTTACTAAACAAAGTGCATGGTTGACTAGGGCTTGTTTTTCTGAATCCATTGATATAAAATTTGCAAATTTTGGACGTGTAGATCAAAAGTTATGCAATTTACAAATCCAAACCACTAATATAAATGTTTCTGTCTTTTAGATCAACTACATGCCACGTGTCTTGTTCCTACTGGCGCGTACCGTTTCGCACGGATCGGCCTCTCTGGATCATTGGATCTAAGTGTGATCGTGTGGCACAGAGGCACCCGTACCTCTTCGTTTAATGAATCTATCTAAGCCGCCAGATGGAGATCTAACGGTGCGAATCGACTTGACCAAACACGAGCGGCGCCGATGGTGGCTGGCGGCGGCGCACGGTCAGGCGGTGGCGTTGCGGCGGCTACAGGAAGCAAGGTAAGAAACGGGGGTGCTCACCGTGCTCGCGAGGTCGAGGTGATGCTCAACACGTGGTCAGCTTGGCAAGAGGCGCTCAGACGCGACGGGAATTCCTCGCCGGAGTAGGTGGCGGCGTCGGGCGGCTGTGGAGGTCGTCGAGGGCGACGCTGCGGTTCACCCCGAGGAAAAACAAGGGCACGGTTAGATGCGGCCGAGTGTGGCGAGTGAAGGAGCGTCATCGGGAAGGAGAGGGGCGGTTGGCTACTTACTGGAATGCTTCGCCGGAGTGTCAGCGAACGGTGGTGGCGTTCAGATGATGTTGAAGCCGAGGCTCTGGGGCATTCGTGGGCGAGTCCGAGACACTGGCAAATGCGCCTGGGGCTGGGGATCACTCTCGCGTGCAGTGGGAGGCGAGAGGTGGCGAGGTGTGGCCGGAATTCGCTGGAGAGGCTCGCCGGAGCAGCGGCGGTGCAAAACCGATTCAGGGCAGCCTGGTGGCTCTCGCGATGGTTTACGAGGAAATGGCGAGGAGTGTCAGGTGATTAAGAGGGCGTAGACGTTGGAGAGATTAAAGCCTCCTTTGATGCGAATTTGATCGCTGCAATCAAGACAGAAACGGCGAGGAGTAATCGCCGCGGGTTTGAAGACGATGCACAGTGATGTGGGGTCCTGGCGTCAGTGAGTGAGAGAGATAGGGAGAGGGGTCCACTCGTCTGTGTCTGCACGGGTGAGTTTCTCGGTGGAAAACGGTTCACATGAGGGGGGGTTTAGTTGGGCTGGAGCTGGGCTGCTTAGTTGGGTCGAGTCCTTTAGCATTTTTTTTGTACTGAAACTTTTTCCTTTTTCCAATTGATTTTCTGTTTTGAATTTCAATCAAACAATTCAAACATTCAAATCAAATAAACTTCCACTAAACTTTATATTGAATCTAGTTCTGTTTAACAACAATATTCCAAGTCCCAAAATAATATTTTTATTCTTTTAGGATCTATTTAATAATTAAATAAAATAGTCCTTAGTTATTAAATCAAATAGGATTTGATTTATTTTAAAATTCTATTTGAAACTTGCATGAACCCAAAATCATTTCAGTAAGTTTTATTTGAAAATATAACACACTTGGAAAACTTATTTAAAATAAAATAAGTTTTAGTGTTTATTAAAATGGAAAAGCCTTTACTTAAATAAAATTGGATATTAATAAATCCCCATTATTTTATTTAAATAAACCTTTACTCCATTTATCAAATAGAAATTTTTTATTTCAAAAGCTTGGCCAAGTTTTAATTTGGCTCTATAAATAATCCTTATTTATAAATCTACCTTATCATTTGAAAAACCAAATCTTTTATTAAAAGACCCCAAAATAGTAATTTTCACATATTTAATATTTTCTTTATTAATTGTTTATCTTTTCAAATCCCTTTAGGATTTGTTTGGTCAAATAAGTTTTGAAGGTTTCCAATTGGAATCCAAAAGTTTCTTCTCACCCTGAAAATCAACAAAGTTTTATTTTATTCATTTATTTTTCACATAACAAGATTTGGAAAATCTTGGGATGTGACATCTGCGATGCCCTAGATCTTGAAGCTACATGTTTAGACTCGTGCATGCAACATCCGTCCATCCATCCCTATGCCTACCGCACTCGAATCCTACTGTTACTGTTACTATTACTATTGCTACCATTTCAGTGTTGCTGTTGCTGCTGTTGTTGCTTTACTATTGCTACTGATAAACTTCTGTGAGCAAGAACTATTTCCAGGTGCAGCTGAACTAACAACTTAGTTGTTAAGGCTTGCAAGTATTCTTTGGCTTCCCTTGTGTCGAATCAATAAATTGGGTAATACTACCCTCGGAGACTGTTGTGATCCCCTATACTTGTGGGTCATCACTGCTACTCATGCCATACAAGTTACTACTGAGGAAAATTTTAGACTGTTAGCCCAACTTCATGCTAAGTGGGAAAGGGAAGCTGAAATTGATAGAAACAATAGTGTGTGCACCATCACCAAAATGGATACCACTAAACCACAAGAAGTCCCTATTCCTCCTCCAACAATGCCTAAGCCTAATAATTCTGCTACTAGTGATGCTAAGTTTGATTTTGATCTTGATGGTTGCAATATTTTTGAAGTGATTTTGTTCCTGCAAAAACTTGATAGAAGTCCTGATGCTAGTGATATGCATGTTGCTTTCACCAAACATATTACATGTAACATCCCTAAAATCATATTTTCAAAGTTTGCACATCATTCATGCATTCATACTCACTTTAGGACCATTTCCTCAAAATCAGAAACTTGTGATCTATCATTTTATGCAAAGCAAGGGATTATCCTTATTGCTACCTTATAAGAAGGAAGACCTTGGTTTGATCAGTAGAGTATTGATCCTAAGATTGATTGATATTTTCTAAATCTTGTTCAAATTTCAAAACAAGAATCAAAAATTAAAACCATTTGTATACCTATTATAAATATTTACTTAAGGCATGGTTTTAATTCTATTTTTAATGGACCAAGGAGTTTGTGATCAAACAGCAATGTTTTATACACAAATATATGCTTGGATCATTCTACAAAAATCCAGAGAAATTTTGAATTCAAACTCACTTGAAAAGCATTTGAAAATGATTTCAGAAAATCAAAACAGATATAGAAAAGGAATAAAGAAAAGGAAAAGGGCCTGCGCCAGCCTTTCGGCCCAGTAACAGAACCAGCCCAACAACCAGCCCACCCGGGGTTTCCCTCTCACTCTGATTCTCACCCGCGCGAGCAGCCCCCTCTCACTGACGCCCCGGACCCACCTGCCCCGTCATCGTCCCCAAACCCCGCCCACGACCGAGCCCTTCGCCGTTTCCTCCCACGCGTCACTGTTGTTGATTGCGTGAGTTATTGCTGTTGATTCGCCAAGTAACTCCTCGCCCAGCTCCGGCTACTTAAACCCCATAGTCCCCGCTCCATTTTCCCCCACTCAATTCCCTCTGAACGCAGCCAGGCTGCTCGCTTTTCTCTCCACAACGCCGTTGGACCGACGAACTCCGGCGATCGATTGTGGTAAGCCTCGTGCGCGCCTCGCTCTCTGTTTCATGCAAGCTTGTCCGCTATCACCTTGCGCATCTCCTGATGTTCATTGTTTTCTTTATTTCGCACCAGAGCATCGCCTTCGACGACGACCGTGAGCACCCGACGACAGGCTTCACTCCGACGAGGAATCCCCACCGTGTCTGTGCGCCCCGACCTTGTCCAGCTGCACGTTGAGCTTCGTCGTGTCTCCGCGACCTCGGTAAGCACCAGCCCCCTCGCCCTGGCCCTCTGGTCTCGCCGGAACATCACTAGCAGACGTGCAGCCATCGCGGTAGCCATTTGTGCCGCCCGCTGTTGGTCAGAGCAACGTGGTCCGCTGGATCTGGATCCAGCGGATACGATTAGATCAACCCGCGAAGGGGTATGCGCAGATCTGGGCCATGCTTAGTTAGTTAGATCCAACGGCCCGCGATCGTGATCCAGTGCGAACCGATACCAGCGAATCAGAAAGCGCCGCATGGCTAGAGTTTAAATTTAAAATCTGGAAATAGATCTATTAGTTGTTTAAACTTGCAAAATTCATAACTTTTGATCCACACGTTCAATTTTTGCAAATTTTATATCATTGGAATCAGGAGAAAGAATTATATCCAATTATGCACTTTGTTTAATAAATTGCATCTGTAAAATGGGTTGTTTTTGCAGAGACATTTATAAGCTTATTTTGTATATAAAAAATGTATGGAAAATGTTCTAAGGGCCAAATTAATTTTATTTAGTGTATAATTGTTTTGTTTATGATTTAGTACTGTTTCACTTGTCTTGTTTGATTTAGAAAATCATCACATGGTATTTGCATGCATTCATATATTTTTGCTTGTATATTTTGATATGTGAATTTGGTGCTATCATTTTATGTGTAGATTTTGGTGCTAGTGGTGATTGTGATTGTGAGGATTGTTGCTACTCCCCCAACTACCAAGGCAAGTGGTGCTTCATATTTTTATCCCAATATTTTGACTATGCATTAGAAATATTTTGCATAGGGCTTGCATGAATAATTTTGCTAAGTATCAATATGCCATGCTCGGGAAATCCTAGTAGTGATAGAATTGTTAGAATTTCCTCTAAGTTAAGATACTTGCTATTGCCATGCTTAGCCTAGCTAGTAGTAACCAAGGATGGATTATATATACATGCTATGAGAAATATTTCTAAGTCCTTGACTTATGTTTTGCTTAATAAAACTACTAAGTGAATGAAACACCTGGGTGGAATGGAAATAATGGTTTGTGTTGAGTGGTTACACAAGGCCCATTTCTATGGTTTACCTTGTGTATCTCACTTGTGGATTGCCACCCAGGAACAAAGGGATTTGAGATGCCAAATGTTAAGAAGCTTCTAGTGCAGCCACATGGCATTATGGGCTCTGCCTGGATCATATAGGTTGCAATAACTTAGCCAAATGGACAGTTGGTGGTAGGAGAATGATAGGTTTGGAGCGCGTCCGTTTTGGTCTAAGGGAAGGCTTCTGAAAGGTCCTGTCTTGGTGAAAATCAAGTCTTGTGGGGAAAGTGCACAACCTCTGTAGATGGAAGAAACTAAGTACTTAGCCATGTCCCTGGTATTGGACAATTTGAGCATCAATACATGAAAGCTATCAAGAATCTCCTCATCCCAATTTTCTAAGTAAAAACTTGTGGTTGAACAAGGGGAGAAGGTTCACCAATTTCTATTGATGGTTCCTTGGGAAGGTTTTTACCAAACAAAAACTTAGTGATTTCAACTGATAGGTAAAACCTATTTTGAGCAAAGCAAGCCTAAGCCACACTTAGCCAAATTCATGTAGTAACTAGATGCTAATATTCTACTAAGGTATCACTTGCCAATACTATTCCAATGTATTGACCCATTGTGGCTGTAACTTGTGATGTTGCAGGTTACTCTGATGATGATTAGGGGTTATGAGTCTACACTCAACATGCTTGCCTGTGGCACATGAAGATGAAGACTTTTATTTATATTGTTAAGTTAAACTCTTGTACTAGCCTATGGCTATGGAGTTGTAAAAGACTATGTTTTCTCTGGAATGATGATGTAATAATGACCTTTGTTTCTATGTACTTCATCTTAAAGTGTGGATGCTAGCAATTGATCCAGGGACTAGCATTGCAATCACAGGGATCTTTACCTTTATAAAGGTGGGATCTTACATTACAGATGCTCTTGTTAAGATTAAGGAAGAGAAGTTAAAACACAAAGCTTCTACCTAGAAAAGTAGAAGATAGTTGGAAACCCAATATTAAGTGCAAGTGAATGACTTTGATCTTAAAGCTTCATGTGATCTTGGTTCTAGTGTCTCTATTATGCCTAGGAAGATTTATGAAATGCTTGATTTGCCACCTTTAGAAGATTGTTATTTGGATGTCCCACTTAATGATAATGCTAAGAAGAAACTCATGGGGAGTGTTAATGATGTTCTCATTATGGTTAACAATGCTTATGTCCCTGTTGATTTCTATGTTTCGGATGTTGAATACAATGATTCTTGTCCTATTACTTTGGGAAGATCTTTTCTTAAAACTGTTGGTGCCATCATTGATATGAAAGAAGGCACCATTAAATATCAATTTCCATTCAAGAAAGGTCTTGAACACTTCCCTATGAGGAGAGAGAAGTTGCTTTTTGATCCTCCTTTGAAAGCAAGGTTTGATGTTAATGCTTCTTCATTTGAAAATACTTGATTTCTTGCTTCTTGTGCCTAACTTAAAGACGTTAAAGAAAAGTACTTGTTGGGAGATAACCCAAGAGTTTCCTTGAGTATTGGAAGTTATTACTTCACTAATGACCTCTCCTTATCCTTTTTGTTTGCTTTTTGTGCCAATAATGACCTCTAATGAGAGGGAAGTAAGATTTGGGGAGTTGTTGTCCCGAAACAGATTTCTGTCCTCTACCATAAAAATTCGTGAGGAGTATCTATAAGTCGGATTGAGCTTAAAATTTATGAATAAATCCCCCAGTATGTTAGATAACTTTCGTTAGTTCAACACTTTTTGATTTGAGCAACAGAAGGTCTTCGAAAAAATCGGTTTATACCTGCTGGTCTGTTTTGACAGATTTCTGCCATTATTTGTATTTGCTTCTTATTGATTCCTTTTTGGGTTCTTTTTGGGAAATTGAGCTTTTTGAAGGAGTTTCTATAGAAGCTTGTGTTTTTGGTGAAAGTTTTGCTGTTCTAAAGCTAAACCCAAAGGTCTATTATCTTTTGAATGCACTAATGTTGCTAATGAAGATCGTGTGAAGTTTTGTATGAAGGAAAATTTCAGGTGTGGAGAGAGAATGATGTAATGAGATGAAAAATGGACAAAAGCTCAATCTTGGGGATGCCACCCCGGTGTCACCCCAAGAAATATCCAGGAGGTACAAGTGTCAAAGCTTGGGGATGCCCAAGGCATCCCCTTCTTCATCAATAAAAAGTTCAGGTCTTTCTAGACGCTTCGTTTTTATTGTTTCATGCACTGTTGTTTTGTTCTTGGAGCGTCTTAGTTTTCATTTGCTTTTCTTAGTTTGTTTAGTTTGCTTGAATAAAGTAGTTTGGACCCCCGTTCTCGCTGTGTTGTTTCAAATAAGTTGATTGGTGTTGGAAAGGAGTAGAAAGTTCTTGCTTGAAAGTGCAAGAGGAGCTTGCATTGACTGTGAGTTAGACTTTAGCATGTCATTATAGGTGTTGTTTTTACCTTATCTTAGTGATTATTGCTATATAATGACTTGTTCCAAACAATTGGGATTGCTTAGTGTGCCTTGAAGGAATCATGCGTTGTTTTAGCATGCAAAAGCATAGTATTGTGGTATTCTCCTTTGATGCTTTGTTTGGGTTGACTTGGCACATGCTCACACCATGCTATGACTATAAAAAAGTCACCATATCCTCTATGATCATTTAGTCCTTGACTTGTAGCACCACTCTATGCTTTGATTACTAATGTTTTGTCGTTCTACATGATTATGGCCATTATTGCTCTCTTAGTTGGTTGCTCCCAGTCTTTTGCTAGCCTCCACTTGTATGAGTAAGTTCTACTCATGCTTCCAACTCCCAAGCAACCAAGTTATTCCAAAGTGTCCACTATAAACTCCTATGCATGGTGTGTTACACCATTCCAAGTATATTATTGTTTTCAGCTATCTTCTAATTAAAAAGTATTTTGTTATGTGAAAACTTAGTGATTAAAGCTCTCACGAACTTGATCGCACACTTTATATTACTTTCCCCTAATAAACTTGAACCATTGTGTCATATATGTTGTATATGCTTGCACTTATACGTTGGAATTAGCAGAACCATGTTTTCATGGGTAACATTTTCAACATTGCACATGTACTTTGTACACAGTTGATATCATGCTCTTTTGTCTATGGATGTCGCCGTGTTAAATAAAAAGGGAGCTTGTAATTCCATGAAGTTATGTATTTTGTGTTAGATAAACGCTTGGGAAGCTAGCCTAAGCCATGCCTAATCATGGTGCAAACTTGCAGCATCACCATAATGAGCAATATGTGAAGCATCCTCAATAAAAACCTATGCAAATAGCAAATAAAAAGATCGCTGAGATGCTCATTATCTGCTTGCCTTGTCATTTTGGTTATGGGAAAGCTCATGTACCATGTGCAAGGGGTACCCCGTTTGCGGTTCTCTATGATACACATGTACTTACTATGACAAGAACTTACAGGTGACTAAAGTTGAGTAGCATGAGGTGTGGCCCTCGTATTCAAGGGACATGAGATTGCCAAATTAAACTTTGTCAATCATATACTCCATAGTTTGTTCACTTTAACCTTAATCACTTCAAGATGCTTATGATAGGGGCAATGAGGGATGAAAGCTAACAAGTACCATAATTTTTGGAAGCTCTTTTTGAAACTTGAAATCCCTGCTTCCCTTTATGAAGGGACTTTCTTCCACTATTATATTGAGTCTCCACTTTCTACCTTTAGGCACCAGTTAAGAGAGCATAGTTGCCATTCTTAGTTCTATGTGCAGTGTCCCAAAACTTATTGATTGATGCATATTGTTGATATTGCTTGTTCTTGTGCTATTTGTATCTAGTCACTCTTATGAACTTTGAAGGTGTCCTTTGCATATATTTGCTACTCCATGAGGGACAAACTGAATGCCACTATGCTATGTTTTCTGTATGTGAAACAAACAAACGTTTTTTCAATGCATGTTATTCATGATCTTTGTTTGTAGCCTTTCATGTTGCATGCATAGTTAATTTTTCTTATTTTTAAAAGTTCATCTTTCATGCACATGTTTAGAGTTCTATGATCCCAGCTTTCAAAGCTTGCAAATGGTTTGATCTTGGTTTTGATGGTGCATGTCACCTAAAAAATTATTCTTTTATCACTTACCTACTCGAGGACGAGCATGAGTTAATCTTGGGGATGCTTGATACGTCGGAAACGTATCTATAATTTTTGATGTTCCATGCTTGTTTAGTATCTACTTTGCTTTGCTTTGTCCACACTTTGAGGTGTTTTTATATGTTTTCTGGTACTAACCTATTAATAAGATGCCACGATTGCGTTACTGCTTTTCTTACATTTTTGGTTCCAGAAAGGCAGAAAATCAATATTCTCGGAATTGGACGGGACAAAATCCAAATTCAATATTTTGCCGTGGGGAACACGAAGCCGGAATACGAGACGGAGAGGACTCACCAGGGAGCACACCCCTGGCCGTGCGGGTGGGCCCACCCCGTGCCGGGGGGGGTGTAGCCGCCCTGGTGGCCCCCCTGCCTCGCCTCTTTGCCTATAAAAAACCCTCGATGTCTAAACCCTAAACACCCAATCAATATTCTACGAAACCGTCTATAGCCGCCGCCACCATCGTCCCTAGATTGGGGGATCTAAAGCTCTTCCTGGCACCCTGCTGGAGGGGAGATCATCCCGGCGGCCTTCTTCTTCATCATGCCAGCTTCCGGTATGAAGCGTGAGTAGTTCCACCTTAGACTACGGGTCCATGTAGTAGCTAGATGGTTGTATCTCCTCCTTGTGCTTTCATGTCTAGATCTTGTGAGCTCCGTTCATGATCAAGATCTCATCTATTTGTAATCATGCATGTTGTGTTTGCGGGGATCCGATGGATATTGAGATTACTATATCAGATTGATTAATGGTTTTGTCTTATTGATTCTATCATGTTTATGTTGTTTGTGATCTTGCATGCTCTCCGTTGTTAGTAGCTATCTTGGCCAAGTAGTTGCTAGTGACTCCAAGAGGGGGTATTTATGCTCGATAGTGGGTTCATGCCTCTACTTAATCAAGGGAAGTGCCAGAAATCTCTACGGTTGTAGATGTGTTGTTGCCACTAGGGAGAAAACAACAGTCTCTTGTTCATGGAACAAGTGGATTTTTTACCTTACACACTTTGCTTAAAGCAGTTGTTTGTTGCTTGCAACTTAATACTGGAGGGGGTTCGGATGATAACCCAAAGGTGGACTTCTAGTCATAGATGCAGTTGGATGGCGGTCTATGTATATTGTTGTATTGCCCAATCAAATCTCATCGGATCTTTTTGTCTAGTATTGCATTGTTATGCCTTGCTCAGTCCTGTCAATTGCCCTCCTGTAATTTGTTTACCCAGCATGCCATGTTTGTTTATCTAAGGATAACACCTCTAGTGAACTATGGACTCTGGTCCAATCTTTACCATTAATACATCTTCCACTGTTACTGTTTACTTGCTGCAAACCATCATCACCTTCCACCATACAGTTAATCCTTTGTTACAGCAACCGGTGAGATTGACAACCTCACTGTTAGTTGGGGCAAAGTCTTGAGTTTGTGTTGTGCAGGTTTCGATGTTGCTTGCTACACCTTTGAGACATTTCCTTCCTCCTACTGGTTCGATAACATCGGTTTCTTACCGAAGGAAAACTTGTTGCCGTGCTGCATCATACCTTGCTCTTGGGGTTTCCCAATGGGGCGTCAAGACGCATCACGGGCAACATCATCATTTCATATCCTATTCTTTATTGGGCGATAGTGGAGAGGATGACTTCGGTGGTGCGTGGCGGACCGCCCTTCGTCGGCAGGTACGATACTCTCTAGTCATGGAGGACTGCCTTTCTTAGCTATGGAGAGAGGGTCAAGGGCGGCCCTATCCACCACCCACTCTCATTTCCTCTTTCCTCTTTCCTCCCTTTCTCCTCCCCTCCTCAAAACCATAGCCACCATGGTCTCTCCCCTAATGGTGTCGCTATTGCGGACCAAATAGAAAACCAACGAGTAAGGTGTCGGTGCTGACCTCCTCTGAGTGGGCTGACTAGGAAGGTCTCATTGGCCTCCGAGCGTGTGCACGACGTTGCCGCCGCCTCCAGTCCAGATTTGCATATTGAAGATATACTTGTTGGGAATATGCCATAGAGCAAATCATGTATGATGTAATTTCCAATGTATTTATAAAGTTATTAAGTTGTCCTTGTATGAACATCTGATATGTATCATTGAATATGTGATTCAGTTAAGGAACTATGTATGCATGTTGTACATATTAGATTGTCCTTAGTCATCGAGGTTGTGCTAGAAACACAACTTACACTAATGTCAAAGCCGGCCGATGATTCGGTTCCACTTGTCACGCGCATGGTGTTTCTATTTTGACTTGCACAGATTCAACTAAAGAATTTAGCGAGTCGGACCGACCCATATTGAGATACACCGAGTAATTCGTTATTTGTATGTCTTAATAAATGTAATCTTTAGACTTGAGGTTGTCTCACAATCCGAGTTGTGGATCAACCGACTTTGGTTCTGTCAAACGATATTCGTCATAGGGCAGTTATAAAGGCAGAGTTTGGGTCGACAGACTATCAAGCTTCATGATGTGCATAACTGAGATGGTATTTTGCCCCTCTAACCAGAGAGATATTTTCTGGGACCTCTCGAGTGATATGATTTGAAAATCATGGTCATGCGCATCTCGGTTAAGTGTTAATCAGGATGATCGACTAGGAGTTAGTCGGATGAATCACATATCACGGATCGAGAAGAGAGTTTAGATATTAAAGGAATGATAATATTTCGTCTATGGCTCGACAAGGTATATAGTGAGGCAAAAGGGACCTGCCGTAAGTTGCATTGAAATGTATGTCGTCATGACTCTATGGTATTTTGGAGTCGGCATGTTCTGCTAGGAAGTTCTACCGATTGATTAGTTGTGACTCATACTCAAATCGTGTCTAAGTCGTCGTGAGTATGCATGGTTGCACACTTAAGAGCGAGAGCAAGTCAGATGAGAATCCGAATGAGAAGTATGTTGGTTGGGTTGGACCCGAATAGGATAGGGAATGAGTCAATGAGTTGTGTAGCGCACTATCACTCCCTATATATAGTGGGGTGCAGGCTGTCCAAGGTGCACGGTTAGACAGTTCCATGTATTGCAAACACTAGACCCATGTGCAGCTAGTGGTAATCCTCGTGGACTTGTACCTTGGCTAGATCTTGGGAGTTCTGCGTAGATTTTTTTGTTTATATCTACACGATCCAACAATTGTATTAGAGTGATAGCTTATAGTTTTAGGCCCTTGATCGCGCATATGTAATATGCAGTTAGCATTAGATTGAATCTAGTTGTTGTTTTGGTGGTTGTTCTATGAGATAGATCGGTTTTATAGAAGGTTGTGTCGTGTGCATGAACACGGATAGCAGGGGTACCAGATACCCTCTTTTAGAGATTCATAGAGGGGTGGCAAGAAAGCTCTAGACCATCATCTCTGATCGAACTTTCGGCGAAGCACACGAAGATGTACCTAGGTTCAGGCTGTCGTGATGGCTAACAGCCCTACTTCCTGCTTGTTGGTGGTATTGTTGTGGTAAGTTAGCTTACAATGAATTTCTCTTGTTTATGACAAGGGATGGGCTAACATAGAATGCTCTCACTCTTCTTCGCTCGCCTTGGTCCTCCTTTTATAGATCTAAGGGGATACCACAGGGGCTAGCTCACAGCTTTCCCTTCACTAGCTACGCGGAGTGAAGGAGGGAACATGACAACTTTTACATGTTATGTACACCGCGCCTAGGTCTCCGTCCGGTCCTGTCCTCTACATGCTAGTCCGGGTTCCGGGAATCCTTTTCCCGCAAACCGATCTCGGGTCTTGTCTTCATGCGCAAGTTTGATCCCGGATCTTCTCCTGTCCCGAGATGTGGAATCGGCTCGCCCTGACTGGGATACACGACAATCCTGTTTTCTCCCATCCTTGGGCGGGTCGTAGACACTGTTAAGGTACTATAATGCATGCGCCCTCTGCCTCTTGTCCCCCAACCCCACAAGAGCGCCTTTGTCTTGACTCCTCATTCTTGGTCAATACCAAGGATCGTCCCGGAATCGACAATGATGTTAGTGTTGACGTATCTTCCCAGGGCCTTGCGGGTCGCGGGATGATCCCTTCAGGATGAATTGAGCTTCACGTTGGCTTCGAGCACCCATCTCACTCATGCGTACGAGGAGCTAGTTGAAAGCTTGTCGGTGTCCGCGCGTCATGGGGAGCTGAAGTCCTCCCATGATGACCTTCTTCGACAAGACACATGGCTCCTTGCGGCTCGCGCACCCGCCAATGCAGATGCCCAAGATGCACGGAGGACTCTGGCCGCTATCTCCCATGAGCGGTCACGCGGCGCCTCCTGTCTTCAGGAGGTTGTGGACCAGATCTCGACGGCAAGTTGCAGGTTGTTGGCATACCCCTTCTTCCGCCGAGACACTTTCTGGGCGATCGTCAGGCAAACGACCACGCCAGGTTCTTCTTCCACCTATCTGAGCAGCTTCTTGGTGTGGAGCAGCTGATGCAGATCACCATTGATGCTGAGGGCAAGGTGGTGGTGTCAGATCCCAGTAGGAATCAGACCGAACTCCCAATCTGGAGTACCCTCAATCACTAGGGATTTTCTAGGAGGAGATATCTAACCCTAAAACGGGAAATAACAACAGGAAAGATAGTTGATAGTAGAATTAGCTTGATAGCTCTGTCGCTCCCGACACTGGGACTTATATAGTCTGGTACAGTAATTAAGTACGGTTACAATAATTAAACAGTAATTAAGCTGGTGATTGCTCTGTCGGAAGTAACAGCGATGCCATCTTCCATCCAGCCGTTGGTTTCTCCTCATTCCATCTTAGCCGTTGGCGCATAACTGGGAAAAGATAGACTGGGTCTGACATTGCCCTCTCCTGGAGATAGCACTTGTCCTCAAGTTACGTTGTCTTGGAACCATGCTTTTACTGTTTTGTATAGAATGCTGGGAATACACTCTTGATGAAGTTGGCATCTTCCCAGGGTGCGTCCTCAGGTGCTAAATTTTCTCATTCAACCAACCATTGTGTCACTAAGACTCCATTTCTAGGAAGGGATCTAGTTTCCACTACTTTTGTGGGTTCAGTCTTGATCCTTCCTTCTGCTGTGACTAGAGGTAATTCAGGTTGAGGAATAGCATTGGGTCCGAGGTGTTTCTTGAGTTGGCTTACATGGAATATAGGGTGTATTGTGACTCCATTGGGTAACTGAAGCTTGTATGCCAGTGTTCCAATTTTTTGAAGAATTGTGAAAGGTCCATAGAATTTGCTTGCCAATTTGATGGACTGTCTAATGCCAAAGCTGGACAGTCTGTAAGGTTGCATCTTGATATACACCATGTCTCCCTCTTGGAATGTCCTTTCAGTTCTCTTCTTATCTGCATGTTTCTTCATTCTGGCTTGTGCTTGAGTCAAGTTTTGTTTGAGTTGGCCAGCATCTGTTGTTTCTCCTGAAGAAAATCTTTGGCTTCACTATCTTGGGGATCTGGGGTTGAAACCTCACTAATCATGGGGGGGTGCATACCCATACAAATCTTGAAAGGGGGGTTACTTTGAGTGATGTGTGGTATGTAGTATTGTACCACCACTCAGCCAGAGGTATCCAAGCAGCCTATTTCTTGGGTTCCTGAAAGGTCATGAATCTTAGGTAGGATTCTAGGCACTGATTAACTCTTTCAGACTGACCATCAGTTTGTGGGTGGTAAGCAGTCCTAAGGTTGAGCTTGACATTCCAGGATTTGAATACTTGTTGCCACATTTTGCTTGTGAATAATCTATCTCTATCTGTTATAATGCTGATTGGAGGTCCATGTAGTTTGAATATGTGGTCAGTGAATGCTTGAGCCACTGAGTGGACAGTGTAGGGGTGTGGAAGTGCAATGAAATGGGCAGATTTTGTTAATCTGTCCACAACCACTAAGATTACCTCTTTCCCTTGTGATTTTGGGAGGCTCTCAATGAAATCCATCGTGATGTGTTGCCAAGACATGTCAGGTGGGTCTAGTGGTTGGAGGAGGCCAGGATAACTGTAGTGTTCCGCTTTTGCTCTTTGGCAAATTGGGCATTCTGCAATGAATGTTTCAATGTGCTTCTTTTGTCCAGGCCAGTAAACTATTATTTTGATTCTTTGGTATGTAGAAACCATGCCAGAGTGTCCTCCAAGAGCTGAAGCATGGAGTGATTCTATTAGTTTGGTTTGCAGATCCTTATCCTGCCCAATGTAGATTCTTCCCTTGTATCTCGGAATTCCAGCATGTAATGTAAAGTTGGAGTCTGCATCTGGTTGAATAGCCAATTTTTGGATTAATGCTTGGCATTGCTTGTCATGTGTATAGCTGCCAATGACTGAATCAATCCAAGCTGGATGCACTATAGTGATGGGCATGAGGGAAGGAGGGCTGTCTCTGCGGCTAAGTGCATCAACTGCTTTGTTTTCTTTGCCCTTCTTGTAGTCAATGGTGTAGGTGAATTCGAGCAGCTTCAAGAGGAGCTTCTGTTGGATTCCCTCCATGAATTTTTGGTCATTCATGAATTTTAGACTCTTTTGGTCTATTTTGATGATCATGGTGCTACCCAATAGGTAATGCCTCCGTCTTTTGAGTGCTTCCAATATGGCCATTGCCTCTTTGTCATAAGTGGACATTGCAGCTGATTTTGGTCCTAAGGTTTTGCTGTAGAAAGATATTGGTTTGTTGTTCTACATGAGTACTGCACCCAATCCATATCCACTGGCATCCATTTCTATAGTGAAGGGTAGGGAGAAATCAGGCAGGGCCATAACTGGTGCAGATACGAGGCTCTGCTTGAGCTGTTCAAATGCCCTTGTCTGTGTCTTTGTCCAATGAAAGGAATTTTTCTTCAATATTTCATGCAGTGGTCGACAGATCAGACCATAGTGTTTGACAAATCTTCTATAGTAGCCAGTTAGACCAAGGAAGCTTCTTAGCTGGGTAATGTTCTTGGGGATGGGCCAGTCTTTTACTGCTTCAATCTTCTTTGGGTCTGTGGCAACTCCCTCACCAGATATGATGTGGCCTAGGTACTCTACACTGTTGGAAGCAAAAACACATTTGCTTTGCTTAGCAAATAATTAGTGTTTCCAGTGTGATCTTGAGATGTTGCAAGTGCTCTCTTTTGGTCTTGCTATAAATTAAGATGTCATCAAAGAAGACAAGCAGAAATTTCCTCAAATGAACATCAAATATTATGTTCACCAGGGACTGGAAGGATGTTGGAGCATTAGTAAGCCCAAATGTCATGACTAAGTATTCAAAATGACCAAAATATGTCCTGAAGGCTGTTTTGGAGATATCACTTGGTTTCATCCTTATCTGATGGTATCCAGATCTCAAGTCAAGTTTGGTGCAAAAGGTGGCTCCATTGAGTTCATCCAGGAGGTCCTCAATGACAGGAATTGAGAACTTGTCTTTGATTGTTTGAGCATTTAGTTTTCTATAGTCAATACAGAGCCTCCAACTACCATCTTTCTTTCTGACCAGTATGGAAGGAGAAGCATAGGGGCTATTGCTAGGTCTGATAACAGAAGATTCCAGGAGTTGTTTGATCTGTTCTTCCATTTCATTCTTCTGTTTGTGGGGTACTCTGTATGGTCCGATCATTGGGGGAATTGCTCCTTATTTTAGTGGAATTGAGTGATCACATTCCCTCACTAGGGGTAGTTCAGTTGGTTCCTAGAATATGTCAGTAAATTCAGACAGAAGTTCCTTGAGCTCATGATCATCAGTGCTTGGTGGTTTAGTTTCAGCTGACATAGGGAAAATGATGTAGCCAGTTGCTCCTTTCTGGAGCTCTTTGTGTAATTTACCAATTGACATTAATCTAACTTCCTTGTTCAGAGACTGATCTTGGAGGATAATTTTCTCTTTGCCAAGGTGCCTGATTTTGATTTCCCTCTTGATGTAGTCAAACTTGTCAGGGTTGTGGGACAGCATCCAGTCACCTCCAAAAATGATGTCATAACCATTGAGTGGGATGATTTTGAAAGAATTTTCAAATGCATGCCCTTGAATTTTGTATGGTATTGATTGTACAGTGGCTCATGTTTGCAGTTTGCCTCCACCAGCAACCAGTACAGTTTCTAGTGAGTTGGTGATGGTTGTATAGTTGATCTTTGTTGAAAATTTCATATCCATGGATGTATGGGTGCTGCTAGTGTCTATTAGGGCTATTGCTCGTTTGCCTCCAATCAGCACACTGAATGTGAAGTTGTTCTTGTTGTTCTTCCCCTTGACAGCTTGGGTGGATATTTGCATTATATGTTCAGGTTCCTTGGTGTCATGTTTTTTTATGCTGTCACCGGGGGGGAGATAATTCCCACCTAAATTTATATTGCTTCAAACTTCGTGTTTACAACATACAAAGGGATAGATGGTCACGCCACATGTCAGTGGCCAGCTGTGCATCCGTTTTTCTGAAACGGTGTGACCATAATGTGAGGTCGGATATGATGTTCTTGATGGTCACCGCGGTGTCCTGGTCTACTGATCTAAAAACCATAGCGTTTCGTGCATCCCAGATTTTCCAGAGAATTACCAGTGCTACGGAGCCCCAAATGGATTGTGGCAGAGCATTTGGCAGGTGCATCGACCATATGTTGGTGAAGTAGAGGCCGCTCGTGCGTAGTTGCAGTCGTTGCCACATAGCTACAGCCGCAGGGCAGTCAATAAATAGGTGTTGTCGATCTTCCATGGGGGCGAGGCACCTTGGGCATTTAGAGTTGGGGATGATGTGTTTATGGAAGAGGTTGGCTCTGGTGTTTAATCTGTCGAGCTGGAGCAGCCACCCGAAGACCTTGACCTTCATGGGCACCCTGGTAGACCAAATGTGAGAGGCGTGGGGATCAATAAGCGTCGTTTGAATGGAGTCATATGCCACCTTGGAGGAGAAGCAAGATCCATCTAGTAGTGTTCTGCAGTCCCCTTCGTCTGTTAGCGCCACGTCCTGCAACAGATTAGGTAGAGAGGCAAGCTGCTCGGTTGCTGTATTAGTTAGGCGGTTGCGCAGGTCACTATCAATCCCATTAAGTAGAACATCATGTACGAAAGCATGCTGATGGGTGTGGTGTGAGTATAATGCGGGGTAGGCGGTGGCTAGGGGTTCTGGGAAAATCCAAGTGTCATGCCAGAATTATACCGATCTGCCATTGTGGACAAAACACCTAGATATTTGGGATAACAGTGCAATGTGTTTAGATAATCTTTGATAAGTATGATGGAGTGGATGCAGTGTGAGGGCATGGCGAGTTTGTCAGGATCCATTGTTTCCAAGGCAGGTTTTTAGCATGCAAGAATTTGTAGCAAAATTTTAGAAGAAGACAAACATTTTGTGCCTTTAAATTTTTGACTCCCATTCCCCCTAAACTTGTAGGTGTGCACACCTTGTCCCACGCGACCATACATTGAGCTCCCGAGCACGATTCCTCAGCAGCCCAGAAGAACGCACGATGGCGGCCATCGATGGCATGGGTGACGGAGGCGGGTAGTAAGAAGGTCGACATGAAATATGTGGGCAGGCAATCCAAGACTGCGGAGAGGAGGACTAGTCGTCCTCCTTTGGATAGTAGGGAGGCAGACCATCCAGATAGGTAGTGGTCGCATCAATCTAGGATCGGTTGGAAGGCTGAGGCTGGCAGTTTGCTGGCGGAGAGGGGTAGCCCTAGGTAGGTCTGGAGAAAGGATGAGGTGGTTGTTCCTAGGATGGAGGCGATGGAGGAAGCAAAACATCGGGGATGTTCATGGGGATGAATGTGGTTTTGTCGAAGTTAATCGAGAGTCCAGTGGCTTCGGCGAAGTCTAGGAGAATTTTCTTGAGCTCGGTGGCTGCGGTGGGTGTGGCTCTTAGGATGATAAGCGTGTCATCTGCGTATTGGAGCACATGGCAAGGAATGTTGTCTACTAGAGGATGGGCCAGCATATTATCAGCGCATGCTAGATGGATTAGTTTTTGTAGAATGTCGGCTATGGTGATAAAGAGGTAGAGTGATAGAGGGTCTCTCTGGCAGAGGCCCCTTTTACATTTTATCCATGGTCCTGGTACTCCATTTAGTAGTACGGCCGTTCTACCTGTGCGTAGGAGGAGGTCGATCCATGCACAGAATTTTGGCGGGAACCCTCTGTACTTTAGTAGTTTGAGAAAAGATTCCTAGCAGACCAAGTCGAAGGCTTTGGGGAAGTCTAGTTTTATGACGATAGTTGGCGCCTTCCGTTTGTGGCAGCAGTGGAGGATGTCTACCGTGAGGACGGAATTATCTGCAATACATCATCCATGAATGAAGCCCGTTTGGTTTGGGTCTACGATGACAAGGATTAGTTTTTGGAGTCTGTTGGTGAGGAGCTTTGAAATGGCTTTGATTGGGAAGTTTTGTAGGGAGATAGGTCTAAAGGATTCAGGTGATCTGGTGTTATCATTTTTTGGGAGTAAGATCATGTATGCCCGGTTGATGCCTTCAATATTTGAGTTGAGGTTGTAGAACTGGTCGAAGTAACGCATGATCTTTGGTTTGGCCGTAGTCCAAAATTTCCTGTAGAAACCAGGGCCAAAGCCGTCAGGTCTAGAGCTGGCAGAGATATTTTGTCCTAGGAAGGCCGATGCTATTTCATCTAGGGTAAAGGCTTCATCAAGATAGGAAAAGGCATGGTCGGTAGGAGCGTAGATTGTGCCTAGGTCAAAGCGCCAAGAAGGGTGAAGGTTGTTCCGAAGAGATTAGTGTAGAAGGAAGTTAGAATTTTTATTTTTTGGTCATGGTTTGAAAATTCGGAGCCGTGGTGCTCTATAGTGGCACCAATGGCCAAAGAACCATTTCTGTCCATAGTACCTGCATAGGCCTGGCTCATTGAACTTGGTTTCAGGTCTGGTCTTTGACTTGTCAGGCTCTTTCTTGGAGTTGGGAATCTCAGCAGTTGGTTGAGGTTTGAGATGATACTGACTGTTGAAACCGCTTCTGGCAGGGTTACTAGAAGTACTGAATCTCTTAGTTTGGTTGGATATTGTATCTTTGGTTGCCTTTTCCATATTCCTGGCATATTGAACTGCTTCATGTAAGGAAGTGGGTTTCAGGTTTTTCATGTGGTGGGCGATTTCTCCTCTCAGGCCATTGATATAGCATTTAATGTAATATGCTTCCTTGACCTCAGGATTCTATTTCCTGTATTCAGCCCTTTTTTCTTCAAAAATTTTAGTGTAGTCATTGACAGAGGAGAGACCTTGTTTAATGGAATTGAATTCTTCCACAACATCATATTCACTGCTCATGGTGAATCTTTGCATAACTACTTTGCTGAATTCCTGTTAGGTGAGGTTTTCATCCAGCACCCCTGAGTTTCTGAGCCATGTGTCTGCTTTACCAGTGATGTATAGCTGGGCATAATCAAGTTTTGCAGTTTCAGGTACATGGACCATATTGAAATATTTGGTTGTCATGCGTAGCCACTCTTCAGGGTTTGTTCCATCGAATCGAGGGAAGTCCATCTTTGGAGCTTTGGCTATGGATTTATAGAATTGGGCATCTCCATCTAGTTCCTGATGTCTGTACCCCTGTAATTGTTGCCCCTTTCTTGGTCTATTTCTTGTCTATCAGCATGCTCCTGATCAGGGTGATGGTGGTATTGTGGGTGGTGAATGTGTTGTTGTTGTTGTTGGTTGTTGTTTGCTTGGGGGTTGGGTTGGTGAGGATGTGGTTGATTTGGTTGAGGTAGCTAGTTAGCTGTGTTGTAATAGGGCTTCCAGTTGGGTTGTGGAGGGTGGTAAAATTGGGATGGAGGTGGGACGTAATATTCTGGGTTGAGTGGTGGCATGAAATTGGGGTTGTGGTTTGGGTAGTGAAATGGGAATTGAGTTTGTTGTGGAGGGAAAAGGAAAGGGTTTGGGTGGTTGTTTGGCTAGTGGTAGGGTTGTTGGGTTGCTGGGTAGTAGAATTCATGGTAGTACTCTTGGTTTTGAGCATCAGGGAACTGCGCTGGGTAATCGCCTTGCGTCGCTTCCTGGTCAGCCGTCTCCTAGTAGTGAAAATCATACCTTGGATCAGGGGCCTCACTGTGTCTGCGCCAGTGAGGGGGTTGAGAGTGTCCACGAACGGGCTCTGCTTTATTTGCTCGATTGAAGGATCCTTCAGCATGGACAGTAGCAGGAGCAGGATCCGGTGGCTTGTTGCGTTCTGCCGAGAGGAGAGCGGTGAGTTGTGACATCTGCTGAGTCAGTGTAGTGAGCTTCTCCTCGACCCCAGCGACCTTGGAGCCAATTTCTTTGGTGCGCGTGTTGACATGCTCCATGTCGAGTTTGATCGCCGCTAGTTCCGCCGCCTCGGAGCTCTCGGTGTTCTTGGATTTCGGCATCATCACCGCCTTCGCCTTTCTACCGCCCACCAAGGAAAAATCGCCACCAGTAGCGCACGAACCAGAGTCATCACCGGGATTTTACCGCCGGAGGAGATGTTCCCCAGCAATCGTGACGAGCCCTCTGATTTGCGCCCGAACACTGCCGCCGCCGCCAAGCCACCGCCATCAACCTCGTCAAGATGGACGTCTTCGCCACCAGCGCCGCCGTCGACATAACACCCCGCCGCCGCGACAAGGGTGAGGAGGGTGGGATTTTACGAGAGACCCCAACCACCGTTGTCACTCCCTGTCGATTCGCCGCCATGGATCTGGGTATGAGTCACAGATCCTTTGCTCGAAGAAATTTCTTGGCCAAGGACCGATTTGCTCTGATACCAATTTGTCAGATCCCGGTAGGAATCGGACCGAACTCCCGATCTGCAGTACCCTCAATCACTGGGGATTTTCTAGGAGGAGCTATCTAACCCTAAAATGGGAAATAACAACAGGAAAGATAGTTGATAGTAGAATTAGCTCGATAGCTCTGTCACGCCCGACACTGGGACTTATATAGTCTGATACAGTAATTAAGTATGGTTACAATAATTAAACAGTAATTAAGCTGGTGATTGCTCTGTCGGAAGTAACAGTGATGCCAACTTCCATCCAGCCGTTGGTTCCTCCTCGTTCCATCTTAGCCGTTGGCGCATAACTGGGAACAGATAGATTGGGTCTGACAGGTGGCCGAGGCCACTACCTCCCATCGAAGGAACTATGGTTCGGCCCCTCCGACTCCGCGTCCAAAACTAAATCCGTCTTCGAGATGTACATGGAGACGACGGTGCAGTTCCCTGATACAAATTTCGGGTCGAGCCGGACAATCTCACACCACCTGTAAGGGAAACCCGCAATCAGCGCACTTCTCCACGCCATGAGATCGATGGAGCCGGCGAAACCTGAAGAACCGAGCCAGCTCGTAATCCCCGGCGCCGTCGCGCCGTTCCCCGTCCTAATACACCACATCAACGACAATACCCAGGCGCTTTTCAGCATCTCCGACAACACATCGCGCGCCGTCACCATACCGGAGATCACCGGCAGGTACTTTCCGACGTCCTACGGTTGGATCCTGGTGCTAGGCCCCCCGCCCGATTGGGAGACTTTCCTATGGAACCCACACAGCGGCGAGCGGATCCAGCTGCCGGAGATGGGGGTAATCGGCGACGAGATCCTGGATAATAAGAGGTGTTCCTGCCTACTCTCTGACGACGTCGCGTCCCCGACCTGCGGCGTCCTTATCTACGACAGAGCGAGCCCCAACATGTGGTACTGTCGCGTCAACGGCGGCAGCCACGTCTGGCTCTCGTACGACTACGACATCGGCTCCATGGACGTCCCGGACGAGACCTGCCAGGCGGTCTTGGTCGAGAAGAAGAAGACGTTCCACACCATCGCGTCCTTCAAGGGCAGGTTCTACTTTGACGAGTCGGCGGACAGCCGGACACGACCGGCACGCTCGAGTTCTCGGGGGACGGCGGCGACGAAACCGAGTCTCAGTTCGGCGACATGGACGTCGGCTGGGTGGAATTCCCCGACGGATCGGCCGCCGCGGACATGTTCATGCTGGAGTCCGGCGGCGAGCTGTTCCATGTGTGCGTCTTCTACACCCTGCCGTGCTTGGATGCGCCCTCGGGGTTCGGCGTATACAAGATGGACTTCTCGGAGCCGCCGGCGTGGCGCAAGACGGACGACATCGGTGACAGGGTGTTCCTCCTGCAAGGGGAATTCAGCGCGTCGTCGTCCTGCTCGGCCAGCGAGTGCGGGCTGAGGAGGAACCTGGTTTACTGGGTCAACAGCCGGGTGGACGTCACCTGTCTCTACGTTTTCGATCTGAATGACGGAGGAATCACGATGGTGCAGCCGTGCCAAGGGACGCCTGACCCTCTACCGAGACCTCCTTTCTGGATGCTGCCTGCTGCATCTTCCTGTCAGTAGGCCCTCCCCCGTCTGGAAATATCTAGAAATACATGTCAGACTATTTGTTAAAAAATTGATGTATCTAGGCACATCCATATTTAGACATCTATTTTTTGTTTTAGACAGAGTGAGTAATTTTTCTTACATTTATCTTAGATGTTGAAATACCATTATGTTTGGTTAATTTAACTGAGCAACTACATATGATTTATACTCCCTCAGTTTCAAAATATAAGATGTTTTAGATTTATGAAGAAATATATTTAGACTTATTTTAGTGTCTAGATTCACTCTAAACGTGAGTAAACCTATATACTAAAAGTAGTCTAGTTACATTTGATTTATAAAGCTAAAATATCTTATATTTTGAAACGGAGGAGTATTAGAGATAAAATATCGGGCACCAGAATATAAAGTGGGGGCATGTTCAGATGTTATATGTTTCGATTCTTCTCTTCCAGAGTATATCTACGAGTTGAAAGTTCATGCATTGCAAAGTCCCCTATTTGTTCTCGCAAAATATATCGCTAGTTCGGAATGCGTGGCTTGCCATACCGTTGGATTTAGGAGAATTTTGTGTGTTATAAGTCCATCGACATATGATATTGCATTTGGTGTTGTGCTCGGTCTATTTTTTCTACTTTATTAGTAGTCCACATCCTATTAATAGAACATAAAATGACTTAGTAGTTCATCGATATTAGCAATGCACCACACCGATCGATCCAATACATACAATAATTATCATGGAAAGTAAATGACCAATTAAACAGCACACACATCAGCCGAACATTCAAGATTGGATCTAGTGTATGTTTGGTTCATGCCATCTTGTGCCTACCAATTTTTGCCAACCATTGGCTGGCCAAAATATTGGTTAGGAATTCTTTGGCCCTATGTTGGCCAAAAAGTTGTGAAGAGAATGTGAGGTAAGATTACTATTTTACACCGTCATGGAATTCACAAAAAGAAATGCCAACTATAAGATCACCATTTTAGGACTCCTTGGCAGCGAAAACTGCAGTCTTGCAGCACTTTCACGGAGGAAGTCACCCCTGCTCTCCAATGTCTCAAACTACAACCCGCCTAATTCATCAAGGCAATATTGACCCAGACCAAAATAAAATAGAGGAATTAGTGGAAATAGATTCAAGTCAAGCAGAGGTAAATGAACCGCACATGTTATAAATGAAAATGCTATCAAAACAATGCATCTTCTATCAGAAATGTGCAGCTTTATTGCCATAACGACACCGAGTCGGTAAACGGGTACTCCCTCCGATCCATATTAATTGTCACTGGATTGGATGTATCTAGCACTAAAACATGTCTAGATATATCCATTTCTGCGACAAATAATATGGATCAGAGGGAGTACATCTTTTCCAATCAACTAAAAACAGTGTTACCCTAAAAAAACTAAAAACAATGTTGACTTGCGTACAGAAATACAGGAATATAACTATGATTAATGGCCCCTTCTTTTTAGCTTCTTGTCCAGCTTCTTCCAGAATCTATCCTCGACCAGCTTCTCCCAGAATCTCATCTGCCAAACTCGTTTATACTTTTAAATTGACACTGAAACTATTAGTTAAGAAGTTTGAACGAATTTTGAAGATGAGATTCTGGGAGAAGCTGGTCGAGGGTAGCTTCTAGAAAAAGCTGGCCAAGAAGCCGAAAAGAAGGGGGACTAATGCTACATCTATGGACCCTTTCTACAAGATTTTCTTAGGGGCGCCTCACATGTACAGCAGTGCTACTGGAGAGATACCTCGGCCATTCTTTATCTACCTTCTATAGCAACTTAACAACTAATCCATTTGTTTACTTACACACGAAAACCCTGCAGATATATTAGGAAATTCTAAGACTAAGAACCTGCCGCATTGTTGAGTTGTTCGTCTAGGACATCCTTTTGATCTGCACAGAGACATAAATCATCCACTCATTTGATGAAGTCAATGTACCTAAATTAAAAAAAATCAGTGAATGGAGGAATTAAAGTTTCAACAAATATCAGCTAGAGGTAATTGCAGAACACTTTATACCTATCATTGCCGAAAACATAACAAGAATAACCTCAAATAGAAACATTAATTTCAGTTCATATATCAATATAAGAAAACGTTCCACATTTTCCGGCTTATTATACTACCGTTTAGGATTTCAACTTCAACATGCTATATGGAGTCTACATCCTCTCAGTTTCTGTTACCTGCTTTACAAATCTAAATAATTTCTTCAGTATGTATTTAATTTTTAGACAATACATATGACTACTCCACAATCTAAAATAGGAAGCTACCTGAAGGCCAGAACTCTAAAGTACATGAACCAAGAGCCACCTACTAAGGAAGAGCCCTGTTCAAAAAAAAACTAAGGAAGAGCCACCTACTTTGAACCTACTAAGAGCAACTCTAAACGATCCCCTTTCGGCCTTTAGAGGACTTCTTTTCATCTGCTAACGCCCGGGGATGCACCGAACCAATTCCAAGCGGCCGTTAGCGGAGAATTTTTTTAGTCCAGCCCCTCCGCGGCCCCCAAATATGGCCGACCATGGGCGTTAGACTATATTTTTAATCCTCCACCTCGCCGCTTGAGCCTCTCTGACCCTCCACCGAATTCTCGCTGGCGTTCACACCGGCGACCACCATCCACCTCCACCCGTAGCTATGAACACCCGCCGCTTGTTTCCCCTCCGTTCCCCCCACTCGCCGGTGCTATCCGTCACCGGAATCGCCCCCGGTAGCCGCCGCATCAAGCTAGACGCCCGCCGCCGATTCAAGGTCGATTCCGGCCCCAGCAGGTCGTTTTTTTTGGCAAAAGGGACATCGGAGCATGGGGCTCGTAGATTAGAACGCCTCGGACCAGCACGGGCCGACCACGATCTTTGGGACGAGATTTTCGACCGGCATCGAGCTCGAGCTTCGTCAACGCCCGTCCATCGCGTTGCACCGGCGTCGGGATTTCTATGACCGCCGCAGGATAGCCCGGTCGTCGTGGAGCCCTGGCGGCGTCCTCAGCCCTTTTGCACGGCTCAATCGTCCCAGTCGTGGCCTCCACCTCCGCCGCGCTCAAGGTATTCGATGATATTGCACTACGAGTTTTTCTTTTTTGTTTGTTGGCAACCGGCCTGATCGAGAGTACCTTTGGAGACGGCTTTGATGATGATCGTGAACGAGGATTTTCGGAGGCCGAGGCTTGGATTGCAATTCGGTCGTGCTTGGATCAACAGGAATATGGCATTCATTCTTTGGATTACCTGGCTCTCTAAATGATCTCAATGTGTTGTCGAGGTCACCACTATTTTCACGGCTTATCTAGGGTGAAGCTCCTCCTTGCAAGTATGAGATCAATTCCCATGAGTACACAATGGGATACTATCTAGCTGATGTGATATATCCTCCATGGTTCACATTTGTGAAGACAATTCCGCGACATCTTTGTAATACTCCCATGAAATCACACTTCGCAACAGCATAAGAGGCTCAAAAGAAAGATGTGGATAGGGTCTTCGGTGTGCTTCAGAAGCGCTTTGCCATTGTGTGTGGACCCGTGGAGTATTGGAAGCCGCAAACACTAATAATGACATGTTATGTCATTTTGCATAACATGATCATTGAAGATGAGAGAGATATGCCACCGAACTATAGGTATATCTCAAATGAAGACCCTGTGGAGCATGAGCATGACCCAAACATGATCAACCTGTTTCTCGAAATGCATCGAAAAATCGAGAAAAAAGTTGAACACAATAAGCCGCAAGAAGACCTTGTTGAGCATCACTGGCGTCTACACGGCGGCACCTAATTATGTTTTTCAATTGTTTGATTTGAAACAATTTATTTTATTAATTAATCGGTGTATAATAATGAATAGTTAGACTTATTACATTTTATTTGGTTTGTAATATTGATACTTTGGTTCAAATAGGTTGATTTGCAAAAAGTAAAATTTAAGTCCTCTAAGTTATTAGGGATCGAATCTGCGGTGCTAAGTTTAGAGGGCCAAATATAAGATTTTAAGCTTTAGTCCGGCCGAAAGTCTTCTAAGTTTTTAGGAATAGGTTAGAGTTGCTCTAATGCTAGCCGCAAAAATGAGAAATTACAATTACTTTGGCGACAGAGATAAAGACAAAGAGTAAAAGATGCAAAAGCCAAATCCACAATACACTCCCACCCCACCTATCCAAATTAATCAACTCAAGTTTTAATGCCTAGATACATGTGTATATAGATAAAGTTGAATCAAATAATTTGGATCCTTCATACATGCGTATATGGACAAAGTTGAGTCAATTAATTTAGATCAGGAGGAGTAACAGTTTAGAGCAAGATTAATGTGCGCATCCATTTGGTGAAAATGTAATTTTACCTTGTCCATGTCTCGCTCCACGGCTAGAACTTAGAGTTGAAGACTATGATGACTTATGCTCGGGTTCACAAATTCTTCTGGACCAAATCTTCCCTCTGTTTAGCCACACCGACCTCCTCACCTAAACGACCGTCACGACAGGCCCCTCAATAGCCCCTGCCTACACCTCACCCCGTGCACCGATTTATCATTAAACTAAGAAAATATTTTCTCTAGCATATATCACATAATTTGCGTTTTGTGGAACCTATTCCAAAAGTTACACCTAGCTCCAGATGTTTAGTTTCTTTTTTCAGGATAAAAGGTAGTACTATATACTGATATACAGGACGTGGCATTTTTGCTCCTGGAATATATGCACCTTTTATTTGAATTTGATTTTCTTTTTCAAAATTTGAAATGCTAAAAAAATTCTAAAAAACATGTGCATGTAAAACTTCAAGTTTTAGGTGCCCGCAAAGTCGTTTCACAAAAAATAAACATTTTGGATGGTTTGTGCAAAACAGACAAAAAATGGTGCTAAAATAACGTGCTTCACGATACACAAAATTGTCTTTTTTACATAGCACACAAAACATATCGATTTTCGGTGAAATGACTTTGCGTGCACCTCAGACATGAAGCTACACATGATCATATTTTTTTCAAAATTTTTAATTTTTTTAAAAATATTTTTTTTGCACCCGTGTGTAAAAAGGGGTTTCCGATATATACAATACAAGTTGGATTTGACCTCTAAAAATGATGGCAAGTAACAACAATGGGGATTAGAGTGAAGAGGACTCAGAGCGAGGCTCTAGAACGGTTGTATCGTGGCTGCATGAACATCGCTTTATCTGCCACGTGCTCTATACGGCTACTACACATTGTCTGTACAAGGAAACGATGAATAAGCCACCTAGTTTGCACAACTTAGAGCAGCACCAACTTGCGCACCTCCTCCTCCCAACTCTTCGCAGGAGCGCTGCCACATAGGCACATCGTTTCACTGAACAGATTGCTATCAAGATGCTTATTAAAATATGAAATGTTAGCACGAAGGAGAGTACTGCTAGGGTAAATAGTTCAGGAACAAGCCAGATATGCAATGTGCGCACAATGCAGTTAAGGTCTGCATGCTGATGGTATGGAACCTGAGAGTTTGTTGCCACTGAGAAAACTGCAGGCAGAAGGTAATAATTCAGAGGCAAGATTGCAGGAATATGTTTCTATTTTGTCCATTTACCTAACATTTGATTTTTTGCATAACTTACATGGTTTGCATCCGAGTCAAATTTCCAATGCTGTCTGGCAGCGATCCTGAAACAGTATGGTTTCTTAGATCCCTGTAGCACAGAACATGGTTCATACTATGACACCAATATTCAACACAGTTTACTGAACCGTGGTATCATTCTTTCAGCCAAATGGACACACCTAATCTCTGCCCACTCTTATGAATCTCACATACTAATACAATATATTTATTTAATTGTTGAACTATAGACAGAACCTCTGGCACCAAGAATATATTTTCAAAATGTTAGTCTTTAATGCCCGGGTCACCGATGAAGATACCTGCGCCTGCACGATAAAGCCTCTTCCACAATCAAATGTAGGGCCAAGTAAGGAGCCTCTGAATTAGCGTCTAACAAAAAAACAAGTGGATTTTGAGACATATGATAACATGGGCTTGTTGGCTGTAAAAAATCAAATCACATCAGAGAGCAACACTACTAAGAAAAGGGTTGTTCGTGGTGCACCTAAAAAGCCCATCCGTGGCGCACTAGTGATGCGCCACTAAGCGTACGCTGCGGCTAAAAAGTGCCCGTGGCGCATTACCCTGGGCGCTACGGTTATATGGGGATAGGCGTAGCACACTACCAGGTGCGCCACGGGTAGGGGTACAGGTGCGCCACGGATGTTTTTTTTCGAAAAACAAAAAAATGCAAAAAAATCCTCGTTTTGAATTGCAAAATCAATCGGGTCCGCATCGCCGCCGTCGCTGGAGCATGGTGGCCGTGACCACCGCAGGGAGGTGCGGCAGGCCGTGGCCGTGCTAGTCTTCGCCGGCATCGAGGAAGAGAGGGAGAAGGAGTTGTGGCTGGAGAAGGGAGGAGGTCGCTGCAAGGAGAAGGAGGTCGTCATCGCCGCTCGTCGTGAATGCAAGGAGGAGGCCGCAAGGAGAAGGAGGTCGTCGTCGCTCGTCGTCGCCGCTCGTCGTGACTGCAAGGAGGAGGCCGCAAGGAGAAAGAGGTCGTCGTCACTGCAAGGAAAGGAGGAGTCCAGAGAGAGGAGAAGGGGAAGGAGAAGAGAGAAAGAAAAGGAGAAGGGAGGACAATGAAAGGAGGAGGGAGGAGAATGAAAAGGAGAAGAGGGAGGGAAGAGAAGAGGGGTAGGTGGGCGGGGTAGGGATTCAAAATTTGAATCCCGCCCAACTTACTCGTAGCACACTAGATGGTGGTGCGCTACGGGTAAGTTGCCCTATTTTTTTTCTGTAGGAAAAAACAATATTTTGACCATAAATTTTACTCTTTTCAAATTTTAAAAATCTAAATAATCGCTAAACGACCGTAGGTCGTTGCGAGCGGGTGTGGAATCTCGTTCTTGTCATTTTGGTATATTATACGATTTTTTTCGATATCGTATGCAAAAGTTACGGCCATTTTACCGTGACATGACTTTTTTTTGCAGATAAAGTCGAAATTATTGTTTGTTAATTTTTCTACAAACTATACCACATTACCTACCTAAATATGAAAGGATTATATTTTTGGAAGTGTTTATCATTTTCTTTTATTTTTTGCAAAACCTAAAAAGGCGACCCACGGGGGTGTAACACTACGGTTCTGAAAAGACCGTACCTTCTATGTGACATGTCAATCCCTGGATCGGTTCATTGGCCCACAATAGAATAAGATGAATAACATAGCAAAATATCCGTGTATCACAAATAACAAAGATCTAGAGTATCATTATTACAATAAAAGCTTAGCTCAAAGCTAGCTCAAATTATTCAAGTAACAACATAAATATAGTAAATCCTCCATTCTTCAAATTGCCCACAAGTGAACAAGTGCCGAGTGGAGTACCATGTCCTAAATCGATTACTCAGAATCGGAATATCCTGCAACATGAAACGTAGCATCCCCGAAGGGTCAATACATGGAATGTATGACAAGTAGAGCTATTAAAGGAGACAATAGAGCTAACATCTACATGCATATTTGGCAAGTGGAGTTGTGGCTAGCTTGCATTTGTAAATACCTTTGTCCTACTTTCATAAATAGTTTTTGATTTTCTTTGAAAAGATCCCAATTAAGTTAACCCATCAACATTAAAGCAATTATGAAATTAGAATGAGCGAGAAACATGTCATGGAATCGACATCAAGCAACTCAGACGTCCATAACCGGGGACACAGCTAATCGATTAGATTATACACCCTGCAGGGGTTAGTACACTTTACCCATGTGACTTGGCCAGCCCAGCTCGTACCATCACTCTCATTTTGGGTGATGATAGGGAGAAGTCCAAGAAGAGACCATTCGGGAAGTAGCTCTCCAAACCCGACACGCACCGGTCCAACCTACCAAAATTCTACATCTCTGGATACGTGGGTTCGAGTTACCACAACCTACTGAGTCCAACCAACCATCCATTTCATTATTAGCACATGGTTATACACGTAAGCTACAAAATAAAGAAGCCAATTATTTTCTCTTGATATCTGGGTGCCTTTCCGCAATGATACCACCAAAAATTATCAATCCCATCACACCTAGGAGATTCATTGATTAAGTTGTTTTAGTTTTCACAAACCAACACATTTAAAAATAACTTTCAGTGATGTAACCCAGCCCTCGTTCATCATAGCATGGCTAAGCACATCTACCAACGGTGGTTCATCTACAGGAAAGCCCTACCACATAATAGAACATAGCATAGCGATAGTAATATTCTACACATGCATCTACAAAATACACGACAATGCATTAAAAATAGTAGAACAACATCATGAACAAAGTAGCATCTACTTTCCTTGGCTGTAGCGGTCGGAAGAACAATCCACACACGAGCAAACGTTGCACTCGTCACAATCTACACGATACAATTGCAATCATAAACAAACCATCCACAACCATATGCAAACAAAGACGATGCAAGATGCATGCATGACAAGTTGAATAATGCTACAGTAGCATCACATAATCTTATTCAGTATACCTATTGTATGCATGCATGGAAATTATTTTGAGTACAAAGAAAACAAAGCATGCAATTTATAATGCTCAAATAATAGAGCTAGAAACTAAATAATTAGCCACTGCTAACATACTGTTTGTAAAATCTTGGAAAATTTCCACAGCGTAGGCAACTCATAATAGAATCAGTACCAGTTGGAATTTCTCAAAAAGGATTTATATAATTTCCTGAGTAATTAAAATACTACAGTAAGCCTTTAAATAGATTCTGCAAATTCCAATACTGTAAGCCTAACTTTTTAATTCACTGTAAGATTCTCCTTGTTCTACTGAATCCAGGGACATCTCATTTGAAATTTTTGGAGTTACAAAACTTATTCTATGAATTAATTACTCTAAAAAGGGAATTAAATCATTTAATTAACCAGGAAAAAACCTTGCTGTAAAAGTATAAAGCAACTTTACAGCAATATTCTACGTGAGACACTGAATCCATACATATTTTATTTGCAATTTTTGGCCCAGTAGATCTAAAGATATGAATTTTACAAGTTTTAGTTATTTTCTGCCAATTAAATCGAATTAAAAATTAATCGATCAAATCTGACCGTTTGACTACGCCCACGTGGCACGCTGGCGTGGCGGTTGACCGGTCAGCGGCTAGTGCTGATCTTTCCACAGTCCATCTGGACCGTTGGATCGAGATCAAGCTGCTGGGAAGCAAGGTGGCGAGCTCACCGCCAGGTGGCGTTAGCGGGTGGCGTTAGAGGCGTCTGACGACATGGGAGGTGACGGCGGAGCTCGTCGGCGTGGCGGTGACGGGCGAGGCGGTCGGGGGCGACGGCGATCGGCGGCTGGAGCGCGGGCGGCGGCGTCGCGCTCCGGCGAGGAATCCCTGGCGGCGGCGGGCTCTGCAGAGGGGGAAAATGAGGTGGGGCGAGTCAGTCAGCGGCGGGGGAGCTCACGAGGGAGGAGAGAGGGCGTGGGGTGGCGGCGTATCACCTCGTCCACGAAGTCGGCGGCGGCGAGACGGCGATGTCGGCGGCGGCGAGCTCGGGGCGAGCTAGGGTTCAAGAGGGGGAAAGGTCGCGGCTAGGAGGTTTATGGGGCGGCTCAGTGAGTCCTCGCGAAACGGGCCGCAAAATCGGGCGGCGACGGCGTCGCTGTCCGGCGGCAGGGCGGCGCTGACAGTGGGGCCCACCTGCTGCTGGTCGAGGCTGGGCGGCGGCGGACAGAGCGCGGGCTGCTGGTGGCTGGGCCGCTGGCTACCGCACTGTCTTTTTTTTTTCTTTTTTTTCTTTTTCTCAGACGAATTGCTTATCTGAATTTTGACAGAAACTGTCTGAACTGTCCAAGAAATAAGCAGAAATTCAGTTTGCCATATCTTTTGCTACGAAGCTCCGATTGAGGCGATTCAAAGTGCTACGGGTTCGTGGCGGAACCCTATATGCACCAGTGCCTTCCATATACCCAAAATATAATGTTCTCACAGTAGCATGTTAAAACCAAGTGGTCATGTGTAGGTGTCAAAACACAAATGCAAGTGGTTTGTTTTATCAAAACCTTTTCAAACCGAAATTTTGCATGGATGATCATGATGCAATGCCATGAATGTTATGCAGTACTAAATCTAAAATTTGGGATATGACAAGACTAACCCTCTTAAGATGAATCTCGTCCCCGAGATTCGGCGTGGCTAGCAAATAGGTGTGGGTGGTCCTCTCGGATGTCATCCTCACGCTCCCAAGTGGCTTCCTATTCGGTGTGATGGCTCCATTGCACCTTGAAAAACCTGATCGTCTTGGTACGGGTAATCCTCTCCGCTGTCTCCAGTATCTTGACCGGCTTCTCCTCATAGGTCAAGTCATTCTCAAGCTGAACCTCCTCTAGTGGCACCGTGTCTCTCAATGATGTATCCACCATCTCCGGCTGGCACTTCTTTAGCTGGGACACGTGGAACACATTATGGTCGGCAGACAGAGCCTCTGGCAACTCCAACTGATAAGCAACCTCTCCTTTGCGTGCTAAGACCCGATATGGTCCAATAAACCGAGGTGCCAGCTTACCCTTGATTCCAAACCTCTTAATTCCACGTAGTGGCGACACTCTGAGGTATGCTCTATCACCTATCTCATACACCACTTCCTTGCGCTTGGCGTCAGTGTAGCTCTTCTGCCTTGATTGTGCTACCTTCAGTCTGTCCCTGATCAGGGCGACCTTCTCCTCAGCGTCCTTGATCAAATCCGGTCCAAACAGCTGACGTTCTCCTACTCCATCCCATAGCAATGGTGTCCGGCATCTTTTCCCATATAGCACATCGAACGGCGATGTCTTGATGCTGGTTTGATAGCTGTTGTTGTAGGAAAACTCAGCATACGGCAAATTCTCATCCCAACAAGAACCATGAGCCAAAGTGCAAGCTCTCAGCATATCGTCCAAAATCTGATTTACCCTCTTGGTCTGTCCATCAGTCTGGGGGTGGAATGCCGTGCTAAACTCCAACCTAGTCCCCAATGACTCGTGCAGCTGACGCCAAAAGTGCGATGTAAATTGGGTGCCTCTATCAGATACAATGCTCTTGGGAACTCCATGTAGGAACACAATTCTATCCATATAAATCTTGGCCAACTTTGCACTTGTGTAGGTCGTCTTCACCGGTATAAAGTGGGCTACCTTGGTCAAATGGTCGACCACTACCCAAATGGAGTCGTATCCCGACCTGGTCCTGGGCAATCCTGTGATAAAATCCATTCCCACTCTATCCCACTTCCAATCCGGCACGGGCAATGGTTGTAGTAGTCCTGCTGGCTTCTGGTGTTCTGCCTTCACTCGGCTACATACATCACATAAGGCAATGTGCTCGGCGATGTCTCCCTTCATGTTGTTCCACCAGAATCTGTCCTTTAGGTCCATATACATCTTCGTATTGCCCGAATGTATGGAATACGGCGAGTCATGAGCTTCCCATAGAATCAACTTCCTTATCTCCGGATCGTTGGGAACGCACAAACGATCTCCATACCACAAGGTTCCTTGCTCATCCTCGCGGAATTCTTTTGCTTGATCCTCCTTCATCTTTTCCTTTATTTCTTCCATCTCCTTGTATCCTACTTGAGCCTTCCTGATCCTGTCCTGTAGCGTTGGTTGGACTTCCATTGCTACCAAATATCCTTCTGACACTACCTCCAGTCTAAGGTCCTTGAACTGCTGGCACAAATCCTCGGGCAATTCCCCAACAGTCAATCCATTGGCATAGACCTTCCGGCTCAGAGCATCTGCTACTACATTGGATTTTCCTGTGTGGTATTGCAGATTCATATCATAATCCTTGATAAGTTCCAACCATCTCCTTTGCCTCATGTTCAGTTCCTTCTGTGTAAATATGTATTTCAAGCTCTTGTGGTCGGTGTACACATCACAATGTTTCCCCATTAGGTAGTGCCTCCATACTTTGAGCGCATGCACAACCGATGCTAATTCCAAGTCATGTGTGGGATAATTCCTCTCATGGTGTTTAAGTTGCCGCGAGGCATATGACACCACTCTCCCATCTTGCATCAGCACACTCCCAAGTCCCTGTCGAGAAGCATCACAGTACACTTGGAAATCCTTCTGAAGATCTGGTAAACACAGAACAGGTGCGGTCACTAGTCGACGCTTTAGTTCCTGAAAGCTGGCTTCACACGCATCCGTCCATTCAAACTTCCTCTCCTTCTTCAGAAGTTCCGTCATCGGCTTAGTAATTTTGGAGAAATTTTCAATGAACCTCCTATAATATCCAGCAAGTCCCAGAAAACTATGAATATCACCCACATTCTTGGGTGCTTCCCACTCAGTTACTGCAGTCACCTTGCTTGGATCAACAACGACTCCTTCTCCTGACACCACGTGTCCAAGAAATCCAACTGTGTTAAGCCAGAATTCACACTTACTGAATTTGGCATACAGCTTGTGCTCCCTCAGCTTCTCCATAATCAGTCGCAGATGTTTCTCATGCTCAGCATCATCCTTGGAATATATCAGTATGTCATCAATAAACACTACCACGAACGTGTCCAAGTACTCCATGAATACCTTCTTCATCATGGTCATGAAATATGCCAGAGCATTCGTTAGTCCAAAAGACATAACTGTATACTCATATAAACCATACCTAGTGGTGAAATCAGTTTTTGGTATGTCCTCCTCCCAGATCTTCAATTGGAAATAGCCCGATCGCAGATCAATTTTGCTAAACACCTTTGCTCCTTCCAATTGATCGAACAAATCATTTATGTTCGGCAGGGGGTATTTGTTCTTGATGGTCACTTCATTCAGCGAGCGATAGTCCACCACTAACCTCTTGCTGCTGTATTTCTTCTCCACAAATAGAACATGTGCACCCCATGACGACGAACTAGGCTGAATGAATCCCTTGTCCAACTGTTCCTTTAGCTGTTTCTTCAATTCCTTCAGCTCATCCACATCCATCTTGTATGGTATCTTTGCTATAGGTCGTGTTCCCGGCATCAGATCGATGAGAAACTCCACATCTCTGTCAGGTGGCATCCCTGGCAGCTCTTCCGGAAACACGTCGGGGTACTCCTTAATCACAGGCACAGTATCCATGCTAACCCCCTTAAGAGAATTCAGCTTACACCTTCTCGGTCGCACAGCCGACTTGAACCTAATCCTCTTACCATCCGGGGTTTTGAGTGAAACTGCTCGCTGTGCACAATCTATGTGTCCCCCATGCATAGACATCCAATCCATACCCAGAATTATATCTAAACCTTGTGATTCCAAAACTACCATATGTGCAATGAAATTATGTGCTCCAATCCTCACAGTTAAGTCGCGGCATCCCGCGCTAGATATCATATCCCTTCCAGGTGAACTCACTCTAATAGACCCTTTCAGAGACTCCGTAGGTAACTTATACTTATCCACAAATGCCCTTGATATGAATGAATGCGATGCACCAGTATCGAAAAGTATAAGTGCAGGGTGAGTGTTGATTGGAAACTTACCAATCACAAGATTAGGCTCATCTGGGATCTCCTCCACATTCATGTGCTTCACTGTGGCCTTCTGGTTGTTGCTTGGCTTCAGTCCCTTCTTCTCCGGACAGTTGTCTGCATAATGTCCCTTCTGGCCACACTTGAAGCATGTCACCTCACTCAGGTCCTTCTTCACAAAGCTGCGGTCACGGTTGCGGTCATGTCCACTGTGTCCTCCAGAATGGTGGGTGTGTCCTCCCTTGTGGCTGTGGCGGTTGCTCTTGTGGCTATCATGGCGATGTCCATCGCCTCCATGGTTTTGGCGGTCATGGCTTCCATGGTGCCCATGGTCACTCCCTCCATGCTTAGAGTATCCATCATAAGAAGTGTGAGTCTTGTGGTGAGAACTAGAGTGGTGATTGTTGCTCTTCCTCTTGCGGCTTTCCACCTGCTTGTGCTTCCCTTCTAAGATTCTGGCCTTGTCCATAAGCTCCTGGAAAGTGGGGAAATAGACCACCAACAGCTGCACTGAAAGCTCATCACTGAGGCCATCCAGGAATCTCTCCCTCCTTTTGGCATCAGTGTCAACATCCTCAGGTGCATAACGAGACAGGTTGTTGAACTCCTCAATATACTCAGCCACGGTGTGGTTGGTTTGGCGCAAGTTGCGAAATTCCTTCCTCTTCAGGCTCAGAACTCCTGAAGATACGTGGTTGGTCCTGAAACCTTCCTCAAACATTGCCCAAGTCACAGTGTCCAGAGGATGGGTGATCTGAAAAGTGTCCCACCACGAAGCGGCTGGTCCCTCTAGTAGGTGAGCGGGAAATCTCACCTTCTCAGCATCTGTGCACCCAACAGTTACCAGATCTTTGTTGACTGAACGCAACCAGTCGATAGCAACTATCGACTCCGTTGCAGTAGAGAACTTCGCTGGCCTTAACCTCAGGAACCTAGTAAGAGCATCTCCCTGAGGCTGGTTGTTCCCATTGTTGTTGTTCTGAGCTTCCATGAACTGGGTCATAACTTGGGTCAGCTATGTCTGAGCTGCCATGAGCTGCTCCAACTCAGTGGGTTGACGGAGGGGAGGCATCTGCGGTTCAGCACAGGTAATTTTAGAAAGAATCGATTACGAAAACAGGATTCTACCCATGCATTATGACCAAACAACAACAAAACAATCATAGACAATCTCAAGCAAGCAACACATCAGCAAGCAAATGATCCAGCAACATCCCAGGGGTTATCCTAGTAGTATACGTCTACTGAAATAGTTTTTAGAAGAGTTGGCAAAAGTTATCTACACAAAAGGTCAACAAAGCATTAAAACAGGAATCTGCCAGAACAGTCCAGCAGTGTTCACGAATTTTTCTACCTGACTTAAACTCGTCAGGAATTTTTGATGATTTTTGTGTATACAGAACAGAGAGTTTCATACCAACCCTGTTTTGTTCAGATTTTTCCCAGTTACCAATAAAATATGAAAATTCGTGCAGTACAGCTGTGACAGCAGAAAACTGCAACAGGAATAACTCAGATATTAACCAAACTTGCCATAACTCTTCCATAAAATTCGCACAAATAATCCTGGGATATTGGAGTACACATAGGAGCAACTAAACACTCTTAAACTAACAGTAATTAAGTATTACATCGATCGAGACTAATCCTAACGATTTTTCCTAAGGAAGACTAATTGGTGGACTTCTATCTACTTCTTGAAGAGGTTGCGGTAGGTCCTCGCACTCATGCGTTGGCGTTTCTGTCCATGAACCAACCATGGCGGCGGAGTATACATCTCTCCTGAGTCATCACTTGAAATCTCGAACTCCACTTGTTCTGGATCCTCCTCTTCTTCTTCATTCTCTGCTGCGGCTGCAACAACTTCATCTCCTCCACCATCATCGTCTCCATCACCATCATCCTCGTCCTCATCATCATCATCGTTCCCACTGTCATCATCATCATCATCATCATTGTTGCCATCATATCCATTGTCATCATCAGAGGGTGGATTCAGCTGTGCTTGGAGAGCGGCAATCTGGGCTGTCATCTCTTCAATAGTTTGATCCCTTTCCTGGACGGTCCCTTGCAGCTGTTGTATGGCCTGGTTGTTTTCCTGCACTGTTCCATTAAGCTGAGCTATGGTTGCATCCCTGCCTATCAGGGCACTCTTCAGAACATCCGCAGCTTCATGCAAGGTCTCTATCTCCAGTCCTTGGACCACCATACCATTGCTGGCAAAATCTGCTATCTCCTTTACCATCATCACTTTCTCAGCTAGAGCTCCATTCTCCCTTTACATATCCTCTATGTGCCTCCGACGGGGCGGCATGTTGTTCCTGTCGCCCGGGTAACCACAACGTTCCCATCCTCATCACGCCCCCCGTAGTCATGGTAGGGTGAGTCTGCAATGTGTGTTGGACAAGATGGCCTTTGGCGTGACAGTGGCTTCATGCAGGGCCAAGTTTATTCCAAGTCCCATTCCATGGTATGTCTTGGTGTAGATCAGATGCACAGGGTTTGGCAAGGCGGCATCCCTGAAGATGAAAGTGGTGATCTCCCATGCATCCTCACCATATCCTTAGGTGTACAGCCTCCTTCCCTTGAACATGGGCAGTGACAATCCCAATGAGTGCGAGAGTTGTGCTAACTGTCTTGCAAAGGGCCTTGGTGACTCCATGGTTGCATACTCAGTCCTGACTTCTCCCATCTATCAATTAAAAGAGGAAAGTGTGAGAATAGCATATGGTAAGAATTTACGAGAGTGAAAGGCATCAGATGAAAGACAGAGTTAATATAAGCTTTAATAATTCTATGGCTTCCTAATCCAAACCTAGGTCACGATCCTACAGTCGACACACGGGCTCTGATACCATCTTATAACACTACGGTTCTGAAAAGACCGTAGCTTCTATGTGACATGCCAAACCCTGGATCGGTTCATTGGCCCACAATAGAATAAGATGAATAACATAGCAAAATATCCGTGTATCACAAATAACGAAGATCCAGAGTATTATTATTACAATAAAAGCTTAGCTCAAAGCTAGCTCAAATTATTCAAGTAGCAACATAAATATAGTAAATCCTCCATTCTTCAAATTGCCCACAAGTGAACAAGTGCCGAGTGGAGTACCGTGGCCTAAATCGATTACTCGGAATCGGAATATCCTACAACATGAAACGTAGCAGCCCCGAAGGGTCAATACATGGAATGTATGGCAAGTAGAGCTATTAAAGGAGACAATAGAGCTAACATCTACATGCATATTTGGCAAGTGGAGCTGTGGCTAGCTTGTATTTGCAAATACCTTTGTCCTACTTTCACAAACAGTTTTTGATTTTCTTTGAAAAGATCCCAATTAAGTTAACCCATCAACATTAAAGCAATTATGAAATTAGAATCAGCGAGAAACATGTCATGGAATTAATATCAAGCAACTCAGACGTCCATAACCGGGGACACGGCTAATCGATTAGATTATACACCCTGCAGGGGTTAGTACACTTTACCCATGTGACTTGGCCAGCCCAGCTCGTACCATCACTCTCATTTTGGGTGATGATAGGGAGAAGCCCAAGAAGAGACCGTTCGGAAAGTATCTCCCCAAACCCGACACGCACCGGTCTAACCTACCAAAATTCTACATCTCTGGATACGTGGGTTCGACTTACCACAACCTACCGAGTCCAACCAACCGTCCATTTCATTATTGGCACATGGTTGTACACGTAAGCTACAAAATAAAGAAGCCAATCATTTTCTCTTGATACCTGGGTGCCTTTCCGCAATGATACCATCAAAAATTATCAATCCCATCACACCCAGGAGATTCATTGATTAAGTTGTTTTAGTTTTCGCAAACTAACACATTTAGAAACAACTTTCAGTGATGTAACCCAGCCCTCGTTCATCATAGCATGACTAAGCACATCTACCAATGGTGGTTTATCTACAGGAAAGCCCTACCACATAATAGGACATAGCATAGCGATAGTAATATCCTACACATGCATCTATAAAATACACGACAATGCATTAAAAATAGTAGGACAACATCATGAACAAAGTAGCATCTACTTGCCTTGGCTGTAGCGGTCGGAAGAACAATCCACACACGAGCAAACATTGCACTCATCACAATCTACACGATACAATTGCAATCATAAACAAACCATCCACAACCATATACAAACAAAGACGATGCAAGATGCATGCATGACAAGTTGAATAACGCTACAATAGCATCAGATAATCTTATTCAGTATACCTACTGTATGCATGCATTGAAATTATTTTGAGCGCAAAGAAAACAAAGCATGCAATTTATAATGCTCAAATAATAGAGCTAGAAACTAAATAATTAGCCACTGCTAACATACTGTTTGTAAAATTTTGGAAAATTTCCACAGTAGGAAACTCATAATAGAATCAGTACCAGTTGGAATTTCTCAAAAAGGATTTATATAATTCCCTAAGTAATTAAAATACTACAGTAAACCTTTAAATAGATTCTGCAAATTCCAATACTGTAAGCCTAACTTTTTAATTTACTGTAAGATTCCCCTTGTTCTACTGAATCCAGGGACATCTCATTTGCAATTTTTGGAGTTACAGAACTTATTCTATGAATTAATTACTCTAAAAAGGGAATTAATTCATTTAATTAACCAGGACAAAACCTTGCTGTAAAAGTGCAAAGCAACTGTACAGCAATATTCTACGTGAGACACTGAATCCATACATATTTTATTTGCAATTTTTGGCCCAGTAGATCTAAAAATATGAATTTTACAAGTTTTAGTTATTTTCTGCCAATTAAATCGAATTAAAAATTAATCGGTCAAATCTGACCGTTTGACTACGCCCACGTGGCACGCTGACGTGGCGGTTGACCGGTCAGCGGCCAGTGCTGACCTTTCCACGGTCCATCTGGACCGTTGGATCGAGATCAAGCGGCTGGGGAGCAAGGTGGCGAGGTGGAGCTCACCGGCGGCGTCGGGTGGCGTCGGGGCGGCGGCTCCGGCGAGTCTTGGCGGCAGCAGAGGGGCGTACGGCGTCGGGAAGGTGACGGCGGAGCTCGTCGGCGTGGCGGCGACGGGCGAGGCGGTCAGGGGCGACGGCGATTGGTGGCTGGAGCGCGGGCGGCGTCGCGCTCCGGCGAGGAATCCCTAGCGACGGCGGGCTCTGTAGAGAGGGAAAAGGAGGCGGGGTGAGTCAGTCGGCGGCGGCGGAGCTCGAGAGGGAGGAGAGAGGGCGCGGGCTGGCGGCGCATCACCTCGTCCGCGAGGTCGGTGGCGGCGAGACGGCGATGTCGGCGTCGGCGAGCTCGGGGCGAGCTAGGGTTCGAGAGGGAGGGGGAAAAGGTCGCGGCTAGGAGGTTTATGGGGCGGCTCGGGCGGAGTCCCTCGCGGAAACGGCCGCGCGAAAATCGGCGGCGACGGCGCTGTCCGCGTCCGACACGGCGGCGGCGGCGCGCTGACAGGTGGGGCCCACCTGTCAGTGGCTGGAGGCTGGCCGGCGGCGGATAGAGGCTGCCGCGCACGCGGCGGCTGCTGCTGCGCGGGCTGCTGGTGGCTGGGCCGCTGGATGCCGCGCTGTCTTTTTTTTATTCATTTTCTTTTTTTCTTTTTTTCAGACGAATTGTTTATCTGAATTTTGACAGAAACTGTGTGAACCGTCCAGAAAATAAGGAGAAATTCAGTTTGTCATATCTTTTACTACGAAGCTCCGATTGAGGCGATTCAAAATTCTAAGGGTTCGTGGCGGAACCCTCTATGCACCAGTGCCTTCCATACACCCAAAATATAATGTTTTTCACTGTAGCATGGTAAAACCAAGTGGTCATGTGTAGGTGTCAAAACGCAAATGCAAGTGATTTGTTTTGTCAAAACCTTTCAAACCGAAATTTTGCATGAATGATCATGATGCAATGCCATGAATATTATGCAGTACCAAATCTAAAATTTGAGATGTGACAGGGAGGGAGGGGGTGGAGTTGGTGCAGGCCACTTAGCCGTAGGGCACTAGGGCAGAGTGTCCTACGGCTAAGTTGACCCAACTGCTGCAGCACACATGGCCGTAGCGCACTAGATCAAGGTGCGCTACGTCTAAGTGACACATCCATAGCGCACCTTGACCTAGTACGCTACGGGTATGTTGCTGCGGCCACCTATGTCCTGGCCCACACATAGTCGTGGCGCACCACCACCATGTGCGCCACGCTTATGGCAGTTAGCCGTAGGGCACCTGTGGACAGTGCGCCACGCCTATTTACCCGTGGGGCACCACTAGCAAGTGCGCCACAGAGGTGTGGATTACCTATAGCCGTTTTCCTAGTAGTGCAACACCTAAAAATAATATGCTAAATAGAATAAAAAAACACTGATCCATACCAGTGAAGGAACAACAAGTTCGAATATAAGCAGTACTTAAGCATAAATGAAGTCCCAGAGATATATCTTCCATGGAGGCTTCGAAAATTTATACTCCCTCCGTTTATAAATAACTGACTTGAGTTTATCTAGATTTGAATGTACGAAACCATCGTATCATAAGAATCGTACAGACCACCGTCACAAGTCTTCGGCGAGGGGAGTGTATGTGCCAGGGTCACCGGCAAGGATACATGCGCCTGCACGGTAAAGCCTCTTCATCGATTAAATGCAGTTCCAAGTAAGGAGCCTCTGAATTACCAAACTTTAACTGTAGAGGAATTGAAGCAATTTCAGATGATTAGACAGATACCAAAATATGTTGTTGCTTGCACCTGAGTTAAATAAAGTGTATGAAGAGATTAAGCAGGAATTTTATCCAAACAACATGCACTACTACTATTTACTGGAAGTCCAGAACCCTGCTATTTCTTTCTTCCTTCATTTAACGAAACATTGGAACAATGATCATACCAAAGAATTAAGCATGAAAAAAATGAACTGGATGCAGGGACCATGCTGATGTTTACATATGCCGCGTTAGTTTACATATGTTGCGTTATACCTAGCCTGTATCGTATATATCCCAAAATCTCATGGAAGTCATATTATATCACGATCTGCCCCATGCATTACCTATTTTGTCATGAGAGCATGAGAAACTGGATTTTGGGATAAATAGAAATAAAAAAGATACACGGAAAGAGCAAGGTCTACCTTTTTCTTAGTTCTCAGTTCTCACCAAGACAATTGTGGAGCTTAAGAGTGTCGATGATTAAGTCTTCAGTTCTAGTGGAAATCTGCATCAAGCAGGTGATAGATATTGCTTTTACTTTTATTTATTTATAATTTATTTAAGTTTTACTAATACGAAAACTTGTGCTTGACAATCACACGGTAGAGTTGGGGACACGAAGAACTACTTTTCTTTATAGGTTGCTTGAAGAAGGAAACAAAAGAAGTCTCTAAGACAATTCTCCAAGAGTTCGATATCGACCCTCGAGTAGGAAAAAGACGCTTGCTACAACACTATGCACTTGGAGTCCTAACGAGTTGGTACACATCGGAGTTGTTGCATCAATCGGACAAAAATTTATGTCCAGTCACGTGCCCCAAGGCCGTTTCTGTTCGGCGCGGCCCAATAGCGTATCCTGCGTGCCGAGGACGTCCTTGTCCCTCATGGCTCCTTGCGGGCACGCCGAACACAATGCATTGGCGATGTGGCGACGCAAAGTGCTATGCAGGCACAACTTGCCAGCGACACATCCAAATCCTCACACATTCTAACGCGCATCCTTTGCTCAGCGCCTCCGACCCCTCCCAAATCACCACCGCCATCGCTCACCTCGATGTTGGTAGATCGTCGGTGCTTGAATCCTCCCTCACCTCCTCCTTTATGTCTAGCAATTCCATCGGTGTAGGCGTTCTTTAGCATGCAACCGACATGGCGCCTCGCGCGCCTGCCTTGCACTCAAGGTGTTCAGCGGTTTGCTTGGATAGGCTGCAATTTTGGAGTTCTTCTCTGCCTCCCTACCAGGCCATGGAAAACAACGACGAGATGATGATCCATGCATTGTTGGAGGAGGATGCCGAGAACAAGCACGATCAGGAGCAACACATTATCCTAGCTTGTCTTCTCCCCCGGTCCATGACATGGAGGATCAAAGCATGGGAGAAGGAAAAGCATGCCAACGTAGAGGTTGGAAGGGCATATTATGTTGTACATGGACTATTTTGCTGACGATGCAACTTATAGTCCGAAGGATTTTTGGAGACGCTATAGCATGAACGAGGAGCTGTTCATGACGATTATTCATGCTATTGAAGAGTATGATGACTATTTCATGCTAAAGAAAGACTACACCAGCACGGTTCATTTCTCCGTAGTTCAGAAATGCACTATTGCCATGAGTATGCTTGCATTGGAGCACATGGAGATTTAGAATATGAGTATCCACGCATGGGTGAGTCCACAACCATCAAAGTGCATGCATAGATTCCATAGAGCAGTAGTGGGGAAGTTTGGTGCAGACTACTTGAGATGGCTAAATGAAGCAGAGACTCCTAGGATCATGGAACAAAATGCAGTGAGAGGATTTCCTGGAATGCTTGGAAGTATCGACTGCATGCACTGGTCTCGAAAAAATTGTCCATTTGCTTGACAAGGTTTATACAAAGGACATACTAGAGAGTACAGTGTGGTACTTAAGGCTGGGGTAGATCAATTTGGCATGCTTTGTTTGATACGACAGGATCTCATAGTGACATTAATGTGTTGCAGCGCTCACCAATATTTGCGAGATTGGTTGAAGTTCATGCTCCCTCCTTGAAACTACGAGATCAATGGCCATGCATATACCAAAGGGTCATACCTAGGTGATGGCATTTATCCAAGGTGGTCGACATTTGTGAACACTCTCCCCGATCCTCTAAGTCTAGCAAAATCTCACTTTTCTTCATGCCAGGAGAATTGCAGGAAGGATGTCGAGCATGGATTGGGTGTGCTACAATCTTGATTTGTAGTTGTCAGGTACCCTCCTCTTACTTGGTATCAAGATCAGATGTGGCATGTGATCAATACTTCTGTGATCATGTACTTCCTCCGATCCATATTAGTTGACTCAAATATATCTAGATACAGATGTATCTAACACTAAAACTTGACTAGATACATTCGTATCTAGATGTGAGACTTTCCTCGGGATAATTAAAACTTCGTTCAAAGGCCAAATAAGAACGAACGACTAAAATATTGGAATTTATACATATCGATGTATGTAGTCCATTATGTGTAGTCGTAAGCGATGGATTTCAACTTCATATGCTTTCTCCGGAAATTTGAGTGAATATTCACTTAATGAGAAAGAAGTATGAAATATTTTAAAATGTTCAAAGACTTTCAAGATGAAGTAGAAAATCATTGTAACAAGAAAATAATTGATTTATGATTTTATCATAAAGGGATTTATTTGAGTTGCAAGTGTAACAAGAAAATAAATGATTTATGATATTATCATAAAGGAATTTATTTGAGTTGCAAGTTTAGAAAAACACCTAGATTTACATCTCCCAAAACACCATAGGAATATGGAGTGTTTGAGATTTGTAATGGAACCTTGTTTGACATGGTTGGATCAAAGGTGTTATTTATAAAACTGCCATTATGTTTTTAAAAGATTAAAGCTTTAGAGACTACCGCTTTTACACTGAAAAGAGCTCCATATTGATCCGTTGAAATGACACCATGTAAGTTATGGTTTGGGGTAAAACCCAAGTTGTCCTTTCTTAAATTTTGGTATGCTAAGCATAAGTAAGATGTTTACAACCAAAGTCGGATGAGCATGTCTTCGTAGGTTATTTTGAATAACCATTGGGTATTCCTCCATAACATCGAGGACAAAAGGGTTTGTCGCTTGAAACGTGAAGTTTCTTGAAAAAGAAATTTTTCGCAAAAGTTAAGTGGAAGGACAATAGAATTTTGATAAGGTTAACGAACCTTAGCTATATGTGCTGAGTTGCGCAGGGCCGAAAATCGTTCCGGAGGCATCTAGAATGATCATGGATCACGTGCCTCAAAGGTTGTGGTCACGAAGGTCTAAGTTCCTATTGAACCAAGTAGGTCGGATAAACAATCAAATGCTAAGGTATCAGAGTAAATCATTATTGTTTGACAATGATGAACCGACTACATGCAAAGAAGCGATGATGGGCCCTAACTCCATCAAATGGCTTGAAGCCATAAAATCCGTGATAGTTCTATATACGAGAAATCAAGTTTTGAACTTGGAAGACCCTCCGAAAAGGTGTAAAAACCTATCGGTCATATTTGGATCTATAAAGAAATAGACATGGATGTTTCACATCTATGAAATAGTCGTCATGTCGGTAAAGTTTTTACGACAATGTTCAAGGAGTTGACTATGACAAGATTTGATCTTTCATAGCGATATTTAGTCTGGACGAATTAATGTAGCAACCACTATATATAATTTTGGTATATGGTAGTTGAATAAACAAAACAAAGTTCTTCTAATAGAATGGTTACCTAGGACGTGTACAAGACATGGTTCAAAGGGTTTTGAAAAAATCAAAGGATGCTAAATGGGCATGCAAACTTCAATGGTTGAACTAAGCATCGCGGAGTTGGAATCTTCACCGTGATGAAACTGTTAAAGGAGTTTTTCATCAGGAGACGATAAAGATGCTTGCATTTGCATTAAAGGAGTTTTTCATCAGGAGACGATGAAGATGCTTGCATTTGCAAGAAATTGAGTGGGAGCACTAAGACATATTTCTAATACATTATGTGGAGGACATCTTGTTGATTAGAAATGATGTATCTTTTATTAACAAAGGTTAAGGATTTCATTTCGATGAAAGACTTAGGCAAAACCCGAATATTTAGCACGAATTTCTACATGGATAGACTGTGACGCTAATATGGTTATGCCAAATATACATATATGAGATATTGAAGGGGTTCAATATAGAAACGACGAGAAAAGGATCTTGTCGCATGGAAAAGAATTGAATCAAGATTCAAGTGTATCGACACTTGATAAGTGAAACAAGATTCAAGTGCTTTGACACTTGATGAGTGAAATCACAAGCATATTTTGATCAATCATACCATGATATGTACACATCCAAATATGTCCTATGCTCTAAGTGTTACGAGCATATACCAGGATGAATCATAAAATGATCATTGGACGTTAGTAAGGAAATTCTTATGATCTTTTGGAAGAACTAAGAATATATTTGTGTAGAGGTGACAAAAAATTACAAATAGTTCATTGTAAAGCGTTACATTGACACTAGTTTTGTCACAAGACACAAAGTAAGTTTATCTCAATTTAAACTATGGGTGGCACAATGAAATGGAAAGGAGTTTCCATGACGGATTTGGATGAATTCCAAAGTTAACACATTACGACGGATACTACAACAAAAGGCTAAGTATATGACTGCTACAGTAGCAGCAAAGCAGGGCATTTGTGTCAAGTAGTTTGTTATCAAACTAAGGTGTGGTTCGCAATGGGCTAACACTAAATATATATACGACAATAGTATCGACATGATTTAACCCCAAGGAACTAAAGGTCTCACCAAAATACCAAATTTATACAATGCCATCTCATTGGAGAATGAGTGATGCGTGAAGACGCAAAGATATGCAAATTCACACGGACCTGAAAGCGTCAGATCGTAGATTATGTTAACCACTTGCAATCGCGTATATGGAATACCAGAAAGCCATAAGTGTTCAATACGCAAAGTTTTTAAACTAGATTATTGTCTCTAGTGCAAGTGGGAGACTAAAGGGAATATGCCTGAGAGGCAATACTAAAGTGGTTATTATCATATTCCTTATTTATGATAAATGTTTATTTTACATGCTATAATTGTATTAATACGGAAACATTAATACATGTGTGTTTAATAAATAAAAAGAAAGTTCCTAGTTATGCCTCTCTTATAAACTAGCTCGTTGATTAACAAGATGATCAAAGGTTTCCTGATCATGGACATTGGATGTTATTAATAACGAGATCACAACATTGTTGGAATGATGTGATGAACATTCATCCGAAGTATAGCATTACGATCAAGGTCATTGTGTTTATATTGCTATAACATCATACGAAGTAATCTTAGTTCTTAGACGATGAGATCATGTCAATCACTAACACCGGAAGAGTATCTTGATAACATCAAACGTCACACCGTAACAGGGTGACTATAAAGATGGGTTTAGTGCTACGAAGGTGTTATGTTGAGGCTCATGGATCAAGAGTGGAATTTGTCCATCCCGATGACGGAGATATATACTTTGGGCCTTCTCGGTGATATCACATTAGTTAGCTTGCAAGCAAGTGATTTGATCACTAGAATGTTATATCACAAAAACGAGAAAAGAGTACATGTCAGTAACGAGATCAAACTAGGTATGGAGATACCTATGATTGAATCTCGGACATGTAATATATCGCGAGACAAAGGGATTGAGTTACATGCGTATAAGGTTCACACGATCACATAAGTCATCGTTGAATATGTGGGAGTCAGTACGGATCTCCAGGTCCCGCTGCTGACTATTGATCGGAGAGGGGTATCGATCATGTCTACATTATTCGCGAACCGTAGGGTGACACACTTAAGGGATACCGACACCATTTGGAGCAAATAATATGCCAGAGAAATAAAAAGGAAAGCGCAAGAATTTATTTCACTAGACACCGAAACTGTTTCGGTTGAAATTGCTGAAACTGGTTCTGCATGTGAAATTGAATACTAGCAAGGGGTTTTATATGAATGTTTGTTAATTAAAGTAATTAACAAAATTCTGAATAAATAAATAAAAGAGTTTTATTTAAATGAGAGCTTGCATTAAATTTTGTGGAAATTTAATGCATGTGAGTGGATTTTTGAGTGGAGGCTCTTTTATGGGAGTGGATGCTTTTCATTTTGAGTGGGAGCTCCACCCACATGAATGTGGAAGAGGTGGGGGCAGCCAGCATGGCTGGGCGCCATGCCCCTTGGTGTCGTGGTATTGCCGACGAGTACGCCATGGAGGGGTCCTCACAGTGCGTGTTTAGAGACGTGGGAGAAGGCAGACGGTTGGCGGGTACAAGGTAACACAGCTTACCCAGGTTCAGATCCCACAACGGTGGCGGAATCCTACCCCTGCTATAAATCACTATAATGGCAATACGCCGAGTTACAGAGATAGGTTCGCTGTGCAAGGTTATGTGAAGTTGTGTGATATTGTGCCCTAAAGGCTCCCGTAGGCCCGACTTATATAGTCGCCAGGTCCTAGGGTTATAGGGAAAAGTCCTAGATGGACAGGTTACAGAGTCCTACACGGTCTATTACTAGTCTAGCGTGTCTTGCACTCCAAGGCTCCGGATACGTCGGTGACTCCTTCGTAGCCTTCCTTTATCCGGCATGGGCCTCCCTTCTGGATCCATCTAACTGGGCCGCCCAGCAGGCCATGGGCCATGCTACCAACTGTGGGCCACCCGGGTTATCCGGATAAGAGACATGCTATGAGGATACCCATGTAGCATATCCTCAATAGTAGCCCCTGGAGCACTCCGAGATCTTGCGTCGTCTTGCCTCTTCAGGTTGAATGCTCTGTCTAGATGGATGTCGGCAAATCATCAAGCAACATCTTGTAGTCCTCCCAAAGAATCCTGCAAGGTTTTCTCTGTCTTCAATTTGTAAGTCGGAGAATTGCTGAATCTTCCATCGTACTCTTCCGTAGCCGGATTGGATCCGTCCATGCCGGAATCTTCCGATGTGACGACTCATCTGCCTATGATAGCTAGTTAGAACGCAATCATGTCCGTTTTTCCCGCGCGAGAGATACGAACCATTGGCGGTGAAGGTTGGTAACGTGGCGAAATTTTCGTGCACGTCCCCGCACACGTCGCCTACGCGGCAACCGTTCGATCATGCTGCTCGAATCTTGATGCCGGAGGTTATAAATAGTAACTGTGGTGGAAATTTTAATTTTCACCTCATTCTCCTCTGCATCGTCTTCTTACTCTAGCGAGCGCCTCCTCGAGCTCTCCGTGCAACGTGCGAAAAACCCTAGCTCCCCAATCTCTCCCAGTCACCATCGAACACACCCAATGGCCAGCAGCAGCTCCTCTCCCTCCATGGCGGCGTCAGGCGAAGCCGGCGAGATCCGTCGTTGTGCCTCCAGAGGGTCTAGTTATCCCAAGTCCGCGGTGGTCTAAGCCACCGGCGGCGACCATAATCCAGCGGTGCTGGAGCTGCTGGAGGAGGAGTATGACTCCCACAAGGGCGATTGGCGCGGTTCAGATATCACTGACCATGATATCAAAGAGATGATCATCGAGGGCTACCTTCCCGCGGCGGAGGGGCTAGCCTGGCGGGCGGCACCGGTCGGCGAGGTCACATCTTCTCCCCAAGACGGAGAAAAAGTGTACCTCAAAGCGCAACTGGTACGCGGCGTCTCCCTGCCCATCTCCAACTTTTTCCTTGATGCCCTGAATCATTACCGAGTATAGCCTCAGAACCTTTCCCCCAATAGCATCTTAGCTCTTAGCAATTACGCGACGCTTTGCGAGGATTATCTAGGGATTAGTCCTAGGCTAGATCTCTTCATCTATTTTTTAACCGTCAAGCACGAAGCCGGAGCCGGCAAGGACGAGCTTATAAATTGTGGCACCATTAGTTTTAAGATCCGGCCTGGCCGGCGCTTCCCCGACATCGTCGGCCACGAGTCCTGCAAGAACTGGTAGCGGACGTACTTCTACGGCCCAGATATCCCTCTGGCTGGCCGAGAAGTCACGTACCCGGACTTCGTCGATGGAGTAGCCGCCGAAGCCTCGACATGGAGATCCCAGGCCTCCCTTCCCTCCGACATTGACGCTTCCCACGCTATAAGGTGGATAGAGTGGTTCGTAGAGACGGGTCTAACCGAACTGGACCTGGCCATGTGCTGGTTCATCAGGCGGATCCAGACTCTGCAGCATCGCTCGAAGTTGATGCACGAGTATTCTAATGATAGAAGGGATAGCCTCCGCATCTCCGAGGACAACTTCTCGAGCGACTCCGTCAAGCTCCGCCTCAAGGACATCGTCAAGGTGAAGGATAAGAAACATGGCTTCACCATCACCTATGACATGTTCGTAGAGAGAAAGTGCTCAAAGGTAACTGTTTATTTTCCGTGTATGACATATACTCCAGTTCTTCCGTCTAGCCATTGCCATCTCATCTAACACGGTGTTTCTTCACTTAATAGCTCAGGGACATAGATGAGGATAGCCACTGTTGGCGCGAAAGTGGAAGATCTCCACCTCTGACGCTGCCGACGGAGGCAAGAAGAAGAAGACAAAGGGTGGAGCCTCCAAGAAGACTACCGCCGCCCTGGAGGCGGAGAAAAGAAAGATTACAGGGATCCCCTTTGCCAAAGCACCCCCTCTTGTGTAAGCTTATTTTTCCTCCGACATTGTCCATTGCTTGTCTTATTTCTGTACTTATACTTTTTGTGCGTTTCAGGAAGAAAGCCACAACCAGTTTGAAGAAGACCTCCAAAACTTTGGGGGCTTCTAGAACCATCAAGGACATGTTGCATCGTGACGTTTCTCCCCACGCATCTCCCACCATTGCCCCTGTCACTCCCATCGTCAAGCATACGTCCGCTCCGACAAGCTCACAGGCCAAAGAAGCATTTGGTCCTTCCGCCATGGAAGTGGACTCAGGTGCCTCCACCGAGCTTGCTGTTGTCGGCGAACAGGCGACGCAAGAGAGTGCCGCACACCAAGTGGCTTAAGCTTCGGCTAAGGATGCCATCGGTAGCGGTAAGGCGATGACGGAAGGTGGTACATCTGCCGAAGGCAGCACCTCCGCACCCAAGAAGATCATAGAGTTTCCGAAGATAGTCTATCCGGTACTTACGCCGGGTAGCACTGCTCTGGTCCCTAGTGCAGTGCCGACATCTCCAACGTGCGGCCTTGAGGAGCTTCTCCGGCAAGCGAAAATCTTGCAAGGAAACAGTTTGTCCTTTGGCAAGGTGCCTGCTGAGAGTGCTACAAACCTCAAGATCATTGCGCTTGTAAGTTTTATTTGCCTTTTGCTTTTCATATGAGTATCCCACTGTAGCCCCCGAGGATTTAGACGGAAAACCATAGGTCTTTGCGTCTAAATGCTCTAAGAGTGACTAAGCTAGAAAATTCTCACTGTAGCCCCCAAACATATAGTTTGAATGAACTATTCCGACTAGATGCTTTCAGAGTAGCATACGCAGTGTTTATAAATTTCGATACTGTAGCACCCAAGCTTCTAATCGAAAACTGAATTAGTTCCGACTAGATGCTTAAAGAAAGACTAAGCATATTGCTAAGTTAAAAACTCTCGATGTAGCCCCCGAGCTTCTAGGTGGAAATTCTCCGGCTAGATGCTCCAAGTAGACCAAACAACGTTTAACTTTCTTATTTCCATAGAATGAGAATGCTCGGAGGGGCGTCGCCAACAACAAGTACCAGAAGATGCGTGCGGATTTGGAAGCTCAAAAGGGTAAAACTGCCTTCTTGAAGGAACAGATCATGAAGCGCAAGCATCTGTTTTTCCTTTCTTTTTCGTATTCCGACTTGGTCTTGTGTATTTTCCGAGTACTCACTGTGTACTTTTCTTTCTCCGACTTGCATAAACCATTTCCAAGGCTAAGGATATTGTCGATCAATCCAAGCACATTCAGCAGCTGGATAGCGAAAACAAGATCCTTAAGTAGGAGAGGAAGGACATGCTGAAGATGCATGAAGATTCATTGAAAGCCCTGCAAGACTCCGCCAGCGAGGAGATGAACCGCTTGAAGGAGGAAATCGCTATCCTGAAAGAGCAAAAGAAAGCCGCTGATGAACAAAATCAGCGCCTTCTTGAAGCGTACAGGATCCTCCGACAAGAACGGGACTCCATGGCGGATACTCTTCAATAGGCTGAGACTAGCATCTTCAGTAAGTGATTTTCCGTCTTGGACTTCTGTAAGCTGAATACTCTGAATTTTTGAACGCATGCGCTCCTTTGTCAGAAATTCGCAGCTCCTATGGGTTTAACCCGATTGCCTCCTTCGACAAAGGAATGCATGGTCCTTGTCGGCAACTTTATCAACACCGCCATCAAGCAGGCCAAGGAGATAGCCAAACCCCTCCAGATTAACATCAAGGCATCAGACTCTGCGGCAAAGTTCTCGGAGATTCTGCGCCAAGCCCCCGAGCGTATCGCAAGCTGGAAAGCTTCGTGTGCACGGGCCGGTGCAAGGATGGCGTTGTCCATGGTCAAGGCACATTACGAAGATGCCGACATCGACACGGTAACCTCTGGTATCCCCGACGTAGATGACGAAGGCCAAAAGATAAACCATGAATATATATTGGCGTCACTCGCGGGTTATGACACTAGAGTCACCGAGTTGGTCAACGTTAACGTCTTCGTGCCCATGAAAACCATCGATGGTGGCAGCCAAAGCTCCTCCGTGTCCCTCAACACTGTCGACTTCAAGGAAGGTGACTCTCCTGCTGCCGATGATGCTGCTTCCAAGCCGCCTGCACCAGAGGAATGAAAAACAATTTGTAATATTTGTTTCCTCTGTAATGTGTATGCGGAAAAAACTATGTGTTAACTTAAGGCGGAAAACAATGGTTGTTAATTCCTGCTACTCAAGAACTGATTCCAGCATGTATATATATATTTTTAAGCAAGTGCTGGCTTATCCATTACTTTGGTTTTTATGCTTGACTTTTCGTGAGTCGGAAGACTCATTGTCGGAACCATGCGCTCAGGCGATGATGCCCAATGGCACCGTCAATAACCTAAGCACAAAATCGCCGACAATAAGTGCCAAAAGTCACTACTCCAGAATCCACATAAAAATGACAAAGAACGGGTAGACCAGAAAACTTAACGCCCGTAGGCGGAATTTTCACAGGTGCAATCGCAAAGCTTGTGCATAAAGGTTTTATATGATCCAAAAATAAATAGTAAAGGAGGTAAAAGACTCAGAAATATGAGTGAACCAGAGAGCTTTATGTCATTGATCATATAAGATGTACACAATTAGATAAAAAATGCTAAGTGTAGAAAGGACGTAGTTGTGCTATGTTCCATGGCCGATCAAGCTCCGGGTAGTCATCATCCGGGTCACGTCGCTTACGCTTATGATCCTTGTTGGGTCTATCCTTCAGTTCACGATTATCAACGAGGTAGTAAGACCCATTGAGTAGCGCCTTGCTTATGATGAACGGTCCTTCCCATGGAGGGGATAATTTGTGTGACTTCTTCTGCTTAAGTCGGAGCACCATATCCCCCTCTTTAAACGAGCGATGCCGAACGTGGCGACTATGGTAGCTGCATAGCTTCTGTTGGTAGATGGCGGATCTTTGGCATGCCAAAACGCGCTCCTCTTCGAGAAGGTCCACATCTAGGCGTCTAGATTCTTCAGCGTCATCTTTGTCATAGGCGGCAATTCTTGGTGAATCGTGAAGGATGTCGGAAGGCAGGATGGCTTCTGCTCCATATACCATGAAGTAAGGGGTGTCGCCGGTGGATCTGTTGGGTGTAGTTCGTAAACTCCACAACATAGATGGCAATTCTTCTGCCCAAGCTCCAGCTGCTCTATGCAGTGGTGCTTCAAGATGTGGCTTTATTCCCTGCAGAATTAATCCATTGGCTCGTTCAACCTGACCATTGGATTGTGGGTGTGCCACAGATGCAAGGTCAAGTCGGATGCCCTTCTCCCAACAATAAGCCTCCACTTCTTCGAGTGACAAGTTGCTGCCGTTGTCGGTGATAATGCTATGTGGGAGACCAAATGTCACCACTAGATCCCGGGCAAACCTAAGGGCAGTTGCCCCATCAAGCTTTCTAATGGGTTTAGCTTCTATCCATTTAGTGAATTTATCAACTGCTACTAGCGGACGCGTAAACCCACATGGTGCCGTCTGCAACGGACCAACCATGTCCATCCCCTAGACTGCAAACGGCCAAGTTATTGGTATTGTTCACAATTCTTCAGCAGGAACATGTGGTTGTCGAGCATAATACTGGCATCCCATGCATGTCTCCACCAGCTTGTCAGTGTCCGCCTTCGTGGTCAGCCAGTAGAATCCTTGCCGGAAAGCTTTCGCGACCAACGATCGAGGGGCGGCGTGATGCCCGCAATCTCCTAGATGGATTTCACGTAGGATTTCAATACCTTCTTGCTGGGAAACACACTTAAGGTATACACCAGTAGTGCTTCTTTTGTAGAGCTGTCCATTGATTATGGTATAGCCCTTTTCTCGACGTACTATTTGCCGTCTTTCGACTTTGTCGTCGGGCAAAGTTCCGTGTTCGAGATACTCCATGAACGGTTTTTTCCAAGCCGGGGGGACCTTTGCCACGATGTGGACGAAAGAGTCTACTCTGTCTGGGTTGTCGATGTCTGCTCCCTTCACGGATGGTGTCCATAGATGCTCTAGGAAAACTCCTGGCAGAATTCACTTGCGCCCTGATCTAAGCTTAGACAGCAGATCAGCCGCCTCGTTTTGCTCCCTAGGTACATACTTGACCTCGTAGCCCAAGAAGCTCTTGGCTATCTCGTCCACTTCGTCTTGATATGCCGCCATCATAGGGTTCCGCGCATTCCAGGTGCCGGCCACCTGCTGGGCAACCAAGTCGGAATCTCCACGGCAAACTATGCGCTTGATGCCAATATCCTTGGCTACGTGTAATCCGTGAATGAGTGCTTCATACTCTGCCATGTTGTCCGTAGCCTTGAAGTGGATTTACAGATTGTAGTGTAGCTTGTATCCAGTTGGTGACTGTAGAAATACACCAGCCCCCGAGCCGTTGAACATCTTTGATCCGTCAAAGTGCATCACCCAGTATTCTGGCTCCGGCAATGGGGTAGCATCTGGCATCTTCGTCCAATCTGCGATAAAATCCACCAAGGCTTGTGATTTGATAGCGTCGCATCTCTTGTAGGTGATCTCGAAGGCGGCAAGTTCAATGCCCACTTCACGACCCTTCCTGTAGCGTCGCTGTTGTTGATGATGTCGGACAGTGGAGTTTTACTCACCACTATGATGGGGTGCTCCTAGAAATAGTGCCTTAGCTTCCGAGAAGCAAGAAATACTCCATAAGCTATCTTCTGGTAGTGTGGGTAACGCTGTTTGGACTCCGTCAAGACCTCACTTACATAGTAAACTGGTCGTTGAACTGCGTGCTCATAGCCTGGTTCCTTCCGCTCTACCACAACGAAGATGCTGATTCCCCGGTTGGTGGACGCCATGTAAATTAACATGGGCTCTCTAGGCTCGGGTGCTGCAAGGATAGGCGCTGAGGAAAGAATCTCCTTGAGATGCTTCAATGCTACATCTGCCTCGTCCGTCCACGTGAATTTGTCCGCCTTCCTCAGCAACTTGTACAGCGGCAGAGCCTTCTCTCCAAGTCGGCTGACGAACCGACTAACTGCTGCAACACAACCTGTTAGTCGTTGAATGTCTTTTAGGCATGTCAGACGGTTTATGTTTAGGATAGCCTTGATTTTCTCCGGGTTGACCTCGATTCCACGCTGGGAAACGATGAAGCCCAACAATTTGTCGGCTGGAACCTCGAAGACGCACTTCTTAGGGTTAAGCATCATGTTATATTTTTGGAGATTATCAAAGATTTCTTTTAAGCCGGAGATTAAGTCATTTGACTTTTTAGACATCACCGCTATATCGTCCACATAGGTGTGAACGTTCCGACCAATTTGATCGTGTAGGCAATGTTGCATTGTCCGCTGGTACGTAGCACCTATGTTTTTCAGCCCAAAGGGCATCGTAACATAGCAAAACGTGCCGTAGGGGGTAGTGAACGAAGTGGCCAATTGGTCCGACTTCCTCATATTGATTTGGTGGTATCCTGAGTATGCATCGAGAAAACACAAAAGTTCCAAGCCAGCCGTCGAGTCAATGACTTGGTCAATGCGAGGCAAAGCAAACGGATCTTTGGGGCATGCTTTGTTCAAGCCGGTGTAATCAACGCACATTCTTAATTCTTTGGTTCCCTTTTTGGGGACAAGTACAGGATTGGCCACCATTGGGTGTGAAGGACTTCTCGGATCAAACTAGCCTTAAGTAACCTAGCTATCTCTTTGCCTATGGCGTGTCTCTTCTCATCTCCAAAGCATCGTAGAGGTTGCTTCACTGGTTTGCATTTTGGATAAATGTTTAAGCTGTGTTCGGCAAGTTCCCTAGGTACACCTTTCATGTTGGCAGGTTGCCAGGCAAAGATGTCCCTATTCTCACAAAGGAACTCGACGAGGGCGCTTTCCTATTTGGGATCCATGTTCGTCCCAATGGCGGTGGTCTTGGAGGCATCGCCTACCACAAGTTCCACCGGCTTGGTCTCGATGGCAGCCTTAAATGCTGGAGCAGAGTCGGAAATCTGTTTCTTCGACGCGGGCATCTCCGAGGCATCGACCATGCTCTGGATCTCCTTGAATTCTTCGCTATAGAGGACAGATTCCACGTAGGCTGCTTCTCCAATCTCGCAGTCCCTAGATTTGGCAAAGCTTCCGGATACGGTGATGACACTGTTTGATCCGGGTATCTTGAGTTTATTGTAGACGAAGCATGGCTTGGCCATGAAGGTGTGGAATATGTCGCGACCGAATATGACGTGGTACACGCTCTTGAAGGGGACCACCTCAAAGGTCATGCGCTCTTGGCAGTAATTATTAACATCGCCAAAGGCTACCTGAAGTGTGATACACCCAAGGGACCGAGCCTCCCGACCAGGAACTACGCCGTGGAAGATGGTGCTGGTCCGCCTTATATTTGCCTCCGTCAAGTTCATCTTCTGCATTGTATCTAGGTACATGATGTTGATGCTGCTTCCACTATCCACCATACATTTGGTGAACTCATTGCCGTCAATCAAGGGGTTGATGACCATGGCGTATTGGTTCTCCGTAGGGATGAGGTCTGGGTGACCCTTCCCGTCCCAAGTAATTGGAATATCCGACCAGCACAAGAACTAGGGAACTGGGGGTAGAGTAGCCATCAGTATCCTCATAGAGGTCTTCTGTTGTCGGACGGTGGGGGTGCCAAGGAAAGTATGGAAAACTGCCGCCTTCTTCTCGAAGGGGTTCTTGACTTTGCCGTCGCTCTTGGCGGCGTGCTTGGGGTCAACATCCTCGTCCATGTCACTTGAATCCTTGGAGTCCTCCTTCTTCTTCTTCTTCCCCTTGCCCTTTCCTCACGGTCTATTCTTCCAACTTTGCTTATAGCCGGACTTCGGATCCTCCTTGAGGTCGTTGATGAACTTGCAGTGTCGATTGGTATGGGTGGCCTTGACGTTGATATCGAGGTGTACGAGGCACGGCATATCGTGGTACTCTTCATAGGTTTGGGGAACGCGGAGCGTTGCCGAGGTAGTTTCACTTCCTCGCTGTTGCCCATGACCAGGTCCTCGTCTTCGGCCACGATGTCCGCCATCACCTCGTCCTGCGAAGGTCATAGCGACCATGTCGGGAGTTTGCTTTTCTTCTGGACCGGTTTTCCGCTTTGTGCTGTTGTTCCTCCGAGCTTGAGTTGGAATGACCGTTGCCGGCAGAGAGCCACGAGCATCGTCATCGGCAGCTGTGAACTCACTGTCCAACTGAATCATGTGATTCAAGTCTAGCTGGTGATTGTCCTGCAAGCGCTTCAGCTTATGTCAGAGCAACGTGCCCCTTTCCAACCCATCGATGAAGGCGGCCATGGCAGTCTGAGCATGCACTCCTGCGCTGGAATTCTTCATATCCAGCCAGCGGGAGAGGTAGGCGCGAGATGTCTCGTCTTTCTCTTGCACGCACCGCTATAGATAGCCAATAGTGCATGGACATTTGTACGTACCCTCGAAGTTCTTGGTAAACGCTTCTTGCATTTCTAACCGATTGCAGATGGATTTCTCCGGCAAGTCATCAATCCATTGATGGGTTGTGTCTGCTAACATCAATGGGAGGTACTTGACGGCAATGTTGGGGTTACCCCCGGAGATCTCCACCGCGTTGCCGTAGTCCTGCAACCATGTAGCTGGCTTAGCGGTGCCGTCATAGGGCTTGATGGTCTTGTCAATCCGGAAACCCTTGGGGTAAGTTGCGGACCGTATCACAGGTCCAAAGCAACGTGGTCCAAGGTATGGTCCTTCCCGGGCCTCGTGGATCTTGTCTATACACGAACGTGCGTCGTATGGCTTCGGGCTTCTTTTCTTCTTGTCAACATACGATGGGCTGCGTGAACGACACGGGCCCCCTCCACCATGGTGACTGCTAGATGGCGATGGAGGCAGAGGTGGCGGTGGGTTAGCCTTCTTGCTGTTACCCTCCTGCGATGCCTCACGCTTGTCGCGGTTGCTCGTCGGTCATGGAGGGTCATGGTGCGACCTGCTCTTGTGTCCCTGGTTGCGCTCTCCGTCATGACGGGTCTGCTCCGCGTTATCGCGGATGACGATGCCGCCCTGCCTTGGCGGGGGCATATCCGTATGACGGTGAGCTTTGGCGTATTCGCGATGTCGGGGTGAGCGGGGCGGTGGCGATGGGCGACGAGGTTGGGCCTTGCCTCCTGTGACGAGGTTTAATCTCGTCAATGCCCATTGTTATGAGCTTGGGTTTTGGATAAGATGGGGATGCTGGAGATCGCGGAACGGTTAGCAAACAAGCAACACGGGGACATGAGGTTTACCCAGGTTCTGGCCCCCGGAGGGAAAACCCTACTCCTGCTTGTCTGCTTTTGATTACGGTGGAACCGAAAGTTACAGGGGTGCGCAGATGCAATCTGGCATGGAGGTGTGTATGCGGTGGTATGAAGTATAGGTCTAGATCTGTAGATCTGTCTATTGTGTACGTGGAGATCATAGATCTGTCTATTGGGGGGTTTATGGCCTAGCATCTATTGTATTGCGTTTGTCTTCCTTGTTGGATCCTCCTAGCCTTTATATATGGGGAGGCTAGGTCTCGTGTGCCAATACGAGTTGGTTACAAGTTGTATTCAAACTCTAGTCTCGAGCTTTCCGTGTCTTGTGCGCTTGGGAGTCCACGTCTATATGGGCTTCATAGCAGCCGAAACGTCATAGGCGCCATGGACCCTGGCAGGTCGTCGAGTGGGACTTCCGTCAGGCTGGACCAGGTAGGCTAACATCGGGTACCCGTAGGGCATATCCATGTCAGTAGCCCCCGAGTGTCCATCCGAAATGAAGATTCGGGTGGAGACTTAGTTGTCTTGAACCTTGCATTTGGATGTCGGAGTCAAAAGTTGTGTCGCGTGCGAAGCACTTCACCCGAAAGTTCATCGGGTCAACTGAATTTGTTCAGTTGTTGTAAAGGAGTCAGCATTATGGACGTAGTCAACACAATGGACTATAGGGTGTGCGACTAACGCTCCCTATGGGAGTACCCCCGAGTGTCTGTTCGAGTCGTAGACTCGAGCAGAGACTTATAGTCGCCAGTTATGCGTTATGGTGATCCGGAAGTTCTTCGGATGACCTTGCAGATGCTCTGAATGCCTTCATTTTTTTCGAATGCGTGACCAGCGCTCCCTATGGGAGTAGCCCCCGAGTCCTTAGTCGAATCGTTGATTCGAGTGAGGAATTGAAGCGTGCCACTCGAAGATCTTGTATGTGCGTGACCAGCGCTCCAGTTTGGAGTAGCTCCTGAGTGTCTGGCGGAGTCGTAGACTCGGGTAGAGACTCGAGTCTTGTATCGTGTAGTTCTAGTCGACAATCTCGTGGGCGTACCGCTGACCCAGAAGTATATCGGGTGCGCAACCAGCGCTCCTGATAGGAGTAGCCCCCGAGGTCTAGTCGAGTCGTAGACTCAAGTGGAGGCTCATGCGAGGAGAAACCATTAACCCGGAAGTGCATCGAGTCGGCGTCTCATGCATAAGGAGCCAAGAATCGACGATGCAGTCATAGTTGATGTAGAGGAGTCGTGCGGCATTTAGCCGGAAGGACTCGATGTTCCGGATGAAGTCGACGCCGTTGCTTCAGTCGGGTGCGCGACCAACATCGCATCTGTCGGGTGCGTGGCCAGCATTGCGTCCTTGTAAGCTACATAAAACATAAAGAATTATAAAGTACTTGTATCTTGTAAATAATATTTGCCTGTCGACTTGTATATTAAGATTATGGTGTCGATCGAGTCAACACTTTTGCACTGCTTGCTAGGCCTTTCCGTTAGCCTGATTACCCTTAGTCTCAGTACCTTGCCGAGGCACTCGGAGTTCAAGGATTCGACGGTAGGTTACTCGAAGAGGGTGCATCCCTCAAGTGTTTCGAGTGCGAGTTAAAGAGAAATCAGCTCTAAGTAGAGGGAAACTTAGCTTTGTTGGTTGTCATGGAGAAGTTGACGCGGTAGCGGTTCACACAGCGGACGTAGTCGACGCGACAGACCACGGTCATAACAGCGATGGGTTTCCGGAGTCGATGACGGCAACGAGATCCGCATCCGAAGATTGTCACAATCGAAGACCACACTGGGTCGTCTCATCCGAACAATGCAGCGGGTCACTACATTCGAAGAATGCAGCAGGTCACCGCAGCCGAAGGCCACCTAGTTCGTCGGAGGCGAAGACTAAATCGGGTTGCTGGAGCCGAAGGCCGCGGCTGGTCGCGGAAGCGGAGGGAGCCCCCGAGTCGTTGGAGCCGAAGATCGCAGCGGGTTACCGGAGACCCCCCCTGATTTGCGGTCGCTGAAGCCGATGCAATTGGTCGCCACAATTGAAGATCACATCGGGTCGCCGCATCCGAAAGATGCAGCAGGTCACCGTAGTTGAAGACCGCAGAGGATCATCATAGTCGAAAACCGCAACAGGTCGATGGTCACGAGTCGTATGGCCAAGTGGGCTCAGCCCCCGTGCGTACCGCGCGGTTGATGGAGACGACGCAGCCGACGTGTCGATGCAGACCCCGAGTGTAATCGATGGGCCACTGGAGCTGATACAACTGGTAGGTTGCGGTTGCGGAAGCCGATGCGACCGGTAGGTCGGATGGAGCGAGCGTGTAGTTGAGGTCGACGGAGTCGCGCGGCGGACCGGAGTCGCGTGGCGGATGTGACTTATTGAGATTAAAACCAAGGCGACAGCGGGTCGAATGGCGGACTGGGTCGAAGCGCGATGGCAGTTTTGATGTCGAGATGTTTGAGTACTGGACCGTCATCGACCGGCATGGTGTAACACTGTATTGATTTGACGATCGATCTTAGTTGAATATTGTGTACGTAGGTACGTACATAGATAGCTTTCACCCGTAACTTGTTTTTTGTATATCCCTCACGCGAAGCTTCATTGATTCCTTTATTCGTTGCTTAACTGGTCCACATGAAGAAGTCTCTTGCATGATTTACTCTCGGCTGGTTCCGACCACCTGATCTAATCAATATTCTTGAACTGGCATCCTTTGTCGTATAGGACTTGGACTATTTTTCTCATTGTTGGAAACTGAGTCCTGTCCACGTATTTGCCTTTGCATCGCGAATAGCTTTTCCGATCCCGGTTAGTATCGTAACTGCGCCAGCCGCCAATATGAGTCGTATAGCTTCTAGGATTTTTGTTGAGCTTGGCCACCCAGCGTCAATGCACGTAGGACATATTGTCGACCGCAAAGCTGAGATCCGATCATCCGGGCAAGAGCGCGGTGTGCTGATGTTGATCCTTGCGCCAAATCTGGTCTTCAGTAGCTGACGAATTGTAGATTACTGGTGATGGGACCGTCATGATCGCACAATTAGCGCCCCCGCTCCCCACGGACGGTGCCAATTGACGAAGTTTAATCTCCTCAATGTCCATTGTTATGAGCTTGGGTTTTGGAGAAGATGGGGATGCTGGAGATCGCAGAACGGTTAGCAAACAAGCAACACGGGGACACGAGGTTTACCCAGGTTCAGGCCCCTGGAGGGAAAACCCTACTTCTGCTTGTCTGCTCTTGATTACGGCGGAACCGAAAGTTACAGGGGTGCGTAGATGCAATCTGGCGTGGAGGTGTGTATGCGGTGGTATGAAGTATAGGTCTAGATCTGTAGATCTGTCTATTGTGTACGTGGAGATCGGAGATCTGTCTATTGGGGGGTTTATGGCCTAGCATCTATTGTATTGCGTGTGTCCTCCTTGTTGGACCTTCCTAGCCTTTATATATGGGGAGGCTAGGTCTCGGGTGCCAATACGAGTTGGTTACAAGTTGTATTCAAACTCTAGTCTCGAGCTTTCCTTGCCTTGTGCGCTTGGGAGTCCGCGTCTATATGGGCTTTATAGCAGCCGAAACGTCATAGGCGTCATGGACCCTGGCAGGTCGTCGAGTGGGCCTTCCGTCAGGCTGGACCAGGTAGGCTAACATCGGGTACCCGTAGGACATATCCATGTCAGTATCCCCCGAGTGTCCATCCGAAATGTAGATTCGGGTGGAGACTTAGTTGTCTTGAACCTTGCATTTGGATGTCAGAGTCGAAAGTTATGTCGAGTGCGAAGCACTTCACCCGAAAGTTCATTGGGTCAGCTGAATTTGTTCGGTTGTTGTAAAGGAGTCAGCATTATGGACGTAGTCAACACAATGGACTATAGGGTGTGCGACCAGCGCTCCCAATGGGAGTGGCCCCCGAGTGTCTGTTCGAGTCGTAGACTCGAGCAGAGACTTATAGTCGCCAGTTGCACGTTATGGTGATCCGGAAATTCTTCTGATGACCTTGAAGATGCTCTGAATGCCTTCATTTTTTTCGAATGCGTGACCAGCGCTCCCTATGGGAGTAGTCCCCGAGTCCTTAGTCGAATCATTGATTCGAGTGAGGAATCGAGGCTGGACCAGGTAGGCTAACATTGGGTACCCGTAGGGCATATCCATGTCACCGTGGTCGGAGGATATGGGGATAGCATCCTTCCTGTTGCGCGCATCCCTCCATCTTCATTCTGATGAACCCGTCTAAGACCCGACATTAATAGGAGATCTGTCCCTTGGCAGTTTATACTAGCTAGACTGGCAAAGCGCTGGGTTAGACTCAAGCCTCTGAGAGGTGGCCTTTTCCTGCTGTTTTACCGCCTTGGCCACTAGGTCATAGACCTGGTCCACCGCCTCAGGCGTTGTATCCTACTCCAGAAGGGTCTTGGCAACGGCGAGGTTGAGGAGAGGAGTGGGCATCACCTGCCTGCCTTCACTGTCAATGTATGGCTTGGCTTGTGCCGGCTTCGGGGGAGCCCATCCTAGGTTTCGCCGCACACCAGGATCATTGATGACGCGAGACGGAGCTTTCTTGGCCTTCTGCTATTGCAGCAGAGTCTTGTACTCGGCCTCCATTGCTCTAGTTTTCTCTATGGATTTCTGCGTGTTAACCAGATCTCGATCTAGTTTTGCGCCTTGCTCCTCGATGGCCTGCGCTTCCTCTAGCAGCTGCTGGCGCTTCTCGTCAAGCTGGGTCACGTTCTGGATATGAACTATGGTCAGTGGCTCAACGAGGAGATTTTCGTACATCACTCTATCAGCTAGAGTAACTTGGGCAGCAGCAGATGTAGATGCTGGAGGCGGCAAGTTTGCGGTGTTGTTGTTGCTCGGGCCGGTGCCGAGTTCCTGCGGTTGTTGCATTCGGTTAGGCGAAGGGGGCATGACCTTTGCGCGATCATTGTTGGCAGCAACAGGTGGTCCCTTCCCTTTGTCCAGAGCTGTAGGCGGAGCTCGTCTGGGCTGATCTTCATCCATCGCCGTCCCAATGGTGACGAACACCTCTTGAGACGTGACGGCGTTGTTGGTTAGCTCGTCACGCGTTTACTCCTCCTCCATCTCCTGCATGGCGGAGTCTAGCTCCTCTGGACTAAAATCTATCTCCTCTGAATTTGCACTAAAATCGGCGTATAGCGCGTCAATCACAGAGTCGGAGGGTGCCAGGGCTTCCTCGATGACGGGGGGTGGAGGTGCAATAGCAGCGATGATGAGTGGAGGTGGTGGTGAAACTGCGGCGATGGTGGCCGGAGGCGGTGGTGGCGGTTGCTGAGGAGGCGGTGCTCCGCCAATGAGCGCAAGATCCGCCTGAGATGCCCCCTCGGCCTCCGTGTAGCTGTTGACGATGTTCACCATGCTTTCGAAGGTGAGACGTCCTGAAGCTTGCTGCCGCCTTAGAGAATGCCGGAGAAGTGTTCCCTGGTCCAGTCCTTCCACAAAGTGATACATAGCATCATCATTGGGGTAGTGGGCCAGATCGGCTCGTATACGGAGCCACCTGGCAAGGTAATCGCGGGGTTTTCGCCCTCTCTCGGGACGCAACATGCCAGATCGAAGATGGTAACCACGCCGATGAACTTGGATATCTGCTGTCCAGGCGCACGGACGAAGCCGGCGGACTTGCAATGATCTTCCACCGCTATATCCCGCAGAGGGCGGTTTGGGTGGACCTTGAATTTTTCCGATCTTTGCCGGCAAACTCCGGAGAGAGATCCGACATCGATCCTTCCGCGAACGTATCCTACTCGTAGGCGGTCCGGGGGGGTCTTGATGCTCCTTCGACTCCCAGGGAACTAGTGCCCGAGTCGGTTTCGCCAATGAAGAGGTGGATGTCTCTGATAGGAACGATCGAACACCGCATAGGTTTCGTCTTCGCAAGGATCCAGAACTCATCGGGAGGGACGATCAGAACGTTGCCGGAGAAGAGAACACGACCGATGGCTACGGTTTTGCCGATTCCCGCGAAGATCTTGGTCCTCGCCCGCTGAAGAGCCTGAAGCGCCTCTTGCCCCACGGTGGGCGCCAACTGTCGTGGTATTGCCGATGAGTACGCCATGGAGGGGTCCTCAAAGTGCGTGTTTAGAGACGTGGGGGAAGGCGGACGGTTGACGGGTACGAGGTAACACAGCTTACCCAGGTTCAGATCCCACAACGGTGGCGGAATCCTACTCCTGCTATAAATCACTATAATGGCAATACACCGAGTTACAGAGATAGGTTCGATGTGCGAGGTTATGTGAAGTTGTGTGAGATTGTGCCCTAAAGGCTGCCATAGGCCCGACTTATATAGTCGCCAGGTCCTAGGGTTACAGGGAAAAGTCCTAGCCGGACAGGTTACAGAGTCCTACAGGGTCTATTACTAGTCTAGCGTGTCTTGCACTCCAAGGCTCCGGGTACGTCGGTGACTCCTTCGTAGCCTTCCTTTATCCGGCATGGGCCTCCCTTATGGATCCATCTAACTGGGCCGCCCAGCAGGCCATGGGCCATGCTACCAACTATGGGCCACCCGGGTTATCCGGATAAGAGACATGCTATGAGGATTGTAGAGGGAGTGGCCCAACCTTTAAATAACATAAGGTGGTGTCCCCTGTGTTTACAATGCTAGTCCCTGGATCAATATCTAGCATCCACAGTCTAGATGTAATATCAAGAAACAAAGGTCATAATATAACTTTATAACCAGGAATAACATAATTTTATTACATCAATACATAGCTCCATTGGCTATTACATTACATTGCAGCGGAATAACTATAGTCATGGGTCCTTCATCTTCAAAGTGCCACAGGCAAATGCTGGTTGTAGACTTTGTAACCCTAATCAATCAATCTTCACTAAAATCAATCAAACCTGCAATATTACAAGTTACAGCCACAAGGGTCAATACATTTGAATTGTATTGGCAAGTTTCACTATTATGTATAATATGGGTGGATCCTATCATTACATGTATATTTGGCTAAGTAGAGTTTAAGGCTCATTTGCACAAAGCAATATTTTATCCTATCTTTTCAAAATGGTTTTGGTCCTTTGTCAAATCCTTTTTCCAAGTCCCTTGAACTCCTTGGTAGAAACTCAAGTGTTCAAGTCCATGTCAAAATCCCTTGAGCATCTTGGTAACCCCAAGTGCATCAAGTTTTATAAAATCTCATGAGTTCCTTGGTAACCCCAAGTACATCAAGCTTTAAGCAAAATCTCTTGAGCACCTTGGTAACCCCAAGTGCATCAAGCTTAACAAAATCTCTTTGAATTCCTTGGTACCCCCAAGTGCATCAAGTTTTTATTTTAGAAGTTGGAATGTCGAGATCTCCCATAGTTCAAACTTTAGTTGCTCAGTATTATCCATAACCGGGGACACGGCTAAGTACTTAGATTTTATTATCTTCTGCAGAAGGAGTACACTTTACCCACATGTCACAATCCCATCCTTTTGCCACCAGTGGCCTACTGGATTAGTGCTCACCAATATGGAGTACTGGCAGATCGAGAATGTGACGAAGTCTTTCCAAAGGGTCCTCCCATACACCATTGCTAGCTTGCCTTCAGCACCCATGTAGGATTCCAGGTCCCCATGTCCGATTAACTGAAGACAAGGCATGGGTCTTCCCATTGTAGTTGACTAAGCGAGCCATAATAGCATGTGGTTGCACGAAAGCCACAATTGGAGAAACATGTTCAATCTCTAAGTTTCCTAGGTGGTTTTCTTTTGGAGCACAACACAAAGTGATTCCCATAGACATGGTTCCTTTTGTTGCCACCTTCTCCAAAACTTAAAGTATCCTCCACCTAGGTGGTTCATTGAGTCCTTGTTTTATTATGTAAAACACAAGTCCTTTTCTCAACCTTTGTAAAATCTCAACATGTATCTCTTTTCAAAATTTAGCATGGCTAAGCATGTAACAACTACATTGTTTTCTCTAAGGAATGTATAGGGTATCCTAATAGGATTTAGCATAGCATATGTATAAAATTTGTTTTCATGCATGTTTCAAAATCCACTAAGTATATTGAAAATAGTAGGACTTTAGATGATAGTGTAACTTGCCTTTTTGGTAGGGACTGATGGTTCACTCCTTGATCTTGCTAGTCTCACACTTTTCTAATTTCACTACAATCAATCAAGCAAGCATAGTATCAAGTAGCATTCCAAACCATTAATCATTCAACAATTCACACACACAAAATAATGGGATCTAAATCATGCATGTAAGCATGCAAGAGATGGTTCTATTTGCAAAGATGGTCTCCACTGGGCTTCTAAACTTTGTAAGTTCCAAATTGGTCATTTTCCAATGTGGCAAAGTCATTTGCAAAAGGGTTTTGTCCATGAACCATTTTTAAATCCCTTCATTATTTTATGTGGTGGAAAAACATTTTTATAATAGCAACAACTCTATGTGGTTCACCAAATAAGTTGTTGTTTCTCAAAACTTGGTGTTTTGGGTCAGTAGGTTTGATCCAACCATTTTCTTAAAGTTTTCTTTCCATAAACATTTTCATAACAAAACCATTCTTTTATTTGGCTAGAATTGGGCTAAATCAATTAATCCATCTTAGATATTATCAAACTCATTTTTCCAACTATGGGTTGGTTCCTAGGGTCAGTAAGTTCACCATAAACTATTTTTCCAAGGTTTCAAACTCAAAAACATTTTTGAATCATTTTTCTAATCTTAACAAGCATTCAAAAGTTTCTGCAAAAACCAACAAGCTATCAGATACTATTTGCTAAACTAAAGGCATGGTTGGCTAGGGTTTGTTCCACTGATTCCAATGGTATCAAATTTGTAAATTTTGGACGTGTGGATCGAAAGTTACAAAGGTTTGAAATTGCAACTTAAATCTGATTTCCAAATTCTGTTTTAAACAGACCTGGCCACGCGTCGCAATCTCATTGGATGGTACCGGTTCGGCCGGATCGGCTCTGCGGTGCGTTGGATCTAATTAGATCGTGTGGTCCAGAGGGCGTACCCTTTCGCGGTTAAGTGATTCTATCGTGCTCGCCCGATCTAGATCGAACGGTCCTACTGGCTTGCCAAAAGCTGGCGGTGCTAGGATAACGGCGAGCGGCGGAGCGGCCAGATAGTGGCGGCGCTGGCATCGCAGGAAGCGTAAAAGGGAGGGAGTAAGCTCACCAGATTCGCAGCAGGCTGGGGAAGTTCGTCGTGTGGTCGACGAGGCAGGGGCGCACGGTCGTAGGAGTAATCGCTCGCCGGAGTTCGTTCTGGCGACGGCGTGCTCTGGTCGCAGTCGGAGACGATGTTGTGGTTCATGAGAAGGCAAACCGAAAGTGTGGTCAGACGTAGGAGAGTGAGGCGAATGTGTGAGCGTGATTTAGAAAGCGCGGGGCGGTCTGAAACTACCTGGGCGCTTGCCGGAGTTGAAGACAGACACGGCGGCGAGGCTGGAACTTGTCGAAGGTGACACTCTTGGGTGCCCGCGGTCGAACGAAGGGTACCGGCAGATGCGCCAGGGAGTGGTGAACGTGCTCGTGTGCTCGGGAAGGCAGGAGGTGGCTGTGGTTTGTCGGATTTCACCGCAGGAGCTCGTCGGAATAGCGGCGGTGCAGGGCCAATTCGAGGCAGCCTGGTGGCGATGTGGAGTTGGTGTTTGAGGGAAATGACAGAGGGAGGAGAGGCGCTTATGTACGCATGGTCGGGGGCGAGATTAACGCAGCCATTAAGAGGAATTAAGCGCGTAGGTTGAATGACAGTGAACGGCAGCGAGGTTTGGGGGGGAGGTGGTCGCGCGGGTGAGGAGGATGAACAGGAGAGTGGGGTCCAAATACACGAGAAAAGAGTGAGGGAAGGGTCCACTGGTCAGCTTCTCTGTGGGTTAAAAATCGAGTGCGAATCGTTTTTCTTCGGGGAGGGGAGCTGGGCTGGTTTCTGGGCTTATTGGGCTCTGTCGACTGGCTGGTCCAGATTCTATTTTTTTCTTTCCTGAACCTTTTCCTTTTTCCATTTTCCAATTCTGTTTTGAAATTTCAAACATCCAAACAATTTTCAAAACAAATCAAACAATTACCAAACCTTGCACTATGAATTTGGTTTTGTTCAGTAGTATAAACCAAATTCCACAGCCAAAATTAATAATTTTATTTTAGGTCCATTATTAATTAAATAAACAGACCATTGTTATTTAATCAAAATAGAATTTGATGTTTATTTTAAAACTCCATTTTGAAATCTAATTATTTCCAAAACCAAATCAGTAGGTTTTATTTGGGAATAAAATACTTGGAAAACTTATCTTTAAACAAATAAATAAGTTTTGTTATTTTGGAAATAGTAAAACCTTTATTAATAAAACTTGGATATTAAATCCTTATTGATTTTATTTTAATGAAACCTTTACTATTTATTATCAGAACAAAATGTTTTATTTCAAAAGTTTGGCCAAGGTTTAATTTGGCTCTGTAAATAATTTCTTATTTTAAAATCCTTCCTTTTCTTTTGGAAACTAAATCCTTTTATCTAAATGATTCAAAATAGTAATTCCAAAATATTTATTTTCCTCTATTTAAATGTTTATCTTTTCAAAAACTCTTTAAGAATTTATTTGATCCAAATTGGTTTGAAGTTCCAATTGAATTCAAAAAGTTTCTTCTGGCTCTGAAAATCAAACAAAGTTTTATTTTTATTCATTTATTTTCACATTACAAGATTTGGAAAATCTTGGGATGTGACAGGCTACCACCCTTAAAATAAATCTCGTCCCGAGATTTGGGAAGGTTAGGGTTACAAGCAGGCTCAAAACAACTAGGGTACTACCACCCTTAAAAAATTTCAAACAAAAATTACATATTGTCCTTCTTGGGATGGGAAAACTTTCTCTAAGCAAATAGTTGCATTTGTGTCCTTAGTTTCCATGCTTTACTCATGGGCGAAGGTTGAGTTTCTCCATAGGCTTGGTGATCCTGTTCTTCATCTTTTCGGGACAGTTGCTTGCATAATGTCCTGGGTTTTTGCAGTTGAAACAGTGGATTTCCTTGAGTTCTTTACGTGGCTCTTGTGGACAAGTTGCTACATAGTGGCCTAGCTCTTTGCAATTGTTGCACATCACTTGCCCAATCTCTTTATTCTTCTTGTTCTCTGGGCATCCACTGGAGTAGTGTCCCATTTCCTTACATTTACGACATTGCACAAGGCTCATGTCCTGCTTTTGTTTCTTGGGTTTCTTTAGTCCTTTGAATTGGGTTGTCTTGTTTGGAGGTATAAGTGGTCCTTTTCCTTTCTTGGTAGACTTGGATTCACCTTGCTTCCTTTGTTCCACCATGGAGTAGATGGGGCATTGGATAGGGACATGGTTGTTTCCTTCACAAATATAACAAGTAGCTTGAGAAGTGGGACATTGTCCAACAGGATGTTTCTCTTCACAATTGGGGCATTGATCTTCATGCTCCTTGGAAGTATGATCCTTGTCTCCACAAATAATGCAAGCTGGGGCTCCATCTAGAATAACATTCTTGTCATCCTTGTTGTCATAAACTCTGTTGGGATAGTTTTCTTCCATGTTGATCATTTGATTAGTCACCTTAAGCATCAGTTGGGTTTGTTCCTCCAAAAACTTTTGCAGTGCTGGATCTTTATCACTAGTGTTGGCTATGAACTGAGTTGTCAGTTGGTTTAACTGGTGTTGAGTTGCTATGAGATCTTTCATGCTGTCCTCTTGGTTGGTGTTGGTGTCATCAACCTTGATGTTGGAGTCTCTTGGAGTAGTCATTTGTTTGGGTTGAAGGGAGAACTAGTATAGGCAAAAGGTTTTTCTAAGGAATCAATTCTAATCACACATATCACAATTCACACAAGCAATGTGCATGTAATCACAAACCAAACATTTCACTCAAACAACAATGCTCAAGCACACACTTAGGCAACAAAATATTTTTGTTACACCACATGAGTTGGTGGGTTTGACTTAACTAAAATATGGTGGTCCATCTATATGGTTCACTTGTGATCTTTCCATCCTTCTTGGTTGCTTCTTCTTACATGAGATCATGGTTCTTTGGGAAAAACTCTTGGTTATCTTGACTTCTAGTGAAGTGAGCTCCTTCTAACTTTTGCATTCTCTCAGTCTCTAAGTTTTGAGCAAGATTTCCCTGTCTCACATGCAGTCCTTAGTGGTGTCCAAGTTGGAAGTCCTTGGTGATCATGCTGAAGATGTTGAAGTCATTAGAGTTGAAGAAGTTGAAGTCATTAGAGTTGAAAGTGTTGGGGAAGTCCTTTGCACATGGTGTAGTTTTTGGCCATGGGGTAGTCCTTTCCATCAAGTTGAAAATAGAAGAGATGTAGAGTTGAAACCAAAATGGTTGAGGAAAGGGTTTACAAGTTTGTTCTGTAAATAGGTTTTGGAACAAGTACAACTCCTATTTTCTAAGGGTTTTTGTCCAATCCTAGGTTTACAAATCCTACAGGCAACACAATGCTCTGATACCATCTGTAGAGGGAGTGGCCCAACCTTTAAATAACATAAGGTGGTGTCCCCTATGTTTACAATGCTAGTCCCTGGATCAATAGCTAGCATCCACAGTCTAGATGTAATATCAAGAAACAAAGTTCATAATATAACTTTATAACCAGGAATAACATAATTTTATTACATCAATACATGGCTCCATTGGCTATTACATTACATTGTAGCGGAATAACTATAGTCATGGGTCCTTCATCTTCAAAGTGCCACAGGCAAATGCTGGTTGTAGACTTTGTAACCCTAATCAATCAATCTTCACTAAAATCAATCAAACCTGCAATATTACAAGTTACATCCACAAGGGTCAATACATTTGAATTGTATTGGCAAGTTTCACTATTATGTATAATATGGGTGGATCCTATCATTACATGTATATTTGGCTAAGTAGAGTTTAAGGCTCATTTGCATAAAGCAATATTTTATCCTATCTTTTCAAAATGGTTTTGGTCCTTTGTCAAATCCTTTTTCCAAGTCCCTTGAACTCCTTGGTAGAAACTCAAGTGTTCAAGTCCTTGTCAAAATCCCTTGAGCATCTTGGTAACCCCAAGTGCATCAAGTTTTATAAAATCTCATGAGTTCCTTGGTAACCCCAAGTACATCAAGTTTTATAAAATCTCATGAGTTCCTTGGTAACCCCAAGTACATCAAGCTTTAAGCAAAATCTCTTGAGCACCTTGGTAACCCCAAGTGCATCAAGCTTAACAAAATCTCTTTGAATTCCTTGGTACCCCCAAGTGCATCAAGTTTTTATTTTAGAAGTTGGAATGTCGAGATCTCCCATAGTTCAAACTTTAGTTGCTCAGTATTGTCCATAACCGGGGACACGGCTAAGTACTTAGATTTTATTATCTTCTGCAGAAGGAGTACACTTTACCCACATGTCACAATCCCATCCTTTTGCCACCAGTGGCCTACTGGATTAGTGCTCACCAAGATGGAGTACTGGCAGATCGAGAATGTGACGAAGTCTTTCCAAAGGGTCCTCCCATACACCATTGCTAGCTTGCCTTCAGCACCCATGTAGGATTCCAGGTCCCCATGTCCAGTTAACTGAAGACAGTGCATGGGTCTTCCCATTGTAGTTGACTAAGCCAGAGCCATAATAGCATGTGGTTGCACACGAAAGCCACAATTGGAGAAACATGTTCAATCTCTAAGTTTCCTAGGTGGTTTTCTTTTGGAGCACAACACAAAGTGATTCCCATAGACATGGTTCCTTTTGTTGCCACCTTCTCCAAAACTTAAAGTATCCTCCACCTAGGTGGTTCATTGAGTCCTTGTTTTATTATGTAAAACACAAGTCCTTTTCTCAACCTTTGTAAAATCTCAACATGTATCTCTTTTCAAAATGTAGCATGGCTAAGCATGTAACAACTACATTGTTTTCTCTAAGGAATGTATACGGTATCCTAATAGGATTTAGCATAGCATATGTATAAAATTTGTTTTCATGCATGTTTCAAAATCCACTAAGTATATTGAAAATAGTAGGACTTTGGATGATAGTGTAACTTGCCTTTTTGGTAGGGACTGATGGTTCACTCCTTGATCTTGCTAGTCTCACACTTTTCTAATTTCACTACAATCAATCAAGCAAGCATAGTATCAAGTAGCATTCCAAACCATTAATCATTCAACAATTCACACACACAAAATAATGGGATCTAAATCATGCATGTAAGCATGCAAGAGATGGTTCTATTTGCAAAGATGGTCTCCACTGGGCTTCTAAACTTTGTAAGTTCCAAATTGGTCATTTTCCAAAGTGGCAAAGTCATTTGCAAAAGGGTTTTGTCCATGAACCATTTTTAAATCCCTTCATTATTTTATGTGGTGGAAAAACATTTTTATAATAGCAACAACTCTATGTGGTTCACCAAATAAGTTGTTGTTTCTCAAAACTTGGTGTTTTGGGTCAGTAGGTTTGATCGAACCATTTTCTTAAAGTTTTCTTTCCATAAACATTTTCATAACAAAAACCATTCTTTTATTTGGCTAGAATTGGGATAAATCAATTAATCCATCTTAGATATTATAAAACTCATTTTTCCAACTATGGGTTGGTTCCTAGGGTCAGTAAGTTCACCATAAACTATTTTGCCAAGGTTTCAAACTCAAAAACATTTTTGAATCATTTTTCTAGTCTTAACAAGCATTCAAAAGTTTCTGCAAAAACCAACAAGCTATCAGATACTATTTGCTAAACCAAAGGCATGGTTGGCTAGGGTTTGTTCCATTGATTCCAACGGTATCAATTTTGTAAATTTTGGACGTGTGGATCGAAAGTTACAAAGGTTTGAAATTGCAACTTAAATCTGATTTCCAAATTCCGTTTTAAACAGACCTGGCCACGCGTCGCAATCTCATTGGATGGTACCGATTCGGCCGGATCGGCTCTGCGGTGCGTTGGATCTAATTAGATCGTGTGGTCCAGAGGGCGTACCCTTTCGCGGTTAAGTGATTCTATCATGCTCGCCCGATCTAGATCGAACGGCTCCTACTGGCTTGCCAAAAGTCGCTGGCGCTTAGGATAACAAATGAGCGGCCAGATAGTGGCGGCGCTGGCGTCACAGGAAGCGTAAAAGGGAGGGAGTAAGCTCACCAGATTCGCAGGAAGCTAGGGAAGTTCATCGTGTGGTCGACGAGGCAGGCGGCGCACGGTCGTAGGAGTAATCGCTCGCCGGAGTTCGTTCTGGCGACGGCGTGCTCTGGTCGCAGTCGGAGACGATGCTGTGGTTCATGAGAAGGCAAACCGAAAGTGTGGTCAGACGTAGGAGAGTGAGGCGAATGTGTGAGCGTGATTTAGAAAGCGCGGGGCGGTCTGAAACTACCTGGGCGCTTGCCGGAGTTGAAGACAGACGCGGCGGCGAGGCTGGAACTTGTCGAAGGTGACACTCTGGGGTGCCCGCGGTCGAACGAAGGGTACCGGCAGATGCGCCAGGGAGTGGTGAACGTGCTCGTGTGCTCGGGAAGGCAGGAGGTGGCTGTGGTTTGTCGGATTTCACCGGAGGAGCTCGTCGGAACAGCGGCGGTGCAGGGCCAATTCGAGGCAGCCTGGTGGCGATGTGGAGTTGGTGTTTGAGGGAAATGACAGAGGGAGGAGAGGCGCTTATGTACGCATGGTCGGGGGCGAGATTAACGCAGCCATTAAGAGGAATTAAGCGCGCAGGTTGAATGACAGTGAACGGCAGCGAGGTTTGGGGGGAGGTGGTCGCGCGGGTGAGGAGGATGAACAGGAGAGTGGGGTCCAGTCGTCAGCGAGAAAAAGAGTGAGGGAAGGGTCCACTGGTCAGCTTCTCTGTGGGTTAAAAATCGAGTGCGAATCGTTTTTCTTCGGGGAGGGGAGCTGGGCTAGTTCCTGGGCTTATTGGGCTCTGTCGACTGGGCTGGTCCAGATTCTATTTTTTTCTTTCCTAAACCTTTTCCTTTTTCCATTTTCCAATTCTGTTTTGAAATTTCAAACATCCAAACAATGTTCAAAACAAATCAAACAATTACCAAACCTTGCACTATGAATTTGGTTCTGTTCAGTAGTATAAACCAAATTCCACAGCCAAAATTAATAATTTTATTTTAGGTCCATTATTAATTAAATAAACAGACCATTGTTATTCAATCAAAATAGAATTTGATGTTTATTTTAAAACTCCATTTTGAAATCTAATTATTTCCAAAACCAAATCAGTAGGTTTTATTTGGGAATAAAATACTTGGAAAACTTATCTTTAAACAAATAAATAAGTTTTGTTATTTTGGAAATAGTAAAACCTTTATTAATAAAACTTGGATATTAAATCCTTATTGATTTTATTTTAATTAAACCTTTACTATTTATTATCAGAACAAAATGTTTTATTTCAAAAGTTCGGCCAAGGTTTAATTTGGCTCTGTAAAATAATTTCTTATTTTAAAATCCTTCCTTTTCTTTTGGAAACTAAATCCTTTTATCTAAATGATTCAAAATAGTAATTCCAAAATATTTATTTTCCTCTATTTAAATGTTTATCTTTTCAAAAACTCTTTAAGAATTTATTTGATCCAAATTGGTTTGAAGTTCCAATTGAATTCAAAAAGTTTCTTCTGGCTCTGAAAATCAAACAAAGTTTTATTTTTATTCATTTATTTTCACATTACAAGATTTGGAAAATCTTGGGATGTGACAAGGATACCCATATAGCATATCCCCAATACTTGGGTTGCCCCCCTCACCCTATAAAATTCCCCCTCTCCTCCTCTCAAAGCACACCTCCTCGTGAAGGATCTCTCCCCCTTTAGAATTTCCCATGGTCTCGGATCAGCAAGATACATGTTCCCGGTGGCTTTTTCTGGAAGGATTTGTTGCTTCCGCTGCTTCGCTGGGTCAAGGGAGCGAAGGTTGTCGGGGTACCCGGACATGTGTGCGATCACGGATGCACCACTGCTTTGTGATGCTGGACATGATGGTGCTGGACCGGCTGGACCAGATGGACTTCATCACGATCTTGAGATCGGCAAGCGTTCGACAACATCATCCATGAGTACAACCTCGTTAGCGCTATTCGGTCTTCGAAGGTATGTATTCTATGGATGTATATCCACCCGTTGCTTGTATCTAGTAGATAGATCTTGGTACTTAGTTCCCATTGTAGGAAATTTTTGTTTTCTATGTTGCGAACCCTTCAGATCTATCTACTAGATTGTAGCAACGAGTCGATTAGAGTACTCACCCTCGAATATTCCAAAGAGGTTAACGAGAGCAGATTATCGTGGGTGATGTAGTCGTACACTTGCCGATCTCAAGATCGCGTAGACGATCCTTCTAGCGCTGCGTTCTAGCAGCGCTTCCGCAATCGGTCACACGTTCGATACTCGATGAAGACCTTCCTCTTCCTTATTCCAGCAGGCAGAGGAGGTTGTAGTTCACCCCTCATGATTCCGGTAGCACGACGGCGTGGTGTCGGAAGTAGAGGGAAAATCCGGTAGGGCTTCGCCTAAGCCGGAGCAGGTTATGGTGGATCTAGGGTTTCCGGCGATCTAGGTTTTAGAGGGCTGGAGAGGAGGAGGCATGGCTAGAGGCGGCTAGTGGCGGCAAGCGGCGACAGTGAGCGGCCATGTGGCTTGGTGGGTTGGGGCTGGTGTTGTGTGTCCTTGGGGCACCCCCTCCCCTCTATTTATGAGAGGGAGGGAAGCTTGGGAGAGGGGAGTTTGAATCCTTCCCCAACTCCCTCTCCTTGTTGGCTTGTGGTGGAGGGAAAGAAGGATTCTTTCCTTCCTCCACGAGGACACATTGTCCTAGTTTGAATTTTCAAACTTGCCTTTTGACTTTCAATTTGGAGCTTGATTTCTTTCTTTCTAATGCCCAACCAAGTGACCTAGGACATGATCTAATCATTCCACTTATCCATGACACATTCATGTTCCCTTCCCCTTCCGGTCTGGTGAACCTTCTAGACCCTTCTAGAACCTCTCCGATGAAATCATCGGAATCATTCCCGAACTCCGGAATTGGATTTTACTTATATGAATCTTATTATTCGGACCATTCGGGATCTCCTCGTGATATCTCAGATCCCATCCGAGACTCCGAACAACATTCGGTCTCCCTACTTACATTCCATATCTACTAAACAACATCGAATCCTTAAGTGTGTCTCTCTACGGTTCGTGAATTACGCGGACATGACCGAGACACTTCTCCGCAATAACCAATAGAGGAATCTGGAAATTCATATGGCTCCCACATATTTCTACAATTACTGTGCGATTGAATGAACCACTTACATACAATACCAATTTCCCTTTTTCTTGCGATAGTTTACTTATCCGAGGTTTAATCATCGGTATCTCTGCATACCTAGTTCAACCTCTTACTGATAAGTACTATTTTCTCGTTCCTATGATATGTGATCCCTTGTGAGCCAGTCACATCCTTGCAAGCTAATTGGATGACATTCCACCAAGAGGGCCTAGAGTATATCTATCTGTCATATGGATGGACAAATCCCACTCTTGATCCATGTGCCTCAACACATACTTTCCAAACACTCAATGCCACCTTTATAGCCACCCAGTTATGGTGTGGTGTTTGATGTCATCAAAGCATCCATCCGATGATGGTGATTAGCATGATCTCATGGTCGAAGGATTTAGGTTACTATGTATCTGAAAGCTTATAGCAACTGAACTATATTAAATGACTTGATCTTTATGCTATGCTTAACTATAGGAGTATGTCCATCACACCATTCTCCTAATGATATGATCTTGTTGTTAATAACATCTCAATGTTCATGATCAGGAAACCATGATCATATATTAACCAACAAGCTAGTTTAACAAGAGGCTTTACTAGGGACTCTTTTATGTTTACAAATCACACAAGTATTAATGTTTTCGGTTAATACAATTATAGCATGGTATATAAACATTTATGATAAGCATGAAGATATGATAATAACTTCTTTATTATTGCCTCTTGGGCATATCTCCAGCAGTCTCCCACTTGCACTAGAGACAATAATCTAGTTTCAAATATTTGTGTATTCAACACCTATGGCTTTCCGATGTTGTATTTACACGATTGCTAGTGGTCAATTGATCTTCGGATCTGACTCTTTCAGGTCCGTGTGTAATTGCATTTCTTTGCGTCTCTACGCATCACTCATTCTCTAATGAGACGACTTTGTGTAAATTTGTTCCTTTGGTGAGACCTTTGGTTCCTTGGGGTTAAAACATGTTGATAATTTTGTCATCCAATATATCTTCATGGAACTATCCTGCTGTGAACCACACCTAGTTTGATAGCAAACTACTTAACAGAAATGCCCTCTTTTGATGCTATAATAGCATTCATATAATTAGCCTTTTGTTGTAGTATCTGTCACAATGTATTAACTTTGGAACTCATCCAAATCCATTATTGAACTTACTTTCCATTAGATTGTGCCACCCTTAGTTTAGATTGAGATAAACTTAATTTGTACTTTGTGTGACAAAACTAGTATCAATGTAGTACTTTTACAATGAACTAATCATCTATTTGTCACATCTACAAAAATAATATATTCTTAGTTCTTCCAAAAGATCATAAGAATATCCTTACTATCGTCCAATGATCATCTTATGAATCATTCTGGTATATGCTCATAACATTTAGAGCATAGGACATATCTGGATTTGTACATATCACAGTATGATTGATATAAATACTCTTTGTGATTTCATACATCAAGTATCAATTTATACTTGAATCTTTGTTTCACTTACCAAGTGTCGATACACTTGAATTTTGATTTAATCCTTTCTGTGTGGCAAGAACCTTTCTTGTCATTTCCATATTGAACTCATTCAATATCTCATCTATGTACATTTGGCACAACCATATTAGCGTCTCAATCTATCTATATAGATATTGATGCCAAATATTCGGGTTTTGCCTAAGTCTTTCACTGAGATGAAATTCTTAACATGTGTTAATAAAATATACATCATTTCCAATCAACAATATGTCTTCCACATAATGTATTAGAAATATGTCTTAGTGCTCCCACTTAATTTCTTGCAAATGCAAGCATCTTCATCGTCTCTGATGAATTTAAACTCTTTTAACAGTTTCATCATGGTGAAGATTCCAACTCCGCGATGCTCACTTCAACCATTGTAGTTTGCATACGCTTTTCACATCCTTTGAATTAACAAAACCCTATGGACCATGTTATGCACACGTCCTAGGTAACAATTTTATCAGAAGAACTTGTTTTGTTTATTCAACTACTACATAACAAAATTATATATAGTGGTTGCTACATTAATCCGTCTAGACTAAACATCGCTATGGAAGATCAAATCTTGTCATAGTCAACCTTTGAACATTGTTGTGAACTATTTCCCAACATGTCGACTATTTCATAGATGTGAAACATCCATGTCTATTTCTTTAGAATCCAAACACGACTGTAAGGTTTTACACATTTCCAGAGGGTCTTTCAAGTTCAAAGCTTGATTTCTCGTGTATGGAACTATCACGGATTTTATGGCTCCAAGCCATTTGACGGAGTCAGGTCTCATCATCGCTTCTTTGCATGTAGTCGGTTCATTATTGTCAAATAATGATTCAACCCTCAAATCTTGGTATTTTATTGTTTATCCTACCTACTTGGTTCAATAGGAACTTAGACTTCTGTGACCACAACCTTTGATGCACGTGGGCCATGAGCATTGTTGCTGCCTCTGGAACACTTTTTGGTGCTACGCAACTTTGCACATATAGCTGAGGTTATTTTAACCTTATCAAAGTTCTATTGTCCTCCCACTTAACTTTTCATGGAAAATTCCTTTCTCAAAGAAACTTGATGTTCTAAGCGACAAACATTTTTGTCTTTGGTGTTATGGAGGAATACTCAACGATTATTCGAAATAACATACAAAGATATGTTCATCTGATTTTGGTTGCAAACATCTTTCTTATGCATAGCATACCAATGTTTAAGAAATGACAACTTGGATTTTATCCCAAACCATAACTTTATATGGTGTCATTTCAACGGATTATGATGGAGCTCTTTTCAGTGGAAAAACGGTAGTCTCTAAAGCTTTAATCTTTAAAATATAATGGCAGTTTTATAAATTACACCTTTGATCTGACCATGTCAAACATGGTTTCATTACATATCTTGAACGCTCCATACTTTTATGGTGTTTCGAGAAATGCAAATCCACGGAACGATTCCTCAAATCTAAGGTATTATGCTAAACTTGTAACTCAAATATCTTCCTTTATGATCCTATCATAAATTCTTTATTTTCTTGTTACATTGATTTTGCACTTCATCTTGAAAGTTTTTGAACTTTTCAAATGTTTGACACTTCATCCTCATTAAGTAAATATTCATATATTCACTCAAATTTTTGGAGAAAGCATATGAAGTTGAAATCCATCGCTCTTGAATACACGTAATGGACTTCATACATCAAATATGTACAAATTCCAATAATCTAGTCATCCGTTCCCTTTTGGCCTATGAACGGAGTTTTAATTATCTCTAGGAAAGTTTCACAAGCGTCATTTGATCAAAAATCAAAAGACTCCAAAATTCCATCCACGTGGAGTTTCTTCATGTTTTCTTTCTAATATAATTTAAATGGCGATGTCACTTCCTAAGTGATCTTTTAATCAATTTGTCTTTCGACATTTTTAGCACTAGTTTTATGGATGTGATTTCTCCAACGAGATTTGTAAATCATCCATCTTTTATGGATTACGACAATTATTTAAACAACCCTTTTGTTCTCATAATACCTGATAAAACAAATCTTGAAGGCAAGTTTTGATTTCAACGAGCAACACAATAACCCTTTATTTGTTCTCGATGAACATCATCACATATTCTTTTGCTGGTTACTTCGGCCATTGTAGTTCATGAATTGTGTTGTTTCGTATGACGATTCACACCAACAAATTCAGTATCTAATACTTAAGAACCGCATTATTTAACAAGAAAAGAATACAGCCATAACACGTATATCCTCTATATACCTAAGCTGAATAATTCTGGTCTTTTTTTTCTGCCATATATTTATGAGATTCTCTTTCAGTATTTCCTTTTCTGTTTGAAAGAATCTATCAACATCAATAGTGGAGCCATACACATGACACATAGTCCAAAGAATGTATAGTTAAATACCAATGTCTTTGGACTTGCACTTTGAGGTAGATCACCATCATCAAATGTTTGGTGTTCTTTCAAATTCCATTCTTTAGTAATCTCTTGGTGTAGTAAACATTTTACCTACAACAAATATTCATCCTTATCATGAAATTATTCATGATAAAGATGCTTTAGCTTATAACGGTGAATCGCGAGTATAATGTTGTTATCCAAAACTTTTTGGAGGATTAGGATGACTAGCGTCTCCAACCTTTTGAAAATTCCCATCAAATATGAGAACATAAACTTTGCCATATTATACTCTATCATGTTATAATCAAAAACACTGTTTCAGATATCGCAATATCTTCCACACATGATGTTCCTTGATAACCTTGATATTAAAACAATCTTTTGAATATCAAGAATCATGCAGATAAACATGATACTTATATACTAAAACTGGAATTGTTACTCTTGATTTAATACCAATTATTAAACTTCACGGAGTAACCGGAACTTACTGAAAGTTTGCAATAGGACTTTTAAACTTTAGATTAACACTTCAAAACAATATGATACTAGTTCGTAATGTAATTAACCAGAATTCTATAGTTCTATTATCTCAATTATAACTAAGCGCAAGGTGGTAAATGGATGCCAATTACTACTACAACTATGCAAATTCACTTTGATTTAATTTATGATAAATAGTGTTCAACTTTTAATCATATTGCTATTGAGATCCCACTCAAAACAATATACCTCACATTGTTTTAGTGATCACACGAACCAAATTCACTACACCAAGTCCGATCATCACGTGACATGATATAGTTTCAAAGGCGAACAATCATCATGTTCATCATATCATCTATATGACTCATGCTTTACCTTTCGGTATTCCGTGTTCCGAGACCATGTCTGTACATGTCTGTACATGCTAGGCGAACAACCTTTCGGTAAACCTTAGCTTCCGCATGAGAAAATCTGGCTTGCTCCCATTGTATACACTCGTAGAATCTAACACACCCAATCATCACGTGGTGCTTCGAAACAACGAGCTTTGGCAGCGGTGCCTACTAAGGACGAACACTCTATAACTTGATATTTTGTGAGAGGGATTGTCTTATAATGCTACCTTCGAGAACTAAGCAATACAGGATGCATAAAAGGATTAACATCACATGCAATCAAAATATGTGATATGATATGGCCTTTCTTCTTGTGCTTCCGATCTCCCTCTTCAAGCACGAACATGATCTCCATCATCATCGACGTGGCGTCAAGGTCAATGGCGCCTCTCCATGGTTGTCGTCCACAAGCATCAACTATTACAACTACTTTGAATAATAGATACGCAGGTCTAGACGAAATTAAAAGACAACCATATGTCTCCTGCCGGTTGCCGACTTACAATAAGGAAAATTGCATACATCATATATAATCACAATCATGGCCATATCATATCACAGCACACCCCTGCAAAACAAAGTTAGACGCCTCTAATTTTCTTTGCATGTTTTACGTGGTTTGGGGCTTTCATCAAGTGTTGTTCTAACTTACGAACAAGAACCACAACGTTGATACTAGTATTGTCAATCACCTGTTGTAAATTGAATCTTCACTATGTTGGGAGAAACAGGCACCCGCAAAGCCACTTATGCAATACAAGTTGCATGTCAAGCATGGAGCAAGTCTCATGAACGATGTCATGTAAGGTTAGCCCGGTCTGCTTCATCCCACCATCCCGCAAGATGCAAAGTACACAATAAGAAATCGACAACAAAAGCATCAACACCCACAATTACCATTGTGTTCTACTCGTGCAACAGATCTACATATAGACACGGCTTTGGTACCACTGTAGGGGTTCGTAGCATGGAAAACAAAAATATTCTACCGCATGCACACAAACAAGCCAAGATCTATCTCCTAGATTGTAGCAACGAGTTGATTAGAGTACTCACCCTCGAATATTACAAAGCGGTTAACGAGAGTAGATTCTCGTGGGTGATGTAGTCGTACACTTGCCGATCTCAAGATCGCGTAGACGATCCTTCCGACGCTGCGTTCCGGAAGCGCTTTCACAGTCGGTCACATGTTCGGTACTCGATGAAGACCTTCCTCTCCGTTGTTCCAGTAGGCAGCGGAGGTTGTAGTTCTCCCCTCATGATTCCGGCAGCACGACGGTGTGGTGTTGGAAGTAGAGGGAAAATCCTGCAGGGCTTCGCCTAAGGCGGAGCATGTTATGGTGGATCTAGGGTTTCCGGTGATCTGAGTTTTAAAGGGCCGGAGAGGAGGAGGCGTGGCCGGTGGCGGCTAGGGCGGCGAAGGCGAGCCGGCGGTGGCGCGGCGGCGACTAGTGGCGGCGGCTTGGTGGGTTGGGCCTGGTGTTGTCTATCCTTGGGGCACCCCCTCCCCTCTATTTATAAGAGGGAGGACAGCTTGGGAGAGGGGAGTTTGAATCCTTCCCCAACTCCCTCTCCTTTTTGGCTTGTGGTGGAGGGAAATAAGGATTCTTTCCTTCCTCCACCAGGACACATTGTCCCAGTTTGACTTTTCAAACTTGCCTTTTGACTTTCAATTTGGAGCTTGATTTCTTTCTTGCTAATGCCCAACCAAGTGACCTAGGATATGATACAACCATTCCACTTATCCATGACACAGTCATGTTCCCTTCCCCTTCCGGCATGATGAACCTTCTAGACCCTTCTAGACCCTTCTAGAACCTCTCCAATGAAATCATCGGAATCATTCCCGAACTCCGGAATTGGACTTTCCTTATATGAATCTTATTCTTCAGACCATTCCGGATCGCCTCATGATATCTCGGATCCCATCCGAGACTCTGAACAACATTCGGTCTCCCTACTTACATTCCATATCTACTAAACAACATCGAATCCTTAAGTGTGTCTCCCTACGGTTCGTGAATTACACGAACATGACCGAGACACTTCTCCGATCTATAACCAATAGAGGAATCTGGAAATTCATATGGCTCCCACACATTTCTACGATTACTTTGCGATCGAATGAACCACTTACATACGATACCAATTTCCCTTTGTCTCGCGATAGTTTACTTATCTAAGGTTTGATCGTCGGTATCTCTGCATACCTAGTTTAACCTCGTTACCGATAAGTACTCTTTTCTCGTTCCTGTGATATGTGATCCCTTGTGAGCCAGTCACATGCTTGCAAGCTAATTGGATGACATTCCACCGAGAGGGCCTAGAGTATACCTATCCGTCATATGGATGGACAAATCCCACTCTTGATCCATGTGCCTCAACACATACTTTCCGAACACTCAATGCCACCTTTATAGCCACCCAGTTACGTGTGGTGTTTGATGTCATCAAAGCATCCATCCAGTGATGGTGATTAGCATGATCTCATGGTCGAAGGATTTAGGTTACTATGTATCTGAAAGCTTATAGCAACTGAACTATATTAAATGACTTGATCTTTATGCTATGCTTAACTATAGGAGTATGTCCATCACACCATTCTCCTAATTATATGATCTTGTTGTTAATAACATCTCAATGTTTATGATTAGGAAACCATGATCATATATTAACCAACAAGCTAGTTTAACAAGAGGCTTTACTAGGGACTCTTTTATGTTTACAAATCACACAAGTATTAATGTTTCCGGTTAATACAATTATAGCATGGTATGTAAACATTTATCATAAGCATGAAGATATGATAATAACCTCTTTATTATTGCCTCTTGGGCATATCTCCAACACTTGCCGTCGTTAGAACTCAGGTGCATGCCCTCCCACCGATTGGGTCACCCGCTGGTCCGGCGCCGGAAACTCCCTTGGTGCTCCTCTGCCTCGGTTGCACTAGTGGGTGGAAGACGGAGGCCAGACATGGTGGGCCTTGGGAGGATGTGGGAAATCCACATCCGTTAGCCTGTCCTTTTATTGCCTGCAGCTAGATGCGACAAAAACTGGCCTCGTGACGGGAAATGGCAGGATGACAAAGAAACAATGCAAAACACACAAGCGCGCTAGAAGTAAACATAGTAATGGCCAAAATCTATCCACTACGGACACGATGGATTGCCCGCTCTCGCCCAGCCAGCCAGACCGCGACGGCTGAACGGTGTGCGTGAGGGAGAACCACTTTATGGGTTCCATGCGTCCTGCAAGGATGGTCACACGTCCCTACCCCCCGTACGTGGCATCACGTGTCGACGTCCCCAATTGTTGGATTAGTCGCTTTTGCGGACGTCTTTGTGTAGGGTTGTGGCATGGAAAACAAAAAAAAATCTATTGCAAAAACGCATAAATCCAAGATCCAATCTGTGGAAAATCCAAGATCTAATCTACGAGATCGGTGCAATGATATTGTAGAGAACTAACCCTCGTAAATCCAAAGCGTTTAATGAGATCGGATTCTCATGGTTGATGTAGTCGATCACTTATCAATCTCAAGATCGTGTAGACGATCCTTCCGGCACTACGTTCCGGTAGCGCTTCCGCAGTCGGTCATACGTACTGTAGTCGATGAAGACCTTCCTCTCCCTTGTTCCATCAGGGCAGCGGAGGTAGTAGATCCCTTTGGAATCCCAACAGCACGACGATGTGGTGGTGGTGGTGGCAGAGATATTTCTACAGGGCTTCGCCTAAGCTGGAGCAGGACGGTGGACGAGAGAGAAGAGAGGCGGTGGATAGGGTTAGGCGCCAAGGGACAAGGGATGTGGGGGGTGTGCCCCCACCCCTCATTATATAGGTGGGGGCGGCCGACCAACTCGGCCACCAAGGGAAGAGCTTGAAACCTTTTCCACCAAGTCTTCCTTCTTACCAAAAACTAGAGTTTGACTTTTCAAACTAGGATTTGACTATTCAAACTAGGGTTTGACCCTTTTACTAGTCTTGACTGAATTGGCCCTTTAGGGTTTGGTGCGACTGGCCCCTATGACATGCCACTATCCAAGTGACCCGTGGAACCACTGGTGGTCCCTTTATAAAATTCTAGAAGTATCCGGTCAAAACACCAAAACTTTTCTAGAACCCCGAAAAACCACTTTCCTATATGAATATTATTCTCCGAACCATTCTGAATCTCCTCGTGATGTCCTGGATCCAATCCGAGACTCCGAACAACATTCGGTATCCAACCCATATTCCATATCTACTTAAACAACATCGACTCCTTAAGTGTGCCTCCCTACAGTTCGTGAACTATGCAGACATGATCGAGACACCTCTTTGATCAATAACCAATAGAGGGATCTGGAAATCCATATGGCTCCCACATATTTCTATGATGACTTCGTGGTCGAATGAACCATTTACATATGATACTGATTCCCTTTGCAGCGTGACAGTTTACTTATCTAAGGTCCGATCATCAGTATCTCTATACCTAGTTCAACCTCGTTACCGATAAGTACTCTTTACTTGTTCCATGATATGACATCCCTTGTGACCTAGTCACATGCTTTCAAGATAATTGGATGGCATTCCACCGAGAGGGCCTAGAGTATATCTATTCGTCATATGGATGGACAAATCCCACTCTTGATCCATGCGCTTCAACACATACTTTCAGAATACCTAATGCTACCTTTATAACCACCCAGTTATGGAAGTGGTGTTTGATGTCATCAAAGTACTCATCTGGTGATGGTGATTAACATGATCTCATGGTCGAAGGATTAGGTTACTATGTATCTGAAAGCTAGTACAAAACAAACTCTAAATGAGTTGATCTTATGTTATGCTTACTTTGGGTGTGTGTGTGTCCATCACATCATTCTCCTAATGATATGACCTTGTTATTAATAACATCCAATGTCCATGATCAGGAAACCATGATAATCTATTAATCAACAAGCTAGTTTAATAAGAGGCATACTAGGGACTCTTTTATTGTTTACAAAACACACAAGTATTAATGTTTCTGATTAATACAATTATATCATGGGATGTAAACATTTATCATAAACACAAAGATATAATAATAACCACTTTATTATTGCCTCTTGGGCATATCTCCAACAGTCTCCCACTTGCACTAGAGTTAATAATCTATTTTGGAAAAACTTGTGCATTCAACACCTATGGCTTTCTTGTGTTGTATATACATGATTGCTAGTGGTAAACATAATCTTCGGATCTGACACTTCCAGGTCCGTGTGTCTCTATGCATCACTCATTTTCCAATGAGATGGCATTGTATAACTTTGGTCTTTTGGTGAGACCTTCAATTCCTTGGGGTTAAATCATGTCGATACTATTGCCGTACAATATATATTCATAGTACTAGCCCCTGTGAACCACACCTAGTTTGGTAACAAACTACTTGACACAAATGCCTTATTTTGCTGCTACAATAGCAGTCATATACTTAGCCTTTTTGTTGGGGGGTGACCCCGGATAGGGTCAAGACAGGGGAAAGACGAAAGGAATCTCCCTCATCTTAAGCCGAATTACTGGTTGTGTCGACCGAATCATGTAAGATTCGGCTAAGATAAGCAGGGCCATGACAATTGTAGAATGAGTAACACCTTATACGGCCGACATATCGGTTAAGTCGGCCGAATGAGTCTGACTAACTTGAATACAGGTGAAGGCCGAGCCGAGTTATGCGAGATAAGGCCGAATAACATGAAGCTTGCAGGAGAAGGAGGTGCCTATAGTCAAACCCTAGTCACTGGCTAAGAGGAATCTAGACAGAGCCAAGTACAAAGGACAAGGAGCAGAGCTGCAAAAGGGCAGACAAACGTCACGGAGGTGACAGTGAGGAAACCCGAGGCGCGCATGTGAAGGTTTCTGGAACATTGCCGCAGATAGAAGGGGGACACGGAAAGGAGGCCGCCGAGTTACCATATTGGGACAAGAATATTCCAAGGATATGCTTGCCACGTCAGCCCTAGAAGGAACCAAGGAACCTCTTTATAAGGGGGGCGGGCTCCAGAGAGGGGATCGATTCATTCTACGCCATAAGGCTCATGTTGTTGTTTACTTCTTCTCCATGAAACAACTCTAGGAGCACTTGTAGTTCTTGAGAAGAAGAATAGAGATCTATTTACAGGACACTTGAGTGTAGAAATCACTACATCTTCCCTCCTCGGATCCCTCTAGCATCCATTGGCCCCATACTTTAGCCTACCCATGGCATCTGCCGTGCCACCACCATGACAGTTGGCGCCCACCGTGGGGCCAGTAGCGGTGCTAGCTGGAGTCAAGATCCGGACGGGAAACTTCATCCACACCGGCGAGCGGGTTGCCTCTGGCTTAGTCCAGAGATTTTATCTCTGGGACTATGTCAGCGATAACGCGGGTAGCTTCAGGAGGAAAGCGCCTCCGCACAACGGCGTCTTCATCAACCTGGGCGCGCACAAGGTCTACGTCAGCGTCGACACGTCCTGCGTCTATCCTCACCGAGTAGTTGAAGCAGGAGAACCTCCTCTCCGTGCTGCTAACGGTCCGCGTGGCACACGCCCCGTTGGTAGCGTCGAGGTGATGGTGACGGCCGCGGCACCAACAGCGGGAGCGGGCGTCGGACCAAGCAGAGACCCAGTGATAGGAGCATAGATGGCCACGAAGCAGACAGCTCCACAGCCCACTGAGGTAGATCCACCAGTAACCAAGTCAGCCGAGGTGCAGGAGACGACCCCAAAGGTGGCAAGGGTAAGATGGCCACCTCTGGAGAGACCAGAGAATATTCTTCAGGCAACTATAGATAATCTGACCACGCCTGTGGCGCCGATACTTGATCCGGCTAACGCACAGGCGGAGTTAGAAGAAACTAGACAAAAAGTACTAGTAGAGGCAAAAAAGGTGTCGGCCTTGCGGGAATCCTTAAACAGGACCCTGCTAGAGTATGCTAGGGCAAACAAACTAGATGTGGCCCCTGAGCGGGTAGATGAATTGAGATTAAGAGCAGAGAACCTCATGAATGATATCAACAAAGAGCACGAGGTTCATGCAGATGATTCAGTCGATCTAGGCTTGCCGAGGTATAGTACCCCGGCAAAGAACCTCAGGGCGGCAAATGCCGCAGCTTTGGAGCTGGAAGGATTAAGCGGGGAAGCCTGGCAAAAACAGCAAGAAAGAGTAAATGAGCTGGTGTGCATCGCGAACCAGCAGAATGAGGAAATGCTTAGGGCTGACCCGGCAAGGCCAAGAGCTTCGCGTATGGTTCATTTGGCAGGAGCAGCCCCCACACTATCTGCGGCAGCAGCATCCTCACCCGGAAACAATGCACGAAAAGATAGAGCGGTGACCTTGGGAAAAAGATAGAGCGGTGACTCTTAGTAGAGACTTCGGCAGGGGCAACAACTTCAGCACTAGGAATCACGCCCTTGGGGGCAGGAGGAACTGTAGTTTCCAAGGGGGCCGAGGTGGTGATATCCTCGGTTGGAGTTGGAGTAGCGGCTGGGACTGTGGTGATCAAAGGATCATTGGGGGAAACCTCGGTGGTCTTGAGAGGGGCAGCAGCTCAACCAGGTGATCCGGTGTGGGTGTTAAGTCGGCAATAACGGTGGGAGGAATAGGCACATCTTGTTGAGGCGATATGTTGGTCGGCGCAGGAGGAGAATCAACACGAGAGGGACTAGGAACCCGAGTATCTTCCGGAGGAGGAGGAGAAGGCCGCCGAGTAGTATGGCTTGTCATACTCGGAACGCTTGGCTTTGTGGAGAGAGGAGCTCTACGAAAGACAAAAAAAGTCGAGTCAAGAGACAAAAAGAGAGAATCAAGAAATACAAATGAAAATAAACTCACCCAGTAACCCCAGGCATTGTCTTACGCCTCGGGATATGCTGCGAAGACTTCTTGACTCGCTTCTTGGGGGCAGCACCGGAGGGATCTGTCGAAGCGGTGCGCTTCTTCGAAGCAGCAGGATCTTGAGAAGCAAGAGGTTCGGCGTCGTGCACCTAACCAGCTGGATTAGCTGGGAAAGAAGGAGCCAGAAATGCATAAGAGATAGGCACCGCGGCAACTACCTCAAGAATTTGGACGTCATCCGAGTCACCTTCATCCGCGTGGGCCGAGGTCTTGCCACGGGCATGAACAGGAGCAACATCCGACTTAGGGACAAACTTGTAAGATCCCTCCTTTGTAAAGGAAAAGGATCCCTGTGATTGCAATGCTAGTCCCTGGATCATTGCTAGCATCCATAGTTTAAGATGAAGTACACAGATACAAAGGTCATTTATTGCATCCATTCCAGAGATAAAACATAGTCTTTTACAACTCAAGGCCATAGGCCGAATACAAGAGTTTTGGAATAAGTAAATAAACATAAGTCTTCATCTTCATGTGCCACAGGCAAGCATGTTGAGTGTAGACTCATGACACCTAATCATCGTCGGAGTAACCTGCAACATCACAAGTTACAGCCACAGTGGGTCAATACTTTGGAATAGTATTGGCAAGTGATACCTTAGTAAATTTTAAGTGGACTATATTACTATATGCATTTTGGCTAAGTGTAGTTTGGCTTGCTTTGCTCAAAATAGGTTTTCCCTATTAGTTGAAATCACTAAGTTTTTCTTTGTCAAAAACTTTCCCAAGAAACCACCAATAAACATTGGGGTCCTTCACCCTTGTTCACCCACAAGTTTTTACTTAGAAGTTGGAGTGATGAGATTCTTGATAACTTCCATGTCTTGATGCTCAAGTTGTCCATTGCCATGGACTTGGCTAAGTACTTAGATTTTCCATCTGTAGAGGTTGTGCACTTTCCCCACCAGACTTGGTTTCCCAAGACAGGACCTTTCAGAAGCCTTCCCTTAGCCAAATGGACGTGTTCCAACCTATCATCCCACTACCACCAACTGTCCAAATGACTAAGTTCTAGCAACCTATGTGATCAAGGCAGAGCCCATATTGCCAAGTGGCTGCACTATAAGCTTCTCAACACTTGGCCTCTAAAATCCCTTTGTGCCTGGGTGGCATACCACAAGTGAGATACACAAGGTAAACCATGTCCATGGGCCTTGTGTAACCACTCAACCAAAAACCACCATTCAAGTCCCATTCCACCCAGGAGATTCATTGACTTAGTTGTTTTATTAAGAAAACATAAGTCCAAAGACTTAGAATATTTTCATCATAGCATGTATATACTTTACCAACCCTTGTTTGCTACTAGCTAGGCTAAGCATGGCATAGTAACTTAACTTAGGAAATTTCCTAGCAATTCTACAACTACTTAGGATTTCCCAACATAGCATTTGGCAAAATAACAACATGCAAGACTTAGAAAAATATTTCTAATGCTTGTACAAAATATAGGGATGGAAATATTCATGAAGTACCACTTGCCTTGGTAATGGGGAGAGTAGCACTCTTCACAATCACAATCACTAGCACCAAAATCTACACAAAGAATATAACCACAATCACATACAATTCATATACAAACAAAAATATATATGTGATGCATGCAAGAATGCTAAGTGATGATTTTTAAAATTCCACCAAGCAAGTGCATGATACTGAATCATAACTAAGTCAAAAACTTGCTAATCCAAACTTATTTAGCACTAAAACAAATTACTAAACAAATTCTATACTCAAAATGGTCCTAAACAAGTTTCTGCATAAAAAGTCATTTTAACAGAAACTTTTCACTAAACACATTGCATAAACATAAAGGGCTTGCCTCCCTGATTCCAACGATATAAAATTTGCAAAAATCTAACGTGGGAATCAAAAGTTATAGCCATTTCAATTTTTGATCTAAATCTGATTTCAAATCTGTTTTTGAATCAAACCCTAGCCACGCGTCATATTCTTACTAGCGTGTACCGCTTCGCTCCGGATCGCGCTTGCTAGTCGTAGGATCTAACTAACGATGCACGGTTCAGATCTAATCATACCGCTTCGCTAAGTGGACTAATCCTACACGCTGGATCTGGATCTGACGGCTACAAATCATCTAACCAAAATCGAGCGGCGCTAGCGGGCGCCGATCGCGGCGGCGAGCTCTGCTCGCGACGCGGCGATCGTCCGGAGAGGCAGGAGGATGCTCACCAGGTTCGCAGCGTCGAGGGGAAGCTCAACTTGGCAGCGGCTTGACGGGGGGCGCACGCACGTCATTGGGGCTCGCCGGAGTTGCGGCAGCTCGTCGCTTGCGCCGAGGTCGCTGGCGAGGCTCCGCGTCGTCCTAGTACAAGGCAGAGGGTTCAGAAGATGCGCAAGTGACTGGCGAACCAGTTGGTATCAAAGGGAAGGCGAGGGGCGCTCGGGACTTACCGCTATTGCTCGCCGGAGTCAAGTGACGGCGCAGGTGGTTGCGGGCGTGAATGGAAACGATGACCTGGATCACGAGCAAGCAAAGAAAGGTGTCAGGGGATTCCCGAGACCACGCTGGACACGATAGTTTGAACTAGAGAGAGGGGGGCGGTCGAGGCTCACCGGAATTAGTCGCCGGAGTCGTCGGTACTGCGGGGCTTCGAGGTCAAATGCGCGACACTGTAGCGAGTGAGCGAGAGTGGGGAAATGATCATGAAAGTGGAGGGGTTTTGTAGGCGAGAGGGGAGCGGCGATTAAGCGCGGAATCAAGGGCAATTAAGCGAGAATCAATCGCGGCAGTGATGGGCGGAGGAAACGGTCGGCGACGGGGTCGGGCGCGATTTGGGGAAGACGAGGGTGAGCTGGCTGTTGGAGATATGCCCTAGAGGCAATAATAAATGTAGTTATTATTATATCTTTGTGTTTATGATAAATGTTTACATTCATGCTATAATAGTATTAACAAGGAAACCATTAATACTTGTGTGATTTGTAAACTTAATTTGAAGTCCCTAGTATAGCCTCTATACTTCACTAGCTTGTTGGTTGATTGATGATTGTGGTTTCCCTATCATGAACATTGAGATGTTATCAAACAACAAGATCATATCGTTAGGAGAATGATATGGTGGACATACTCCTATAGATAAGCGTAGCATAAAGATCAAGTCATTTCAATAGTTCAATTGCTATATGCTTTCTGATACATAGTAACCTAATTCCTTCGACCATGAGATCATGCATATTGCCTTTACTGGATGGATGCTTTGATGTCATCAAACACCACACCGTAACAGGGTGGCTATAAAGGTGGCATTGAGTGTTCGGAAAGTATTGGTTGAAACACATGGATCAAGAGTGGGATTTGTCCATCCACATGACGGATAGATATTCTCTGGGCCCTCTCGGTGAAATGTCATCCAATTAGCTTGCAAGTATGTGACTTGGTCACAAGGGATCACATATCACGGGAACGAGAAAAGAGTACTTATCGATGCGAGGATGAACTAGGTATGCGAGATACCGATCATAACCTCGGATAAGTAACATATCGTGAGACAAAGGGAAATTGGTATCGTATGTAAGTGGTTCATTCGATCGTAAAGTAATCGTGAGAAATATGTGGGAGCCATATGAATTTCCAGATTCCTCTATTGGTTATTGTTCGGAGAAGTTTCTCGATCATGTCCGCATAATTCACGAACCGTAGGGAGACACACTTAAGGATTCGACGTTGTTTGAGTAGTTATGGTATTATGAGAAAGAGACCGAATGTTGTTGAGTCTCGGATGGGATCCGGGATATCACGAGGTGATCCGGAATGGTCGGAGAATAAGATTCATATAAGGAAAGTCCCGTTTGAGTTGGGGAATGGTTCCGTGTTTTCATGGGAACATTCTAGAAGGTCGGAATGTCCGGCACTCCGGAGGGAAGGGTACATGAATGTGTCATTACATATTGGAATGATTGCATCATGTACTAAGTGTTCTCGCTGTCCAAAATAAAGGGTTTATTTAAATCCTAAATTGAAAAGTCAAGCAGCTAGTTTGAAAGTCAAGCAATTTTGGGAAGTGGGAAAGAGGAGGATTGGTGGAGGCCGAGTTGGAGGAGGGTTCCTCCCTTGGGCCGCGCCTCCCAAGGCCGACTTGGGAGGAACTCCTCCCTTGGCCAGCCCTCCCACCTATATAAGGAGGGCAGGGCTCCCTCCTACACACACAAGTTCCTATCCTCTAAACTAAACCCTAGATCTAAACCCGGTTTAGAGCTATTTGATTTAGAGCCTTCTAATTGGTTTAGAGCCTTCTAATTGGTGTGTCTAATTACTAGACCACTAATAGCCTCTCTCATAATCTCCACCATACTACTTTTGGCTTAAGGCGAAGCCTCAGATTTCCCTCTACCTCGGTACCACGCCGTTGTCTTTGCCGGAATCATGAGGAGAGTGCTACAACCTCCATTTTCTTTGGAACAAGGAGAGGAAGGTCTTCGTCGAGTACGAATGTGTGACCGACTGCAGGGGCGCTCTTGAGCAGGCCTTGGAAGGATCGTCTACACGATCTTGAGATCGGAAAGAGTACGACTACATCACCCACGAGAATCTGCTCTCGTTAACCGCTTTGGAATCTTCGAGGGTGAGTTTCTCTATCGACTCGTTGCTGCAATCTAGTAGATAGATCTTGGCTTGTTTGTTTGTATGCGGTAGAAAATTTTTGTTTTCCATGCTACGAACCCCTACACTGGCGTGGTCCACCAGTCAGCGAGTGAGACGGAGAGGGGGTGGGGTCCGAGTGTCAGCGACAGCGATGGAGTGCTGCTGCTGGGCTAGAATAGGAGCGCCTGGCCCTTTTCTTTTGTTTAATCCTTTTCTTTTTCTGTTTTGTTTTTCAGGAATGGTTTTCAAATGAATTCAAATTCTTTTTTGAATTCAAATCTTTCTGGGGTTTTTGCAGTGTGCAACAGTCTCAAATCTAGGCATAACACCATGTGGTTACTTTGTAAAGGCTTGGTCATCTTTGGAGAAACAATTTAACAGGGACTTTGCACTTGATTTGCAAATGTTTGAAAAATGGTTTTTGAAACCATTTCCATTTTGTAAGCTTGGTTCAAAATCCACATTCAGACCATTCAACAAGGGAGACAAACAATCTAGGTTTAAAACATTCAAACTCTCAAATGGGGATGGCCATTTGGTTTAAGTTTGCTCACATAAAATGATAGCACTATGTGCTTCTGTTTTTCTGAAATGAGTTTTGAAATTGATCTCAAATCTATATGCATGCATGAATGATATCCAATCTTTGAAATCATGATTTTAGGGATGTTACAAATCTAACCCCCTTAAGGTGAATCTCGCCCTCGAGATTCGGATTGGCTAGCAAATAGGTGAGGGTGGTCTTTCCGAAGTTCATCTTCTCTTTCCCATGTTGCTTCCTCTTCGGAATGATGATTCCACTGTACTTTGCAAAACTTGATAGTCTTTGTCCTTGTGACCCTTTCTGCAGTCTCAAGAATCTTGATAGGTTTCTCCTCATATGTGAGGTCACTTTCTAGTTGAACCTCCTCCAAAGGTATAGTATCCTTCAAAGAAGTTTCTTCCATTTCTGGGTGACATTTCTTAAGTTGACTCACATGAAACACATTATGGACAGTTGATAGAGATTCTGGTAGTTCTATTTCATAGGCAACTTCTCCTTTGCGACTTAGGATCTTGAATGGCCCAACATATCTTGGTGCCAACTTTCCTTTGACTCTGAATCTCTTCACTCCACGAAGTGGTGATACTCTAAGATAAGCCCTATCACCAACTTCGTAGGTGATTTCTCTATGCTTAGGATCTGCGTAGCTTTTCTGTCGAGACTGTGCTATCTTCAACCTGTCCTTAACCAATTTGACCTTCTCTTCGGCTTCTTTGATAAGATCTGGCCCGAATAAACTTCTTTCTCCCACACCATTCCATAATAATGGGGTGGTACACTTTCTTCCATAGAGAAACTCAAACGGTGTCATCTCAATGCTGGCTTGATAGCTGTTGTTATAAGAAAATTCTGCGTAAGGCAGACTTTCATCCCAACTGGCTCCATAGTCTAGGGAACATGCCCTCAACATGTCTTCTAGAATTTGATTAGTCCTTTCCGTTTGTCCATCGGTTTGAGGGTGAAAAGCAGTACTGAATTCCAACCTCGTTCCCAATGACTCATGTAGCTGTCTCCAAAAATGGGAAGTGAATTGAGTTCCCCTATCAGATACAATACTCTTGGGCACACCATGTAGACATACAATTTTACTCATGTAGATTTTGGCTAACTTGGCACTTGTATAAGTTGTCTTCACGGGTATGAAATGAGCCACTTTAGTTAGGCGGTCCACTACTACCCATATAGAATCATATGCTGACCTGGTCCTTGGTAGTCCGGTAATGAAATCCATACCAATCTTGTCCCACTTCCAATCAGGAATAGGTAGTGGTTGAAGCAAACCTGCTGGTTTCTGATGCTCCGCTTTTACTCTACTACACACATCACACAAAGCAATATGTTCGGCGATGTCCCTCTTGAGATTATTCCACCAAAATCTTTCTTTCATGTCCATGTACATTTTGGTGTTACCCGGTTGGATAGAATACGGAGAGTTGTGTGCTTCCTTCAGAATCAGTTTCCGCAACTCCGGATCTTGTGGAACACAGATACGTTTCCCATGCCATAAAGTACCCTGTTCGTCTTCATGGAAATTTTTAGCTTTCCCTTGGCCAATCTTTTCCTTAATCTCTTCAATTTCCTTATCAGTCTTTTGAGCTTCTCGAATCTTGTCCAACAAAGTGGGTTAAACATCCAAAGACATGAGATGTCCTTCAGGCACAATCTCCAATCTGAGTTCTCTGAATTGGGTACACAAATCATCTGGCAATTCTCCTTTGGTAAGGCCATTTACAAATACCTTACGACTTAGAGCATCTGCTACCACATTTGCTTTACCGGGGTGGTATTGCAAACTTAAGTCATAGTCCTTGATAAGCTCTAACCATCTTCTTTGCCTCATATTGATTTCCTTCTGGGTGAAGATATACTTCAAACTCTTGTGATTGGTGAACACTTCACAACGCTTTCCCAAAAGGTAGTGCCTCCATGTTTTGAGTGCATGGACGACAGAGGCTAACTCCAAATCATGAGTAGGATAGTTCACCTCATGAGTTTTGAGTTGTCTCGAAGCATATGCTACAACTTTACCGTCTTGCATAAGTACTGCACCCAAACCTTGATGAGATGCATCACAATATACTTGGAAATCCTTTTCCAAGTCTGGCAGACACAAGACTGGTGCTGTCACAAGTCTCTTCTTCAACTCCTGAAACCTGACTTCACAACCTTCAGACCAAGCAAACTTCTTGTCTTTCTTTAACAATTCAGTCATGGGCTTAGCTACCTTAGAGAAATTCTCGATGAACCTTCTGTAGTAACCTGCTAAGCCAAGGAAACTGCGAACCTCTTTCACGTTCTTAGGAGATTCCCATTCAGTCACAACTGAAACTTTAGCAGGATCAACTGCTACACCATCCTTTATCATAACATGACCAAGAAAACCAACTTCCTCTAACCAGAACTCACACTTGCTGAATTTGGCATAAAGTTTATGCTCTCTCAACTTCTCAAGTATCAAACGCAAGTGTCCTTCATGTTCTTCTTTGCTCTTGGAGTAGACTAAGATGTCATCGATGAAAACGACAACAAACTTGTCAAGAAACTCCATGAACACTTTGTTCATCATATTCATGAAGTATGCTGGAGCATTGGTCAAGCCGAAAGGCATTACGGTATACTCATACAATCCATACCTTGAAGTGAATGCTGTTTTGGGTATGTCTTGTTCTCTTATCTTGAGTTGAAAATAGCCTGACCTTAGATCAATCTTTGAAAACACACATGCTCCTTCAAGCTGATCAAATAAGTCATTGATTCTAGGCAAAGGTTATTTGTTCTTGATAGTTACCTCATTGAGTGATCGGTAATCTATGTATAACCTTTGACTTCTATCTTTCTTCTCCACGAACAAAACTGGGGCTCCCCAAGATGAAGAACTTGGTTGAATAAAACCTTTCTGCAACTGTTCTCCAAGTTGCTTCTTGAGTTCTTTTAGTTCATCAACTGACATTTTATACGGTCTCTTTGCTATTAGTCCAGACCCTGGTACCAAATCTATCAGAAACTCCACATCTCTATCTGGTGGCATTCCCGGCAATTCTTCCGGAAACACATCCGGATACTCACTCACAATTGGCACACTGTCCATGCTAACCCCCTTAAGAGAATTAAGCATACTCCTCTTTGCTTCAAAGCTGGTCTTGAATCTGATCCTTTTATTTTCTGGAGATGTGAGTGAGACAGTATGGCTGGCACAATCTATCACACCTTTGTACTTAGTCATCCAGTCCATTCCCAAAATGACATCCAATCCTTGGGAGTTTAGTATTATCAAGTTAACGGGAAACTTATACTTCCCAAATTCTATGACTAGATCATGGCATCAAGAATTCACTATCATTTCTCCACCAGGAGAACTTACTTTTATGGGACACCCAATAGTTTCTACCGGTAGTTCATTTCTTTCAACAAATGCTCTTGATATGAATGAATGAGATGCACCAGTATCAAAGAGTACAAATGCTGGAATGGAATTGAGTCTGAACTTACCAGCAACAGCGTCAGGCTCCTCATAGACCTCCTCCACATTGATGTGGTTCACCTGTCCTTTCTGGAAAGGATTGGGTTTGACAGGTCCTTCAACTTTCTTTTCGGGACACTCGTTTGCATAGTGTCCCATCTTCTTGCATTTGAAGCATTCAACCTGACTGATGTCTCTCTTAGCAGGCTGACTTCCACTCCCACTACCATTACCACTATGGTGGCTCTTATGTCCACTCTTGTGGTTCTTGTACTTGTCATTGTCATGACTGCGGTGATGCTTGTTGTCATGACGGTTGTGGTTGTGGTGCTTGTTGAATTTCCCATGCTTGTGGGATCCTGAGCTTCCACCGCCATCATAGTGAGATCGTTTGTGAGACGACCCCGAGCTATGCTTGTCGGAGTGCTTTCTCTTTCTACTCTCGACTTGCTTCATTTTGTTCTCCAATATAGCAGCCTTGTCCGCAGCGGCGATAAGTGGGAACATATGCCACAGCCATTGCAGATTCAGCTCATCATTCAAGCCTTCCCGATAAATTTCCTTTCTCTTGGCATCTGTGTCAACCTCATCTGGTGCATAACGCGCTAGATTGTTGAACTCTTCAATGTATTCACCCGCTGCAGCGATGTTGCTTCAGATTGTGGAACTCTTTCTTTTCGGCTCATTATTCCTGATGAGATATGAGCATCTGAAAGCCATCCTCAAAGATAGCCCAAGTCACCTCATCTAAAGGAGTGGTGATTTGGAAGTTGTCCCACCAAGTGGCGGCTGGCCCTTCCAAAGAGATGTCTGCAAATCGACCTTTTCAGCATCCGTGCATTACGGTTACTAAGTCCTTGTTTACAGAACGTAGCCAATCGTTGGCCACCATGGGATCAGTCGTCCCTGAGAACTTAGCTGGCCTCAACCTCAAGAATCGGGTAAGCATATCAAAGCCCGGAGGGTTGTTGTTGTTGTTATTGTTGTTGTTATTGGGGTTGCTGTTGTTGTTGTTGTTATTTTGGTTCTGAATGAATGTTGTCATCATCTGCATGAGCTGTGTTTGAGCAGTCATCATTTGTTGAATTTCTGGTGTGATGTTGTTGTTGTTGTTGGGGTTGGGGTTTGCGCGACGGGGAGGCATCTGTGGTTTGTTCAAATAGAGATAAGAATGAGATACCCATAGATGTTTTCATACACATTACATCACATAAGCAAACACATAGCATGCAACACAAGATAAAAGTTTAACAACAAGATAACAAGTTCACAAAGTAAAACACACAAGTGGCAAGCCATCCACATGTCGGATGGTCCAATAACAAGTTCACAAATAACAAGTACGATAATAAAATATAAACGAGTAGTCAGGTCTACTCATCAGCATCAATCTCCTCCTCGACAAAGGTAAGACCTGCGTTCTCCATCGCGGTCTTGTTCTCCTCAATGGTAGTGGTCAAGGACTCAATCTTGGCCTTGAGAGCCCTCTTCTGGGAACGAAGCCTCTCTATCACCGTCTGCTGCTGCTCTAGCTCGAAGTCCTTGGACTGCAGTTCTTCAGTCATGTCTCGGATCTTCTTGTTCCTATCCTGGACATGTTTCTCCTGACTCTTGAACTTCCGGTCCTGGGCCTCGAACTTCGCCTCCATTTCCTTGATTATCTCGTCCTGCTGCGTGAAGAGCTTGTCCTTCTCGCGAAGCTGCACCTGGAGCTCGTCATTACTAAGCATGACATTGGTCATGTCCGTGTCCACGTGCCTAATGAGAGACTCTAAGTCCTAGAGGTACAGACGTATCGGCTCTGCTGCGTCCCTCGAGTCGTCCTCGAAGTCGATGGACTCTCCATCCTCATCACGTCTTCCGAAGACGTGGAAGTGGGTGCCTCTAACTTGTCGGGAGTGTCGGCCTAGCAGACGTCCTATCAGGTCCTGCATAACTACCTCCATGCCTCTCTCCCTGTCATCGTGCATAAGCTTGAAGACGATGGCCTCCGTAGTAGGCTCTACGGCGTCAAGGGCTGGTTCACCTTGAAGCCCCAGAGGTCCTTCCTCTCGAACTGGGTGAGTGGATGCACCATGATGGTGGGAAGAGGGAGATTGAGCAAGGTGGTAAGCTCAACGATACGAGGACCAAAGCGGGTAACCTGGAACTCCTCAACAGTGTTGATGGTAATAGGCATCTATTTATAAGATAGAAAAGTTAGAACAACACAATTTAAGATAAAACAAGGACAAACATCACATACACATCCTTGGAACACAAAATCACACAAGTCATGCATACATGAATCCATTACATCAACCAAGGTCCAAACTTATTTTAAGGTATCATTTTGGAAAATAAGATGATAGGTGGTGGTCCAACTAACGAAGTACGTTTACAATCCTATCTCACTGGATCTGTTGGCTAACACAATATTCCTAGAGGCAATCAGCCTATCCTGCTCACATGATTCCATCACTAAGTCTATAATATCTCCTCTTAAGGTTTGGTTGGTGGCTTCCAACTCTTGGGTATGTTCCTTCTCTTTCTCTAAGTCTTTTTGGAGGTTGAGCATTCTGCACTTGACTCTAGCACTAAGTTCTTTCATAGTCCTCCAAGCTGCTTCTCTTGCTGACTCAAAGAATGTGGTGTGCACCATAGTGTTGGTGTACATGCAGAATCATTTTTCTTTGTGGTTGTCTTCCTTGTTTTTATACAAGTGAAGTTGCACCCACCAGTACTCAACTCCTTCATCCATCACTGGAAAGCCTTTGTACACAGCTGCACCATGTATTTACATTGCCACCATGAGGTCCTTGAGAATTTTGGGAAACTCAGTCTCACACTCCAAGGTCATGGTCATGAGTGGTCCTTTCTTTACGGCTTCGTTGATGGAGTTCATACACAAATAGAGATGAGAATGAGAAGATTAGAAAAGTTTACGAGAAGAATAGACAAGTGTAGAAGTAGTTGAAAATTTTTCCTTAGTGGTTTCCAATCCTAGGGTCATAATCCTACAGGCAACACAGTGCTCTGATACCATCTGTAAGATCCCTCCTTTGTAAAGGAAAAGGATCCCTGTGATTGCAATGCTAGTCCCTGGATCATTGCTAGCATCCACAGTTTAAGATGAAGTACACAGATACAAAGGTCATTTATTACATCCATTCCAGAGATAAAACATAGTCTTTTACAACTCAAGGCCACAGGCCTAATACAAGAGTTTTGGAATAAGTAAATCAACATAAGTCTTCATCTTCATGTGCCACAGGCAAGCATGTTGAGTGTACACTCATGACACCTAATCATCGTCGGAGTAACCTGCAACATCACAAGTTACAGCCACAGTGGGTCAATACTTTGGAATAGTATTGGCAAGTGATACCTTAGTAAATTTTAAGTGGACTATATTACTATATGCATTTTGGCTAAGTGTAGTTTGGCTTGCTTTGCTCAAAATAGGTTTTCCCTATTAGTTGAAATCACTAAGTTTTTCTTTGTCAAAAACTTTCCCAAGAAACCACCAATAAACATTGGGGTCCTTCACCCTTGTTCACCCACAAGTTTTTACTTAGAAGTTGGAGTGATGAGATTCTTGATAGCTTCCATGTCTTGATGCTCAAGTTGTCCATTGCCATGGACTTGGCTAAGTACTTAGATTTTCCATCTGCAGAGGTTGTGCACTTTCCCACCGGACTTGGTTTCCCAAGGCAGGACCTTTGAAGCCTTCCTTAGCCAAATGGACGTTCAACCTATCATCCCACTACCACCAACTGTCAAATGACTAAGTTCTAGCAACCTATGTGATCAATGAGCCCATATTGCCAAGTGGCTGCACTATAAGCTTCTCAACACTTGGCCTCTAAAATCCCTTTGTGCCTGGGTGGCATACCACAAGTGAGATACACAAGGTAAACCATGTCCATGGGCCTTGTGTAACCACTCAACCAAAAACCACCATTCAAGTCCCATTCCACCCAGGAGATTCATTGACTTAGTTGTTTTATTAAGAAAACATAAGTCCAAAGACTTAGAATATTTTCATCATAGCATGTATATACTTTACCAACCCTTGTTTGCTACTAGCTAGGCTAAGCATGGCATAGTAACTTAACTTAGGAAATTTCCTAGCAATTCTACAACTACTTAGGATTTCCCAACATAGCATTTGGCAAAATAACAACATGCAAGACTTAGCAAAATATTTCTAATGCTTGTACAAAATATAGGGATGGAAATATTCATGAAGTACCACTTGCCTTGGTAATGGGGAGAGTAGCACTCTTCACAATCACTAGCACCAAAATCTACACAAAGAATATAACCACAATCACATACAATTCATATACAAACAAAAATATATATGCATGCATGCAAGAATGCTAAGTGATGATTTTTAAAATTCCACCAAGCAAGTGCATGATACTGAATCATAACTAAGTCAAAAACTTGCTAATCCAAACTTATTTAGCACTAAAACAAATTACTAAACAAATTCTATACTCAAAATGGTCCTAAACAAGTTTCTGCATAAAAAGTCATTTTAACAGAAACTTTTCACTAAACACATTGCATAAACGAAGGGCTTGCCTCCTGATTCCAACGATATAAAATTTGCAAAAATCTAATGGGAATCAAAAGTTATAGCCATTTCAATTTTTGATCTAAATCTGATTTCAAATCTGTTTTGAATCAAACCCTAGCCACGTCATATTCTTCTTGGGCGTACATCGCTTCGGATCGCGCTTTCTAGCCGTAGGATCTAACTAACGATGCACGGTTCAGATCTAATCATACCGCTTCGCTAAGTGGACTAATCCTACACGCTGGATCTGGATCTGACGGCTACAAATCATCTAACCAAAATCGGCGCTAGGCGTCGGCGGCGTGACTCTGTCTGCGGCGGCGTCTCTGATCGTCCGGAGGCGGAGGATGCTCACCAGGTTCGCAGCGTCGAGGAAGCTCAACTTGGCAGCGGCTTGACGGCGCCGACGCGATCGGGCTCGTCGAATTGCGGCGGCGTCGCTGCTGCGAGTCATTGTGGCGAGCTCGCGTCGTCCGGTACAAGCGAGAGGTTGAAGATGCTAAGTGGTGGCGAACAGTTGGTATCAAAGGGAAGGCGGCGCTCGGGACTTACCGCTATTGCTCCGGAGGCGGCAGCGCGCAGTGGTTCTGGCGTGAATGGAAACGATGACTGGGTCACGAGCAAGCAAAAAGGTGTCAGATTTCCGAGACCACGCTGGACACGATAGTTTGAACGAGAGAGAGGCGGTCGAGGCTCACGGAATTAGTCGCCGTCGTCGATGCTAGGGGCTGAGGTCAAATCTTGCGACTGGTGGCGGAGTGGCGAGAGTGGGGGAAATGACCGTGGTGCGAGGGGTTTGTGGCGAGAGGGAGCGGCGATTAAGCGGAATCAAGGCACTAAGCGAGAATCAATCGCGGCGATGATGCGGAGGAAAGCGGTCGGCGAGGTCAGGCGCGATTTGGGAAGACGAGGTGCTGGCGTGGTCCACCAGTCAGTGAGTGAGAGAGGAGGGTGGGGTCCGAGTGTCAGACCGCGTGGAGGCGTCTGTAGCGTCGAAGAGTGGCCGGGTGGGCTAGTTGGGCCGGTTCTGCTGCTGGGCTAGAATAGGAGCGCCTGGCCCTTTTCTTTTGTTTAATCCTTTTCTTTTTCTGTTTTGATTTTCAGGAATGGTTTTCAAATGAATTCAAATTCTTTTTTGAATTCAAATCTTTCTGGGGTTTTTGCAGTGTGCAACAGTCTCAAATCTAGGCATAACACCATGTGGTTACTTTGTAAAGGCTTGGTCATCTTTGGAGAAACAATTTAACAGGGACTTTGCACTTGATTTGCAAATGTTTGAAAAATGGTTTTTGAAACCATTTCCATTTTGTAAATCTTGGTTCAAAATCCACATTCAAACCATTCAACAAGGGAGACAAACAATCTAGGTTTAAAACATTCAAACTCTCAAATGGGGATGGCCATTTGGTTTAAGTTTGCTCACATAAAATGATAGCACTATGTGCTTCTGTTTTTCTGAAATGAGTTTTGAAATTGATAACAAATCTATATTGTAACATCCCTAAAATCATGATTTCAAAGTTTGCATATCATTCATGCATGCATATAGAATTGAGATCAATTTCAAAACTCATTTCAGAAAAACAAAGCATATAGTGCTATCATTTCATGTGAGCAAACTTAAATCAAATGGCCATCCCCATTTGAGAGTTTGAATGTTTTAAAAACTAGGTTGTTTGTCTCCTTTGTTGAATAGATTGAGTGTGTAATTTGAACCAAGCTTTACAAAATGGAAATGGTTCAAAAACCATTTTTCAAACATTTGCAAATCAAGTGCAAAGCTCCTGATATTTTGTTTCTCCAAAAATGACCAAGCCTTTGCAAAGTAACCACATGGTTTTATGCCTAGATTTGAGACTGTTGCACACTGCAAAAACCCCAGAAAGATTTGAATTCAAAAAGAGTTTGAATTCATTTGAAAACCATTCCTGAAAAATGAAAACAGAAAAAGAAAAGGAATAAACAAAAGAAAAGGGCCAGGCGCTCCTATTCTAGCCCAGCAGCAGAACCGGCCCAACTAGCCCACCCGGCCACTCTCTCTCGCCGCTGCAGAGACCCACACCGACGCCGACACTGACCCCACCCTCTCCGTCTCACTCTGACCGTGGACCTTGCCAGCTCACCTCGCTTTCCTAAATCGCGCCCGTCAGCCGCGTTCCTCCGCCTATCACCGCCGCGATTGATTCTTCGCTTAATTGCCTTGATTCTGCTTAATCACTCCCCTCTCGCCTACATAATCCCTCCGCATCATGTCATTTCCACTCTCCGCCACTCGCCACCAGTGCGCAAGATTTGACCTCGAAACCCCGCAGCACCGACTCGGCGACTAATTCCGTGAGCCTCGACCGCCTCTCTCTCTAGTTCAAACTATCACGCCCAGCATGATCCTGCACTGCCGACGCCTTTCTTGCCTGCTCGTGACCTGTGTCGTTGTTTCCGCTTCACGCCTGAACCACTGGCGTCGCCGACTCCGCGAGCAATAGCGGTAAGTCCCGAGCGCCGCCTTCCCTTAGATACCAACTGGTTCGCCAAATACTTGTGCATCTTCGAACCTCCGCCGCTTTGTACTAGATCGACATGGAGCCTCGCCAACACCTCGATCAAGAGCGACAGACGCCGCAACTCCGACGAGCCTCAGCGATATCGCGTTCGCGCGCCTCATCAAGTCGCTGCCGTTGAGCTTCTCGATGCGTAACTGGTGAGCATCCTCCTGCCCTCCGGACGACACAGTAAACGCCCGCTGTCACAGAGCGCCTAGCCGGGCCGATTTTGGTTAGATGAATTGTAGCCGCGAGATCCAGATCCAGCGTACAGATTAGTTCACTTAGCGAAGCGGTATGATTAGATCTGAACTGCGCATCGTTAGATCTGATCCTACGCTTAGCAAGCGCGAAAGCGGGCGGTACGCGCCAATAGAGTTAAGACGCTGTATTAGGGTTTGTGTTTAAAACAGATTTCAAAACAGATTTAGATTCAAATTTGAATAGGCTATAACTTTTGATTCCCACGTTAGATTTTTGCAAATTTTATACCGTTGGAATCAGGGAGACAAGCCCTTTCTGTTTATGCAATGTGTTTAGTGAAAAGTTTCTGTTAAAATGACTTTTTATGCAGAAACTTGTTTAGGACTATTTTGAGTATAGAGTTTGTTTAGTAATTTGTTTTAGTGCTAAATAAGTTGGTTTAGCAAGTTTTTGACTTAGTTTTGATTCAGTATCTTGCACTTGCTTGGTTGGGTTTTAAAATCATCACATAGCATTTTTGCATGCATGCATATATTTATGTTTGTATATGAATTGTGTGTAATTTTGTGCTACCAATTTTGTGTAGATTTTGGTGCTAGTGACTGTGATTGTGAAGAGTGCTACTCTCCCCATTACCAAGGCAAGTGGTACTTCATGAATATTTCCATCCCTATATTTTGTACAAGCATTAGAAATATATTACTAAGTCTTGCATGTTACTATTTTGCCAAATGCTATGTTGGGAAATCCTATGTAGTTATAGAATTGCTAGGAAATTCCTAAGTTAAGATACTATGCCATGCTTAGTCTAGCTAGTAGCAAACAAGGGTTGGTAATGTATACACATGCTATGATGAAAATATTTCTAAGTCTTTGGACTTATGTTTTTCTTAATAAAACAACTAAGTCAATGAACCTCCTGGGTGGAATGGGACTTGAATGGTGGTTTTTGGTTGAGTGGTTACACAAGGCCCATGGACATGGTTTACCTTGTGTATCTCACTTGTGGTATGCCACCCAGGCACAAAGGGATTTTAGAGGCCAAGTGTTGAGAAGCTTATAGTGCAGCCACTTGGCAATATGGGCTCTGCCTTGATCATATAGGTTGCTAGAACTTAGTCATTTGGACAGTTGGTGGTAGTGGGATGATAGGTTGGAACACGTCCATTTGGCTAAGGGAAGGCTTCTGAAAGGTCCTGTCTTGGGAAACCAAGTTTGGTGGGGAAAGTGCACAACCTCTGCAGATGGAAAATCTAAGTACTTAGCCAAGTCCATGTCAATGGACAACTTGAGCATCAAGACATGGAAGCTATCAAGAATCTCATCACTCCAACTTCTAAGTAAAAACTTGTGGGTGAACAAGGGTGAAGGACCTCAATGTCTATTGATGGTTTCTTGGGAAAAGTTTTTGACAAAGAAAAACTTAGGGATTTTAACTAATAGGAAAAACCTATTTTGAGCAAAGCAAGCCAAACTACACTTAGCCAAAATGCATATAGTAATATAGTCCACTTAAAATTTACTAAGGTATCACTTGCCAATACTATTCCAAAGTATTGACCCACTGTGGCTGTAACTTGTGATGTTGCAGGTTACTCCGATGATGATTAGGTGTCATGAGTCTACACTCAACATGCTTGCCTATGGCACATGAAGATGAAGACTTATGTTTATTTACTTATTCCAAAACTCTTGTATTAGGCCTGTGGCCTTGAGTTGTAAAAGACTATGTTTTATCTCTAGAATGGATGTAATAAATGACCTTTGTATCTGCGTACTTCATCTTAAACTATGGATGCTAGCATTGATCCAGGGACTAGCATTGCAATCACAGGGATCCTTTTCCTTTACAAAGGAGGGATCTTACAGATGGTATCAGAGCACTGTGTTGCATGTAGGATTATGACCCTAGGTTTGGAAACCACTAAGGAAAAAAAAAATTAACTACTTCTACACTTGTCTATTCTTCTCGTAAACTTTTCTAATCTTCTCATTCTCATCTCTATTTGTAGATGAACTCCATCAACGAAGCCGTAAAGAAAGGACCACTCATGACCATGACCTTGGAGTGTGAGACTGAGTTTCCCAAAATTCTCAAGGACCTCATGGTGGCAATGGAAATTCATGGTGCAGCTGTGTACAAAGGCTTTCAAGTGATGGATGAAGGAGTTGAGTACTGGTGGGTGCAACTTCACTTGTATTAAAACAAGGAAGACAACCACAAAGAAAAAGGATTCTGCATGTAACCAACACTGTGGTGCACACCACATTCTTTGAGTCAGCAAGAGAAGCAGCTTGGAGGACTATCAAAGAACTTAGTGCTGGAGTCAAGTGAAGAATGCTCAACCTCCAAAAAGACTTAAAGAAAGAGAAGGAACATACCCAAGAGTTGTAAGCCACCAACCAAACCTTAAGAGGAGATATTATAGATTTAGTGACGGAATCATGTGAGCAAGATAGGCTGATTGCCTCTAGGAACATTGTGTTAACCAACAGATCCAGTGAGATAGGATTGTAAACGTACTTCGTTAGTTGGACCACCACCTATCACCTTATTTTCCAAAATGATACCTTAAATAAGTTTGGACCTTGGTTGATGTAATGGATTCATGTATGCATGACTTGTGTGATTTTGTGTTCCAAGGATATGTATGAGTTGTTTGTCTTTGTTTTGTCTTAAATTGTGTTGTTCTAACTTTTCTATCTTATAAATAGATGCCTATTACCATCAGCACTGTTGAGGAGTTCCAGGTTACCCGCTTTGGTCCTCGTATCGTTGAGCTTACCACTTTGCTCAATCTCCCTCTTCCCACCATCATGGTGCATCCACTCACCAAGTTCGAGAGGAAGGACCTCTGGGGCTTCAAGGTGAACCAGCCCGGACGCCAGACAGAGCCTACTACGGAGGCCATCGTCTTCAAGCTTATGCACGATGACAGGGAGAGAGGCATGTAGGTAGTCATGCAGGACCTGATAGGACGTCTGCTAGGCCGGCACTCCCGACAGGTTAGAGGCACCCACTTTCACGTCTTCGGAAGACGTGATGAGGATGGAGAGTCCATCGACTTCGAGGACGACTCGAGGGACGCAGCAGAGCCGATACGTCTGTATCTCCAGGACTTAGAGTCTCTCATTAGGCACGTGGACACGGACAGGACCAATGTCATGCTCAGTAATGACGAGCTCCAGGTGCAGCTTCGCGAGAAGGACAAGCTCTTCGCGCAGCAGGACGAGATAATCAAGGAAATGGAGGCGAAGTTCGAGACCCAGCACCGGAAGTTCAAGAGTCAGGAGAAACATGTCTAGGATAGGAACAAGAAGATCCGGGACATGACTGAAGAACTGCAGTCCAAGGACTTCGAGCTAGAGTAGCAGCCGACGGTGATAGAGAGGCTTCGTTCCCAGAATAGGGCTCTCAAGGCCAAGATTGAGTCCTTGACCACTACTATTGAGGAGAACAAGACCGCGATGGAGAACGCAGGTCTTACCTTTGTCGAGGAGGAGATTGATGCTGATGAGTAGACTTGACTACTCGTTTATCTTTTATTATCGTACTTGTTATTTGTGAACTTGTTATTGGACCATCCGACATGTGGATGGCTTGCCACTTGTGTGTTTTACTTTGTGAACTTGTTATCTTGTTGTTAAACTTTGTCTGTTGCATGCTATGTGTTTGCTTATGTGATGTAATGTGCATGAAAACATCTATGGGTATCTCATTCTTATCTCTATTTGAACAAACCACAGATGCATCCCCGTCGCGCAAACCCCAACCCCAACAACAACAACATCACACCAGAAATGCAACAAATGATGACTGCTCAAACACAGCTCATGCAGATGATGACAACATTCATTCAGAACCAAAACAACAACAACAACAACCCCAATAACAACAACAATAACAACAATAACAACAACAACCCTCCGGGCTTTGATATGCTTACCCGATTCTTGAGGTTGAGGCCAGCTAAGTTCTCGGGGACGACTGATCCCATGGTGGCCAATGATTGGCTGCGTTCTGTAAACAAGGAGTTAGTAACCGTGGGCTGCACGGATGCTGAAAAGGTCAGATTTGCAGCACATCTGCTGGAAGGGCCAGCCGCCACTTGGTGGGACAACTTCCAAATCACCACTCCTTTAGATGAGGTGACTTGGGCTATCTTTGAGGATGGCTTTCGCACTGCTCATATCTCATCAGGAATAATGAACCTGAAAAAGAAAGAGTTCCACAATCTGAAGCAGCGCCACCGCAGTGTGGCTGAATACATAGAAGAGTTCAACAATCTGGCGCGTTATGCACCAGATGAGGTTGACACAGATGCCAAGAGAAAGGAAAAAATTCTGGAAGGCTTGAATGATGAGCTGAATCTGCAACTGGCTATGGCATATGTTCCCACTTATCAGTCGCTCTGTGACAAGGCTGCTATATTGGAGAACAAAATGAAGCAAGTCGAGAGTAGAAAGAGAAAGCACTCTGACAAGCACAGCTCGGGGTCGTCTCACAAACGATCTCACTATGATGACAGTGGAAGCTCAGGATCCCACAAGCATGGGAAAATCAACAAGCACCACAACCACAACCGTCATGACAACAAGCATCATCGCAGTCATGACAATGACAAGTACAAGAACCACAAGAGTGGACATAAGAGCCACCACATTGGTAATGGTAGTGGGAGTGGAAGTCAGCCTGCTAAGAGAGACATCAGTCAGGTTGAATGCTTCAAATGCAAGAAGATGGGACACTATGCAAATGAGTGCCCCGAAAAGAAAGTTGAAGGACCTGTCAAGCCCAATCCTTTCCAGAAAGGACAGGTGAACCACATCAGTGTGGAGGAGGTCTATGAGGAGCCTGACGCTGTTGCTGGTAAGTTCAGACTCAATTCCATTCCAGCATTTGTACTCTTTGATACTGGTGCATCGCATTCATTCATATCAAGAGCATTTGTTGAAAGAAATGAACTACCGGTAGAAACTATTGGGTGTCCCATAAAAGTAAGTTCTCCTGGTGGAGAAATGATAGTGAATTCAGGATGCCATCATCTAGTCATAGAATTTGGGAAGTATAAGTTTCATGTTAACTTGATAATACTAAACTCCCAAGGATTGGATGTCATTCTGGGAATGGACTAGATGACTAAGTTCAAAGGTGTGATAGATTGTGCCAGCCATACTGTCTCGCTCACAACTCCAGAAAATAAAAGGATCAGATTAAAGACCAGCTTTGAAGCAAATAGGAGTATGCTTAATTCTCTTAAGGGGGTTAGCATGGACAGTGTGCCAATTGTGAATGAGTATCCGGATGTGTTTCCGGAAGAGTTGCCAGGAATGCCACCAGATAGAGATGTGGAGTTTCTTATAGATTTGGTACCAGGTTCTGGACCAATAGCAAAGAGACCATATAAAATGTCAGTTGATGAACTGAAAGAACTCAAGAAGCAATTAGGAGAACAGTTGCAGAAAGGATTTATTCAACCAAGTTCTTCATCTTGGGGAGCCCCAGTCTTATTTGTGGAGAAGAAAGACAGAAGTCAAAGGTTATGCATAGATTACGTTCACTCAACGAGGTAACTATCAAGAACAAATATCCTTTGCCTAGAATCAATGACTTATTTGATCAGCTTGAAGGAGCATGTGTGTTCTCAAAGATTGATCTGAGGTCAGGCTATTTTCAACTCAAGATAAGAGAGCAAGACATACCTAAAACAGCATTCACCACAAGGTATGGATTGTACGAGTATACCGTAATGCCTTTCGGCTTGACCAATGCTCCAGCCTACTTCATGAATATGATGAACAAAGTGTTCATGGAGTTTCTTGACAAGTTTGTTGTTGTTTTCATCGATGACATCTTAGTCTACTCCAAGAGCAAGGAAGAACATGAAGGACACTTGCGTTTGATACTTGAGAAATTAAGAGAGCATAAACTCTATGCCAAATTCAGCAAGTGTGAGTTCTGGTTAGAGGAAGTTGGTTTTCTTGGTCATGTTATGACAAAGGATGGTGTAGCAGTTGATCCTGCTAAAGTTTCAGCTGTGACTGAGTGGGAATCTCCTAAGAACGTGAAAGAGGTTCGCAGTTTCCTTGGCTTAGCAGGTTACTACAGAAGGTTCATCGAGAATTTCTCTAAGGTAGCTAAGCCCATGACTGAATTGTTAAAGAAAGACAAGAAGTTTGCTTGGTCTGAAGGTTGTGAAGTCAGCTTTCAGGAGTTGAAGAAGAGACTTGTGACAGCACCAGTCTTGTGTCTGCCAGACTTGGAAAAGGATTTCCAAGTATATTGTGATGCATCTCATCAAGGTTTGGGTGCAGTACTTATGCAAGATCGTGAAGTTGTAGCATATGCTTCGAGACAACTCAAAACTCATGAAGTGAACTATCCTACTCATGATTTGGAGTTAGCCTCTGTCGTCCATGCACTCAAAACATGGAGGCACTACCTTTTGGGAAAGCGTTGTGAAGTGTTCACCGATCACAAGAGTTTGAAGTATATCTTCACACAGAAGGAAATCAATATGAGGCAAAAAAGATGGTTAGAGCTTATCAAGGATTATGACTTAAGTTTGCAATACCACCCCGCTAAAGCAAATGTTGTAGCAGACGCTCTAAGTCGTAAGGTATTTGTGAATGGCCTTACCAAAGGAGAATTGCCAGATGATTTGTGTACCCAATTCAGAGAACTCAGGTTGGAGATTGTGCCTGAAGGACATCTCATGTCTTTAGATGTTCAACCCACTTTGTTGGACAAGATTCGAGAAGCTCAAAAGACTGATAAGGAAATTGAAGATATTAAGGAAAAGATTGGCCAAGGGAAAGCTAAAAATTTCCATGAAGACGAACAGGGTACTTTATGGCATGGGAAACGTATCTGTGTTCCACAAGATCCGGAGTTGCGGAAACTGATTCTGCAGGAAGCACACAACTCTCTGTATTCTATTCACCCAGGTAACACCAAAATGTACATGGACATGAAAGAAAGATTTTGGTGGAATAATCTCAAGAGGGACATCGCCGAACATATTGCTCTGTGTGATGTGTGTAGTAGAGTAAAAGCGGAGCATCAAAAACCAGCAGGTTTGCTTCAACCACTACCTATTCCTGATTGGAAGTGGGACAAGATTGGTATGGATTTCATTACCGGACTACCAAGGACCAGGTCAGGATATGATTCTATATGGGTAGTAGTGGACCGCCTAACTAAAGTGGCTCATTTCATACCCGTGAAGACAACTTATACAAGTGCCAAGTTAGCTAAAATCTACATGAGTAGAATTGTATGTCTACATGGTGTGCCCAAGAGTATTGTATCTGATAGGGGAACTCAATTCACTTCCCATTTTTGGAGACATCTACATGAGTCATTAGGAACGAGGTTGGAATTCAGTACTGCTTTTCACCCTCAAACCGATGGACAAACGGAAAGGACTAATCAAATTCTGGAAGACATGTTGAGGGCATGTGCCCTAGACTATGGAGCCAGTTGGGATGAAAGTCTGCCTTATGCAGAATTTTCTTATAACAACAGCTATCAAGCCAGCATTGAGATGGCACCGTTTGAGTTTCTCTACGGAAGAAAGTGTACCACCCCATTGTTATGGAATGGTGTGGGAGAAAGAAGTTTATTCGGGCCAGATCTTATCAAAGAAGCCGAAGAGAAGGTCAAATTGGTTAAGGACAGGTTGAAGATAGCACAGTCCCGACAGAAAAGCTACGCAGATCCTAAGCGTAGAGAAGTCACCTACGAAGTTGGTGATAGAGCTTATCTTAGAGTATCACCACTTCGTGGAGTGAAAAGATTCGGAGTCAAAGGAAAGTTGGCACCAAGATATGTTGGGCCATTCAAGATCCTAAGTCGCAAAGGAGAAGTTGCCTATGAAATAGAACTACCAGAATCTCTATCAGCTGTCCATAATGTGTTTCATGTGAGTCAGCTTAAGAAATGTCACCCAGAAATGGAAGAAACTTCTTTGAAGGATACTATACCTTTGGAGGAGGTTCAACTAGAAAGTGATCTCACTTATGAAGAGAAACCTATCAAAATTCTTGAGACTGCAGAAAGAGTCACAAGGACAAAGACTATCAAGTTCTGCAAAGTACAGTGGAATCATCATACCGAAGAAGAAGCAACATGGGAAAGAGAAGATGATCTTCGGAAAGACCACCCTCACCTATTTGCTAGCCAATCCGAATCTCGAGGGCGAGATTCACCTTAAGGGGGTTAGATTTGTAACATCCCTAAAATCATGATTTCAAAGTTTGCATATCATTCATGCATGCATATAGAATTGAGATCAATTTCAAAACTCATTTCAGAAAAACAAAGCACATAGTGCTATCATTTCATGTGAGCAAACTTAAATCAAATGTCCATCCCCATTTGAGAGTTTGAATGTTTTAAAAACTAGGTTGTTTGTCTCCTTTGTTGAATAGATTGAGTGTGGAATTTGAACCAAGCTTAACAAAATGGAAATGGTTCAAAAACCATTTTTCAAACATTTGCAAATCAAGTGCAAAGCTCCTGATATTTTCTTTCTCCAAAAATGACCAAGCCTTTGCAAAGTAACCACATGGTTTTATGCCTAGATTTGAGACTGTTGCACACTGCAAAAACCCCAGAAAGATTTGAATTCCAAAAGAGTTTGAATTCATTTGAAAACCATTCCTGAAAAATCAAAACAGAAAAAGAAAAGGAATAAACAAAAGAAAAGGGCCAGGCGCTCCTATTCTAGCCCAGCAGCAGAACCGGCCCAACTAGCCCACCCGACCACTCTCTCGCTCGCTCGCACGCGCAGACGCACCCACATCGACGCTGACACTCGGACCCCACCCCCTCTCCGTCTCACTCGCTGACTGGTGGACCTTGCCAGCTCAGCCTCATCTTCCCCAAATCGCGTCCGACCCCGTCGCCGGCCGTTTCCTCCGCCCATCACTGCCGCGATTGATTCTTCGTTTAATTGCCTTGATTCCGCGCTTAATCGTCGCTCCCCTCTCGCCTACATAATCCCCTCGCATGATCATTTCCCCCCACTCTCCTCGCTCACTCCGCCACCAGGCTGCGCGCATTTGACCTCGAAACCCCGCAGTACCGACGACTCCGGCGACTAATTCCCGTGAGCCTCGACCGCCCCCCTCTCTCTGGTTCAAACTATCACGTCCAGCATGATCCTGTGCACCTGCTGACGCCTTTCTTTTGCCTGCTCGTGACCCAGGTCGTCGTTTCCGTTCACGCCAAGAACCACTGGCCGCCGCGCCGACTCCGGCAGCAATAAGAAGTCCCAGCGCCTCGCCTTCCCTTAGATACCAACTAGTTCGCCAGTCACTTGCGCATCTTCTGAACCCTCTGCCTTGTACTAGGACGACGCGGGATGGACTTATTCTAAGTCTTTGGACTTATGTTTTCTTAATAAAACAACTAAGTCAATGAATCTCCTGGGTGGAATGGGACTTGAATGGTGGTTTTTGGTTGAGTGGTTACACAAGGCCCATGGACATGGTTTACCTTGTGTATCTCACTTGTGGTATGCCACCCAGGCACAAAGGGATTTTAGAGGCCAAGTGTTGAGAAGCTTATAGTGCAGCCACTTGGCAATATGGGCTCTGCCTTGATCATATAGGTTGCTAGAACTTAGTCATTTGGACAGTTGGTGGTAGTGGGATGATAGGTTGGAACGCGTCCATTTGGCTAAGGGAAGTCTTCTGTATGGTGCTGTCTTGGGAAACCAAGTCTGGTGGGGAAAGTGCACAACCTCTGCAGATGGAAAATCTAAGTACTTAGCCAAGTCCATGGCAATGGACAACTTGAGCATCAAGACATGGAAGCTATCAAGAATCTCATCACTCCAACTTCTAAGTAAAAACTTGTGGGTGAACAAGGGTGAAGGACCTCAATGTCTATTGATGGTTTCTTGGGAAAAGTTTTTGACAAAGAAAAACTTAGGGATTTCAACTAATAGGAAAAACCTATTTTGAGCAAATCAAGCCAAGCTCACTTAGCCAAAATGCATATAGTAATATAGTCCACTTAAAATTTACTAAGGTATCACTTGCCAATACTATTCCAAAGTATTGACCCACTGTGGCTGTAACTTGTGATGTTGCAGGTTACTCCGATGATGATTAGGTGTCATGAGTCTACACTCAACATGCTTGCTTGTGGCACATGAAGATGAAGACTTATGTTTATTTACTTATTCCAAAACTCTTGTATTAGGCCTGTGGCCTTGAGTTGTAAAAGACTATGTTTTATCTCTGGAATGGATGTAATAAATGACCTTTGTATCTGTGTACTTCATCTTAAACTATGGATGCTAGCATTGATCCAGGGACTAGCATTGCAATCACAGGGATCCTTTTCCTTTACAAAGGAGGGATCTTACATATATGCATGCATGAATGATATGCAATCTTTGAAATCATGATTTTAGGGATGTTACAAAACTCCTCCGAGTCAGGTTCTCCGTTGTCCGGGGTATTACGATCTGCAGTCCATGGAAGAGCCAAAACCTCGTCATCTTCCGTCTTTTGCTCCGTAAACCTCTGCGAGAGAAATAAATTAGAATTAGCAAAAGAACAATCACAAAAGCAATTCGGAAGCAAACACTAATGCTTAAACTTACCTGAGGATGGGGGATTCCCGCGAGAAAATGGCTTCAATCCCCATTCCCATTCTTCCGGCATATCGGTCTTAAAGATAGCCCAGACGCGCTTATAGATGTGATAATCGTCGAGCTCAACCGTAGATACTCGGTTGGGATCCAAAGGACCACTCATATAACAGATCTTATGAGTGCGAAGCTGAAAAGGGCAGATTCGGCTGCTGATGAAGGCGGTCATTAAATCTTCACCACGGAGCCCGGCGTGAATCAGTTCTTTGAGCCAAATCTCAAATGCCTCGGCAAGAGCATGGCTTTTACTAGGATTGTAGTTCCAATTCTTCTTGGAGGGGGGACCGATAGAGAAAGCGGGGAGCTAAATCTTATCTTCCTTCCCTGTATTTTGGACATAGAAAAACGATCTATGCCATTTCTTACAAGACTCAAGGTCGGCGACACGGGGGAACTCAAAATTTCTCTGAGGTGTAATGGACGCAGTCCCGCATTGGGTAAGAGATTTCTTAGAAGGATGAAGAGATTTGTCCGGCACAACATTAGATCGGATTTGAAAGAATTTGGACCAAACATGTACGGAGGGCCAAAGGCCAAAATACCCCTCTAAAGCCGAGATAAAAGCCGACAGAGAGGCAATAGCATTGGCCGGCAGGTGATGCGGCTGGAGGCCGAAGTAATCAAGGAACCCCCTAGCAAAATCGCTAAGGGGGAGGCCGAACCCACGAGCGAAGTGGGACATGAAAACTACATACTCGCCTTCGTTGAGTACGGATGAGGATTCCTTGTCGGGCAAGCGACAGCTTACCTCGGCGGGAATCGGTGTGTTTTAATTAACCATTCTACCTCTCAACGAGTAACGGTGGAACCCTTCCAAGAACCCCGTTCTGGACCAGACGCAAAGTCATCTTCCTCGACGAGAGCTCCGCTAGCGGAACTAGACATAGGCTCGTCGAAGGAATCGACGGAGGAGAGACTAGCGGCGGGGAGAGGCCTAGAGATACAGGGCCCCGTCGTGATTCTAACAAGCGCGGCGGCAAAACAAAAAAGAACCACCGCGGGGAATCTAAGAAAACCAGAGAGATGCCTAGCACGCAGACCTAGTGGCGGCGTTGTAGGAAAACTCACCGGCGGAAGCACCGGAGCAAGGGCACTGCGGCGAGGTCGCATGAGCCGAACAACAGTAGTGTGACCGTCGAGGAGGGCGACGATGGCGCGGCCGCTAGAACACGAACGGAGGCGGCGGCGCTAGGAATAAGATGAAGGGAAAACGAGGGGGGAAAGTTAATCGCCTAGCCCCGCTCCCCTCTTTATAACCGCGTAATATTAGCGCTAGTGGGATCGTGGCTATGCCACGATGAGCGCAAAATCGCGCGTGTGGCGAAACCGTTCGCAAGTAGTGGAGCCACACCGAAGACCACACAGCGCAGGAGAGGATCGGGCCTTCTGACCGATGCGGGACTCGAGGCGTCACTGCGCCAAGACAAAGCAAGAATTATGTAAGCTTGTCAGTAACCACTGTAGAGGAACAAAAAACTAGAAAACAATGATGATTGATACATGTAGGACGAGGCTTACCCAGGAAGCCACACAAATACCTCGAACAAGGGGGGATAACTCGGAAAGTAATCCACGGAAGGAAAAAGATGAAAAGAGCAAGAGGGTGGCGAATAAAAAACGTCGGCTAAGAAATACCTCGGAAAGAAAGAGAGAAGAATGTTGGGAAACTGATGTGGCCCAACTGAGGTTTCCGACAGGACCGCACCAGCTTCGGGGACTAATGTTGGGGGGGTGACCCCGGATAGGGTCAAGACAGGGGAAACACGAAAGGAGTCTCCCTCATCTTAAGCCGAATTATTGGTTGTGTCGGCCAAATCATGTAAGATTCGGCCGAGATAAGCAGGGCCATGACAAATGTAGAATGACTAACACCTTATACGGCCGACATATCGGTTAAGTCGGTAGAATGAATCTGACTAACTTGAATACAGGTGAAGGCCGAGCCGAGTTATGCGAGATAAGGCCAAATAACATGAAGCTTGCAGGAGAAGGAGGCGCCTATAGTCAAACCCTAGTCACTGGCTAAGAGGAATATAGACAGAGCCAAGTACAAAGGACAAGGAGCAGAGCAGCAGAAGGGCAGACAAACGTCACGAAGGTGACAGTGAGGAAGCCCGAGGCGCGCATGTGAAGGTTTCTGGAACATTGTCGCAGATACAAGGGGGACACGGAAAGGAGGCCGCCGAGTTACCATATTGGGACAAGCATATTCCAAGGATATGCTTGCCACGTCAGCCCTAAAAGGAACCAAGGAACCTCTTTATAAGGGGGGGACGCGGGCTCCAGAGAGGGGATCGATTCATTCTACGCCGTAAGGCTCGTGTTGTTCTTTACTTCTTCTCCATGAAACAACTCTAGGAGCACTTTTAGTTCTTGAGAAGAAGAATAGAGATCTATTTACAGGACACTTGAGTGTAGAAATCACTACATCTTCCCTCCCCGGATCCCTCTAGCATCCATTGGCCCCATACTTTAGCCTACCCATGGCATCTGCCGTGCCACCACCACGACACTTTTGTTGTAGTATATGTCATAATGTCTTAACTTTGGAACTCATCCAAATATGTTATGGAACTTCCTTTCCATTACATTGTGCCACTCATAGTTTAAATTGAGATAAACTTAATTTGTATCTTGTGACAAAACTAGTATCAATGTAAGACTTTACAATAAACTATCTATCTATATGTCACCTCTACATAAATAACATATTCTTAGTTCTTCCAAAAATCATAAGAATATTCTTACTATCATCCAATGATCATCTTATGAATAATTCTAGTATCTGCTCATAACATTTAAAGCATAGGACATATCTGGATGTGTACATATCACATTATGATTAATCAAAATATTATTGTGATTTCACTCACCAAGTGTCAAAAAACTTGAATCTCGTTTCACTTACCAAGTGTCAAAACACTTGAATCTTGAATCAATCCTTCCTGTGCGACAAGTACCTTTCTTATTGTTTCCATATTGAACTCATTCAATATCTCATCTATGTACATTTGACACAACCATATTAGCGTCTCAATATATCCATATAGACATTGATATCTAATATTCGGGTTTTGCCTAAGTTTTTTGTAAAAATGAAATTCTTAACCTGTGTTAATAAAAGATACATCATTTCTAATTAACAATATGTCTTTCATATAATGTATTAGAAATATGTCTTAGCGCTCCCACTTAATTTCTTGGAAATGCAAGAATCTTGATCGCCTCCGATGAAATTAAACTCTTTTAACAGTTTCATCACGGTGAAGATTCGAACTCTGCGATGCTTACTTCAACCATTGAAGTTTTCATACACTTTTAGCATCCTTTGAATTAATAAAACCTTTTGGATTGTGTCATGTACACGTCCTAGGTAACCATTCTATTAGAAGAACCTTGTTTTGCTTATTCAACTACCATATACCAAAATTATATGTAGTGGTTGCTACATAAATCCATCCAGACTAAATATCGTTATGAAAGATTAAATCTGGTCATAGTAAACTCCTTGAACATTGTCGTAAACTCTTTCCCGACATGTCGACTATTTCATAGATGTGAAACATCCATGTGTATTTCTTTATAGATCCAAATACGACTGTAAGGTCTTACACCTTTTCAGAGGTTCTTCCAAATTCAAAAAACTTGATTTCTCGTGTATGGAGCTATCACGGATTCTATAGCTTCAAGTCATCTGACGGAGTTAGGGCCCATTCTCGCTTCTTTGCATATAGTCGGTTCATCATTGTAAAACAACAATGATTTGCTCTCAAATCTTGGTATTTGATTGTTTTACCCGACCTACTCGGTTCAATAGGAACTTAGACCTTTGCGACCACAACCTTTGAGACAAGTGAGCCATGAGCATTGTTGCTGCCTTCAAGACACTTTCCGGCGTTGCGCAACTCAGCACATATAAGCTAAGGTTCAATAACCTTATCAAAGTTTTATTGTCCTCCCACTTAACTTTTCACGAAACAATTGCTTCTCAAGAAACTCAACATTCTAAGTGACAAACACTTTTGTCTTTGGTGTTATGGAGAAATACCCAATGGTTATTCGAAATAACCTATAATACATGCTCATCCGACTTTGGTTGTAAACATCTTACTTATGACTATCATGCCAAAGTTTACGAAAGGATAACTTGGGTTTTATACCAAATCATATCTTATATGGTGTCATTTCAACAGATCACGATGGTGCTCTTTTTAGTGTAAAAGCGGTAGTCACTAAAGCTTTTAATCTTTAAAATACAATGGAAGTTTTATAACTGACACCTTTGATCTCACCATGTCAAACTAGGTTTCATTACATATCTTGAACACTCCATACTCCTATGGTATTTTGGAAATGCAAATCCATGGAACGATTCCTCAAATCTTAGGTGTTATGCTAAACATGTAACTGATATGTCGTAAATGTATCTATAATTTTTGATGTTCCATGCTTGTTTAGTATCTACTTTGATTTGTTTTGTCTACACTTAGAGGTAATTTTATACACTTTTTGGAACTAACCTATAGACAAGATGCCACAGTGCCAGTTGCCTATTTTCAGCTGTTTTTGGTTTCAGAAAGCTAAAAAATGAATATTCTCGGAATTGGACGGGACAAAAGCCAAAGTTCATATTTTTTACCTGAGCGATATGGAAAATCGAAGACGAGACGGAGGAGGAAACCAGGGTGGCCACACCCTAGGTGGGCGCGGGCCCACCCTAGGCCACGCCCACAGGGGGTGTGGGCCCCCTGGACCTCCATCGACCTTGCCTCCTACGCCTATAAGAAGCCCCCGGGGAGAAAACCCTAAGGAATCCATCATACTTCCAGAAAAAGTTCCGCAGTGCCGCCGCCACCGAAGGGGAGATTCAGGAGGACAGATGTTTCAGCACCCTGCCGGGACGGGGAAGTGCCCCCGAAGCCATCTCCATCGATATCCATCGCCATCTTCATCACCATTGCTGATTCCCATGATGAGGAGGGAGTAGTTCTTCCTCAAGGCTAAGGGCTCTACCGGTAGCTATGTGTTTATCTCTCTCTCTCTCTATCTCTCTCTCTCTCTATGCATGATCTTGTTGTGGTCATGAGATGTGTAATCAAGTAGATCTACCTTGCTACTCGAGTGCTTCAATAGATCTCTGCTCTCCCCATGTGTGTGAAAGTGACAGCGTGCACGCTATGGTGGCACTTAGGTTTGAGTCTACATAAATACTATTTGTGTTTAATAGATCTATGATTTCCCCACGTGTGTGAAAGTGACAGTGTGCATACCGTGTGTGGCACTTTGGCTAGATTGAATATTTTATTATGAGTTATATTTGGAGTTGGATGTCTCTATGAAATTGTGGTGTTTGTTGGAACCATCTAGCGCTCAAGGTGACAGTGTGGGGTTATCTAGATTGGGGAAGGAGATGACTTTGAGGTGTGCTGTTATAGCCCTACCGTGGATTAGAGTGTCCAACCGGAGAGTAGTTAAGAGTAGTATCATGAAGAGAGGATATTTATATGAGAGAGTGTTCACTAGTGAAAGTATGATCCCTAGGCCTTGTTTCTAAACATTGAAACACCGTTTGCATCAAGATCTGTTGCATGTTTGCTTGCTTTAGTCTTTACCTCACCGTCAAGCTATTTTATGGCACCGTTACCACTTGTATTTCACTATCTCTTCGCCGAACTAGTGCACCTATACACCTAACAAGTGTATTGGGTGTGTTGGGGACACAAGAGACTTCTTCTATCTTGATTGCAGGATTGCTTGAGAGGGAATACCTTTGACCACTTCCTCCCTGAATTCGATAAACCTTGGGTAATCCACTTAAGGGAAACTTGTTGATGTTCTGTAAACCTCTGCACTTGGAGGCCCAACAACTGTCTACAAGAATAGAAGTGCATAGACATCAAGATATTTTCTGGCGCTGTTGCCGGGGAGGTTTTGGGCTTTTACCTTTCCTCCATGCCATCAGCTTATTTTCTGGCGCCGTTGCCGGGGAGGTAAGGTAAAAGGTACTCACATACTCCGGTGTGAGTGCTCGAAGTTATTTCCTTTAGATTCTGCAATTTTGTATTTTTGTTTATTGTTTTCACTAGTTAGGCTTAAGGGAAAACAACAACAAAATTAGAGAGCTTTATTGTGTTTATCTTGAATTAGGACATGAAGTGTTTGAAGAGAAAATTAAAAAACCTATGGAACTTTATTTGCATGCTAATAACAATGTTATTAGTATGAGTTCTTTGAAAACCATTATTACTAATGCTATGGAAACTTCTAAGCTTTGGGGAACCTAGTTTTTATGAAAATGATCTTTTTAGTCCCCCAGCTTTGGAAGATATCTATTCTATTGCTTATGATGATCTCAAACCTCCAATATATGATGATTACAATGATGAATATGATGTTTTCAGTCCACCTAATATTGAGGAGAAAATTAATTGTTATTAAAATATGCCTCCTATATTTGATGATTATGGTGATGAGAATATTAATGATAGCTATTTTGTTGAATTTACTCCCACTAAGATCAATAAGGATGACTATGCTTATGTGGAGAGTAATAATCATATTATGCATGTCGCTCATGATAAGAATGTTTTACGTGATAGTTATATTGTTAATTTTATTCATGTTGCTACTGAAAGTTATTATGAGAGAGGGAAACATGGTTTTATGCATCTCAATAATATTAAGTTTCCTCTCTTTATGTTGAAAGTTTTGAAGTTGCACTTGTTTTGCTTTCCTATGCTTGTTGCTTTGTGCTTTCATGACTTGTTTCTTTACAAGATTCATATGCATAGGAAGTGGGTTAGACTTAAATGTGTTTTGAATTTGCTTTTTGACGCTCTCTTTTACTTTGATTGATATTTCTTATGTGAGCATCTTCTCAAACTATCAAGCCTAACTTAAAGGCGTTAAAGAAAAGTACTTGTTGGGAGATAACCCGAGAGTTTTCTTGAGTCTTGGAAGTTATTACTTCTGTAATGACCTCTCCTTATCCTTTTTGTTTGTTTTTTGTGCCAAGAATGACCTCTAATGAGAGGGAAGTAAGATTTGGGGAGTTGTTGTTCCGAAACAGTTTTCTGTCCTCCACCATAAAAACTCATGAGGAGTCTTTGTAAGTCGGATTGAGATGAAAATTTACGAATAAATCCCCCAGTATGTTAGCTAACTTTCATCAGTTCAACACTTTTGATTTGAGCAACAGTAGGTCTTCGAAAAATTGGTTTCTACCTGCTGGTCTGTTTTGACAGATTTCTGCCATTATTTGCATTTGCTTCTTATTGATTCCTTTTTGGGTTCTTTTTGGGAAATTGAGATTTTTGAAGGAGTTGCTACAGTAGCTTGTGTTTTTAGTGAAAGTTTTGTTGTTCTAAAGCTAAACCCAAAGGTCTATTATCTTTTGAATACAATAATGTTGCTAATGAAGATTATGTGAAGTTTTGTATGAAGGAAAATTTGCAGGTGTAGAGAAAGAATGATCCAATGGGATGAAGAATGGACAAAATCTCAAGATTGGGGATGCCACCCCGTGTCACCCCAAGAAATATTCAAGAGGTACAAGCATCAAAGCTTGGGGATGCCCAAGGCATCCCCTTCTTCATCAATAAAAATCTCAGGTCTTTCTAGACACTTCGTTTTTATTGTTTCATGCATTGTTGTGTTGTTCTTGGAGCATCTTAGTTTTAATTTTTGCTTTTCGTTTGCTTAGTTTGCTTGAGTAAGTTGGTTGGTTACACCACACTTATTTTGGAGAGAGACACACTCTGTTTCCATTGCCTAGAACACTCTAGTTTTCACTCTTATTGTTTTGTGAGTGTTCACTTTTGCTAACACTGCGTTCAGCCTTAGTTTTCTTGTGCTTTTTTCTTAGAACTTTTTAGTTCTTCTTTGTGGATTTGTGAGACAATATCACTGAACTTTATTGATTATAATCTCTGTGAGTTGTTTCAACTAAGTTGTTTGGTGTTAGAAAATAGTAGAAAGTTTCATGCTTATAGTGGTACAAAAGGGAGCTTGTTTTAACTATGGCTTAGACTTTAGCATGTCATGCTAGATCTTGTTTTGACCTTATTCTTAGTGAATATTGTTGTAGCATGACTTGTTCCAAACAATTAGGATTGATTAATGTGCCTTGAAGAAATCATGCGTTGTTTTAGCATACAAAAGCATAGTATTGCGGTATTCTCCTTTGATGCTTTGTTTGGGTTGACTTGGCACATGCTCACACCATGTTATGACTATGAACAAGTCACCATAGCCTCTATGATTATTTAGTCCTTGACTTGTAGTACCACTCTATGCTTTGATTAGTAATGTTTTGTTGCTCTGCATGATTATGGCCATTATTGCTCTCTTAGTTGGTTGCTCCTAGTATTTTCATAGCCTCCACTTGTATGAGTAAGCTCTACTCATGCTTCCAACTCCCAAGAAACCAAGTTATTCCAAAATGTCCACTATAAATTCCTATGCATGGTGTGTTACACCATTCCAAGTATATTCTTGTTTTCAGCTATCTTCCAATTAAAAAATGTTTTGTTATGTGAAAACTTAGTGATTAAAGACCTCACGAACTTGATGGCACACTTTATATTCTTTGCCCATAATAAACTTGAACCATTGTGTCATCTATGTTGTATATGCTTGCACTTATACGTTGGAATTAGCAGAATCGTGATGTCACAGGGAACATTTTTTGAACATTGCACTTGTACTTTGTACTCAGTTGATATCATGCTCTTTTGTCTATGGATGTCACCGGTGTGAAATAAAGAGGGAACTTGTAAGTCCATGGAGTTATGTATTTTGTGTTAGAGAAAAGCCTGGGCCGCTAGCCTAAGCCATGCCTAATCATGGTGGAAGCTTGCAGCATCACCATAATGAGCTATCTATGAAGCATCCTCAATAAAAAGCTATGCATATAGTAAATAAAAAGATCGCTGAGATGCTCATTGTCTGCTTGCCTTGTCATTTTGGTTATGGGATAGCTCCTGTACCGTGTGCAAGGGGTACCCCGTTGGCGATTCTCTATGATATGCATGTACTTACAATGACAAGAACTTATAGGTGACTGAAGTTGAGTAGCATGAGCTGTGGCCCTCATATTCAAGGTACTTGAGATTGCCAACTTATACTTTGTCAAGCATATACTCCATCTTTGTTCACTTTAACCTTAATCACTTCAAGATGCTTATGATAGGGGCAATGAGGGCTGAAAGCTAACAAGTACCATAATTTTTGGAAGCTCTTTTTGAAACTTGAAATCCCTGCTTCCCTTTGTGAAGGGCCTATCTTCCACTATTATTTCAGTCTCCACCTTATACTTTTAGGCACCATTAAGAGAGCATAGTTGCCATTTTGTGTGCGGTGTCCCAAAACTTATTGATTGATGCATATTGTTTATATTGCTTGTTCTTGTGCTACTTGTTTCTAGTCACCCTTGTGAACTTTGAAGGTGTCCTATGCATTTATTTGCTACTCTATGAGGGACAAGTTGATTGCCACTATGCCATATTTTCTGTATGTGAAACAAACAAACGTTTTTCAATGCATGTGTTCATGCTATTTGTTTGTAGCCTTTCATGTTGCATGAATAGTTACTTTGTCTTACTGTTAGAATTCCATCTTTCATGCACATGTTTAGAGTTCTTTGATCCCAGCTTTCAATGCTTGCAAATGGTTTGATCTTGGTTTTGATGGTGCATGTCACCTCAAAAATTATTCTTTTTATCACTTACCTACTCGAGGACGAGCAGGAGTTAAGCTTGGGGATGCTTGATACGTCGTAAACATATCTATAATTTTTTATGTTCCATGCTTGTTTATTATCTACTTTGCTTTATTTTGTCTACACTTTGAGGTATTTTTATACACTTTTTGGAACTAACCTATTGACAAGATACCACAGTGCCATTTGCCTGTTTTCTGTTGTTTTTGGTTTCAGAAAGCTAAAAATGAATATTCTCGGAATTGGATGGGACAAAAGCCAAAGTTCATATTTTTACCTGAGAGATATGGAAAATCGAAGACGAGACGGAGGAGGAAACCAGGGTGGCCACACCCTAGTTGGGCGCGGGCCCACCCTAGGCCATGCCCACAGGGGTGTGGGCCCCCTGGACCTCCACCGACCTTGCCTCTTGCGCCTATAATAAGCCCCCGGGGAGAAAACCCTAAGGAATCCATCATACTTCCAGAGAAAGTTCCGCAATGCCACCACCACCGAAGGGGAGATTCGGGGGATAGAAAGTCTCTGTTCTGGAACCCCGCCAGGACGGGGAAGTGCCCCCCGGAGCCATCTCCATCGATCTCCATCGCCATCTTCATCACCGTTGCTAATTCCCATGATGAGGAGGGAGTAGTTCTTCCTCGAGGCTAAGGGCTCTACCGGTAGCTATGTGTTCATCTCTCTCTCTATGCATGATCTTGTTGTGGTCATGAGCTTTGTAATCAAGTAGATCTACCTTGCTACTCAAGTGCTTCAATAGATCTCTGCTCTCCCCATGTGTGTGAAAGTGACAGTGTGCCATGGTGGCACTTAGGTTTGAGTCTACATAAATACTCTTTGTGCTTTAATAGATCTATGTTTTCCCCACGTGTGTGAAAGTGACAGCGTACATACCGTGTGTGGCACTTTGGCTAGATTGAATATTTCATTATGAGTTATATTTGGAGTTGGATGTCTCTATGAAATTGTGGTGTTTGTTGGAACCATCTAGCGCTCAAGGTGACAGTGTGGGTTATCTAGATTGGGGAAGGCGGACTTTGAGGTGTGTTGTTATAGCCCTAGCGTGGATTAGAGTGTCCAACCGGAGAGTAGTTAAGAGTAGTATCATGAAGAGAGGATATTTATATGAGAGCGTGTTCACTAGTGAAAGTATGATCCCTAGGCCTTGTTTCTAAACATTGAAACACCGTTTGCATCTAGATATGTTGCATGTTTGCTTGCTTTAGTCTTTACCTCACTGTCAAGATATTTTCTGGCACCGTTACCACTGATATTTCACTATCTCTTCGCCGAACTAGTGCACCTATACACCTGAAAAGTGTATTGGGTGTGTTTGGTACACAAGAGACTTCTTGTATCTTGATTGCGGAATTGCTTGAGAGGGAATACCTTTGACCACTTCCTCCCTTAGTTCAATAAACCTTGGGTAATCCACTTAAGGGAAACTTGCTGCTGTTCTACAAACCTCTGCACTTGTAGGCCCAACAACTGTCTACAAGAATAGAAGTGCGTAGACATCAGTAACTCAAATATCTTCCTTTATGATCCAATCATAAATTATTTATTTTCTTGTTATAATGATTTTCCACTTCATCTTGAAAGTCTTTGAATATTTTCAAACATTCCACACTTCCTCCTCATTAAGTAAATAGACAAATGTATTCACTTAATTTACCAGAAAAATCATATGAAGTTGAAATCCATCGCTCACTACTACACATAATGGACTACATACATCAATATGTACAAATTCCAATAAGTTAGTCATTCGTTCATTTTAGCCTATGAACGGATTTTCAATTATCTCTAGGAAAGTCTCACGAGCGTCATTTGATCAAAATCAAAAGACTTCAAAATTCCATCAACATGAATTTTCTTCATGTTTTCTTTCCAATATAATTTAAACGGCGGTGTCACTTCTTAAGTGATCTTTTAATCATTTGTCTTTCGACATTTTTAGCATTAGTTTTATGGACGTGATTTCTCCAACCATATTTGTAAATCATCCATCTTATATGAAATACGGTAATTATTTTGAACAACCTTTTGTTCTTATAATACCTAATCAAAATAACAATTATAAAAACAAATCTTGAAGGTAAGCTTTGATCTCAATGAGATACTCAATAACACTTTGTTTGTATTCGATGAACATCATCACATATTCTCCTGCTGGTTACTTAGGCTATTCCAGTTCATGAATTGTGTTGTCCTGTATGACATTTCATACCAACCAATTTAGTATCCAATACCCAAGAACCACATTGTTTAACAAGCAAAGAATACAACCATAACATGTATATCATTTATATACTTAAACTGGACATTTCCAATCTTCTATTTTTTCTGCCAAATATTTTTGAGATTCTCTTTCAACATTTCCTTTCCCTTTTAAAAGAATCTATCAACATCAACAATGGCGCCATACACATGACACATTGTCAAATACTAATACCTTTGGACTTGCACTTTTAAGTAGATCACCATCATGAAATGTTTGGTGTTCTTTCAAAATCCATCCTTTAGTAATCTTTTAGTCTAGTAAACTTTTTACCTACATCTTCTATTCATCATGACAACTTTCATGATCAAGCCACTATAGCTTATAAAGGCGAATCACGAGTATCAAGTTGCTTTCCAAAACTTTTGGAGGATTATGATGTCTAGCATCTCCAACCTTCGCAAATTCTCATCAAATATGAGAACATATATTTTGCCAAATTATACTATATCATGTTGCAACCAAAACATTGTTTCAGATATCGCAATATCTTCCACACATGATGGTTTCTGAAACAATTCTTTCAGCTCCTAGATAACCTTGATATTAAAACAATTTTTTGAATATCAAGAATCATGGAGGCAAACATGATACTTTAGATACTAACACTAGAATTGTTACTCTTGATTTAATACTAATTATTAAACATCATGGAGTAAATGGAGTTTGCTGAAAGTTTGCAATAGGACTTTTAAACTTTAGATTGACACTCAAAGCAATATGATACCAGTTCATAAAGTAACTATCCAAAATTCTATAGTTCTATTATCTCAATTATAACTAAGCATAAGGTGGTGAACGGATGCCAATGACTACAACAATTATGCAAATTCACTTTGATTTAATTTATGATAAATTGAGTTCAGCTTTAATCATATTACTATTTGAACTCCCACTCAAAACAACATCCCTCATGTTGCCTTAGTGATTACAAGAACCAAATCCACTACACCAAGTCCGATCATCACGAGAGATGATGTAGCCTCAAAGGCGAACAATCAACATGTTCATCATATCATCCATATGACTCATGCTTTACCTTTAGGTATTTCATGTTTTGAGACCATGTATGTACATGCTACGCTCGTCAAGGTTAACCTTAGTATCCGCATGTGCAAATCTGGCTTGCACCCATTGTATGCACACGTAGAATCTATCACACCCGATCATCACGAGATGCTTATAAACTACAAGTCTTGGCAACGGTGCCTACAAAGGGATAACACTTTATTACTTGATATTTAGTGAGAGGGATCATCTTATAATGTTACCATCGCGATCTAAGCAATACAAGATGCATAAAAGGATTAACATCACATGCAATTCATAATATATGATATGATATGGCCTTTCTTCTTGTGCCTTTGATCTCCATCTTCAAAGAACGAACATGATCTCCATCATCACCAGCGTGGTGTCAAGGTCAACGACGCCGCTTCATGGTTGTCCATCACCAACAACAACTATTACAATTACTTGGAATAAAGCTATTACATGATGGATAGACCCGTAGGTCTTAACGAATTTAAAGACAACCATCAGGCTCCTGGCGGTTGCCAACTTATAATAAGGATCATTGCATACATCAAATATAATCACAATCACATCATGGCCATATCACATCACATAACATTCCCTACAAAAACAAGTTAGACGCCTCTAATTTTCTTTGCAAGTTTTACGTGGCTTGGGGCTTTCGAATAAGAACCGTTCTTACCTACAAACATGAACCACAATGCTGATACAAGCGTTGTCAAGTGCCCATTGTAAATTGAATCTTAACTATGGTGGGAGAGACAGACACCCGCAAAGCCACTTGTGCAATGCAAGTAGCACGTTGAGCGTGGAGCAAGTCTCATGTGCGACGACATGTAAGGTTAGCCCGGGCTGCTTCATACCACCATCCTGCAAGATGCAAAGTACACGAAAAGCAAGCGACAACAAGAGCATCAACGCCCACAAAACCATTGTGTTATACTCGTGCAATAAATCTACGCATAGGGTTGGCTCTGATACCACTCTAGGGTTCGTTGCATGGAAAAAAATCGTCGCAACAATGCATAAAACCAAGATCCAATATGTGGAAAAGCCAAGATCTAATCTACGAGATCGGTGCAATGAGATTGTAGAGAACTAACCCTCATAGATCCAAAATGTTTAACGAGATCGAATTCTCGTGGTTGATGTAGTCGATCACTTGCCGATCTCAATATCGTGTAGATGATCTGCGTTTAGGCAGCGCTTCCGCAGTCGGTCACACATACGGTAGTCAATGAAGACCTTCCTCTCCCTTGTTCCAGCAGGGAAGCGAAGGTAGTAGATCCCCTCGGAATCCCAATAGCACGACAGTGTGGTGGTGGAGGAGTAGAGATTTCTGGAGGGCTTCGCCTAAGCCGGAGCAGGATGGTGGATGAGAGAGAAGAGAGGCCACGGTTAGGGTTAGGCGCCAAGAGACAAGGGGTGTGGGGGGTGCGCCCCCACCCCTCATTATATAGTTGGGGGCGGCCGGCCAAGGGTTTCCAGCCAAGGACGTGTCCCACCCCCCAACTCGGCCATCAATGGAAGAGCTTGAAACCTTTTCCACCAAGTCTTCCTTCTTACCAAAAAGTAGAGTTTGACTTTTCAAACTAGGATTTGACTATTCAAACTAGGGTTTGACACTTTTAGTAGTCTTGGCCAAATTGGCCCTTTAGGGTTTGGTGCGGCTGGACCCTAGGACATGCCATGGTCCAAGTGACCCCCTCCCGGGGTGGTGGAACCACTGGTGGTCCCTCTAGAACATTTTATATGTATCCGGTCAAAACACCAAAACTTTTCCCGAACCCTGGAAAACCACTTTCTCTATATGAATCTTATTCTCTGGACCATTCTGGATCTCCTCGTGATGTCCTGGATCCAATCCGAGACTCTAAACAACATTCGGTCTCCAACTCATATTCCATATCTACTTAAACAACATCTATTTCTCCCTACAATCCGTGAACTATGCACACATGATCGAGATACCTCTCTGATCAATAACCAATAGAGGGATCTGGAAATCCATATGGATCCCACCTATTTCTACGATGACTTTGTGATAGAATGAACCATTTACATATGATACTGATACGTCGGAAACGTATCTGTAATTTTTGATGTTCCATGCTTGTTTAGTATCTACTTTTCTTTGTTTTGTCCACACTTTAAGGTGTTTTTATATGTTTTCTGGTACTAACCTATTAACAAGTTGCCATAGTGTCAGTTGCATGTTTTCTACTATTTTTGGTTCCAGAAAAGCTAGTAAGGAAATATTCTCGAAATTGGACGGGACAAAAGCCAAAGTCAATATTTCATCGTGGAGAACATGGAGTCCAGAGGTGAGACGGAGGGGAGCCACAGGGTGGCCGCACCCCCCAGGCGCAGGCCCACCCTAGCTCATGCCTGGGAAGGGTGTGGGCCCCCTGGCCGCCCTCCTTCCTCGCCTCTTCGCCTATAAGAAGCTCCCGATGCCTAAACCCTAAGGACCCAATTAATATTCCACGAAACCGTCTGTAGCCGCTGCCACCATCGTCCCTAGATCGGGGGGATCTGAAGCTATTCCCGGCACCCAGCCAGAGGGGAGATCATCCTAGAGGACTTCTTCTTCATCATGCCAGCCTCCGGTATGAAGCGTGAGTAGTTCCACCTTGGACTACAGGTCCATGTAGTAGCTAGATGGTTGTATCTCCTCCTCTGTGCTTTCATGTCTAGATCTTGTGGGCTCCATTCATGATCAAGATCTCATCTATTTGTAATCATGCATGTTGTGTTTGCGGGGATCTGATGGATATTGAGATTACTATGTCAGATTGATTAATGGTTTTGTCTTATTGATTCTATCATGTTTGTGATCTTGCATGCTCTCCGTTGTTAGTAGCTATCTTGGCCAAGTAGTTGCTAGTGACTCCAAGAGGGGGTATTTATGCTCGATAGTGGGTTCATGCCTATATTTAATCTAAGGGAGTAGCGTCTGATAGCCCCAAAGTAGGTCGATCCACATCTCAAGTACATGCGACAATCTCAGGTCTAAGGACAAAACGTACACGTTGTATACAGATAGAGCTGCAGTCTAATTGTCAGTCTCAAGTTGGGTCAGTCCAACCCCATGTTCATAACATGTGTCCACATCATTGGTTTGACATCTCCATGTCTATGACTTGCGAAACATAGTCATCAACCAATCGATGTGCTAGTCTAATATTCACGTGTGTACTCACATGAACTCCGACTAGGGACAACTATTAGATAACCATACAAGTAAAGAGTTCCACAAACAATTCACATAATTTCCAATCAATACAAGTTGCCTAATATGGATATTCAAGGAACATTACAATAACTCATGGATATATAAGAAATATAATTGTCTATATGATTGCCTCTAGGGCATATTTCCTTCACTTAGTTCTATGTGCATTGTCCCAAAACTTATTGATTGATGCATATTGTTGATATTACTTGTTCTTGTGTTATTTGTATCTAGTCACTCTTATGAACTTTGAAGGTGTCCTTTGCATCTATTTGCTACTCTATGAGGGACAAGCTGAATGCCACTATTCCATGTTTTTTGAATGTGAAACAAACAAACGTTTTTCAATGCATGTTATTTATGATCTTTATTTGTAGCCTTTCATGTTGCATGCATAGTTACTTTGTCTTACTGTTAAAACTCCATCTTTCATGCTCATGTTTAGACTTCTTTGATCCCAGCTTTCATTGCTTGCAAATGGTTTGATCTTGGTTTTGATGGTGCATGTCACCTCAAAAATTATTCTTTTATCACTTTGTTGGAGATATGCCCTAGAGGCAATAATAAATGTAGTTATTATTATATCTTTGTGTTTATGATAAATGTTTACATTCATGCTATAATAGTATTAACCAGAAACATTAATACTTGTGTGATTTGTAAACTAAATTAGAGTCCCTGGTAAAGCCTCTTCATAATACTAGCTTGTTGGTTAATAAATGATTGTGGTTTCCCTATCATGAACATTGAGATGTTATTAACAAAAATATCATATCATTAGGAGAATGGTATGATGGACATACTCCTATAGATAAGCGTAGCATAAAGATCAAGTCATTTTAATAGTTCAATTGCTATAAGCTTTTTGATACATAGTAACCTAATTCCTTCGACCATGAGATCATGCTTATCACCATCACCGGAAGGATGCTTTTATGACATCAAACACCACACCGTAACTGGGTGGCTATAAAGGTGGCATTGAGTGTTCGGAAAGTATGGGTTGAGACACATGGATCAAGAGTGGGATTTGTCCATCCATATGACGGATAGATATACTCTGGGCCCTCTCGGTGGAATGTCATCCAATTAGCTTGCAAGCATGTGACTGGCTCACAAGGGATCACATATCACAGGAACGAGAAAAGAGTACTTATCGGTAACGAGGTTGAACTAGGTATGCAGAGATACCGACGATCAAAACCTCGGATAAGTAAACTATCGTGAGACAAAGGGAAATTGGTATCGTATGTAAGTGGTTCATTAGATCGCAAAGTAATCGTAGAAATATGTGGGAGCCATATGAATTTCCAGATTCCTCTATTGGTTATTGTTTGGAGAAATGTCTCGATCATGTCCCCATAATTCACGAACCGTAGGGAGACACACTTAAGGATTCGATGTTGTTGAGTAGTTATGGAATGATGAGTAAGAGACTAAATGTTGTTCGGAGTCTCGGATGGGATCCGGGATATCACGAGGAGATCCGGAATGGTCCGGAGAATAAGATTCATATAAAGGAAAGTCCTGTTTCGGAGTTGGAGAATGATTCCGGTGTTTTCATCGGGAATGTTCTAGAAGGGTCCGGAAGGTCCGGCACTCCGAAGGGGAAGGGTACATGAATGTGTCATTACAAGTTGGAATGGTTGCATCATGTACTAGGTATCATCGCTGAGCAAAATAAAGGGATAAATCAAATCCTAGTTTGAAAAGTCAAACGCCAATTTGAAAAGTCAAACGGCAAGTTTGCTTGGTGGAGGGAGAGTAGGAAACCTACTTGGGGAGGAAGTCCTCCTCCCTCCACCGCCGGCCAAGGAGGCCGACTTGGGGGAGGACTCCCTTCCCCTTGGCCACGCCCTCCCACTTATAAAAGGAGGGGCAGGGGTGCCCCTCTAGACCTACACCTCTCTCCACCAAAACCCTAACCCTAGACGCCGACCCTCCTGCAGCCGCCGCCGCCCTAGGGTTTGCCCTAGCCGCCGACTTGGGGCTCTCCCTGTAAGGTTCCCAACCTTTAATGAGGTAGAGGATCCCTGTGTTTACAATGCTAGTCCCTGGATCAATAGCTAGCATCCACAGTGAAGATGTAATATCAAGAAACAAAGGTCATAATACAACTTTATAACCAGGAATAAAATAATTCCTTACATCTTACATAGCTCATTTGGCTATCACATTACATTGCAGCAGAATATCTATAAGCATGGGGTCCTTCATCTTCAAAGTGCCACAGGCAGTCATGTTGGTTGTAGACTTGTAATCCTAATCAACACACCTCACTAACATCAAACAAACCTGCAACATAATAAGTTGCAGCCACAAGGGTCAATACATTTGAATTGTATTGGCAAGTTTCACTAATGTGTAGAAATATGTGGATCCTATCATTACATGCATATTTAGCTAAGTAGGGTTTAGGCTCTTTTGTAGAAAGCAATATGGTTTTGTCCTATCTTTTCAAAATAGTTTTAATATTTTGTCAAAAACTTTCTAAACTTCTTGGAAAACTCCAAGTGCTTCAAATCCCTTGTTGTCACCCTCAAGTTTTAACTTTGAGAAATTGGAATGTCGAGATCTTCCATAGCTTCAGGCCTTAGTTGCTCAGTATTGTCCATAACCGGGGACACGGCTAAGTACTTAGAATTTGATCTTCTGCAGAAGTTGTACACTTTACCCACATGACACAGTCTCATCTTGATGCCACCAGTGGCCGCTGGATAAGTACTCACCAAGATGGAGTACTGGCAGATTGAGAATGTGACAAAGTCTTTCCATAGAAGTACTCCCAATACACAATGCTAGCTTGTCATCCAGGCACCAATGTAGGGTTTCAAGTTCCCTAGCACAAATCTAGTTAACCTAAAGATGCCAATGCATGGGTCTTCCACTATGTAGTTGACTAAGCCAGAGCCCATTTAGCATGTGGCTGTACACGGAAGCCACTGTACAAGAAACATGTTCAATCTCTAAGTCCCTGGGTGGTTTTCTTCTAGTGCACTACAAAAGAGATAGCCATATAAACATGGTTCCTTTTGTTGCCACCTTGTCCAATCTTGTGTATCCTTGTCCACCCAGGTGGTTCATTGAGTACTTGTTTTATTATATAAAACACAAGTCTTTTCAATACTTCATATAATCATAACATGTATCCCATCCCAAATATATAGCTGGGCTAAGCATACTAGAACTACATTGTTTTCACTAAGGAATATATAAGGGTATCCTAATAGGATTTAGCATAGCATAAAATATAGTAAAGCTTATCATGCATGTTTCAAAAATCCACTAAGTGTAATGAAAATAATAGGACTTGGATGATAGTGTCACTTGCCTTTTTAGTAGAGAATGTTGGTTCACTTCTTGATCTTGCAAATATCACACTCTTCTAACTTCACTACAATTCAATCAAGCAAACACATATTCAACACAACATTCAAACAATTTGTCACACAAAAAGTAACAAAAACAAGGTCATGCATGCAAGCATGCAAAAGGTAGTTTTATTTGCAAAGGTGGTTTCTACTAGGCTCTAAACATTATAAAGTTCAAAGTGGTCATTTACTAAAGTGGTAGAACCATTTGTAAAAGGTTTTATCTATAAACCATTTTTAAATCAATTCATTATTCTATATGGTTGAAAATGTTCTTATCAAAGCAGTAATTTTATATTGTTCATCAAATAAGTTATTAATTCACAAAACTTGGTGTTTAGGGTCAGAAAGTTTGAATCAAATAATTTCCCAAAGGTTTTACTCAAAAATCATTTCCATATCAAAATCAATATTTTTATTTGACTAGAAATGAGCTAATTTAAGTATTTATTCCTAAACTTCACAAAATTCATTTTTAAATCCATGAGTTGGTCCCTAAGGTCAGTAGGTTCACTCAAACCATTTTGCAAAGATTTCACATTAAAATTTTATCTAGAACATTTTTTATATTCAAAATAAGCCTACACATGTTTCTGCAATTTCAACCAATTTACCAGAAGCAAAACATTAAACAAAGTGCATGGTTGCAAAGTACATGTTCTACTGATTCCATTGATATAAAATTTGCAAAATTTGGACGTGTAGAATTAAAGTTATGAATTTTACAAATTTGCATATCAATCAGATTCTAATTCTGTTTTTAAACATAACCCTGTACACGTGGCTGTTTCCTATTGGTCGGTACCGCTTCGGGTGGATCGAGCTCTCTGGACCGCTGGATTTCATTTAAATCATACGGCGCAGATTGACTGATACCCCTTCATTAAGTGATCTGTTCCTACGCGTCAGATTGAATTCTAACGGTACAGAACCATGCGACCAAATAGTGGCGGCGCTGGCAGCTCTTGGCAAGTGCATGCGCTGAGCACGCCTTAAGAGGAAAGCGGAGGTGATCACCGTGCTCGCGAGGTCGAGGTGAAGCTCAAGGTGGCCTTTGGTTGGCGGCGCCTTTGGAATGGAGAATCTCGCCAGAGTTGGTGGCGGCGTCGGGCACGCTCAGGTGTCGTCGAGGATGGGGTTGCAGGTCGCGCCGAGGCACGGCAGGGGCACAGTTAGACGCGGGCTAAACTGGGGAGTACGGGAGTGTCATCGGGAACGAGAGGGGAGGACGGAGTTCACCTGGGAAGCTCGATGGAGCAATGGCAGACGGCGGTGGCGCTCAGATGAAGATGAAGTCGACGTTTCGGAGCGCGCGTGAGCGAACGAGTGGCACGGGGATATGCGCCAGGAGGTGAGGAGCAAGCTCGTGTGCAGTGGGAGGCGAGAGGCGGCGGGGTGTGGCCGGAATTGTTCGGAGACGCTCGCCGGAGCAGCGGCGGTGCAAAGGCGATTCGAGGCAGCCTGGTGGCTCCGTCGATGATTCGAGGAAATGGCGAGTGTCAGGCGATTAAGAGGGAGTAGACGTTGGAGAGATTAACGCCTCCATTGATGCGAATTGATCACTGCAATCAAGTCTGAAACGGTGAGGAGGAATGGCTGGCGCGGGTGGAAACGAAGAACATGAGTGTGGGGCCATGCTGTCAGCGAGGGAGAGAGAGAGGAAGATGGGGCCACTCGTCAGTGTCTCTACGGGTTGATTTCTCAGTGAAAAACGATTCGCAGTGGGGTGAGCTGGTGGGCTGCGTTGCTGGGCTGTTGGGCCAGATGGGTTGGGCTGCTATTTGTTTCATTTTTTTTGTACTAAATCTTTTTCCTTTTCCATTTGATTTTCTGTTTTGATTTTATTCAAACAATTCAAACACTCAAATGAATTCAAACCTTTGCCAAACTTTGTATAATTTTTAGTTCTGTTTAACAACACAAACCAAAGTCCAAAATAAAATAATACTTTTATTCTTTTAGGATCTATTTAATAATTAAATAAAATAGTCCTTAGTTATTAATTCAAATAGGATTTGATTTATTAAAATCTCCATTTGAAATCTAAATAATACCAAAATCATTTCAGTAGGTTTTATTTGAAAAAGTAAAACACTTGGAAAACTTGTTTAAATAATTTAACAAGTTTTAGTGTTTAATTAAAATGAAAAAGCCTTTACTTTAATAAAATTGGATATTAATAAATCCTCATTATTTTATTTAAATAGACCTTTACTCTTTTTATCAAATAGAAATATTTTATTTCAAAAGCTTGGCCAGGTTTTAATTTGGCTTTATAAAATAATCCTTATTTATAATTCTACCTTTGCTTTATAAAAACCATATCTTTTTATTAAAAGATCCAAAAATAGTGATTCCAAATATTTTAACTTTATTGTTTATTTATATTTTTAAATCCATTTAGGATTTTATTTGAACCAAATAGGTTTTGATATTTCCAATTGGAATCAAAGAGTTTCTTCTCACCCTGAATTTCAACAAAGTTTTATTTTGTTTATTTAATTTTTCACATTTCAAAATTTGGAAAATTTTGGGATGTGACAGGCTACCACCCTTAAAATAAATCTCGTCCCGAGATTTGGGAAGGCTAGAGGTTACAATTTGGCTTCAAGGCAACTAGGGTACTACCACCGTTAAAAATAAAGTCTCATAGGGTTACATTGATGGTTCACTTGACTATAGGTTCAACACTTAATATCCAGACAAGGAATCCTTATTTGACTCTTCTGAGTTTACTAGTTTCTGACATCCACTACTTCTATCTCTTCAAAGTTTCCATCCATGTCAATGTGGTTCACATGTCCTTTCTGGGTCACATTGGAGTCATTTCCATTGGCTCTTCTAGCATCCTTTTTCTTTTTCTTCTCAGGACAGTCTAATGCATAGTGCCCAAGTTCCTTACAATTATAGCATTGCAAGTGGCTAATATCTTTCTTCCTGAAAGTGTCATGTTGGTTCTGACCAAGGTCATCTCCATTGTCAGTATCATTTCCATTATTTTCACTTCCATTGTTGTTGTGGTGATACTGATGTGGTTCAGAATCTTCATTGCTCCTTTTGAATGAATGCTTCTTCTTTGATGATCCTGAATGATTCTTGAGTTTATGCTTCCTCTTTCTGTTCTCAACTTGATTCATCTTGTTTTCCAATATTGTAGCTTTGTCACAAAGTGATTGATAAGTTGGGACATAGGCAACATCTAGCTGCAGGTTCAACTCATCATTAAGTCCTTCAAGAAATTTTTCTTTTCTCTTAGCATCTGTATCAACTTCATCCGGTGCATATCATGCCAGATTGTTGAATTCTTCAATATACTCAGCCACACTAAGGTGACGCTGTTTCAGATTGTGAAACTCCTTTTTCTTCAAGTACATTACTCCAGGTGAGATGTGAGTTGTTCTGAATCCATCCTCAAAAATAGCCCAAGTCACATCTTCAAGGGGAGTAGTGATTTGAAAGTTGTCCCACCATGTTGCTGCTGGTCCTTCAAGTAGAAATGCTGCAAACCTAACTTTTTCTTCATCGGTGCAGCCAACAGTCACTAAGTCTTTGTTCACTAAACGTAACCAATCATCAGCTTCCATTGGATCAGTTGTTCCGGAGAATCTTGCAGGCCTAAGTTTCAGAAACTTGGTGAGCATGTCAAGTGCTGGAGGATTATTCTGATTGTTGTTGTTGTTGTTGTTCTGATTCTGTATGAGTGTGGTCATCTCCTGCATCAACTGCGTCTGAACTGCCAACATCTGTTGTATCTCAGGGGGAATGTTGTTGTTTTGGTTGGGGTTGGCACGACGAGGAGGCATCTGTTGGTTTGATAGGGATAAGTGTTGATGGATAGGTTTTTAAGAAGTTCTATCACACAACTCAAAACCAACCAAGTTCAATCAAACAATCAAGCAATCAACAAGCAACTATTCACTTAACAACTTATGAGATTAACTCATGAGTTGAAGGAAACAACAAGTTTTCTTGAAAATAATAACTTAGTATAGTCATACCTCATAGGTCAATATGATCCATACTCTAACTTGATATCAATGTCTTTGGTAGGCAATCTAATGTCTCTTAGTTTTTCACTTGTAGTTCTTAGTGATGTCTAGGTTGAAGTCCTTGGTGAAACTAAAGTTGAAATCACTTGAAGATGTTGAAGTCATTAGAGTTGATGAAAACTTTTTGCACATGGTGAAGTCTTTGGCCATGGAGTAGGCTTTATCCATCAAGTTGAAAAGAAGAGATGTAGAATCAAAACCAAAAAGGTTGAGGAAAGAGTTTACAAGATTGTTTGTAAATAAGTTTTTGGAACAAATTCAACTCCTATTTTTCTAAGGGGTTTTGTCCAATCCTAGGGTTACAATCCTACAGGTAACACAGTGCTCTGATACCATCTGTAAGGTTCCCAACCTTTAATAAGGTAGAGGATCCCTGTGTTTACAATGCTAGTCCCTGGATCAATAGCTAGCATCCACAGTTAAGATGTAATATCAACAAACAAAGGTCATAATACAACTTTATAACCAGGAATAAAATAATTCCTTACATCTTACATAGCTCATTTGGCTATCACATTACATTGCAGCAGAATATCTATAAGCATGGGGTCCATCATCTTCAGAGTGCCACAGGCAGTCATGTTGGTTGTAGACTTGTAATCCTAATCAACACACTTCACTAACATCAAACAAACCTGCAACAAAATAAGTTGCAGCCACAAGGGTCAATACATTTGAATTTTATTGGCAAGTTTCACTACTGTGTAGAAATATGTGGATCCTATCATTACATGCATATTTGGCTAAGTAGGGTTTAGGCTCTTTTGCAGAAAGCAATATGGTTTTGTCCTATCTTTTCAAAATAGTTTTAATCTTTTGTCAAAAACTTTCTGAACTTCTTGGAAAACTCCAAGTGCTTCAAATCCCTTGTTGTCACCCTCAAGTTTTAACTTTGAGAAATTGGAATGTCGAGATCTTCAATAGCTTCAGGCCTTAGTTGCTCAGTATTGTCCATAACCGGGGACACGGCTAAGTACTTAGAATTTTATCTTCTGCAGAAGTTGTACACTTTACCCACATGACACAGTCTCATCTTGATGCCACCAGTGGCCGCTGGATAAGTACTCACCAAGATGGAGTACTGGCAGATTGAGAATGTGACAAAGTCTTTCCATAGAAGTCCTCCCAATACACAATGCTAGCTTGTCATCCAGGCACCAATGTAGGGTTTCAAGTTCCCTAGCACAAATCTAGTTAACCTAAAGATGCCAATGCATGGGTCTTCCACTATGTAGTTGACTAAGCCAGAGCCCATTTAGCATGTGGGCATACGTAGCTTGCACGAGAAACATGTTCAATCTCTAAGTCCCTGGGTGGTTTTCTTCTAGTGCAAAACAAAAGAGATAGCCATATAAACATGGTTCCTTTTGTTGCCACCTTGTCCAATCTTGTGTATCCTTGTCCACCCAGGTGGTTCATTGAGTACTTGTTTTATTATATAAAACACAAGTCTTTTCAATACTTCATATAATCATAACATGTATCCCATCCCAAATATATAGCTGGGCTAAGCACACTATAACTACATTGTTTTCACTAAGGAATATATAAGGGTATCCTAATAGGATTTAGCATAGCATAAAATATAGTAAACCTTATCATGCATGTTTCAAAAATCCACTAAGTGTAATGAAAATAATAGGACTTGGATGATAGTGTCACTTGCCTTTTTAGTAGAGAATGTTGGTTCACTTCTTGATCTTGCAAATATCACACTCTTCTAACTTCACTACAATTCAATCAAGCAAACACATATTCAACACAACATTCAAACAATTTGTCACACAGAAAATAACAAAAACAAGGTCATGCATGCAAGCATGCAAAAGGTAGTTTTATTTGCAAAGGTGGTTTCTACTAGGCTCTAAACATTATAAAGTTCAAAGTGGTCATTTACTAAAGTGGTAGAACCATTTGTAAAAGGTTTTATCTATAAACCATTTTTAAATCAATTCATTATTCTATGTGGTTGAAAATGCTTTTATCAAAGCAGTAATTTTATATTGTTCATCAAATAAGTTGTTAATTCACAAAACTTGGTGTTTAGGGTCAGAAAGTTTGAATCAAATCATTTCCCAAAGGTTTTACTCAAAAATCATTTCCATATCAAAATCAATATTTTTATTTGACTAGAAATGAGCTAATTTAAGTATTTATTCCTAAACTTCACAAAATTCATTTTTAAATCCATGAGTTGGTCCCTAAGGTCAGTAGGTTCACAACAAACCATTTTGCAAAGATTTCACATTAAAATTTTATCTAGAACAATTTTTATATTCAAAATAAGCCTACACATGTTTCTGCAATTTCAACCAATTTACCAGAAGCAAAACATTAAACAAAGTGCATGGTTGCAAAGTACATGTTCTACTGATTCCATTGATATAAAACTTTCAAAATTTGGACGTGTAGAATTGAAGTTATGAATTTTACAAATTTGCATATCAATCAGATTCTAATTCTGTTTTTAAACATAACCCTGTACACGTGGTTGTTTCCTATTGGTCGGTACCGCTTAGGGTGGATCGAGCTCTCTGGACCGCTGGATTTCATTTAAATCATACGGCGCAGATTGACTGATACCCCTTCGTTAAGTGATCTGTTCCTACGCGTCAGATTGAAATCTAACGGTGCAGAACCATGCGACCAAATAGTGGCGGCGCTGCGCGGCGGCGACTGGCGGAGCACGCTCGGGCTGCGGCGGTGCCGGCGGTACATGACGTAAGAGGAGAAGCGGAGGTGCTCACCGTGCTCGCGAGGTCGAGGTGAAGCTCAAGGTGGCACTGGCTTGGCGAGGGGCGCACTGGAATGGAGGGAATCTCTCGCCAGAGTTGGTGGCGGCGTCGGGCACGCTCAGGTGTCGTCAGGGATGGGGCTGCAGGTCGCGCCGAGGCACGGCAGGGGCACAGTTAGACGCGGGCTGAACTGGGGAGTACGGGAGTGTCATCGGAGCAGAGGGAGGCGGAGTTCACCGGGAAGCTCGACGGAGCAATGGCGAGCAGTGGCGCCAGATGAAGAGCAATCGACGTTTGAGGCCATGGCAACGAGCAGTGGAGGATATGCGCCAGGAGGTGGGGAGCGAGCTCGTGTGCAGTGGGAGGCGAGAGGCGGCGGGGTGTGGCCGGAATTGTTCGGAGACGCTCGCCGGAGCAGCGGCGGTGCGAAGGCGATTCGAGGCAGCCTGGTGGCTCCCGTGCAGTGATTTCTGAGGGGAAATGGCGAGGAGTGTCAGGCGATTAAGAGGGCATAGACGTTGGAGAGATTAACGCCTCCATTGATGCAAATTGATCGCAGCAATCAAGTCTGAAACGGTGAGGAGGAATGGCTGGCGCGGGTGGAAACGAAGAACAGGAGTGTGGGGCCGTGCTGTCAGCGAGGGAGAGAGAGAAGAAGATGGGGCCACTCGTCAGCGTCTCTGTGGGTTGATTTCTCAGTGAAAAACGATTCGCAGTGGGGTGAGCTGGTGGGCTGCGTTGCTGGGTTGTTGGGCCAGATGGGTTGAGCTGCTGTTTGTTTCATTTTTTTTGTACTGAATCTTTTTCCTTTTCCATTTGATTTTCTGTTTTGATTTTATTCAAACAATTGAAACACTCAAATGAATTCAAACCTTTGCCAAACTTTGTATAATTTTTAGTTCTGTTTAACAACACAAACCAAAGTCCAAAATAAAATAATACTTTTATTCTTTTAGGATCTATTTAATAATTAAATAAAATAGTCCTTAGTTATTAATTCAAATAGGATTTGATTTATTAAAATCTCCATTTGAAATCTAAATAATACCAAAATCATTTCAGTAGGTTTTATTTGAAAAAGTAAAACACTTGGAAAACATGTTTAAATAATTTAACAAGTTTTAGTGTTTAATTAAAATGAAAAAGCCTTTACTTTAATAAAATTGGATATTAATAAATCCTCATTATTTTATTTAAATAGACCTTTACTCTTTTTATCAAATAGAAATATTTTATTTCAAAAGCTTGGCCAAGTTTTAATTTGGCTTTATAAAATAATCCTTATTTATAATTCTACCTTTGCTTTATAAAAACCATATCTTTTTATTAAAAGATCCAAAAATAGTGATTCCAAATATTTTAACTTTATTGTTTATTTATCTTTTTAAATCCCTTTAGGATTTTATTTGAACCAAATAGGTTTTGATATTTCCAATTGGAATCAAAGAGTTTCTTCTCACCCTGAATTTCAACAAAGTTTTATTTTGTTTATTTAATTTTTCACATTTCAAAATTTGGAAAATTTTGGGATGTGACACTCCCCTTGCCCTAGCCGCCGGAGTAGCCCTATCTCCTTGGTTCCTCTAAACCCTAGATCGCCAAGGCCTCTCTCATAATCCACCATACTCGTTCCGGCTTAATGCGAAGCCCTGCGAGATCTCCCCTCTATTTCCGGTACCACGCCGTCGTGCTGTCCGAATCGCGAGGAGAGTGCTACAACTTCCGCTGCCTGCTGGAACAAGGGAGAGGAAGGTCTTCATCGAGTACCGAACGTGTGACCGACTGCGGGAGAGCTGCCGGAATGCGGTGCCGGAAGGATCGTCTACACGATCTTGAGATCGGCGAGAGTACGACTACATCACCCACGAGAATCTGCTCTCGTTAAACACTTTGGAATCTTCGAGGGTGAGTTATTCTATCGACTCGTTGCTACAATCTAGTAGATAGATCTTGGCTTGTTTGTTTGTATGCGGTAGAAATTTTTTGTTTTCCATACTACGAACCCCTCCACACTTACCTACTCGAGGACGAGCAGGAGTTAAGCTTGGGGATGCTTGATACGTCGGAATCGTATCTATAATTTTTGATGTTCCATGCTTGTTTAGTATCTATTTTGCTTTGCTTTGTCCACACTTTGAGGTGTTTTTATATGTTTTCTGGTACTAACCTATTAACAAGTTGCCACAGTGCTAGTTGCCTGTTTTCTGCTGTTTTTGGTTCCAAAAAATCTAGTAAGGAAATATTCTCGGAATTGTACGGGACAAAAGCGAAAGTCAATATTTCATCGAGGAGAACACGGAGTCGAGAGGAGAGACGGGGGGCAGCCACAGGGCAGCCGCACCCCCCAGGCACGGGCCCACCCTAGGCCGTGCCTGGGTAGGGTGTGGTCCCCCTGGCCGCCCTCCTGCCTCGCCTCTTTGCCTATAAAAAGCCCCCGGTGCCTAAATCCTAAGTACCCGATCAATATTCCACGAAACCATCGATAGGTGCCGCCACCATCGTCCCTAGATCGGGGGATCTGAAGCTCTTCCTGGCACCCTGCTAGAGGGGAGATCATCCCAGAGGCCTTCTTCTTCATCATGCCAGCCTCCGGTATGAAGCGTGAGTAGTTCCATCTTGGACTAAGGGTCCATGTAGTAGCTAGATGGTTGTATCTCCTCCTTTGTGCTTTCATGTCTAGATCTTGTGAGCTCCATTCATGATCAAGATCTCATCTATTTGTAATCATGCATGTTGTGTTTGTGGGGATCCGATGGATACTGAGATTACTATGGCAGATTGATTAATGGTTTTGTATTATTGATTCTATCATGTCTGTGTTGTTTGTGATCTTGCATGCTCTCTGTTGTTAGTAGCTATCTTGGCCAAGTAGTTGCTAGTTGAAAAGGATACAGATGCCGCCTAGAGGGGGGTGAATAGGCGGTTTAAAACTTTTACGAGATGGGCTTAAGAAAGGCGGAATAAAACTAGCGTTTACTTTGTCAAGCACAAAACCTATATAAACTACGGTTCACCTATGTGCACCAACAACTTATGCTAAGCAAAACAATCAACTATGTGATAGCTAGATATAAGAATTCAAGCACGAAGGCTATCACAAAGTAAAGTGCATAAGTAAATAGCTCGGGTATAGAGATAACCGAGGCACGCGAAGACGATGATTTATTACCGAGTTCCTCCCATAAAGAGAGTACGTCTTGTTGGAGAGGGGGTGGTATCAAACCACCTACGCCAAAAAAGGCCTCCCTTATTCTCTGGTGAATCTCACCCCAACGGGATCGATCCACACCTCCACTATCGGTGCACTTGTCGGTGGAAATCTGGAACCTCTCACAAGGTTGGGGCACTTCTCCACAACTTAATTGGAGGCTCCCAACAAATGCCACCAAGGCCACAACCTACAACACCAACAAACCGTCTAGGGTTCCAAGAACCCAAGAGTAAAAAGCTTCTCAAATTTTACTCACCAAATCCTCCGAGGAGAAATCAAACCGATGCACCAAATGCAATGGCAAGAACACAGGAAGTGCTCAAGTCCTTCTCTCCCAAATTCCACAAAAGCTACAAAAGCTAGTGGGAGAATAAGAGAGGAAGACCACAAGAGGAAATCCATAAAAGAAACCCCAAGATCTAGATCCCAATATGTTCCCCTCACATAGAGGAGAGATGGATTGGTGGAGTTGTAGATCTAGATATCCCCTTTCAAATCCCCCAAAAAGATTCAAGAAATATGGGAGGGATTAAGAGTATTTGCAAGCTCTTGAAGGTCAAAACAATGGAGGAGAGAGAGAGGATGCAAGCCACATGCCTAAGGAGGAAGAAGGGGTTTATTTATACCCCTCCCCAACGAAATATGACCGTTTGGGACCTTCCAGGCCGGATAATCCGCCCCTCCCCCGGATATTCCGGGTTCCCCGGGCCAAAAAATGGCTAAGGACTACGCGGCGCGTCCCTCAGTATAGGGGCGGATTATCCGCCCCCGGAAGGCCGGATAATCCGCCCCATTACTGGGAGCCACGCCTCAAAATCCTTAGCCGTTTTCCAAAAATTAGGCCGGATAATCCGCCCCCCCTGAAAACTGGCAGGAACAGCAAAACTGAAACCATCATAACTTTTGCATTCAGACTCCGATTTTGATGATTTTGGGCTCGTTTCGAAGATAGTAACGAGCTCTAAAATATCGTGCAGGGAAACATCATAGTACAGCAAGGAAGGATAGAACCAAATGATGAAAGGTTTAACCTATCTATAAAAGACAAATCGGTAAAACCTCCAATATCAAAAACACAATAAAGAATGCATATGAAATCCGTTTTCAATGAACTTGAGCTTGTTATAGAGATTGACACAAGATCTAAATCCTCTCATGGGTAAGAACCAAATAAGAACCAAGAAAGAGGATGCCAAGTATGCAAAGGTTTGAGCTCTCACCAAGGGATATGATCAAGTTACTCACTCGAGGGCCCCTCTTGATAGTACGGTTATCTATCCTATAAAATGGTCTCCCCAACTAACACCACGAGACCGGTAACAAAGAAACCCTATCAAGATCAAACCTTTGCCTTGTATATTCCACACCTCAAGATGGAACACCTTTCTTGATTGCACTAGCATAGGCTCAACTTCTACTTGACCAATCTCCGGATCATTCCTTGAAACCTTGATCAACACTTGATCTTCTTCACTTTATTATTATTCCAACCTTGAAGCCACCAAATGGTTCAAGCATTGTCTATGGACAAATTCTACAAGTAAAACTCAATGCAAACATAAGTCCATAAAACATTGTCATTAATTACCAAAACCACACATGGGGGCACACATGTTCTTTCACTAGTGACTCCAAGAGGGGGTATTTATGCTCTATAGTGGGTTCATGCCTCTATTTAATCTAAGGGAAGTGACAGAAATCTCTAAGGTTGTAGATGTGTTGTTGCTACTAGGGAGAAAACAACGGTCTCTTGTTCATGTAACAAGTGGATTGTTTACCTTACACACTTTGCTTAAAGCGGTTGTCTGTTGCTTGCAACTTAATACTGGAGGGGGGTCGGATGATAACCCAAAGGTGGACTTCTAGTCATAGATGCAGTTGGATGGCGGTCTATGTATTTTGTTGTATTGCACAATCGAATCTCATAGGATCTTGATGTCTAGTATTGCATTATTTTGCCTTGATCAGTCTTGTCAATTGCCCTGCTGTAATTTGTTTACCCTGCATGCCATGTTTGTTTATCTAAGGAGAACACCTCTAGTGAACTATGGACACCGGTACAATCTTTACCATTGATACATCTTCCACTGTTATTGTTTACTTTCTGCAAACCACTATTACCTTCCACACCATACAGTTAATCCTTTGTTACGGCAACCGGTGAGATTGACAACCTCACTGTTAGTTGGGGCAAAGTCTTGAGTTTGTGTTGTGCAGGTTTCCAAGTTGCTTGCAACACCTTTGAGATGTTTCCTTCCTCCTACTGGTTCGATAACCTCGGTTTCTTACTAAGGGAAAACGTGTTGTTGTGCTGCATCACACCTTGCTCTTGGGGTCTCCCAACGAAGCGCTCCCACATCAAAGAAGTGCAGCCAACAGATACCGATTCCCTTTGTCACGTGATTCTTTACTTATCCGAGGTTCGATAGTCAGTATCTCTATACCTAGTTCAACCTCGTTACCGATAAGTACTCTTTACTCATTCCATGATATGACATCCCTGGTGACCTAGTCACATGCTTGCAAGACAATTGGATGACATTCCATCGAGAGGGCCTAGAGTATATCTATCTATAATATGGATGGAAAAATCCCACTCTTGATCCATGCGCTTCAACACATACTTTCAGAATATCCAATGCTACCTTTATAACCACCCAGTTATGGAAGTGGTGTTTGATGTCATCAAAGTACTCATCCGGTGATGGTGATTAACATGATATCATGGTCGAAGGATTAGGTTACTATGTATCTGAAAGCTTGTAGCAAACGAACTCTAAATGACTTGATCTTATGCTATGCTTACTTTGGGTGTTTGTGTCCATCACATCATTCTCCTAATGATATGACCTTGTTATTAATAACATCCAATGTCCATGATCAGGAAACCATAATCATCTATTAATCAACAAGCTAGTTTAACAAGAGGCATACTAGGGACTCTTTTATTGTCTACAAAACACACAAGTATTAATGTTTCCGGTTAATACAATTATAGCTTAGGATGTAAACATTTATCATAAACACGAAGATATAATAATAGCTACTTTATTATTGCCTCTTGGGCATATCTCCAACACTCTGCGTATGCGGCTGGAGACGGGCACTGCTTTTTGGCGGTCGACCGCTCCAATTGACCCGTGCGATCACTTCTGACCAGTTCCCTTGGTTTCCCTTTTTGGTATGTCTGGATCGGCAATGTCAATTCCCTTTATTTTTTGCCTGATCTTTCCAACTTATTCCCTTTCCTTGCTAGCTTATTTCCGAGCAGCTCTATGATTTTAGTCCATGGTTCCAGCCTTCCATTTTCATCCCACAATTCCCTTTTTGGGACAAGGTATTTTAGGGTTGAAAGAGCATTTCCTATCCTAAGTGATTTTGGTGTTTATAACAACACACACATCGGACTAATTATTTGCCAAGTGTACCACGAGTTTTATCAAGAAATCCTTGGCTTATTCCTCCCAAAAAAGCGGTCCCTTGCTGATCTGCATTTTGCCTCTGTGCTGTCCGGTAGTACCAGAAAAATCAACCGGTATCAAGATGTACGGCAAGACTGGGATATTGCTATCGCACTGGCAAAGGGTTTGAGCAAACTGCCTAAAAGCTTCTTTCCACCACGGTACCAAAAAGCGGTAGTACCGCATTCTTATACCGGACAAGACAGAAGGTGTGGGCGAGTTCGCCAACTGTCCCTGTCTTCACCGATACCAAAATGCGGTAGTACCGCATTTTAGTACCTAACACGACAGAAGGTTTTGGCAAGTTGCCAAATGCCACTGCCCTCCCCAGTACCAAAATGCGGTACTATCGCATGGTTCCGGTAGTACCGTGCCCCATGGTCGGTACTACCGCCTTGAGGTAGCACCCCATTGTGGTACCATTGGAGTCTGGGGCTGTTTTGCCTTAATGGCGCATCTCCGGTACCTGACCGGTAGTACCGTTGTTTTCCGGTACTATCGCTTGGAGATCCGGTAGTACCGCTGCAATAAATGCACCCTCCACCTACCTTGGGAAAGTTGCTCGTCTCACTCAAGAACACCACCTCCATTTGAGCCACCAAATCGCCAAGATCTCTTCACTCAACCATCCAAAGTCATTGATCTTTAGAGATTCGAAGGAGGAGCCCTTGATCTATTGCTTCACCAAGAGAGATCTTCATTTCCCCCTCATTCACTTGAGGGCCCCTTGCTCTAGTGTTTTCTTTGGAAACCCTAGTTCTAGATTTGGTTCTTACAAGCTTTTCTTTGATTGTTTTGACAGCTAGCTTGTATTTGGGAGCCTCCAATTAAGTTGTGGATGTGGTCCCCGAACTTGTTGTAAAGGTGTCGGCTTCCACCTCGAAGGTTGCCGATATAGTGGAAGGTGAATCGATCCCTTTGGGGTGAGGTTCATCGGAGAACAAGGGAGGCCTCTCATGGCGTTGGTGGTTTGAAACCACCCCTCTCCAAACGTAGACATACTTCCCCTTAAAAGGAAGGAACTACGGGAAACAAATCCTTGTGTCTCCGCGTCCACCACTTTGGTTACTTCTATCCTTTACCGCACTTTACTTACTTGTTCTTGCTTAGTGTTGTGCTAGTTAGTGCTTGTTTGACATATAGGTAAATTCACCTTAGTTGCATAATCTAGATATTTTACCTTTCTTGTCAAACCCTAATTTGAAAAAGAAGAAAATTTTAAGTAGCACCTATTCACCCCCCCCCCCCCCCTCTAGGTGCCCAGACGATCCTTTCAATGGTTAAACAAAAAGGGTGGGAAATAATATAGTAAAATCTACTTTCAACAAGAATGAACTGCTACTTTCAACTTTTCAACTACAAAAATACAAAAAGAAAATTCGAAAGTTCCTAGTTGTTCCTCTATTCCCAATAAACCTAGCCTCGTGCATCTGTATGAAACCTAAACCTCACTAGTTACATAGCTGGAAAACAATGAAGTTCAACATCTAGTTGGAACATTTTCAGGGTAAACAACTAGCTATGAGAAGAAGACTAACACAAGCAAACCTTCTATCTTAAGAACTATAAACCAGAAGCAGCTAGATGTCAGCATAATAGAATAAAACAGAGAAAAACAAGCTGAAAACACCATCAAAAAGCATTCAAGTGCATTCACTGGTTCCTTAATCAGCAAACAAACAGATCCGCTTGAGAGCAGAGATAAAGCAGCAACGCGGATCTATGCAACCAAAACCTCCTGAACTTCCACGACTGTTGGCACTGTTACTCTCCGACATCCATGTCGGTGCTGTTGTTGGCTCTAAGGAATGAGATGAAAGGTTCCATATTGGCTGCCTATGGCCAGCCTGATAATTTTGTAGAGGTTGGCAAGGCATTCTAGTGGCATTGGACACGTGACAAACTGAAACTGATAACGCAAGTTAGAAGAAAAGGCATGTGATATATACGAGTTAGCACTTGTTGAGTTGAAGCATAAGAGTAATATTCTTTTTTGTGATGGAATGCAAACTCTATAATTAAGCCTGCCATGAAATTGAGCAATCACAATCACATGATAAAGTAACATCACGATATGTCATAAGCATAATAATTTGGCACCCTGCCTCATTGGACTCGACTCTCCTGTTCTACAAGTTATCTCATGATTGCACCTAAGTAACTCTAGAAGTCTGGCTCTATAGGCTTGAATGATCAGGTCAGAGGTGAAAAGGTGTACTCAATTATGAAATAAGATGTGACCAATATTTTTTAGGAAATTTCCTATGAATGCAGATATGTTTTGAACTTTGGATGCACTACCAGAATGGTGACCTTAATCCGATCTGAACGTGATAAGATAAAAAAGGAACAGATGAAATATGTATTGTAGCAATGAACACAAGGGGTAGTGCTCCAAAATCTTTTCAACAATAGAAACAATCGCTACCATCATAAACTCTTCAATTATTTGATTTGCCTCGCAAATTTTATAGATTTTTGTTGAACTTAAGTGTAAGCACTTCATCTATATAACGTTAGAAAATGTTACTCCTTTTGACCCATATTAGATGACTTGGATTTGTGTAGATTTGAATGTATGTAGCACTAAAACATGTCTAGATACATCTGAATCTAGATAAAATCAAGTCAACTAATATGGATCAGAGAGAGTACAACAACTAGGATTACAAATCTGCATACCTATGTCAAGAGGATCATGAGCTTCGCTATCAATTTTGAATTTGACTTCTGCTGAAGCAAGAGTTGGAGACCCTCTTTTGCAGCACCGAAGTCTCATTATCTACATAAGCATTGAAACCATAAGCCTATATTAATAATATTTGGTAGTATACCTCAATTGACAAGATTATTTATTGAAGTACAAGATAAGACAAAAACGAACTAAAAAAGCTAGATAAAAATACCTAGGATAATACATAGCAAGTCATCAATCATGTCTTGATTAACTATCAAAGCATTTATGAAAAAGTTATCAAAACACCGGCAACAGACTACTACTCCCTCCGGCCTATATTAATTAACTCAAATTTATCTAAATTTAAATAAATCTAAACACTATTTAATATATACGTTTATCTAAATTTTAATAAATCAAGACCATTTAATATGGATCGGAGGAAAAAGAGTAACAACGGCGGGGAGAGAGAAAGGGAATTGCAGTGTCCCCCTTCCTCGCCAGCGACCGCAGCGCGCGGTCGACCGCGGAAGTGACAATCCGGCTGGAGATGCTACCTCCGCCCTTGGATACGATACGACTCCAAGTCCAGCTTCGGTCAACGCGATTCCAATTCCCAATTCCCAAACCCGCAATTCCTGACGCCGCGAGCGGAGCAGCGCCACCGCGCGCGGCAGCATGGCGGCGCCACCGTCGCACCCGTTCGTCTACATCGACGCTGGGGCTCTCCACGCCGTCCTTCCCTTTGCGTCCCTGATCTCCCACCTACGCGACGGCCTCCCCGCCTTCTCCGGGGACATCCACTGCCCGCAGCGCGTCTCCTTCCCGCTCCCCACTTCGCCCTCCGCGGCGCTCCTCCTTATGCCTTCCTGGTGCGCGCACCCCTCGCTCCCCTACCTCGCCCTCAAGGCCGTCACCTCCTTCCCCGCCAACTCCCCGCGCCTCCCCTCCGTCCATGCCGCCGTCTCCCTCTTCAGCTCCGCCTCGGGCGTCCCCCTCGCCTCCGTCGAGGGCTCCGCGCTCACCCTCATCCGCACCGCCGCCGTCTCTGCGCTCGCCGCCTCCCTCCTCGTCTCGACCTCCAGGCCCCCATCCACCCTCGCGCTCGCGGGTGCCGGCGCCCTCGCGCCCTACCTCGCCGAAGCACACCTATCCGCCCTCCCATCACTCTCCCGCATCTTGGTCTGGAACCGCACCAAGGCCAAATCTGCTGCGCTCGTCGCCAAACTCCGGAACTCGCACCCGGGAATCGCCGTAGAGGAGGTGGATGGCATGGACGAGGCGGTGTCCGCGGCGGACATCGTGAGCTGCGCGACCGGGTCGCAGGAGCCGATCGTGCGTGGGGAGCTGCTGAGGCCCGGGGCGCATCTGGACCTGGTGGGTTCGTTCACGCCGGCGATGAGGGAGTGCGACGACGAGGCCCTCCGTCGGGGCAGGGTGTTCATCGACTTCGAGGCGGCGATGGAGGAGGCCGGGGAGCTGGTGGGCGCGATGAAGCGCGGCGTGCTGCGGAGGGAGGACGTGGCCGGGACGCTCGCGGAGCTGGCCGCCGGGACTGTGGTGGGGCGGCGCAGCGATGACGAGATCACCGTGTTCAAGTCCGTTGGTACGGCTGTGGTCGATCTCTTGGCTGCGCAGCTCGCCTACGAGAACTACATTGCAACCAAGAACTCATGAGCTCGATCCATGCATGGATTCCATGGATTGCAAGAGGGCTTTTTATGTTGCAGATCATATAGTGTGTTCCTTACAAATAAATAAACTGATCAGATGAGTGCTTCTGATCATTCTTCATGGCATATTCACTCGTTGGGAGGATTGTAATAAGAATGTGTTGTTGTCTCATGGTACCTTGTTTCTGTAGTCTTTGCCTCATATGTATGGTGTATTTTATCAAGGAGAATTTTCAGTGTAATGCGATTATAGTTGTGTTCTTCTCACAACTATGAACTGAACTCTCTTTAATTGTTGGGGAATGTGTTGCGATGTCAGGACGCTCCTGCTTGCCAAAAATTGCTTAAGTATGCTATCCCAGAGCTCAAGATTTCCCGTCTGTCGTCTATCTTTCAGGTACTGGACATGGCGAAGAACTCCAGTGAGCTCATTCTTTAATACAGTAAGTGAGAGGAACCAGATGTAAAATTCTCACCGAATGGTTGTAGTTGGGTCATTTTTCATCTTCTAGAAAGTGATCCCAGATCAATTGTTGCTTAGTTTTCAGTATTATTAGCTTGCGTTGCGTTGCAGTATTGATATGCATCTAGAACTGTGACAATACCTATAAAGTTCGATTGTTTCAAAAGTAAAACGCATGCTCGTGGGACATGTTGTAGAAGTGATGACTTTGTTGATGGAACATCGAGCCTAAGGAGCTTACAATGACATTGAACTGGCATTCCGCAAAGAGAAATCATGCAAAATATTATGGCACAGAGAAAGTATAAACTTGTGTCCAGATGAAAAGACACTATTGAGATAGGGCGTTGTCTTCACTGATCTTCTGTATTTTTGGAGGACTTGGTTCAGCGTTTACAGTAAAGCAGTAACTAAGCATATGTATAACTAAAATGAATGTGCGAAAAGATCATCAATTGTGGCTGTAGTTTAGTGGTGAGAATTCCACGTTGTGGCCGTGGAGACCTGGGCTCGAATCCCAGCAGCCACAATCTTATCATTTTTGGATTATTAATTAAAATACGCAAAGTTTGAAACCTCACTGAGTAAGATAAAATTCAGCAAAATGGCTATCATTTTTGGTTACTCCCTCTGACTCATATGAATCCCAGCAGCCACAATCTTATCATTTTTGGATTATTAATTAAAATCCGCAAAGTTTGAAACCTCACTGAGTAAGATAAAATTTAGCAAAATGGCTATCATTTTTGGTTACTCCCTCTGACTCATATTACTCCGTAGTTGATTTCAATTTGGATGTATCTAGACATGTTTTTGTGATAGATACATCTAAATTGGAGTCAACTAATATGGGTCGGAGAGAGTATTAAAATCCGCAAAGTTTGAAACCTCACTGAGTAAGATAAAATTCAGCAAAATGGCTATCATTTTTGGATACTCCCTCTGACTCATATTACTCCGTAGTTGATTTCAATTTGGATGTATCTAGACATGTTTTTGTGATATATACATCTAAATTGGAGTCAACTAATATGGGTCGGAGAGAGTATTAAAATTTGGAAAAGTTCGAAACCTCACTAAATACGATAAAAATCCTTAGCAAAATATCTTATATTTGCAGCCACATATTGTTTTGTTACTAAGAACTCTTGGTACACCAGCCATCCAATTATAACACACTCTTCTTCACATATTGTTTCTTATTAAGAATTACTGATTGATGCATACAACAAAATTGACGTCCCAGGTGGGATCAATACAGATACAATGTTTTTGTTATCAAGAATTCCTGGTATATTTGCCATCCAATAATAATATACTTCTTCAAGATTGTTTGTTATTAAGAATTTCTGATTGATGCATACAACAAAATAAAGTCCTCCTCCATGAGCTGCAGGCCGACGAGGGGATCCGTCTCAGAGAGAGGCGCGGGGCGTCCCAAGTTCTTCCTAATGCCCGAGCAAACATGGTTATCGATCAGCATGACAGACAAATTAAATTGTAGCAACCAAAATTTTAATCCAAACTTAACTTTCCAGCCCCTTTGGTGTGTAGGTCTTCCCGGGTTTCTTCTATTATGTAAATTTCAATATTCCGAACTACTCCCTTCATTTTAAAATATAGATGTTTTAGGTATGTAAAGAAGATGCATCTAGATTTTTTTTAGTGTGTAGATTCACTCTAAACGCGAGTAAACCTACGTAAGTATAGATACATTTGTTTTATAAAAACATTTTATATTTTGAATCGGATGAAGTACCTGTAAAACGAATTGCTGTCACGTCGAAAATGCCATCCCACATTCCCCTATTTAAATCCAAACTTTTCACCTATAAGGCAAGCTCCCTTTCTCATGCTGCTAGGCTAGAGCTTATAAAATCTGTTCTATCTTCTATCCCTGTTTACTACATGTCTAACCTGCTGTTTTCAAAAAACTTCAGGCTATAATGAGAGTTTTCTGGTGGACTGGAGCTTCATCTGAGCCAAACAAAAAAGCCCTCTGCCTAACTGCTTGGAGCAACATTTGTGCCCCCAAACCTGATGGGGGCCTAGGAGTTAGAAATCTGCAAGCTACTAATATGGGCCTTATCCTCTCAGCAGCCTGGAGATTAGCTGAAAATCCAAACTTCTTCATGCAAAATGTTCTCAGAGCTAAGTACTTTTCAAATTCTTCCATCTGGAGAGCAAACAAAAATACTCCTAAATCTTCCTTCTAGTCCTCAATATTAAAAGTCAGGCATCTTCTCATCAATAACTCTTATTACCAAATTTGCAGAGGCAACTCTTCGATCTGGAGCACACCTTGGTTTTCGGGCTGGGAAACTATCTATGACAATCTTATTATTCAACAACAAGGCTTCAACTATCCTTCCAGAATTAACCAACTTTTGTTGGCCAATACTCAAACCTGGAATATCAACCTTATAGAGAACTTGTTTAGCACCAATGTAGCCCAAGCCATTAGGAATACTATTATCATCCCTTCGGAGGAAGATGACATTCTTTGCTGGAAACCAACCCCCAATGGAAAGTGCAGCACCAAATCAACATACAAAACTTGCCTGTCTTGGCTTTTTGATACAGGTACTCCTAGACCAGAACAGGTCCATGACACAACAAAGAAAATCCTGAAGAGAGTTTGTAAATGCAACAAAATGATCCCCAGAGTGAAGACGTTTGCTTGGAGATTGCTAAGGGGTGCACTCACCACAGGCGATAGAGGTTCTCAGTTCTCTGCTCATATTGAGAAGTGAAAGGATAGAGATGTCGCCTAGAGGAGGGATGAATAGGCAATTTCAAAACTATTACGGTTTTGGATTGATATAATGTGGAATTAAACTAACGTTTATTTTACAAGCACAAAACCTAAATACACTAGGCTCAACTAAGTGCACGAACAACAAATTAAGCTAAGCAAGATAGCACAAGATAAATATACCACAAGTGATAAGCAAGATATAAGTACTTCAAGCTCGATGGATATCACAAGGAAAGTAAGCTCGGATATAGAGATAACCGAGGCATGCGGAGACGAAGATGTATTCCCGTGTTCACCACCTTTGGGAAGGGGGGCTATGTTACGTTGGAGAGGTGTGAGGTTCCACGAAGGATTCCTCACGCGCCACAAAGGCTCACCTTCTTCTCCGAGTCTATCCCACGAAGGAATAGGCCTTTTCCTTATGGCTAGCTTTTCCTCCACTCCGGAGATGGCAAGCTCCACAACCACTTCACAAGCTCCACGAAGGAGAAGCCCGAGTCTCTTCACAATCTTCCACGAAGAGAACACCGCGGCACCAACCGCCAAGCCAACTAGGAGGTCACCCTCCAAGAGTAACAAGCTCACGGTCTCTCACTCGAACAAATCGTAATGGAGAGCTCAACACTTATGCAAGAATGCAAAGCAAGACCACCAAGGGTTCTCAAATCCTTCACTCTCAAATCCTACCAAAGCAACAAGTGCTAGGGAGGAATTAGAGAGGAAGAACAATGGTGGAAGTCAACCAATGACTCCAAGATCTAGATCCAATGGGTTCCCCTCACTTAGAGGAGGAATTGATTGATGGGGATTGTAGATCTAGATCTCTTCTTCCAAAGCCCTCAAAAAGATGCAAGAATCATAGGAGGGAAGGGGGAGGAAGAAAGCTCAAGAGGTTCAACAATGAAGGTCAATTTCGTGGTCAAGAACACTCTAAAACGTTGGGAGAAGAACCCCCTTTTATAGTGGAAAGCAAATATGGCCGTTGGGAGAAAATTGTGTGAATCCGGTTGAAAGTTCGGTTGGACCGGCTCCAGAACCGGATGGTTCGGTTCCTGGACCGGAAAACCGGATCTCAACCGGGATAAGGGTCAGTACACAGTCTCGGATAGACTCGGTATAGAAAAACCGAAAATCCCGGTTGAATCTCGGTTGAAACCCGGTTGAATCTCGGTTTCCGGTGCTGGCACCGAACCACCCGGTCTGGGAGCCGGTTGAACCGGATCCTCAACCGGGATGAAACTGACTTCACGGAAAACGCAATAACTTTTGCATCCGGACTCCGATTTCGATGATCTTGGGCTTGTTTTGACGAGGACAACAAGATCTAAAGGATTGTACAGAGAAACATCATATCCCAACAAAGGAGGATAGAACCAAATGAATAAAGGTAAGAAGCCTCCCTAAATAAGAACCGATAAAACCTTCAAACTTGAAAACGCCATAGAAGATGCATACGAATTCCGTTTTCGATGAACTTGGGATTGTTGAAGAGCTAGCAACAAGCTCAAGAACCTCACATGGAGAAACACCAAGAAGCAACAAAATAGGAAGATGCAAAGTATGCAAAGGATTGAGCTCCCTATGACGATGTTATCAAGTTACACAACCGAAAGCCCCTCTTGATAGTGCGGCTATCTATCCTATAACCCGGTCTCCCAACAAACACCTTGAGACCGGTAAAAGGAAAACCTAGCAAGGCCATACCTTTGCCTTGTGCAAACCGCTTGATCTTGATGACAACGCTTCAAGCTCCACCCAAGCCGGAATGCAACACTTGATCATTGTTGCTTCGTGAAGACTCCTAATTTACTCCCCATACACCACTATGGGATAGCTTCATTAATACATGTCTTCACATGTCCATTATCACCAATGTGGACGGCAAGCTTCAAGCAAATGATCTTCTCGAGATGCTTATCTTGAACTTGCCCTTCTCAACCTTGATGATGATCACCACTTGATGTCATCCTCTCATGGGCTATATAATATCTTCATTTTTGAAGCATGCCCATGGAAAGATACCTGTCCATATAGAAAACGCAAAGGCAAATATATAATGGATTAGTTCATGATGCATAATTGACAAGGCTTACCATACCACAATACCATGTGGTACATTCTTTATGCTTCATGTGTTTACCAACTTGAAATCACTCTTCACTCTTTCTATTGGTCAACCAAGTATCTTCTCGTGCTCCATCTTAATATCTTGAGGTACATAAGGAACTCTTCATTTGATTACATGCTCTAAATCTTAGTCAACCATAGCTCAACTAATGAGGCTATCATGACACCGACTTAGAGCCATATCTTGAATTCTTCTATTGAGATCACACTCTCAAGATCTTGATCATATCATATTATTCTTTTCAACTTGATGATTTTGATGCCAATACTCAGGGTATATCTTTATCTTCATGGCATCCATACTTGAATCCAACACATGGACTACAAGCATGACCTATGGAATATACCTTCATATAAAACTCAGTGAAAACATTAGTCCATAGGGATTGTCATTAATCATCAAAACCACACATAGGGGCAATTTCCCTTTCAATCTCCCCCATTTTGGTAATTGATGACAATCACAACAAGAGGGTTTATATAATGAATATTAGAAACAAGTACACAGCTTATCTGAGAATAAGTTGTATACAAGAGGTTGTATTTGATATGGTTAAGTAACACAAAGATACTAGCCCATATCAAAACCGATTCTACTCACATAAAGTACAACTAATGCATGAGATGTGAGTAGAACCAACATATATAGAGCAAACTCCCCCACAATATATGCACGTGTGATGATCTTGAATTTCATTGCATACATTGTTAAGCATAACCTTTGGGAGAGTTTACACTATATATACAACCATGCAAAACATAATAAATATGAAATGCATGAAAGGCAAACACTTAAGAACAAACCAATCTTAAGTAGAAAACCATTTCCCTTAAAACCCTCTAAACTTCTCCCCCATTGGCAACAAGTGCCAAAATGGATAACAAGGTTAGAAGGACAATATAGTATGAGTTCCTACACAAGGTGTGCATTACTCGTAATATGAGTGAAATCACATGTACATATCCAATGTCGAACACTTGGAGGAAATCAAACTATATTGAGGATAAAGGATTGCTGAAAGGATAACAAGGTGAAGGAACTTCAACGGATGAAGCAAGCAATCAAAAGATCCAAATAATCAAATGGACAAATAGTGCTCTAAATGAAATAAGAAAGCTCCCCAAGGTTCGTGCATAAATTAGTTGTTTCATTTGAATACAATATGCACAAACATGGAATCCTCACTCCCTATATATTATTTAGAACACAACCAAGATACAAGGATTAGATATAAACCAATACACTTGTCAAGACAAGCTTAAGTCCAAAAGAAACCAAATATGAGATATGAGTGTGTGAATATGCAATAAAAGTAAACCAAGAACTCATAAATCAAGACCTTACCAAAACCATTAAAAATCAAGAGGATAAGAGTGATGGTCGGAAAAGAGCGAGTATATCAAGGCGAGAGATTAACACTCTAGTGTATATAAGTTTCTAAGGGAAAAAACATGAGAATAATCCACAAAGAAACATCCACACATAAGAGGTTAATAAAAATAATACATGATATCCAAGCGGAAGTCATAAGATATACCAAAAAGGATATTTTGCTTAAGTGCATATATAGCCCATGGCTCTATTTTATCTTATGGTATATCAATGAAATTCACCAAAGAAAAACAAAAAAATCTCAAAACCATCACAACTAACACTAAGGGAACTAATGCTAGTTGGGATACTTTGAGAAAGGCAACAAGTATCAAAAGGAATGATTCAATGCAATTTAAACAATGTTGCACATGAGAGTACCTTGAGGAGTTGATATGCAATAAATTGCTAGAAGGCATATTTGGAATTGGTGAATCATGAAAATGATTTTATATACTCCCCATTATATGCATCATCTCAAATTACTAACATAAGCAATAAGGATACAAAGTCTTTCAAAGATAATTGCAAGAATCGAACATTGACAAACAAATAAATTCATGCCAAGATGCAACCTACAAGAGATTGGATGGAAGAATAGTATGCATGAATAAGATACTTGTTACCGAGATAGCAATGGTATGATGTAGTAGATAAGAATTTTTAGATCATCCTAGCTTGGCTCCAATTAACATGTGGTGACAACACTTTCCTTATAGAAGAGACAAGCATCCATTGCATCTTCAATGTACCTAAAACAACAATCAAGTACAACTTGGTCCCCAAACTTATTGGGTACAAAGTGGTTAGAATAACCACAACACATAGGATACACTCCATAAAAATATGTGCATATTCAGAGATGAAATTTGAATTTCATGCATATCTTAGCCGTTTAAGGATTTGATGGAGTATACCCTATATATTGGATCAAAGAAAGCAAAACATGATATAATATATACATTTAGTAAACATGCATGCGTGATACTTTCAAGATCCAATGAAGATATACTTTGGACAAATCACCAAAAATATTCAAGAAGGCATACAAGGTGTGACAAAACACATTTGTTGTCCAAACTATATCAAAGAATCAAATCAACACAAGATTTGTTCAACAAAGTTCAACAAATGAACCGAGCAAAAACTATTAAGCATGAAAGATGAAATAAGAACACAAATGCTCAAATATTTATCTCATTCAAGAAAATAAAATAGATAATAAAGAATGAGATAACAAACTCCCAGAAGAGCAAGGTTTCAACAAATAAACCAAACCCTTAACACTTTTCACAATGGCACAAGGTTCCGAGAAGAAAATGTTTGTCTTCCACTAAAACACATTTGATAATAATCAAAAACATCATCAAAGAGATGTTCAAAAGCCAAGGAAGACAATGGGAGCCACACCAAAATTTTGGAAAGAAAGTAAGGCAATAAGAGGTTAACTCCAAAGTGAAGATGATCCACAAATGCTACCACACACAAGTATATCAATTGTCGAAGACAATGAGTGTATTGGAATAGATTTCCGGTGGTATATTGCACGAATATTAAAATAAATCTTCACAATAAAAAGCATAGGATAGAAATAAAAAGATTAAGCACTATGCAAAGATAGATATTCTTGATAGCTTCAACTAGTCACACAATCATGCAAAGCAATGATTAGAATAACTTGAAGCAAATGGTATCCCAAATAAGATATATAGATATGTATTTGAGAAAGACCGCACCAAGAATTTCTTACTCAAACAAAGACCAAAAAGACGAGCAATAAAAGCTTCTAACAAAAATAGGACCTTGTTTGAGCCAACATGCCACCTAGAAACAAGATAATCAACAATATCAACTCTAAGTGGCACTACCTCATATGTTCACATTTCCTAGGATCGTGATATGCAAAAGAAGCATATTACTCCCCCATAATGTGATATTCATTTTTTTATAAGAGGAAAAACAACCTCAAATAATTAATGGACATTTAGAATTTAAATTTCTCATGAGTATGATACACCACATAGTGACTAGATAATCTTGCAATATCAATACTAAGTGGTAGTACTCATGTACACATATTTTAAGGTTTGAGAGATCTTGTGAGGCATGTCACTCACCCAAAATGGGATGTTCCATTAACCACTCTAAAAGAGCCAAATAAGATATCATCAAGATGGATTAGAGGCTCAAAATAAAACACACGAGTAAATGATGTGCCAAACACCTAGACATACTTGAATACACAAAATAATCAAGCATTAGGCACACCAAATACAAACACATACTTGGTACAAAACCAAAACATGTAAAGGGGGCAAGTAACTTACAATATAAATGAGTTAAGTACAAGTTACCGCGAAGAGGCACATTGGATAAGATAGGGAAATAATAATCCTTAGGACTTGGCTTGATCAAATATAAAATATGAAGATCCCTTAATTCTTCATGAGTTAGCCAAGTCTCCAATGCCCTCCATAAACACCTATTGATCAAGTTTGAGCTAGTTGGTACCCAACCAAGTTGGGTCCTAAGAGGTTAGTCACAATAGGCTTGGCAACCCAAATGGTTCTTTTCTTGACACCACTTTGAGTTCCAAAAAACTTGGCAAACACATTGACATCCTTATCCTTCCTAAGATAATAATCATCATCAACAATGATAGGGTTAGATAAGGTACCGTTTGAACATGAAGAGGCAAAGTGCCCCTTCACACGACATATGTAGCAACAAGTGCTCCCCTTTCTCTTCTTCATTGATTTCTTGGCTTAAGGAGCATTATCTTGATTTTTCTTCGGAAGTGGCCTAACTTCAACTTGGGCTTGAACATGAACTTGTAGCCGCTTCCCTTGTTGCTTCTCACTCAAGTGTTTTTTCTTCAATGGACAAGATCTTGCATGATGTCCTTCAACCTTGCACTCGAAGCAAATAATCTTGGCCGGATTCTTGACTTGGTTTTGGCCCTTCTTCTTGTTTATATTGGACTTGTTCTTGTTATTGGAGTTGAATCCAAGTCCACTTTTATCATTAGGGGATTTTTGCACACTCAAGATATTATGGAGTGTGGATTTCCCTTCATGACTCTTTTCCAAGTCATTCCTCAAGGAAGTGACTTGAGCCTTGAGCTCTTTGATTTCCTCTACATGGTTAGTATAAATACAAGTACTAGAGGAAGTAGAAGCTTCATTGTTAAAGCAACAAGGCAAAGCAATTAATCCAACACAAGGTTTATCAATAGTATGGCTAGATGAATTACTAGGACTAGCACATGGCAAAATAGCATTTTGAGTAGAAGTTGTGCTAATGTCCAAAAGAGGCTCACAAGATGCTACCTTAGTAATACTTGCCTCATGAGCTAACTTTATCCCATCATAAGAGATTAGAAGATCATTATGAGAGCCCGAGAGCTTTTCGTGACTTTCTTCCAATTTCCTATACTTGTTAGTTAGCAACTCAAGTTGAGCCCTTAGCTCAACATTCTCCTTTCGGATAGATGCTTCACAAGAAGTAGAGTTAGTAGCACATGCATCATTAATGGAATTTTCCTTTTCAAGCTCATAAGATTCAATTTTTTGTGTGAGGAGACAATTAGTGTGCTTCTCCTCGGCAAGCTCTTGCTTAAGGAGATTGAATCTCCGACTCACATCATCAAGTTGGAAATCCAACTCCTCTATGGTTCCCGTTTGTTTAGTTATGGTGTCCATAACGTGTTTGAGACAAAATGTGACCTTATTATTACCACGAAGAGGTGCACAAAAAGTCAACTCAAGCAAGAGAGCACTAGTATCCTCATCAATGTCATCATCACTATCATCATTATCATTGCTATTATCTTTACAAGATATATTGGGATCCAAAGTAGGAGATACCTTTGATCCTCTTGCCATAAGGCACATGTGAGCATGGGAGAATGAAGATGAGGATATTCTTGAATCTTCATTCATGATCATGTCTTGCTTCATAGAATGTTTGATTTCCTCTACATTGTTAGATAAACAACTAGAGGAAATAGAAGCATTTTGTTCATGGTAACAAGGCAAATCAAGCGTATCATCTACACTAGTACTCAAATAATTTCTAGATGATATACAAAGACTAGCAACACAAGGGGATATAGCAGTATTGTTGCAAGAAGTGCTTAAGTCCAAAGAAGAAACATTGCAATGGGATAGAGATGAAGGATCATCATTAGCGAGCACAATATCAACATTGCAATTCCCAACACCACTCACCATATCTTTACCTTGTGTCTTGCCACACATTGGTGAAGTGGGTGAAGATGAGAACTCATCGCGGCCGGAGGTGGAAGCAACTTGGAGCTCTTCATGATGTGAAGGAAAAGAGATCTCCTCGGAGAAACCACCGACAATATTAGAAATGGAACCACCAAATATTTCTTTAAGCTTGGTCCACTTCTCATGAGACGACTTGCGCTTTACAATCGTCAAGAACAAATTAACTGTGGGGCTCAAAGAGAAAATAAGCTCATTAGATACTTGAGCTTCGAGATGTAAATTTTTCTCATCCTCTAAAGATAGATTTTGAGGATCCATAGGAGGAGAAAAACCTACATCTAGAAATCGCTCAATATTTGGACACAAGGTCCGAAGATTACAATGCAAGCAATTTCTCCACAAAGCATAATTTGTGCCATCAAAGATAATTGTGTCATTGTGCACTATACTACTAGCCGACATCTTTACACTCTAGGCGGTGAAGCCTAAACAAGGAGAGACCTTGCTCTGATATGAATTGAAAGGATAGAGATGTCGCCTAGAGGGGGGGTGAATAGGCAATTTCAAAACTATTACGGTATTGGATTGATAGAATGCGGAATTAAACAAACGTTTATTTTACAAGCACAAAACCTAAATACACTAGGCTCAACTAAGTGCACCAACAACAAATTAAGCTAAGCAAGATAGCACAAGATAAATATACCACAAGTGATAAGCAAGATATAAGTACTTCAAGCTCGATGGCTATCACAAGGAAAGTAAGCTCGGATATAGAGATAACCGAGGCATGCGGAGACGAAGATGTATTCCCGTGTTCACCACCTTTGGTAAGGGGGCTACGTCACGTTGGAGAGGTGTGAGGTTCCACGAAGGATTCCTCACGCGCCACAAAGGCTCACCTTCTTCTCCGAGTCTATCCCACGAAGGAATAGGCCCTTTCCTTATGGCTAGCTTTTCCTCCACTCCGGAGATGGCAAGCTCCACAACCACTTCACAAGCTCCACAAAGGAGAAGCCCGAGTCTCTTCACAATCTTCCACGAAGAGAACACCGCGACACCAACCGCCAAGCCAACTAGGAGGTCACCCTCCAAGAGTAACAAGCTCACGGTATCTCACTCGAACAAATCGTAATGAAGAGCTCAACACTTATGCAAGAACGCAAAGCAAGACCACCAAGGGTGCTCAAATCCTTCACTCTCAAATCCCACCAAAGCAACAAGTGCTAGGGAGGAATTAGAGAGGAAGAACAATGGTGGAAGTCAACCAATGACTTCAAGATCTAGATCCAATGGGTTCCCCTCACTTAGAGGAGGAATTGATTGGTGGGGATTGTAGATCTAGATCTCTTCTTCCAAAGCCCTCAAAAAGATGCAAGAATCATAGGAGGGAAGGGGGAGGAAGAAAACTCAAGAGGTTCAACAATGGAGGTCAATTTCGTGGTCAAGAACACTCTAAAACGTTGGGAGAAGAACCCCCTTTTATAGTGGAAAGCAAATATGGCCGTTGGGAGAAAATTGTGCGAATCCGGTTGAAAGTTCGGTTGGACCGGCTCCAGAACCGGATGGTTCGGTTCCTGGACCGGAAAACCGGATCTCAACCGGGATAAGTCGATACGATCTCGGATAGACTCGGTATAGAAAACCGAAAATCGGTTGAATCTCGGTTGAAACCGGTTGAATCTCGGTTTCGGTCGGACCGGACCAATCTGGGAGCCGGTTGAACCGGATCCACAACCGGGATGAAACCGACTTCACGGAAAAACGCAATAACTTTTGCATCCGGACTCCGATTTCGATGATCTTGGGCTTGTTTTGACGAGGACAACAAGATCTAAAGGATTGTACAGAGAAACATCATATCCCAACAAAGGAGGATAGAACCAAATGAAGAAAGGTAAGAAGCCTCCCTAAATAAGAACCGATAAAACCTTCAAACTCGAAAACGCCATAGAAGATGCATACGAATTCCGTTTTCGATGAACTTGGGATTGTTGAAGAGCTAGCAACAAGCTCAAGAACCTCACATGGAGAAACACCAAGAAGCAACAAAATAGTAAGATGCAAAGTATGCAAAGGATTGAGCTCCCTATGACGATGTTATCTAGTTACACAACCGAAAGCCCCTCTTGATAGTGCGGCTATCTATCCTATAATCCGGTCTCCCAACAAACACCTTGAGACCGGTAAAAGGAAAACCTAGCAAGGCCATACCTTTGCCTTGCGCAAACCGCTTGATCTTGATGACAACGCTTCAAGCTCCACCCAAGCCAGAATGCAACACTTGATCATTGTTGCTTCGTGAAGACTCCTAATTTACTCCCCATACACCACTATAGGATAGCTTCATTAATACATGTCTTCACATGTCCATTATCACCAATATGGACGGCAAGCTTCAAGCAAATGATCTTCTCGAGATGCTTATCTTGAACTTGCCCTTCTCAACCTTGATGACGATCACCACTTGATGTCATCCTCTCATGGGCTATATAATATCTTCATTTTTGAAGCATGCCCATGGAAAGATACCTGTCCATATAGAAAACGCAAAGGCAAATATATAATGGATTAGTTCATGATGCATAATTGACAAGGCTTACCATACCACAATACCATGTGGTACATTCTCTATGCTTCATGTGTTGACCAACTTGAAATCACTCTTCACTCTTTCTATTGGTCAACCAAGTATCTTCTCGTGCTCCATCTTAATATCTTGAGGTACATAAGGAACTCTTCATTTGATTACATGCTCTAAATCTTAGTCAACCATAGCTCAACTAATGAGGCTATCATGACACCGACTTAGAGCCATATCTTGAATTCTTCTATTGAGATCACACTCTCAAGATCTTGATCATATCATATTATTCTTTTCAACTTGATGATTTTGATGCCAATACTCAAGGTATATCTTTATCTTCATGGCATCCATACTTGAATCCAACACATGGACTACAAGCATGACCTATGGAATATACCTTCATATAAAACTCAGTGAAAACATTAGTCTATAGGGATTGTCATTAATCACCAAAACTACACATAGGGGCAATTACCCTTTCAAGAAGGTTTGCTGCAGGTGCAATATTCCTGAAACTGAAACTCATCTATTTTTCCTTTGTCATTTTGCAAAAGCGGCCTGGCTGCTTCCCCCCTGTTTCATTAAAAGTGAGAGCCTAATTAACAATTCTTCGGATATCTCTCAAATCATTATAAACTTGCTTAACCAGAAGCATCCGACGATTAACCTCAATTATCTTTTCACTTTCTTATGGTGCATCTGGAAGGCCAGAAACGACCAATTGTTTTGCAGGAAAAAGAGCTCCCCTCAACAGGTGCCTTTACACGCTGCAGCTCTTCTGAAAGATTTAGAGACTGAAGATCTAATTCAATCAACTCAAGCTCCAAAAAAAGCTTTAGGAGTATCTGTGCCTACAGATTTCTATTTTGCAGGTCCAAAGATTTATATGGATGCAGCACGGAGAAAACAACCGGGATCTTCAACTGCCACGGCTGGTGTAGGCATTTATTTTTCTCAATCCTTGCAGGGTGAAGGAAGAACAGACGTCTTTATCATGGCATCAAAAAAAGAAGCATCCAGTCCTTTGCAGGCTGAAGCCCATGCCCTGGTTCTTGCCGCAAACTTTGCGGATGCAATGAAATTAGCAAGCCCAGTTTTCTTCACTGACAACTTAACACTAGCAAAGGCGGCGATGGCTCAAGGGGCTTCGGATAACAATATGATTTGGAAAATCAGAAGACAAGCAATCGAATATCAGAAGCTTGTTCATCCTCTCCTGGGCTCCATCTTCCATGTCTTAAGAGAGATCAATGGGGTCGCCCACAATTGTGCACAACAGGCAAGAAGATCCTTAGGATCTGAGCCAATCTGTTCCTGCAGGAACTCAGCTCATAACAACTTTCCATGCCCAGTTCTTGCTGCTATCGACACGATACGGCATCTGGGGTTTGTAATACACGATATACAATGTTTCTGAGCTGAAATATATTTGGGTGCGTCAGCATCCACTCCCTGTTCAAAAAAAAATTCCCCTATTTGGCTATCTCTTCTCTCGAAAACGGCCGTCTTTTCTCGTCAACCCCAGTCCCAGGGTAATTTGATTTTTTTGCCCCATATTTACATAGTACTTTGATGATTTGCACTTTATTACTTCATAATGGATTTTCTGCCCCTCTTTACTTGGATTTCGGTAATTTTCCACTTCGATTTCTTGAAGTTTATTTTCTAAACTTCCGTTAATATATAACTTTTGGAAAAGACACAAATGTGGTGTATCCCACTTAGATTTTTCGAACTTTAATTTCTATAATTTTGTTAATTTTACTTGAAAATCGGTAAATATAAGATGTTTTAGATTTGTGAAGAAAATGTATCTAGACTTTTTTAGTGTGTAGATTCATTTTAAACTTTAGTAAATTTACATACTAAAAATAGTCTAGATGTACTTGTTTCACAAAGCTAAAATATTTTATATTTTGAAACGAAGGAAATACTTTTTTATTTGTTTAAAATTGCGACAAGTAATTTAAATTGGAAGGCGTGTTTCTACCTTCTTTTGCTGGCGAGGCGGGCACGATGCAGTCAGTGATCGCATTATAAATAGGGATATAAATGGATCGGATCGAATCGGATATTACTATTACCATATTTTTTACCATATTTTTTTGACGGATTCGGATCGGAGCGGATAATAATCGGATATGGATTCGAATGCGGATTATATCGGATTGCGGATATGGAGCGGATTCGGAGCGGACTCGGATCAGAAGAGGATAATTGATCAAATGCACATAAAAAAATAAAAATTTATTTAGTTTATGCAAAAGAAATGACAAGAAAGCGTGCAACAGTAGTATAAAAGTGCAAGATTGATAATAGCATAATATAACATGTATATGTAGCATGCATAGCTAGCCGATACACATACTACATTGTCTAGATATTGGGTTGTGCTAAATTTATCGGATTATCCTATTTTAGTATCTCGGATAATTCTCATAAAATGTCGGATTATTATTATCCGTCGGATTTCATCAATACCATATTCGCTACTATATTCGTCGGATATCCGCTCGATAAATATCCACATCCGCATCCATATTCGCCGGATATCTAAAAATACATACCATATCTTCAAAAACGAACGCGAATGTGGATTCGGAGCGGAAATTATCCATACCATTTACATCCCTAATTATAAACTGGGCCTGGTTTATTCGATAAAATATAAAAATATAAACTGGGCCTGGCCCAAAAATACGGGTCTAGCGAAAACAGTCTTTGTCTCTCTGTCTGTCGTTGCAAACCCAGCCAGCACACCTCTCTGCTGAAACCCTCGCATGGAAAGATGTCGCCGTGTCGCAGCCCAAACCCCGTAGCGCCGGCGCTGCTCGATCCCTCTTCGTAGCGCCGGTCGCCCAGGCGAAGATCACGAACCCTCGACGATTCCCCGGGAACTTTGCTCCAGTTCCAGATCTCAGCCCGCAAAAAGCAGCCGAGGTATCGTCTTCGATCCTTTTTGCGTTTGATTTAGGGTTTGAGGCGGATTTGGAGTGCATTTTGTCTATTTCGCTTAGTTTTTTGTCCGGTTGATTATACTGGCCTGTGCCTCTGCGGTGTACAAAGTTGCCTGTTTAGGCGTAGCCTAAAATTTTCTAGTAGGACATTTCAGCAGCAATTGGCCTCCTAGTCCTAGGTGCAGGTGCCACTTCTGCTCTACCTTGGCATGCAATTTTTGATTTAATTCAGTGAGCACCGTCATTACGAGTGATGTAACACAAGGGGTGCATAGCCTTCTACATGATTTTTCAGCATCTTGTATATGTAAATTTTGTTTGCTGAATGTTTGTAGGTGCCACACGATTGGAATCCCTGAACTTGTGTTGCGTGTGTTGTTGCATAGTCATCACTTCAGAGAATTTGCATCACTAAAGATAACGACCAACTCTTTAACTAGTACAGTACTACTTTTGAATTCCCCTATGGTTTATCTTGTATGCTATGTTTATGCCCTGTGACCGTTGTCCATGTAGGATATTTAATGCGTAATGAGAAAGTTGTTCTTTACTAGAGGAACTAATACGAAAATAGTGAATGCTCTATCTGTACTATTTTGTGACTTCGCTAAGAGCTTTCCAAATGCTGGTTACTTTTCCTGTCATATTTCTCTCATCAGATTCTCTATGTTCATCAAATATCATGTGTTTAAAATTTTAAGCTGGGAGTTTTGTTCATGTTATATGTTACTGAAGGCTCCTGGTTACTCATTCAATGAGATGAGTAGTACTCATTGTGGATTATAATACTCCCTCCGACCCAAATTAGTTGACTTAGATTTGTCTAGATTTGATTGACATGATTTAGTATTAGATTCATTCGTATCTTGATAAATTTGAGTCAACTAATTTGGGTTGAAGGGAGTAGTTCACTTATTTCTTTTGAGCTTTGATAATTTTATTTTGGACGCTGCAGATGTCTGACCTCTTAGAGCCCTCAAAGGAAGGTTCTTCAGCTGATGGTTCGAGCGCTCTTGAGAAAACTGGAGTCTGGAGTAGCATATTGAGCACTCTTCTCCAGAAAGCTTCAGTCTATGGCTTGGCTGTTGGTTATTGCTTGTCAGCATCTTTGCTCTCCATTATCAACAAATGGGCAATCATGAAATTTCCATACCCTGGGGCACTGACAGCTCTTCAGTACTTAACTAGTGTTGCTGGAGTTCTTCTATGTGGACAATTAAAGCTTATTGAGCATGATGGCCTGAATTGGAGGACCATGTGGAAGTTCTTACCTGCTGCTGTGATGTTCTACATCTCCATCTTCACAAACAGTGAACTCTTGCTGCATGCCAATGTGGATACTTTCATCGTGTTCCGCTCTGCCGTGCCGATATTTGTGGCCATCGGAGAGACGTTGTACCTTCACCAACCATGGCCATCACTGAAGACCTGGCTTTCGCTATCCACCATACTTGGTGGAAGTGTGATCTATGTTTTCACGGACAACCAGTTCACTGTGTCTGCTTATAGCTGGGCAGCGGCGTACCTAGTAAGTATGTCCATCGATTTCGTGTACATCAAGCACGTCGTCATGACCATTGGCCTGAATACATGGGGCCTCGTGCTTTACAACAATCTTGAAGCTTTGATGTTGTTCCCCATTGAGCTCCTGATAATGGGAGAGTTCAATCAGATGAAGGTCGACAGCTCTAAGATGACAAACTGGCTTTCATTTGACGTGATTCTTCCGGTTGCTCTGTCGTGTCTGTTTGGGCTATCAATATCCTTCTTCGGGTTCTCGTGCAGACGTGCTATCTCAGCTACTGGATTTACGGTCCTCGGTATAGTGAACAAGCTGCTGACTGTCGTGGTTAATCTGCTTATCTGGGACAAGCATGCCTCCCTTGTGGGAACAATAGGGCTGTTGATATGCATGTCTGGTGGCGTCCTGTACCAGCAATCCACGGCAAAACCTAAGGTACCCAGCGTTGAGCCAAAGGAAGAGAACGATGAGGAGGAGCAGAAGTTGCTTGAGATGCAGCAAAGCCGTGAGATCAGTTCAACTGAAGAGCATGCCCCATAAGCCTCGTTGCTGAATTTTGTTGTTTATTTGTGCTTTACTTAATGGCAACAGCTTCCCTGGATCATCGCAAAGAAATTTTTGGCGAAAGGGTGTGGTTGAGTTTAGAAGTGCGTTTCTGTAGACATTAGAAGTTGCAGAGGAAGCTGAATACGTTTGTTCTAGGGTAGCAGACCCCTGAAACATAATAGGAGTACTGTCGAATGCACATCGCATACTGAAGCAACCATGCTATTTGCAATGTGGTAGAGTTGTTACTGATACAATTCCGAAAATTTTACGGGAGCTTTCTTGAAAGTGAATGAAATGTGTCGAGGCAGTCATGTAAAATCATTGCAGTATTAGAATTATTTGCACCAAAAGCTTTATTGCAATTATTCCAACAGGTTCGCCAAAATGGAACATCGTGGATGATTTGGATCATATAGGAGAACCTATAGATGGTTTCGTTGCGTTGAGCTGTTGACTTGTATACACATAGCAAGCTAGTCTTTCATCGTCAACGAGTATCCTAGCAAATCTCGAGAGTTAGCAAACGAAAAGTCCAAGCAACATCCCAGAACTTGTATTTATTGTAACCTTTCCTGACATTGACGTGCTACTAGTATATGACTGATGACTCGCCTTAGGGCATCTCTACCGGCGGGACCCAAACAAACGATTCCAACGGTCCGTTTTAGTCTGTTTGGGTCGACACCAGCGTTCTTAGGTCATAGTCTGACCTGTCCGGTCAGCCGTGTGTCCTAAACGGACAGACCAGCCCAAAAAAAAAAAAGGCCTATTGTGTGGCCATAGCTGGGTCTACGTTCCACGCAGACCGATCGGGCTGTTTAGATAGACCCGGTGGAGATGCCATTAGAACCGGTTAGGACTGGAAGGAACTTTGCACGCATATCCTTTCCTGACTTTGATTAGTACAAGAGGCAACGACAAGGTCTACGTCGCGCCTTCACACAGATCAGTGTGTACGTCGTGTGAAGGTCACCGCGGAACAGATGGGTGGTTGGCGATGGTGTCGGAGACTATGAGGTGACGCCGAGAAAGGAACGGGAAGAAGGTGCCCAGAACCAGAGGAAACTATCTCGGCCAGCCACCAGCAATGAAGCCAGAGACTGACATGCAACGCTTTGCCTACACTTTCCTTGCATTGCATATATAGTACTCCCTCCGAATCCATAATAATTGTCTTTGAGTTGGATGTATCTAATGTTAAAACATGTCTACATATATCCGACTTAGTGACACTTAATATGGATCGAAGGGAGTAAATTTAATCTAAATGACTCTGTTTTGGCATATGCGGGCAATTTGCTCGCTGCAAAGGCATATAGAAAAGGTAAAAAAACCTATAATAGATTTAATCTAGAAGACTCCGTCTCGTCTCGTCTTCGCCTAGTCATCAGACTCGGAATCGGTATAATAGTGTCGGCGGCACATGGACTCATCGAAGATGCGGACGGTGAGCATGGCATCTCCTTCGTAGGTGAAGACGAGAAAGTGCCCGGCCACAATGTTGTGCGCACGACAAAACTTCTTTCACTCGTTGTTGAGGTATATCTGACCGAGATGGTCAAATAGCATCTCCACGGACCAGAGGCCAATAGCGCCGCCGACCAAGTTCAAAACACCACTCGACCAAAACCAGTCCAGCTCCCACCAAGCCAAAGAGACCCGACGTATTGACTGTTAAGGAAAAAAGCAAACACGGATGCTCCAACGAAGAAGGTGCCTCAAGAATAAATTGTCTAGGTAGATTTTCAATCAGCATGCCTAGCAAATTTATACTAGGTCAAGCGTGATTTGCCGTCAACTCTATATGCTTCTTTACCTGTTTTTAGAGAAAATTGCACCATAAGTCATCAAATTTGGTAACTATGTACACGTAGCAAATGACGAAAACATGTCCATGAATTTGGCGGATATGTTCAGACGGGCCTTAAAAGTTTTAGGAGTTCTTGGGATGCACTCTTCTTGTAAGTCGTCCACAACTATAGCTCATATAATTACATGGCGTGTCTCAAAAGTTTTTTCTTTCATCTTCCATCCATATCCAATCTACTACGAGACATCATCCTCCGCACATATGTTCTAGCCGGCAGTAGCCACCAAAAGAGCGTGCAGTGGACCAAGGTGAAAGTGTATCTGGTACTTCCTAAATGGTTTTGCACTAGTACAGAACAAGTTTTTACACACGGTTGAAATGGTCCATTAAATAGGATTTTTTGAACCGTCACTATGTATACACGGTTTAGTAAATCGTGTGCAAAAGGCTTTTGAGGTATTGTGTGCGATAGATGGAACCTTCACACATGTTTTTTTTTAATTCTCGACCATCAGCAGATTGGCGGACTACAAACGATAAATATTAAACTAGCCATATGTGTTTAACTCAGATGGTACACGGTTGTTTCAACCAGTCGTATGGTTATTGAAAACATCACACACATTTTAGCTATCAACAACAAGCAATATCGGGAGAACCATGTAGCAGATATAAACCCAGCTCTACCCAGAAAGCCATAACTCAAATATTGAATGAAATGTATTAGCAAAACTAAATTCTATTTGTTTGTATATTTCATACACCACATATACACATGTATTTCGACATAGATTCAATTGCTAGCTATACAAATGAGAAAGCTGCAGAAATAATTCATGGTTACGTTGTTGTTTCCATGACAGGTTCTGGTAGCATGATCTTCCACACACCACCTGATAATGCCCCCCTTTGTTATGAACCTTCGGTTAAGTCTTCTCGTCACCTCTGTGTTATTTTGGTAACACTATATAATACATTTTTAACTAAAAATACTTCCTCCGATTCATAATAATTGTTGCTGATGTAGAACAAAGTTGTACTAAATCAACGACACTTAATATGGATCGGAGCCTCAGAGAGAGTATGTTGTATGTAGTGATAAAAACATCACAATAGCGACGGTTGGAGGCATATCCAGTGGATTGAAATGCATCTCCCATGTTTACATAAAAATTCATAGGTTTACATAAAAATAAGGAACTGAATCAGTGACATGCTTAAAACAATAGATCAATTTTGGTGTCTAAGCATAGATACTTACTAGTATCCTTAGGGTTGTTACATTATTAAAAAAATCAATAAGCAAGCATACTAGAAGTATAACTACTAATATCCTTAGCTCTAATCTGGAAGCAGTTCTTGACTTTCTTGGGTGCATGGCACAACACATGACAACTATATAAATATATCTTTAGAGTTAGAACATAAACATAGAAATGCTAGCAATAAATAAATGCAGGTTCAAATAATGTGAATTCTTACTCAGAAGTGCTTTTGCAAAGCTAAGGAAGACAAATTATTATGAGGTGTCACATAAACATCTATAACATGATGATAGCTAGAGTTAAATATGTGAAACATATAAAAACTAGTGATGTGTAAATGTAACACATGAAGCTAACTCTGCTTACACAACAGGTCTTGTCATACACATTAACATTGGAGTAAATAAAACTAGGAAGGCTGGGCACATTAAAGGACTGATCCCCTACCTTATCCCATCTAGAATCTCCCACCTACAATATGCTGATGATACGATGGTGATGTTCGAGCCCGACAGCCTCTCCATTGCCAACATCAAGTTTATATTTCTTTGCTTTGAAGGTACGTCTGGGCTCAAGATAAATTTCAACAGAAGTGAGGCTGTTGTCCTGGTGGTCAATGATGAGGAGGGCAACAGAATTGCCAATCTCCTCAATTGTAAACTTACTAAATTCCCAATCAAATACACGGGTCTGCATGTCTCGTACAAGCGCCTCTCGCTTAAGGATTGGGACTTCTTAGCTGAGAAGGTGGGGAAAAGGGTGGACCCTTAGCAGGGGAAGTTTTTGGCGGCTGTCTTGAGAGTCATCCTCACCAATTTATGCCTTTCGAGCTTATCTGTTTTCGCCATGTGTCTTCACTTGCTTTACGATGGAATGCACAAGCCATGAATAAAACCAGGTGTCGGTTTTACTGGGAGGGCGTTGGGGAGGCAAGGAAATATCACTTAGTTAACTGGGACACCATGTGCAAACCCAAGGACCTGGGAGGTCTGGGGATTACCAACATAAAGCTGCTTAATGTGGCGTTGTTTGCCAAGTGGATCTGGAAAATTTCCCAAAATGAGCAGGGGCTATGGGCAGATATCATTAGGGCCAAATACATTGGTGAGGGTAACATCTTCACCTCGCCTCAGAAGAAGTGCTCACAATTCTGGAAAAATTTACAAAAATTTCTTAGGTTCTTCAAACTGGGGGTGAAGTTTGAGGTTGCCAATGGCTTGTTAGTTCGGTTCCAGACTGACTGGTGGATGGGCGTGGGCCCTCTGCAGGATTCCTTTCCCCGGCTGTTCGCAATCTTAGCCAATCCCACCATGACGATGGGCGAGGCTTGGGATGGTGAGTGCTGGGACCCAGGGTTTAGGTGCAACTTTGGCACCCCGGAAGCGATCGAGTGGGAGAACCTTGCCCGTTTGATTGACCATTTTCCGCCTTCGGTTGGGAGGGACGTGGTTTCTTGGGCTCTGGAGGCATCAGGGTGCTTCTCGACCCACTCTCTTTACTTAAAGCTTTGTCAAGGGGAGAACACACTTTATTTCAAGGATGTTTGGAGGACCAGGATTCCCCTTAAGCTTAAAATTTTCCTCTAGCAGATGATCCACAATCGGCTCCCTTCCTTGGAACAAGTCTGGATCAGGAAGGGTCCTTCAAATGGGAATTGTGTTCTTTGCGGCGAACTCGAGAATGCCAACCACATTTTCTTCCAGTGCCACTTGGTAAAATTTATGTGGGCCTATATCCGCGAACTTCTGTCCTACTCCCGGAACCCAGCTAGGGCTGGCAATTTCATTGAGATAGCGCAACGCTTGTCGGGTCAGGTGCGTAGGATAGTTTGATTTTGCTTCGATGCGTTGTCCCGGTCCCTTTGGACTATACGCAATAAGATGACTATAAAAAACTCTTCCATTAACAAGCCGGATGATTGCATATTCCAAATGATTATTCACCTACAGAGCTGGAGACCGTTGAGTAAGCGGCTGGACCGACAAGCGCTGGAGGCGATCATGACGTGGATATACCCTACGGGTGCCTCATGTTGGTATACCCGGTCCAGCCCAGTGAAGGCCCATGTTAAGACCTGCTGCCCAAGGAGACTCCGGGTGGCCCAAGCCCAATAGAAGCTCGACTCCTGGGAGGACACGGCTAGGAGTAGATAGAATATTCAAGGGTGAAACCCTAACTTGTAACCGAATTGGCCTACCCCGGGACCTAGCCTATCTATATAAGGTCTAGGAGGGCACGGCGAGGAGGACACCCCCAATTCATACACACACCTCGCGCCAGATTGCATTTGCGCGCCCCTGTAACCTTCGGTTTTACCATAATCAAGAGCAGACAAGCAGGAGTAGGGTTTTCCCATCGGGGGCCTGAACCTGGGTAAACCTCATGTCCCCTTGTTGCTTGCATGTTAACTGTCTCACGACTTCCAGCATCCCCATCTTCTCCAAAACCCAAGTCCATAACAATGGACATTGACGAGTTGAACCCTCGTCAATTGGCGCCGTCTGTGGGAATAGGGGACGTTGATTGTGCGGTCATGACGGTCCCATACAGAGCGATCTACAACTCCTCGGCGAAGGAGAATCACCTCCTCTTCGATGCTTTCAACTTCACCACCCATTCGCCAGCCACCCGGAAAGATTTCAAGTTCGTAGGCGACGAAATCAAGATGCTGTTCGGGAGCTTCTGCTTCCAGGTGGGGCAGACTGGCACCCTCCGCCTCCCAGAGCGGGTGTCACTCCCATCAATCAGGACCGCCTCGTGGGTCCCACCAATCGACGCTTCACGCGACTCGTTGCTAGCGGACGACTCGGATAACAGCAATAGATGCAACTCCGATCTCTGTGACCCTCCTATAGAGGAAGGAACCTACGGTTCTGGATCTGAGAGCTGCGGGAGCAACAATCCCTCCCTGCGCTACATGTGTGTGGCCATACATAGCGCTGACGTCAACGACGGAACCGAGACGCCACTGAATCCCCCAACCCCCCTCCCAACCCTCAGGCCAAAAATGAAGGAAACGGGGCACCCTCGCCAAATCCCAGCGGGAGTAGGCCACCTCAAGGCACCTGAAGGAATCAACCGTGTCCGCAACGAGATCCACCTCTCCGACGAGGATTGGGAGAAGGTGTGTGGCGTCATGCGAGGCACTCACCCTCTACCAATCGACACCCCACACGACATGTTGATGGGCTATCACTAGCTCCTCATCGAGGAGCACAATCGACAGATCAAGAAGCAAAGCAAACTCGACAAGCGTAAGCGAGCAGCAGATGAATCAAGCATGCGGTGAGCTACGCTCTCTGCTGGCGGCTCCACCTCGAAGGGCTACGATGGTGGTAAATACCATTCATGCTTGGAGCACATGGACCCTGCCGCGTGACATGAGGCCACCAAGGCACTCGACATGTCCTTAATGACGATGGACTCCCAGGGCAACGTCATGCTCAAGACGCCACAAGCCGCGATCATGGCGAACACCACCTACCTCGTGTCCAACCCGCCACCGGCGGGAGACCCAAGGAACGAGATACACAAGTCTATGCTCACAGGCCTCGGACTCGTTGGAGCTGCGCTCCATGACGAAACACCCGCGGAGCCGAAGAAAAAGGCCGTGGTGAGATTCAGTCGAAGCCGCACACCCTCATCCAAGGAGGAAGAGCATGACCTGACCCGACACCATCGGAGCCCACGGCGCAGGAGCAGCAACTACGATGCTCGTAGTGAGCTCACACAATGCAAGATTGACAAATCACACGCCAAGAGCGCATGCTCAACCGAGTCCGAAGAGGACGACAGAGAGCTGTGCAGAGCCAGGTGCTTCAGCAGGGCCATTTGGCAGCCAAGGATGCCAAAAAACATCAAGCTCCCTTCAGACAACCCGAAGTTTGACAGTGCACAGGAGCCAAAAACTTGGCTCGACGACCACCTGTCATCGGTCAAGCTCCATGGCAGGACCAAGAGCACAACCATGCAGTGCCTTCAGCTACAGCTGAGAGGCGTAGCCAGGGTCTGGCTCAGTAGCCTCCCCTCCGGCTCCATTCGTAGCTAGGAAGAGCTAGCGTACACCTTCATCCGCAACTTAAAGGGCATAGCAACAGGCTAGCCTCAATCGAAGAGTTACGGGCCTGCTGCCAGCGGTCAAACGAGTCCATCCGCTCGTACATACTACGTTGGTCTACCATCAAGAACTCCGTCGCAAACATCTCCGAGGAGAGGGCAATCGATGCCTTCAATGACGGCATCATGCACCATGAATTCAAGTAGGGAGCTCGGGCGCGTCAAGCTCAAAACCATCAATCACCTGATAGACATCGCCAATCGGTGGGCTGATGGCAAGGATGCTATCAACCGAGCATGTTCGAATGACGAGGATGAGTTCGGTCGCAGGCATGACCACCGTGGAAATAGAAGACCACGCGTCAACGATGATCGCAAAGAGGTCGACATGGTTACGGCTGGCTATGCCGGTCGCCGTGATGAGGGCAACCGCAATAGCAGGTACCACAATGGCAGTCGGCCCACCCAGACATGGCAGTGCCACAACTGCGATGACGAGCCTTTGGCATATGAAAAACTATCAGGTCCTGATACGTCGTAAACGTATCTATAATTTTTGATGTTCCACACTTGTTTAGTATCCACTTTTTCATGCTTTGTCTACACTTTTAGGTATTTTTATACATTTTTTGGGACTAACCTATTAACAATATGCCACAGTGCCAGTTGCATGTTTTCTGTTGTTTTTGGTTTCAGAAAATCTAGTAAGGAAATATTCTCAGAATTGGACGAGACAAAATCCAAAGTCAATATTTCACCGAGGAGAACACAAAGACCAAAGGGCAACCGGAGAGGTGCCACCCCCCCCACACACGCGCGAGCCCACCCTGTCCGCGCCTAGGCAGGGTGTGGGCCCCCCTGGCCGCCTCCTGCCTCGCCCCTTCGCCTATAAGAAGCCCCCGATGCCAAAACCCTAAGTACCCGATCAGATATCCACGAAATAGTTTGTAGCCGCCGCCACCATCGTCCCTAGATCGGGGGGTCTAAAGCTCTTCCCGGCACCCTGCCGGAGGGGAGAGATCATCCCAGAGGCCTTCTTCATCACCATGCCAGCCTCCGGTATGATGCGTGAGTATTTCCACCTTGGACTATGGGTCCATACAGTAGCTAGATGGTTGTTTCTCCTCCTTTGTGCTACCATGTTTAGATCTTGTGAGCTCCGTTCATGATCAAGATCATCTATTTGTAATCATGCATGTTGTGTTTGCGGGGATCCGATGGATATTAAGATTACTATGTCAGATTGATTAATGGTTTTATCTTATTGATTCTATCATGTTTGTGTTGTTTGAGATCTTGCATGCTCTTCGTTTCTAGTAGCTATCTTGGCCAAGTAGATGCTAGTGACTCCAATAGGGAGTATTTATGCTCGATAGTGGGTTCATGCCTCTATTGAATTTGGGGAAGTGACAGAAATCTCTAAGGTTGTAGATGTGTTGTTGCTACTAGGGAGAAAACAACGATCTTTTGTTCATGGAACAATTATATTGTTTACTTTACACATATTTCTTAAAGTAGTTATCCGTTGCTTGCAACTTAATACTGGAGGGGGTTTGGATGATAACCTAAAGGTGGATTACTAGTCATAGATGCAGTTGGATGGCGGTCTATGTATATATTTGTAATGCCCAATCGAGTATCATAGGATCATGGATGTCTAGTATTGCATTGTTATGCCTTGCTCTGTCCTATCAATTGCATCGATGTAATTTCTTTACCCAACATGTTATGTTGTTTATCTTAAGGAGAACACCTCTAGTGAACTGTGGACCCCGGTCCAATCTTTATCATTAATACATCTTCCACTGTTACTATTTAATTTCTGCAATCTACCATTACCTTCCATGCCATATGTTTAATCCTTTCTTTTCAGCAAACCGGTGAGATTGACAACCTCACTGTTCTTTGGGGCAAAGTCTTGAGTTTGTGTTGTGTAGGTTTCCAAGTTGTTAGCAACACCTTGGAGTCGTTTCTTTCCTCCTACTGGCTCGATAACCTTGGTTTCTTACTGAGGGAAGACTTACTGTTGTGCTCATCATACTTTCCTCTTGGGGTTTCCCAACGAAGCTCTACAGTGATCTGAGCCGCATCAAGACATTTTCTGGCGCCGTTGCCGGGGAGTTAAGGACGACTTCACAAGGGGAGTCCTTCACAACCTTTCTCTTTACTTTGTTTTTTTGCTTAGTTTCTTTTGCTTTGTTTTTTTGCTTCTTTTTATAAAAAAATTCCAAAAAAATAGTTTCGTTTGGTTTGCTTTTTCTTTTCAAAAACACAAAAAATTAGTTCCTACTCTAGTTGTTGCTGCTGTTGTCTTGCTCCACATTTGCAAAAATGAACTCTGCTGAGAACACCAAGTTGTGTGACTTCACTAGCACAAACAACAATGATTTCATGAGTACACCTATTGCTCCACCTGCTCCTGATGCTACCTTTTATGAAATTAAACCTGCTTTGTTGAATCTTGTGATGAAAGAGCAATTTTCTGGTGCTAGTTCTGATGATGCTGCTGCCCACCTCAATAACTTTGTTGAACTTTGTGAGATGCAAAAATATAAGGATGTAGATGGAGATATTATTAAGCTCAAATTGTTTCCTTTGTCCTTGAGAGGAAAAGCTAAAGAATGGTTGCTATTCTTGCCTAGAAATAGTATTGATTCTTGGATTAAGTGCAAAGATGCTTTTATTGGAAAATACTACCCTCCTGCTAATATTATATCTATGAGAAGTGAAATAATGAAATTTAAACAACTTGATAATGAACATGTTGCTCAATCTTGGGAAAGAATGAAATCTTTGGTAAAGAATTTTCCCACTCATGGACCGACTGCTTAGATGATTATCCAGACTTTGTATGCAGGGTTAAACTTCTCTTCAAGAAATCTGTTGGATTCTGCTGCTGGAGCTACCTTTATGACCATTACTTTGGGTGATGCAACAGAACTCCTTGATAATATGATGGTCAACTATTCTGAATGGCACACTGAGAGAGCTCCACATGGTAAGAAGGTAAATTCGGTTGAAGAAACCTCCTCTTTGAGTGATAAAATTGATGTTATCATGGCTATGCTTGTTACTGGAAAAGCTCATATAGATCCAAATAATATTCCTTTAGCCTCTTTGGTTGCTCAACAAGAGCAAGTTGATGTGAACTTAATTAGGAATAATAATTTTGGCAACAATGCTTATGGTAATAACTATAGGCCTTATCCTCCCAGTAATGGCAATACTTATCATGGTAGATCTAGAATGCCTAGTGAAGATAGGATTCTAGAAGTTGAAAGATCCACTAAAAACTTTATGCAACTGCAATATGAGAAGAATGTAATATTCACTAAAACTATGGAAGAACAATCTGCTATTTTGAAAAATATTAGTCATGAACTTGAGAATTTGAATAGGGAAATTCCTAGTTTACAGTCCAAAATTTTGAGTGATGATAAAAACATTTCCTCTTTGTCTGAAGCATAGTCCTCTTTGATTAATAAAATGGCTGCTAACTTGAAACCTTGGAAAGTAACTTTGCTTCTACTCATGCCATACAAGTTACTATTGATGAAAATGTTAGAATGTTATCTAAACTACATGCTAAGTGGGAGAGAAGCTGAAATTGCTAGAAAACAATAGTGTTTGCACTATTACCACCACCAATATGGATGCTACCAAACCACAAGAAGCCCCCATTCCTCCTACAACTATGCCTAAACCCAATAAGTCTACTACCTGTGATGCTAAGTTTGATTTTGATCTTGATGGTTGCAATATTTCTGAAGTGATTATGTTCCTACAAAAGCTTGCTAGAAGTCCTAATGCTACTACTTTGAATATGGCTTTCACAAAACATATTACAGATGCTCTCATTAAAATTAAGGAAGAAAAGTTGAAACACAAAACTTCTATTCCTAGGAAAGTACAAGATAGTTGGGAACCCATCATTATTATGCAAGTGAATGACTTTGATCTCAAAGCTTCATGTGACCTTGGTTCTAGTGTCTCTATTATGCCTAGAAAGATTTATGAAATACTTGATTTGCCACCTTTGGAAGATTGTTATTTGGATGTCCCACTTGATGATAATGCTAAGAAGAAACTCATGGGGAGTATTAATGATGTTCTTATTGTGGTTAACAATGCATATGTCCCTATTGATTTCTATGTTTTGGATGTTGAATGCAATGCTTCTTGTCCTATTACTTTGGGAAGACCTTTTCTTAGAACTGTTGGTGCCATCATTGATATGAAAGAAGGCACCATTAAATATCAATTCCCATTCAAGAAAGGTATTGAACACATCCCCATGAGTATATAGAAGTTATCTTTTGCTCCTCCTTTGAAAGCAAAATTTGATGCTAATGCTTCTTGATTTGAAAATACTTGATTCTTGCTTCTTGTGCCTAACTTAAAGGCGTTAAAGCAAAGTACTTCTTGGGAGATAACCCAATAGTTTTCTTGAGTCTTGGAAGTTATTACTTCTATAATAACGTCTGCTTATCCTTTTTGTTTGACTTTTGTGCCAAGAATAACCTCTAATGAGAGGGAAGTAAGATTTGGGGAGTTGCTGTCCCCAAACAGATTTTTGTGCTCCACTGTAAAAATTCTTGAAAAATCTCTGTAAGTCTTATTGAGCTGTAATTTTCTGAATAAATCCTACAGGTTGTTATCTAACTTTAGTTAGTTCAACACTTTTTTATTTGAGCAAAATAAGGTCTTCAAAAAAAATCGTTTTTCACCTGTTGGTCTGTTTTGATAGATTTCTACCATTATTTGCATTTGCCTCTATTGATTCCTTTTTTGGGTTCTATTTGGGAAATTGAACTTTTTGACGGAATTTCTATAGTATCTTGTGTCTTTAATGAAAGTTTTGCTGTTTTGAAACTAAACCCCAAGGTTTATTATCTTTTGAATGCACTAATGTTGCTAATGAAGATTGTGTGAAGTTTTGTATGAAGGAAAAAATTTAGGTGTAAGGGAAGAATGATGTAATGAGATGAAGAATGGACAAAAGCTCAATCTTGGGGATTCCACCCCGTGTCACCCCAAGAAATATTCAAGAGGTACAAGCGTCAAAGCTTGGGGCATCCCCTTCTTCATCAATAAAAATCTCAGGTCTTTCTAGACACTTTGTTTTTATTGTTTCATGCACTGTTGTGTTGTTCTTGGAGCATCTTAGTTTTAGTTTTTGGTTTTTGCTTTCTTAGTTTGCTTGAATAAAGTATTTGGACCCCGCTTTCGCCATGTTGTTTCAAATAAGTTGATTGGTGTTGGAAAGGAGTAAGAAGTTCTTGCTTTAGTAGTACAAAAGGAGCTTGCTTTGACTGTGACTTAGACTTTATCATGTCATGCTAGATGTTGTTTTGACCTTATGCTTAGTGATTATTGCTATAGCATGACTTGTTCCAAACAATTGGGATTGCTTAATGTGTCTTGCAAGAATCATGCGTTGTTTTAGCATACAAAAGCATAATATTGTGGTATTCTCCTTTGATACTTTGTTTGGGTTGACTTGGCACATGCTCACACCATGTTATGACTATGAACCAGTCACCTTAGCCTCTATGATAATTTAGTTTTTGACTTGTGGTACCACTTTATGCTTTGATTAGTAATGTTTTTTCACTTTGCTTGATTATGACCATTATTGCTCTCTTAGTTGGTCGCTCCCAGTCTTTTGCTAGCCTCCACTTGTATTGAGTAAGCTCTACTCATGCATCCAACTCCCAAGAAAACAATTTATTCCAAAGTGTCCACTATAAATTCCTATGCATGGTGTGTTACACCATTCCAAGTATATTCTTGTTTTATCTATCTTCCAAATTAAACTTGTTATGTGAAAAATTAGTGATTAAAGCTCTCACAAACTTGATGGCACACTTTATTTTTATTGCCCCTAATAAACTTGAACCATTGTGTCATCTATGTTGTATATGCTTGCACTTATAAGTTGGGAATTAGCAGAACCATATTGTCATGGGGAACACTTTCAACATTGCACCTGTACTTGTTACCCACTTGATATCATGATATTTTGTTTGCGGATGTCGTCGGTGTGAAATAAAAGGGGAGCTTGTAAGTCCATGGAGTTATGTATGTGTGTTAGAGAAACGCCTGGGCCGCTAGCCTAAGCCATGCCTAATCATGGTGGAAACTTGCAGCATCACCATAGTGAGCAATCTATGAAGCATTCTTCTTATAAAAAAAGAGATTGAGAAAAAGAAAAAAAAAACAGATGAGAAAAGAGGAAAGAGAGAAAAAAGCACCATTTTCCCATGGTAAATAAGAAGATTGCTGAGATGCTCATTGTATGCTTGCCTTGTCATTTTGGTATGGGATAACTCCCGTATCATGGGGAAAGGGGTACCCCATTGGCGGTTCTCTATGATACACATGTATTTACTATGACAAGAACTTATCGATGACTAAAGTTGAGTAGCATGAGGAGCGGCCCTCGTACTCAAGGGACATGAGATTGCCAACTTATACTTTGTCAAGCATATACTCCATATTTTGTTCACTTTAACCTTAATCACTTCAAGATGCTTATGATAGGAGCAATGAGAGCTGAAAGCTAACAAGTACCATAATTTTTGGAAGCTCTTTATGAGACTTGAAATCCCTACTTCCTTGTGAAGGGCCTTTCTTCCACTTTTATATTTAGTCTCCACCTTCTATCCTTAAGCACCAATTAAGAGAGCATAGTTGCCATTCCTAGTTCTCTGTGCATTGTCCCAAAACTTATTGATTGATTCATATTGTTGATATTGGTTGCTCTTGAACTATTTGTATCTAGTCACCCTTATGAACTTTGAAGGTTTCCTATGCATTTATGTTTTGCTACTCCATGAGGGACAAGTTGAATGCCACTATGCTATGTTTTTTATATGTGAAACAAACAAACGTCTTTCAATGCATTGCTATTCATGATCTTTGTTTGTATCCTTTCTTGTTGCAGCATAGTTACTATGTCTTATTGTTAGAACTTCATCTTTCATGCTCATGTTTAGAGTACTTTTATCCCAAATTTCAATGCTTGCAAATGGTTTGATCTTGATTGTGATGGTGCATGTCACCTCAAAAATTATTCTTTTTATCACTTACCTACTCGAGGACGATCAGGAGTTTAGCTTGGGGATGCTTGATATCTCGTAAACGTATCTATAATTTTTGATGTTCCATGCTTATTTAGTATCCACTTTGCCATGCTTTGTATACATTTTGAGGTATTTTTATACATTTTCTGGGACTAACCTATTAACAAGATGCCACAGTGCCAGTTGCCTGTTTTCTACTGTTTTTGGTTTCAGAAAAGCTAGTAAGGAAATATTCTCGGAATTGGACGGGACAAAAGCCAAAGTCAATATTTCACCGAGGAGAACACGGAGACCAAAGGGCGACCGAAGAGGTGCCACGGGGTGCCCCCCCCATGTGCGGGCCCACCCTAGGCCGCGCCTGGGCAGGGTGTGGGCCTCCTGGCCGCCTCCTTCCTCGCCCCTTCGCCTATAAGAAGCCCCCGATGCCAAAACCCTAAGTACCCGATCGGATCTCCATGAAACAGTCCATAGCCGCTACCACCATCGTCCCTAGATCGGGGGAGGGGATCTGAAGCTCTTCCCGGCACCCTACCTAAGGGGAGAGATCATCCCGAGGGCCTTCTTCATCACCATGCCAACGTCCGGTATGATACGTGAGTAGTTCCACCTTGGACTATGGGTCCATACAGTAGCTATATGGTTGTTTCTCCTCGTTTGTGCTACCATGTTTAGATCTTGTGAGCTCCGTTCATGATCAATATCATCTATTTGTAATCATGCATGTTGTGTTTGCGGGGATCTGATGGATATTGAGATTACTATGTCAGTTTGATTAATGGTTTTATCTTATTGATTCTATCATGTATGTGTTGTTTGAGATCTTGCATGCTCTCTGTTTCTAGTAGCTATCTTGGCCAAGTAGATGCTAGTGACTCCAAGAGGGAGTATTTATGCTCGATAGTGGGTTCCTGCCTCTATTGAATCTGGGGAAGTGACAAAAATATCTAAGGTTGTAGATGTGTTGTTGTAGGGGTTCGTAGCATGGAAAACAAAAATTTTCTATCGCATACAAACAAACAAGCCAAGATCTATCTACTAGATTGCAACGAAGTCGATGGAATAACTCACCTCGAAGATTCCAAAGTGTTTAACGAGAGCGGTTTCGTGGGTGATGTAGTCGTACTCTTCCGATCTCAAGATCGCAGAGACGATCCTTCCAGCGTTCAGAAGGCGCTCCCGCAGTCGGGTCACATCGCCTGCATTGACGTAAGACCTTCCTCTCCCTTGTTCCAAAGAAATGGAGGTTGTAGCACTCTCTCGCGATTCCGGCAAAGACAACTGGCGTGGTACAGGAGGTAGAGGGAAATCTCAGGCTTCGCTTAAGCCAAGTGCAGTATGGTGGAGCTTATGAGAGAGGCTATTAGTGGTCTAGTAATTAGACACACCAATTAGAAGGCTCTAAACCAATTAGAAGGCTCTAAACCGAAATAGCTCTAAACCGGGGTTTAGATCTAGGGTTTAGTTTAGAGGATAGGAACTTGTGTGTGTGTGGAGGGGAGGCCCTGCCCCTCCCTTTATAGGTGGGAGGGCCGGCGGCCAAGGGGAGGAGTCCCTCCCCAAGTCGGCCTTGGGAGGTGCGCCGGCCAAGGGGACTCCTCCCCCAAGTCGGTCTCCACCTCCTCCTCTTTTCCCACTTCCCAAAATTGCCGTTTGACTTTCAAACTAGCCGTTTGACTTTTCAATTTAGGATTTAAATAAATCCTTTATTTTGGACAGCAAGAACACTTAGTACATGATGCAATCATTCCAATATGTAATGACACATTCATGTACCCTCCCCCCTCCGGAGTGCCGGACATTCCGGGACCTTCTAGAATGTCCCCGATGAAAACACCGGAACCATTCCCCAACTCCGAAACGGGACTTTCCTTATATGAATCTTATTCTCCGGACCATTCCGGATCACCTCGTGATATCCCGGATCCCATCCGAGACTCCGAACAACATTCGGTCTCTTTCTCATAATACCATAACTACTCAAACAACGTCGAATCCTTAAGTGTGTCTCCCTACGGTTCGTGAATTATGCGGACATGATCGAGACACTTCTCCGAACAATAACCAATAGAGGAATCTGGAAATTCATATGGCTCTACATATTTCTCGATTACTTTGCGATCGAATGAACCACTTACATACGATACCAATTTCCCTTTGTCTCACGATATGTTTATTATCCGAGGTTATGATCGTCGTTATCTCTGAATACCTAGTTCATCCTCGCATCGATAAGTACTCTTTTCTCGTTCCCGTGATATGTGATCCCTTGTGACCAAGTCACATGCTTGCAAGCTAATTGGATGACATTTCACCGAGAGGGCCCAGAGAATATCTATCCGTCATGTGGATGGACAAATCCCACTCTTGATCCATGTGTTTCAACCAATACTTTCCGAACACTCAATGCCACCTTTATAGCCACCCTTACGGTGTGGTGTTTGATGACATCAAAGCATCCATCCAGAAAGGCAATATGCATGATCTCATGGTCGAAGGAATTAGGTTACTATGTATCAGAAAGCATATAGTAATTGAACTATTGAAATGACTTGATCTTTATGCTACGCTTATCTATAGGAGTATGTCCACCATATCATTCTCCTAACGATATGATCTTGTTGTTGATAACATCTCAATGTTCATGATAGGGAAACCACAATCATCAATCAACCAACAAGCTAGTGAAGTATAGAGGCTATACTAGGGACTTCAAATTAAGTTTACAATTCACACAAGTATTAATGTTTCCTTGTTAATACTATTATAGCATGAATATAAACATTTATCATAAACACAAAGATATAATAATAACTACATTTATTATTGCCTCTAGGGCATATCTCCAACAGTCTCCCACTTGCACTAGAGTCATTTAATCTAGATTACATGGTAATATACCGAACACCTATGGCAGTTTGGTGTTGGTCATGTTTTGCCCTCGGGAGAGGTTTAGTCAACGGATCCGCCACATTCAGATCTGTGTGTACTTTGCAAATCTTTATATCCCCATCCTGGATATGTTCTCGAATAGCGTGAAAACGCAGCTTGATATGCTTCAGCTTCTTGTGTGACCTTGGTTCTTGCGCATTGGCTATGGCGCCCATGTTATCACAAGAGATAGACATTGGGTCCAGCGACTTGGAACCACACCCAGCTCTGTAATGAACTCTTTCATCCATATCGCTTCTTGTGAAGCCTCCGGCAGCCATGTATTCCGATTCAGTTGAAGATCTCGCCACAACGCTTTGCTTTGCACTCCTCCACTAATCGCTGCACCATTCAAAATAAATACGTATCCAGATTGTGATTTAGAATCATCCGGATCGGTGTTCCAACTAGCATCGGTGTAACCATTAACAACGAGCTGTTCATCACCTCCATAAGAAAGAACCATATCCTTAGTTCTTCTCAAGTACTTAAGGATGTTTTTGATCATTGTCCAATGATCCACTCTGGATCACTTTGATATCTGCTAGTTAAACTAACAGCATATGCAATGTCGGGTCTAGTACATAGCATGGCATACATTAGAGATCCTATGGCTGAGGCATAGGAGTCTTACTCATCCTTTCTCTATCTTACGCCGATGTCGGACTTTGAGTTTTACTCAAGGTCGATTATAGCAACATGGGCAAGAACCCTTTCTTGCTATCTTCCATTCCAAACCTCTTTAGAACTTTGTCCAAATATGTACTTTGTGACAATGATATTTGGCGTTCGATCTATCTCTATAAATCTTTATGCCTAATATGTAAGCTTCGCCAAGATCCTTCATTGAAAAACTATTATTCAAATACTCTTTGACACTATTAAGAAGGTCTACATCATTCCCAATCAACAATATGTCATCCACATACAGTATTAAGAATGCTACTGAGCTCCCACTCACTTTCTTGTAAATACAAGCTTCTCCATAAGTTTGTATAAAACCAAAATTTTGATTACCTTATCAAACGTTGATTCCAACTTCGGATGCTTGCTTCAATCCATAGATGGACCGTTGAAGCTTGCATACCTTGCTAGCATCTTTAGGATCGACAAAACCTTTGGGTTGTATCATATACAACTCTTCATCAATGTCTCCATTGAGGAATGCTGTTTTGACATCCATCTGCCATATCTCATAATCATAATATGCAGCGATTGCTAACATAATCCTCACAGACTTTAGGTTCGCATCGTGAGAAAGTCTCATCGTAGTCAACTCCTTGAATTTGTCAAACCCTTTGCGACAAGTCGAGCTTTATAGACATAACATTACCATCAAGATCTGTTTTTCTTGAAAATCCATTTGTTCTCGTGACCTTCCGCCATCCGGTAAGTCCACCAAAGTCCATACTTGGTTTCGTACATGGATCCAATCTCGGATTTCATGGCTTCTTGCCATTTATTGGAATCTGGGCTCATCATCGCTTCCTCATATGTCTCGGTCATCGGGTGTTGTCCACCAACATGACATTCATAACGGAATCATACCAACTGAGTGGTACGAGTTCTCGTTGACCTCCGAGGCTCAGAGTAACTTCAACCGTTTCATGATCACTATCATTAGCTTCCTCTCTTATTGGTGCAGGCACCACAGAACTTCTTCCGGTGCTCGCGCTACTCGCAATTCGAGAGAAGGTTCGACAACCTCGTCGAGTTCTACTTTCCTTCCAGTCACTTCTTTCGAGAGAAATTCCTTCTAGAAAGGATCCATTCTTAGCAACGAAGATTTTGCCTTCGGATCTATGATAGAAGGTATACCCAATAGTTTCCTTCGGTATCCTATGAAGACGATTTTTCCGCTTTGGGTTCAAGCTTGTCCGTGTAACTTCTTTACATAGGCTTCGCATCCCCAAACTTTAAGGAACGACAATTTAGGTTTCTTCCCAAACCATAATTCATACGGTGTCGTTTCAACGGATTTAGACGGTGCCCTATTTAAAGTGAATGCGGCTGTTTCTAATGCATAACCCCAAAATGATAGCGTAAATCTGTAAGTGACATCATAGAACGAACCATATCTAAGAGAGTTCGATTACGACGCTCGAGACACACCATTACGCTGTGGTGTTCCGGGTGTCAACTGCGAAAGTATTCCACATTTCTTCAAATGCTCGCCAAACTCAGACTTAGATATTCACCTCCACGATCAGAACGCAGAAATTTAATCTTCTTGTTACGTTGATTCTCTACCTCACTTTGAAACTCCTTAAACTTCTCGAAAGTTTCGGACTTATGTTTCATGAAATAGATATACCCATATCTACTCAAATCATCCGTGAAGGTAAGAACATAACGATAACCATCATGATGCTACACTCATTGGACCACACACATCGGTATGTATGATTTCCAATAAGTCCGTAGCTCGCTCCATCATACCGTAAAATGGAGTCTTAGTCATTTTACCCATCGACATGCTTCGCATCTTTCAAGTGATTCAAAATCAAGTGATTCAAGAAGTCCATCGGAATGGAGTTTCTTCATACGCTTCACTCCAATGTGACCAAGACGCAGCGATTACATATAGGTCGAATTATCGCTGATGTCAAACGCTTAGCCTCAATGTTGTTGATATGTGTATTTCCACTATCGAGATTCAATATGAATAGACCATCTATCAAAGGTGCATGTGCATAAAACATATTACTCATATAAATCGAACAACCATTATTCTCGGATTTAAACAAGTAACGTCTCGCAATAAACAAGATCCCGATATAATGTTCATGCTCAACGCAGGCACCAAATAACAATTATTTAAGTATAAAACTAATCCCGATGGTAGATGAAGAGGTAGCGTGCCGACGCGATCACATCAACCTTTGATCCGTTTCTACGCCGCATCGTCACCTCGTTCTTCACTAGCTTCCGTTTATTCTGCAGCTCTGTTTCGAGTTACAAATATGAGCAACGAACCAGTATCAAATACCTGTGCACTACTACGAATACTAGTGAGATACACATCAATAACATGTATATCAGATATACCTTTCTTCTTGATGTTGCCGTTCTTCAAATCCGCCAAGTACTTTGGGCAATTCCGCTTCAAGGACCTTCTCCCTTGCGGTAAAAGCACTCAAGATCAGGCTTGGGTCCAGCCTTGGTCTTCTTTCGGCGTGGTAACTTTCTTACCACCCTTCTTGAAGTGTCCCTTGCTTAGACTTGCCTTTCTTGAATTTGGTGGTCTTATTGACCATCAACACTTGGTGCTCTTTCTTGATCTCCACTTCGCAGATTTTAACATAGCAAACAGTTCGGCAACTCTTTGTTCATGTTACGCATGTTGTAGTTCATCACAAAGTTCTTGTAACTTGGTGGTAGTGATTGGAGGATGCGGTAAACCCCCAAAGTATTAGGAATCACTATACCCAAACTTTGAAGTTTATTTGCGTGCCTGGACATCTTAAGCACATGCTCACCGAGAGCTACCCTCTTCCATCTTGCGGTTAAAGAACTTTTGAAGCTTCATAACTTTCAATTGCCGCATGAGTCTCAAAGATTAATTTGAGATCCTCGACAATATCATATGGATCTGACTCTTAAAATCTTTTATGAAGCTCCGATTCTAAACCATACAAGATACCACACTGAACAATCGAGTACTCATTCTTCCCAGAGATGTAAACATTTTTAACTTAATCGGTAGCATAAGCAGCACGTGGGTCACCTAGCGGTGCATCCAGCACATAGGTCAAATTACCACTGTGAGGACAATCCTCAAATTGCGGAACCAATCCATGAAGTTGCTTCCATTGTTTTCAACTTTTCTTTCTCTAGGAGCATTAAAATTGATGGTAGGGCTGCCATTGATCTACAACATATTTGCAATAGTTTAGACTAAGTTTATGACAAATTGAGTTCAAATTAATTAATGAAATTAAACTAGGTGAACTCCCACTTAAAACAACATCCCTCACATTGTTTTAGTGATCACACGAACCAAATCCACGACATCAACACCGATCATCACGAGAGCTGATATATTTTTTATGGCGAACAATCATCATGTTCATCATCTCTACTATATGATTCATGCTTTACCTTTCGCCGATCCGTGTTCCCGAGGCCATATGCTTACATGCTAGGCTCGTCAAGATCAAACCTTAGCTACCGCATAAGCAAATCTGGCTTGCTTACGTTGTATTCACCGCGAATCAAAGACACCCGATCATCACGTGGTGCTTGAGCGACAAGCTTTGGCAACGGTGCATACTAAGGGTGAACACTTTAGAACTTGAAATTTATGTGCATGAGGATCATCTTATAATGCTACCGCTGCCTACTAAGCAATACAAGATGCATAAAGGATTAACATCACATGCAATTCATAATATGTGATATGATATGGCCTTTCTTCTTTGTGCTTCCGATCTCCATCTTCAAGCGAACATGATCTCCATCATCACGGCATAGCATCAAGGTCAATGACGCTTCTTCATGGTTGTCGTCCACCAGCTTCAACTATTACAACTACTTTGAATAGACACTTGGTCTTAACAGAAATTAAAGACAACCATATGGCTCCTGCCGGTTGCCAACTTACAATAAGGAACATTGCATACATCAAATATAATCACAATCATGGCCATATCACATCACCGCACACCCCTGCAAAACAAAGTTAGACGCCTCTACTTTCTTTGCATATTTTACGTGGTTTGGGGCTTTCAATAAGTGTCGTTCTAACTTACGAACAAGAACCACAACATTGATACTAGCATTGTTGATCACCCGTTGTAAATTGGATCTTTACTATGCTAGGAGAAAGCAGGCACCATAAAGCCACTTATGCAATACAAGTTGCATGTTAAGCGTGGAGCAAGTCTCATGAACGATGTCATGTAAGGTTAGCCGGGCGCTTCATCCCAACATACCGCAAGATGCAAAGTACACAAAAGCAATCTACAATAAAAGCATCAACGCCCACAATGACCATTGTGTTCTACTCGCAACAGATCTACATATAGACACGGCTCGATACCCTTTGTAGGGGTTCGTAGCATGGAAAACAAAAAATTTCTATCGCATACAAACAAACAAGCCAAGATCTATCTACTAGATTGCAGCAACGAGTCGATGGAATAACTCACCCTCGAAGATTCCAAAGTGTTTAACGAGAGCAGATTCTCGTGGGTGATGTAGTCGTACTCTTTCCGATCTCAAGATCGCGTAGACGATCCTTCCAGCGCCAGCGTTCCTTGGCGCTCCCTTGATCGGTCACACGTTAAATTTTCGGCGAAGACCTTCCTCTCCTTGTTCCAGCAGGCGGAGGTTGTAGCACTCTCCTCGCGATTCGCAAAGACAACTGGCGTGGTACCGGAGGTAGAGGAAATCCTGAGGCTTCGCCTTAAGCCGGTGCGAGTATGGTGGAGCTTATGAGAGAGGCTATTAGTGGTCTAGTAATTAGACACACCAATTAGAAGGCTCTAAACCAATTAGAAGGCTCTAAACCGAAATAGCTCTAAACCGGGGTTTAGATCTAGGGTTTAGTTTAGAGGATAGGAACTTGTGTGTGTGTGGAGGGGAGGCCCTGCCCCTCCCTTTATAGGTGGGAGGGCCGGCGGCCAAGGGAGAGTCCCTCCCCTAGTCGGACTTGGGAGGTGCGCCGGCCAAGGGGACTCCTCCCCCAAGTCGGTCTCCACCTCCTCCTCTTTTCCCACTTCCCAAAATTGCCGTTTGACTTTCAAACTAGCCGTTTGACTTTTCAATTTAGGATTTAAATAAATCCTTTATTTTGGACAGCAAGAACACTTAGTACATGATGCAATCATTCCAATATGTAATGACACATTCATGTACCCTTCCCCTCGGTCTGGGACATTAGGACCTTCTAGAATGTCCCCGATGAAAACACCTAACCATTCCCCAACTCAAAGCGGGACTTTCCTTATATGAATCTTATTCTCCGGACCATTCCGGATCACCTCGTGATATCCCGGATCCCATCCGAGACTCCGAACAACATTCGGTCTCTTTCTCATAATACCATAACTACTCAAACAACGTCGAATCCTTAAGTGTGTCTCCCTACGGTTCGTGAATTATGCGGACATGATCGAGACACTTCTCCGAACAATAACCAATAGAGGAATCTGGAAATTCATATGGCTCCCACATATTTCTACGATTACTTTGCGATCGAATGAACCACTTACATACGATACCAATTTCCCTTTGTCTCACGATATGTTACTTATCCGAGGTTATGATCGTCGGTATCTCTGCATACCTAGTTCATCCTCGTTACTGATAAGTACTCTTTTCTCGTTCCCGTGATATGTGATCCCTTGTGACCAAGTCACATGCTTGCAAGCTAATTGGATGACATTTCACCGAGAGGGCCAGAGAATATCTATCCGTCATGTGGATGGACAAATCCCACTCTTGATCCATGTGTTTCAACCAATACTTTCCGAACACTCAATGCCACCTTTATAGCCACCCTGTTACGGTGTGGTGTTTGATGACATCAAAGCATCCATCCAGTAAAGGCAATATGCATGATCTCATGGTCGAAGGAATTAGGTTACTATGTATCAGAAAGCATATAGCAATTGAACTATTGAAATGACTTGATCTTTATGCTACGCTTATCTATAGGAGTATGTCCACCATATCATTCTCCTAACGATATGATCTTGTTGTTGATAACATCTCAATGTTCATGATAGGGAAACCACAATCATCAATCAACCAACAAGCTAGTGAAGTATAGAGGCTATACTAGGGACTTCAAATTAAGTTTACAATTCACACAAGTATTAATGTTTCCTTGTTAATACTATTATAGCATGAATATAAACATTTATCATAAACACAAAGATATAATAATAACTACATTTATTATTGCCTCTAGGGCATATCTCCAACAGTTGTTTCTAGTAGGGAGAAAACAACGATCTTTTGTTCATGGAACAATTGTATTATTTACTTTACACACATTGCTTAAAGCAGTTATCCGTTGCTTGCAACTTAATACTGGAGGGGGTTCAGAAGATAACCTTAAGGTGGATTACTAGTCATAGATGCAGCTGGATGGCGGTCTATGTATATTGTTGTAATGCCCAATGAAGTCTTATAGGATCATGAATGTCTAGTATTGCATTGTTATGCCTTGCTCTGTCCTGTCAATTGCCCCGCTGTAATTTGTTTACCCAGCATGTTATGTTCTTTATCTTAAGGAGAACACCTCTAGTGAACTGTGGACCCTGGTCCAATCTTTACCATTGATACATCTTCCACTGTTACTATTTATTTTCTGCAAGCTACCATTACCTTCCACGCCATACGTTTAATCCTTTGTTTTCAGCAAACCGGTGAGATTGACAACCTCACTGTTCATTGGGGAAAAGTCTTGAGTTTGTGTTGTGTAGGTTTCCAAGTTGTTAGCAACACCTTGGAGTCGTTTCCTTCCTCCTACTGGTTCGATAACCTTGGTTTCTTACTGAGGGAAGACTTACTGATGAGCTCATCATACCTTCCTCTTGGAGTTTCCCAACGAAGCTCTACAGTTATCTGAGCCGCATCATGTCCCTGCACCATCCACTTCTGCATAGACAAGCAAGATGGTAAGAAGAAGGCCAACCATATGCTCAAGGACTGTAGGGAGTTCCAGAAACTCCACAAGGGCTTCGCCCAGATGCGTCGCCAAGAGGTGAACCCAGGATTTGCCCCCGATCCAGGAGTCGTGGCCCATGGGGCTCCACCACCACCACCTGGAGGACCCTCACAACCTGCGACTGCGCCATCATAGAATAACAGGGAATATGCATACCCACCACTGTTGGGGTCCATGATGATACAGAAGGGGCACCCAACCAACAGGGTGCAAAAGAAGAACACCCGCCAGGTCAATTTTGTAGTGACCTCTCCGCCAGCCATACCTGAGTACCTCAGCGGCTCGGAGTCATGCATTACATTCGACCGCTCGGATCACTCGTGAAAAATACCTTGCCTAGGTCACTCGCCCTGGTGCTCGAGGCCTAGATCGGCGGATTCGAGATGAGCCGCGTCTTCATGGACGGCGGCAATGACATCAACCTGATGTTCACCAGCACACTCGCAGCTATGCGGATCCCGCTGTGCAGCTTAGAGGCATCGAACACGACGTTCCAAGGCATCATCCCAGGGAAGGGCATATACCTCCTGGGCAAGATATGGCTCGACGTCATCTTCAGCAAGCCCGACAAATTCAGGCATGAGCGGCTGGAGTTTGAAGTGGTGGACTGGCCCTCACAATACCATGCCATCCTCAGGCGCGTGACATTTGCAAGATTCTTGGCAGTCCCGCACTATGTGTACCTGCTACTAAAGATGCTAGGACCCAATGATGTCATCACCGTTCTAGGAAGCTTCACCAGGTCGGACAGCTGTGACAGGAACTTCAACAGAATCTCCCAGTCGTTCGACATGCAGGAGGAGCTCACAAGGCTAAAGGAGGTCACAAACAACGGGGCAGCCCCAGTCACAAGGCAAAATGCACCTAATATGTCGTTCGACTCCACGGTCAATACTAAAAAGGTGCAGGTTCACCCGACGGATGCCTCCAAGATGGCGTTGATTTCCAACGACCTGAGTCCCGCATAGGAAAGTACGCTCGTCTAATTCCTCCGTGAGTGCTGGGAAATTTTCGCCTGGTGTCCTGCGGACATGCCAGGAGTTCCCAGGGAATTCACCGAGCATGCACTCAATGTGTTTCCAGATGCGAAACCAGTTAAGCAGTCGATGCATTGACTGTCTGAGCCAAGAGCTGAAGCTGTTGGCATCGAAGTAAACAGACTCCTCGATGCCAACTTCATCAAGGAGATAAAGGAAAGCAAGTGGCTCTCCAACCCCGTGTTGGTCCCCAAGAAGGACACGAACATCCTGCGGATGTGTGTGGACTTCACATTGCTTAACAAGCATTGTCCCAAGGACCACTTTCCTCTACCACGGATCGATCAAATCATCAACTTCACTGCAGGATTCGAGAAACTCTCCTTCCTCGATGCCTACTCATGCTACGGATCGATCAAATCATCGACTTCACTGCAGGACCACTTTCCTCTACCACGAATCGATCAAATCATCGACCAAATTTGGCTGAAGGCCGAAGATCAGGAGAAAACGGTGTTCATCATGCTGTTCTGGTATAACACAATGCCTTTCGGGCTTAAAAACACGGGTGCTACTTACTAGAGATGGATGCAGGCGTGTCTTAAGAACCAGATTGGTCGCAATGTTCAAGTCTATGTCAACGACATAGTGATCAATACCAATGAGGCCAGGACGCTCATCGATGACCTCCGCAAGACATTTGACAACCTTGATCACTACAAGGTCAAGTTGAACCCAGACAAGTGCGCCTTCGATGTCCCATACAGTCAATTATCCGGGTACTTCATCTCTCAGCATGGCATCGAGGCAAACCCGAAGAAAATCAGGGCTATACTAGCCATGGAGAAGCCCAAGAACCTCAAAGGAGTCCAGCAACTAGCTGGGAGAATCGCGGCGCTCAGCAAGTTCATTAGCCGCATGGGAGAGAAGGCCCTCCCTTTCTATCAGCTACTACGCAAAGCTGACAAATTCAAGTGGACAACCGAGGCGGAAGCGACATTCGAAGACCTCAATCACCTTCTCTCCACATCACCCGTGCTGGTAACACAAAGGGAGAGGGAGCCTCTGCTGCTATACATCGCAGACACGCACCAGGTGGTTAGCACAATCCTCGTGGTCGAGCGACCCGAAGATGGCAAGACCCATGGGGTGCAGCGCCCAATCTACTACATCAGCGAGGTACTGACCCCAACAAAGCAGAGGTATCCCCATTATCAAAAGCTCGCTATGGCGTATTCATGACGGCATGTCGATTGAGCCACTACTTCCAGGAGCACCAGATCGTGGTCGTCAACGACACCCCACTGTCAAACATCCTAAATAACCCCGAAGCTATGGGGCGAGTAGCCCTATGGGGCATCGAGCTGTCTCCTCGAGACATCATCTACGAGCGGTGCACCGCCATCAAGTATCAGTTGCTCCCTGACTTCCTTGTCCATTGGATGGAACTCCAGCTGCCAGACACTCTGGACATGTCCCAGTCTTGGACAATGCACTTCGATGGCTCTAAGCGCGAGGCTGGAGCAGGGGATGGTGTAATACTGGCGTCCCCCCAAGGGGACAATATGAGATATGTCCTTCGGATGAAGTTCCGCGCATCCAACAACGAGGCCGAATATGAGGCACTCATACATGGCATGAGGATGGCCAAGGTGTGCGGCGCCGCATGACTTGTCATCTATGGTGACTCCAACCTCGTCGTCCAACAGACAATGAACAAGTGCGACGCCCACAGCGCCAACATGATCGCATACCGTGCACTCTACAACTCACTCGAAGGGGACTTTGATGGCTGTGAACTTCGACATGTTGGCAGGGAAAACAATGAAAAGGCCGACAAGCTCGCCAACATCAGATCCACCTACGCCCCAGTGCCACCTGGTGTGTTCCTCAAACAAATATGTGTGCCCTCCATCAAGCGTAAATTCCCGAAGGATACAGACGAATCTGTGGAACACTCGAGGGCTGTGCCACCCGAGAAGACCGAGGAGCCCGAAAAGCTCGACACGGAGGTCGAACTAGTAAGCCTCATGCAGGTCATGGCGGTTGAAGAGATGTGGACCCAACCATACCTCCGCTACCTGATAAGCAAGCAGCTGCATGAGGACCTGACAGACGTCCGGTGCATATCTCGTTGATCAAAGGCCTTCACCATCATTAACAGCGAGTTGTACAAAAGCAGCATATCGTGTGCTCCAGCGGTGCGTCACCAATAGCGATGGAAAGAGCATCCTCCTCGACATCCATGAGGGCATCTGCGGCCACCACGCCGCAGCTGCGCCCTTGTTGCCAAAGCTCTACGAGCTGGCTTCTACTGGCCTACGACAATGCGTGATGCAAAGGACATCGTACAGAGATGCAACGCCTACCAAAGGTACGCCAACAAACCACACGCGCCATGATCAGAGCTACGGCCCATCCCAGTGGCATGGCCCTTTGCCCAATGGGGACTCTACATGATCGGCAAACTACCAAAATCCTCACCGGGGGGACACGTCTTCCTCCTGGTGGCAGTCGACAAATTCTCGAAGTGGATCGAGGCCATGCCCATCACCAACCAGTCTGGCGCTGCTGCCGTCGAGTTATTTGAGTCCATTGTCTACAGGTTCGGAGTGCCCCATAGCATCATCACCGACAACGGATCGAACTTCACGTCGAAGGAATTCCGAGGCTTCTGCGCAGACCTCAGGATCAACCTCACTTATGCCTCCATGTCGCATCCACGGACCAATGGGAAAGTCGAAAAGGCCAACGGTCTCTATGGCAATGATATTAAGAAGCGCTTGCTACGCCTACTCGAAAGGCTTGTGGGAGCCTGGGTGGACGAGCTACCCTCCGTTCTCTGGAGCCTACGCACAATGCCAAACAGCTCAACTGGCTACACGCCCTTATTCATGGTGCATGGATCCTAAGCCATGCTACCCGCCGAGGTACGCTACAAGGCCCCGCGGGTGGTCGCATACAGCGAAGCCGAATCATCGGCCACACTCGAAGACGCCGTCGACATGTTGGATGAAGCACGCGACATCACCGCGGCTCGCTCAACGGTGTATCAACAGAGTCTCTGCAACTACCACAGCCGTCGGCTGCGTCCATGGTCCTTCGTCGAAGGAGACCTCATTCCGCGACTCAAGCAGGAAGGGCACCTGAAGCTCGAGTCACCCTGGGAAGGACCCTACGTCGTCACTGAAGTAATCCCAGGTGGCGCCTATCGCCTAAAGGAAGTTGAGTTAGGAGTCGAATACTCCAACCCCTGGAACATCGCAAAACTGCGATGCTTCTACCCCTAGTTGTCTTTTACTTTCAATAAGGCTATCCAGCCAGGCTATTCAGCCGAACAATGTACCTCCTACATTACGATTAATAAAAGCTAAGTTTCTTGGCCCAAAATTTTCTCCCTTATATTATTTATCGCTCAAACACGCTCGGGGGCTATGCCTCACTATACGACTTCATCGATTGACAACAACGAATATAATCTGAGTAGCTGACCACGTCAGGCTAACGAAAAGGACATGCATACTCTATAATCAAACAATGCACTACGTGAAAATACATACACCTTTACAAGTGCATTACAATCCCACTCGAAAATATACAGACTTTACATCGCCTTGTTTTTCATTTACAGGACTCAACCATGCTGGAGCAGAATGTTTATCCGCTCCTCAAACACTTCTACAATATCTTTAGCGTATTGCACAACCGCTGCGTAATGTGGACGCATATCCCATGCCATACCACCCGAAGGAGGAGGCGGCCCAGCTGCTATCTCCGCAAGGTCGACATCACGGTGATGTAGTCAAACAAGCAACAAGGTTGCCTTCATACCTGCCAGTAGATGATGGCACACCATCTCCTTCACATGTCTTGTATCTCAAAACTTTCCAAGCAAGCCCAAGAAGCTGGAGGGTGCAGAGTCTAGGGGAACATTGTGGCCTAGATCGCTGCAAGTGACGACCTTGCCCACTTTAGCACCCGAAGGATGGACGCGATCCTGCACCATCGCAAGGACAACCGCTCGGTCGTGGTCCATCCAGAAGAAGCCGACGGCCTCCAACTCTTGTTGCATCAAGCAATTCATTCGAATTGCAACACGCTCTTTCTCATCCTTCAGAAGAAGATTTACAACTACACAACACAGCAAATAAGGGAACATAAAATCCCTGGCATAGTCGAAGGGACAAAGCATCAGGATAACTTACATTGGAGTTGCTCGCCAACGGATGTTGAGAATGTCCTTTTCCAGGCTTCGGATGCGTTCACGCATAAATGGCAACTACGACGCCTTGCTCAGCAAGGTGTGAGCGCCAAGCATAGGAGAAGGCGTACCCACTGGATCCGCACTCGAAGGACCCTAAGGGTACACAAGCAAATATCAAAATCACAACACTTGGCAACAACAAAAAATGCATTCATATTTACACAATGACACTTGTTTAGCTCAAAAGCGTTACATGTGCAAAAGAGACCGAAACTAGACTAAGCAAGCTATAGAGCCGAAGGACCTAGGCGTCAGCATCCGGAGCAGCTTCGGATCCAGACTATCTAGCCCTAGACACTCGTTGTTGCTCCAGTGAGTAGGTTCCCAGGAGATCGATCAGCTTAGGACCAAAATGCTTACATCGGGAGGCAAAGGAAGCAAAAGCTACCACGGTACCATCCGCCACCATCGGTATCCTGGACGTGACCTACTGCAGATCTAGCTGAGCGCCGTATGCCATCGCCATTGCCAGCCCCATCGCAGTACCAACCTCTTTCTACGTCCGCTTATACTTTGCCGGAGCATCATCTATCAGAGCGTCTGCAAGGGAGTCGACGTCCTCAAGGGAAATGCCCTTCAGATTGATCTCCTTGTTGAAGCGGGCAAGGACCTTCTTGGCCTTGTCGAGCGACTCCACGGCAGAGGTGCAACGATCTTCGATCTCCGCATTAGCGTCCACCAAGGGATCCCTGTAACATTCCAGCATTAGAGCTTAGAAATCAGTTGAACACAGGTGTGTGCATTGCATTCATGCATTAGAAAATCCGGGGAATTTTCGCGCAAAACTAAAAAGCTATAGAGGGATCGGGATCTCTCTTGTTCTAATGGAAACATCAGGACAGGTGCGATGGATTTTGACATGACCTCTATTGTACTTTTGTATTTTAGGGGCAGACAATTCAAATTTGAATATTTAATTGATAGATTTGAATACTAAAAGAATTTGAAATAAAATGATTACAGAAATGATATAAAAAGGATTCTTTATTAATATAGATATATATACATATAGGATTACATTGATCTTTTACAATAAATAAATAAAAGAAAAGTATCAGGAAACAAATATGTAGAAAAAGGATAGGTAATACTGAAATAAATAAAAGAATTCCTTATTACTAGAAAATATATATGACATTGTCTTTACAATTGGATTGCAAAAGAAAAAAGGAAATAAGTAAATTGTATTATTTAAAACAAACAATACAACATTTATTTACAAAGGAAGAATTAATAAATAAATAGTTCATTTATTACAATCACAATAATATAATACAAAAGAATTCTTAACTATAAGATGAATACAGATATTTTAAATGACAATTTTAATAAATGAATAAAAGAAGTGTTCCTAAAGGAAAATATTCACTTCATTAATTTAAATCAATGCTACAATGTTTTCTTACAGAAGAAAAATGAATAAAGATTACAATAGAAATAGTAACTTCAAATAAATGTTGCATTGTCTTATACAAATGAATAAATGAATTACAAAATAATAAAAATTACAGGAAACTAAAATTATATCCCTACTCTAATTCTTCTATCTATCAATTCCCAAACCCTGCAACGAACTTCTGTACCTGCAAGACAAAATAAGAAAAATAAATATAAGATGTGAGGGGGTTAGTTTTGGTTGCTCTTAGTAATTACAGTGAAGTGCACTTCCACTGTTCATCATAGAGCTTAATTAGGATGAGGGGCAAGTTTCACCAAATAGAGGAATTGTTCTTATCAGATATGTAGCCTCAGTCCTACATCATTGGCCATAAGAGGGGCAAGTTTCACCAAATCAGTAAGTGGGGTAAATTTTACCTTGTCTAGTAAATCAGAATAGTCAAAACTAGGAAAATATCATTCCTTTTCACTTGGTCTTATCCACACACAGGAGGCAAGCTCACAGACAGCTCACACAACACATGTAGGTGTGTGTGTTGTCAACACATAAAGACACCAGGAAACTGATAAGGCAACATGCTGCCGTAGCAGTAGAGCAAACACTGCTCTAGTTTCCTCCAAACCATTTCATAACCACATCCACCCAGTTCTATTCACATTAGATGTTCTTCTCAAGAACACACATTCAATTCTTCACCATAGTAAGCAACAACCAATACAACCAACACAGGTCAACCATCCTCGTTTCAATCCTATATTCCTAGCAATCTGGTTGCTTCGATGAGCCATCCAGATGCAGGTCAGGATCAAACAATATCAGGAGGAGGAGAATATCAAAAAGGAGGCCAGTAGTAGATCAGCACCATAAGGAGGGAAGGAAATAGTTCTAGAAGCTTACCAGCAGAAGATCAACAACAGTTTGAGGAGGAGCATGCTAGTAGTAGCCTAAGAAGTAGTTGATCAAGATCTACAACAGGCCATAAGCCAATCATAACCAGCAGGTAAAAATATCATCAGAACTACTCACTAGATTATGCAGCATCTGTCCTTATCTCTTGTATACAGATCTGGAAACACAAGGGAAATAATAACCATCAATTAGTTCCATCTACCCTTCCACTAGATTTTCATTTAGGAGGATTGGATGGAGTATTACTCTCAGGTTTGCAAAGAGATGCTTTGTCAAAATCATCATGGAGTTATTAAAAGCCATATAATAGCATCTATTCTTATTCATATCAATGCCTCAGCCTTTGCATCATTGGCAGGGGCAAAGGCATCAGATTATATATGCCATGGTCATACTACTGTGCACACTCCAAAGGGAGGCACCACAGTAGTAAGATCACAGCAATAAGAGCCACCAAAATTAATTGCACACTTCAAAGCTTATTAAGCAAGCCACTAGGGCAATGAACCACATCATTTGACCAATAGGTCAATAGAGTATTTGCAAGCCAAATAAAGCCATTCTACAAATTATCTTTAATCATCTAGCCTCAAGTCATTCAAGTAAATGATTTTATCATTTTCCTAGACAAGTAGTCTAGGAATCATCTATAAGGCAATCTTATCTGTCCTTATCAAATTTAAGTCTCAGACTATGCATCATAGACCAAGCTGGTGCTTTCTAGTTTAAAACTAGATAATAGCAGATCTACTGATGAGCTACTACAGGGCACATTCCAAATAATGGTAGCACCTCTGTAGCAGTTCTATCCTTTATCAGCTTACAAACACAATAAAGCAACTATCAATAGTCATTTAAATCATTTTCCTAGCCACCTTTGGTTAGGAATCATTCTAAGAGAATATGTACAATAAGGGACCAAGATCATTACTGAACCATAGGTTCAGTTCATCATATAAATAAAAGTTCCACACCTAGAGACAAACATCTGGTTATTCAAACAATAAAAAAACACCACTAAAGTCAGGATCAGCTCAACATACAATTTTCATGTCTGACCAATTTAATGTCCAGCAACCAGGGGAATCACAAAATAATTAAGCCTCAGGTAATCAGATTCCCTAATTACTATTATTAATCAAGTCTGCTATTTAACCACTGACAAGTTAATGCCAGAAGCATTGCCAACAACACCCTAAACCAAAAATTTCAGATTTTAGTGATTTTAATCCATAAGAAAGATATATGTCCTAAGTAAATTAAGAAACATTAAACATTCCCTAGCATTTCATTAGTTATAGGGACCTCGGGAGGTCACAAACAATATACACAATTTCAAGACAGTAAGGAAATAAGAAGAAAAATCCAATATCATAACAATCTGAGCAGTAAAATGATCTAATCATTAAAATCACATGATTAGATGTAGTTTATATATGTTCTTATCAGTTTGAAACACTACAAACCTACTAATATAAAACCTTAAGCCCAACCAACATATACTTTGCTTTATTTAATTTCAAGTTGAGCTCAGATGAATATATTCAATTAAAACAAAAAGGAAACAATCTTCTGGAACCGAAAACAGAAAACAACATCAGGGAGAGATCAATTTGAGCAAGGAAGAAACCAGGGAATCGAATGTGTACCTGACGCCCATGGCGCAACCACCGCAACATGGCGAGGCAGGGCCCGTGATACTGCAATGGCGCGCGCAAGGGGATGACTTCACCGTTACCACACCACATCGGCACTAGGAACCGTGGCATGGGGAGGTCACCAGCGTCAAAACACCATGGTGAACCAGAGTTCAAACCCTAACCCTAGTGAAGGAAGTAGAGCGGCCAAGGAAGGAAGCTGCAGATCAATCTAAGGAAGGTAGGGGAGAAATCCACCACAGCGAAGCCCCGGCGACCAATATCAACAACCACGACGTCGTGCACAGCCGGAATTGGGGGAGCGGCGGCGGCATTGAGCAGAACCGAGAGGGGAACGAGGATGCTAGTGGGGGTGTGGTGTGCGTGGGGGAAGAAAGTGGGTCGGGGTCAAAGTGATCCCGAGCCAGAATTAGTTGGACCAAGTTGGGCCCAGATGGGCCAGTTGGTGAGCCTGGCCCAATTCCAAAGAAAAAAAATAAGAAAATAAGATATTTATCAAATCACTAAATGGCCAAACTACCCCTAAACATAATTTATACCCTAGAAAATATAGAAAAATCCCAAAAATACATTAGATATGACAAAATAACCACAAGAATAATATATACATAAAAAAATTATAATCTTACTTGTTAATATAAATAAAATGTAGATAAATATTAACACCATTAGATCCTAAAAGAAATTTCATAAAATAAGGAAACATCCTAAAAATGAATAAAAATCATTTTTATGTATAAAAATAAATCTAATATTTTATAAAAATAATAACTTATTTTTTTATAAATAAATTTTAAACTAATATTCAAAGACAATTGATCCTTTTTGAAATTTTATAAATATAAAAATAAAATAAAAATCATTTTCAAAGTCTTGAATAAATATATTACACTAGAAAAATACTAAATATATTAGTAGAAAAGTTTTTAATATTTTAAAATAACAAATCCTTATCCATTATATATTTTTTAAAATTCTTTAAGAACATTTTTTTAGTAAGAAATACTTATATTTCTTCAAGAAATATTAATACCCTAAAAATCAAATTACTAAAATTCTAAACCGTAACTAAGATTTATAATAAAACTTAAGTGTAAATTATTAACTTTATAATATATTTTGAAACCTTAAATAAAGATTTAAAACCACAACCTTCAAAATAACTTTATAAGCATTCACTAAAATATAAAGTGAATAATTCCACACCTTAGTTATACCTATCATAAATCTAAAACATGGGAATGATTAAAACATATTACATCTTAAGTTTACTTACCTTTTTAAAAGTTAACTTTAGTTTCAAAGCTTATAAACATCCTGTCTAATAAACTACTTATACTTTTATAGTTAACTTTGGATTATTTCAATTAAGACATAAAGCATCTCAAGTTCAGACTATTCAAACAAGCATAAACAACATCAATCACATTCTATCAATCATATTCTAAAAGCTATCAGGGTTGTTTAAACCTTAGGAAGGAAATCTTTTCTTCAAATGTTATTCCTTTTGCCACTTCAAATAACCATCTTATAATAAGTTCTTCAACTCTTAACAACTCAATCCCAAGGACTTTTATCATAGTCACCACATGACAATTAACCATAATCACATCATTTTATACTTTACTTACATATTTTGGATTGTTAACACTTAGGTTCATTATAAAGATCATTACTTATAAAGTAAAATTTGAAGATAAACCAAGTCTTAAAAGAATCACTTGAATTCACTTCACTCAAAGTATTGGGGATTCAATTTGGGAGTTCTACAAAAATTCATAGCATTACTTATGCATAACTGCATATTGCTTCTTTAAACATTAGTCCTTACCGGACCAATGATGCAGATTTCAGATATTGGATCTTATGTCGTCTCGAAGACCGTGAGTGCATAATATTACAATCACAAAAGGCAAGTTCACACTTGCTCATGTCCTTTGTTTATTTTCTGTAAAGTATTTTACAAATCCAGTGTTGTTATCACCTGCATTTGAAAAAGGTCTTAAAACACTATTTTTGTTAATAATGTGAACTATTGGTTACTGATCTAGGGTGATCAGCTAATCTATTAAATCGGCGGTTGGAATACCCTTTCTCAGAACTATATCACCTAGGACTTAACAACCAATGTCGCCAGTGATTCTTGCGCCGTATATTACGCGTTGACCATGAGATTTGGAATGGGACGGAGAAGTCAGCTGTATCTTCTTCCTCTCGCATGAAGCCGGATGTGCAGGTCATGGCTGTTATCCTCGAAGCGTGCATATTAATTGGTAATTCGTAGAGGATATGCAGCATATGGTGGGAACCCTTATCGTCCCATGATAGTTCTGGCATCTAACGGTTTTTACAAACCATTGCCATAATCCAATATGTGGGCATGGTGTACACTAAGGAGGCATGCGAGGTCGCGAAGGGGGCAGTGATTGGCTTGGATCATCTTCTGGGCCCCACATCATGGAATTGTGGACGGGAATAAGATGCTCGGTTGTGCAACAAGGAGTTGATCTCTCATGGGTAAAGTAACACACCTCTGCAGAGTGTAAGAACTATAACTTGTTACTCCCTATTCTGGGAAGGAGCTGTGAACGCGGCGGGAAAGGAACTCCATGAAAGTTCTGGTAAACCCGTGAAGGCTGACGGACATAGCTTTTTCAAAATAAAAGCAACCTTTGAAGAAATGTTTATGAAAACTTGCATGGCCTACGACCTATGGTCTGTGGCTGTAGATATAGTGCATCAAATACTCCTTTTCTAGTGGACTTGCTGAGTACGCTCGTACTCAAAGTATCTTCTTAACCCTTGCTAGGTTCTAAAGCCAGTACAGACGATGACTACATCAAGCCATGCTCCAGGAATCATCATCAATAGCTAAAGCTCTTCAATGAAGTCAAGAAAGTCAACATATACATCAGCTCAAGTGAAGACGAAGTTGCTGATTAGATAAGAATAGAATCTCTAGCCATAGAACCTATTTTTGTAGTGTATTGCAATAGCAGCAATGCTAGACCATTAGTTAAGATATTAGTCTTAATAGTATTATAATTTTGGAGTTGTTTATTTCTGATTCTTCTTTGTAAGAAGTTTCTTTCTCTCTCTTTAAACTAGAGTGTTCTCTAGATCTTGTGTAAAGAGTTGAGTTGTAACCTATAGTCATGTCTTGGACCTACTGTGTTTTTGTTGTACCACTCTGATGGATGTAATACTAGTGAACGGTCTTTCATTGGTGTTATATCAACAACTATAGTGTACTACATCATGCAGTGGTATGCTGGGTCACCGCAATCCCCATGCTCCAGGGCGTTACGATCAAATGTAACACCAGAAGCATCTATCAGGAAAAGCGGCAAATCTCTCGGATGAGAAAAAGGAAACGCACATGAAGCATGGAACACTCAAAAGGAGAACAAGATGGCTTATCGGATATCGCTTTGGCAGCAGCCATAAGCTTTTTAGCCATGGCTTTCTCCCGTGACGCCGCGACAGCCGCGAGCTACTTCTCACGGTCTTCAGCCTCCTTCTGCTGACGATGGAAGGCCTCTACAGCATCCTTTGCTTTCTTCTCTGCATGGCTGAGACTCTTTTCGAGTGTGTTCAGCTTGCGGAGGGCATAATTGTTCTCATCTACAACATTGGGCAGAGAAAGATAAATACAAGAAAATATTCTATCAACACTTGCAATCGAAGAAGAGGAAAACTATGCACCTTAGAGCTGTTTGAGGTCGCCCTCCAATGAAAGATGCTGCTGGATCAGGCGATTGGCATCACAAACAAAGGGCTGCAAAGAAATCACACCCACCTAGGGCGTGGCCAGGGTGGGACCCACACCCACCTAGGGTGTGGACACCCGGGTGTCCTCCTCCGTCTGTCTTCGATTTTCCGTATCGTTCAGGGGAAAATATGAACTTTGGCTTTTGTCCCGTCCAATTCCGAGAATATTGATTTTTTAGCTTTCTGAAACCAAAAATAGCAGAAAACAAGCAACTAGCACTGTGGCATCTTGTCAATAGGTTAGTTCCATAAAGTGTATAAAAATACCTCAAAGTGTAGACAAAACATAACCAAGTTGATACTAAACAAGCATGGAATATAAAAAATTATAGATACGTTTACGACGTATCATGAGGTGGTACCGTTCAAAAGTGCTTACCACGGTATCTTCGGACGTCCGGCTTACTGGGCGTTCATGGCCCGTCCCTGTTACATCTACAATATGATCAAACTTCCATGTCCAAAGGGCGTAATCACCATCCGGGGAAATCCGAGGAAGGAACGAGAGTGCGATGAAGGATCTGCTGCCTTCGCCGAAGTCGTTCTGCACGCCCAAGAGTACCAGGAGATCAAGAAGACCATCAACCCGCCCGAGATGCCCGCTATGAAGAACGAGGTGCTGAAGCCAAGTTTGTAGTTCAAGGCATCGGAAGAGACGAAGAAAATGTCGCTGAAGGAAGATGATCCCTCTAAGAGGACGAACATAGGGGTAGGCTTAGACCGCGCATAGGAAAGCATGCTCGTCGAGTTCCTCAAAGATAATAGTGATATCTTTGCATGGCAGCCTTCTAACATGACCGAAGTACCTAGGGAACTTGCCGAGCACTCACTTAATGTGTATCCTGACGCTAAAACCGCCAAACAGTCCTTACGACGGTTTGGTGATGAAAAGCGCAAAGCGATAGCCAAGGAATTTGCCCGACTAGAGTTAGCCGGATTCATAACAGAGGTCATCCATACAGATTGGGTGGCAAATCCTTTACTCGTCCCTAAATAGGACACCATTGATTTAAGGATGTTTGTTGATTATACCGCTTTGAACAAGGCATGACCAAAAGTTTCGTTCCCTTTGCCAAGAATCGACCAAGTTATCGACTCAAGGGCAGGGTCGGAACTACTCTGTTTTCTCGACACATATTCCGGATACCACCAAATACTGATGAAAGAGTCGGATCAAATTAAGACGTCTTTCGTCACACCTTTCGTACCTTTTTGCTACAAAACTATGCCTTTTGGCTTAAAGAACGCATGAGCGACATATCAACGTACTATGCAATGTTGCCTTAACGACCAAATCGGACGCAGCGTCCATGTATACATAGATGACATAGCAGTTATGTACAAAAATAAGGAAACTTTAATTTTCGACTTGGAGGAAACATTTTCTAGTCTAAGGAAATTCAATATGATGCTAAATCCGAAGAGAGTGTTTCTTTGGAATTCCAGCCGAAAAATTGTTAGGTTTCATCGTATCTGAGCGAGGCATAGAGGTGAACCGGGAAAAATCAAGGCTATACTCAACATTACCAGGCCGACTCGCCTGAAGGACGTACAACGTCTCACTGGTTGCATTGCAGCAGTGAGTCGGTTTGTCAGCCGGCTCGGCGAAAGAGCCACACCTTTATACAAACTCTTGAAGAAAACCGACAAGTTTGTCTGGACCCAAGAAGCCGAAACTGCCCTGCAAAGTTTGAAAGACCTACTTTCAAACCCACCAGTTCTCGCAGCGCTAGAACCTCAGGAGCCTATGTTACTCTACATTGCAGCAACCAACAAGGTCATAAGTGTGGTAACAGTAGTATAGCGCGAGGAAGAAGGCCACGAGCATAAGGTGCAGCGTCCAACTTATTACCTAAGTGAGGTCCTGACAGAATCAAAACAACGATATACACATCATCAAAAGCTAGCCTATGGAGTGTTCTTGGCATCTAGAAAGCTATGCCACTATTTCCAAGAGCACAAGATCACAGTGGTGAGCACCGCTCCCCTGCAAGATATAATCAATAACCGCGACGCCATAGGACGTGTCGCAAAGTGGGGAATAGAGCTTGTAGCTTTCGACATTGAGTACAAGCCGCGTACAGCAATCAAGTCCCAAATACTTGCCGATTTTGTTGTTGATTGGACAGAGACGGCAGAAAACACAAGTCCTACAGACTCGAAATTTTGGACCCTTCACTTTGACGGATCAAAAGCACGAGGAGGCTCGGGGGCTGGCGTGGTGCTCAAATCACCCCAAGGAGATAAGTTGTTCTATGTGTTGCAAATACACTTCATGGTGACCAACAATATTGCCGAGTATGAAGCATTGCTGCATGGAATATGCATGTCCAAAAACATTGGCATAACAAGACTCATGTGTTATGGAGACTCGTATTTAGTTGCTCAGCAAGTATCCGACATCTGCAATGCAAACAAACGCATGGCAACATACAAACCTATTGTGGATGAACTATCTAAATCGTTCGAGGGTTTTGAGGTTCAATACATCCCTCGAGTAGAAAATGTGGAAGTAGATGCTCTATCAAGGATAGGCTCTACACGGAAACAAGTACCAGAAGGTGCTTTTTAGAGCATTTAAGGGTCCCCTCCATAGTCGGAGTTGATGAGGACTATCCGACGAAATCCGACTCACCTTTAATAGCAGTTCTGGTTGTAATTCCCAGCTGGACAAAACCCTATCTGGATTTCCTAATAGACGGAAAGTTGCCCGAAGACGAAGTCTTGAGCTGGCAGATCGTTCGATGAGCAAAGGCATATACTATAATAAATGGTGATCTCTATAAGTGGAGTGTTTCTGGCATTTTTCAGCGATGTATTTCTTCGAAGAAGGAGTGGAAATCTTGCGAGAAATCCACGAAGGCGAGTGTGGTCACCATGCTACAGCAAGATCCTTAGTGGAAATAGCTTTTTGATACAGATTATTTTGGCTTACATCTAAGGCGGCAAACTGGTCAAAACATGCAGAGGCTGCCAAAAGTACGCCCATCAGGCACACGTTCTGGCTGAACAGCTGCGAACAATCCCTATTATATGGTCGTTTGCGGTCTGGGGGCTTGATATGGTAGGGCCGTTTCACACGGAAAAATGTGGATTTACTCACCTACTAGTGATGGTGGATAAATTTACAAAGTGGATTGAGGCTAAACCCGTAACAAGTTGCGATGGCGCCACAGCCAGAAAGTTCGTTGAGGACATGATCATCCGATTCGGATATCCGCACGGTATAATTACTGACAGCGGGAGCAATTTTTCCATGGGGGAACTTGCTGAATTCTGCGAAGAACAAGGGATCCTACTTGATATTGCATCAGTCGCATATCCACAAGCTAATGGACAAGTTGAAAGAACTAACGTCTTATTTTACAAGGACCCCGACCTCGCCTCGAGGCACCGCTTCGTCGGGCCGTGAGGGCTTGGGCGGAAGAATTACCGTCTGTGATATGGAGCTTATGTACAACTCCTAACAGATCAACCAGCTATACTCCTTTCTTCTTGGTCTATGGTGCATAAGCAGTTCTTCCAAGTGATGTAATTCATAAGTCTCCATGTTGGGGAGGTGACCCTGGATAGGGTCAAGACAGGGGAAGACAAAAGGAGTCTCCCTTGTCATATGCCGAGTTACTATTTATATCGGCCGAGTCATGTAAAAGTCGGCCGACATAAGCACGGCCATGACACCTACGGAAGGAGCAATACCTTATCCGGCCGACATACGAGTTAAGTCGGCCGAGTAAGTCTGAATAACTTGAATGCAGGTGAAGGCCAGCCGAGTTATGCGAGACAAGGCCGAATAACATGAAGCTTGCAGGAGAAGGAGGTGCCTATAGTCAAACCCAAGTCACGGGCTAGGAAGAATCTGAACAGAGCCAAGCACAAAGGACAAGGAGCAGAGCAGCAGAAGGGCAGAAGGAGGTCACGGAGGTGACAGTCATGGAGCCCGAGGCGCGCAGGTGGGGTTCTCTGGAACATTGCCTTCGTTAGAAGGGGGACACGGAAAGAGAGCCGCCGAGTTACCATATTGGGACAAGCATATTCCTCGAATATGCTTGCCATGTCAGCCCTAGAAGGAACCAAGGCACCCCTTTATAAGGGGAGAAGCGGGCTCTTGTAGTAGCTATCTTCTTCCTGCAAACAGCTCGAGGAGCACTTGTAGTCCCAAAGAAGAGAAATAAAGATCTGCATGTTAGCCATTTGAGTGTAGAAATAACTACATCTTCCCTCTCCGAATCCCTCTAGCATCCATTGGCCCCATACTTTAGCCTACCCATGGCATCTGCCATGCCACCACCACGACAGTTGGGGTCCACCGTGGGGCCAGCAGTGGTGCTAGCTAGAGTCAAGATCCGGAGGGGAAACTTCATCCACACCGGCGAGCGCGTCATCTCTGGCTTAGTCCAGAGATTTGATCTCTGTGACTATGTCAGCGATAACGCAGGCAGCTTCAGGAGGAAAGCTCCTCCGCGCAACGGCGTCTTCATCAACTTGGGCACGCACCAGATATACGTCGGCGTCGACACCTCCTGCGTTTATCCTCACCGAGTTATTGATGCAGGAGAACCTCCCCTCAGTGCCACAAACGGTCCGTGTGGAGCACGCCCCGTCGGCAGCGTCGAGGTGATGGTCGCAGCCGGGGCACAGACGACAGCAGCAGGCGCCAGATCAAGCAAGGAATCGGCGGCAGGAGGACAGGTGACCACGAAACAAGAAGCTCCACAGCCCGCCGAGGTAGGTCCGTCAGCAGCCAGATCAGCCGAGGTGCAGGAGAAAACCCCAAAGGCAGCAAGGGTAAGATGGCCACCTCTGGAAAGACTAGAGAATATTCTCCAGGCAACTATAGATAATCTAACCACACCTGTGGCGCCGATACTTGATCCGGCTAATGCTCAGGCAGAGTTGGAAGAGACTAGGCAGAAAGTACTGGTAGAGGCAAAAAAGGTGTCGGCTCCGCGGGAATCCTTGAACAGGACCCTGCAAGAGTATGCTAAGGCAAATAAACTAGATGTTGCCCCTGAGCGGGTAGATGAATTAAGGTTGAGAGGAAAGAACCTCATGAATGATATCAACAAAGAGCATGAGACTCAAAAGGCAGATTCAGTTGATCTAGGCTTGCCGAGGTACAGCACCCTGGCAAAGAACCTAAGGGAGGCAAATGCCGTAGCATTGGAATTGGAAGGATTGACCGGCGAAGCCCGGCAAAAACAGCAAGAAAGAGTGAATGAACTGGTACGCATTGTGAACCAGCAGAATGAAGAAATGCTTAGGGCAGACCCGGCAAGACCGGGAGCCTCGCGTATGGTTCATTCGGTAGGAGCAGCGCCCACACTATCAGTGGCAGCAGCATCCTCACCCGGAAACAACGCGCAAAAAGATAGAGCAGTAACTTCAGGAAAAAGAAATAAGCAAATTGTTCCGTATGATCCAGCAATAGCTGGAAAAGTCAATGAGAATAGAGGCAATGGAAGCCGAGGTAATAGTGGCAAAATAAACCCCGGCCGTGCCAACAAAGGCAACGGAAGCCGAGGTAATGGAGACCTCGGAAGAGGGAATCATGAGAACAATAGCCCGGTGGAAGGAAGGAGGGACCCACCACCCGATCCTCAGCCGAGGTATGAACCTCGGCAAGAGCAAGAAGTGAGACCAGCTCACCATAATCAGGCAAACGAGAGGTACAATGATGGTTACTCAGATATGGAGTATGCAGGGCATGGGAGAAATAACCATTATGGAATGTAGGAGAGAATCATGTACAGAAACTTGCCATCAAATGATGCAAGATTAAAACTAGACAGGTTGTACCGGTCCGAGTTATTAGAGGAGCAGGGTCCGCCTGGTCCGGCATGTTTTGGACCTCGGATCATGGGAGAGCCGCCAGTGCCAAACTTTCAGCTGGCAAGGGGCACGAAAACATACAATGGGAGCACCAAACCACAGGATTGGTTGATTGACTATGCCACTGCAGTAAAAATAGCTAGCAGAAACTTGCGATGAGCGGTAAGATATGTCCCGCAAATGCTGGAAGGACCAGCCAGAGTATGGCTGAATAATCAGCCAGCGGGCAGTATCAACTGTTGGCTAGATTTTGAAGAGATGTTTGTCAGCAACTTCACCAGTACTTACAAAATACCAAACAGGTCACAGCAGCTTGCTATGTGCAAGCAGAGGCCGAATGAAACAGATAGATAATTCTTGACTCGGTGGTGTAACCTTAGGAACTCATGTGAGGGAGTTATAGAATCTCAAGTGATAGCTTGGTTTGCTCAAGGATGTCGATCCGCCAGTGTATTATGGCAGAGACTGCAAAGAGATATGCCGACCACTTTGGCAGAAACCATCAGGATAGCGGATTCGTATGCATTGGGCGATCCGACACAACCAGAACTAATGACGACAGAGCATCGGGAGCATCAAGATCAATATGCAAGAGATGCAGCCGGATCATCGAGGCGCAACGAGTTCAGAGGTAGAAGAAGAGAGGAAAGACCGGATTACAGATATGCCTCCAATCAAGTGGCAGCGGTGGTGCAAGATCAGCCGAGTCACGAAAACAGTCAGCGGCAGAAAAATGGTCCTCAGCAATGGATGCCAAGGAATGAAGGGAAGAGACAGTGGACACCGGAACAGAAGAAGCAGTGACAGGAAAGGCCGAAGTACACGTTTGAATCCATGTTGGACCAGATGTGTAAGTTTCACACTCCAAACCCGGCCAAGCCGGCTAATCATACATCTCGGCAATGCGCCTGGATGAAAAATGCAATGGGGAACCCGACGGGCATGCAAGCATCTTCTCATCAAGCGCATCAGCAGCAGCAGCCGCAGTTGAGTAGGGAGAATGCACAACAGTTAATGTTACCCCCTCCTCCTCCGAGGTATGATAACTCGGACCGGAGGGATGCAGTGCATCAAGTGATAAATCAAGGTCAGGATGGAAGGACAAACCCCGGAAATAATGGACGTAATGATTACAGGGACCATCATCAATCATATTGCGTGTTCACAACAGAACAGCAAGACAGGCAAAGTGTACAGCGCCGACATATGGAAGTAAATGCAGTTATGCTAGCGGTACCAAGATATGTACCTTGGTCAAATCATTGGAGCATAAAAGATCACCCGAAAATAATGCCCAATCCAGGGTCGTACGCACTCGTACTAGATCCGACATTTGTCGGACCCAACATTAATGTCAAATTCTCAAAAGTACTCATTGACAATGGGAGCAGTATCAATATCATGTACAAAGATACGATGCATAAACTCGGAATAGCGCAGAATATGATCCAATCCACAAGAACCACGTTCCATGGAATAGTGCCGGGACTTTCATGCGAACCCATTGGAAAGGTCCGAGTAGATGTATTATTCGGCACAAGGGAGAATTGCAGAGCGGAAAATCTGGAGTTTGAATTAGTGGACCTAGAGAGTTGCTATCATGCTTTACTCGGACGGCCGACATTGGCCAAATTCATGAGCAGCTGCCACATCACCTACTTGAAAATGAATTTACCCGGACCACAAGGGGTGATAACAGTAACAGGAGATTACAGGAAGTCGATGGAATGTGCTTCGGTCGGGTCAAACCTGGCCGAGTCATTGGTGATTGCAAGAGAAAAAAAGGAGAATTCAGGAGGTAGCAGCTCTCGCTCAGTCGGCACAGCTGAATATGCCAGCATTAGCCAACCCACATGGAAGTGTTTCTTTCTAGCCGACTAAAGAAACAAAAAAGGTCCAGATTGATGAGCAGTTCCCAGAGCGCACCATCACGATTGGTGCCGGCCTAGATGCCAAATAGGAAGGCGAGCTCACCAACTTCCTCCGTGAGAATCGGGATATCTCTGCATGGTCAACTCAAGACCTGCAAGGTGTGCCGAGGGAGTTGGCTGAGCACTCTTTGCATGTAAGACCAGGAGCAAGGCCGGTGAAGCAACCTCTCCGCCGCTTCGCCGAAGACAGGAGAAAAATAATAGGGGATGAGATAGCTCGGCTCCTTGCGGCCGGGTTCATCATGGAAGTGCTTCATCCAGATTGGTTATCAAATCCGGTATTAGTAGAAAAGAAAAAGGATGACCCAAATGTAGCTATCGTATGGCAAATGTGTATCGATTACACGAACTTGAACAAGGCGTGTCCCAAAGATCCTTTTCCCTTACCTATGATAGACCAAGTCATTGATTCGACCGCTGGTTGTGAGCTGTTGTCATTTGTAGACGCGTATTCTGGTTTCCACCAAATACCATTAAATCTGGCATATCAAATAAAGACTGCGTTTATTACCCTGTACGGGGCTTATTACTATCGCACCATGCCATTCGGCCTGCGTAATGCAGGAGCAACTTACCAGAGATGCATGCAAAAGTGTCTACATGACCAAATAGGAAAAAATGTACAAGTATATGTAGACGATGTGGTTATAAAAACCAAAGAGAGCAAAACACTCCTGGACGATATTCGGCTGACGTTCGCAAACCTGAGAAGGTTTCGAATGAAGCTTAACCCGGAAAAATGTACCTTCGGTGTACCGGTTGGGAAATTACTCGGTTTTCTCATATCCAGCCGAGGTATAGAAGCAAATCCAACTAAAATACGAGCAGTTGAAAGAATGGAATTGCCGAGGTGTTTAAATGACGTACAAAAATTCACGGGCTGCCTGGCATCGCTTAGTAGATTGGTATGTCGGCTGGGGGAAAAGGCATTACCTCTATATCAACTGATGAAAAAGTCTGATAAGTTCATTTGGACACCGCAAGCAGATAATGTGTTTCATGAACTAAAAAAGATGTTGGTCACAGCACCAATCGTGGCCTCTCCACTGTCAAAAGAGCCTATGTTACTTTATGTAGCTTCCACTAACAGAGTGGTAAGTGTGGTGGTTGTCGTGGAACGGAATGAAGGTGACAAATCAATACAAAGGCCGATATATTACCTAAGCGAGGTACTATCGGCCTCAAAACAGAACTACCCGCACTACCAGAAGATGGCCTATGGAGTATACATGTCGGCGAAAAAACTTAAGCATTACTTCGAAGAGCATCCGATCAAAGTGATTTGTGAAGCGCCCATAGCCGAGATATTGAGCAACAAAGACGCAAGTGGCCGAATAGCAAAATGTGAAGGGAATATGCCCGAGAGGCAATAATAAAGTGGTTATTATCGTATTCCTTATTTATGATAAATGTTTATTTTGCATGCTATAATTGTATTAATACGGAAACGTTAATACATGTGTGTTTAATAAACAAAAAGGAAGTTCCTAGTTATGCCTCTCTTATAAACTAGCTCGTTGATTAACATGATGATCAAAGTTTCCTGATCATGGACATTGGATGTTGTTAATAACGAGGTCACAACATTAGTGTAATGATGTGATGAACATTCATCCAAAGTATAGCATTACGATCAAAGTCATTGATTTTATATTGCTATAACAACTTACAAAGTGATCCTAATCCTTAGACCATGAGATCATGTCAATCACTAACACCAGAAGAGTTTCTCGATGACATCAAACGTCACACTGTAACTGGGTGATTATAAAGATGGCTTCAGAACTACTAAAGTGTTATGTTGAGACCCATGGATCGAGAGTGGAATTTGTTCATCCCGATGACGGATAGATATGCTCTGGGCCCTCTCGGTGATATCACATTGATTAGCTTGCAAGCAAGTGATTTGATCACTAGAATGTTATATCACGGGAACGAGAAAAGAGTGCATGTCGGTAACGAGATCAAACTAGGTATGGAGATACCGATGATCGAATATCGGACATGTAATATATCGTGAAACAAAGGGATTACGATACTAGCGTAAAAGGTCCACACGATCACAGAAGTCATCGTTGAATGTGTGGGAGTCAGTATGGATCTCTAGGTCCCGCTACTGATTATTGATCGGAGAAGGGTCTCGATCATGTCCGCATTATTCGCGAACCGTAGGGTGACACACTTAAGGGATACCGACACCATTCGGAGCAAATGATATGCCAGAAAAAGAAAAAGGAAAGCGCAGGAATTTATTTCACTAGACACCGAAACTGTTTCGGTTGAAATTGCCGAAACTGGTTCTGCATGTGAAATTGAAATGTTGTAAGGGGTTTTATGTGAATGTTTGTTAATTAAAGTAATTAACAAAATTCTGAATAAATAAATAAAAGAGTTTTATTTAAATGAGAGATTGCATTAAATTTGGTGGAAATTTAATGCATGTGAGTGGATTTTTGAGTGGAGGCTTTCTAATGGGAGTGGAGGCTTTTCATTTTGAGTGGGAGCTCCACCCACATGAATGTGGAAGAGGTGGGGGCAGCCCCATGGCTGGGCGCCATGCCCCTTGGGTGCCCCCCTCTCCCCTATAAAAGGCCCCCCTCTCCTCCTCTCAAAGCACACCTCCTCACGAAGGATATCTCTCCCTCCTTTAGAATTTCCCCATGGTCTCGGATCAGCGAGATACATGTTCCCGGTGGCTTTTTCTGGAAGGATTTGTTGCTTCCGCTGCTTCGCTGGAGCGAGGGCGCAGAGGTTGTCGGGGTACCCGTACGTGTGTGCGATCACGGATGCACCACTGCTTTGAGGTGCTGGACTTGATCGTGCTGGACCAGATGGACTTCATCACGATCTTGAGATCGGCAAGCGTTCGTCTACATCATCCACGAGTACAACCTCGTTAACTCTATTCGGTCTTCAAGGGTATGTATTCTATGGATGTATATCCACCCGTTGCTTGTATCTAGTAGATAGATCTTGGTACATAGATGTTCCCATCGTAGGAAATTTTTTGTTTTCTATGTTGCGAACCCTACAGTGGTATCAGAGCCGGATCTATGCGTAGATGCTTTGCACGGGTAGTACACATATGAGTATGTGGGCAATGATGATCATTTTATTGCTTCTTAGTTGTACTTTGGATATTGGTGGCATAGTGGGATGAAGCGGCCCGGACAAACTTTACATGTCCACGCACATGAGACCTGTTCCACGCTTGACATGCAACTAGTTTGCATAAGTGGCTAGCGGGTGTCTGTCTCTCCTACTATAGTCAATATCTAATTTGCAACGAGTTGTCAACAATTTTGTTATCCTCGTTGTGGTTCATGTTCGTAGGTAAGAACGGTTCTATCTTCGAAAGCCCTAAGCCACGTAAAACTTGCAATGGATAAATTAGAGGCGTCTAGTTTAGATTGTTGCTGGGCTAGTGTTATGATATGGTGATGTTGTAAGTAGAAGTATGAGATGATGCTCTTACAACACACATAGTATGTAAGTTCCATAGACCTTGGCCTTACACATAAAGGTATGATAGAGATCATACCACGGTGCACATGATGGAGATCATATGTGGGAACTATATCATTTCACTTATTAACATGTGATGTTTGATTGCATCTTATATTGCTTGTTTGGCATTTTATTAGCATAATAAGATGATCCCTCATTTAGATATCAAGCTAAAAATGTGTTCTTCCTTAAGTATGCACCGACAATGTTTCGTCGCTTCAAGACATCACGTGATTATCGGGTGTACTTGAATCCATGAGCATATCTCGGGTGTAAGACAGTTACACACACGAATACTAAGGTTCTTACTTGGCGAGCCTAACATGTACAGACATGGCCTCGGAACACGGACCGAAAGGTTAAGCATGAGTCATATAGTAGATATGATGCCCATTTGATGCTCGCCTTTGAAGCTACACCGACTCACGTGATGATCAGACTTGGTGTAGTGGATTTGGTTCATGTAATCACCAAAAAGACACGAGGGATGTCGTTTTTGAGTGGGAGTTCATTTCTAATTTGGATTAGTAGAACTCAATTTATCATAAATTAAATCAAAGTGAATTTGCATAATTTGTTGTAGTCATTGGCATTCGTTCACCACCTTATGCATAGTTGTAATTGAGATAATAGAACTATAGAATTCTGGATATATACTTTACAAACTGGTATCGTATTGTGTTGAGTGTCAATCTAAAGTTTAAAGTCCTATTGCAAACTTTCAGCAAAATTCTATTTACTCTGTGAAATTTAATAATTGGTATTAAATCGAGAGTAACAATTCCAGTGTTAGTATCTTAAGTATCATGTTTGCCTCTATGATTCTTGATTGTTTTAATATCAAGTTTATATAGGAGCTGAAAGAATTGTTTCAGAAACCATCATGTGTGACAGATATAACGATATCTAAAACAATATTTTGGTTGCAATATGATAGAGTATAATATATGTTCTCATATTGGATGAGAATTTACGAAGGTTGGAGATGCTAGACATCCTAATCATCCAAAAAGGTTTTGGAAAGTAATGTTATACTCACGATTCACCTTTATAAGCTACAGTAGCTTGATCATGAAAGTCGTCATGATCAGGATGAATAGAAGATGTATGTAAAGTGTTTACTACACTAAAAGATTACTAAAGAATGGATTTTGAAAGAATACCGATCATTTTGATGATGGTGATCTACTTCAAAGTGCAAGTCCAAAGGTATTATTATTTGAATATACACGCTTTGGACTATGTGTCATGTATATGGCGCTACTTTTGATGTTGATAGATTCTTTTAAAAAGGAAAAGGAAATGCTGAAAGAGAATCTATAAAATATATTTGGCAGAAAAGAAAAGATTGGAAATATCCAATTTAGGTATATAGATGATATACAGGTTATGGTTGTATTATTTGCTTGTTAAACAATGTAGTTCTTGGGTATTGGATACCGAATTGGTTGGTATGAAATTTCATACAGAACAACGCAATTCATGAACCACAATGGCCTAAGTAACCAGCAAGAGAATATGTGATGATGTTCATCAAAAAAAAACCGTTGTTTGTATTTCTCGTTGACATCAAAGCTTGAATTCAAGATCTGTTTTAATAATTGTTATTTAAATCAGGTATTATGAGAACAAAGGTTGTTCAAATAATTACCATATTCCATATTAGATGGATTATTTACAAATCTAGTTGGAGAAATCACATCCATAAAGCTAATGCTAAAATGTCGCAAGACAAATGATTCGAAGATCGCTTACGAAGTGACATCGCTGTTTAAATTATATTGGAAATAAAACATGAAGAAACTCCATTTTCATGGATTTTTGGAGTCTTTGATTTGATCAAGTGACGCTTGTGAGACTTTCCTCGGGATAATTAAAACTTTGTTCAAAGGCCAAAAAAGAACGAACGACTAAAATATTGGAATTTATACATATCGATGTATGTAGTCCATTATGTATAGTCGTAAGCGATGGATTTCAACTTCATATGCTTTCTTCGGAAATTTGAGTGAATATTCACTTAATGAGAAAGAAGTATGAAATATTTGAAAAACGTTTCAAAGACTTTCAAGATGAAGTGGAAAATCATTGTAACAAGAAAATAAATGGTTTATGATTTTATCATAAGGGATTTGTTTGAGTTACAAGTGTAACAAGAAAATAAATGAATTATGATTTTATCATAAAGGGATTTATTTGAGTTGCAAGTTTAGCAAAACACCTAGATTTACATATCCCAAAACACCATAGGAATATGGAGTGTTTGAGATTTGTAATGAAACCTTGTTTGACATGGTTGGATCAAAGGTGTTATTTATAAAACTTCCATTATGTTTTAAAAGGATTAAAGCTTTAGAGACTACCGCTTTTACACTGAAAAGAGCTCCAAATTGATCCGTTGAAATGACACCATGGAAGTTATGGTTTGGGGTAAAACCCAAGTTGTCATTTCTTAAATTTTGGTATGCTAAACATAAGTAAGATGTTTACAACCGAAGTCGGATGAGCATGTCTTTGTAGGTTATTTCGAATAACAATTGGTTATTCCTCCATAACACCAAGGACAAAAAGGTTTGTTGCTTGAAATATGAAGTTTCTTGAAGAAGGAATTTTTCGTAAAAGTTAAGTGGGAGGACAATAGAACTTTGATAAGATTAACGAACCTTAGCTATATGTGATGAGTTGCGCAGCACCGGAAATCGTTCCGAAGGCTGCCATAATGCTCATAGCTTATGTGCCTCAAAGGTTGTGGTCACGGAGATCTAAGTTCCTATTGAACCAAGAAGGTCGGATAAATAATCAAATGATTGAGATTTGAGAGTAAATCATTATTGTTTGACAATGATGAACCGACTACATGCAAAGAAGCGATGATGGGCCCTGACTCCGTCAAATGGCTTGAATCCATAAAATCCATGATAGTTCCATACACGAGAAATCAAGTTTTGAACTTGGAAGACCCTCCGGAAAGGTGTAAAAACCTATCGGTCGTATTTGGATCTATAAAGAAACAGACATGGATGTTTCACATCTATGAAATAGTCGACATGTCGTAAAGTATTTTATGACAATGTTCAAGGAGTTGACTATGACAAGATTTGATCTTTCATAGCGATATTTAGTCTGGACGGATTAAAGTAGCAACCACTACATATAATTTGGTATATGGTAGATGAATAAACAAAACAAAGTTATTCTAATAGAATGGTTACCTAGGACGTGTACATGACACGGTCCAAAGGGTTTTGTTAATTCAAAGGATGCTAAAAAAGAGCATGCAAACTTCAATGGTTGAAGTAAGCATCGCGGAGTTGGAATCTTCACCATGATGAAAAAGGAGTTTTTCATCAGGAGACGATGAAGATGCTTGCATTTGCAAGAAATTAAGTGGGAGCGCTGAGATATATTTCTAATACATTTGATTAGAAATGATGTAATTTTTATTGACAAAGGTTAAGAATTTCATTTCGATGAAATACTTAGGCAAAACCCGAATATTTAGCATGAATGTCTATAGTGGATAGACTGTGACACTAATATGGTTGTGCCAAACGTACATATATGAGATATTGAAGGAGTTCAATATAGAAACAACAAGAAAAGGTTCTTGTCGCATGGAAAAGGAATTGAATCAAGATTCAAGCGTATCGACACTTGATAAGTGAAACAAGATTCAAGTGCGTTGACACTTGATGAGTGAAATCACGAGAATGTTTTGATCAATCATACCATGATATGTACACATCCAGATATGTCCTATGCTCTAAGTGTTATGAGCATATACCAGAATGAATCATAAAATGATCATTGTACTATAGTAAGGATATTCTTATGATCTTTTGGAAGAACTAAGAATATATTTGTGTAGAAGTGACAAACAATTACAAATAGTTCATTGTAACGCGTTACATTGATACTAGTTTTGTCACAAGTTACAAATTAAGTTTATCTCAATTTAAACTATGAGTAGCACAATGAAATGGAAAGAAAGTTTCCATGATGGATTTGGAAGAATTCCAAAGTTAAGACATTGTGACGAATACTACAACAAAAGGCTAAGTATATGACTGCTATAGTAGCAGCAAAGGAGGGAATTTGTGTCAAGTAGTTTGTTATCAAACTAAGGTGTTGTTCGCAACGGGCTAACACTAAAGACATATTGTACGACAATAGTATTGACATGGTTTAACCCCAAGGAACTAAAGGTCTCACCAAAAGACCAAATTTATACAATGCCATCTCATTGGAGAATGAGTGATGCGTGAAGACGCAAAGACATGCAAATACACACGGACCTGAAAGTGTCAGATCCATAGATTATGTTAACCACTTGCAGTTGCGTATATGGAACACCAGAAAGCCATATGTGTTCAATACGCAAAGTTTTCAAACTAGATTATTGTCTCTAGTGCAAGTGGGAGACTGAAGGGAATATGCCCGATAGGCAATAATAAAGTGGTTATTATCGTATTCCTTATTTATGATAAATGTTTATTTTGCATGCTATAATTGTATTAATATGGAAACGTTAATACATGTGTGTTTAATAAACAAAAAGGAAGTTCCTAGTTATGCCTCTCTTATAAACTAGCTCGTTGATTAACATGATGATCAAAGTTTCCTGATCATGGACATTGGATGTTGTTAATAACGAGGTCACAACATTAGTGTAATGATGTGATGAACATTCATCCGAAGTATAGCATTACGATCAAAGTCATTGAGTTTATATTGCTATAACAACTTACAAAGTGATCCTAATCCTTATACCATGAGATCATGTCAATCACTAACACCGGAAGAGTTTCTCGATGACATCAAACGTCACACCGTAACTGGGTGATTATAAAGATGGCTTCAGAACTACTAAAGTGTTATGTTGAGACCCATGGATCGAGAGTGGAATTTGTTCATCCCGATGACGGATAGATATGCTCTGGGCCCTCTTGGTGATATCACATTGATTAGCTTGCAAGCAAGTGATTTGATCACTAGAATGTTATATCACGGGAACGAGAAAAGAGTGCATGTCGGTAACGAGATCAAACTAGGTATAGATATACCGATGATCGAATCTTGGACATGTAATATATCGTGAAACAAAGGGATTAAGATACTAGCGTAAAAGTTTCACACGATCACAGAAGTCATCGTTGAATGTGTGGGAGTCAGTATGGATCTCTAGGTCCCGCTACTCATTATTGATCGGAGAAGGGTCTCGATCATGTCCGCATTATTCGCGAACCGTAGGGTGACTCACTTAAGGGATACCCACACCATTCGGAGCAAATGATATGCCAGAAAAAGAAAAAGGAAAGCGCAGGAATTTATTTCACTAGACACCGAAACTGTTTCGGTTGAAATTGCTGAAACTGGTTCTGCATGTGAAATTGAAATGTTGTAAGGGGTTTTATGTGAATGTTTGTTAATTAAAGTAATTAAAAAAATTCTGAATAAATAAATAAAAGAGTTTTATTTAAATGAGAGCTTGCATTAAATTTGGTGGAAATTTAATGCATGTGAGTGGATTTTTGAGTGGAGGTATTTTAATGGGAGTGGAGGCTTTTCATTTTGAGTGGGAGCTCCACCCACATGAATGTGGAATAGGTGGGGGCAGCCCCATGGCTGGGCGCCATGCCCCTTGGGTGCCCCCCCTCTCCCCTATAAAAGGCCCCCTCTCCTCCTCTCAAAGCACACCTCCTCGCGAAGGATCTCTCTTCCCCCTTTAGAATTTCCCCATGGTCTCGGATCAGCGAGATACATGTTCCCGGTGGCTTTTTCTGGAAGGATTTGTTGCTTCCGCTGCTTCGCTGGAGCGAGGGCACGGAGGTTGTCGGGGTACCCGTACGTGTGTGCGATCACGGATGCACCACTGCTTTGAGGTGCTGGACTTGATCGTGCTGGACCGGCTGGATTAGATGGACTTCATCACGATCTTGAGATCGGCAAGCGTTCGTCTATATCATCCACGAGTACAACCTCGTTAATGCTAGTCGGTCTTTGAGGGTATGTATTCTATGGATGTATATCCACCCGTTGCTTGTATCTAGTAGATAGATGTTGGTACATAGATGTTCCCATCGTAGGAATTTTTTTGGTTTCTATGCTGCGAACGCTACAAAATGGGCAATCGAGTTATCACCTTATGCTTCGCAATTCGATAGGCGAGATGCAATCAAATCTCAGGCAGTGGCCAACTTCTTTGTGGATTGGGCCGAGGTACAATATGAACCACCCTTACCAGATCCAAATTATTGGATAATGCACTTCGACGGATCCAAGCTGAGAAATGGCTTGGGGGCAGGGATAGTATTAACCTCACCGAAAAAAGATCAGCTGAAATATGTGCTGCAAATACATTTCGCCGCATCAAATAATGTAGCCGAGTATGAAGCACTCGTTCATGGGTTAAAAGTGGCAAAGGAAATTGGTATACGTCGGATCCTATGTTACGGGGATTCAGACTTAGTAGTACAGCAAGTATCAGGCCATTGGGACACCCTAGATGCGAATATGGCACTATATAGATTCCATGTGCAAAAAATCAGTGGATACTTCGACGGATGCGAGTTTCATCATATACCTCGGGCAGAAAATGACGCTGCAGACACATTGTCAATACTCGGATCAACTAGGCAGTCAATTCCCCCAGGTATCGCCCTAGAGCACCTAAGAAAACCATCGATCATACCATCACCAGAGTCCGAGTCAATTCATATCTTGGCAGAATTGAAAGAGGGAAGTGTGCCAATGGAAATCGACAAAGAGTGCAACCCAGGCTCTCTGAAAGTGAACCTGGCCATCGCACAAACAAATACAGAAAAATCCGAAGTTGTTATGTCGGCAGAAAACATGGAAATCGACAGTGAAATTGTCCCAGAGAAAATCACGCCGACATGGGCGCAACCCATATTCTCCTTCCTCAAGGATGCAATCTTGCCGAGTAATGAGGTACTGGCTAGACAGACAATAAGAAGAGCAAAAGCTTACACAATCATAACCAATGAGTTGTATAAGAGAAGCGTCACAAGCATGCTGCAAAGATGTGTTGACTCGGCAGAAGGCCAGGAAATACTCCTGGATATACATCAGGGAGAATGCAGGCATCACGCATCGTCCAGAGCGTTAGTAGCCAAAGCATTCAGGCATGGATTTTATTGGCCGACGACGTTAAAGGAGGCAAAAGAGCTAGTAGATAAATGTAACGGTTGCCAGAGATACGCTAGAAAGATACATATGCCATCATCTGAATTAAAGACAATACCAATAACTTGTCCATTCTCTGTATGGTGCTTGGATATGGTAGGCCCGTTCAAGCCAACCCAAGGCGGAATGACTCACATTCTAGTCATGGTGGATAAATTCACAAAGTGGATCGAGGTAAAACCTATAAGAAAATGTGATGGACAAACAGCAGTTGATTCCTCAAAGATATTATCTTGAGATATGGTTATACACACAGTGTTATTACAGACAACAGCACAAATTTTGCTGAAGGAGCCTTTGCTGGGTTCTGCCAAGAAAATCACATAAGACTAGATGTTGCCTCGGTGGCTCACCCGGCATCAAACGGGCAAGTAGAAAGATCAAATGGACTGGTATTGTCCAGAATAAAACCCCGGCTCGTCGAACCTCTGCAAAGGTCGGCAGGATGTTGGATCGAGGAACTGCCAGCAGTACTGTGGAGCCTCAGAACTACACCAAACAGGTCAATAGGATATACCCCATTTTTTCTGGTATACGGGGCAGAAGCTGTGCTTCCAGCCGACATAATGCATGATTCGCCACGAGTGACCCAGTACACGACTGCCGAGGTAAATGAGGTAGCTCGGCAAGACGACGTCGATTTACTAGAAGAGGCCAGGGAATTGGCACTATCAAGATCAGCTATTTATCAGCAAGATCTATGATGATATCACAGCAAGAAAGTCAATCCAAGAGTCTTTAAGGAAGGAGATTTGGTTCTTCGGCTAGTGCAGCGCACAGCCGGCATGCACAAACTATCACCCCCATGGGAAGGACCATTCATCGTGAGTAAAGCATTGCACAACGATGCATATTACCAAATGGATGCTCAGTCACCAGAAAAGAACAAGGCAAACAAAGCCGGCGACGAATCAAAAAGACCGTGGAACGTAGCTTTACTTCGCCCATTCTACACTTAGGAGCCATATATGGTACATCATAATGTGACGCGTCAAGTCGGAGTATCAAGCGTGTATTGAACCTCGGCACCTCGAGCAACGACTCGAGGATTGCACAATGTTGTCTGTGTTTTTTAGGACCATGTAGTAAACCTCGGCACCTCGAGCAATGACTCGGGGACTGCTCTATGTTATTTCTTATTTTGAATTATGTGTTAAACCTCGGCACCTCGAGTAGTGACTCGGGGACTGTACCATGTTATTTCTTACTCCTGAGTTATGTGTTAAGTTTCAAGACCTCGAGCAGGGACTCGGGGACTGCGCCATATTATCCCTTATCTCGGATTATGCATTAAAACCTCGATACCTTGAGCACTGACTCGGGGACTGCCCCGTGATTGTTTCTTGTTCATAAAACACCTATTAAACTTCGGCACCTTGAGCAATGACTCGGGGACTACCCCGTAGTATTCTCTGCATTAACCCATGAAATGTATTTCGGCAACCCAGTTCGTAACTCGGGGACTGCCGCATGGTCCAAGGAAATTCTTTGAGCACGCGCAAGAACTCGATAACCCAAGTGATAACTCGGGGACTAATTCGTATAACAAACTGTTTATCGCCAGACACATAAAAGTTCCATAGCTCAACAAATAAAGATCTCTAAGGACAATGCAAAAAAGAACAACAGCCCCAGCAAATCGAAGTATGATACGGGATGCAATTTATTGTAGCGCCTTATCAGATGTGGGCTTCGGGCTTTGTATCTCAGGTAGAAGTTGAAAACACAACAGCTACACTGTCGAGTTTATAAAGGGCAGGAAAGATATATGCTGAACTAAGGTCAGCCACGTGGAGAAGTACAATCCGAATCTACGAAATCAAAGGTCTCCAAAACAAAGATATAAAGCAATGAGATCCATTTAAACAAAGTAATAATGATTACCATCACCCATGCCTTAGCGGCAAAAGGCAAAAAGGTTCGCATCACACCAAAAGCCAGACAATTGTTCCATAGACATCATACGCCCGGCATACTGGGGACTGAAAATAACTTAAGAGGTTTTTTCAACATAAACAACGAAAAGGGCCAGAGCACCCTTAAGGGGCAGCAACATGATCAGGGGCATCAGAAATGGCTATCTCGAATGATGGCGGCGCGACCTCGGTCTCCTGTGCAGGGGCATTTTCAGGAATTGGGCGCTCCGAGGTAGATGGCGCCTCGGCCGAAGTTACTTCGCCTTCAACAGAAACGATAGTAGCCTCGAGGGAAATCATGGGCTACTGAGAAACATTAGTTTGAGCTTGAGAGTGCCCAGTCCCTTTGGAAGATGATCGCACGTCGTCATCCTCATCCGAGCTTGCATTGGAATCACGGGAGTTGTCCGAGTCACCCTCTGCCTCATCCTAGTCGGCCGAATCATCATCAGAGGCATCTTCAATCTCGACGTCATCCGCTGGATTGGGAAGGAAACTCGGCCCTTCAATCCAATTATGCACATCAGCATACTCAACAAGCTGGAAGGCACGAGCTTGGCGGCGAGCGATGAATTCTGGATCCTCAACCCAACGAGAGCTAGTGCGCAAGTTTATCAAAGTGTCGAGCGAAATGTCCTCGTACCAAGACAGAACGGCTGTAAGTGCCATGTCAGCACCAGCCCTCCCAGCAGATTCCCTCCAGAGATTTAACTGGGTCTCGGATGCCATTAATCTCTCCACAAGTATTTTGACCTCGTCAATATCAGGAGTTCCAGAAGTATTCGGCCAGAGAACATGGTAGGCCCGAATGGCTGCTTGCACCAAATCCCTGCCCATAATCTTCATCGGCCCAATAGCAGCGCCAACGACAATCAAGAAGTCTTCCATTGAATATTCCGGACTCGAATTTGCGGGGACACCTCGGCGCTGACGAGCGGAAATCACTGCTTTAGAGCTCACGGGTCTAGCTTCCGGAAAATGATCTACGTGAAATGAAAATACATCAGTTAAAAGTAAGAGAGAGAAGAAGATAACTAGGCCATAGTCGAAAACTTACGATGAATATAACTCAGCATTTTCTGGAGATCCTGGGTCCAGTCGGCCTTATTTTTCTCAAAGCGAGTGATTTCTTCGCTCATCATCCGATTCTTCAGCTCGGCAGCATCGAGGAGTTCTTTGTCTTTCTGCAGTTGCAGGCTTAGTCGATTCTTCTCTTCAGAGAACTCCTGATCAACCTTTTCCAATTCGGATTTCTGCGAGAGTTTGAGAGACTCAACCTCGGCACGTAACCGGGTTATTTCGTCATCCTTTTCTTTAAGCTGCGTCGAATGAGTGGCGGCTTGTTCTAAAAAATGCAGCATCATTTCAGACATGGATATGCATTCTTGATGCAACGCTGCAAGTGTTTGTAACTCGGCTATACCAAAGCCAGAAGGTTATAAGAAATCTGGGATAAGTCTCGAACGAAAATCAATAGAGGGGAAGAATAACTAACCTTCCAGAGCTTTGACCTTCTTGTTAAGGCGGATATTAAGATTATTGATATTACCTGCTTACCAGCAAAAAAATGGGTTAGCACCACAAGTCAAAAAATATTAAGAACTTAAGGAACAATACAAAGATTTGTTAAGTTACCAGTTTTCTTCACCACGGGGAGAACTTTCTCATATTTCTCTTCCAATTTCTTGTGTGCAAAGAGCAACCTTTGGAAGTCGGTTGTCCGCCGATCATGCGCAACCTAAGTACCAAAATGAATTACACAGCTGGATATTCAAAGCTAAGACAGATCCGAATCAAGCAAAACTTAACTCGGATCTAGGTGGCTGGATATTCAAAGCTGAGACAAATCCGAATCAAGCAAAACTTAACTCGGATCTAGGTGGCTGGATATTCGAAGCTAAGACAGATCCGAATCAAGCAAAACTTAACTCGGATCTAGGTGGCTGGATATTCAAAGCTGAGACAGATCCGAATCAAGCAAAACTTAACTCGGATCTAGGTGGCTGGATATTCGAAGCTAAGACAGATCCGAATCAAGCAAAACTTAACTCGGATCTAGGTGGCTGGATATTCAAAGCTGAGACAGATCCGAATCAAGCAAAACTTAACTCGGATCTAGGTGGCTGGATATTCAAATCTAAGACAGATCCGAATCAAGTAAAACTTAACTCGGATCTAGGTGGCTGGATATTCGAAGCTGAGACAGATCTGAATCAAGCAAAACTTAACTCGGATCTCAGTGGCTGGATAATCAAAGCCAAAAATAGATCCGGATTCAGCAACGCTTAATATGGAGTACGGATGAACCACGATCAATCCAAGTCATACAAGAAATTCACTTAGCAAATAACGCATTTGAAGCTTAACAAAGCTTCCAAACGAACAACAAGTTATTCGGTTGCAAGCTTCGGGGACTAGTGTATGTATACTATCATTTGAATAACAGACCAAATATCGACAGAAGTGCTTACCTCGTTCATCTTGTCACTTTCAAGAACAATCTTAGCAGCCATATGCAAACGACTACTGATGTCGGAGAGCTGAAATGGCTGATTACTCGGATTGCCCTCAAGCTGATCGGCGGTGTTCCAATTGTTGGCATATTGCACCAAAGAGCCGAGGTTGTTCCCACTCTCAGTACGGGTCAACATTTTACCTCGGACCCGTTGGGTAACCACCGCCGCCGCGGGACTCTTGTGGAGAGTAAGCTGACTATCAGCGGCCGGGGTGACAACAGGCTTAGCAGAGGAAGCCCCCTTGCGGAGTGCATCGGCTATGTTGGGTTGAGAAGAACTAGCCGGCCCCTTCTGAGATGCTGAAGGTTTGGTGACAACAACCTTCTTAGCCTTAGAAGAGGTGTCGGCAGGGGCAGCAACCTCGGCACTAGGAGTGGCATCCTTGGAGGCAGGAGGAACTATGGTTTCCAAGGGAGCCGAGATGGTGGAATCCTTGGCTGGAGTTGGAGTTGCAGCTGGAATTGTGGGGGTCAAAGGAATTTCGGGGGAAACTTTGGTGGTCATAACAGGGGCGACAGGTTCAATAGGATGATCTGCTGGCGGAGTTATGTCGGCATCAGCAATGGAAGCTGTGGGTACATCTCGCCGAGGCGATGTCTGAGTCGGCGCAGGAGGAGAGTCAACGCGAGAGGGACTAGGATCCCGAGTATCTTCAGGAGGCGGAGGAGAAGACATCCGAGTTGTACGACTCGTCATACTTGGACCGCTTGGCTTAGAAGAGAGAGGAGTGCTGCAAAAGCACAAAAAGTCGAATCAAAAGACGGAAAGAGAGAAGGAAGAAATACAAAGGAAAATGAACTCACCCAGTAACTCCGGGCATGGTTTTACGCTTCGGAGGGTGCTGAGCGGATTTCTTTGTTCGCTTCTTGGGAGCAGCTTCGGAGGGACCTGCCGGAGCAGTGCGCTTCCTCGAGGTAGCAGGAGCTTGAGAGGCGAGAGGCTCAGCGTCGTGCACCTGACCGGCCTGATTAGCTGGGAAAGTAGAAGCCAGAAATGCATAAGAGATAGGCATCACGGCGACTACCTCAAGAATTTGGATGTCGTCCGAGTCACCTTCCTCCCCGTGGGCCAAGGTCTTGCCATGAGCGCGAGCCGGAGCGACGTCTGACTTAGGAAGAAACTCCTCCGAGTTAGGTTCCCTGCTGTCCGGGGTGTTCCGATCTGCGGTCCACGGAAGGGCCAGAACCTCGGCATCCTCGATCTTTTGCTCCACAAACCTCTGCAAGAAAAGAAACAAAGTGGAGTTAGCAAAAGAAGTCACAAACGCAATTAGGAAACAAACACAAATGCGTAAATTTACCTCAGGAGGGGGATTCCCGCGAGTGAACGGCTTCATCCCCCATGTCCAGTCCTCCGGCATATCAGTCTTGAAGATAGCTCGGACACGCTTGTAAATAAGATAGTCGTAGAGCTCAACCGTCGAAACTCGGTTGGGATCGAGAGTACCGCTCATGTAACAGAGCTTGTGCGAGAAGCCGAAAGGGCAGATTCTTGGCACGAATGTGGTCATCAGATCCTCACCATGGAGCCCGGCGAGGATCAACTCCTTCAGCCGAATCTCGAACGCCTCGGCCAAAGCATGGCTCTTCCTGGGGTTGTAGTTCTAGTTCGTCTTGGAAGGGGGCCGATAGAAAAGGCAGGGAGCCGAATCTTGTCTTCTTTCCCAGTGTTTTTGACATAGAAAAATGATCTATGCCACTTCTTGCAAGACTCGAGGCCAGCGACACGAGGGAACTTGGATTTTCTCCGAGGTGTAATGGATGCGGCTCCACACTGGGTAAGGGATTTCTCAAAGGGCTGAAGAGATTTGTCTGGAACGACAATAGATCGGATCTGGAAAAATTTAGACCAAATGGACACAGAGGGCCAGAGGCTGAAGTACCCCTCCGAGGCCGAGATATAGGCAGACAGGGAGGCGATAGCATTAGTCGGAAGGTGATGCGGATGGAGGCTGAAGTAATCAAGGAATTCCCTAGCGAAATCGCTAAGGGGAAGGTCAAACGCACGAGCAAAGTGGGACATGAAAACAACGTACTCGCCTTCGTTGAGTACAGGAGAGGATTCGTTGCCAGGCAAGCGACAGCTTACCTCGGCAGGAATCCGACGTGTCCTAATTAGCCACTCAATCTCATGACGAGTGACGGAGGAACCATGCCAAGAGCCCCGCTCTGGACCAGACTCTATGTCGTCGTCTTCGACAAGCGCTCCGCTAACGGAACTAGACATGAGCTCACCGGAGGGATTGATGGAGGAAAAACTAGTGGCGGAGGAAGGCCTAGAGGCGCAGGGCCCCGTCGTGATTCTAAGCAAGCGCGGCGGCGGAGCGAAAACAAACCGCCGCAAGAAATCTAGAAAAGAAGGAGATGCTCCTAGGGAAACTTTGGTGGTCATAACAGGGGCGACAGGTTCAATAGGATGATCTGCTGGCGGAGTTATGTCGGCATCAGCAATGGAAGCTGTGGGTACATCTCGCCGAGGCGATGTCTGAGTCGGCGCAGGAGGAGAGTCAACGCGAGAGGGACTAGGATCCCGAGTATCTTCAGGAGGCGGAGGAGAAGACATCCGAGTTGTACGACTCGTCATACTTGGACCGCTTGGCTTAGAAGAGAGAGGAGTGCTGCAAAAGCACAAAAAGTCGAATCAAAAGACGGAAAGAGAGAAGGAAGAAATACAAAGGAAAATGAACTCACCCAAGAACTCGGGCATGGTTTTACGCCTGGAGGTCTTGTGATTTCTTTGTTCGCTTCTTGGGAGCAGCCGGAGGGACCTGCGGGCAAAGGCGCTTCCTCGAGGTAGCAGGAGCTTGAGAGGCGAGAGGCTCAGCGTCGTGCACCTGACCGGCCTGATTAGCTGGGAAAGTAGAAGCCAGAAATGCATAAGAGATAGGCATCACGGCGACTACCTCAAGAATTTGGATGTCGTCCGAGTCACCTTCCTCCCCGTGGGCCAAGGTCTTGCCATGAGCGCGAGCCGGAGCGACTTAGGAAGAAACTCCTCCGAGTTAGGTTCCCTGCTGTCCGGGGTGTTCCGATCTGCGGTCCACGGAAGGGCCAGAACCTCGGCATCCTCGATCTTTTGCTCCACAAACCTCTGCAAGAAAAGAAACAAAGTGGAGTTAGCAAAAGAAGTCACAAACGCAATTAGGAAACAAACACAAATGCGTAAATTTACCTCAGGAGGGGGATTCCCGCGAGTGAACGGCTTCATCCCCCATGTCCAGTCCTCCGGCATATCAGTCTTGAAGATAGCTCGGACACGCTTGTAAATAAGATAGTCGTAGAGCTCAACCGTCGAAACTCGGTTGGGATCGAGAGTACCGCTCATGTAACAGAGCTTGTGCGAGAGAAGCTGGAAAGGGCAGATTCGGCTGCTGACGAATGTGGTCATCAGATCCTCACCATGGAGCCCGGCGAGGATCAACTCCTTCAGCCGAATCTCGAACGCCTCGGCCAAAGCATGGCTCTTCCTGGGGTTGTAGTTCTAGTTCGTCTTGGAAGGGGGCCGATAGAAAAGGCAGGGAGCCGAATCTTGTCTTCTTTCCCAGTGTTTTTGACATAGAAAAATGATCTATGCCACTTCTTGCAAGACTCGAGGCCAGCGACACGAGGGAACTTGGATTTTCTCCGAGGTGTAATGGATGCGGCTCCACACTGGGTAAGGGATTTCTCAAAGGGCTGAAGAGATTTGTCTGGAACGACAATAGATCGGATCTGGAAAAATTTAGACCAAATGGACACAGAGGGCCAGAGGCTGAAGTACCCCTCCGAGGCCGAGATATAGGCAGACAGGGAGGCGATAGCATTAGTCGGAAGGTGATGCGGATGGAGGCTGAAGTAATCAAGGAATTCCCTAGCGAAATCGCTAAGGGGAAGGTCAAACGCACGAGCAAAGTGGGACATGAAAACAACGTACTCGCCTTCGTTGAGTACAGGAGAGGATTCGTTGCCAGGCAAGCGACAGCTTACCTCGGCAGGAATCCGACGTGTCCTAATTAGCCACTCAATCTCATGACGAGTGACGGAGGAACCATGCCAAGAGCCCCGCTCTGGACCAGACTCTATGTCGTCGTCTTCGACAAGCGCTCCGCTAACGGAACTAGACATGAGCTCACCGGAGGGATTGATGGAGGAAAAACTAGTGGCGGAGGAAGGCCTAGAGGCGCAGGGCCCCGTCGTGATTCTAAGCAAGCGCGGCGGCGGAGCGAAAACAAACCGCCGCAAGAAATCTAGAAAAGAAGGAGATGCTCCTAGGGAAGGAACCTAACAACGGCACCCTAAAAAAACTCACCGGCGGAGGCGCCGGAGCAAGCGCACGGCGGTGAGATCGTCGGGGCAGAAGGACTGTGGCGTCACCGTCGAGGAGATCGACAATGGCGCAGACACCAGCGCACGAACGGAGGCGCGAGCGCGAGAAGGAAGAAGAGGAACGGTGAGCGAAGGGGGAAACTGATTCCTCTAGCCCCGCGCCCCTCCTAATAACCACGCAGTCCTGGCGGTAGTGGGATCGTGCATGCGCACGCTAACCGTGTAAAGCACGCGTGCGGCGAAACCGCTCGCAGCTGAGTGGAGCCACACCGAAAACCACATGACGCATGAGAGGATCGGGCCCCCTGACAGATGCAGTACTCGAGGCGTCACTACGCCGACGCGACGGGCGCAGTAATCACTGTAGCTTGTCAGTGGGCACTGTAGAGGAACAAAAAACTAGAGGAATAATGATGAGTGGTACATGTAGGACGAGGCGTGCTCAAGAAGCTGCACAGATACCTTGAACAGAAAAAAGTAACTCGGAAGTAAGGAGAAATGAATGTTGGGAAACTGATGTAGCCCGGCCGAGGTTACGGGCAGGACCACACCAGCTTCGGGGACTAATGTTGGGGAGGTGATCCCGGATAGGGTCAAGACATGGGAAGACAAAAGGAGTCTCCCTTGTCATATGCCGAGTTACTATTTATATCGGCTGAGTCATGTAAAAGTCGGCCGACATAAGCACGGCCATGACACCTACGGAAGGAGCAATACCTTATCCGGCCGACATACGAGTTAAGTCGGCCGAGTAAGTCTGAATAACTTGAATGCAGGTGAAGGCTGAGCCGAGTTATGCGAGACAAGGCCGAATAACATGAAGCTTGCAGGAGAAGGAGGTGCCTATAGTCAAACCCAGGTCACGGGCTAGGAAGAATCTGAACAGAGCCAAGCACAAAGGACAAGGATCGGAGCAGCAGAAGGGCAGAAGGAGGTCACAGAGGTGACAGTCATGGAGCCCGAGGCACGCAGGTGGGGTTCTCTGGAACATTGCCGTCGTTAGAAGGGGGACACGGAAAGAGAGCCGCCGAGTTACCATATTGGGACAAGCATATTCCTCGAATATGCTTGCCACGTCAGCCCTAGAAGGAACCAAGGCACCCCTTTATAAGGGGAGAAGCGGGCTCCTAAGAAGGGATCAATTCATTCTACGCCGTAAGGCTCTTGTAGTAGCTATCTTCTTTCTGCAAACATCTCGAGGAGCACTTGTAGTTCCAAAGAAGAGAAATAAAGATCTGCATGTTAGCCATTTGAGTGTAGAAATAACTACATCTTCCCTCCCCGGATCCCTCTAGCATCCATTGGCCCCATACTTTAGCCTACCCATGGCATCTGCCGTGCCACCACCACGACACTCCACGAGTCAAAGCATATATCAAAGAAGATGCCGAAGTTTCTCTACAAGATGATCTCGATGTAATCGAAGAAGTACGCGTCATTACTGAGCAGAGATCTACAGCCTATCAGCAGAAGTTGCGCAAGTACCATAGTCAGAGAGTTCAAAATCGTTCTTTCAGAAAAGGCGACTTGGTTCTCCGACTTGTGTAAAAGAGAAATTACAAACTTTCCCCAATTTGGGAAGGACCTTTTATGATTAGTAGAGTTCTGCATAATAGGTCGTATTATTTAACTGCTATGTGACCAGTCAAAGAAAGACCGGATACTCGGAAAAGAAAGAGAGCTGGCGGTAGCATAGACCCAGATGAAATAGACCGACCATGGAATATTGCACAGCTACGTCCCTTCTATTCTTAGTTATATTTCCTTGTAATCATATATGTACATGTTCAAAGTGAAATAAAGTATTGGTTTCCTCATATATTATCTTTGAAAAGTTTTTTGCCATCTTATTTCCAAAAGAGCATGTCGTTTTCAAAAATCCTAGAATGCTTGAAAGTACTTTATGCTCATGTTCGTTCTGGTTACGATTTTTGAATATCTAAAAATTGTTACCTTAGGGTAAAAATAATAATTTATTGTTTATACTTTGGTTTTTTATCTGATTGCTTAGACGCGGGTATTTTCCGAGTAATGAGCTGGAAGCCGGCTTTGTTTCCGAGTTTAAACTGGTTTAGCAATTGAGCTCCATTGCTCGGCAAAATTTCCATGCTAAAAGTTGGCCAGCCCATGAAAGGGACGAGGCAGAGAGCCAGATAAAACGACAAGTATAGGCATAAACTAAAAGTGCTTCAGAAATTTTCAAGAACATGCATAAAATATATACAAGCAAAAGTGCTACGATAGTAAAAGCATTAAGTTTTTACAGACCAGCACAAATAATAATATTGTTTCCATCATTACATTGCCAGAAGTTTAGAATAATGCATAAAAATTGTTTATGCTGTAGAGCCAGGTGGTGGTGATGAAGAAGGTGGAGCGCTGGAGTCAACAACATTGTCGCCCTAGACCTCAGACTCGGAAGCTTCTTCAGCGAGGCTGTCTTGAGGCGAGGGGGGCACGACAACAGATCCGAAGAATGGCGTCGCATAGTTAGTCATCTCTGCCACACGACAAGCATAACCTGCACAGGAATCTTGGATAGCCTTGATGTCCTGTGGGTTACCCTCATCGTCCTCCTTGGCGATACCTTTGGTGACATGCCAGATTTCCATCTCGATGTGGTGGCTTGTCACCATGGTAAGAGCAGTTTGCGCAGCAGTCCGAGCGTAGGAGATCTTCCAGTCCTCGATAAGCTTCGGAATCTCCTTGGCCTTGTCTCTCACCTCTAGCGTTGACATCATGTGCAAATCGGAAAGCTTGACCGACTCGCCAGTCTCTTCAAGAGTCTGACGGAAATTGAACAAGATATCTACGACGAGCTTGATGCGCTTGATACGTTAGAAATGTACCTATAATTTTTGATGTTCCATGCTTGTTTAGTATCTACTTTTCCTTGCTTTGTCCACACTTTGAGGTGTTTTTATATGTTTTATGGTACTAACCTATTAACAAGCTGCCATAGTGCCAGTTGCCTGTTTTCTGCTGTTTTTGGTTCCAGAAAAGCTAGTAAGGAAATATTCTCAGAATTGGACGGGACAAAAGCCAAAGTCAATACTTCACCGAGGAGAACACGGAGTCTAGAGGAGAGAGAGGAGCCATGGCAGCAACCACACCCCAGTGCGAGCAGCCCTATATAGATCTAGGCAGGGTGTGGGCCCCCTGGCCACCTCCCTGCCTTGCCTCTTTGCCTATAAGAAGCCCCTGATGCCTAAACCCTAAGGACCCGATCAATATTCCACGAAACTGTCTGTAGCCGCTGCCACCATCGTCCCTAGATCAGGGGGATCTGTAAGCTCTTCCCGGCACCCTGCCGAAGGGGAGATCATCACGGAGGCCTTCTTCTTCATTATGCTAGCCTCCGGTATGAAGCGTGAGTAGTTCCACCTTGGACTACGGGTCCATGTAGTAGCTAGATGGTTGTATCTCTTCCTTTGTGCTTTCATGTCTAAATCTTGTGAGATCCTTTCATGATCAAGATCTCATCTATTTGTAATCATGCATGTTGTGTTTGCGGGGATCCGATGGATATTGATATTACTATGGCAGATTGATTAATGGTTTTGTCTTATTGATTCTATCATGTCTGTTTTGTTTGTGATCTTGCATGCTCTCCGTTGTTAGTAGCTATCTTGGCCAAGTAGTTACTAGTGACTCCAAGAGGGGGTATTTATGCTCGATAGTGGGTTCATGCCTCTATTTAATCTAAGGGAAGTGATAGAAATCTCTAAGGTTGTAGATGTGTTGTTGCTACTAGGGAGAAAACAATGGTATCTTGTTCATGGAACAAGTGGATTGTTTACCTTACACACTTTGCTTAAAGAAGTTGTTTGTTGCTTGCAACTTAATACTGGAGGGGGTTCAGATGATAACCCAAAGGTGGACTTCTAGTCATAGATGCAGTTGGATGGCGGTCTATGTATCTTGTTGTATTGCCGAATCGAATCTCATAGGATCTTGATGCCTAGTATTGCATTGTTATGCCTTGCTCAGTCCTGTTGTAATTTGTTTACCCAGCATGCCATGTTTGTTTATCTAAGGAGAACACCTCTAGTGAAATATGGACCCCGGTCCAATCATTACCATTGATACATCTTCCACTATTACTGTTTACTTTCTGCAAACCACCATCACCTTCCACACCATACAGTTAATCCTTTGTTACAGCAACCGGTGAGATTGACAACCTCACTGTTCGTTGGTGCAAAGTCTTGAGTTTGTATTGTGCAGGTTTCTAAGTTGCTTGCAACACCTTTGAGACGTTTCCTTCCTCCTACTGGTTCGATAACCTCGGTTTTTTACTGAGGGAATACTTGCTGCTATGCTGCATCACACCTTGCTCTTGGGGTTTCCCGACGAAGCGCTTTCAGGCGCCATCAACAAGTTTTCTGGCGTCGTTGACGGGGAAGCTAAGGACGTCTTCACAAGGGGAGTCCTTCACAACCTTTCTCTTTACTTTGTTTTTGTTTTTCTTAGTTTCTTTTGCTTGGTTTTGTTTGCCTCTTTTAATCAAAAACTCCAAAAAAATAGTTTAGTTTGGTTTGCTTGCTCTTATCAAAAACACAAAAAAATAGTTCCTACTATAGTTGTCACCTTGCTCTGGCTCACCATGTTGATCCCCAAGTTCACCCTGAAAGACCTTTCATTAGGTAGTGGCTCCATAATTGGGAAAGAAAATATTGAAGAATTATTTAATCATGTTAGCAAACATGAGGATATTGAGGATAGATCTATAGAAGAACTTGCTCCTAATTATGAAATTGCTGCATCTTCTTTAGTTCATATGTTGGAGGGTAGGTTTGTTAACCTTAACCCCATGATTCAAATCTTATTCCTTAAACTAAAAGAAGAAAAGGATCCTGAAAAGAGAGATTTTATCCTAAAAACTTTACTAAAAGAGTTCAATGATGTTGCTAAGGAAGACAAAAAGGTCTTTGAACGTTTTAATATGCTAGGCTCATGTGTATATGTTATGGGTACTCTATATAAAACCAAACCTAGAGAGGAAATTAAGATACCCATACCTTTTAAACTTGTTGGAATGCATGAAGCCTTAGAAAAGAATTTTGATTGGATTGTTCCTGAAAATCCTTTTGATGAAAGTAGTGAACCAAGGAGAGATGATAAGGGATCCTCCAAAACTCATTTGGATGACAAACCTATCCTATTTGAAGAGATTGCAAGTATTGATCTTAATTCTTCATTTGAAAACACTTGATTTTTCTTGCTTCTTGTGCCTAATTTAAAGGCGTTAAAGAAAAGTACTTGTTGGGAGATAACCCAAGAGTTTTCTTGAGTATTGGAAGTTATTACTTCAATAATTACCTCTACTTATCCTTTTTGTTTGATTTTTGTGCCAAGAATGACCTCTAATGAGAGGGAAGTAAGATTTGGGGAGTTGTTGTCTCAAAACAGAATTTTGTGATCCACCATAAAAATTGGTGAGGAGTATCGGTAAGTCGGATTAAGCTGAACTTTTATGAATAAATCCCCCAGTATGTTCTCTACCTTCCATTAGTTCAACACTTTTTGATTTGAGCAACAAAAGGTCTTCGAAAAAATCAGTTTCTACCTGCTGGTCTGTTTTGACAGATTTCTACCATTATTTGCATCTACTTCTTATTAATTCCTTTTTGGGTTCTTTTTGGTAAATTGAGATTTTTGACGGAATTTCTATAGTAGCTTGTGTTTTTAGTGAAAGTTTTTCTATTCCAAAGCTAAACCCAAGGGTCTATTATCTTTTGAATACGCTAATGTTGCTAATGAAGATTCTGTGAAGTTTTGTATGAAGGAAAAATTTCATGTGTAGAGAGAGAATGATGTAATGAGATGAAGAATGGACAAAAGCTCAAGCTTGGGGATGCCACCCCGGTGTCACCCCAAGAAATATCCAAGAGGTACAAGCGTCAAAGCTTGGGGATGCCCAAGGCATCCCCTTCTCCATCAATAAAAAGCTCAGGTCTTTCTAGACACTTCGTTTTTATTGTTTCATGCACTGTTGTGTTGTTCTTGGAGCATCTTAGTTTTCGTTTTCTTTGCTTAGTTTTCTTGAATAAAGTAGTTTGAACCCCCGTTCTCGTTGTGTTGTTTCAAATAAGTTGATTGGTGTTGGAAACGAGTAAAAATTTCTTGCTTGAATAGTGCAAGAGGAGCTTGCTTTGACTGTGACCTAGACTTTAGCATGTCATGCTAGGTGTTGCTTTGACATTATGCTTAGTGATTATTGTTGTATCATGACTTGTTCCAAACAATTGGTATTGCTTAGTGTGCCTTGAAAAAATCATGTGTTGTTTTGGCATGCAAAAGCATAGTATTGTGGTATTCTCCTTTGATGCTTTGTTTGGGTTGACTTGGAACATGCTCACGCCATGTTATGACTATGACAAGTCACCATATCCTCTGTGATCATTTATTCCTTGACTTGTAGTACCATTCTATGCTTTGATTAGTAATGTTTTGTCGCTCTTCATGACTATGGCCATTATTGCTCTCTTAGTTGGTCGCTCCCAGTCTTTTGATAGCCTCCACTTATATGAGTAAGCTCTACTCATGCTTCCAACTCCCAAGAAACCAAGTTATTCCAAAGTGTCCACTATAAATTTCTATGCATGGTGTGTTACACCATTCCAAGTATATTCTTGTTTTCATCTATCTTCCAATTAAAAAATATTTTGTTATGTGAAAACTTAGTGATTAAAGCCCTCACAAACTTCATGGCACACTTTATTTTTATTTACCCTAATAAACTTAAATCATTGTGTCATCTATGTTGTATATGCTTGCACTTATACGTTGGAATTAGCAGAACCATGCTATCACGGGGAACGCTTTCAACATTGCACTTGTACTTTGTACATAGTTGATATCATGGTCTTTTGTCTATGGATGTCGCCGGTGTGAAATAAAAGGGGAGCTTGTAAGTCCATGGAGTTATGTATGTGTGTTAGAGAAATGACTTGGCCGCTAGCCTAAGCCATGCCTAATCATGGTGGAAACTTGTAGCATCACCATAATGAGCAATCTGTGAAGCATCCTCAATAAAAACCTATGCAAATAGCAAATAAAAAGATCACTGAGATGCTCATTGTCTGCTTGCCTTGTCATTTTGGTTATGGGGTAGCTCCTGTACCATGTGCAAGGGGTACCCCATTGGCGGTTCTCTATGATACACATGTACTTACTATGCCAAGAACTTACAGGTGACTAAAGTTGAGTAGCATGAGGTGCGGCCCTCGTATTCAAGGGACATGAGATTACCAAACTATACTTTATCAAGCATATACTCCATAGTTTGTTCACTTTAACCTTAATCACTTCAATATGCTTATTATAGGGGCAATGAGGGCTGAAAGCTAACAAGTACCATAATTTGTGGAAGCTCTTTTTGAAACTTGAAATCCCTGTTTCCCTTTATGAAGGTCCTTTCTTACACTATTATATTGAGTCTCCACCTTCTACCTTTAGGCACCAGTTAAGAGAGCATAGTTGCCATTCTTAGTTCTATGTGCATTGTCCCAAAACTTATTGGTTGATGCATATTGTTGATATTACTTGTTCTTGTGCTATTTGTATCTAGTCACTCTTATGAACTTTGAAGGTGTCCTATGCATCTATTTGCTACTCTATGAGGGACAAGCTGAATGCCACTATGCTATGTTTTCTGTATGTGAAACAAACAAACGTTTTCAATGCATGTTATTCATGATCTTTGTTTGTAGCCTTTCATGTTGCATGCATAGTTACTTTGTCTTACTTTTAGAACTCCATCTTTCATGCTCATGTTTAGAGTTCTTTGATCCCAGCTTTCATTGCTTGCAAATGGTTTGATCTTGGTTTTGATGGTGCATGTCACCTCAAAAATTATTCTTTTATCACTTACCTACTCGAGGACGAGTAGGAGTTAAGCTTGGGGATGCTTGATACGTCGGAAACATATCTACAATTTTTGATGTTCCATGCTTGTTTAGTATATCTACTTTGCTTTGCTTTGTCCACACTTTGAGGTGTTTTTATATATTTTCTGGTACTAACCTAATAACAAGCTGCCACAGTGTCGGTTGCCTGTTTTCTGCTGTTTTTGGTTCTAGAAAAGCTAGTAAGGAAATATTCTTGGAATTGGACGGGACAAAATCCAAAGTCAATATTTCACCGAGGAGAACACGGAGTCCAGAGGAGATACAGAGGGGAGACACAGTGGTCACTTTGACGCTGGCCCACCCTACGCGCGCTGGGCAGGTGGTGTGGTCGCCTCTACTGCCTCGCCTCTTAGCCTATAAGAAGCCCCCCGATTCCTAAACCCTAAGGACCTGATCAATATTCCATGAAATCGTCTGTAGCCGTCGCCATGATCGTCCCTAGATCGGGGGATCTAAAGCTCTTTCCGGCACCCTGCCGGAGGGGAGATCATCCCAGAGGCCTTCTTCTTCATCATGCCAGCCTCCGGTATGAAGCGTGAGTAGTTCCACCTTGGACTATGGGTCCATGTAGTAGCTAGATGGTTGTATCTCCTCCTTTGTGCTTTCATGTCTAGATCTTGTGAGCTCCTTTCATGATCAAGATCTCATCTATTTGTAATCATGCATATTGTGTTTGTGGGGATCCGATGGATATTGAGATTACTATGGCAGATTGATTAATGGTTTTATCTTATTGATTCTATCATGTTTGTGTTGTTTGTGATCTTGCATGCTCTCCATTGTTAGTAGCTATCTTGGCCAAGTAGTTGCTAGTGACTCCAAGAGGGGGTATTTATGCTCGATAGTGGGTTCATGCCTCTATTTAATCTAAGGGAAGTGACAGAAATCTCTAAGGTTGTAGATGTGTTGTTGCTACTAGGGAGAAAACAACGGTCTCTTGTTCATGGAACAAGTGGATTATTTACCTTACACACTTTGCTTAAGCGGTTATGCATTGCTTGCAACTTAATCTTTGGAGGGTTGGATGATAACCCAAAGGTGGACTTCTAGTCATAGATGCAGTTAGATGGCGGTCTATGTATCTTGTTGTATTGCCCAATCGAATCTCATAGGATCTTGATGTCTAGTATTGCATTGTTATGCCTTGCTCAGTCCTGTCAATTGCCCTACTGTAATTTGTTTACCTAGCAGGCCATGTTTGTTTATATAAGGGGAACACCTCTAGTGAACTATGGACCCCGGTCCAATCTTTACCATTGATACATCTTCCATTGTTACTGTTTACTTTCTGCAAACCACCATCACCTTCCACACCATACAATTAATCCTTTGTTACAGCAATCGGTGAGATTGGCAACCTCACTGTTCGTTGGGGCAAAGTCTTGAGTTTGTGTTGTGCAGGTTTTCAAGTTGCTTGCAATACCTTTGAGACGTTTCCTTCCTCCTACTGGTTCGATAACCTCGGTTTCTTACTGAGGGAATACTTGCTGTTGTGCTGCATCACACCTTGCTCTTGGGCTTTCCCGACGAAGCGCTTTCAGGCGCCATCAACAGCGTTCGAGGCGAGGTTCCGTAGTAGGAGAGTCGGAAAGATTTAGCGTGTTGGGAAAGAACCAAAAGTCAACATTCGACTGAAAAGAAAGTCGAAATATTCAATGAAAAAATGAAGGTCGGAAATCTTACCTAGCACAGAACGATTCCATTGATCATGCTCCTCGCGGAGGCTGTTCAGTTCATTATCTTGGCCTGGGCTAGATCCCTCTGACTATCGAAGTCCTTCTTGAGATCATCCAATTGTTTATCTTGGAGGGCTATCAGCTTCTCGAGCCTCACGGTCTCATGGTTGCTTGACTCTAGGATAGCATCTACGGATTTCTCCGACTCAATAGTGAGCTTCTGAAGCTTGTCCCGGAGCTCAGCATTTTCTAGTTCCAAGACCTTGAAGTTCTTGGATTGCTCCACCATCTTGCTAGACTCGCACAATAGTTCTACAAAGGGAAAAATATCAGTCGGACAAAACAAGTTTGACTATGACAATAGCTAATTGACAAAAAGGAAGTCGGAAATAATTACCTTCTGCATCATTTTTGTCAAATTGCAACTTTAAATTCTCAAGGCGCAAGGCTTTGATTTCCTTGCGTTTATTACAAATATTCTTGAGCAATTCCTGGTTGAAAGATGCAATTTGCTATAAGTTTAGAAGACGAAATACCGTCAGATGGCTACTAAGACTCGGGCTGCAAATTTATCGAAGTAAAAATAGAGCACGAGCCTTGGGGGCTACACTACATCGTTCTTTTGCAACCTAAAAGCATCAACTCGGATCCAACGATTTTTATCCGACTTTATGCTTGGGGGCTAGAGGATATGATCATAAAATAAATGCAAATAAGAATCAAAAACTTACAATGTGTTCCAAGTGCAACTTATCAAATCCAACTTTGGTGTTGTGAAACACCTTCTCGGCAAGGAAGAGGGAGGGAACATCCGTTGCTGGGAGTTCGCCAGACTCTATCTTAGCATCCCGGACCAAAATCTGGTCTAGGAGGCTGACCGGCTTGACGTCCTCCTGCTCCTGGCTTGCTGCCTCTACGGTTAAGGTTTGCTTCTCAAGAATGGACTGAGCCATCTTGAGGATCTCTTCCTTCTTCTTCCTCTTTAGGTCAGGGACAACGGAGCTGGCCACTTTATCCAACATTCCTGTAGATATTACCATGGGATCATTACCCTTGACGGGTTCACCCTTGTTAGTTTCCTGATGACCAACGGTGACCAGGGCTTGCGAGATGTTGCCAGCATCAGGAGAGGCGGAAGATTCCTGTGTTGATGGAGTACTGGATGGAGTTGGTGGCAGCATGGCAGGGGAAATAACAAGCTTCTGCTGATGCAGTTGCTTGCCCGACTTGCTATCCGGCTTGATCTTACTCTTCAAAGACATTTTAGCTCTAGAACACGAAAATCCAAATATCAGGTGTGCTCTAGAAAGAAAGAAAGGTACAAGGTACTGAAAACAAAAGACAAGGTTCTTACTTTTTAACTACTGGTAGCACTTGGCTACCAGCAGTGATAACAAATTCCTTCGCCTTACGCTTCTTGGAGGCGGAGGCGATAACTTCTTGCACCTCATCATCCTCCGTCACCTCTGAATTGTCTGAAAGATATCCCTCTAGTGGAGCTAGCTCAGACTCGAGGAGTTTCTCGAGCTGACAAAGTCGAAAAGCATCGATGAAAATAGAGTCAGAGAAAGAATAGAAAAGAATGGCGAAAATGCAAAAGAAGAGTCGAAATATTTACTGGAGTCAGAGGACAGTTGGACATGAACATCTTCATGGAGACATCGGAACTTTTCGTTCCACTCTTTCCTTGATCAAATATTGCATTAGAGTCCTATAATCCGTAGCCAGAATTCGGCTCGAACTAACCCGCATCTTGTCCTTCTTGTCACTGGTGAAGGTGTGCATGAGGCGATCTCCGTGATGCTGCAGAGGCTGGATCCGGTGATCCAGCCAGCAGTGGATCAAGTCGGATCCGCGGAGGCCCTTGTGCTTCATCTGAAATTCAATCCGCCTTTTGGCGAGGATCAAGATATCCTACAGTTCTGGCGCTTCCTCGTCCCATGACTTCTGGTGGGGAGCGGCACCGTCGACAAATGCCGGAAGACCTTCCGCCTTTCTAGGAGCCAGAATATCCTTATGATAAAAGAAGGTTCCAGCCTAGCATTTGACGGATTCGTTAGCGTTAATCCTAGGATAAACTTGGTTTCTCCTAAGGACTAAGCTAAGGGTGCTGGTAGTGTAAGGCACACCGGCGCTAATGGAGTCCTTCTGGGTACCATAGTAGTACTGGAAAAGGGTGATACTTGGCCTAATGCCAAGAAACCCCTCGCACAGAGCTGCGTGAGTGCTAAGCTCGAGCAGAGAGTTGGGAGGGAGGTTATGGAGCTTCACACCATAATGATTGAGGACCTCGATGAAGAAGTCTGGCGGTGGCAGGCTAAGGCCACGGTCGATATGCGTGCGAACAACAGCACCGGCGCTCGCCGCGCCACAAGGACAATGAGTCCTTCGTCCTCCATGACCTGGAGTTCGCTGTCATCAATGGTGCTGGGGATGTAGAGGCCCCGCGTCTTCTTTTCATCCACCGCCGACGAATCGCCGCTGCTCCTGAGCCCGAGGCAGACGCCATTGCTCTTGGAGAAGAAGGACTGGTGGGGGAGAGAGATTTTTTCTTGAGGCGTGTAGATGGGAATGGCTGCGGAGCGCTCGAGGGGTACAAGGAAGACAATGAATGAAGCGGTGGAGAGATAAATCTGAGAGAAGGGTTTTCTCCTCTCTTTTATTTACCTCTATGCCAAGACTCGTGTGTTGATACGCGCGATTAGCGCCACGCGAATAGGAGAGAGGTGGGTAACTTCCTCGCGACTCTTACGCCTCGATTCTCGCGGGCATTGAAGCGGCGTTACTCATGAGGAACGGGCCCACCATGATCGTGTTGATGGGACTCATCGATGTGAGGACCTGGTCTGAAAAGTTGTCAGCCCACACACCGCTGTAAAATCCGGTCATGTTTCAAACTGAGCAAGGAAAAGACTGAAGTCAGAATACAACATATCCGACTCAACTGACTCGGAATCCTACACTACAGAAAGAAGTTTTCAGGAACCCTTCAAGATTCTCAAGACGAAGAAACCATCAAGCTAGACGATTTATCCAACTTTGGATCTTGGAGACTTTTGGGGGCTACTGTTGGGGATATACTTTCCGGATATACCCACAGGACTCGCTGACCAGGGTGGCCCACCAATGGGTTAGATCTTTGCTTCACGGGCGGCCCAGTGAGAGAAAGAGGAGGAGCCATTCCAGCTACGACAAGGCCCATAAGAGTTACCGACTTAGGCCTCTAGTATTGATACGTCCAAAACGTATCTACTTCCCCGAACACTTCTGCTATTGTTTCTCCTCTAAACTTGTGTGATTTGGATACAACTAACACGGACTGATGATGTTTTCAGCAGAATTACCTTGGTGTCTAGTTTTTGTGCAGAAAATCAACTATCAGGAAAAATCCAGGAAAATATGCCAAAAATCCTATTTCACCAGAAGATCCATAAAGCCAGAATAAGAGAAGGAGGGGAGCCCTAGGTGGCCCACATCCCCCTGCCGCGCGGGTGGGCCCTCCCTGCACCTGGGAGGGGTGTGGCTAGTCCCTCTCTCTTCGCCTATACGTTGCCTTTTGACCTAAAAACTTAGGGGGGTTCGACGTTTTTCCAGAAAGAGTTCCGCTGGGCCGCCACCACCAGAAACCGCGATTCGGATCCAGAAACTCCGTTCTGGCACCCTGCCGGGACGGGGAATTTGGAGAGGATCATCGCCATCGTCATCACCAACTCCTCTCCATTAACCATCAATGTTTCCCTCATCCATGAGTGAGTAATCCCCCGTTGTACGCTATGGGGATGGTAGGGATTGGATGAGTTCTATCATGTAATCGAATAAGATTATTAGGGCATGGTGCCTAGTATCTCTTTTAGTGCTATTTGACTTTGTTGCAACTTGTTGTGCTTAATGCTTGTCACTAGGGCCCGAGTGCCATGATCTCAGATCTAAACTTATTATTGAATCATTATGATAGTATTGTTTGTGATCTTATCTGCAAGTTGTGTACACATATCATTGTCCGGATCCAAAGGCCCCGAAGTGACATAAATTGCGACAACGGGAGGGGATGGTTGTGATGTGAGGATCACATGTGTTCATGGAGTGTTAATGCTTTTCTCTGGTTCTCTATTAAAAAGAGCACCTTAATTTCCAGTAGTTCCCTTGAGGCCCCGCTGCCACGGGCTAGCAGGACAAAAGATGTTGTGCAAGTTCTCATTACGAGCACGCATGACTATATATGGAGCACATGCCTATGATTGTTTAGTACTTGGATGCTTATTCTTATTTATCTGCAATTGCCCTAGATCTTGAAGTTACATGTTTAGACTCGTCCATGCAATGCCCGTCCATCCATCACTATGCCTACCGCGCTCATATCCTACTGTTTTCTACTACTGTTTTACTGCTGCTGTTGCTACTACAAACGGTTGCTACTGATAAACTTCTGTGAGCAAGAACTATTTCTAGGTGCAGCTGAACTGAAAACTTAGTTGTTAAGGCGTGCAAGTATTCTTTGGCTCCCCTTGTGTCGAACCAATAAATTGGGTAATACTACCCTCGGAGACTGTTATGATCCCCTATACTTGTGGGTCATCAAGACTATTTTCTGGCGCCATTCCGTGAAGCATAGCTTTCTTTGTAAGTTCACTTGGATCTACTATTGTTCACTACTACTCCTTTTATCATGGGTAATGTGACACCCCCGAGATCGGGGCTAAACAAATCCTAGACCTCCGTCTGAAATAAGCTTAACCTTGAGCTCGAGAATATCCAGTGAAGAATCGGTAACACGACAGTGACCCTACGACACAAAAATTTATTACAGCAAGCTCATAACTGAGCAGAGAACCAAATTATTACAAGCAGAGGTCACTGACCACAAACATCAAACAACGGAAGGCAAATTATGCTATTAAGTATAGCAAACTTAACAAATGGCCTAAGAGGCCTGAAGCATAACGATGACGTCCCAGCCCATAGATTCCAGGCTGCCGGCCGGGAACCCCAAGCTACTCGTCGATGTCGATGTAGTACGGAACTCGTCTTCAGGTGAACACTTACTCTGCCAAAAGTATCAACAAAGCAAGGGTGAGTACAGGGTGTACTCCGCAAGACTTATGGCTGGTGGAGTTGTTTTGCATAAAGCCACTTTTGTTTATAAAACAAGAGGGATAAGAAGCTCGTCTAGTCAGAGTATTTTAAAAGGGGATAAGAGAGCGACATCTCTGAAATATTGATCATCATCTTTTGATATCCACCAATCATCGTCATCTAAACTAGGATCACCCCCCTCGTACCCATGAGGAAGCATCCTTAAGCACGCGTTGATCTGCCAAGTTTTATGATTAGGTTATAGTTCTCTATGATCTTGAGTCCGGTCGCCAAGTCGTTCATAACCGTGAACACGGCTTTTCGAAAAGATTATTACCCTGCAGGGGTGTACAACTTTACCCACACGTACTAACCTTCTCTTAATGCCACTAGTAATAGCCCTCTTCCTTGGAAGGCCGGCAGAGGGTGGTTAGACACGACCTTTATCTTGCTTTCGCCGAGACCATGAGTCACGCAATAAGTATGATTCTGCCATAACAGGTCAAATCCCGAAGCCGGTACTTAAAGATGTGAGGCGAGGTTTGTTTACTAGGGGCGCCATCTACCCCAAGCAACCCGGTCCATGCTTACCTACCTGTTATGAATGCACCAACTTCACCCGTCAAATCTTTCAAAAGATTTTCTATGCATATGTCGAATGGAAGGCCCGAACTATGTGACTCATGGAATCTACTAGGCAAGTTAGTCAGCCATGAGGTTGTCCAGGCCCGGTGTGGTTCCACGCTCGTCTTGGTTCCAAAGGCAAGAACTCAGGTCCTAGTGGTGGCGAGCATGGGACTAGAAAAACCACATCCCACAGTGGCCTCCCATACAAGCCTTAACATGTTTAACTCATATCACATCTGATATCATCTCATCATGTTCTCCTATCATTCTAGATTCTCTGCATCTGATACATCATCTGGATGGACTAGAACTGACAATTATGCATGGCTAAGCAGACATATATATATAAGTTCTAGCAGTGCACACACAAGCCAAACCTAGTTATGCTAGGAGCGATGGATCAGGTAATATAAGCTCAAAGGGAGTATGTAGTAGATAGGATACTCTATCTATCGATAAAAGACCACAGTAGAATCGTATGCAACATGGCAAGAATAGAAATGCTTTCGAAATCATAGGATTATATCATGGTGGGGCTATGCTTGCCTTTGCCTGTTGATAGCAGATAAATAGATCTCCGGGAGCCTTGAACTTGACTTGGTTACAGTTGGTCAAGTATTGTTCGTCGATCTCCGATGGTCTTATCCTCGGTCTTCGATCTCGATATCGTATTCTATCGGTAAGAACGAACACCGGAAAGAAAGGGAAACAATCAACAATGGCATTGATGCAATGCTCAAGCAAGTATGATGATATGACAAGTTTAATTGCATTGAATTGAAACCCTAAAACATGCTTGACAACTTAAATGGGGTTCCGAGGGGCGCAAACCCTAACTCAGGGAAAACTCCGTAATCACCTGTGAGGGGTGCATTTGGTCTTCTAATTAAACTTTTCATTTAAGTTGTTGAACAATGCATGATTATAGCTTAAAGAGGTATCTCTCATTTTTCTGAACATTTTGATATATTAAACACATTTTTCTGACTTATAAATCAATAGATATTGAATTTATAAATTTATAATTATTTCTGAAATTATTTATTATTAAAAACAATTTAAATCGATTACTGCGTCATTGTGATGTCAGCAGACCCTAACCTAACTTTTTACACCCAGCCAAACTCTACCCAAAACAACTGTGATGGGCCCCGTGCCACATAGGCAGCCACGTGAGCAAAGTGGGACCGGAGGCCGGTTTGACTGGGCTGACCATGCGCTGGCGTCACGATGACGTCGGCATGACATCATGCCAGCGGTGATACTCCCAGACGGCGACGGGGACGGCGCTAGACGGCTCGTGGGACGGTGCGGGTGCGACGGTTCGATTCGGAGCAGCGAGGGGAGCCTAATGGTAGCGGCGCCGCCAACTATTGGTCACCAGAGACGCAGCAGCAAGCGGCGGTGACGGCAGAGCACGCAGGCGCTTGGCGGCGGAGCAACAAAGAGCGAGAGGGAAGAGAAGAAGAGGTCCAGGAGGACCAGCTGCTCACCGCGAATCAGACGGAGTCGATGGCGAGGAGAGGGGCAGCCGGACGACACCGACAACGTCCACAGCGGCGAACATCGGTGACGGGAAGAAATAGGGCGATGCGGTCGATTTGCGGTGCCCGAGCTCGATTCCATCGGCCGGGAGAGAGAGGGAGACGAGTCGAGGCCGATGGTGGCCTTGGGGAAGCTTGGGGCAGACGGAGATGGTGGCGATTCGTCGGCGACCTCCGCTAGGTTTCGGGCTTGCTCACAGAGAAGAGGAAAAGAGGGCGATGGAGGAAGCAGGAGTGGATGAGGGCGAGAGAGGCGACGTCAGGGTTCTTATCCTCCTCCAGACAGCGGCGGACGGCGGTGCGCAGGCGGCACGAATCGACGGTGGAGGCGACGATAGGGAGCTGCTCGGCATTGGGGACGAAGGAGACAAACGTCGAAGGGTTATGGGCCGGAGTGGGCCGGTTGCGAGCTGGTGCTGGGTTGCTGGCCTGCGTGCTGAGCAGCAGGAAAGAGAGAAAAGAGGGAGTGGGCCGGCCTGGGGAGATGGGTTGCTCTTTTTTTCTGTAAATTGTTTTTTTTATTCTTTTTCTGTTTTCTGTTTCCATTTCTGTTTGTATTTTTCAAATTCAAATACTGTTTTGGGCATTTCAAAAATTGCCATAGACTTTGTAAAACATTTAAAATAATGTGAGGCCCTTATAACATTTTGGGCTTCACAACTTTTTGATCATTTTCAAAATATTTGAAACCATTTGAAATAGTCACAAGAGGGGGAATATTAGGGTTTTAGGGTTTCAGTTAAATTTCTTTGCATGCATTTTAAGAGATGATGCTAATGATGCACAATCAAACCCTAATATAATATTAGCTAAAACTGGGGTGTTACAGGTAAGTCTCGTGATGGAAAGTTTCCTATTTTACCATCCACTATAAGAAGAGGTACAGTCCTAAACACCTCGGTTGCTCTTGATTCACCGTCTGTTAGAAGTAAGCTTGTCACACCACCACCACATACTCATGCTACACACACTGCTACTACTGCTGAATCTGAAACTGCTTTTGATACTCATGATGTTACTTCTGTGTGCTTGATGCGAGTGGTTCATTAGGTCCTTTCCTAGATGCTACTGTGGCTAGTATAGGAAATACTAAAACTCCTAATGAATACACTGTTACACCTGTTAGCTCACCTGAGACTAGAGAGAGATACGATATCAATGATGGTTACATTGAGTTTACTGATGAATTTGTTTAAGAGTGTCGAAACACACATGGTGCTAGTGCTATTAAGAGTCTCCTTGAGAGACGTACCATTATTCCTAAAATGTCCTCTGATCCTAAGTTTGCCACCTCTCCCATAGATATTAAAGATAAAGATTATGATTTATCTCTTGATTTATCCTATTTAGACAATGTTGAGAAAGAACTTTTTTGTGGGACTGAAAATGAGAGTGATGTGGCTCATATGAATGAGCTTTCCACTATGAGTGCTTTATTCTCTGATGATTTTAAGATGCGCAATTACTTTGTTACAAAGATCTTCCCTTTTTCACTGAAAGGATAAGCTAAGGCTTGGTTTTAATAGATTACCTACTGGTTCCAATGATAGCCCTGATTGCTTTATTGCTTATTTCTTCCAGAAATATTTTCCTCCCAGTGCTAGACATGCTTCTTTGCAGGGACTTTTTGATTTTAAACAGGGAGAAGAAGAGAAATTGCCTGAGTCATGGACAAGGTTCTGTGCCTTGATTCATGCACATCCTGGATGTCCATTACCTAAAAATGAGCTTCTTGATATTTATTATAATGGACTAACTGATGATTCTAGGATATACCTAGATAGCTTTGCCGATTATGTTTTTAGGAAAAGAACTCCTACAGATGTTGAAGAATTAATGGCTAAAATAAGCAAGAATTATGATGATTGTACTTCAATTGAGCTAAATACACCTGAGCCTATTACTCCTGAACCAGTTGTGCCTGAACCAGTTCCAACACCAACACCAAATAAGAGAGGAGTAATTGCATTAAATGATGAAGTGATGAAGGAAGCTAAGAAATGTCTAAAGGAGAAAGGTATTAGAGCTAAAGATGTGAATAATCTACCACCTATAGAATAATTATGTAAGACAATTCCCCACTCATATAAAATTGAGGTACACTCTCTCCACTTTGATGAAGGTGATATTCCCTATGGTAAGCCTCCTGATCAATGCTTAGAGGAACTTGACACATTTATTGTTAAACAAGGTAATTTTAATAAACAAGTTTAGAATCATTTATTGGAAAACTCTAGAGCTATTAATGAGTTAAAAGATATTGTGGAAAGAACTTCTAATGATATTAAAATGCTTTGCAAACACTTTCAAATGGTCCAAACCCAATTTGATCAACTTTCTAAGGTACAAAAGGATATGCTAGTTAATGCTTCAGGAGATAAACATGCTTATGGAATTAGAACCAGGAGAGGTATAGCTACTCAAGATCCTTTATATCCTGAAGGACACCCTAAAATAATTGAGCAGGATTCTCAACAAGGCGAAAGTAGTGGTAGTCCTCGTAAGAGAAAGAAAAAGAAACATAAAATAGTTGAGGAACCACTTGAACCTACTGTAGATCCTAATAGTATATATGTCTCTGAAGCTGAAACTGAGAGTGGTAATGATAAAAATGATGCTCCTGATAAAGAGGAAGTTGAGGAAGAACCTAAGAAGCACAATAAGAACACTACGTACAATAAGGAAGATTTTATTGCTAAGAAACATGGTAGTGAGAGAGAACCTTGGGTGCAGAAACCTATGCCTTTTCCAGGTAAGAAACACAAGTCAAAGGAGGAGGAACACTACAATAAGTTTTGTGAGTGGATGAAACCTTTATTTTTGCAAATTCCTTTGACTGATGCTATTAAATTGCCTCCTTATTCAAAGTATATGAAGGATATTGTCTCTAATAAAAGGAAGATTCCTAATGAGGAAATTTCTACTTTGCTTGCTAATTATTCCTTCAATGGTAAGGTTCCAAAGAAACTTGGTGATCCAGGTATACCAACTATTCCTTGCTCTATTAAGAATAATTATGTTAGAACTGCTTTATGTGATTTGGGAGCTGGAGTTAGTGTTATGCCTTTTTCTATCTACAAGAGACTCCAGCTAGAAAAGTTGATACCAACTGATATATCTTTGCAAATGGCTGATAAGTCAACTACTATTCTTGTTGTTATATGTGAGGATGTTCCTGTTCAAGTAGCTCATAATTGCTTGGTTTTGACTGATTTTGTTGTGCTTGAAATGCCTGAAGATGATAATGTGTCTATTATTCTTGGGAGACCCTTTCTTAATACTGCAGGTGCTGTCATCAATTGCAATCAAGGAAAAGTAATTTTTAATATTAATGACAAAGAGCATATTGTTTATTTCCCCAAGAAGGTTGCTAAGAGCTATTGCCTGAATTCCATTGAAAATATTGAGAGCGTCAAGGTTGGATAAATATATTGTCCCATTCCACAAGAAAATTTTGAAACTATTATGATTGGGACTATTGCTATCAAGTTTGAGGTAACATAATCACCTTGTGGAATGCAAAGTTTTGTTTCATATAAGACTGTTTTGGTAACAAGACTTGATCAACCTTGTTAACAAAAGGATTTTAATGAACAAAATAATGTTTTCACTGTGGTTACACTTGCTCACTTTAATCTTCTCCTTCCTAGTCTTTGCTTTTTCTCTTGATAGCTTTAGGTTTGCTAGTTGTTTGCTTGTTAGAGTGTCTTAGAACTTCTGTAGTTTGGTTTTGGTTTGCTTTTGCTTATTCTAAAAAAATCTATTTCTGCGACAAAATCAATTTTCATACCCTAAAAATTGGCCAAATAAAAGTTTCCCGAAAAATCCCAGAAAATTCAATATAATTTTTTCCTCGAAAAAAGGGGCAGAGGGACACCTGGAGTGACCCAGGGGGCCACCCCAAGACAGCACACCCCTGGACGGCGCCCCCCAGGTGGTGCCTGGCAGGGGTGTGGCCCACCTGTGGACCTCCAAGATGCCTCCTCCCAGCCATCTTCTTTCTCTCTCCCGAAAAACACCGTAAAACTCTCTCAAGCTCGAGTTCCTGCTGTTATTGCTCCCGATTTTCGATCTCCTTGCTCAGCCCATCTTTGTTGTTGATTTTTAGAGGGATTGCTCCTTGGTATGTGCCTCCTCTGCTTGTCCAATTAGATTTGTGATTGGTAGATTGTATCTTGAGTATTTTGCTTCTCTAGGTGATAAGTTGTGTGAGCCTGCATGCTTGTTCTATGCTTAGATATTTATTTTGATGCATGTGTAGCCCTCTAGCAAGTTCCTATAGTAGTTTCTCATCAATTATCAACATGGAAATCACTTGGTTTGATGTTTGTCTAAAAATTTCAGAAAGGAAGATGAGTTCATATCCATTGAATCAATATGATTTGATGGTACCTGAGCCAATGAAAGTTCATTGTGAGGAAGGAGTCTTCCCTTCCATTTATCCATTCCCTGAATTTATGAGAGCCGCAGGGATCTTCCAAAATTTCCAAACTATGATTACCAATGCAGGGTTGGAACACTTTGTTGAAGGGGAACCGTTTCAGTTTGTCAAGCTAACCATGGCTGTGGTGCAGGACTTCCGCTTTACCTGGTCTTCATCTAATCCCATGGTCCATTATAAAATATACAATCTAACTGTCGACCTGCCTTTTGCTGATTTCTGTGCAACAATTAGAGTACCTCATTGGGGATCTTGTGAGAATATCAAGGAGAGGCCTAAGTCACTTATGGATTTATATGCTAAAATTTGCCAAGGTTTTGACTTCTCGAATGAAAGTGGTAAAATTTGGAACATTCAGTTCCCATCCATTAGATATTTTTCCTATTTCATTACCAAGTGTGTTCTTGCTAGAAAGATTGCTAGAAAGTTATCTTCTTTTGATCTAGCTTTTATCTCAGCTGCTTTGAATAGGGATAGATCTTATAACCTGGGTGCTTTGATAGCTTACCGTCTTACCACTAACCACGAGAAGGGTGGAATTTGTGGAGGTCTTATCGCCTCTAGGTTGCTAGCTTTCCATGGTTTAGAACCTCACCATTCAGATTATTGGTTCCCCATAGAGAGGCTTGATCTTGATTCCATGGTTCAGCATAACTTTGTTTCTCTTGGGGCTACTGTGAGAATTTTACCGTACAAATTATCCTTTGTCAAGCGTGGTTGGAGAGGGGGTAGGACTAAGATAGTAGTTTATTTGCCTGCACTTGCTTTGTTCAAGGATGGTCGCTCGCGGAGGAGGAGTTTGACACATACGTGGTGGAGCTCTCCCAGCAAGAGAATGTTGGAGAGGATGCTGAAGATGATTCGGTTCAGCCCTCCAACTTGGGAGAGTCTTCTTACCAGTAGCCTTCTTATGATTGGGGCGCGTCTTCTTCTTCATTGCAAGCGCCTGACTATGATCATTCCTATGATGACCCACCAGATTGGGGTTACTAGCCGCGCTATTGATCCCCACTTAGGCCAAAAGTCTAAGCTTGGGGGAGGTATACCGACATCACACTCATCTATAATATATCATGTTTTGTCGCTCCTTTGTATATCCATGTTTCGCTTTCTTTATTGTTTTTGTTTCTGTTTTCTTAAAACACAAAATACAAAAAATATTTTTGTGGTTTCTCTTGGTTTGTTTCTTTGCTTTGGTTTGCCTTAAATAAAAATCCAAAAAGATTTTGCTTTGTTTGCTTGCTTTAAAAAAATAAAAAACACCAAAAATATTTGTTGTTCTTCTTTGGTTTTGTGAGTTCTTTGCAGGGTTCAGCCGGCCTCAGTGGATCTTGGTTTCATGTTATTATTGAAGTCACACAAGTGAAGGGCAGTAATGAAGATTAAGACAACTTGAGGTGTGGTAAGAGGCTGGTAACAAACTCTATTTGTTTTCATCTTTGTACATATACTCAGCATTGTGAGCATGCTTAGTATGTTCATGTAAGGTGTATGTTATTGATGGATTCTTAGTAGTTCTTGCTTTCTTGTGATTAGCTCTGATACGTCGGAAATATATATATAATTTTTGATGCTCCATGCTTGTTTAGTATCTACTTTGCTTTACTTGTCTACACTTTGAGGTACTTTTTACATGTTTTCTGGTACTAACCTACTAACAAGTTGCAACAGTGCCAGATGCCTGTTTTCTGCTGTTTTTGGTTTCAGAAAAGTTAGTAAAGAAATATTCTCGGAATTGGACGGGACAAACTTCAAAGTCAATTACTTTCCGTGGGGAACAAGAAGACCAGAGGGGAGCCGGAGGGGCCGGCCAGGACGGCCAGACCCACCCCAGGCGTGGGTGGGCCCCACCCTGTGCCTGGTTAGGGTTTGGCGCCCCTGGCCGCCGCCTCGGCCTCCCCCTTCGCCTATAAGAAGCCTCGATGCAGAAACCCTAAGCACCTGATCAAAGCTCCACGAAACCATCTGTAGCCGCCGCCACCATCGTCCCTAGATCGGGGGATCTGAAGTTCTTCCCGGCACCCTGCCGGAGGGGAGATCATCCCGGAGGCCTTCTCTCCGGTATGATGCGTGAGTAGTTCCACCTTGGAATATGGGTCCATGTAGTATCTAGATGGTTGTATCTCCTCCTTGTGCTTTCATGTATAGATCTTGTGAGCTCCGTTCATGATCAAGATCTAACCTATTTGTAATCATGCATGTTGTGTTTGCGGGGATCCGATGGATATTGAGATTATTATGTTGGTTTGATTAATGGGTTTGTCTTTATATTCTATCATGTTTGTGTTGTTTGTGATCTTGCATGCTCTCCGTTATTAGTAGCTATCTTGGCCAAGTAGTTGCTAGTGACTCCAAGAGGGGGTATTTATGCTCGATAGTGGGTTCATGCCTCTAGTTTCCAAGGGAAGTGACAATAATCTCTTCGATTGTAGATGTGCTGTTGCTACTAGGGAACAGTCTCTTGTTCATGGAACATGTGGACTGTTTACCTTACACACTTTGCTTAAAGCAGTTGTCTGTTGCTTGCAACTTAATACTGGAGGGGTTCGGATGATAACCTGAAGGTGGACTTCTAGTCATAGATGCAGTTGGATGGCGGTCTATGTATCTTATTGTATTGCCCAAACGAATCTCATAGGATCTTTCTGACTAGTAATTGCATTGTTATGCCTTGCTCAGTTCTTGTCAATTGACCTGCTATAATTTGTTTACCCTTCATGCCATGTTGTTTATCTAAGGAGAGCACCTCTAGTGAACTATGGACACCGGTCCAATCTTTACCATCAATACATCTTCCGCTGTTACTTGTTGCAAACCATTACCTTCCACACCATATGTTTAATCCTTTGTTACAGCAAACCGGTGAGCTTGACAACCTCACCGATTCGTTGGGGCAAAGTCTTGAGTTTGTGTTGTGCAGGTCTCCACGTTGCTTGCAACACCTGTGTGACGTTTCCTTCCTCCTTCTGGTTCGATAACCTCGGTCTCTACTGAGGGAAGACTTGCTGCTGTGCTCATCACACCTTGCTCTTGGGGTTTCCAACGAAGTGCTCCAGCACCGTCAAGTTCTTTGGCGCCATCAAGTAGTCACCAACAAGTTTTCTGGCGCCGTTGCCGAGGAGGCTAAGGACGTCTTCACAAGGGGAGTCCTTCACTTCCTTTCTCTTTGATTTGTTTCTTTTGCTTGGTTTTGTTTGCCTCTTTTCAAAAAACCCAAAAAAATAGTTTAGTTTGGTTTGCTTCCTTTATTCAAAAACATAAAAAATTTAGTTCCTGCTCTAGCTGTTGCTGCTGTTTTTGGCTTGCCCACCTTTGCCAAAATGAACTCTGCTAAGAACACCAAGTTGTGTGACTTCACTAGCACCAACAACAATGATTTTCTAAGCACTCCTATTGCTCCACCTGCTCCTAATGCTACCTTTTATGAAATTAAGCCTGCTTTATTGAATCTTGTGATGAGAGAGCAATTTTCTGGTATTGGTTCTGATGATCTTGCTGCCCATCTCAATAGCTTTGTTAAACTTTGTGAGATGCAAAAGTATAAGGATGTAGATGGAGATATTATTAAGCTCAAGCTTTTTCCTTTCTCCTTGAGAGGAAAAGCTAAAGAATGGTTGCTTTCTTTGCCTAAAAATAGTATTGATTCTTGGACTAAGTGCAAAGATGCTTTTATTGGAAAGTACTATCCTCCTGCTAAGATTATATCTATGAGAAGTGACATTATGAAATTTAAACAACTTGATAGTGAGCATGTTGCTCCAGCTTGGGAAAGAATGAAATCTTTGGTTAAAAATTGCCCTACTCATGGACTCACTGCTTGGATGATTATCCAGACTTTTTATGCAGGTTTAAACTTCTCCTCAAGAAATCTGTTGGATTCTGCTGCTGGAGGTACCTTTATGGGCCTCACTTTGGGTGCTACACAAGGCTCCTTGATAATATGATGGTTAACTACTCTGAATGGCATGTTGAGAGAGCTCCACATGGTAAGAAGGTAAATTCTGTTGAGGAAACTTCCTCTTTGAGTGAAAAGATTGATGTTATTATGGCTATGCTTGTTAATGGGAAAGCTCCTCTAGATCCTAATAGTATTCCCTTGGCCTCTTTGGTTGCTCAAGAAGAGCAAGTTGATGTGAACTTCATTAGAAACAACAATTTCAACAACAATGCCTACAAGAATAATTTTGGTAGCAACAACAATTATAGGCCTTATCCTCCTAATAATGGCAAATCCTATGGAAGCTCTTACAATAATGCTAGAAGTGCCCCCTCTAAACTTGAAGTCATGCTCAAGGACTTTATTAGTAAACAAACCACTTTCAATAAGACTATAGAGGAAAAGCTTTTAACTGTTGAGAAAAATATATCCTCTTTGTCTGAAGCTCAAACTTCCTTGGTTAATAAAATGGCTGCTAAACCTGAAACTATGGAAAACACCTTTGCTACTGCTCATGACATACAAGTTACTATTGATGAAAATGTTAGGCTGAAATCTCAACTTCATGCTAAGTGGGAAAGGGAAGCTGAAATTGATAGAAACAATAGTGTGTGCACCATCACCACTAAATCACAAGTAGTCCCTATTCCTCCTCCTACTATGCCTGAGCCTATTGAGCCTACTACTAGTGATGCTAAGTTTGACTTTGATATTGATGGTTGTAATATTTCTGAAGTGATTATGTTCTTGCAAAAGCTTGCTAGAAGTCCTGATGCTAGTGATATGCATGTTGCTTTCACCAAACACATTACAGATGCTCTTGTTAAGATTAAGGAAGAGAAGCTAAAACACAAAGCTTCTATTCCTAGGAAATTAGAAGATAGTTGGGAACCCATTATTAATATGCAAGTGAATGGCTTTGATCTCAAAGCTTCATGTGATCTTGGTTCTAGTGTCTCTATTATGCCTAGGAAGATTTATGAAATGCTTTATTTGCCACCATTAAAAGATTGTTATTTAGATGTCCCACTCAATGATAATGCTAAGAAGAAACTCATGGGGAGTATTAATGATGTTCTTATTATGGTTAATAATGCTTATGTCCCTGTGGATTTCTATGTTTTGGATGTTGAATACAATGCTTCTTGTCCTATCACTTTGGGAAGGCCTTTTCTTAGAACAGTTGGTGCTATCATTAATATGAAAGAAGGCACCATTAAATATCATTTTACATTCAAGAAAGGTATTGAACACTTCCCTATGAGGAGAGAGAAGTTGCTTTTTGCTCCTCCTTTGAAAGCAATATTTGATGGTAATGCTTCCTCATTTGAAAATACTTGATTCTTCTTGCTTCTTGTGCCTAACTTAAAGGCGTTAAAGAAAAGTACTTGTTGGAAGATAACCCAAGAGTTTCCTTGAGTCTTGGAAGTTATTACTTCTGTAATGACCTCTCCTTATCCTTTTTGTTTGCTTTTTGTGCCAAGAATGACCTCTAATAAGAGGGAAGTAAGATTTGCGCAGTTGTTGTCTCGAAACAGATTTCTATCCTCCACCAAACATATTCGTGAGGAGTCTATGTAACTCGGATTGAGCTGACAATTTATGAATAAATCCCCCAATATGTTAGATAACTTTCGTTAGTTCAACACTTTTTGATTTGAGCAACATAAGATGTCCGAAAAAATCGGTTTCTACCTGCTGGTCTGTTTTGACAGATTTCTGCCATTATTTGCATTTGCTTCTTATTGATTCCTTTTTGAGTTCTCTTTAGGTGAATTGAGATTTTTGAAGGAGTTACTACAGTAGCTTGTGTTTCTAGTGAAAATACTTGTTGTTCCAAAGCTTTTCCAGAGGTCTAATATCTTTTGAATAAGCTAATGTTGCTAATGAAGATTGTGTGAAAGAAAAAATTCAGGTGTAGAGAGAGAATGATATAATGAGATGAAGAATGGACAAAAGCTCAAGCTTTGGGATGCCACCATGGTGTCGCCCCAAGAAATATCCAAGAGGTACAAGCGTCAAAGCTTGGGGATGCCCAAGGCATCCCCTTCTTCATCAATAAAAAGCTCAGGTCTGTCTAGACACTTCGTTTTTATTGTTTCATGCATAGTTGTGTTGTTCTTGGAGCGTCTTAGATTTCGTTTGCTTTGCTTAGTTTGTTTAGTTTTCTTGAGTAGTTTGGACCCCCGTTCTCGTTGTGTTGTTTTGCAAATAAGTTTGCTTGGTGTTTGGAAAGGAGTAGTAAGTTCTTGCTTGAAATGCAAGAGGAGCTTGCTTTCACTATGACTTAGACTTTAGCATGACATGCTAGGTGTTGTTTTGACATTATGCTTAGTGATTATTGTTGTAGCATGTCTTGTTCCAAACAATTGGGATTGCTCAGTGTGCCTTGAAGAAATTTTGCGTTGTTTTAGCATGCAAAAGCATAGTATTATGGTATTCTCCTTTGATGCTTTGCTTGGGTTGACTTGGCACATGCTCACACCATGTTATGACTATGACAAGTCACCATTAGCCTCTATGATCATTTAGTCCTTGACTTGTAGCACCACTCTTTTCTTTGATTAGTATTCTTTGATACACTTCATGATTATGGCCATTATGCTCTCTTACTTGGTTGCTCCTAGTCTTTTGCTAGCCTCCACTTGTATGAGTAAGTTCTACTTATGCTTCCAACTCCCAAGAAACCAAGTTATTCCAAAGTGTCCACTATAAACTCCTATGCATGGTGTGTTACACCATTCCAAGTATATTCTTGTTTTCAACTATCTTCCAGTTAAAAACCATTTTGTTATGTGAAAACTTAGTGATTAAAGACCTCACGGACTTGATGGCACACTTTATATTCTTTGCCCCTAATAAACTTGAACCTTTGTGACAACTTTGTTGTATATGCTTGCACTTATAAGTTGGAATTAGCAGAACCGTGCTGTCACGGGGAACGTTTTCAACATTGCACTTGTACTTTGTACTCAGTTGATATCATGTTCTTTTGTCTATGGATGTCACCGGTGTGAAATAAAGAGGGAACTTGTAAGTCCATGGAGTTTGTATCCTGTATTAGAGAAACTCCTGGGGCGCTAGCCTAAGCCATGCCTAATCATGGTGGAAACTTGCAGCATCACCATAGTGACATCTATGAAGCATTCTTCTTATAAAAAAAGAGAGACACATTGAGAAAAGAGGAAAGAGAGAAAAAAGCACCATGTTCCCATGGTAAATAAGAAGATTGCTGAGATGCTCATTGTCTACTTGCCTTGTCATTTTGGTTATGGGAAAGCTCATGTACCATGTGCAAGGGGTACCCCGCTGGTGGTTCTCAATGATATGCAAATACTTACAATGACAAGAACTTACCTGGACCCAAAGTTGAGTATGCATGAGGTGTGGGCCTCGTATTCAAGTGACTTGAGATTGCCAACTTATACTTCGTCAAGCATATACTCCATCTTTACCACTTAACCTTAACCACTTCAAGATACTTATGATAGGGGCAATGAGGGCTGAAAGCTAATAAGTACCATAATTTTTGGAAGCTCTTTTCGAAACTTGTAATCCCTGCTTCCTTTAGAAATAAAAGGCCTTTCTTCCACCATTATTGAGTCTCCACCTTCTACCTTTAGGCACCATTAAGAGAGCATAGTTGTCATTTTGTGTGCAGTGTTCCAAAGCTTATTAATTGATACATATTGTGATATTACTTGTTCTTGTGCTATTTGTTTCTAGTCACCCTTGCGAACTTTGAAGGTGTCCTATGCATCTATATTGCTACTCTATGAGGGACAAGCTGATTGCCACTATGCCATGTTTTCTGTATGTGAAACAAACAAACGTTTTTCAATGCATGTTATTCATGATCTTTTTTTGTAGCTTGCCATGTTGCATGCATAGTTACTATGTCCTATTGTTATAACTCCATCTTTCATGCACATGTTTAGAGTTCTTTGATCCCAGCTTTCAATGCTTGCAAATAGTTAGATCTTTATTGTGAGGGTGCATGTCGCCTCAAAAATTATTCTTGTTATCACTTACCTACTCGAGGACGAGCAGGAGTTAAGCTTGGGGATGCTTGATACGTCAGAAATGTATCTATAATTTTTTATGCTCCATGCTTGTTTAGTATCTACTTTGCTTTACTTGTCTATACTTTGAGGTGCTTTTTACATGTTTTCTGGTACTAACCTACTAACAAGTTGCAACAGTGCCAGATGCATGTTTTCTGTTGTTTTTGGTTTCATAAAAGTTAGTAAAGAAATATTCTCGGAATTGGACGGGACAAACGTCAAAGTCAATTACTTTCCGTGGGGAACAAGAAGACCAGAGGGGAGCCGGAGGGGCCGGTCATGGCGGCCAGACCCACCCCAGGCGTAGGTGGGCCCCACCCCACGCCTGGCTAGGGTTTGGCGCCCCTGGTCTCCACCTCGGCCTCCCATTTCGCCCATAAGAAGCCCCCGATGCAGAAACCCTAAGCACCCGATCAAATCTCCATGAAACCGTCTGTAGCCGCCGCCACCATCATCCCTAGATCGGGGGATCTAAACTTCTTCCCGGCACCCTACCGGAGGGGAGATCATCCCGGAGGCCTTCTCCCCGATATTATGCGTGAGTAGTTCCACCTTGGACTATGGGTCCATGTAGTAGCTAGATGGTTGTATATCCTCCTTGTGCTTTCGTGTATAGATCTTGTGAGCTCCGTTCATGATCAAGATCTAATCTACTTGTAATCATGCATGTTGTGTTTGCGGGGATCCGATGGATATTGAGATTATTATGTTGGTTTGATTAATGGTTTTGTCTTTATGATTCTATCATGTCTGTGTTGTTCGTGATCTTGCATGCTCTCTGTTGTTAGTAGCTATCTTGGCCAAGTAGTTGCTAGTGACTCCAAGAGGGGGTATTTATGCTCGATAGTGGGTTCATGCCTCTAGTTTCCAAGGGAAGTAACAGTAATCTCTTCGGTTGTAGATGTGTTGTTGCTACTAGGGAGAAAACAACGGTCTCTTGTTCATGGAACATGTGGACTGTTTACCTTACACACTTTGCTTAAAGAAGTTGTCTCTTGTTCGGATGATAACCTGAAGGTGGACTTATAGTCATAGATGCAGTTGGATGGCGGTCTATGTATCTTGTTGTATTGCCCAAACGAATCTCATAGGATCTTTCTGACTATTAATTGCATTGTTATGCCTTGCTCAGTTCCTGTCAATTGCCCTGCTGTAATTTGTTTACCCTTCATGCCATGTTGTTTATCTAAGGAGAGCACCTCTAGTGAACTATGGACCCCGGTCCAATCTTTACCATCAATACATCTTCCACTATTACTTGTTTACTTGCTGCAAAGCATTACCTTACACACCATACGTTTAATACTTTGTTACAGCAAACGGGTGAGCTTGACAACCTCACTGATTCGTTGGGGCAAAGTCTTGAGTTTGTGTTGTGCAGATCTCCATGTTGCTTGCAACACCTATGTGACGTTTCCTTCCTCCTTCTGGTTCGATAACCTTGGTCTCTACCGAGGGAAGACTTGCTGCTGTGCTCATCACACCTTGATCTTGGGGTTCTTTGGCGCCATCAAGGAGTCACCAAGCTCCAGCTTGTTAATAGTTTGTAGCTTGTCATATGAATGTTTGCTTGTGTTGTTTTATTCATAACTTGGTATGATATTATGGTATCCTCCTCTGAATGTTTCATGTGAATTGACTTCACATGCTCACGCATGCATATGACTAAACAATAGTTAGTAAGCCTCGATGATTTATTTTGCCTTAGAGTTCTTGTATCACTTTCATGCCATAATTAGTCATGTTTTGTTGCAAGCATGATTATGACAATTATTGCTCTCTCGTTTGTTGCTCCCTCTCTATTGCTAGCCTTCACTTGCACTGAGTATGATCTCTACGTGTGCATCCAACTCCCCAAAACCAATATTGCCAACAGTGTCCACCATACCTACCAATTAGCATCATTTCTTATTCCAATGCATATTCATTATGCCTTGTTTTCTTCCAAATAAAATGTTTGACTGTTTTGAGAAAGTTAGTTAGTAAAGCTCTCACAAACTTGATGGCACGTTTTATTCCTTGCACTTAATAAGCCTGGACCATTGTGACTGTCCATGAAAGTTATATGCTTGCAAATTATAGGCTGGGAGTTAGCAGAACCGTGCTGTCGCGGGGAATATTTTCAACACCCATGGATATTGATACCATGCTCTTTTGTTTGCGGATGTCATCGGTGTGAAATAAAAGGGGAACTTGTGAGTTCATGGAGTTATATATATATGTTAGAGAAACGCCTGAGATGCTAGCTTAAGCCATGCCTAATCATGGTGGAAACTTGCAGCATCACCATAATGAGCATCTGTGAAGCATCCTCAATAAAAACCTATGCAAATAGCAAATAAAAAGATCGCTGATATGCTCATTGTCTGCTTGCCTTGTCATTTTGATTATGGGATAGCTCCTGTATCATGTGCAAGGGGTACCCCGTTGGCGGTTCTCTATGATATGCATGTATTTACAATGACAAGAACTTACAGGTAACTAAAGTTGAGTATCACGAGGAGCAGCCCTCGTACTCAAGGGACTTGGGATTTCTAGTTTATGGTCTGTCAAGCATATAACTCATATTGGACCTCACTTTCACCATTAACCACATGAAGATGCCTATGATAGGGGCAATGAGAGCTCAAATCTAATGAGTACCTTACTTTCAGCATTTGTGAAAGAACATGTGAGGCCCCCATGTGTGGTTTTGGTAATTAATGACAATCTTTATGGACTAATGTGTGTATTAAGTTGTACTTGTAGGATTTGTCCATTGGCATCACTTGGATCTTGTGTTGACTCCAAGGTCGATAATATGAAGAAGACGATATGTTGTGCAAGCTCAAAATGCGTCATCTATAGAAGATCTCTTGGTTGATGCTTGCCATCCTCGGTGACCATGGATCAATGATGAGGAATCAAGAAAGGTGTTCCATCTTGAGTAGGTCAAGTTCGTCTACATCGAGCTCAAGTGGAATGCTCAAGGCAAATGTATAATCTTGATAGGTTTTCCCTTTTGTCGGTCTCATGTTGTGTGTGGGAGACCGGGTTTAGGATAGATAACCGTACTATCAAGAGGGGCTCTCGAATGAGTAATTTGGTCACATCGTTCGGAGAGAGCTCAAACCTTTGCATACTTGCATCATCATATTTGGTTGTTATTTGGTCTTAGTCATGTGAGGATATAGAGCTTGTGTTAATCTCCATAACAAGTTCTTGTTCATCAAAATCGGATCTTCCGTTTGTATCTTGTTGCGATTTTGATTTATGCGGCTTTTCGGTTTCCCACCAAGTGAGGTATCTCACATTATTCTACTTGATACTTTCTCACTTGGTGATAACCAATATTTTCACTTTTTATAGGGTAGCCCATGTCGTTCTATTTCCAACGCAATTGGAATCGGGTCAATCGAAGCTTCCAGTCAAAAGTTATTGTCATTTGAGTATTGGCTTTTATTCGGTTTAAAAAGAAAGAAAAAGTCTGTTTCTGGGCCGAGCGGTAGTACCGCCCGCATCTGAGCGTCACGGAGTATCTTCAACCTAGCCCGGTACCACTTTTTGGTAGTACTGGCCGGCCCGGTAGTACAGCCCGGGTGGGCCGGTACTACCGGCTGGCCCTGGTAAGTTTTCCCCAGCCCAGCTTGCATCCTCGCTTGCACTTTCATTGCATCGACGACCGCCTGTCTTAACATTGACCCGCCCGCTATTGGGCCCGCATTCATCTGCGCCGCTGCTGCTCGCCCATTGGCTTTGCCGCTTGCCCTGCGTCGCTGTTGCCATCATCGCGCATGCCGCTCTCGTTCCATCACCGCTTGCCTCTGGCCTCGCTCCTCCGCTCATCCAGCCCGCTTCTTTGGCCCGCCAGTGCTGTGGCCCCTCTTGCCTAGGTAGCTAAGCGCCGCCCTGCTTAGCCCGATCTGTCTTTGCCAGCGTTGACCTTTGGTTGTTTGTCCCTCAGTCGGTTTGCTGCCTAGCTCGCTCGCTGTGTGCGTTTTTGTTCAGGTGCGGTACTACCGGTGTGTTCTAAAAATATGCCCAAACGGCTAGTTTTTCTGGGTCACTATTTATACTCTTTGCCCATTTTCAGTTTAGTTAGCTTCTCTTTTATCTATTAGGCTAAGCTTTATCCACACTTGCTCTAGATCTTGAAGCTTGCCTAATCTTTTCCCTCCGATGATTCTTGCCCATATTTGAGTGGAAGAGAGAGGAGATCTAGACCCACGTTTTGACCTAACCGATTCATCTCTTTGTGAGTGCATCTTTGGGGATCTAGATTTGGGGGGATTTTGTGTCTCTCTTTGATTCTTCCTCTCTTGTTTCCCCAATAGCTTTAGTAGCTTTGTTGGAACTTGAGAGTGAGGGATTTGAGCACCTTTGTGGTGTTCTTGCCATTTGCATTTGGTGTATCGGTTTGAGTTCTCCTCGGAGGATTTGATTTGATTTACTCATTGGAGCTTGTCCCTCTTGGGTTTTTGGAACCCTAGACGGTTTTGTGGCCTTGGTGGCATTTTGGCCTTTTGTGGCATTTGTTGGGAGCCTCCAATTAAGTTGTGGATAAGTGCCCCAACCTTGTGAGAGGTTTTGGTTGCCACCGACAAGTGCACCGATAGTGGAAGCGTGGATTGATCCCATTGGGGTGAGATTCACAGGAGAATAAGGGAGGCCTTTTGTGGCGTTGGTGGTTTGATACCACCCCCTCTCCAAACGAGCCGTACTCCATGTTGGGAGGAACTCAGTAAAATATCGTCGTCCCCGCGTGCCTCGGTTATCTCTATACCCGAGCTCTTTACTTATGCACTTTACATTGTGATAGCCTTCGTGCTTAAAGTAATCTATATCTTTCTATCACATTGTTGCTTGTATTGCTTAGCATAAGTTATTGTTGCACATAGGTGAACCTTAATTGTTCTAGGTTGTGCTTAACAAAGTAAACACTAGTTTTATTCCGCCTTTGTTGAGCCACTCTGGGAAAAGTTTTAATCGCCTATTCACCCCCCCTCTAGGCGACATCCGTATCCTTTCAATTTGGAAGCCTTTCAAACTTTTCAAAACCATTTTCACTTCCTTGTTGAGTCACCACTTATACTTTGAGCACCTTCTTGAGAGCATAGTTGTCATTCTTGTGTTTGTCTCAAAACTTGATTAATTATGTCATGACTTTGATGCTTGTATCTCTGATATATTTACTTCTAGTCTTCATGTGAACTTCAGAGGTGCCTTTGCATTATACTGTGCTCTACAAACAAAGGCAAGCGAGATACCACTCTATCATACCTTATTACGAGCATTGTAATGTTGCTTATGTTTATGTTTCATGCTACTTATTATTATTGAGTTGGTTTCTCTTCATAGCTTGCAATGACTATTGAGTAGACTTGGTTGCATACTTCTTATAATGAATGGTTTAAGTATCTACTCCTGTGCTGAGAATATATACATCATATGAAGCAAATGTGTTCGTGAAAGTTCTTTTATCGCACTCAATTTTCAACTGAATTTCTTGAGGACAAGCAATAAGCTAAGCTTGGGGGGAGTTGATACGTCCAAAATGTATCTACTTTCCTGAACACTTTTGCTATTGTTTCTCCTCTAAACTTGTGTGATTTGGATACAGCTAACACAGACTGACGTTGTTTTCAGCGGAATTACCTTGGTGTCTAGTTTTTGTGCAGAAAATCAACTATCAGGAAAAATCCAGGAAAATATGCCAAAATTGCTATTTCACCAAAAGATCTACGGAGCCAAAATACGAGACGGAGGGGATCCCTGGGTGGCCCACACCCCCCTTCCGTGCGGGTGGGCCCACCCCGCGCCTGGGAGGGGTGTGGCCAGCCCAGGCACCCCCTCGGCCTCTCTCTTTGCCTATAAGTTGCCTTCTGACCTAAAAACTCAGGGGGTTCGACATTTTTCCAGAAAGAGTTCCGTTGCGCCGCCACCACCAAAAACCGCGATTCGTATCTAGAAACTCCGTTCTGGCACCCTGCTAGGATGGGGAATTTGGAGAGGATCATCGCCATTGTCATCACCAACGCCTCTCCATCAACCATCAATGTTTCCCTCATCCATGAGTGAGTAATTCCCCGTTGTAGGCTATGGGGATGGTAGGGATTGGATGAGTTCTATCATGTAATCGAATAAGATTGTTAGGGCATGGTGCCTAGTATCTCTTTTAGTGCTATTTGACTTTGTTGCAACTTGTTGTGCTTAATGCTTTTCACTAGGGCCCAAGTGCCATGATCTTAGATCTAAACTTATTATTGAATCATTATGATAATATTGTTTGTGATCTTATCTGTAAGTTGTGTACACATATCATTGTCCAGATCCAAAGGCCCCAAAGTGACAGAAATTGGGACAACCAGAGGGGATGGCTGTGATGTGAGGATCACATGTGTTCATGGAGTGTTAGTGCTTTGCTCCGGTGCTCTATTAAAAGGAGCACCTTAATTGCCGAGTTCCTTGAGGCCCATTTGCACGGGGGACAAAAGATGTTGTGCAAGTTCTCATTGCGAGCACGCATGACTATATATGGAGCACATGCCTATGATTGTTTAGTACTTGGATGCATATTCTTATTTATCTGCAATTGCCCTAGATCTTGAAGTTAAATGTTTAGACTCGTCCATGCAACGCCCGTCCATCCATCCCTATGCCTACCGCGCTCATATCCTCTTATTTTGCTACTCATTACTATTGCTCCTGTTTTACTGTTGTTGTTGCTACTACAAACTGTTGCTACTGATAAACTTCTATGAGCAAGAACTATTTCTAGGTGCAGCTGAATTGACAACTTAGTTGTTAAGGCTTGCAAGTATTCTTTGGCTCCCCTTGTGTCGAATCAATAAATTGGGTAATACTACCCTCAAAGACTGTTGCCATCCCCTATACTTGTGGGTCATCAAGTATTACTTGTAGTCCAAGTTGTATCTAGTTACTGACTCTGTAATGTAGTCGGATAGGTCTCTCCTATAACCCTAGGTCCCGGGACTATATAAACCGGACCTATGGGAGCCTTTAGGTCATAACCAATCGTAACACCACAATCAACTCGCACAGGCGAACCTCTCTTGTAATCAGCTGTAACATCTGGCTTACACTGATATATTATTGACTTGCTAGCAGGAGTAGGATCCGATCACCGCAGTCGGATCTGAACCTGTGTAAACTTGTGCTCACCGCTCCCACACCCTATCTCTCCAACGCCACTAGGACCCCCTATGGCGTACTTGTCGGCAATCCGACGATAGGGGGCTCACTCACGCAAAAGAGAAAAGAACTTACATGGTCAGTTGTAGACTCCGAAGGTTTTGTTTGCATCTTCCAAGCAACGATCGCACGAGCCCCTTGCCGCAGGGAGCTCAAGTTATCGTGGTTAGAGTTGGCCACCATCTAGGGGAGCGACGAAGCAAGCTTCGACTCCCCGAACATCTCTTCGGGCTCCTCATCGAGGGACTCCTCCAAATGATTACTACTAGCATTTACAAGGAACCAAATCAAAAACAAGCTAATACTTAGCATATCAACAAAACGACAAGACTCGATTAGAGTAACTTACGATGGTATGCCTGATAGGTTGAAGACAAAGCCTCCTTCTTCTTCTTGGCCGGCGACTGAGGGGATACAGCCCAAACAGGCACGACCACAATGGGGAAGGAAGTCGCACCCTCATCCCCGCCATGATGCTCGAGGAAGGAGGGACCCTTCGGTGTTGGCGGTGTCTCCCCATCCAAAGTTTTGCTCGGGACCTCTTTCGAGTTTGCCCTTCGCTAGGATCGGGGGCCTCTAAGGAGGGCGACTGAGCAGGGGGGAGCTCGGACTCAGACTCCGCTTCCCCGCCATCTGGTGCAGCATCGAACTTTTTAGGCAGGGGCGACATCATACCCCCTACCTTATAGCCCTACGGTTGAAGACAAAGGGCAAAGTGAGTTAAGTAATATTAACAAACAATAAGTAGTCAACAATGCATTACATACAACTACAAGCTTCACCTGAGGGACTGCTTTCTTGGCATTAAAGGGGGAGTCAAAGACTTCCCCGGAAGATCCTCTTCGGCTTTATGCTTCAGCAGAGGCCAAAGCGCCCTGTCAAGGTCAGCAGAAGACATCTCCTCCAACAAAACCCTTGTCGGGTCGCTGGCGCCAGCATACAAAAACATCGGGTGTGCTCTCGCTTGGAGCGGCTGCACCCGACGCTTGAGGAAGGTGCGAATTATATCAACAACGTTGACCTCTTTGCCTGGAGTCAACTAAAAGGCCTCCACCCGCTTATAGAGATTCTCCACCTCCTCCGATTCACGATCCATGATGTTGTTGGACCATGAGCGCTTTTGGGTGATCTTTTGAGTGGAGTCGAAAGGAGAAAGCCCCTATAACTGGCCGTCCAGCTTGACATCACGGATGTAGAACCACTTCCTCCGCCACTATTGGACAGACTCGCAAAGATGAAAGGAGAAGAACTGGACAGAGGGACGGATGGAAATCCCGCACCCTCCCAGTGGATAAACACCACCGGTGCCAGATTTCCTGTTCACAGAGTAGAATCTCTGGAAGAGGCCAAAGTGAGGCTCGATACCAAGCCAACACTCGCAAAGAGTGATGAAGCAGGCGATGTGGAGAAGAGAGTTGGGCGACAGATGATGAAGATGAAGACCATAGAAGCCCACGAAAAAATTCATGGGTGGGTAACGAGAGACCACGAACAACAAACACAAAGATCATAACCCAAAATCCTTCGGGTGGGCACGAAATTACCTCATGATCAGGAAGAATGGCGTCGCCCTTGTTCTTGGAGATCAAGCCGGACTCGTGCAGCTTGAAAAAATCTGTCTCCCTCATCTTAGTGCGCCGCCATCCGCCATTGGTGGTGCGTCCGGATGCAGCAGCCTTCTTGGCAGCGTCGGCGGCGCTCGAGCCCGCTGCGGTGGACGAACTCTTCTTCGACTTTCCCATCCTGGTGACGCGGCAAGCGTGGCGATGTGACCAGAGGAAAGACGAAGGGAACACACGGAGGATGTCCAGTGCGCAGCGCAAGCAAGAGCTCTGGAAATGGCAGCAATGGTGAAAGATGGACGCAAATGGCGAAGGGGTAAAACTGCCTCTGTTTTCCCACAATATAAAAGGACGAGGGCGACAAAGCGAAGCCGTTGATGCAGAAGCCCTAACACGTGCCCTCCATCCCACCGTACACGTGTCAACATCTGCCTGAACCGTTGCGAGCACGTCGCCCACTATGCACGGAAACCGAGGAGACGCCGTAATTTTTGCCATGATTACGCGTGATTAGTCAAATTCAAGTCAGACGGTGGGACCCATGATCATCGTGTCGCAGATGATTGAGCTCACCAATTGTCAGCAATGACATCATCAAAGCAAAGCCAACAACGGCTCGAAACTTTCGACTGAACAAAAAGTACTTACTTGAGTGTACGACTCAACCAACTACTCGGGGGCTACTCCTATTAGGAGCGCTGGCCGCGCACCTGAGAAGCTACAATGATCAAAATGTCTTGCACAAATCTTAGAGTCATGCGTCGAGTCTGCGACTCCACTACGAACTTGGGGGCTACTCCCATAAGGAGCACTGGTCGCGCATTCGAAAACATATTGACGTGGATGATGTCCACATAACTAAAGTCTCTGCTCGAGTCTACGACTCAAACAGACACTCGGGGGCTACTCCCATAGGGAGCGCTGGTCGCGCACCCTACGAACTATTCGAGTGAGACCCTTTGGATCATGTATGACAAAAATCTTTTTAGCAACTTTTCCCAAATTAACGCTAAGTGAGAAACAGTCTCCTTGGTCACCCGAAACACCTCTACGATGATAAATTTTCGGATGTTGTGTCTGCGACACAAAGATAAGCCCTACAGATATCATCTAATGGCCTGGTAACACACCATACTGCGCTCTGCCAGTAAAATACTGTGTCAACATGCACGATGAAAATCCCGATGGACGTGTTGGGTACATGACTTAAAAACACTAGAATTCAACTCATGTAAGACCTTAGCGGCCTGAGTCGAATTACACCAGCATTTGTTCCGGATTCGAGTCTAGGGACTCGAGTCTGAAGAAGATCGTGTTGTTTTGTCCTATGATAGTTAACTAACCCTGATCCGTCAAGCGAGTCAGGCACATGTATCAACAATCCCTATGAACTAACATGCTTATCAAAAAGACAGGTTCGAATGAGAAGCACTCTAAAGATTGTAGAGTCTCCAGCCAAATCACTGATTCGACTGAACACTCAGGGGCTACTGACGAGGATATACCCTACGGGTGCCTCATGTTGGTATACCCGGTCCAGCCCAGTGAAGGCCCATGTGAAGACCTGCTGCCCAAGGAGACTCCGGGTGGCCCAAGACCAATAGAAGCTCTACTCCTTGGAGGACACGGCTAGGAGTAGATAGAATATTCAAGGTGAAAACCTAACTTGTAACCCACTCGGCCTACCCCGGGACCTAGCCTATCTATATAAGGGCTAGGAGGGCACGGCGAGGAGGACACACCCAATTCATACACACACCTCACGCCAGATTGCATATGCGCACCCCTGTAACCTCCGGTTCTGCCATAATCAAGAGCAGACAAGCAGGAGTAGTGTTTTCCCTCCGGGGGCCTGAACCTGGGTAAACCTCGTGTACCCTTGTTGCTTGCCTGTTAACCGTCTTGCAACTTCCAACATCCCCATCTTCTCCAAAACCCAAGTCTATAACAATGGGCATTGACGAGTCGAACCCTCGTCTGATCGTGTTGGCGTTTCGTAATATCCATGCTAGGATGAGCGTGTAGTGGTGGTCTGCTCGTTATGTATCTCTCGCTCTTCTCTGTTCGTTGTTTGTGAGAAGTGAATCCATTTGTTGTAATTTTATTTGTGGTAAACCTTGTGGATATTGTTTGCTTTATTATATAAAGCAGGGGCTACGTCCTTCAGTTTAAAAAAGATCATAATGCATTTCACATGCATCACTCGTGCGTGGACAAGAAGTTTGTCAGAGTGCTTCCTAATAACTGTGAATCACAATTGTATATTTTCTAAACTACATATATGAAATATATCTTGTTCAAACTATATGTTCAATGAAAATGAAAACTAATTGGTATGTTCTAATGAATTTACCTAGACCATCCTCTAGAGGTCAAGGCATGACTTCATGGATCATTGTCATAGAGACATTCATTACCATGGACTATTTGAGGTCATTATTGGCTCGCTGAAGCATCCCACACCCCGCTACTCTCTTCAAGTAACCAACAAGGTGAACAAGCCTATTTCAGTGGACCGAGTTGGTCAATGACTATGTGATTAACATCGAGGAGAGGTGCATCTTCTTCCTCGACCATCAATTTTGCATGACCTACTTCCATTATAAGGACTCAACAACTTAGACTACTCTGGAACCTCTTCAGACCACGACCCGGGAGAGGACGACATCCTTACGTCGAGATTGAGTTCTTCAACAATGCTGCCACCATCGATGAGGAGTCATAGTACCATGCATGTTATCTCCCGTTAATTAATAATACACTACTCTATCTAGTTATTTATTGTTGCTACATATGAATATGATGTTCCTGATATATGCTTTCTGTTAAATCCAATATTATAGCAACATTTAAAAAATAGTGACATTTATATACAGCTGAACATCCAAATATATATATTACTTGTGCCTTTTAGACACACACCACTAGTATACATGGTACAGGTAGCCATACTAGTAGCGCAATGATATGTCGGAAACGTATCTATAATTTTTATGTTACATGCTTGTTTAGTATCTACTTTGCTTTACTTGTCTACACTTTGAGGTGCTTTTTACATGTTTTCTGGTACTAACCTACTAACAAGTTGCAACAGTGTCATATGTCTGTTTTCTGCTGTTTTTGGTTTCAGAAAAGTTAGTAAAGAAATATTCTCGGAATTGGACGGGACAAACGTCGAAGTCAATTACTTTCCGTGGGGAACAAGAAGACCATAGGGGAGCCGGAGGGGCCGGCCAGGGCGGCCAGACCCACCCCAGGCGCGGGTGGGCCCCACCCCTCACCTGGCTAGGGTTTGGCGCCCCTAGTCGTTGCCTCGGCCTCCCCCTTCGCCTATAAGAATCCCTCGATGCAGAAACCCTAAGCACTCGACCAAATCTCCACGAAACCGTCTGTAGCCGCCGCCACCATCGTCCCTAGATCGGGGGGATCTGAAGTTCTTCCCGGCACCCTGCCAGAGGGGAGGTCATACCAGAGGCCTTCTCTCCAGTATGATGCGTGAGTAGTTCCACCTTGGACTATGGGTCCATGTAGTAGCTAGTTGGTTGTATCTCCTCCTTGTGCTTTCATGTATAGATCTTGTGAGCTCCGGTCATGATCAAGATCTAATATATTTGTAATTATGCATGCTGTGTTTGCGGAGATCCGATGGATATTGAGATTATTATGTTGGTTTGATTAATAATTTTGTCTTTATGATTCTATCGTATTTGTGTTGTTTGTGATCTTGCATGCTCTCCGTTGTTAGTAGCTATCTTGGCCAAGTAGTTGCTAGTGACTCCAAGAGGGGGTATTTATGCTCGATAGTGGGTTCATGCCTCTAGTTCCCAAGGGAAGTGACAATAATATCTTTGGTTGTAGATGTGATGTTGCTACTAGGGAGAAAACAACGGTATCTTGTTCATGGAACATGTGGACTGTTTACCTTACACACTTTGCTTAAAGCAGTTGTCTGTTGCTTGCAACTTAATATTGGAGGGGATTCGGATGATAACGTGAAGGTGGACTTCTAGTCATAGATGCAGTTGGATGGCGGTCTATGTATCTTGTTGTATTGCCCAAACGAATCTCATAGGATCTTTCTGACTAGTAATTGTATTGTTATGCCTTGCTTAGTTCCTATCAATTGCCCTGCTGTAATTTGTTTACCCTTCATGCCATGTTGTTTATCTAAGGAGAGCACCTCTAGTGAACTATGGACCCCGGTCCAATCTTTACCATCAATACATCTTCCACTGTTATTTGTTTACTTGTTCCAAATCATTAGCTTCCACACCATACGTTTAATCCTTTGTTACAGCAAACCGGTGAGCTTGACAACCTCACTGATTCGTTGGGGCAAAGTCTTAAGTTTGTGTTGTGCAGATCTCCACATTGCTTGCAACAGCTGTGTGACGTTTCCTTTCTCCTTCTGGTTCGATAACCTCGGTCTCTACTGAGGGAAGACTTGCTGTTGTGCTCATCACACCTTGCTCTTGGGGTTTCCAACGAAGTGCTCCACCACCGTCAAGTTCTTTGGCGCCATCAAGGAGTCACCACGCAACATTGGTTGCGTGTGGGTTGAGTGCACCAATTCTATTTTTAGAACGCTACCTATGAGCTATTTCTAGTAGTGCCAATCTATTCGACATTATATCACATTTTCTTGTGTAAAGAATCTCTAACAGATACCGCATCTGTTCATACTGCAAAACGCATATGCGGTAAACCGCAACTCCTCTTTGCGGTGCGAAAAAAGGGCGAGGAGGAACATATGCCGCATAGTTGTACCACAACTCTTCTTTCCGCCACGTCGCGTGTACTACAAAATAGCGTATACCGCAAAACAGACCGTGCGCCCCAACAACTCAAACCATTACAAAAATTTCAAAGTTTTTATAGCACAAACAAACTAAAAATAAGCATACTAGGCTCCCACATGACCATGATGATCACCTCCACTGTTTGCAACAACACTTGCAACATCTCTACGAGCTTTCCTTGTCTTGATGATCTGCAACCTTCTATCGTCCCACCACCCTTTTGTGAATGTATTCATTTTGTCAGGATCCGTAGTCATCACTCGGGTTTCATCAGCAATCACTGCTGCCCTAGCCTTTTCCTTTTTGAGACGAATCCTCCGCTCCTCGAACTCAGCTTTGCGCTTCCCATCTTCACAAGTTGCAAGCCACATTTTCATCTTGGCCTCTTCTCTCTTGTCAGCCAACTTGGGCTTGGTTTCCATTTATTGATGCACTACTAGCGCCTTATGCTTCATCATGTCGTCGATATTGTCCCTCAACTTTTCGTGCTCATCATTTCTCTTCAACTCTTACTTCACCTTATTTGTACCATCTGGACCTTTTCTTTTAGCCTTCGGTTCATCGCCTTCCTCTTCATCGTCTTCCTCCAAGTTTATTGCTGAGCCGGTTCTCGGAGGTGGTGCTTCTCGATCCCTCACCCTCCACTTCTCATTGTCCTTGAGCAATTCCCAATAATGTTGCAGAGCGAATGGTTTGTTCCTCGATGCGGCCATGTCCTTATACCTGAATTGTGCAATCTTGTCATACTCATCAATGTTGATGCCACTTGGGGGATGAGTCTTCACTTGCTCATAGGCAGCACTCTAACGAATGCAAGATTGTTTGATTGTATCCCATCGGCCTTGGAGAGATCTCAATATGCGCGTCCTTCCTTTTGGCACAAGCTTGAAAATTTTGTCCTCAATTCGCTAGCAATACTTCTTCCAAGTTTGGTCGCTCCCGGTGACAACATCCATGGACACAACCTCCCAAGCCCAGATCAATGTCGTGTCTTCTTCCACGGTGTAGTTGGCAGATCTCTTCGATTGCACCTTCTCTTGGGTAGCATCGAACGCCTCCTCAACCACCTCCTCTAGTTCATCATCTTCCCAGTCATCGTCTCTCGCATGGCTTCCTCCTCGCCACTGTCACCAGCAACAACTATACCAGTCTCGTCAGGTAGGGATGGACCACCGTTGACGTTCACCCCGTCATCGTTCAACATGTCAAGGAACGAATATGGAAACGAGAGAAGATCCTCGCTACGAACACACAAAAAATATGGCGATTTTGAGGAAATCAAATCTACACGGCACCTGCGCCATATCTAGAGCGAATTTGACGGCAATCAAATCTACCCGAAAACATACCTTGCAGGAACATGGTCGAATTGGGTGGCCGGTCTAGGGGAGGCGTCCTCACTAGCGTGCATGCGGATATGGCCTTCCGGCTCACGGGTTTCGTTTGCTTTGGGGCAGTGTGCGCCTTGGATCTGCTGATTTTTTTCTGACCGTCGGAGATCCGTACGGGGCCAGTCGAACCACCTGCAGCGCAGGGCTGCGTGCCTAGTAGCTTCCTCGCCGATTTCACCACTTGCACAAGCGGAAGGCTGTCGTTCATGGCATCCACGATGGGAGGGGTTGCTGGCTAGGCTTCCGTGGTGGAATCGTCTGGCGGAGGCTCGGGAGGGTTCATGACGGCGGCGGTGCGGTGGGGAAAGGCTATAGGCGCTAGGACGGGGAGATCGGAAAAAGGCGGCGACGCGCGCCAAGCGAAAGTGATATGCGGCATGAAAGCAACCTTTTATGGTGAACCACAACAATATTTCAGATATAGTATGGTTTAGGGTATTTAGAATAACCACTTTTTATGCCTCATACCGCAAACCGACAGTTATTTTATAGGATGGGCAAGTGTATCTGCTAGAGATGCTCTAATACTCGTGTTTTTCCAAAATGATATGTGCGGGGGAACATTGGGTCCACTCATAGGTCTTGACCTCAGGTGACTACATCGAATTTCCAAATTATTTTAGAAATGGTTTTGCAAACCAAATTACCGCTTATTATCTACACTATAATTGGAATACCAAAATTGTTTCCTCATGTTAAAAAAACTCCGAAGATGCATAAAAACTAGTAATTGAATAGCTATATTTACTCATTAATAAGAATTTTGAATAGACAGTACTACCACCGTTTTATAAAATAAGCGTACAAATTCAATTAAAATAAAACTTAAAAAACTAAAAAAAAATTAAACAGTGCAAAGTTTGACTAATTTTATTTTAAAAAAAGAGTTAAATCTATGGCTAGTCACTGAACTTGCTTAATAAATTCAATACAGTCAACAGAAATACGAGTTTGCTGAAGTCGTGGTCATCGCGAGCGTCGTAAACGTATTTGCTGACGTGGCGAGTTAGGGACCCACCGACAGCCTCTAATTCTATTTTATTTTAAAAAAGAACCTAAAAGAACTTTAGATCTTATTTTCATCTGGCAACATGTTGACTGGTCCAAGCGTGTGTTTTTTTTTAAAAAAAAAACCTCACCATGGCCAAGCCCAACTTCTCATCCTCCGCTTCGACCAACCTACCCGCCGCCCCGATGGACGAGCGGCGCCCCTTCCCGGTGGCCTCCTCTGATCCAGCCTATCCTCTCTTCCCCATCCGCCCGCCTCGCACGCAGCTCTACGCTCACAGCTCGTGGCCGCCGCCGCCCGCAGCTCTCCGTCCGCCGCTCGTGGCCGCCGCCTCCTCGCCAGCCGCCTCGCAGGCTGCCGCTCGTGGCCAGGCCGCCGCCGCCTCGCACGCAGCTCTACGCCCGCAGCTCTCCGTCCGCCTCTCGTGGTCGCCTCCTCGCCAGCCGCCTCGCACGCAGCTCTACGCCCGCAGCTCGTGGCCGCCGTCGCCCGCAGCTCTCCGTCCGCCGCTCGTGGCCGCCGCCTCCTCGCCAGCCGCCTCGCAGACCGCCGCTCGTGGCCAGGCCGCCGCCTCCCATGTGCCGCTCCTGCGCGCCACGCCCTGCATCGACGCCCTGCCCTGCGCCGCTCTTGCGCACCGACGACATGCGCCGCTCCCGCGCGACGCGACCTGCCCCGCTCATGCGCGCCTCTATCGCGCACTGCTCCAACACGCTGCTCTCGCGCGACGCGACCTGTGCCGCTGCTGCGCGCCGCTCCCGTCCTAACGCTGCACGACTGCGCCGCCCGACGCTGTGCGCCTCGCCTTTGCACGGCCTGAACCCCCTGACGCTGCGGTGGAAGCTCTAGGACTGGCGAGGTCGCCGCTGCGGTGCCAGGTCGGGGCTAGGTGGAGGAAGGGGAGGCGCGCGCGATGGAGGCCATGTGGGGCTCCATGGCGGAGGAGGAGGACGCGAACATAGCGGCGGGGCGACGAGATGCGGTCGTGCGGTGGCTGGCGAGCGCGATACGGCGAGCTGCGGGCACAGGAAGGTGAGCGGCGGCCGGAGAGCTACGGACGGACGCGAGACGACGAGCGGTGGCGACGAGCTGCGGGCGTGCGGAGGACGGCGAGCGCGGGACGGCGAGCTCCGAGGACGGGGAGGCGAGCGGCAGCAAGCGAGCTACAGCGTGAGCGCGGGGCGGCGAGCGTCCGGCGCAGCACATCGTCCTAGCCAGGATTTTTCAACGCAATGAACAAGAAGATGACGGTTTTGCAAAAAGGCCCTCATATATGCTGTTATTTTTTATCGATATATTAATAATTTGATAGTAAGCGCCACGTAAGCAAATACGTCTCTACGACGTCCGCGGTAACCACGAGTGACGCTCTGACACAACTTTGATGACCGTAAACTCGTATTTCTATTGTATAATGATCGTATTGAATTTGTTAAACAAGTTTAGTGACTAACCATGGATTTAACTTTTTAACAAATATTTTTAGTTAATCAGAAATGTTTTTTCGAAGAGAAATGAATTTTATTTTTTCTTCTTGCCCCCTTTAACGCCGCCCCACCGCGCGCGGTCTCCGTCCTCGCTGGCTCGCTCCCTCATCCTCATTCCCCAGTCGCCGCCCAAGTCAAAAAGAGGGGGAAGCTTCTCCACCAGAGTCCCCAACACATCAACGACTAGTCGCTGCCAAGCACCAACCCTAGAACCCAACCCTACTCATCTCCTCCTCCTCGGCTCCTTCCCCCTTGCGAGCTGCGAGGAATAGGCCATGGATACCTCCGGCGGCGGCGGCGGAGCCGCGGGCGGGGCGGCGCAGATCCAGGGGATGGCGACGCACGGCGGGCGCTACGTGCTGTACAACGTCTACGGGAACCTCTTCGAGGTCGCCTCAAAGTACGCCCCTCCCATCCGGCCCATCGGCCGCGGCGCCTACGGCATTGTCTGGTGCGTTTGCCTCCCCCTTCCCCCACCTGCTCCCTCCCGAATCACGGATTATATACGTGCTGCTGCTGTTAATAGCAAATCGGAGTTGCTATATAGTATGCCACGCGTGGAATATTCGTGGTGTTTGTGTAGATTTGATACACATGTGGATATGACGTTTTAGGCATAAAGTTATGAGGATGTGAGTCACGGCGACCCCTCAAAAAGGACTTTTAAAGAGTTGCGGTAGGAGTGCTTATATTTCCCTATTATGTTCTCTCTTTGTAGCGCGGCTGTTAGTTCGGATACTGGAGAGGAGGTTGCGATCAAGAAAATTGGGAACGCCTTTGACAACCACATCGACGCCAAACGGACACTGAGAGAGATAAAGCTTCTTCGCCACATGGACCATGAGAATGTAAGAGTTATCTGTTTTAGATGACGTGGATAATTCTAGTGATTTACTGAGTAACACTTGTCTTAGTACTACCAGGTACTTGCCTTACTACTACTAGGTATTTGTTGTGTGTATTTCACATTATGTGCGTAGAGAGCTCAAAAGACATTTTTCATTGTGAGCACTATGCTGCTTAGTTATAAGACAAGTGGGTGAATCACCCAGGCCTTTCTGTTATAGCTTGTAAGAAATGTGCATTTACCACTTTCATTAGTTTATATTCAAATACTGATTTGTGGCAGATGTAAGTGGTTCTATATAGAAATCATATTCATAAGGATAGAAATACGAAATATTCTGTATATGTAAATTGAACCAAGGCCCAGAGTATGGGATGGAGTGTGCAATGACCATTATCTCTGAGGCTAGTTTTATTTCATGTCTACTACATTTTTAGAAGTGGTTCTATGATTTCCTGTCATTACAATTTAATGTGGATGTTCTGTGTTGTACATGCTTACTCACACAAGACATTCTTATGATGTGTTTAGTCTGATTGTGGTTTTAATATTGCTTCCAGATTCTTGCCATAAAGGACTTAATACGCCCCCCAAGAAGAGATGATTTTAAAGATGTGTACATTGTTACCGAGCTAATGGACACCGATCTCCATCAAATCATACGCTCAAATCAGTCATTGACTGATGACCATTGCCAGGTTTGTTGCCTCTTGCTTGTCCTTTTGTATTCAGTGAAATTGTGGATGAAACCAGTTATGTTGTGGCTAGCCTAGATATTTCTTATTCATAATTGTGTTCTGTACCTTCTCAGTATTTACCTTAGCTTTGTTTGCTTTGTCCTGTTTAGCAATCATAGATTACATGTTTTTTGTTGCAGTACTTCTTGTATCAGTTGCTACGAGGTCTAAAATATGTGCACTCAGCAAATGTTTTGCACCGTGATCTGAAGCCAAGCAATTTGTTCCTAAATGCAAATTGCGACCTCAAGATCGCAGACTTTGGGCTTGCAAGGACCACTTCGGAGACTGACCTGATGACAGAGTATGTGGTCACACGTTGGTACCGGGCACCAGAATTGCTGTTGAACTGTTCACAATATACTGCTGCTATTGATGTCTGGTCAGTTGGGTGCATACTTGGTGAAATTATTACTCGTCAACCTCTGTTTCCTGGAAGGGATTACATCCAACAGTTAAAATTGATCACTGAGGTAGGTTTGTTCAATTCATCCCTAGCCTACTTTCAGTATCCACTATCCGCACAAACGAGTTATGCTGTTGTCTATTTGGAAGCTTTTGGTCATTGAAGCTGGGATTGTTTCATGAACTAAATCTTTAATAGGATTTGGCAGTTGGTCTATTTGGAGGAGTAGGATAACAAGACCTTTCTTTGCACACCTGACTGTAGTGTTGTCAAACCTGTTTTTGCCTCTTGTTTGAATGAAATTTATCCATTATTGTTACTTGAACTTTGAACTATTAAATTTATTTTGCTTCTGACAACATCTTAGAATGCCATTAGATCGGAATCAAGATTTGAACTACTACCTCCGACCCAAATAACTTGTCAAAGATTCATTGAATCTAGACAGATTTTGGGCAACATTTTGCCTAAATCTGTGACAAGTAATTTGGATCGGAGGGAGTATTAACTTCGAGCAATTTACTCCTTGTTTTTTTTGACGTGTCCAACCTTGAAAGTTTACTCATATTTGATAAGTTCTGGTTGATACATGTCCTTGGAACCCAAGTTATATCAGTATTGATCGGGGCTTTTCACTTCAAAAGCTCATAGGTTCACCAGATGATTCAAGCCTTGGATTTCTTCGGAGTGATAATGCTCGAAGATACATGAAACAACTACCACAGTACCCAAGGCAGGACTTCCGTTTGCGCTTCTGCAACATGTCTGATGGTGCAGTTGATCTGTTAGAGAGAATGCTAGTGTTTGATCCAAGCAGGCGGATCACTGGTACATGGATTTACATGAACTACTTATATTATGTTGTTTGCCTTGACTATAACTTGACATTGTTTATTCATGCAGTTGATGAGGCTCTGCATCATCCATACTTGGCTTCTCTTCATGACATCAATGAAGAGCCCACCTGCCCGACATCTTTCAGCTTTGATTTCGAGCAACCATCCTTTACAGAAGAACATATGAAAGAACTCATCTGGAGGGAAACATTAGCATTCAATCCCGATCCTCCCTACTAAGAGCTAAGGTTTGTATGTATTGTGTTGAACTGTTTCACTTTTAAGAAACAAATATTGTGGTGAAGTATTGCGTTGAAATGTTTCATTTTTAAGAAACAAATATATCTAAAAGAATACAATGTAGACAACTAATCTAGATCCAGGCGCCCCGTGAAGGTTTACAGGCTTCTTATGTCTGATTGGCTTCTTATGTCTGATTGATATTTATCTGCATTCTTTCTAGCTTGAGTAATTTAATCCAAAAAAAATCCATCTTTTGGGTAACCAAATACTCCCTCCATCCCGAATTAGATGTCACAGATTTGTCTAGAAACGTGTCTAGATATATAAGAATCTAGAAAAGTCTATGACATCTAATTTGGGACAGAGGGAGTTCCTGGTTCACTAAGATTTACGCTCATAACCTGCCGTTGCGTAACATTCTATTTGTAAGACAAAGTCTTTATTTGGCAAAAGGATATTTTCTACTACTTTGTTTGCCAGGACTTGTTTATGCTCTTGCAATCCATTTTCTGCGACTAAAGATTTGCTTCCAAGGATTCATGTCAGTTCCTTTGTGTTTCCCTTGTTGAGTGCAGACCAATTTACGAGCTGAAGGCATTGAAGATTTCTAGCTCTAGCGAAGCCAAAACTTCCATGACTTGTGTATCTATTTATTTTATACGCCCGCTTATTGGGCGAATGGGCATGGCTTATTTGTTTCAGTAGCAATTTCTCTTCAGGCCTGTCTAATCTAAAGAAACAGCATGTGTACTCCTTTTTTCAGATGGGTTGCTCCTGGGCTTGTATCATACCCGTTGATTGAATAAGTGTTCTTGTGTATCTAGAGCTTGTAATTTTGTCGACACTTGGTGATTCCATGTATATGTGTTGATACCTCGCTTGTATTTGTCTCAAGCACGTCATTTTGGATGCTGTGGCTATTCAGGTTGAAGCTGCCGGACCAAGGTTTGCTCTGAAACTCCATCTCGTGCCATGACAACTCGTTAGAATATGAGAACATTTAACAGAACTCCATTAAACTGATGCCAACTGACTATAGTACTCCCTCTGACCCATATTAGTTGACTTGGATTTGTTAAAATTTGGATGAACCTATATACTGAATAGTGTCTAGATTCATCTAAATTTTGATAAAGTTGAGTCAACTAATATGGGTCGGAGGGAGTATCTAAAAACATCAAACATATCTAGTACTTGTCCCATGTATACAAACTTTCTAGACCAGAAAATAGGAGAGCAAAATGCTCAATAGTGGAATGCACGATGTTGATTGATTCCTGATTATTATTGGCTGATGGTGGATGAGCTGGATATGTACAGATCGTGGATGAGAAGGGCTGGAAACTTTTGTTTCAGTGTCCAAATAAAGTGAAGGCCCTACTCTGGCGAATAGCATAAAACTGTCAGCCCACTGGTGCTCAATTGCAGCAAAGATCTATTCAAACCAATTTCGAGTGCTGCTTCTGTGCTCGGAAACCGGCTGAAAACACGTTCCTTCCGTGCCAGTTGGATCCTGTAACATGGAAAGGTATGAAAGCTGCTTCCAACATTAAGCTGAAGCGCAAGTCCTCTGGTATAAAACATTAACTATTGCGCTGGTTAACCAGTTTGTCATATTTGGGTATCACGGAATGGGGTTCCGCTCGTATCGCGGAGAAAATCAAGGTCTATACTGATATTGATCTTGGGACTTGGGTACAATGTGATAAATCTATATAACTCCTCTTTATAATACGACTATCAAACATATAATTTTGTCTCCCACCAAGAATCTTGAGACCGACAAAAACTAAGAAAACATTTGCCTTGCACATACCTCTTGACCTTGATGGCGATGTTCATGCTTTCTCTAAAGCCAGAACACATCTCTTGATCAACTTGGTGAAGAATCAGTTTGGTCCTTCGTACCAAAATGGGAAGTCTTCGCTAAAGCACATCTTCAACTGCCCATTGTCACCAATTGGACCGCAAGCTTCAAAAATACAATCCCTAGGGGTGTTTAGCTTGAACGTGCTCTCCTCGACCTTCATGGACACATCCACTTGATGTCATATTCTTCAGTGTAAGCTCATGTATGACACCTAATTCACATAGAAATAGCAAACATGTAATATTTGGGCCAGTTTCACATCGCTTTCGATATTACTTGATCACTTGATCCCACAAGGTGCAGTGAAAGGACCTCAACAGCGCTTAGGGGGGGGGGGGGATGGGGTGGATCATAAACCAATTACAATTTTGGCTCTAATAAATGCAGAATAAAACTAGTGTTCAATTTATCAACCACAAATCCTAAATATGTCAGGCTCAACTATGTGACCAACGACTTATGCTAAGCAAGATAAGAAACAATATGATGGCAGGATATATAACTTCAAAGCACGAAGGTTATCACAAAGTAAAGTGTATAAGTATAGAGCTCGGGTATAGAGATAACCAAGGCACGAGAAGGCGAAGATGTATTCCAAAGTTCGGACCTTTTCGGATTCTACTCTCCGTTGCAGCGGCGTGGAGGCGTAATATTCTCGAAACACCACAATGGATCACCGATTCTCCTCGAGCCTTCCCACCAAAAGGGAGGTTCCTCGATTCGGCCACTAGGAGACCCTCGAGGGCGGACATTAAACTCGTACAAGACCTAGGTGATCTCCGCAACACAACTAAAGGCTCCCAAAAAATCTGCTAAGCTTTACACCTCAATGACTAAGCTTTGCGGTAACACAAGTTGTCTAGGGTTCCAAGAATTCAAGATAAACAAGATCTAGACACAAGCATCCAAGAGTAATAAGATTACTAACTTTCACCAACCAAAAAAAAACTTTCACCAACCGAATCTCCATGGAAAACTCAAATCAATGCACTGTATATGCAATGGTAAGACTACAAGTGATATTTTGGGAGAATAAGAACTTGTATTGATTTAGACAATATTACAATGTTTATATAGAAGAGAGGAGGGGGTAGGCCAGCCTAGGATTAGACCCAAACCGACTTAGGCTAGAGTCCTAAGATAACACAAACACAAACTCTAATACCCCCCGCAGTGTCAACATCGGGCGCCATAATGTTGAGACTGGATCGTATGTTGATGAAGGACGCAGGATGGAGTCCTTTGGTAAAAATATCTGCAAATTGTGCACTTGTTGGAACATGTAGAACACGAACTTCTCCAAGAGCAACCTTTTTCCGAACAAAGTGAATGTCGATCTCGATGTGCTTGGTACGGCGATGCTGCACAGGATTAGAGGCCATATAGACGACTGATATGTTGTCGCAGTAGACAATAGTGGTGTGCTCGACGGGGCGCTGGAGTTCCACAAGTAGTTGGCGTATCCAACTGCTTGACAACAGATGCGACATCACCAGATTTCGCTTCAACGAAGACTGGATACCAGAATCCTGCCTTTTCGATGACCAAGAAACAAGATTATCACCCAAATAAACACAAAAGCCGGATGTGGATCATCGAGTGTCTGGACATCCTGCCCAGTCTGCATCAGAATAAACTGTCAAGCTTGTTGGAGAAGATGAGTTAAGTAATAGACCATGATCAAGAGTTCCTTTTAAGTAGCGAAGAATCCTTTTGACATGAGAAAGATGAGGTAAACGAGGATCATGAGAAAGATGAGGTAAACGGATGATTTGCCATGTTTTTAGGTTGAAGTCATGCGTTAACAAGTGCATACTAAATGCTAATTTGTCATTTAATATAAGTGCATGATTATCCCCTATTATCTTTTTGTTTATCTGGTGAACTTTGTAATCGGTTATTTGAGTTAATAAAGTTTTCATACAACTTGTTTAAATTGGTATTTTGACTAGCTATCTATAGAGGGTTATGACCGAGGAAAGAAAATAGCTGAATAAATTATGTTATGCTATTATTTTTTATGAGTTAGTTTAATATCAAGTTAGAATGTTCCTTATGAGTTGAACACTTTGGATGTTTGGTTAGGCTTATTTTTGGATTTTGTCTTATAAGCCTTAAAAGCAACTAAATTAGGCGTTTTTAAGACGAAAGCCAAAATTAATCCCAACCAAACACCCTAGCTTTCAAGCTATGCTTAAAATAAAGGATTATTTGGATTCATGCCACTACAAAATCCAGCACTTAAAAACATGCCATTACAAAAATGAATGTTGGATAAATGCCACTCCAATTTCTCCATATATACCTCTAGATTTATAATTTTCTCCTCTACGAGGGAATATATACGAGAGGAAAATAGTCTAATTTGGGGCTTTTGAACATTGGATAATAAATATATACGAGAGGAAAATAGTCTAATTTGAGGCTTTTGAACATTGGATAATAAATTTGCTAGGATATTCACAACTCTAGGCTGGAGTGGAAAGCCCACCATGAATATCATTCTTGAAATTGGGATGATCCCTCCAAGTGAATAGTGGATGAGTGACAATTTTGGTTCGTTCAAAAAAAAGAATCGTCAAAAAGTTCAATTTTAGTGTTGTTGAAGTCAGAAGGCTACATGCTATAGTGTATACTGCCGACGCAGTGGTGAAAGAGGTGTAGTTGAGGGGCTGGTAGGGAAATAAAAAGCGATGAAAAATGCATCCTTGCCATGCCTTTCCGGCTGTATGTTTTCCGAGAGAGACCGAGATGGAGAAAGAGAGCACATACTACAAGGGAGGGAGCGGTAGTTCGAGTAACCCAAACCGCAAGCTCTTGTGGACGTGCTGATTACAAATGTATCTTTGTTCGTATATCATTCACATCACTAAGATATATATAGGTGCATTATATACATGTGTGATGGTAAAAGAGTTGAGACCCCGTAGCAACGCACAGGCACTTAACTAGTAAACACAAAAGTCAGATGTGGATCGTCGAGTGTCTATACATCCTGCCCAGTCTACATCAGAATAAACTGTCAAGCTTGTTGGAGAAGATGAGTTAAGTAATAGACCATGATCAAGAGTTCCTTTTAAGTAGCGAAGAATCTTTTCGACATGAGAAAGATGAGATAGACGAGGATCATGCATATAGAGACATGCTTGATAAACAGAATAAGTGTGTCAGGTCGGGTGAGAGTAGCATATTGTAAAGCACCAGTGAGACTATGATATAAGGTTGGATCTGGAACAGGATCACCGTCAGCCGAAAATTAGGTGCCAACATCAGCCGGTGTACGACAAGGTTGACAGTCAATCATGCCAGCTCGGTTCAAGAGATCAATAATATATTATCGTTGATGAAAGGATACAGATGTCGCCTAGAGGGGGGTGAATAGGTGATTAAAACTTTTCCGAGAGGGGCTCAACAAATACGGAATAAAACTAACATTTACTTTGTTAAGCACAAAACCTAGAACAATCTAGGGTTTACCTATGTGCACCAACAACTTATGCTAAGCAAGACAAACAACTATGTGATAGCAAGATATATACTTCAAGCACGAAGTCTATCACAAAGTAAAGTGCATAAGTAAGAGCTCGGGTATAGAGATAACCAAGACATGTGGAGACGATGATATTTTACCGAGTTCCTCCCAACATGGAGTATGTCTCGTTTGGAGAGGGGGTGGTATCTAACCACCTACGCCACAAAAGGCCTCCCTTATTCTCCGGTGAATCTCACCCCAACAGGATCGATCCACACTTCCACTATCGGTGCACTTGTCGGTGGCAAACCGGAACCTCGCACAAGGTTGGGCACTTCTCCACAACTTAATTGGAGGCTCCCAAAAAACGCCACCAAGGCCACAACCTGCAACACCAACAAACCGTCTAGGGTTCAAAGAACCCAAGAGTAAAAAGCTTCTCAACTTTCACTCACCAAATCCTCCGAGGAGAACTCAAACCGATACACCAAATACAAGAGGCAAGAACACCACAAAGATGATCCAATCCCTCACTCTCAAGTTCCAACAAAGCTACTAAAGCTATTGGTGGAACAAGAGAGGAAGAACATAAAGAGGGACACAAAATTCCCCAAAATCTAGATCCCAAAGATACACTCACAAAAAGATGTTTTGGTTTGGTCAAAACATGGATCTAGATCTCCTCTCTCTTCCACTCAAATATGGGCAAGAGTCATTGGAGGGGAAGAGATTAGTCAAGCTTTTAGAGTGAGAGAATGGGGGCAAAGCTTGGACAAATAGAGGAGAAAGAAGCAACCAAAAATGAAAAAGAGGAAAAGGTATTTAAAGGGCAGGACAAATTCTGCCCGTTGGGGCGTTTTTCCTGGACTGACCGGTAGTACCGGATTTAACCAGTAGTACCGCACCTGTCCCAGGACCAGCGAAAGAACAAGGCAACAAGCGAGGCCAACGCAGCCTAGCGCCCAGGTGAGCACGCCGCTAGGGCGAAACAAACCAGCGGCAGCGAGCAGGATCGAAGCGAGCAGCGTGCGAAACGAGCAGCGAAGCGATCACGTAAGCGGGCCCAATGGCAGCCGGTCTGCGGCTGCATGGCAGCGTGGCGAAGTCAGCAGCGTGGCGTGGCCAGGCATGGCCAGGAGAAAGCGGGCCCGAGATCTGCTGTGAGGATGAGGGGCAGGCGATGCGGTCCCAAGCCAGCGACGCGAGCGGCGCAAGAGAGGCAGCATGAACGCGAACCAAGCGAGGCGAGCTAGCGCGCGGTGGCTTGTTGGGCAGGAGCTGGTGCTGGAAGTTCTTGGGTCGGTCGGTACTCGGTACTACCGGGCCAGGCCGGTAGTACCGGCAATAGGTCTTCTTGAGGCGGAAGAGCTGGGCGGTGATTTGGTGTGTCAGATCTGGGCCAGTAATGGACAGCCCAGAATTTTTTTTTATTTTTTATTTTAAAAACGGCAGATATTCAAATGGCTATAACTTTTGATTGGTAACTCCGGTCGACCTGATTCCAATTGCGTTGGAAAGAGGACGACATGAGCTACCCGATTCTAATTGCGTTAAAAATATTGGTTATCACCAAGTGAGAAAGTATCAAGTATAATAATGTGAGATACCTCACTTGGTGAGAAACCGAAAAGCCGCCAAGATCAAAATTGCAACAAGATACAAACGAAAGATCCGATTTTGATGAACAAGAGTTTGTTATGGAGATTACCACAAGCTCTGTATCCTCACATGGATAAGACCAAATAACGACCAAATACGATGGTGCAAGTATGCAAAGGTTTGAGCTCTCTCAGAACAATGTGATCGAGTTACTCATTCGAGAGCCCCTCTTGATAGTACGGTTATCTATCCTAAACCCGGTCTTCCACACATAACATGAGACCGGCAAAAGGAAAACCTATCAAGATTATACCTTTGCCTTGAGCATTCGACTTGAGCTCGATGTAGACGAACTTGACCTTCTCAAGATGGAACGCCTTTCTTGATTCCTCATCATCATCCATGATCACCGAGGATGGAAGGCATCAATCATGAGATCTTCTATAGATGGCGCATTTTGAGCTTGCACAACATATATTCTTCTTCATATTATTGACCTTGAAGCCAACACATGCTCCAAGCGATGCCAATGGACAAATCCTACAAGTGCAACCTAATACACACATTAGTCCATAAAGATTGTCATTAATTACCAAAACCACACATGGGGGCCCACATGTTCTTTCAGTTGAGAAAGAAAAAGAATAGAAGATGTTCTAGTGGTGGTGACACCAAAAAAATGATGAAGTGATCCTAAATCAGTCATAAAAAATTCTTTGTTAAGAAGAGTGATGATATGTTGAAGAAAAGAATCAGAAGAAGCTGTAAGAACAATATCATCTACATATAAAAGAAGATATGCCGTGTGAGAGGAAGATTGGAAAATAAAGAGAGAGGTGTCAGATTTGGAAGGGATAAAACCAATAGTTTGAATGAATGTAGAAAATCGTTGAAACCAAGCCCGAGGATCTTGTTTAAGACCATAGAGAGATTTCTTTAGAAGACATACAAGATTTGGATTAGAGGGATCTTCAAATCCAGATGGTTGTTGACAATAAACAGTTTCATTCAAAGTACCATTAAGCAAAGCATTTTTTACATCAAGTTGGTGAATAGGCCAGGATGAAGAAACTGCAAGACTGAGGATGATGCGAATAGTTCTTGGCTTGACAACAGGGGAGAAGGTTTCATCAAAATCAATTCCTTGTTGTTGAGAAAAACCTCTGCAAACCCAACGGGCCTTGTAGCGATCCAAATACCCATCAGAGTTATACTTATGATGAAACACTCACTTCCCCGAGACAATATTGGCGCCAGATGGTTTAGGAACAAGAGTCCATGTATTCTTTTGAATAAGAGCATCAAATTCATCTTTCATGGCAGAGTGCCATAGTGGATCAAGAAGAGCACGTTTGTAGAAGCTTGGGATAGGTGAGATCGATGGAGTAGCTGAAAGATTGAGAAAACATTAGGGAATATGGAAACCCTTTTTGCCATGAGTACACATGACATGATCATTGGTGGGAATAGGTATGTGAACGACATTAGTAGGAAGTGGATTAGTTGTTGAAGAAGAAGGTGTGGTTGATGCGGGAGAGACCGAGCCAGAGGACGTGCTGACAGGAGAGTCTGCCGCGGCAGGGGAAGGTGACGCGACAGGTTGTTGCGGGCTCTCGACAGGAGGTGGTGCTGCCATAGCAGAGGGCTTGGCAGCCACGACGGGGGTGACGGTTGGCACTAAAAAATGATGGGTTATAGGGGCAGAAGATGGTGACATAGGTTTAGGGATCGGCGGGGACTGAACGGTTGAAAAGGGGAAAGTATTTTCATCAAAGGTGACATGACGAGATATAAGAACACGACCGGAGGAAGGATCAAAACATCGTGATCCTTTGTGATCATCGGATGGACCTAAGTATATGCATGGCAAAGATCTTGAGCTAGTTTATGGGCGGCGGTAGAGGATGTGTTAGGAAAACATAGACAGTCAAAAACACGCAAATCAGAATAATCGGGGTGAGATAGAAAGAGAGATTGGAAGGGAGAATAAAGAGGACATGTTTTAGTTGGTCAGATGTTTAAAAGATATGTGGCTGTCCGTAGAGCTTCAGCCAAAAAACATGGTGGAAAAGAGGCTTGAATTAGTAAGGTGCGCAAGATGTCGGTGATAGAGCGAAGGGAACATTCAGCCTTGCCGTTTTGAGGAGATGTGTATGAGTAGGAAAACAAAAGAGGATACCTTGGGAGAGAAAGAAATTTTGATTTTGGTTATTATAAAATTATTTTCCATTGTCACATTGTATGAAGCGAATTGGGAGACCAAAGTGAGTTAGAACATATTTACTAAAATTAATGAAGAGTTTGCGAACATCTGATTTGGCACGAGGAGGGAATGTCCAAACATAGTAAGAGTAATCATCTAAAATAATAAGATAATATTTAAACCCTGAAAACACTTGGGACGGGAGAGGTCCATAAATCACAATGTAATAACTCAAACGGAAAAGTACTATAGGTAGTTGATGTGCCAAAAGGTAATCTAATATGTTTGCCGCATTGACAGGCATTACAAATAGAGGGATCATGAGAAGAACTAGAACCAGGGATGTTAAACTCTTGCAGCATGGATTACACAGTATTTTTATTGGGGTGACCGAGACGATAGAGGTGTGGAGGCAATCATGGCTTGAGGTGTGGAGGTGGGTGCGCCATGGAGAGGATAGAGATCGCCCGAACTATTGTAACGAGCGAGGACCGCCGCTGTTTTCAGATCATTCACAGATAAACCAAAGGGATCAAATTCTATGGAATCATTATTGTCGTTGTGAATTTGCAAACAGATATTAGATTTTTAATTAATGATGGAGCAACTAAAATATTTCGAAGGATAAAATTTGTGTTTAGATTGATGATGCAAGAGTGATCGGTGCATGAGATTGGAATAGAGGATCCATCGCCAATGGTGATGATAGAAAAGGGAGAGGAAGAACAAGCTGACAGAAAATCCATATTTGAAGACATATGCGAGGAAGCACCAGAATAAAAAATCCAATCCGTACCTTTATGGTTGTTGAGTGTGAAATTGTTCATGGCAGCGATGAAGGCGGCTTGGTCCCAGCTTGGTGGAGCGGTTGACGGAGCGGGTGATGCAGGCATGTACTGAAGAGCCGGAGGAGCATGGTCCATGTGGGGCAGCGATGTCGGCGGAGCCATGTATTGTTGTGGCGACAGCATGTAAGACGTCGATGGAGCTTGGGCGGTGTAGACCTGTTGTGGAGGACGAGGTGCGAGAGGCCTGGGTGCGCTGATGGAGGGGCAGAGGCCGGGACTCCAGTGCCCGGTGTAAGCCGGTGGGGCGCCGTACGAAGAGGGGGCCGACCAGGGCATCAACCAAGCCTGAATGCGACCCGTCCATGGGTCATGCTGCGGCTGCCAAGGGTCCATGGTGGAGGGTGGTGGCGGCACTGGTGGAGTCGGCGCTAGTGGAGCTGGTGCAGGAGCATGTGGTCGCGGCTGAGGAGTCGGCGCTTGGGCGGGTGTCCGATATACGGGATTTTTGCCGCGGTAATTGGGGCTTGGACGCCATCCAAGAGGGGTCGTCGGTGGTGCAGCAGGAGTAGGCAGGAGAGGCGGGCGAGGCCCCATGTGAAACACCTGAGGAGGACGGGCAACCTTGCGTGCTTGGTTCTGGGACTCGAGCTGTAAAATTGATCACACCTCGGCGAAGCTAGGGTAAGGTTTTAGTAGAGGAATAAAAGCAACTTGCTTTTCAAATTGATCGTCGAGCCCGACAAGAAGGGCGTTGATGAGTGCACGGTCGTCAACGGGATCACCGAGCTCCCGAAGTTCGTCGCCGATGGCCTTGATGCGTTGGCAAAAGACGGTGACGGGGGAGTCTCCTTGAGTGCTGGTGTGGAGCTCGATGTGGAGGGCGTTGACGCGTGAGTCAGAGTTGTCCTTGAAGAGCTGCTGGTGGGCAGCCCAAAGTTGCGCTGCCGTGGCGTCGTCAGTGGATACGAGGTTGAAGAGCTCGGTGGAGATCCGCGTGTAGATCCATTGGATGATGGTGAGATCGTCTTTCACCCAGCGCGGATCATAGGGGCGCGGTATCGAGGCGGGATCGATGTGGCTGCGAAGGCCGCAGTGCCCGAGATGCACGTGAAACAGGTGGCGCCAGTGGTAGAAGTTGTATTTGGCGAGATCCAAGACGATCAGACGAAGGGAGAGACGTCGGCAATCGTGTCGGCAAGAAATAGTTGAGGGATTTGTTGTGGTATTTGGTGGGTAGGAGTAGAGGAGGAGGAGGAGGGGGAGGGGGGTGTGCGCCGGCGGCGCGAGCTTCAGCCGCGGTCCATAGCGGAGCCGACAGCGGCAGCGGTGGTTTTGGCGGAGGAGCCATTCCAGGTGCGAAAAACCTAGACGTCTGATACCATGATATTTTGGAAGAATTGGAAGAACTTGTATTGATTTAGACAATATTACAATGTTTATATAAAAGAGAGGAGGGGTCGGCCGGCCTAGGATTAGACCCAAACTGACTTAGGCTAGAGTCCTAAGATAACACAAACACAAACTCTAATAACATGTAATGCTAAATCTCTCTCCCAAATTCCATCACATGTGGCATCAAATTATTACTAATAGAAGCATTTTTTTACAGATCTTCATATTATATTTGTATTAAGTGGTAGAACTTAATATTTTCTTGATTTAAGACAAGCTAAATGAGCGTTGTAAGTTGTACTTGAAAGCCTGGATCGAGGAAGTACCGGTATGAACAGAAATGAAAAGCTGTGTAATCGGGGCCCAATCTTCAGTGACCGTGCCTCGAAATGTTCCCGATCCCATCGCCAATAAGAATACTCGTACCGAGGACGTGACCACGACGGCCACCACCTCCAAAGCACCACCCACCCGCCGACGATTCGGACCCTCTCCCGACTTCAACCCAACCGCTCCGTCGCCGTCGCCGTCGCCGTCGCCGGAGAGGGAGGAAGGGCGGGAGGGGGAGAGGCTGCCCGTCGATGAGATGAAGGAGGTGGTGCTCCACGTGTACGACGTGACCAACAGCGACTCCGAGAAGACCAACAACACCATCCTCCAGATCAACCGCATCTTCAAGGACCGCATCGGCCTAGGCGGCATCTTCCACAGCGCCGTCCAGGTATCCGCCGCACCTCCCGCTCGCCCGGACGGCGGTGACGCATTGCCTGCCATCTTGCTTGCTTGCCCCCTTCCTCTCCCAGATCCCCAATTTTCATTTCCGGATGTGTTGCGTTCAGGTCTATGGCGAGGAGGAGTGGTCGTTCGGGTTCTGCGAGAACGGCAGCGGGGTGTTCAACTGCCCCGTCAGCAAGAACCCCATGTACACCTACCGCGAGCGCATCGTCCTCGGGGAGACGGAGTGCACCATCGCCACCGTGAACCGGATCCTGCGAGAACTCAGTCGCGAGTGGCCGGGACACTCCTACGACCTCCTCTCCAGGAATTGCAACCATTTCTGTGACGTGCTCTGCGACAGGCTCGGCGTCCCCAAGCTCCCTGGTAAGGAAGGGGAGGGGAGGAGATTTACAGCTTTGTTCTTCTGATTAGTCACTGGACTAGCGGTACCCAGTATCCCGAAAGGATACCAAATCTCTGGGGGTAAAAACGTTTCACAACTTTGTGCATACTGATAGGAGGATTCCAGTTCAGTTAATGAGATTGGCTTGACTAGGAAAATAAACTGAAGGTGAATTGGGCGCTGTGGTGAAAGCTAAGGGCATACCGTTTGGCATAATTGCTACTCAGTAATACCGGATTGATGATGTTGAACTCAAAAATCAGGACCGGGCTGGAGTTACTTGTTAGAGGGCTGATGAATGGTGGTGCAGATAAACTGATTAAGCGGAAGGAATTGAGTTGGCTTTGAGGTGTTAATTGTCTCGGGAGGAGAGGATATATGGCTGGAAAGAGTGGTGCAGGCTATAAGGACTAGTACCTGGCTACTTGCTTATTTAGCTATTTGCTTTCACTTGAAGGTGTCAATTGCCTACAAGTAGAGGGGATTAACCTGCCGTGATGGGAGTGTTGCCAATGGCCTCATGTCTGTGATGAGCTATCTGTCTTCTGCTCCATTTATATTAGCTTGTAAGTATCTAGGTTTGGTGAACTCTCGAGCTGGGAGTGAGTGGAAATTATGATAAGTTGCCATTACTTGTTTCACCATTGGCTAATAGTAAGGGTTAGTAGCAGCCAGTGTACATTTACTAGGGCCAGATGGAGTAAATTTTGCTAGCTTAGGCTGCTCTAGTTTGTGCTCAACCTAAAATCATTCTTGAGGTTAATACGATTCAAGTATGGAAACTGGGGAGATAAACTGGTATCCCCCCATGCCTGAAGCTTTAGTATAAGATAATTAGTCATTAGTAACATGATTGCTGTGTGAAAACTATACAGCTAGGAGTGGGACTTGATGAGTTAACTTCAGCAAGCTAACTTCATTAGTTACAGAACTGTAAGCAGGGTCAGTTTTCTCCATAGGGTGCTGGATATGTCATTCTTTCCTCATTGTTATTAGTGTTTGTAACATGACAGTATTCTATTCCAATTTGAAATGGCAGAGAAATGGGTATATTTTTGTTTGGCTAATCTTGCCTATTAAATCTTGCAGGTTGGGTTAATCGTTTTGCCAATGCCGGTGATACTGCTGTGGTGGTTGCTGAGAATACAGCAGTTAAGGTGTGTGTTGTATAGATAATTTGTTTGTAGACTGTCGTATTTCTTGACTACTTGTTGAATTGTGACCATTTGCTATGTTATGCATTGATTATCTGTTACTCAGACAAGTTTAGCTCGTTGATGTGTTGCATAGATATTTCATAACACTATAACAGCATGTCAGCACTACATCATTATCACAATCTGCAAGGAGGTTGAATGACATATCAACTGGAAATACCATATTAATCTCCTACCGCCTTTTTCAAATAATATGATACGATAAAGCAATTTATTTTTGTGATAGATATTACAAATATTTTCTTAATCCTAGATCATCTCCAATCATTTTTTCTGTGATTGCTTAGCATGCAAAATTTATTTGTTTTAGTGATGGGGAAATGTCACTTTCTGCAAAATTGTCAGTGTTTTTGCCTTTGTAAACTAAATAAAAGATGCTACATGTGTTTTGTGTCGATAACACGAAACCCTGATTTACCTGGAACCATGCAATTACCATGTGCTTTGACTTCTTCTCGTATTAATACAATGGCATAAACAAAAGGCAGAACTTCAGAAAATTGCATACTACAAGCAAGGGAAAAAATATATTTAAATAATCAGTTTGGCAAGACCATGTTTCCTCTTGTATGTAATGTTTATGCCATGGCCATCTTGGATACTTGAGCAATCTATCTATACAATGTTTCTCTATTTTAAAATATTTAGGGAGTGTCTTCCAATCTAACAGTGAACTACAGAAATAATGTTTGCAATGTTCCGTACTATTTAGTTATCTTGCTATTTGTTTTTTCTAATCTTTGGTTACTTTTCCCTTTCTTGTTTTTATCATCAGGATGTTCCATGCTCACCAAATTCTGCATGTGTTATATGGTTTTTCTTTTGTTGAATGCACTTGCATTGAAGCTTGTGTTAGGGATTCATTGTTATTGTATATTTTATTGTTGTCTTGCTGCATTGATTACTTTCCCTAACATGGTTTTTCTTGTTGCAACTTTATGTTTCCAGTTCAGGCAGGCTAAAACAGAAATCGTCAATGCTAGTAGAGTAGCATATAGATTTATGGCAGGCCTGACTTCAAAAAACCAAGCTTCGCCAGAGTCCCCAGGTGACCAAAATAGAGGTGGGCCCACTTTCCAGGGAACATGGCTCAAGAATGTTGTTTCAGCTGGCGCAAAACCATCTTCCAGTGGGTCAACTCCTTCACAGGAAGCTGATGATGTGCCCCCATTGCAGCGCCAAAAATCAGCAGAGCAGTCGACAAGGTTGTAGCTGCTGTGTCAGCAGGCCTATCAGCGTCATGTTGAATCTGTAGTGTAACAGTAGACAACAATTCTTCAAAAACATTGTCATGTTTATTTATACATGAATCTATGTGTCCCTATCTTGCAGTTGAGAACGCGATGAAATGTTTCAAACGCTCATCTGATTAAACATGTTCCGTGACCACAACCACTGACCTGATGGAACCTGTGCTGTACTTTATCATGACACTTAAGTAGTTTACAATATCATTTTTTATCAGTTTTATTAGTTCTGTAGGCTCATTAACAACAGGAAAGGAACAAGACATCCATAACGAGGCATAAACCTGATGGCTGCATAACAGGTATCACCAAGAGTATTGAAAGCCATACCAGTTGGTTTCATATCACCCACTGAGCTTGTAAATGGCAATCCATAACAGGTGCCCGGCCAAAGTCTAGGAGATTTACTTCCTGGTCTCTCAAAAGGTACAACAGTACTCCCTAGCACATGAGAATGCTATGAACTGGACAAAATGGAACGGAAAAGGGAAGGGCTCATTTACAAGAATGCAATAAGATCTAATTTACAAAGTGTTTTCCTCACTTTGAGAACTGGTTTCCTCAGACAACAACTTATTGGTGTCCTTCAGGAATGATCTGATGGAACCTGTGTTGAACTTTATCATGACACTCGCGTAGTTTAAAATACTCCCTCCGACCCATATTAGTTGACTCAAATTTATCTAAATTTAGATGAATCTAGACACTATTTAGTATATAGATTCATCCAAATTTTGACAAATCCAAGTCAACTAATATGGATCTGAGGGAGTATCAAAATTTATCAGTTTTAGTTCAGTAGGCTCGTTAACAACAGGAAAGGAGCGAAACATCCATAACGAGGCATAAGAGCAACTCTTAGTAGATCCCCTAAGGGCTTGTTCGTTTAAACCTCTCACCAAGTGGATTCAAGTGGATTGGAGGGGAATTAAGGGGATTTTGACTTAGAGGGGAATTAATACCAGCCAATCCATGCCAATCCTGTCCAAACCTGATGTAACCGAACAAAGCCTAAATGTGCGCAGAAAACAAGAGAGGATTTGCGGCCCCTGAACTCACTGGAGCTCAGTATTTTAAAAATTCGAAATTCGAACTTTTTTTTCGGAAATACATATTTGTGGGCTGAACGACCGAGGCAAGTTTTGGTAAAAAAACTCAGTTTTGTTTTGGGCTACAGGAAAAAAAAAACAAATTCCCAGCTGCATATAGTATAAAAAAGCACGTATTGTTCCATTTTGTATTTCGCAAAATAAAATGTACTTCTGTGTGAGAATTCTTGCCTACCTTCAGAATGTATAAATGTTTTCATATTCTTTGGAGTCATAAAAATAAGCAGTTATTTTGCAGCTAGCACGGGTTTATGGCATCCGCTAGAGTTGCTCTGAACGTGATGGGCTGGACTGTATCAGCAGGAGTATTGAAAACCATACCAGTTGGCTACATATCACACACTGAGCTCGCAAATCGCAATCCATAACAGGTGCCCAGACAAAGTCTAGGAGATTTACTTCCTGATCTCTCAAAAGGTACAACAGTACTCCCTAGCACATGAAAATGCTATGAACTGGACAAAATGGAACAGAAAAGGGAAAGGCTCATTTACAAGAATGCAATAAGATTTAATTTACAACGTGGGCCTGCACAGTGGGGAAAACCCCGACAAGGTAAGACGCTCCTGGCTTTGCTACATGAAGTGTATACTCAGATGGAGATGGTCATGGCGAGGAGTACAACAGGCAGCAGAATTCCGATTCCAGTTCTGGAGATACCTGCTGTCAAATCCATGTTATTTCAATTTGTTAGCAAGGTCTTGGGAAAAAATTAATAAACGAATGGACCCTATGTTATAGTACAAGAATGTTTAAAGTACCTGAGCTTCCTGATAGCGGTGAGACTGGTAATGCAGGCAATGACATTTCTGAAACCGAAAGAGGAAAAGCTTATGCAAGTGCGGGCAGTATTGTAAGGAACTTCTATTTTTTTCATGTTGCATGTGTTTCAAAATAGATTAGTGAAAATCATAGTTAGGCCTATTTGGTTACATCTTGCATGTTATTTCTGTAACCACAAAAGAAGATATTTCTTCTCACCTGGAGCACAAAGCGACAATGACTGAAGAGATGATGAGGCTGGCCATGGTGCTGCAATGTTGTCACTCAAATCACATATAAAGCTAATGCCTGTAATGTTGTCGAATACAATGTCTGTAGGTAAGCTCCGAAGTAGACAGCCTACAGAAAGAAATATTAAACGCACAACTACACAAGGATTCATGATTAACCAAGTAAAGTTGATCAAACAAAACTAACCTTGTTGCCCAAAAGCTGTTCCAATTGGATAAATGGTGCCAAAGTAATAGACAATGTTATTTTGCGTTCCAATATGTAAAAAATATTCAAACGAAAGTTCTGATGTCTTCTGCGCATACCTTGCAGGCTAAAATCTTTCAAGTCAATATCACAGAGATCATAAATATCAACCCCTACACCAGCTTTCTGTAGCATTGATCCGAACATTGTTGCACAGTTAATTGCTTGCAAGTTCGTGACAAATATTTGTTTCTGTCTAGTTGCAATGTAAGAGTGCAACGCTGCACAGCATACAGGCCTTGAAGAAGATGTATTGCCACATGCCTTTGCGACTGACGAAGGGTCATCGAACTCCAGTGGACAGACTACAAAATTAAGAACAAGATTTAGACAATTCACTTGATGCCATACATACATTATTATGATTACACTGATAGTACTGAGAAACCAGCAGTGATAACACAAGGATAAGATTATAAGAAAAAAGGTACTTGTTATTTTAAGTATGATTAACTTTGTGAAATTTTGGCATTACAGCAACCCAAGCAAGAAATTCCCACCGAAGAGAATATATAAATGTATCAACCCAACCAGTAAAAGTCATGTGAGATTGCATACCTTTGTTTATCTTGCAACCAGATAATACTCTGAAAGCAGTGTTTGCCACTTCTGATGAAAGTTTTACAGATAAGTAGGAGTAAACTACCCCTTTACAGTCACTAACAACATTAATCCCAGCCGCACTCCCAGGTATGCTAGAACTTCCAAACATGCTTGCCTTCCCTGACGATATATGTACTGCTGCTTCCATTATTGCAGGTTGGCAAACTGGCCTACAACACTCTTTCAGTGGGTCAACACTGCTGCATGAATCCAAGAGCTTGCTTACGTTAACCATTCTCTCGAACGAACTTATATCCTTCACGGGACAAGAAGCATCGGTAAGATTTGATGGTCCAAGAGTACACAGCTCGGGGATGTTGGTGTTTGCCCATTTACTTGCAAGTATGCTCATAATGTCAGAGAAACACACATTTGCTGAAGCTTGATTGAGAACAAGCGTATTGTTTCCAACACCATATGCAGCTTGGAAAATATTCATCAAGCTACTAACTTGTGGACAACATATAACATCCCCAACTAGTGGCGCTAAGGGTACAGAACAATCAGAAGCCGTCTTGTCCATAATATAAGAGAGCGCTGAAAAGTTTACATGGCACTTTCCAGTTAAAACTGGATCATGGGATGTGTAGTTTGGATACATTGGTGACAGTGGCACAACTGGATTAGTATTGTGTGGAAGAACAGATGGTGAAATCTCTACTGGATCGACGAGACCAATAGGTGGGTCAGACAGAAGAAATTTATCTTTAGGTTCAAGTGTTGTTTGCTGAGACAGAACATGCTGACAGTCACCAAGCCAGATAAAAACCAATAGAAGCCAATGATACACTGTACCTGCAATGCAATGCTACTTCAGCATAACTCGTTAAAAAAGTGGTCACAAAAACCACACACAATGCACTTGAATGGACATCTGCCTAAAAATAAGAGATTAACCTACAAACAATGTGCATGTACTGTAACAACCCTCAGTTCATTACCTAACATCTCTAGTACCATAGCTGCATTCGTATTGGACAATATCTAGGAACATCATCTTGTGAATATCATGTATTTTGGACTTTCGGAATGTAAAAAAAACATCATAGATCTATTTCTTGTGAAGAAACTTATTTATTTCCAAATGAAAAGCCATGTTGCCATGTAGTAGTATTTTGACGGATATTGAGAAACTTATTTATTTCCATATGAAAAGCCATGTTGCTATGTACTCCTTCCATTCAGAAATATAAGATGTTTTAGATTTGTGAATCGAATGTATCTAGACGTCTTTTAGTGTATAGATTCGTAGAGGTTCGGAGTGAACCTATACACTAAAGGGCGTCTAGATACGTTCATTTCACAAAGCTAAAATGTCTTATATTTCTGAACGGAGGGGAGTAAGTATTTTAACGGATATTGATGCTTATACCATTTCAGATTGATGTTGGCGCTTATAACAGCATGCTGTTACAACCTAGATTAGACATTCAAGTTCAAGCAAAAAAAACCTATAGGTTAGATATTCATATGCATCAAGGTGAATATACATTCTTCAGAAAGCTTACGTATGAAGATTGAAGAACTTAAGGTTCAAATGCAGATTTTTACAATCATATATGAGAATGCCTTTCAGTTTCTGCCAGCTTATGAGAAACCTTTAAATTACTCAAATCAAATTTACTGTCTAACTATATGCATAAGAAACTCATGTGCAGGGGTACACCAATCACCTTGAAGACAAGAACCACAGCTGGATCTCTCCATTTTTATCATGAAGATGTCAGTGCATGCATTGGACTGTGCACACAAGGTCCTAAGTTCCTGCACGAGTTTCAGATTTGAACTCGCAGGATCATTGCAGGCAGTAATACCACACCAGACAAACAGGATTAAAGACCTGCAACAGATAGAACAGAAATGCAAGATTATAAATGTTGTCATGTGCTTAAGCTTATAACCAAGCACTTTCCTTCACAACTATCGACTGTAGAACAATTCACTGAAAAATATTCCTAACTGAACAGGAAATATATTTCTAACACTCAGATAAAAAATATATTTCCATTTAACTTTCTGGTATGATTCAAATTAACAAAAGTACTAGTATACAGGAAAACTGAACAGGAAGTTGTTACGCAAATAAACAGTGCTTAGCAATTGGTTTTCTAAAGGGAGCTTCCTTGTCCACTACAGCCCCTGAATCTGCAGGCATAATAGTGACAATACAGGTTAGTTATGGATTACCTCCATGTGATCTCACACAGAAGTAACATCAAAATAGTGCTCCCTTGCACAAACAAGTTAAGTTTTTCTTCCTAGTACATGATCTTAAAAAATCAAGAAAATCTACCAGCAACAGGACTACTGTAGAAGCTAAAAGGTGCTGACTATCCATGAACTCCCAACTCACTTGAAAAGGAATGAAAAATGTATGGTGGAAAAAACTTAAATACAATATCCCATGGAAACAAACCATTTCCAATCATGCAGCTATCCTTACAAATGATCAATCTTCAAATATATTTTGATAGATTGCTGTTCAGAAATTCAGAGAACACTATGTGCAGGACTGCATATTGCAAGGAACCTCTGAGGATATGACAAACCACAGAACCATTATTAGACAGCCACCATGCAGGTACTCTAATATTTGCAGTTGTACAAAAAAAACCAACCAGCATGAGCACAGATAAGTAGCTCCACCTACCTCGCGCAGTCATCGTTGCGCAAAGGTACGTACAACAGTAGCTCTCTGCTACACTAGATAGCTGTTTCGCGATGAACTCAACTGTGGAGCATGAGCATTACTGGGAATAGCTCTAATTTGACAGCATTTAATCGTTTCATAGCCATAGGCAAGAAAAGCTACTTTCCACCACCCTTGTTCTAACTAAAAAAAAGTAAATGGCGCACACACAATGCAGATTTGCTGTACAGGGCAACAGACACTAAACTACAGCAAGAGCACCTTGTTCTAAATACTCTAGCGAGCATCTCACCTCGGTTCCCACCGGCTTTGCCCTCAACTCCGACCCCACCAGAGGCGAGCTGGGATACGGCTTGGGTGTGCGCGGGTACGTCCTGCGGTCCCGCCACTGCGCCTACCCCGCTTGCAGCCGCAAACGGAGAGAAGACACAGAGGAGTGGGATGAGGGGGACCTCAGGTGCGTGGAGGTGGGGAATTAGGGCTGGCAAGCTGCAGCAGGTGAGGTGCTGGAGTGAGGAGATGTGGCTGTCTCGTGTGTGCGCGTGTGTTCATGCGTGTACGCTGAGGAGAGGAGAGAGGATTGAGAGAGAGAGGCCGATACCAGCCTGGGCTGGGCGACGCTCGTGCACGGTGCCACGGCATTCCGCCGAGAAGTGGACTGATCTGACCTGCAGCGTGTCTGCCTGGGGCATGGGTTGTATCCAGTGGCCAAGAAAAAAAACTGATGGGGCGACCCTAAAACTTCTAAAAGAACTGATGCAAAAAATCAAAGTTTTCTAGGCATATTATTACTTTATAATGATGTAAGAAATAGCTTGTCAAATCTGCAATTCACAAATTCACCAAATAAGACACTAGTGATCTATCCAAATGCAAATATCCAGAAAAAAAATGTACCTTTCCCCATTCGGCCCTACTTACAGATGCTACCAAATCTACTAGTAAGCTATCTACCAGTACCATGTTCTTTTCCATTCTTTAAAAGCATATACGTATACAGTCATCACAAGCTACTAGAAATGCAAAAGTGTGATATTAAGAAACAGAGGCACGGTCTGGATTTGTAACACAATACAAAACTAAACAGTTGAGCTAAAGGTAATTTGTTGAAAGAACAGATTCTGGGTAGCTTATGATCTCACTTACGGTTAGCGTTCTGATTTTCAATTATGTACCGAATTTTTAGTACGGAATGTATGGTAAATTCCACATTATTTGAGAACGAGGAGCGACAGGATACAATAACTAAAAACTGCCTCATCACAAGCTCACCTTCAGAATTCACCCGACATAATTGTAGGTGAGTGGCGCCGTGGCGGTATAGGGAGTATTCATCTTCAATCTGGCTGAGAAACCAAGCCCAAGTTTGGCCGAGACGACAAGGCCTCCTGCCGCTCAGCCCGCCGCCCCGCTGCCTGCTGCCCGCTGGAGAACTGGGGAAGTACACTGCCCGGTGAGTGGACGAGATGGCGAGACCTCCGCCGTTGGCCAGTCGCCTGCTCGGCCTGGGTCCGGCTCCCTTCGATCCGGAGCCCGGACGTCACGCCGCCGCCGCCGCCGCCGCCGCCGCCAGGAAGTACTCTCGCTTGGTCGCTCGGTCGGATGATGCGAAGTGGAGCAGTTGGTGCTAGAACTACGAGTTGGCTAGGGCCCAGGAATACACGGCCCAGGTTCTATACCTAGCGCCGGATGCATGTGGCCTGCTCGGGTTCTTGCGAAATCTTTTGATTTCGTGAGTGAAGATTTGATACTACTCAAAAAAAAAAGTGAAGATTTGATGCACATGGAACTAGTGATTCGTTTTTTTTTAAATTAAAATTATATTTTAAGTTTTTAAAAAAATCTAAAAATAAATTAGGATGTAGTCCGTAGTCCTTAGCCGTGATTTATACCATAAACATGCAAAATCTCAATTCAAAATAATGTCCTTAGAGAAAAATTAATATACTGTATAAAAAAAATTGAACACGGATGTTGATGTCGATTTGTCGATCAGCTGAGTGGACGTGGTGTACGTTCCTTTTCAAGCTGTTGCCGCAACGAACCCAAAATCGTACAGCCCGTCCCGAGCAATGGGGCTAGCTAGCAGCCTGTAGCCAGTTAGGTACGTCGTCCCGACCAACATCCGGGAACACCATCATCACACCAGGCCTCCAGCAGCGGCCAAATCCGGGAACACCCATCATCATTGCAGCAAGCAGCAAAGCCGCGGGTCGGCCGGCCGGACGGACGGACGTGCGTGCGTGGCGAGGGCGCCGTCGACCTACCGCGATTACGGCCAACGTTCTGCGGCAAGTAGGATGTCAGCGCGCGCGCGCGCGGCCGCGCCCGTTTGGGCAGCGAGCGCGTTCAGAGAGGTCCATGTCCATGTCCAGGTCCAGGGGCGAGAAACGGATGGTTGTCCTGTCGCGGCGAGCTTCCCCCGAGCGTTCAGCGTTCGCTACCCATGTCCAGGTCCAGCGTTCGCTACCCATGTGGCTCTGAGACTGGCTTGCTGGTTCCGGCCAGCCGTCAGCCGATCGAACAAACGCATATCCCCAACACCCATACAGACAGGTCCCGCGCCGTCGCACTCCCCCTGTTTGGCTTGGCCTCTTGCGACGACACGATCCAACCCGATATCGCTCGCGCTAGCAGCCTAGATACTGCCACCAAGCGCCCCGAAACTGCCTCTCCATCTGCTTCTGCCCCGAAAATCTATCCTTGTCCATACAGGTCTACACGCTCCGAAGCGATCCAACGCACCGGCATATATATACGATCACGACTGGTTCCTAACGCTAACACAGGCGCACAGGGCAGAACGCTAGCATTCTTGCAAGACTAAAATGTTCACGTTTACATGCAAGCTGTCTCACTCGACCCGTGATGGGCAGCACCGTTCGGTATGTATGTCGTGTGTCCTTCGAGAACTGCCGCCGGTCGGGAACCGGGGCGATACGACAACCCGGTTTCCATCCGATGTGTACTATGTGTCCCGCCGGTGTAATTAAATTATTGGCTGGTCTCGGCTCGGGTCCCGGCGGCCGGCGCATGCATGTCGGGATAGCACATGTACGGTGAACGGTCCATTTTTGGAATTCCTCTCACGCCTACTAATTGCCCGGGGTACAATCATTCGTGCAAATGATCTATATGCGCTCGGTAGGTATCCTAGTGTCATTTCGACTGGCCGCGCATAGATTGCGCGGTATGGACCGGAGCGTTTCTTGCTCCGTATGATCTCCGTTATTAGATTTTGAAATCTTGTGTGCAGCTTTAGCTCTGTGTTGGTACAGCCTGATCTTCTTTGCCTCGCTACTTGTATGAGTTTAGTAACATGCAGTCAGTGTCCCGGAAATACATTTAGTTTCTTCTAAACGAATCGCAATAAGTTGGTCTTTGTTAACCTAACGCGCGGGGTCTGTCTGGCCTGATGCATGCATGGCCATGCATGACAGAAAAAGGGAAGGCCATCATTGCTTCTCTTACTTAAACAATTGTGAAATCGAATCTTGTCCTTAAAACTTTCTTTTTTAGAAAAAAAATATATTAATATTACGAAGATACCAATTATATCAGGCTGTGTATGTCCTAGCTCCCCGTCGGTTGTTGGAACGACGCGAGCCGGGCCGGGCCTCGATTCCTTTCAAAAAGATGAAGGGACAGAGGTGACTAATTCCCCATCTCATTTGGGGCGGGAAACGAATCGACATCTCGATGTGATACAGCCCTTTCCATTTTCGTTGGGAAAGAACGGCGAAGTCCCCTTACGGATGCACACAACTTAGAAAAAAAATTAAACAAAAAAGTCCTGCTATAGAGAACTATTTCTCAAAGCAACGATACTGACATCAACCAAAACAATACCAGTAGTCCTCCACTCCAATAACAACGTCTTTAAGAAGAAAACTATGCACAAGCACTGGCTATTGTGGATATACAAAATAGGTATACCTATGGCAGGGTCTCATACCGGCAAGCCTGGGTGGCCCACGTATGGTGGTTATGCCTAGGCATAACCGGGAGGCCAGTTACTGATAGACAAGAAGGAGGTCCGGTAGGGATGAAGGAAGACGACGTGCCACCGCCTTAGATGGAAGCCGGCGCGACATGAAGACTAGTTAGTGTTAGTCTAGGACTCTGTAACCGTATCCGACTGGGACTCTCCTTGTAACCCTAAGTCCTGGCGTCCTTATAAGCCGGTCTACGGTGGCCTTTATGGCAACAGACAAGTGCATAGCACAACTCGCACATATTAAACCCTACAATCCCTGTAACTCGGCGTATTGTCATTATAGTGATTTATAGCAGGAGTAGGATCTCGCCACCGTCGTGAGATCTGAACCTGGGTAAACTGTGTCAGGTCGTCCTGGACGCTCTCCGTCTTACCCCACGTCTCTAAACTCGTCATTGGGATACCCCTATGGCGTACGTGTCGCTAATACCACGACACTGTCATTGCCCGATCAAATATCATAGGTTTTCACCCTCGAGAAAGTCCTCGCTCGCAAAACAATGCCTTCAACAAGTCCATTGCCAAGCACAACCAGTTAAGGCCAGATCTTGGATTTTTACCCTGCAAGGTAAGACCAGGAACTCTCCTGTGTTGCCTCCCCCATAAACAGTCATTGCTGCGAGTCACATATCACGCAGCCAGTACGCGTCGCCACAAAGACTCAAATCACCATCGTTGCCCTCATGTTTCCACTTTTATATCATCCTTCGCATCTGACTTCATCATGGTTCGTTGAATGACACTTGGTGGGAACAAATAGCAGAGCTTCGGTGCGCTCCCGCTGAAACCAAATGGCCAGAAAAACATGGGTACGGACGACCGAATACCTTCCGATCCAGCAATCTCCAGGCCTGATGCGCCCGTGGGAGTTCGCCGACGAAGCCTTTCGGTGTTGGAATTATGCCCTAGAGACAATAATAAAGATGTTATTATTATAATTCTTGTTCATGATAAAGTTTATATTCCATGCTAGAATTGTATTAAGCGGAAACTTTAATACTTGTGTGGTTTGTGAACAACACCGTGTCCCTAGTATGCCTCTATGGACTAGCTCATTGATTAATGATGGTTAAGGTTTCCTAACCATAGACATGGGTTGTCGATTAATAATGAGATCATATCATTGGGAGAATGATATGATGGACAGACCCAAACTAAGCGGAGCAATTAGATCGTGTCATCGTGTTCATCTTTGCGAAGCTTTTCCTATGTCAAATATTGTATTCCTTAGACCATGAGATAATGCAACTCCCTGGTATCAGAAGAAAGCTTTGAGGTCATCAAACGTCATCCTATGAGAGGGTGATCATAAAGGTGTCTCTCAGGTGATCGGAAAGTACCTTTTGGGTTGTATGTATCGAGATGGGATTTGTCCCTCTCAAGTCGGAGAGATATACTTCGGGCCCACTCGGTAATCGATACCAACACCGCTTGCAAGCATGTGGTTAAGGAGTTAATCACAAAGTGATATCGGATTACGGAACGAGTAAAGTACTTGTTGTGGACGAGATTGAACTAGGTATGACGGTACCGACGATCAAATCTCGGGCAAGTAAAATATCGCGAGATGAAGGGAATATATATATGGGATTGATTGAATCCTGGCATCGTGGTTCATCCGATATGATCATCGATGAATGTGTGGGAGTCAATATGGGTTTCCAGACCCCACCGTTGATTATTGATAGAAGATCATGTCTGCATATTCTCGAACCCGAAGGGTCACACACTTAACGTGTCTCGACGCTAGGATAGATTGGATAATTGGTTTATGAGTTTTGTTCGGAGTCTCGGATGAGATCCAGGACGTCACGAGAGGTTTCGGAATGGTCCGGAGAATAAGATTCATATAAGGCAATGCAGTTTTTGGAGTTCGGAATTGTTTCGGGTTAATCAGTATTGTACCGGAAACTTCTAGAACCTTCCGGAGTGGGACCAACGTGGCCCCACTTGTCGGGAGGGGGCATGGGCCTATGAGGGAGTGCCCTGGCCGCATTGGGCCAGGGGCACAAGGCCCCATTGGGCCAGGGGCACAAGGCCCCATAGGGCCCAGCCGGCCAAACCCTAGGGAAACCCTAGGGGAGCTTCTAGAAGGGGGGAACTTGCCCCCCACTCCTCCCTCCTTTGGCCGCCGGCCTAGGGCTTGGGGGAGGGGCAAGGGCCAGCCGCCCACCCCTCTATATAAAGAGGGCTGGGGGCACACCCCTCCCACACCTCTTCCACAACCCTAGCTGCCCTGCCGCCCCTCCTCTCTCTCTCCCTCCCGACTGCGCGTAGGCGAAGCCCTGCCGCAGAAACTCTCCACCGCTTGCACCGCGCCGTCGCGTTGTAGATCCAATCCATCTCTCCACCCTACTTGCTGGACCGAGGAAGGAGGAGACGTCGAGGTGCCGCACGTGTGCATCTCTCGGAGGCATCGCCACTTGCGGTGTTAGATCGGATCGGATCGCGAGGAGGAGAAGCGAGTACGACTACATCACCCACGCTTCGTTAACGTTCACCGTCTGAATATTCAAGGGTATGAAGATCTCATCTATCCCCCCTCGTTGTTTGCATCTCCTAGATTAGATCTTGGCTTTCCCGTTCGTATTCGAATTTTTTTGATTTACTATGCTGCGAAACCCTTCAGTGGTATCAGAGCTAGATCTATGCGTAGATGTGTTTCACGAGTAGAACGCAACATGGTTGTTGCAGGCGTTGATATTTTATGTTGCAAGCCTCTTGTTTGTGTACTTCTTATGACGCGGGATAGTGAGATCGAAGCGGTCCAGGCCAACCTTACGCGACCTCGTTCGCGAGACCGGCTCCGCACTTGACGTGTGGCTTGTTCCACACATGCGGCTGGTGGATGTCAGTTTCTCTCACTATAGTTGTCATGGGATTTACACTGGAATTTGGCAACCATAATATCACCGTTGTGGCTTTTCGTAGGTAAGAATCGTTCTTAGCTTGCTACTCCCATAAGCCACGTAAAGCATGCAACAACAAAGTAGAGGCGTCTAACTTGTTTTTGCAGGGAGTGTTTTCTGTGATATGGTATGGCCCAAGATGTGATGTGTATGTTGTATGCAATGATCATGTTTTGTAATGTTTCATGACTTGCATGTCGATGAGTACACAACCGACAGGAGCCATATGGTTGCCTTTATAATTGTGTATGACTTGTGTGTCAACTTCTTATACGCCATGTAATAGTTTTACTTTATCGCTAAGTAGTTAGCAATAGTTGTAGTTGCTATTTGTGGTGGAGGCAATCATGGTGGAGTGATGGAGATCATGCCGGCACGCACAAGATGGAGATCATTGCGCGAAGATTGGCTATACTATGTCACATAAAGTTATATGCATGTGATGTTTATCCTTTTATGTATCTTATTATGCTTAGATCGCGACGGTAGCATTATAAGATGATTCCTCACTTAAAGATCAAGATAAAACTGTGTTCTCCCATGTATGCACTGCTATAAAGTTCATCGTGTTCAAGCATCACGTGATGATCGGGTGCTATAAACTCTACGTTCACATACAACGGTGCAAGCCGCTTTTGCACACGCGGAAATACTTGGGTTTGACTTGACGAGCCTAGCATGTACAGACATGGCCTCGGAACACATGAACCGAAAGGTTAAGCATGGGTCATATGAATGATATGATCGACACTTCGTTGTCCACCATTGAAACCACATCACTTCTCGTGAAGATCGGATTAGGTGTGGTGAATTTGGATCATGTTCACTAAACAACTTGAGGGATGTTGAATTTAGTGGGAGTTCATCTAGTAATTTGATTAAGTTGAACTAGTTATCATGAACATAGTCTAAATTGTACTTGCAAATTTTGTAGATCAAATGGCTAAGTCCAACTTCAACTTCAACGTTTTTGCTGAGAAAGAAAAGCTTAAGAACAATGGGTCTAACTTCACCAATCGGTTCCATAATCTGAGAATCATTCTCATTGGCGGACAAAAGGACTATGTCCTTGAGAATGCGCTTAGGTGACGCCCTCGTAGATGCACCGCTGATGAGAAAGTTGTTTATCGATGCAAAAGATGATTATGGTGTGATTAAGAGCACCATGTTGTTCGCTATGGAATCGGACCTTCAAAATCGTTTTGAAGATTACCTGCCCTTTGAGATTCTTGAGGAACTGAAACTATGTTTCGCACTCAGCCCGCTCTGAGAGATATGAGATCTCTGAGAAATTCTTTAACTGCAAGATGGAGGAAGGTAGTTCCGTTAGTGAGCACGCCATAAAGATGTCGGGATACACTCAACGCCTTGAGCAACTGGACTGCAAGATTCCGGAGGAGCTCAAGATTGACAGGGTTCTGCAATCACTCCCTCCTAGCTATAAAAGTTTTGTAGTGACTCATAATCAGATTGGTTCCACTGATACGATCACCGAGCTCTTCGCTAAGCTGAAACCTGCGGAGGTGGACATCAAAAAGGATAATCATGTGTTGATGGTCAACAAGCCCCCCAGCTTTAAGAAAGGTAAGGGTGCAAAGAAGCCCTTCAAGAAAGGTAGCAAGCGCTGTTCTCGCTGAGAAGAAGCTCAAGTCTGGACCTAAGCCGGACACTGAGTGATTCTATTGCAAGGACAAGGGTCACTGGAAGCGCAACTGTCTGAAGTACTTAACGGACAAGAAGGCTGGCACCATCAAAGGTATATTTGATATACATGTTATTGATGTTTTCCTTACTAGCCCTCGTTGTAGTGCCTGGGTATTTGATACTGGTTCAGTTGCTATTATTTGTAACTCGAAATAGGAGATGCGGAATAGACAGCGGCTAGCGAGGGATGAGGTGACGATGCGCGTTGGCAACGGATCAAGAGTTGATGTGATGGCCGTCGGCACGCTCTCCTTAGCTTTACCTTCGGGATTAGTTTTAAACCTCAATAAATGTTATTATGTTCCTGCGTTGAGCATGAACATCATATCTGGATCGTGTTTATTGCAAGACGGTTATTCATTTAAATCTGAGAATAATGGTTGTTCTATTTATATGAGTAAAATCTTTTATGGTCATGCACCTGCTATGAATGGTTTATTTCTTCTGAATCTCGAAAGGGATGAAACACACATCCATAACATTGAGGCTAAGAGATGCAAGGTAGATAGTGATAATACTACTTATTTGTGGCACTGCCGTCTAGGTCATATTGGTGGCAAACGCATGAAGAAACTCCATTCTGATGGACTTTTGGAGTCTCTTGATTTTGAATCATTTGACACATGCGAACCATGTCTCATGGGCAAGATGATCAAAACCCCGTTCTCCGGAATGATGGAGCGAGCAACGGACTTGTTGGAAATCATACATACCGATGTATGCGGACCGATGAGTGTTTCGACGCGCGGTGGATATCGCTATTTTCTCACTTTTACTGATGACTTAAGTAGATATGGGTATATCTATTTAATGAAACATAAATATGAAACATTTGAAAAGTTCAAAGAATTCCAGAATGAAGTGGAGAACCATCATAACAGAAAAATTAAGTTTCTACGATCCGATCATGGAGGTGAATATTTGAGTTATGATTTTCTCACGCATCTTAAAGCAAGCGGAATCGTTTCGCAATTCACGCCACCCAGAACACCATAGCGCAATGGTGTGTTTGAACGCCGGAATCGAACTCTATTAGATATGGTGCGATCAATGATGTCTCCTACTGATTTGCCGTTATCATTTTGGGGTTATGCATTAGAAACCGCTGCATTCACTTTAAATAGGGCACCATCTAAATCCGTTGAGACGACACCGTATGAACTGTGGTTTGGTGCTAAACCTAAGTTGTCGTTTCTTAAAGTTTTGGGATGCGAAGCTTACGTCAAGAAGTTGATGCTGGACAATCTCGAACCCAAAGCGGAGAAATGCGTCTTCATAGGATACCCTAAGGAAACTATTGGGTATACCTTTTATCACAGAACCGAAGGCAAAGTGTTTATCGCAAAGAATGGATCCTTTCTTGAGAAGGAGTTTCTCTCGAAAGAAGTGAGTGGGAGGAAAGTAGAGCTAGACGAGGTTATTGAACCTTCTCTTGAGTTGGAGCAAAGACCGGAGATTGTTCCAAAGGTTGCCCGCATCACAACAATAGAGGAAGCTAATGACAAGGATCATGAAGCTTCGGACGATGCTACTACTGAACGTCGCAGGTCGACAAGGTCACGTGCCCCTCCTGAGTGGTACGGCAACCCTGTCTTAACTGTCTTGTTATTAGATGACAGTGAACCTACGAACTATGAGGAAGCGATGATGAGCCCAGACTCTGAGAAATGGCTAGAGGCCATGAAATCCGAATTGGGATCCATGAGCGAAAACCAAGTATGGACTTTGGTGGACCCTCCTAGCGACCGAAAGGCCATTGAGTGCCAATGGATATTCAAGAAGAAAACGGACGCGGATGGTAATGTTACCGTCTATAAAGCACGACTTGTCGCGAAAGGTTTTCGACAAGTTCAAGGTATTGACTACGATGAGACTTTCTCTACCGTAGCAATGTTTAAGTCCATTCGGATTTTATTAGCAATTGTTGCGTTTCATGATTATGAAATATGGCAGATGGATGTCAAGACTGCGTTCCTCAATGGCAACATTGATGAAGAGTTGTATATGATGCAACCCGAAGGTTTTGTCGATCCTAAGGATGCTGATAAAGTGTGCAAACTTCAGGCTCCATTTATGGACCAAGCAAGCATCTCGGAGTTGGAACCTTCATTTTGATCAAGTGATCAAGAGCTTTGGATTTGTTCCAAATTGCTACAAGCTTGTATCTACAAGAAAGTGAGTGAGCTCATGACATTTCGGTACTATATGTGGATGACATATTGATTATTGGAAATGACATTAACATGCTTAACAATGTGAAGAGTTATTTGAACAAATGTTTTCAATGAAAGACCTAGGGAAGTGCTTATATATTGGGCATCAAAATCTATAGAGATAGACAAAGACGCCTGATAGCTTTAAGCCAGAGTACATACCTAGACAAAGTTCTGAAAAGGTTCAGAATGGATAAGGCAAAGAAAGGTTCAGTGCCTATGTTGCCAGGTAAGATATTGAGCAAGGCTCAATGTCCAGCTACGGTAAATGATAGAGAAGCTATGAGCAAAGTGCCTTATGCCTCGGTCATATGTTCTATCATGTATGCCATGCTGTGTACTAGACCGGACGTGTCCAATGCTCTTAGTTTGACGAGCAGGTACCAAAGTGATCCAGGAGTGGAACACTGGACAGCCATGAAGAACATCCTAAAGTACTTGAATAGGACTAAAGATATGTTCTTAGTCTATGGAGGTGATGAACAACTCGTCGTAAAGGGTTACGTCGATGCTAGTTTCGACACCAACAAGGATGATTCTAAATCTCATACAGGATACGTTTATATTTTGAATGGAGGAGCTGTGAGCTGGAGAAGCTGCAAGCAAAGCTTGATCGCGGGATCTACAGTAGAAGCGGAATACATGGCTTCTGCAAAAGCGTCAAGTGAAGGAGTTTGGATCAGGAACTTCATCACTGAGCTTGGTGTGGTTCCAAGTGCCTTGGACCCACTGGAGATATTGTGTGACAACACTGGCGCCATAGCACTAGCTAAGGAACCAAGATATCCAAAGACCAAGCATATCAACCGCAAGTTTCATATAATCCGAGATTATATAGCAGATGGAGATCTGAAGATTAGCAAAGTACATACAGATCTGAATGTCGCAGATCCATTGACTAAACCTCTTCCACGTGCAAAACATGATCAGCACCTTAGTGCCATGGGTGTTAAATTGTTGCCAGATGTAAACTAGATTATTGACTCTAGTGCAAGTGGGAGACTGTTGGAATTATGCCCTAGAGGCAATAATAAAGATGTTATTATTATAATTCTTGTTCATGATAAAGTTTATATTCCATGCTAGAATTGTATTAAGCGGAAACTTTAATACTTGTGTGGTTTGTGAAAACAACACCGTGTCCCTAGTATGCCTCTATGGACTAGCTCATTGATTAATGATGGTTAAGGTTTCCTAACCATAGACATGAGTTGCCGATTAATAATGAGATCATATCATTGGGAGAATGATATGATGGACAGACCCAAACTAAGCGGAGCAGTTAGATCGTGTCATCGTGTTCATCTTTGCGAAGCTTTTCCTATGTCAAATATTGTATTCCTTAGACCATGAGATACTGCAACTCCCTGGTATCGGAAGAAAGCTTTGAGGTCATCAAACGTCATCCTATGAGAGGGTGATCATAAAGGTGTCTCTCAGGTGATCGGAAAGTACCTTTTGGGTTGTATGTATCGAGATGGGATTTGTCCCTCCCAAGTCGGAGAGATATACTTCGGGCCCACTCGGTAATCGATACCAACACCGCTTGCAAGCATGTGGTTAAGGAGTTAATCACAAAGTGATATCGGATTACGGAACGAGTAAAGTACTTGTTGTGAACGAGATTGAACTAGGTATGACGGTACCGACGATCAAATCTCGGGCAAGTAAAATATCGCGAGACGAAGGGAATATATATATGGGATTGATTGAATCCTGGCATCGTGGTTCACACGATATGATCATCGATGAATGTGTGGGAGTCAATATGGGTTTCCAGACCCCGCTGTTGATCATTGATGGAAGATCATGTTTGCATATTCTCGAACCCGAAGGGTCACACACTTAACGTGTCTCGACGCTAGGATAGATTGGATAATTGGTTTATGAGTTTTTTTTCAGAGTCTCGGATGAGATCCAGGACGTCATGAGAGGTTTCGGAATGGTCCGGAGAATAAGATTCATATAAGGCAATGCAGTTTTTGGAGTTCGGAATTGTTTCGGGTTAATCGGTATTGTACCAGAAGCTTCTAGAACCTTCCGGAGTGGGACCAACGTGGCCCCACTTGTCGGGAGGGGGCATGGGCCTATGAGGGAGTGCCCTGGCCGCATTGGGCCTGGGGCACAAGGCCCCATAGGGCCCAGCCGGCCAAACCCTAGGGAAACCCTAGGGGAGCTTCTAGAAGGGGGGGAAACTTGCCCCCCACTCCTTCCTCCTTTGGCCGCCGGCCTAGGGCTTGGGGGAGGGGCAAGGGCCAGCCGCCCACACCTCTATATAAAGAGGTCTGGGGGCGCACCCCTCCCACACCTCTTCCACAACCCTAGCCGCCCTGCTGCCCCTCCTCTCTCTCTCCCTCCCAATCTGCCAGAAGCGAAGCCTCGCCGTAAACTCTCCACCGCTTGCACCGCGCCGTCGCGTTGTAGATCCAATCCATCTCTACACCCTACTTGCTAGACCGAGGAAGGAGGAGACGTCGAGGTGTCGCACGTGTGCATCTCTCGGAGGCATCGCCACTTGCGGTGTTAGTCAGATCGGATCGCAAGGAGGAGAAGCGAGTACGACTACATCACCCACGTTCCGTCGAACGTTCCGCTGTGCGAATCTTCAAGGGTATGAAGATCTCATCTATCCCTCCTCGTTGTTTTCATCTCCTAGATTAGATCTTGGCTTTCCCGTTCGCATCCGTAGAATTTTTTTGATTTACTATGCTGCGAAACCCTTCATCCGGAACTCGACACTCCATCCAGATCAACGAAGGCAAGCATCAATTAGATCTTCTTCTTAGTGCGGGAGGAACCTTAGGACCGCCTCCATTATTTCGGGCCGAACCAGCAGTCCCCACACCGCTGGCGGCTACCGGCAATTAGAACGAGCGGGTCAGCCACTAGCCCTTTCGAGCTCATGGCTGAACCAAGAGATTGAGCCGACGTGGGAGCAGCATCGCCGCAGGGCAGCCGCCGCCTCCAGGTCCACACCAGATCCCCTTCGGCTCTTTCGCGCCTCCCATCCGAACCGCTAGCCCAGCCCGGATCCATCGGCGCAGCCCTAAGGTGCATATCCCCCATGCGAAGGAGATCGATGGAGGCCGCGCAAACCGCCCGGGAAAAGGGCATGGCCGCCACCGCCGACCGGAAAGAGGGCATGGTGGCAGCGGCCGGAGGGAGAGGGCCCGGCGACGACGTGCTGGGGATTGGAGGTGGGCGCCCCCGGAGTCTTAAATCTTAATTAACAGTGGACACATTGACAATATAGCATCACAAGGTTAACTTGTTCAAATCAATGCTTCACAGGGTTAAAGCACCTTGGAGCACAGCTCATATACTCGTATACACTATACACTCTGGTACCGTATGCGTATAGGATGTGCACACGACAAATCAAAATTCCCCAAAGAGCGGCAACCGATCGATCGAGGAGGGTGAGAGCGACGGGCACCGCATCCATCTTGCTCTCCGATTCCCGCTCGCGCGTCCTCGATCGGTTTACACGTCCTGTCCTTGCACGGATTTCTTGCAGTAGAGGATGGCGTCCCGCACGGCGGTCTCGGCGTGGCCTTGGCACCAGCACTCCGCGGCGCTCGCGTAGCTGGACGTGGACTGCCGCGCCGGGGACGCCGTCGTCGCGGCGAAGCTGCCGGCAGCCCTGGGCGCCGACCGCGGCGCGAGCGCCCGCACCGGCAGCGCCCTCACCTTCCGGCACAGCGGCGCCAGGAGCCGCAGGTACCGGAGCAGGATCCTCCGCGTCGCCAGCAGCGGCGCCCTGGCGCCGCCCACGCCGCGGCGCGAGCTGGACGACGCGGAGGCCGGAGTGCTCTGCGCGGAGTAGAACGCGGCGTCGGCGTACGACGCGATGCTGTTTCTCGGCTCGCACGGGGTGAGGGGTAGTAGCCCGGCTCCGACGAGCAGCGGGGAGGAGCACCGCGCGCGGGCGCGTGCCAGCTGGCCGAAGTCGAATTCTGCCGCCTCCTCCTCCACATCCACATCCCCATACTGCTCTGTCGCCGGTGTGGCGGAGGACGTCCACCGCATCGAGAAGAGCTCGGCGGGGTCCATGTCGATGAAGGACGTGGAGCTGTCGAAGGAACACCTAAGGCCGGCGTCGGCGTCCAGCCGCTCCAAGGACGCCACTGGGGCCTTGCGGCCGAGCCACGCCCGGGAAAAGCTGTCGCTGCGAGACGGCGAGGCCTCCATTAATTTGTGCGGCCAACGGTGTCCGAGGTTCGCGAGATGGGCTTCGATCAGTGTGTGTATGTGTGAACGTAGGAGAGCGCGGGAAGCGAGTGGCGCGACGACGAAGATAATATAGGGGCGGGCGAGGTGGGTGTGCAGGAGTATGTGTGCCCGCGCGCGTCAGTGTGGGGGGTGCGAGCTAGTGGGAACAGAACAAACGTGTTGACATCTCGGAACGAGGCGTTCGGTGCCATGTCCCCTTCCTTTTTTGCTCCATGGCCAAGGCGTGAAAGGCTTCCAATTCTAACCATGTCCCCGACAACAGATTCTGCTCTAGTTGTCCTTGCAAAATTGAAAAACCAGGATTCGTCGATACCTTTTGTTTTTTCAAATCAAAGGGGTATCGGCCAATCCTGGCCGTCCTTATGTCTTCAATTTCGTAAGTTTAGAGAAGAAGGGGACACCGAAGCAAAAGTCTGTAAAAAAATACACCCTGAACTATGACGGTCTATGTGTATCATATGATGCATAGTCCAAAAGGATGGTCATTGCATGGTCCAAATAATGCATACCCGACTGCGACCTGTGTCATATGCAAAATGTTCTAAATTTGGTCAAACATAATAATCATATATTCACAAACCGGTTTACCATAAATGTTAGTAGATGTGGATGTTTTATAAATTTGGTGGAATACTACTCTCTGCTGGTACTTGCATTGGAAGGACCAGGGACAGCAATAGCGATGGTTTTTGTCATTCCATGAGACATTCTTATAGCCGGGTTTCACTATTCAAAACAATAACGAAACAACGATGCTAACTGAACAAAACATAAATCTGATTTTTGTCATACTGCACCTTGTAGTGAAAAAACAAATCACAGAACTTATCTAACTTTCAGCAAATGACAAATATTATACTCCCCCCGTTTCAAAATATAAGATGTTTTAGCTTTATGAAGCAAATGTATCTTGATTACTTTTAGTATGTAGGTTTCCTCAGGTTTAGGGTAAATCTACACACTACAAGAAGTTTAGATATTTTTTTTTCACAAACCTAAAACATCTTATATTTGAAAACAGAGGGAGTACTAGCAAGCAAAGTCCCAAACCTGTCAGACCCAAGCTCATTCATGAGCCAACAATAATACGGGATTAGTCCGGTGGGTGAGGTAATCGGGACAAAAGAGTGTTCCCGCAGACAGCATCTCCTCGTTATGTCCCATATGCAGTCGAGCTAGTTCCAAAATCCAGATGGAACAATGCTCAGTGTTTTCAGATCATAAATCTAGCATGTTATGGCATATGAACACTTGGTACTTGTATCTACTACTAACAATTTGGGGAAAATTAATCTATTTTGTGAAGGGAAATAATCTATGGTTCTGAGCACACATGACACAAACCAACCAACCAACCAACCAACCAAGAGGCAAGAGCCATTGGTCTCCACATGCGAATTCGCCTATGGATCCTCCTTGTGTCGCCTCAGTTGAGTCTGCCCTGCAATATTCAAATCATGGAGCCACGAGATGTGTAAGCTGACTGGGGAAACAAGCACAGATTCTAAAGGGAAGTTTTTAATGGTGTTCGACGAACCTGGTCTTGAGCAGAACAAAGTTCAACACCATTATTGAAAGATGCTGGGCAATGGTCTGCGCAAGCATCTACTACTGTCGTACGGTCTACCATTTGTTTATATAAGTGGCGAGTTCAGTCGGTGAAACAAAAGCTTATTTTGCGAGGAACTAACAGGTGTCAAGCAGGTCCTGAATGAAACCAAGCCTAAACGCAGCTTGGTGAACAATGTACGTCGTTGGCTGAATAAATGAACGAAAATTATGTGCGCGTCACACCAAATATAAATATAAGTTCAGGAAAATGTACAACTGTTGTCTTATGCTTATGCTTTCATTCAGGTTGGAACAAGTGTGAACTCTGTGTCCGCTCAGAAATCTTTGCACGTTTTTTGTGGAAATTTCTGAATGGGTAACATAATTTTTTAAAGACTTAAGAGCTCCCTACTTTCTTGAAATACCAGATTATACTCTTTTGGGCGATGTCTGAAAACTCTTACTGTTTCCTAGGCATTCCAGTTGATGACTTTACTAGGAGTAAAGAGTAGAGACTCATGTTGTTGTTTACAACAGGCATCCCGGTTGGCAAAGGTAATGCTGAAGCAATTTTAGACTGGTGGAAACTGTAATGAAACCCGACAAGAAAAGCTGTTGTCTTGAAATGAAGAAGAAAATGTATCGACTACACTTTATCACCAGCGGCGCTTTCATCTACTCTATGTAGGGAGTATGGAAGGAAAGGAACCGAAGGATCTTCAGCAACACGGCACTACTGTCGCCGCTGCGTTAGTCCATTCACACAATCCCGGAGATGTCCCAGTAGTTCAGTAGTCCTGCTTCGGGTTTCTTCTTCCTTTTTTTTTTTGTATAAAGCTGAACAACTCTGTATATACTTAAACGCTCCCTCCTAATCTGAAATCGGATGACAAACGACTGCCTTGAAACATTAAAAGAAAAAGGCCACTTATATCATGGAATCAATATAAGTACTATCTCCAATGTTATTATTAGTGAATAGGAAAACATGGTCTCTGTCTTTGATTTCCATACCGACAGGCCTAGGCAATGACACCTTTGTAAACTTCGAAAACTAGTTCTCTACGAACAAAAGAAGAAACCGACGAAATGATTTATGGCAAGATGTCAGACTTGCAGCATCCAGCAGCTATCTAAATGACTTATGGCAGACAATGCAAAAAAAAGAAAATGCCAGCCAAGGTTTGGAGACAAGGATGACTACTGATGCTGGTTTGTTACTGATTTACAGATCAGTATTCCAAAATTTAACAAATTAAAGAGAACAAATGTATATGAATTACACCGACAGGCAGCCATATAGCTTTGCAATATGACAGGTTCTGGACTAGTTGTCATACTTTTTGAGAAATAGAGTACCATTTTGTCCCCACAAATTCTAGCTTTCAAGGAGCACAGATTTGCAGAACCTTTACTCAAAGTGCCTGGCATCATTATTCAGAATATGTCCCTGGAGAATTCACATACATCATTACATGGAGTCACGGATGCTAGTGCTGGCGTGATATCCTTAAATTTTATGAATGTATAATATTATGCATGGGGAGTATAATTTTAAGAGCTCCTTACTTTCATGAAATACCAGATTCTACTCTTTTAGGTAATGCCTGAAACTCTTACTGTTTGGTAAGCATTCCAGTTATTGACTTTAGAAGGTACTCCCTCCATTCCAAAATATAAGATGTTTAAGCCATTTTCTAGAACGCATGTATCTAGACCTCTTTTATTTGTAGGTTCGGAACAAAATAAATGAACCTACACACTAAAAGGTGTCTAGATGCATGTGTTTTAGAAAAAGCTAAAACATCTTATATTTTGGAACAGAGGAAGTATCAACTAAAACTTCAAGCATGTAATACAATATAAGGTATCTCCAGTGTTATTAAATAGGAAAACGGCACTGTGATATTCTCAGTCTTTGACTTCTATACCAACAAGCCATGTCAATGGCATGTTCGCAAACTTTGAAAAGTGGAACAAGAGAAGAAACCGACAAAATGACTAATCGAATGATGATGCCATTTTGTGCTCTAGCATAATAAATATATGCCACAAGGTGTGAGACGCACAGCATCCAGCAGCTATCTACATGACTTCATGGTAGGCGATGCAAAAATGACAGCTAAGGTTTTAGAGTCATGAATGACTAGTTATGCTGGTTTGTCACTGATTTGCAGATCCCACCTCCAAAAATTTAGACCGAAGTATGTTGAACTATGCCGACCAGGCGAACATATACCTCCTCAATATGACAGATGAGTATATTTTGTCCCCGCAAATCCTAGCTTTCTAAAAGCCATATTTGCAGAACCTTTACTCAATGTACCTTGCATCATTATACACAATATATGACCCTGGAGGATTCATAGACCCATATAATTGATGTTAGTGCATGATATCCAGGCAGCAAACTAAACCAAATAGCAACATAAATAACGAAAATAAACATTGCCTATATGTTTCCAACTAAGTGCACTCACAGATTCTAGGACAGATAAGTAGCATTGAGATCAAAACCAAATATACTGGAATAACCACAAATATATTCTAGTTGAAACAAGAGATGAGGTAAAAAGCTGATACTTACAATACTGACAACAAATCATATTTAACATACCGTTGAGCAAACTATTCCTTGAGTTTACAATGACAAGGAGATATTGAAACTTCTGGTCCAAAAAGTGCATATTGAAACAAAATGTTTATTCAATCCGTGCTGTATATGCAGTTCTACTTTCAGGTACTAGTGTGTAAATTAAGCATTACACTTATACTGATACTACATGTCCATTTGCCTAGAAAATATCCTCTTATAAAGAAGTGACAGCACCCCCTTTCTTACCTCCAGATCGGTTTGCACAAAGCGAAAACATAATTAACATCATGTTTAATTGGTGACAAGAAACAGATAAAATATATCCAAAATGGTTGCATCCTATTCAACTCCAGAAAAGTAACAACATAAAATGATCTTCTTACGTCACATGATCTCAGAGGTAAGTGAGCTTAACAATTTCAGGAGAGCTGACACAGTTCAGTTGAGCAAATATATGGTCAGATGAAGATCAGCTGCATAAACCAGCACTATCAACCAGATAACTGGACTGGAAAATGGTTTCTCCATTAAAACTGAATTGTTACTTGAACATTGGTGATTAGTACAAACTGTTGCGCAAAACTGGTGAACTATGTTATGTTACACCCATGGTTTGCCTAACTTAACAAAGCATAAGTATTACAGCTGCAGCACCATCACCAATGCAACCAACATAATAGGGCATTTTGACCACACTGACTAAATTCACTTCAAAGCTTCTTATCAGATTGTTTGCCAGTGCTTTCCAAGGCATCTGTCTTAAGTCTTGGTCTTTTTGTGCTGCATCCCTCATTCTCTAGAGACTTCAACTTGTTTTTTATAGCAGATATCTTTGCAGCACGATCAATTTGTGTCGAATTGTTTCCTGAACCCCCAGCCAATTTCTTGTTCTTCAGCACTCTCTGTGAAGTACCGGAGTCTAGGAAGCCCTTCTCACTTGCCAGGTGAACCACCACAGGACGCCCACGTACTAACTTGCCATTCATCTTTTCCTTTGCCAACTGAGCTTCCTGCATGCTCACTTCAGGTGGCAAAGGTGAGAATTACGAGGACCCATCAATACTTGCAACAAGTAATGAATATTACTCGTACCTCTTTGGTAGTGTACTGAACAAAGGCATAACCACGGGGCTCGCCACGCTTTGGGCCACGTGTGTGCAATAGGAAATCCTCAGCTATAATCTTTCCATAGGGAGAGAACATCTTGATAACGTCAGACCTAGAGAATCACACTATAATGTTGGATTACACATTACACCAGGTTGACTTTGGAAGGAAAATGCAACTCAATACACAAGCAATAACTCACTCTGATATCCTAAAATCCAGATTCCCCACATAGAGCCTACTCGCCGATTTTTCGCTGTCAAGACCGTTCGGATCCTGCAAAATAAGTTGGTTACAAACACAGCATCCACCAATGCTGCACAATCACCTGTCACTCCTTTCTAATCAAGACTCGCTTACCATTGCCACTCGAAGAAGAAATCAGTGTGCACAATTAAGAACCAATTTCAGAAAATGGATAGTCGGCTGCAGAGAGCAAGGAGGACATCGAATCAGATATGCGAATTCAGTCAATTTAGCACAGTGGTTTGTACTCTTGAAACTGATTCTCTACAAGACTACAACAGAATACCGCAACCATCATACGCGCACCCAGAAATTGTTATCACCTAGAGGATTCGCAGGTCGCAAATACTAACATCGAACTAGCATCATCATCAGAGCGTAAGACGCGAAGCGTGTCTGCGTGAATTCTAGATCTATCTGCAGAGACAGCGCGAGAACTGGGGACAGAAAAATAGGCAAGAGACCCGGAAAATCCAGAGAGCTTACTGGCAGCGGGAGCGGTAAGAACACGCGCAGATCGCGTTGCTCCGGCGAAAAATTCCGGCGGCGACAAACCACGGGGTGGCAGCGGGTGGGTGGCGGCGGAGCGGAACAGTTTTTCCAGGGGAACTCCTACCTGACGCTTTTGCGACGCTTTGTGGGCTCAGCCCATTTGTAGTTGTTTCACTGCTAGTTTTTCTCTTTGTTCGTGTCAGCCGAGTTATCGCTGTTTCGTTTTCACAAAAAATGGTCATCGTTGTTTCAACTTTCGACACATCATAGTAAAAAAAAACACTTTCGACACATCAATTTTCTGAACTTGGAACTAATACCACAAAATGTAATTTATTGTGCGATAGGAAATCTTCAGTGCAAAACTTACAAACTTGATGAAAACCAATATGTGGTTAAATGGCTAGGTGGTTGTACTCCTAACTCATCAGAGTTTAAAACCTAGTTTTACACCCTTGTGTCCCATAATGACGAATATTCTTTCGGTAAGAGACTTCATTTCTCTCTGACGGATGTGGTAACTTTGACGATCTTAAGACTCGATCGGTCGGCTTAGTGTCTTAAAGATACTAGTAGGAATAAGGTGTGTGTTCACATAAATGAGTGTATGCACGTGTTATGATGCTTGCGTCTGTACTATGTTTCTCAATTTTTTTACAAACTTGATAATTCTTCATATCTTTAACAAACACTAATTAACTTTGAAATAAATGTTCATACCGTGCAAGATAAATTTTGACGTTGATCAAAATGTTCCCGTGATTTCAGATAATTGTTCATGAAGTGTTCACATAGTTCAAGATGATTGTTCACGAGGATTAAGAAAAATGTTCATGCACTTTGAGATATCGAGAGTCAAAATAAATTCTCTTGTTGTTTGTGATAATTATTTACGAGAATCAGAATTTTTTCATACGGTTTAAGATAATTATTCATGTGACACATATAAAACTATCCACGTGGTTCTAGATAATTGTACACGATAATTAAAGCTGGTTCCACGGGTTTTGCGGAGAAGATGCTAGAGAAACATCAAGAAGGCCTTAGAGCATCTCCAAGACTTGACCCCATGTGGCTTCCCCATCTATAGATGGGCTATTCCAAAAATAGATAGGAAGAAAAAAAGTAAACATATAAAACCACCTCGCATGGAACACATAACCCATAAGTTTGTATCGTTTCTTCCTAATAATAAAGTATTTGTTTTAACCCTTTATCTGTTTGCGCCAATTTAGCATATAACACACCTGCATTCTATAAGAGCATTACTTAGCCTATATATTCAAGCCAACTGCAATCAAGAATCTCTCGGAGTTCCTCGAACAATGAGAGGGAATTTGAAACTCACATGTTTTAACATTATTAATTTAATGTTGGTTAAGTAGTTACTTCATCGAACAAGGGTAAATAGAAGAATGCACAACTGTCAGAGATGCGCCAAGGTAATTAGATCAACCGACCAGTCTCCGGTTGATATGGAATAACATAACACGTGAAATTGGCAGGCGATGTGATCGTGGTCATAAATGCTAAAATAGCTAGTAAATCACATTTTTACCCAAGTTCCACATTTACCACATACTTGTACTGAAGGGAATATTGTCCTAGAGACAAATATTTACTGGCATATTTCATAAAGTTTATAATTAAGTTTTATATCATGATATAACTATATTGATTAGTAAACGTCAATATACGTGTGATATACAAATAACCAGTAGTTCCCAGTGAAACTCTAGTCACCGGTTCATTGGTCAACGGATGATCAAAGGTTTCCTAATCATGTTGGTGCCTCGGCTCCTAATTGACAATGGAGCCATTTCATTTGAGAATAAGATAGTGAATATACCCTATCTATAGCATCGTATCGCGATCATGTCACATAGTTCAGGTTACGATGATTATGAAACATAGTGACTCTTTCCTTAGAGCATCTCTAGCAAACACCATAAAAAGGCGAACCGGAAAACGCGTTCCCAGATCGCGTTTGGCGGGTTTTCTAGGTCGCGAGCGACGGGACGAACAGACCCCTCAAAACTCAACCAGAAAAGGGAATATTCTCGTTTTAAAGTTTCGCGCATACGGGGTCTGTTCCGTCACAACAAGGGTCGAATCCGTAAATTAAACTATTTTTTCAATTTCACCACATATCTCGCATTTTGAAACAGAAATATGATTCCAACATAAATTAAAAGCCTAAAATTATTAATTGTACATTACAACAATTGTCCAAACAAATTGAATAAACAATAATCCAATTACAACAAATGACCAAATCAAATGAATAGTTCCGAATGCAAATAATGTTTCACACGCATGAATGATAAAATGTGGCAGTCTAGTTCCTCCCAAATAGCTGCCAGTGGTGCTTAATGAGGTCATGTTGCAGCCTAGTTTCAAATCCAATCTATGCTTCCTAGCATGCCCGGCCATCCTCTTCTCTCATTCATCGCCATCAACCTAATTGTGTCCTGCTCGTTCGGTGCTCGCAGATACACCGGCACAAAAATGCGAATAACCGCCTTGGCAAATCTATGAACAATCTCGAAGATACTCGTCGGCATAATCGGCCGGGTTCCCATATGCGAGCACTCTCATGGCCGCGGAGATTTTTTGGTACGGGCTGAATCCAAGCAGCCCCATGACATTTCTTCGACGCTTGAAGTACCGCGTCTTGGCCTCACAAGCTTTCACTATCTTCACGAACAACGAGCGGCGCATTCGACAGCGTCTACGAAAGAGGTGAGACGGGTATGTGGGTACCTCGGCAAAATAATCTCGCATGAGCATGTCGTTGCCCAACTTGCGGTTGCGAGGGATGCAAAGGCGGTCGACCATGGAGCCTCGCCGCCTCTTCCTCCTGCCGTCGTCCTCCTCCTTGAGGGCGAGAACGGCCACCGTCATGTGCTGACGGTGGTTCCCAAGCAGCGTCTCCACATCCGAGTCGTCGGAGGAGGACGAGTCGTCCAACAAAAATTGCTCGCAAGTCCATCTACAAATCACGGACGATATTTAGAACTTGCGGAGAGGAGATCTACGAGCTCGAACTCGAGCGCCAGTGGATTTTACCTTTGACGGGTGGCGGGAGGACGGCGGCGGTGGGGCGTGATCGGATCTGCGTCGGGAGGAGTTTTCCAACCCATATTGGTAGGGGAACGGGGTCGGCAGGCTCCAGCGGGCTTCTGCGCACGAGGAATTGAGCAGAAGGGTCCTCAATCTATGGCGGCGGTCAATGGCGGGTGGTGGCTGTGCGGGCGGAAGGGAGGGGAATGAGCTGAAAATTCCCTCTCGCCAACGGAAATGGAGGATATGGTTCGTGTCCAGGTCAGGCTCGAAACCTAGGTTTTTCTGGTTCCACGGGGGTGTTTTCTCGGGGGACCTAATTTTTTTTGGTTCGGTCCATTTTGGGGCGTCTGTTCTGGCCACTTTTATCACGCGAAACCAAAAAGTGGCGGTTATTTTTATGGTTTCGCCCTTTTATGGTGTCTGCTAGAGATGCTCTTAGACCGTGAGACCATATCAAATCACTGTCTCCCAAGGTTACTTTGATGTCATTTAACGTCACTCGGTAGAACAGTGATCATAAGGGTGTCGTTAGGTATCCGGAGGAATAGGTTGAGACGACTGCGTCAAGAACGGGATTTGTCCATCCGCGTGACGGAAGATACTCTAGGACCACTCGGATAAGTTATATCCATAAGCCGCGCAGTGTGTGACTAGGTCACGAGGATATCACTTATCGGATCGAGTAAAGAAGGTATTGTCGATAACGAGTTTAAACCCTTACACGGGGATGTTATTTGATCAAGTCTCAGACATTATAGTATCGCAGAGACAAAAGTAATAAGACACAGTGTTTATGGTTGAACGACAAATTCCATTGAGTACACATATGGTCATCATGGGCATGTAGGTCATGTCGTTGATCATTTGTCAGAGAGGAGTCTTGACCATGTCTGTAATATTCTCGTACTATTGGATAGTATGCTTAAAGGCTTGATGAAGTTTAGAGATTGTTAATAGCTAGTTTGGAATCACTGAAGAAGTGAGAAGAGAGATACTAGAAAAGTTATGGAGAGATACGAAGGTGTTCGGAGAAAGGATAAGGAAAAAGGACAAAAAAGGTTTTCGGATAAATGGTGATTTAAATATATGTTTATTATATTTAAATTATGAATTAATATATATTGTAAATAAATATTTAAATAAAGATTTATAAATGTGTCTTATAAGTTAGGCAAAATCCCGAAGGGATTTTTACCTAAAAATAAACGGACGAAAAAGGCAAAGGGAAGGCTGTTTTTGAAACAGCCCACATGGGCGTCGGATAGTCCGCGCCGCACGGGGAGGCAACTGCTATGCATTGCCAGCCGACGTGCTGCTACCACTGGGCTAAGCCGGCCCACCTGGCCGCTTGCCACCACTGGGTCAGCAGTTGGCTACCAGGCTGCGATGCGTTGTCACGGCAGCTATCGCCTCACAATTTGGGCCAAAGGCCCACCCGGCCTCTCCTCCATCGCCTTTAGCCACTGGTCACAAGACGGTGAGCGGCCCGCCCGATGGCTAGTTGCCCCCTTTTTTCTTTCGTTGTTTAGTCCCACATAGGAACCCTAAGGTGGAGGGACCCCCTCCCTCCGCCTATATAAGGGGTGCCCATATGAAGATTAAAACACCCCAATTTCCACCTGGAAATAAATAAAAGCCTATGTTGCCTATCTATTCTCTCTCTTACGACTGTGGCCCCCTTGTTAGGGTTGTGCGAGCGAGGAGTTCTTCACCGTGAAGCACCATCGCGTTGCGGAATTCGGAGCCGGGAGATCTACTTCCCCAATCTCGGCTGGATCGGAGAGAAGCGGGGGTCGTCATCAAGCATCGTACGTGTGTGACTCCCTCTGGCGGCACCGTGCTTTCGATGCTAGGAGTTGCCGGAGCCGCAGAACTTCATGACCTCGAGTCAGCATGAGGGCGTATTCTTCATCCACGTTCCTCGCGGTACGTTAACCGTTCTCGGTCTTTAGAGGTATGAATATAGTATCCCCTCCTGTTACTGCATTACTAGTAGCCAGATCTTGGCATTAGGGTTCCGTGAAGGGAATATGCCCTGAGAGGCAATAATAAAGTTGTTATTATGTATATTCCAAGTATATGATATATGTTTATTTTGCATGCTATAATTGTATTAATACGGAAACGTTAATACATGTGTGTTTAATAAATAAATGGAAAGTTCCTAGTTATGCCTCTCTTATAAACTAGCTCGTTGATTAACAAGATGATCAAGGTTTCCTGATCATGGACATTGGATGTTGTTAATAACAAGATCACAACATTATTGGAATGGTGTGATGAACATTCATCCAAAGTATAGCATTACGATCAAAGTCATTGTGTTTATATTGCTATAACATCATATGAAGTAATCCTAATCCTTAGACCATGAGATCATGTCAATCACTAACACTAGAAGAGTATCTTGATAACATCAAACGTCACACCATAATAGAGTGACTATAAAGATGGGTTCAGTGCTACGAAGGTGTTATGTAGAGGCTCATGGATCAAGAGTGGAATTAGTCCATCCCGATGACAGAGATACATACTCTGGGCCCTCTCGCTGATATCACATTAGTTAGCTTGCAAGCAAGTGATTTGATCACTAAAATATTATATCACGGGAACGAGAAAAGAGTACATGTCGGTAAAGAGATCAAACTAGGTATGTCGATACCGATGATCGAATCTCGGACATGTAATATATCGTGAGACAAAGGGATTAAGTTACTAGCATAAAAGGTTCTCACGATCACAAGAAGTCATCGTTGAATGTGTGGGAGTCAGTATGGATCTCTCAGGGCCCGCTTTTGATTATTGATCCGAGAGGGGTCTCGATCATGTCCACATTATTCGCGAACCTAGGGTGACACACTTAAGAGACACTGACACCATTTGGAACAAATAGTTTCTAGATGAAAAGATTTACAAAGCGCAGGAATTTATTTCACTAGACACCAGATTTGTTTCGGGTGAAATTGCTGAAATTGTTTCTGCATGTGAAATAGAATACTAGCAAGGGGTTTTGTGTGAATGTTTGTTAATTAATATAATTGACAAAATTCTGAATAAATAAAAGGAGTTTTATTTAAAGAGAGATTACATTAAATTTGGTGGAAATTTAATGGGATTTTTGAGTGGGATTTTGAGTGGAGAAATGAAGGATCATTTTGTGAGTGGGAGCTCCACCCACATGAATGGAGGAAGGGGTGGGGGTAGCCCCCCATGCGCCGGCCACCCCTTGGGGTGCCCCCTCCTCCTATAAAAGGACCCCCTCTCCATTTATCATACTCACACCTCCTCGTGAAGGATCTCTCCCCCTCTAGTTTATCCCCCATGGTCTTGGACTAGCGAGATACATGTTCCCGGTGGCTTTTCATTTGGAAAGAGTTGTTGCTTCCACTGCATCCCTGGAGCAAGGAGGCGGAGGTTCCTCGGTGGCTTGGACGTGTGTGCGAGCACGGATGCACTGCTGATTTGCGGCGCTGGACTTCTTCTCGACTTGAGATCGGCAAGCGTTCGTCTACATCATCCATGAGTACAATCTCGTTAAACTTTGTCGGTCTACAAGGGTATGTTCTCTATGGATGTATATCCACCATTTTCTTGTATCTAGTAGATAGATCTTGGTACATAGTTGTTCCCATCATAGGAATTTTTTGTTTTCTATGCTGTGAACCCTACAGTGGTATCAGAGCCGGATCTATGCGTAGATGCTTTGCATGGGTAGTACACATATGAGTATGTGGGTGATGATGATCATGTTATTGCTTCTTGGTTGTACTTTGGATATTGGTGGCATAGAGGGATGAAGCGGTCCAGACAAACTTTAGATGTCCTCGCACATGATACATGTTTCACGCTTGACATGCAACTAGTTTTGCATAAGTGGCTAGTGGGTATTTGTCTCTCCTACTATAGTCAATATATAATTTAGAATGAGTTGTTACTAATTTGTTTTTCCTCGTTGTAGTTTCATGTTCGTAGGTAAGAACGGTTCTATCTTCGAAAGCCCTGAGACACATAAAACTTGCAATGGATAAATTAGAAGCATCTAGTTTAGATTGTTGTTGGACTAGTGTCATGATATGGTAATGTTGTAAGTAGATGTATAGTTGATAATCTTACAACACACCCAACGTGTAAGTTCCATAGACCTTGGCCTTACACACAAAGGAATGATAAAGATCATACCACAATGCGCATGATAGTGATCAAGTGCAAGAACCATATCATTTCACTTTTTCACATATGATGTTTGTTGCATCTTATCTTGCTTGTTTGGCGTTTTATTAGCATAATAAGATGATCCCTCATTTAGATATCAAGATAAAAATGTGTTCTCCCTTTAGTATGCACCGATTATGTTTCACCGCTTCAAGACATCACGTGATGATCGGGTGTTCTTGAATCCACGATCATATTTCGGGTGTAAGACAATTTTACACATGCTAAATACTAAGGTTCTTACTTGGCGAGCCTAGCATGTACAAACATGGCCTTGGAACACGGACTGAAAGGTTAAGCATGATTCATATGTTGATATGATGCCCATATATATGCTCCCCTTTGAAGCTACACCGACTCACGTGATGATCGGACTTGGTGTTGTGGATTTGGTTTATGTAATCACCAAAAAGACACGAGGGATGTTGTTTTTGAGTGGGAGTTCATTCATAATTTGTATTAGTTGAACTCGATCTATCATAAACTTAGTCTAAACTTTACAAATTCTGTTGTAGATGACACCACCTGCTTTTAATTTCAATGTGTTCATGGAGAAAGAGAAACTTGCAACGAATGGTAGCAACTTTACCGACTGGGCCATGGATTTGAGGATTCTCCTCTCTGCTGCACAAAAGCAATATGTGCTAGAAGCGCCGCTAGGCCCCCTACCACTTGATGATGCCCCTAACAAGGAAAAGAACGTCTATCAGACTCGTTAGGAGGACCATAACTTAGTTCATTGCGGCATATTGTATGGACTAGAGCCAGAACTTCGAAAGTGTTTCGAAAACAGCAATGCCTTTGATACAATGGGTGAGTTGAAAATGATTTTCGACACCCATGCTGCTATAGAGAGTTATAATGCTTCTGAAAAGTTCTTTAGCTGTATGATGGAAGAGAACAACTCCGTTAGTGAGCACGTACTCAAAATGTCTAGGTACGCTGATAAGCTTGTGTCCTTGGGAATATCGATTCCCATTGACTTAGGCATACATCGTGTTCTCCAATATCTGCCACCTAGCTACAAGAGCTTCCTGATGAACTATAACATGCAGGGCATGAAGAAGTCTCTCCCCGAGCTTTTGTCAATGCTTAAGACTACATAGGTGGAGATCAAGAAAGAACATCAAGTGTCGAGGATATGGCCCCAGGTACCCCAGAGTTGAGGTATAAAGAGAGCTCCAAAGAGTAATGGACACTTGTATAAAAAATATGAGGCATTAAAAGAGAAATATAAAGGGGAAAAGGGAAAAGGATACACATGCCGAATTAAATAAAAGTCGGCCTGGTTCGATCCTTCCCAGGCTGAATTAGGCCTCACCGGCGTGGGTCGGGGCTTCTCTGGCCGAATTACTCCAAACCTCGGCTTGGCCGAGGTGCTCCCAGCCGGCCCACCTCGACACCAAGCTCCTCGCACGAGTCACCTTGTCACCAGTTCCCGCCAACCTCCGCCTCAGCAGTCAACGCGCCTCCACCCCGTCAAGCTCCCCGACGCCAGCTCCAACCTCGCTGGTTCCCTCTCCCCGGGTGGGCCGAGCACGTCAACTCCGGCCCATGCGGAGGACGCACCAAGCTGCCACTACTCCCCCATGCCACCAATTCCCGGGTGGGCCGGTAACTACTCCGTCCCGGCCGGCCCACCATAGGCCTCCGTCAAGCCAGTCGCGTCCCTGGCCCGGTTGGGCTCTTCCTGTTGACCGGGCAGAAGAAAGGGCAGGCCCGACCAGGCAGTTGGGATAAAACACCGCTTGGGCCGACTTAAGGGCTGATTCGGCTGGGCCTCAGCTAGTAACCTGGCTAGACCCCTTCATTCACTAAATTGGACCAGGTCGAATCATCCGTGGTCTGGACCGAGTCATCCGCAGCTCAGGCCGAATTCCCTCTTCTCCTGAGATGTCTGGGCCGAGTTATAACGCCCCGAATGACTCTTTATTCATCTCTAGATGCTGCCCCAACATATACATCGACATACCTTCAGGCCAGGCAAGCTACTAAGTCTCGTGCTAGTCATGGGACGCCTCTAGCTCAGACTGACACGTGCAATAAGGAATATGCCTATGGCATCCAAGAATATGCTAAGGAATATGACTTGGCATCTCCAAAGATGCCAAGGCATATGCTGAGCATCTAAGAAGATGCCAGAAATATGATAAATAGTTTCCAAGCGTGGGGAACAAGTCTTGTCCCCTGGGCTCCCCTTTATAAGGATCACCAAGGGGATCGTTCTCAGGGAGGCCGCGAAGGGCTCTTCTCCTCTCTGCTCACTAGGATCTCTCCTTTTTCTTCCTCCTCCACTCTCACAGAGATATCTAGATAGAGGCATAGGAAACACAACTCAAGGAGCATGATTGTAGTCGCAAGTATGGCAAGATTATAAGAGATTAGATATAGAGAAAGAGGTGTTATCTCCACATGAGAGCCTCAATCCTAGATACATTGTATTCCTCTTTGTTCATACGAGTGCGGTCTTCATTGCATCATCCCTCCCCGGATTCCTCCACGTCCATCGGCCCCAACTTTAGCCTACCCATGGCATATGCCGTGATACCACCACGACATTTTGGCGCCCATCGTGGGGCCTTTTAGTGGCGTTGGTTGGGTTTCCATCCGGACGGGAGCATCTTCATCAACCTCTTCTTCATAGAGCTCCTTCAGATCCTCCAAGCGAACAGAGAACAGAGAGGTAAGCATAGGGTCTCCAAGTCCGACTCAACAAGGCAGATAAGACTCAGCAAGTATGGCTCAAACTCTTCTCCAAGCATACTGTAAGTACCAGGTAACTCAACGAGGCAAGTATGACTCAACGAGAATGACTCAAAATCTTCTCCAAGCATATTGTAAGTACCAGATAACTCAGCCACCAACACTCGATCCTTCACCCCGGGGAGAAAATAACTCAACCCGGGGACTAGCCAACGTATCCATAGAGTCACCTTTAGATGGAGAGAACATTATGTTGATTCGGATAGAATTTGAGTCAATTTATTTATAATTCGGATTAACCTTTAACTCAGCTTACCAGCTTATTTATGATTCGGATAGAATTTGAGTCAGTTTATTTATGATTCGGATTAACCTTTAACTCAACTTACCAGCTTATTTATGATTCAGATAGAATTTGAGTTAGTTTATTTATGATTCAGATTAGAATTTGAGACAATTTATTTATGATTCGGACTAACATTTGATTCAGTTTGCCAGGGTATATTATAACTCAGATTTGTATTATGACTCAGCTTACAAGCTTATCTCTGATTTGGACTAAAGTTTGATTCAGCTCGCCAACTTGCCAGATTATATTATGACTCAGATTGATATTTAACTCATCTTGCCAAGTTATCTCATATCACGGATGACTATTTACCAGCATATCATATCGTGAATCTATATCTCAGATCTACGTCTAGAATCACATCTCTTGGCGATTAGCCCTATTATCATATCCCAAAACTTTATCTCGGATCTATATATCGGATCCATATCAAAGGCAAGTTGCCATCTTCTCATCAGATCAAGTTATATCTCAGTAATTAGATAACTCGGATTTGAGTCAGATGACTCATATTTGAGACATAAGTCAAATTCGAGTAAAATAACTCGGATTTGGAGACAGATAACTTGGATTTGAGTCAGATGACTCAGATTTGAGACATAAGTCAAATTCAAGTAAAATAACTCGGATTTGGAATTAGATGACTCGGATTTGAGTCAGATGACTCAGATTTAAGACATAAGTCAAATTTGAGTAAAATAACTCGGATTTGAGTCATATACCTCAGATCTTGAGTCAAGTGACTCAGATTTAAGACATAAGCCAAATTTGAGTAAGAAAACTCGGATTTGGAAACATATGACGCGGATTTGAGTCATATAACTTAGATTTGAGACATAAGTCAAATTTGAGTAAAATAACTCGAATTTGGAATCAGATGACTCGGATTTGAGTCATATACCTCGGATTTGAGTCAGATGACTCAGATTTGAGACATAAGTCAAACTTGAGTAAAATAACTCGGATTTGGAATCAGATAACTCGGATTTGAGTCATATACCTCAGATCTTGAGTCAAGTGACTCAGATTTAAGACATAAGTCAAATTTGAGTAAGAAAACTCGGATTTGGAAACAGATGACTCGGATTTAAGTCATATAACTCAGATTTGAGACATAAGTCAAATTTGAGTAAAATAACTCGGATTTGGAATCAGATGACTCAGATTTGAGTCATATACCTTGGATTTGATCAGATGACTGAGATTTGTGACATATGTCAAATTTGAGTAAAATAACTCAGATTTGGAATCAGATAACTCGGATTTGAGTCATATACCTCAGATCTTGAGTCAAGTGACTCAGATTTAAGACATAAGTCAAATTTGAGTAAAATAACTCGAATTTGGAGACAGATAACTCAGATTTGAGTCAGATGAATCAGATTTGAGACATAAGTCAAATTCGAGTAAAATAACTCGGATTTGGAGACATATGACTCGGATTTGAGTCATATAACTCAGATTTGAGACATAAGTCAAATTCGAGTAAAATAACTCGGATTTGGAATCAGATGACTCAGATTTGAGTCATATACCTCGGATTTGGGTCGTATACCTCGGATTTGAGTCATATAACTCAGATTTAAGACATAAGTCAATTTTGAATAGAATAACTCAGAAAAGGAAACATATGACTCGGATTTGAGTCATATAGCTCAGATTTGGAATCAGATGACTTCAATTTGAGTCATATAACTTGAACTTTGAGTTGGATTTGAAGCATAAGACGAATTAGAAATATGCAACCCAAACGAGATAACTCGGATTATAACTTACCCAAAGGGGTTAAAAGACTAGTGCCAAAAATGGCGAGAAGTCATAACTTACCCAAAGATGTTAAAAGACCGGTGCCAAAAATGGCCAGAAGTCATAACTTACCCAAAGAGGTTAAAAGACCAGTGCCAAAAATGGCCCGAAGTCATAACTTACCCAAAGAGGTTAAAAGACCAGTGCCAAAAATGGCCAGAAGTCATAACTTACCCAAAGAGGTTAAAAGACCAGTGCCAAAAATGGCCAGAAGTCATAACTTACCCAAAGCAGTTAAAAAGAGCAGTGCCCAAGAAATCCAGAACTCATAACTTACCCAAAGGGGTTAAAAAGAGCAGTGCCCAAGAAGGACAAAAGTCGTAACTTACCCAAACGGGTTAAAAATATTAGAGCCCAAGAAGGCCAAAGTCGCAAACTTACCCAAAAGGGTTATGTGACCAAGAGATATATGCCAAAGAGATAATATGTCAGAAAACAACTTTGGGAATATTTTAATATAAAGCCCATGAGCGATTCTACAAATCCCACATGGCCTCGGGGACTAATGTCGGGGATATGGCCCCGGGTACCCCAGAGTTGAGGTATAAAGAGAGCTCCAAAGAGTATTGGACAATTGTATAAAAAATATGAGGCATTAAAAGAGAAATATAAAGGGAAAAAAGGGAAAAGGATACACATGACGAATTAAATAAAAGTCGGCCTGGTCCGATCCTTCCCAGGCCGAATTAGGCCTCACTAGCGTGGGTTAGGGCTTCTCTGGCCGAATTACTCCAAACCCCGGCTGGGCCGACGTGCTCCCAGCCGGCCCACCTTGACGCCAAGCTCCTCCCATGACTCACCGGCCCACCACAACCTCCGCCTCAGCTAGCCGCGTCACGGCCAGTTGGGCCCTTCCTATAGACCAGGCAGAAGCAAGGGCAGGCCCGACCAGGCAATTGGGATACATCACCACTTGGGCCGACTTAAGGGCTAATTCAGCTGGGCCTCAGCTAGTAACCTGGCTGGACCCCTTCATTTACTAAATTGGACCAGGCCAAATCATCTGCGGTCTGGGTAGAGTTATCCCTAGCCCAGGCCGAATTCCCTCTTCTCCTGAGACGTCTGGGCCAAGTTATAACGCCCCGAATGAGTCTTTATTCATCTCCAGATGCTGCCCCAACGTCTACATCGACATACCTTCAGGCCAGGCAAGCTACTAAGTCTCGTGCTAATCATGGGACGCCTCTGGCTCAGACTGACACGTGCAATAAGGAATATGCCTATGAGCATCTAAGAAGATGCCAGGAATATGCTCCATAGATTCCAAGCGTGGGGAACAAATCTTGTCCCCTAGGCTCCCCTTTATAAGGAGCACCAGGGGGATCGTTCTCAGGAAGGCCCCGAAGGGCTCTTCTCCTCTCTGCTCACTAGGAGCTCTCCTTTTTCTTCCTCCTCCACTCTCACAGAGATATCTAGATAGAGGCATAGGAAACACAGCTCAAGGAGCATGATTGTAGCCACAAGTATGGAAAGATTATAAGAGATTAGATGTAGAGAAAGAGGTGTTATCTCCACATGAGAGCCTCAATCCTAGATACATTGTATTCCTCTTTGTTCATACGAGTGCGGTCTTCACTGCATCATCCCCGGATTCCTCCACGTCCATCGGCCCCAACTTTAGCCTACACATGACATATGTCGTGATACCACAACGACATCAAGTGTTGATGATCAATAAGACCACCGGTTTCAAGAAAGACAAGAAGGGTAAACAGAAGGGAAATAAGGGCGGCAAATCTATTGCCAGGCCTGAAAAGAAATCCCGAGTTGGCCCTAAGTCTGATACCGAGTGCTATTATTGCAAGGGGACTGGCCATTGAAAGGGCAACTGCCCCAAGTATTTGGCAGACAAGAAGGTCGGCAAGGCAAACAAAGGTATATATGATATACATGTTATTGATGTGTACTTGACTAGTACTCGCAGTAGCACCTGGGTATTTGATACCGAATCGGTTGCTAACATTTGTAACTCGAATCAGGGGCTATGGAACAAGCGACCATCAACAACGGGTGAGTTCAAGATGCGTGTCGGCAATGGATCAAGTTTTGATGTGATCGCCGTCGGAACGCTACCTCTCCACTTACCATCGGGATTAGTCATAAACCTAAATAATTGTTATTTGGTGCCTGCACTGAGCATGAACATTGTATCCGGATCGTGTTTAATGCAAAGTGGTTATTCATTTAAATCCAAAAACAATGGTTGTTTGATTTATATGAATGATATCTTTTATGGTCATGCACCTGTGATAAATGGTTTATTTCTGTTGGATCTTGATAATAGTGTTACACATATTCATAATGTTGATGCTAAAAGGATTAAACTTGATGATAATATATACTCATATATGTGGCACTGCCGTCTAGGTCATATTGGCGTTAAACGCATGAAGAAACTCCATTCAGATGGACTTTTGGAATCACTTGATTTCGAATCATTTGATACATGAGAACCATGCCTTATGGGCAAGATGACTAGAACGCCATTTTCCAGTTCAATGGAATGGACGACATATTTATTGGAAATCATACATTCTCATGTATGTAGTTCAATGAGTGTGTCAGCGCGAGGTGGATATCGTTATTTTGGTACTTTCACAGATGATTTGAGTAGATACGGTTATATCTACTTGATGAAACACAAGTCTGAAACCTTTGAAAAGTTCAAGGAATTTCAGAATGAAGTGTAAAATCATCGTAATAGAAAGATCAAATTTGTATGGTCTGATCATGGAGGTGAGTATCTAAGTTACGAGTTTAGCGCACATATGAAAGAATGTGGAATAGTTTTACAATTCACACCTGCAGGAACACCACAGCGAAATGGTGTGTCGGAATGTCGTAATCGTACTTTACTAGATATGGTTCGATCTATGATGTCTCTGGCTGACTTGCCACTGTCATTTTGGGGTTATGCACTAGAAACCGTTGCATTCACTTTAAATCAGGCACCATCTAAATCCGTTGAAAAGACACCATATGAATTGTGGTTTGGAAACAAACGTAAGCTATCATTTCTTAAAGTTTGGGGATGCGATGTTTATGTGAAGAAACTTCAGCCTGATAAACTCGAATCCAAAGTGGAAAAATGCGTCTTCATAGGATACCCGAAGGAAATTATTGGGTATTCCTTCTATCATAGATCCGAGGGCAAGGTTTTCGTTGCCAAGAATGGATCCTTTCTAGAGAAAGAGTTTCTTGCGAAAGGTGTGTGTAGTACGAAGGTAGAACTCGAAGAGGTTATTGAACCTTCTCTTCATAGTATGTCGAGTAGCGCAACTTCGAAAGTTGTTCCGGAGCCGACTTCACCGGATGAAGAGGGAACTAATTATAATGATCATGAAACTCCGAAAGAGAATACTACCAAACCTCACAGGTCAAGCAAGACGCGTACAACTCCTAAACTATACGAAAATTGGTGCTTGACGTGGAGTTTGTTGGGAACCCCAAGAGCAAGGTGTGAAGCAGCACAACAACAAGTTTTCCCTCAGTAGAGACTGAGGTTATCGAACCAGAAGGAAAAAGGAAACGTCACACAGGTGTTGCAAGCAACACAGAGACCTGCACAACACAAACTCAAGACTTTGCCCCAACGAATCAGTGAGGTTGTCAAGCTCACTGGTTTGCTATAATAAAGGATTAAACGTATGGTGTGTGTCACACCCTCGGAATCGGCCCTATGCAAGTTTTAGCGATTCCCGCCAAACCCGCATAGAAACGATTCAAAGGTGCCCACCAGGCACTTTCGTGCCGGTGGAAAACGAAGTAATACCATTACACATTAGTCCATGATGGAACCCACAAAACAGATATATACAACAGCGACTCCATGAGTCAAGAATATAGATATACAATACAAAGATCCAAATCACCTTGAAAATAATACAACATCCGACTACAGACAAGTTGCAAATGGGGCTAAGAGCCCGGAAGAATAACCAATGGCGTCCATAACCCTGCCCAGGCCAAGCCGAAAGGGTAATCCTGCTAACGACGTTGATCTCAACACCTGCTCAAACAAAAGGGGTGCTGACAAAGGTCAAAGGAAAAAGAGAGCGGTCAGTACTGAGGCCAGTACACGGCGAGACTAGAATTCGGCGGTCCTCGCCTACATAGGTATGGTGGACTAAAGCGGCAGCGCAGCATGCATTAAACCACCTATAGAGACTTGATTCAACTGACGCCTATCAGAGAGGGATAAGAAAGACCTATTCGAATCCAACCTGATTATAACACCAAACATACCCATCCTGGTGTTTCCCCCTCGATATCAATCGAGGAAGTCCACTAAGGAACTCACACAGTTGGCAGTTTTATTCATTCCGTTATAGTTGCGGCAATTACTAGTCAGATATAGATAGCATGAGTCATCCTGATATTATAAACAGTGGGCAGTTTTAGTTAACCAATCTGTTGTAGTTGTAGTACTTACTAGTCAGATACATATAGCATGAGGCATCCCAAAACCCAGCAGTTGTTGGTACTTTTATTTAGCCATTCCGTTATAGTGAAGCTGATTACTAGTCATTTGAAAGGCAAATTTATAGCACTACTTTAGTTATAGTTGTCTATGATCGAGATACTGTGCTCCAAGTCGTCCATAACCGCGGACATGGCTTTCAGAAAGTTTTACCCTGCAGGGGTGCACAAATAGCAACACACACACGATCAACCTCGGAAAAAACCAAATGAAAACCCAACGAGGCATCACGACAGAGCAATTGCAAGATTCATATTTGATTTCAGGGGGCCACCCCACCAAGATACCCGCGATGAAGTTGGCCGGCTCCGAGACGGACCCAGAGGTTTTGCCAATGGCTGTAAACGACTGGGAACCCGAAAGTGTGACTGGGCTTGTCGATACCGCAAAAACATTCCACATTTGTTCCTAAACAGTACAGGCGCTCCACGCGCAATAGTAAATAAGGCAGTAAAGCATGGCATAAGTACAGGATAGTAATAAAGCCCCAAACTAGTTTGTGGCCCCAAGAAATAATATATGACTCAAACTCTGGCTAGGGGGATTCATGTTCCCACATGTGGATAGTGCGAATATTCAAAGAACATGTATCAAGTACTCGGGGTCCTACGGGACACAAGCGGACGGTTAAAAATCAAATAACATCTATTGACCACATGTGCCTCTGCATTATTTACCTACTTCAATTTTAGTTATTAAACTGTAATTAAAGCCATGATCATCTCCAACATAAAACATATGGCGGTCTTCCAACAACTGTGGTACTTGACGACACGCAACAACACTTGAGCAAGCAACTACGACACGCAAGTCCAACTATCTACCAAACAACATGTAATAGTATATGTCCAAGGAAATATAAGGCTGTAAGGGATATCACGGGTACGAAAACTAGAGCATCGCAACACAGATAGCAATAGATCAACAGGAGGAAATAAAGACTAAAAATGTAAAATAGGTAGAAAGGGGGAGAATGCTCGCCTGAAAACATTGCCTAAGAATTATCTGAAGATCGGGTCGACACTCACATCAACTCATCGGCCTAATCCTTGAAGAAGCAATGCACTAAAAGAAACACCGGATGCACTATTTAATACTACGGCAAAAGATCGGGCATGATGCATGTATGATGTATGACATGACAAAGATGCGATGCATTTAGGCAATATTAAACGGAACCGGGGTTTCTAAATTTACTTAGATGGTTCAAGTTGCTTAGATACCCCGCAATTTTAAATATTGTATTAACAAGACAAAATATAATACCGGTTCGCTACACAAATTTAAATGGGACCAATATAAGGCTAGAAATGCCCGCATATGGTCTCCATATTTAATATTAGATGATTCAACAGCATACCCCCAACCCCACAATAGGTATGCAAGGATGCCAATTTCATATACAGAAAGATATATATTTCATTTATAAAAATAAGGTCTCGGAAAGAAGGTCGCACATGTCTTCGACGATCTTGGTTAGGGTTCTACGGGGTTCGGTCTTCAGGCTCTGGGAAGGCGACCTTGTCGATTCGTCATCATCGCCTCCAGTTCCATGTCGACGATCTTGTTGTCCATGATGGAGATCTTATGGTTTCGGATTCTCGACGGGATGAACTCGAGGCACCGTGGTCTTGAGTAGTGCGAGTTCACTTAAGACAACACCGGAAGGTGTCATGGCGAGATCAACTACACCACACCGGGTATGGCGCATGCAGACCTAGGATGTTCATGCGCCCACACTGGTACACAAGACCACCAAAGCGAAGCTTAGCGCATCGAACAAAAAGCAAACAGAGGACAAAAAGTGCATCATGAGGAGGCCCCTGTCTCGGTGCATAGGCTCAAACACCATGCGGACGCAAGCAGCTGTGGAGGGTGGCCCGAGCTGGTTCAGGCGGCCTCAAGCACCGGGATGGAGTTTGTGGGCGGCACAGCTAGCCATGAGCGACCTAGACGGCAGAGCGCAGGACAAGGTGGGGCCGGGCCGTGATGGATTGCAGAGGCGCGAAGGAGCGCGTACCACGGCGGGGAGAGGCGTGAAGGAGGGGCCCCTGCGAGAGTAGCAGCGGCTGGGGTGAGCGCCCAGGTCGTGGCGGCGGCCGGACGAGGTTGGTCCAATAGGCGGACAGAGGGAGAGGGACGGTGGGAGCGCCTGGGCCGGCAAGGAGGAGATGCCCTGGCGGCGGGGAGGAGCGGCTGGAGGCCGGGCAGCACGCTGCAGAGGTGGCCACCAGCGAGGTCGACGCGAGGCGCCAGGAAGGCGACGAGGTTCGCGCGGGTGCGGAGGTGCAGACGAGCTCGGGACGACGGTGGGGAGGCCGAGCCACGAGGTAGGGGCGGTGACGCTGGAGGAGAGGTGCGGTCGGCGGCCGGGAAGCGTAGGGGCTCTGGCGGCGGTAGTTGGTTCGGGATCGTGGGGGAGGCGGCGCGAGGTGGGGAGCATCGGGGAAGAGGCGAGCGAGGGGCGGGGCTCCCGGGCTGGTCGCGTGCGTGGGAAGTAGGGTCGGGATGGGGCCGACGGGCGTGGCGAGCGTGTGTGTTGCGTGCTGCGCGCCTGCGTGCATGAGTGTGTGTGGTGTTGACCGGGGTGGGTGGGTTCTGGCGGCGGGGTGGGGTGGTTTGGGGTAGGGACTAGGATATATTAGGGTTTGGGACAAGGAAGGGTTTGGGTGGGGATTAGGGTTTCTGGATAGATCTAGGTTTGATCAAGGGCCAGGATTTGATGGGGTAGTAGTCACGCCGGTTGGGCCTTTGGGCCTGGCCGACAGCGGCCTCCCCCGAGTTTTAAAATTATTTTTATTTTATTTATAAAGTTGTTTGATATAATGGCTTTTGTAAATAGTTTTTAGACAAAACAATATATCCAGAAAAAGGCCGGGTTTGACATTTGAAATAAGGACGGGGATATTTAGAAAACAAAACTAGGCTTTTAGAGAAATAGTTCTAGGCATTTAGATGCATGATGATGTCATGATGATGCACAAAAATAAAATCAACATCGATTTTCTAGTAGTGATTTTACCCGGGGTGCTACAAATGTTGAAAATGTTCCCCGTGACAGCATGGTTCTGCTAATTCCAACCCATAAGTGCAAGCATATACAACAAAGTTGTCACAATGGTTCAATTTTATTAGGGGAAAAGAATAAAGTGTGCCATCAAGTTCGTGAGGGCTTTAATCACTAAGTTTTCACATAACAAAATAGTTTTTAATTGGAAGATAGTTGAAAACAAGAATATACTTTGGAGTGATGTAACACACCATGCATAGGAGTTTATAGTGGACACTTTGGAATAACTTGGTTTCTTGGGAGTTGGAAGCATGAGTAGAACTTACTCATACAAGTGGAGGCTAGCAAAAGACTGGGAGCAACCAACTAAGAGAGCAATAATGGCCAAAATTATGCAATGCAACAAAGCGAACAAATCAAAATAAAGAGTGGTACTACAATTCAAGGACTAAATGATCATAGAGGCTAATGGTGACTTGTCATAGTCATAACATGGTGTGCGCATGTGCCAAGTCAACCCAAGCAAAACATCAAAGGAGAATACGACAATACTATACTTTTGCATGCTAAAACAACGCATAATTTCTTCAAGGCACACTAAGCAATACCAATTGTTTGGAACAAGACATGCTACAGCAATAATCACTAATCATAATGCTAAAACAACACCTAGCATGTCATGCTAAAGTCTAAGTCACAGTCAATGCAAGCTCCTCTTGCACTTCAAGCAAGAACTTACTACTCCTTTCCAAACACCAATAAAACTTATTTGCAAAACAACACAGCGAGAACGGGGGTCCAAACTACTAAAGCAAACTGAACAAACTAAGCAAAGCAAACAAAAACTAAGACCCTCCAAGAACAACACAACTGTGCATGAAACAATAAAAACGAAGTGTCTAGACAGACCTGAGCTTTTTATTGATGAAGAAGAGGATGCCTTGGGCATCCCCAAGCTTTGATGCTTGTACTTCTTGGATATTTCTTGGGGTGACACCATGGTGGAATCCCCAAGCTTGAGCTTTTGTCCATTCTTCATCTCATTGCATCATTCTCTCTCTACACCTGAAATTTTTCCTTCATACAAAACTTCACACAATCTTCATTAGCAACATTAGCTTATTCAAAAGATATTAGACCACTGGCAAAGATTTGGAACAGCAAGTCTTTTCACTAAAAATACAAGATACTGTAGTAACTCCTTCAAAGAAACTCCATTTACCTGAAGAGAGCTCAAAAAGGAATCAATAAGAAGCAAATGCAAATAATGGCAGAAATCTGTCAAAACAGACCAGCAGGTAAAAACAAATTTTTTCGAACATCTTCTGTTGCTAAAATCAAAAAGTATTGAACTAACGAAAGTTAGCCAACATACTGGGGGATTTATTCGTAAATTTTGAGTTCAATCCGAGTTACAGAGCCTCCTCACGAATTTTTTTGGTGGAGGACACAAATCTGTTTCAGGACAGCAACTCCCCAAATCTTACTTCCCTCTTATTAGAGGTCATTGTTGGCACAAAAAGCAAACAAAAAGGATAAGAAGAGGTCATTACAGAAGTAATAACTTCCAAGACTCAAGGAAAATCTTGGGTTATTTCCCAAAAAGTTATTTTCTTTAATTCCTTTAAGTTAGGCACAAGAAGCAAGAAGAATCAAGTATTTTCAAATGAGGAAGCATTAACATCAAACCTTGCTTTCAAAGGAGGAGAAAAAAGCAACTTCTCTCTTCTCATAGGGAAGTGTTCAATACCTTTCTTGAATGGAAAATGATATTTGATGGTTCCTTCTTTCATATCAAGTATGGCACCAACTGTTCTAAGAAAAGGTCTTCCCAAAGTAATAGGACAAGAAGCATTGTATTCAACATCCAAAACATAGAAATCAACAGGGACATAAGCATTGTTAACCTTAATGAGAACATCATTAATACTCCCCATGAGTTTATTCTTAGCATTATCATTGAGTGGGACATCAAAATAACAATCTTCTAAAGGTGGCAAATCAAGCATTTCATAAATCTTCCTAGGCATAATAGAGACACTAGAACCAAGATCACATGAAGCTTTGAGATCAAAGTCATTCACTTGCATATTAATAATGGGTTCCCAACTATCTTCTACTTTCCTAGGAATAGAAGCTTTGTGTTTTAGCTTCTCTTCCTTAATCTTAACAAGAGCATCTGTAATGTGTTTGGTAAAGGCAACATGCATATCACTAGCATCAGGACTTTTAGCAAGCTTTTGCAGAAACATAATCACTTCAGAAATATTGTAACCATCAATATCAAAGTCAAACTTAGCATCACTAGTAGTAGGCTCACTAGGCTTAGGCATAGTAGGAGGAGGAATAGGGGCTACTTGTGGTTTAGTGGTGATAGTGCACACACTATTGTTTCTATCAATTTCAGCTTTCCTTTCCCATCTAGCATGAAGTTGAGCTAACAGCCTAACATTTTCATCAATAGTAACTTGTATGGCATGAGCAGTAGCAAAGGTGTTTTCCATAGTTTTAGGTTTAGCAGCCATTTTATTAACCAAGGAAGTTTGAGCTTCAGACAAAGAGGATATATTTTTCTTAATAGTTAAAAGCTTTTCCTCTATAGTTTTATTGAAAGTGGTTTGTTTACTAATAAAGTCCTTGAGCATTACTTCAAGTTCAGAGGGGGCACTTCTAGCATTATTGTAAGAGCTTCCATAGGAATTGCCATTATTAGGAGGATAAGGCCTATAATTGTTGTTGCTACCAAAATTATTCATGTAGGCATTGTTGTTGAAATTATTGTTTCTAATGAAGTTCACATCAACTTGCTCTTCTTGAGCAACCAAAGAGGTTAAGGGAACACTATTAGGATCTAGAGGAGCTTTCCCATTAACAAGCATAGCCATAATAACATCAATCTTTTCACTCAAAGAGGAAGTTTCCTCAATAGAATTTATCTTCTTACCATGTGGAGCTCTCTCAGCATGCCATTCAGAGTAGTTAACCATCATATTATCAAAGAGCCTTGTTGCAGCACCCAAGGTGAGTCCCATAAAAGTACCTCCAGCGGCAGAATCCATCAAATTTATTGAGGAGAAGTTCAAACCTTCATAAAAAGTATGGATAATCATCCAAACAGTGAGTCCATGAGTAGGGCAATTTTTAACCAAAGATTTCATTCTTTCCCAAGCAGGAGCAACATGTTCACTATCAAGTTGTTTAAATTTCATTATGTCACTTCTCATAGCAATAATCTTAGAAGGAGGATAGTACTTTCCAATAAAATCATCTTTGCACTTAGTCCAAGAATCAATACTATTTTTAGGAAAAGATAGCAACCATTCTTTAGCTTTTCCCCTCAAGGAGAAAGGAAAAAGGCTGAGCTTAGTAATATCTCCATCTACATCCTTATAATTTTGCATCTCACAAAGTTCAACAAAGCTATTAAGATGGGAAGCAGGATCATCAGAACCAGCACCAGAAAATTGCTCTCTCATCACAAGATTCAACAAAGCAGGCTTAATTTCATACAAGATAGCATAAGGAGAAGGTGGAGAAATAGGTGTGCTTAGTAAATCATTGTTGTTGGTGCTAGTGAAGTAACACAACTTGGTGTTCTCAGCAGAGTTCATTTTGGCAAAGGTGGGCAAGCCAAAAACAGCAGCAGTAGCTAGAGCAGGAACTAATTTTTTGTGTTTTTGAATAAAGCAAGAAAACAAAACTAGACTAATTTTTTTGGGTTTTTTGGAAAGAGGCAAACAAAACTAAGAAAAAGAAACAAAGCAAAATAAAAACAAAGTAAAGAGAAAGTAAGTGAAGGACTCCCCTAGTGAAAACGTCCTTAGCCTCCCCAGCAACGGTGCCAGAAAATTTGTTGATAGCGCTTGACGAGGTGGAAGAGGTTGAAGTAGAATCCCTAGTAACGGCACCAGAAATCTTGATGGCGCCTAGTGTTTGACGTGGAAGCGCTTCATTGGAAACCCCAAGAGCAAGGTGTGAAGAGCAAGCAGCAAGTTTTCCCTCAGTTGAGACTGAGGTTATCGAACCAGAAGGAGGAAGGAAACGTCACACAGGTGTTAAAAACATCGTGGAGACCTGAACAACACAAACTCAAGACTTTGCCCCAACGAATCGGTGAGGTTGTCAAGCTCACCGGTTTGTTGTAACAAAGGATTAAACGTATGGTGTGGAAGGTAATGATTTGTAGCAAGTAAACAAGTAACAGTGGAAGATGTATCAATGGTAAAGATTGGATCGGGGTCCATATAGTTCACTAGAGGTGCTCTCCTTAGATAAAAACATGGCATGAAGGGTAAACAAATTACAGCAAGGAAATTGACAGGAACTGAGAAAGGCATAACAATGCAATTACTGGCCAGAAAGATCCTATGAGGTTGATTGGGCAATACAACAATATACATAGACCGTCATCCAACTGCATCTATGACTAGAAGTCCACCTTCAGGTTATCATCCGAACCCCCTCCAGTATTAAGTTGCAAGCAACAGACAACTTCTTTAAGCAAAGTGTGTAAGGTAAACAGTCCACATGTTCCATGAACAATAGACCATTGTTTTCAACCTAGTAGCAACAACACATCTACAACCGAAGAGATTATTGTCACTTCCCTTGGAAACTAGAGGCATGAACCCACTATCGAGCATAGATACTCCCTCTTGGAGTCACTAGCAACTACTTGGCCAAGATAACCACTAGCAACGGAGAGCATGCAAGATCACAAACAACACAGACATGATAGAATCATAAGATAAAACCATTAATCAAACCAACATAATAATCTCAATATCCATCAGATCCCCGCAAACACAACATGCATGATTACAAATAGATTAGATCTTGATCATGAACGGAGCTCACAAGATATATACATGAAAGCACAAAGGAGGAGATACAACCATCTAGATACTACATGGACCCATAGTCGAAGGTGGAACTACTCACGAATCATACCGGAGAGAGGGCCTCCGGGATGATCTCCCCTCCGGCAGGGTGTCGGGAAGAACTTCAGATCCCCCCGATATAGGGACGATGGTGGCGGCGGCTATAGATGGTTCATGGATTTCTGATCGGGTACCCCAGGGTTTCTATATCGGGGGCTTCTTATTAGCGAAGGGGCGAGACCGGGAGGCAGCCAGGGTGCCCAAACCCTAGCCAGTCGTGGGGCTGGGCCCACCGGTGCCTAGGGTGGGTCTGGCCCCCCTGGCTGGCCTTCCGGGCTCCCCTCTGGACTTCTTGTTCCCCACGAAAAGTTATTTACTTTGTCCTTCATCCCGTCCAATTCCGAGAATATTTCTTTACTAACTTTTCTGAAACCAAAAACAGCAGAGAATAGGCATCTGGCACTGTTGCAACTTGTTAATAGGTTAGTACCAGAAAACATGTAAAAATCACCTCAAAGTGTGGACAAGTAAAGAAAAGTAGATACTAAGCAAGCATGGAGCATCAAAAATTATAGATACGTTTCCAACGTATCAGGAAGCCGAGCCCCCTTTCTAGGTGGCTCAAGAAACAAATAAATTCCCCGGGGAGAGCGTCGGGCTCCGTCTCCCCGGCCGCAGGGATCCGCCATTTCCCTTTACAGAGAATCCCTGCCTCCTGGAAGGACTTCAGCGAGGCCACGATGCACTTGGATTTGCCCCACTGGTCCTTCGTAGGCGCCATCAGCAGAGATCTGGACTCACTTGCTCTGGAAATTTCAGATCGGGAGGAGGAAGAAGGCTGAGAATGCGCGGGGTTGGAGAAATGCCAGGAAGATTCGCAGCTCTCCCCGTCACTCTCCTTATATAGGGGGCGCTCCCCGCCAATCTCGGAGAGCTGTTACCTCGCGGTAATTACGCCAATATTACCATTGGATTACCCAACGACTATTTTGACTAAGATGACGGTCCATCTTTGTTCACTCGACTCGCCGACCCATTCGCCCAACACTACGATTTGACTGACGTAGTGCTATGACTAAAGACAGATATGGGAGATTCCTTCCTTCATTGAGGGAGTCCATCGCTGATTTGACTGGGTGTCCAAATTGGACCCACATACTACGACTGTCAAAGAACACCTGCACTGAATCAACGACGGCCTCGGGGACTACTGATGGGGATATGTCGAATGGGGTATGACCAGCAGGACGTTTCCTACTAGATCAAGCTCCTAGCGAGTGGGCCTACAGGACGGCGACTGGATCACGACCCAAGGAGGGACCTGGCGACTGGAAGCTGGAGGCCTAGAAGCGTAGCTAAGCCCAGTCGGATTAGGTCAAGTCCTCTGAGTCCCCAACTGACTCGGTTGTACATCTGTAAACCCTAGCGAGGTACCCCTATATAAACCTCCCTAGGGTACTCTGTACTCACGTTCCATCATACACCCCATCGACTCGCTGCCTAGCCACCGACCTCGTCGCCCTTATAATCACTCGATAATATAATCTAGCAGGAGTAGATATTTACCCTTCAGGGGGACGAACCGGGGTAAACTCTTGTGTCTCTGTCCTCATCTCGCACCATAGATGGCTGGCCGCCCTTGCCCTTCTTCCTACTACTCGCTGCCAATCGTAGCATCTGCCGTGGCCATTCCCACGGCATGCTTGATTTGGAACATAGCAAAAATGGTCAAACTTCATAGATTAATACCCACGCCTGAGAAATATCCTTGTAATAAGATGATCTTATCTTCTCGATACAATAACCATTAGTAGATAATCCGATGACTCCGCGATGTTTATGTTTTCTCCATTTATCATCCAATAGGTCATTCTCCATTTGATGTAGAGTTGGACTACAATTTTGTTTCTACAAAAGTAAGGCACATAATGTATGAGCCATTTGATGATTTTTCTTCCATGATGGATGAAAATAGGATCGTTGCAGAGTCACTTAGCAATCTTTCACTAGAGTTCAGAACTCTCAGAAGGTCTTGATTTCAAGTGAGGTCATGGATGAAGAGGGTATATGTCAGATATACAAAGTTATAAATGTAATTCTTGCAAAACCTCGTTGTAGTTTACAAAGTATTGGATACTTGTCCCGGTTTTTTGAAAACAGGATGGTCTGCCTGAGAATTCTAGAATTGAGGAAATGTGTCTTGATGACGGCAAACAAACTAGTTGATGGTCTAGCATGAATACAAAGTATCTTTGATTTGATCGATATGATTAAAGTATTTAAGTTAATTTTTGGCATAAAAGCACTTGTGAAAGATGTTTCACAAAATATGATAATTGGACAAATTCAAAGTGTGTATATGTCTAGATATCATAATCATTTTGTATTAGATACATATGGTATAACATTATCTCTTATCAGGATTATAGTTATCATTTAGAGTTAAAGATTAAAATAAGCAAACACTCATTTGAAATACAAAGGAACATCTAACGATTTGTGGAAACAACACCATAAGTGTTATGGCATGTTCAAGTTTCTAGAGATTTCGGTAATTCGAAATCATGGCAAATAAACAAGTCTTTGTAGCGTTCTCCTAGGAAACTATGAATACATGTTCCACAAAGGGAAAACATGTTGTTTTCCTTAGTTCATGTATCTTGATGAAGATGTGGGTGGAAGAAAGTAAAAGATCAAAACAAGGTATACCTCCTGATTGTTGAGTGGCACAGGGAAATTTGTTTTGTGAAACCAAACTCTACAGATAGAGGAGAAACTAATGATAATGAGCATAAATTTTTAGAAAATGATTTTACTAAAGAAAGTAGGATTCAATTATATATAATGCAAGTTTGTGGAATTATATTTTTGATTCACTTGTTATTTTATTTTAACAAGACATACCTACGAACTACAAAGAAGCGTGATGCACCTAAATACCAGAAATGACTAAGAGTCATGTGAAATCATATGTTAAATTTCATTTGAGATTGAAAAGTAAGATGTTACTTGATCTTATTAAATAAAGATGTTTACTAGATATTTTTGAATGACTACAAAGTCATAAGAAGGAAATGGAACTTAATGAAAGACATAAAGCTCAATTTGTCACAAAGTATGTTTGGACAGATTCAAGGAGTTGACTACAAATATAGCGATGCTTGAGCCTATTGGATTTACACCAGCAATATATGGATATTGTAATCTCGTAGCTAGAATTCTCAATTTGATGATGATCAAAGAATTTGGAATGTCCAAGATTATTGAGAGGACATTTCATTTGAGTGGGAGCTAGGTAGCTTGGCTAAATCTTAATATGTAAGAGTCATATTTTGATTGGGAGATAAGTGAAATCCCTGGATCTCATATATGGATGCCATATTTGAGTGGGAGCATGTCATCATTTTGAAATATGTGGATGACATATATGAATGATGTGACTATTATTAATAATATTTAAGTTAGTAAATATGGATGAAGTTGAACAAGTTATTAAACAAATAAATATATTGAGATAGATTGGTAAGTTTAATAAGTACTATTGTCGAATGCTTCCTGGATTTGATTCTGAAGATGTTCAGAATATCCTAGAAAAAGATTCTAAAGTAGTTCACAATGGAACAAGATAAGAAAAAAGTCCTTACTTGGAAAAGGCATTGATTTAGTCTCAGTATTACAACTATGGTTAAAAGAAAGAAAGAGATGTGTTTCATCTCCTATGCCTCAGTCATAGGTTCTTCCATACAACCATATTATATACTCGGCGTAATGTGACCCAAGGATTAGGTTGGAAGAACATGACTTGAAGTAATTTCCTGAGTAAATCACTGAACCAGAGTTAAGTTTGTTCTTAAATGGCAAGAAGCAAAGTTAGGCACATAGTTGCATGTTATACAATAGGATCTACATAAAGATAGAAGTATAGTTTTGGCTAAAGAAGTTCGAATGATGCTAAGTGTGTTTGAAAGGTTTACATGACAACAGTGAAAGTTAACTTGACTAATCGACTGTCATTATAAACAATAGAAACAAAGTCCCACTCTATCCCCAAACAAGTACTTTAACCCATTATGGTATAATGGAGTGAATGTCAAAAATTAGGAAGACATTAAAGATTACTGATCTGGTAAAATAGAACATGGACAGGACATTTCCCATGAGCATGCATGATCAATAAACGCATATGAGATATGGTTTATGATTAGTAAATGCGAGCTATATTATTTGTACTCTAGTGCAAGTGGGAGACTGAAGGAAATATGCCCTAGAGACAAATAATAATATGGATTATTATCATATTTCATAAGTTTCATGATTAAGTTCTATATCATGCTATAATTGTATTGATTGGAAACATCAATGCACGTGTGATATAAAAACATCTAGGAGTTCCTAGTGAAACTCTAGTCACTGTTTCATTGGTAAATGAATGATCAAGGTTTCCTGATCATGTTGGTGCCTTGGCCCCAATTGACAATGGAGTCATCTAATTGGAGAATGTGTTGGTGAACTTACCTTATCTAAGCATCGTAACACGATCATGTCACGAAGTTTAGGTTACGATGAGTAGGAAATGCAGTGACTTGTTCCTTAGACCATGAGACCATATTTAATCACTGTCACCCAAGAATACTTTGATAGCATCTAATGTCACTAGATGAAATGGTGATCACAACGATGTGTTTGGGTATTCGGAGGGGCGGGTAGATGCGTATGCGTCAAGAGTGTGATTTGTCCATCTGCATGACGGAAGATACTCTGGGCCCACTTGGATGAGTTATATCCATAAGATGCGCAGTGTGTGACTATGTCACGGGGATATCACTTATCAGATCGAGTAAAGAAGTTATTGTCGGTAACAAGGTTGAACCCGACATGGAGATGTCATTGATCAAGCCTTGGACAATACAAGTATCACAGAGAAAAAAGGAATAAGACTCAATGTTTATAGTTCAAATGACATTGTCATTGTGGAATGTACATTGATCAATATGGGCATCCCGGTCCCGCTATTGATCATTGATGGAGATCATGTATGTGTTATTCTCGATCCATGGGGAAATACACTTAAGGGTACAATGAGATAGAGATCCTGTGTAAGTTGGAATCACGGTAGAGAAAACCGGAATTGTTTTGTGGAGATAGATCCGAAGTTGTTTGAAGAAAGAAGGGAAACCCGAAAAGTTCCATCAGAAGACCAGAATTGTTCCGGGGAGTTCCGAAGATGTTCGGACGAACAAGATGGGAACCAAAAGGTGTTTTGGGTCAAATCGGATTTTTTAATATGTATTTACATATTAATTAATGTAATTAATATTAAATATAATATTAAAAATCTATTTTGAACCACTAAAGGGCCAAACTTCCTAGGGAAAAGGGCCCATGAGGGAAATCAAAGGAGGGGAAGGTCCCATGCGCCTAGGGCTGCCCCCCCCCCCCCCTTATCCTCCGGCTAGGGTTAGGGTTGATGACCCACAAGTGTAGGGGATCGCAACAGTCTTCGCGGGTAGTATTACCCAATTTATTGATTCGACACAAGGGGAGACAAAGAATACTTGCAAGCCTTAACAACTAAGTTTTCAGTTCAGCTGCACCTGGAAATAGTTCTTGCTCTCAGAAGTTTATCAGTAGCAATAGTTTGGTATTAGAAATAGCAAAGCAACAGCAATGATATGACAGCTAACAGTAGCAATAGTAACAATGTGAACTTGATATGATGGGATTCGAAAACGGTAGGCATAGGGATGGATGGACGGGCGTTGCATGGACGAGTCTAAACATGTAGCTTCAAAGAACTAGGGCATTGCAGATAAATAATAATAAGCATCCAAGTACTAAACAATCCTAGGCATGTGCTCCAAATATAGTCATACGTGCTCGCAATGAGAACTTGCACAACAGCTTCTGTCCAGCCAGCCCGTGGCAGAGGGGCCTCTAGGGAACTACTGGCAATTAAGGTGCTCCTTTTAATAGAGCACCGGAGCAAAGCATTAACACTCCATGAACACATGTGATCCTCACACCACAGCCATCCCCTCTGGTTGTCCCAATATCTGTCACTTTGAGTCCTTTGGATCCGGACAATGATATGTGTACACAACTTGCAGGTAAGACCATAAACAATACTATCATAATGATTCAATAATAAGTTCATATCTGAGATCATGGCACTCGGGCCCTAGTGACAAGCATTAAGCACAAAAAGTTGCAACAAAGTCAAATAGCACTAATAGAGATCCTAGGCACTATGCCCCTAACAGATCTTATTCGATTACATGATAGAACTCATCCAATCCCTACCATACCCAAGCCTACAGCGGGGGATTACTCAATCATGGATGAGGGAAACATCGGTGGTTGATGGAGATGCGTTGGTGATGACAATGGCGATGATCCTCTCCAAATTTCCCGTCCCGGCAGGGTGCCAGAACGGAGTTTCTGGATCCGAATCTTGGTTTCTAGTGGCGACGGCGGAGCGGAATTCTTTCTGAAAAACTATCGAACCCCCCCTGTTTTTAGGTCAGAAGACAACTTATAGACGCGGAGGGAGGCCGAGAAGCGCTGGGTGGCAAACCTCCCCAGCGCTGGGTCAAAGGCCGATAGGTGGTCCCTGGGCCTCCCTCTCTCCTTACGCCTCCGTGGATCTTCTGGTGAAATATAATTTTTGGCATATTTTCCGGGATTTTTTCTGATAGTTCATTTTCTGCACAAAAACAAGACACCAAGGTAATTCTGCTGAAAACAGCGTCAGTCCGTGTTAGTTGTATCCAAATCACACAAGTTTAGAGAAGAAACAACATCAAAGTGTTCGAGAAATTAGATAAGTTTTGGACGTATCAACTCCCCCCAAGCTTAGCTTATTGCTTGTCCTCAAGCAATTCAGTTGAAAACTGAGTGCGATAAAAGAACTTTCACGAACACTTTGCTTCATATGATGTAAATATTCTCAGCAGTAGAGTAGATGCTTAGACAATTCATAATAAGAAGTATGCAACTAAGTCTACTCAATAGTCATTGCAAGCTATGAAGAGAAACCAACTCAATAATAATAAGTAGCATGAAACATAAACATAAGCAACATTGCAATGCTCATAATAAGGTATGATAGAGTGGTATCTCGCTTGCCTTTGTTTGAAGAGCACAATATAAATGCTGAGGCACCTCTGAAGTTCATATGAAGACTAGAAGTAAAGATATCAGAGATACAAGCATCAAAGTCATGACATAATTAACCAAGTTTTGGAACAAACACAAGAATGACAACTATGCTCTCAAGAAGGTGCTCATAGAATAAGTGGTGACTCAACAAAGTTGTGAAAACAGTTTTGTGAAGGTTTGAAAGGCTTCCCAATGCTGAAAGGAAGGTACTCGTTAGCTTTGAGCTCTCATTTCCCCTATCATAGGCATATTCATGTGGTTAAGGTGAAAGTGAGGTATACTCTAAATCATATGCTTGACAGACCATAGACTGAAAATCCCAAGTCCCTTGAGTATGAGGGTCGCTCCGCATGCAACTCAACTTTGGTCACCTGAAAGTTCTTGTCATTGTAAATACATACATATCATCGAGAACCACCAACGGGGTACCCCTTGCATATGGTACAGGAGCTTTCCCATAACCAAAATGACAAGGCAAGCAGACAATGAGCATCTCAACAATCTTTTTATTTACCATATGCATAGCTTTTTATTGAGGAAGCTTCATAGATTCTCATTATAGTGATGATGCAAGTTTCCACCATGATTAAGCATGGCTTAGGCTAGCGGCCCAGGCATTTATCTAACACAGTGTATAAACTCCATGAACTAACAAATTCCCCTTTTATTTAACATCGTCGACATCCATAAACAAAAGAGCAAAGAATCAACTGCATGAGATATCCAATAGGTGTTGAAAGCGTTCCCCATGACAGCACGGTTCTGCTGACTCCCAATATATAATAAGCAAGCATATAACTTTCATGGACTAGTCACAATGGTTCAAAATTATTTAAGCGCAAGTAATAAAGTATGCCATCAAGTTCGTGAGAGCTTTACTAACTAACTTTCTCACAACAGACAAACATTTTATTTTGGAAGAAAACACGACATATATAAAATATGCACTGAAGTAGCAAATGATGCTAATAGGTAGGTATGGTGGACACAACTGGCAATAATGGTTTTGGGAGTTGGATGCACAGGTAGAGCACATACTCAGTGCAAGTGAAGTCTAGCAATAGAGAGGGAGCTACAAACGAGAGAGCAATAACTATCATAATCATGCTTGCAACAAAACATGACTAATTATGGCATGAAAGTGATACAAGAACTCTAAGGCAAAATAAATCATCTAGGATTACTGACTATTGATTAGTCATATGCATGCGTGAGCATGTGCCAAGTTGATTCACATGAACAGTCAGAGGAGGATACCACAATGTCATACCAAAGTATGAATAAAACAATGCAAGCAAACATTCATATGACATGCTACAAACTATTAGCAAGCTGGAGATAACCATAGACAAGAAATAACTACTAAGCATCCAGAATGACATACACCTTACACAAACAGGCTAAGCATGCTCACAATGATGAGTATATGTACAAGAATGAAACAAATAGAGTTTGTTACCAGCCTCTTACCACCACCTCGAGTTGTCTTAATCTTCATTATTGCCCTTCACTTGTGTGACTTGAATAATTAACATGAAACCAAAATCCACTGAGGATGGCTGAACCCTGTAAAGAACTCACAAAACCAAAGAAGAACAACAAATATTTTTGGTGTTTTCGATTTTTTAGAAACAAGCAAACAAAGAAAAACCAGACAAAAACAAAGAAAACCAAACAAAGCAAAATCTTTTTGGGTTTTTATTTTAAGGCAAACCAAAAGCAAAGAAACAAAGAAAATATTTTTGGGTTTTTTAGAAAGAAGCAACAAAAACCAAAAAGAAAGCAAAAAACAATGGATATACAAAGAACCGACCGAACATGATATATAGATGAGTGTGAAGTCGGTGTACCTCCCCCCAAGCTTAGGTTTTTGGCCTAAGTGGGGCTCAATAATGCGGATAGTAACCCCATGATGGTGGGTCATCATAGGAATGATCATAGTCAGGCACCTGCGATGAAGAGGAAGACGCGCCCCAATCAAATGAGGGCTGCTGGTATGAAGACTCTCCTAGGTTGGAGGGCTGAACCGAATTGTCTTCGGCATCCTCTTCAACATTCTCTTCTTGTTGGGAGAGTTATCCAACATATGTGTCAACCTCCTCCTCTGTAAGTGACCATCCTTGCCTGTTATCAAAGTTAAACAAAGCAGGTGCAGGCAAATAAACTATTTTCTCACTCCTACCTTTTCTCCGACCTTGCTGGACAAAAGATAGTTCATATGGCAAACTTCTCACATTAGCCCCCAAGGAAACAAAACCATGCTGAATCATGGATTCAATATCAAGCCTCTCTATGGAAAACTGAAAATCTGAATAATGAGGCTCTAAACCATGGAAAGCTAGCAACCTAGAAGCAATGATACCTCCACAAATTCCACCCTTCTCACGGTTGGTGGTGAGACGGTGAGCTATCAAAGCACCCAAACTATAATAACTATTCCTATTCAGAGCAGCTGCAATAAAAGCTAGATCAAAAGAAGACAACTTTCTAGCAGTCTTTCTAGCAAGAACACACTTGGTAATGAAATAGGAAAAGTATCTAATAGCTGGGAGCTGGATGTTCCGAATTTTACCACTTTCCTTTGAGAATTCGAAACCTTGGCAAATCTCAGCATACAAATCAACAAGTGACTTGGGCCTCTCCTTGATCTTCTCACAAGATCCCCACTGAGGTACTCTAATTGCTGCACAGAAATCAGCAAAAGGCAGGTTGACAGGCATATTATATATTTTGTAATGGACCATGGGATTAGAAGTAGACCAAGTGAACCGGAATTCCTGCACAAAAGCCATGGTTAGCTTAACATATTGTATTGGTTCACCTTCAACAAAGTGCTCCAACCCTGCATTTGTAACCAAAGTTTGAAAATCTTGGAGAATCCCCGCAGCTCTCATAAATTCATGGCATGGGTATATGGAGGGAAAAACTGCCTCCTCATGATAAACCTTCATTGGATCATGCATCATCAAGTCATATTGATTAAGTGAATAAGCACTCATCTTCTTTGCTGAAATTTTTAGACAACCATCAAACCAAGTTATTTCTAAGTTGATAAATGATGAGCAACTACTATAGGAACTTGCTAGAGGACTACACATGCATCAAAACAAAGTTTCTAAGCATAGAACAAGCATGCAAGCTCAAACAACCTGTCACCTACAGCAGCAAAATACTCAAGATACATCTACCAATCACAAATCTAATTGGACAAGTGGAGGAGGCACATACCAAGGAACAATCCCTCCAAAAATCAGTACTTGAGATGGGCTGAACAAGGAGATCAAAAATCGCGAGAAAGAACAGCAAGAACTCGAGCTTGAGCAAGTTTTCCGGTGTTTTTCGGGAGAGAGAAATAAGGCGGCTTTGAGGAGGCAGCCTGCAGGGGCCCAGGTGGGCCAGACCCCCCCTAGGCGCCACCAGTGGTGGTCCCGCTCCTACCATAGGTGTGTGGCCTAGGGGTGGCCCCCTGGGTCACCTATGGTACCTCTCTACCCCTTTTTTCGAGGAAAAAATTATTTTGAATTTTCTGGGATTTTTTGGGAAACTTTATTTTTGGCCAATTTTCAGGGTATGAAAATTTATTTTCTCGCAGAAACAGTTTTTTTCAGAAGAAGCAAAAGCAAACCAAAATCCAAACTACAGGAGCTCTAAGAAACTCAAACAAGCAAACAACTAGCAAAACTAAAGCTAAATCACAGACTAGGAAGGATAAAGGAAAAAGAAAGCAAGTATAACCACAGTGGAAACATTATTTTGTTCATTAAAATCCTTTTGTTAACAAGGTTGATCAAGTATTGTTACCAAAACAATCTTATATGAAGCAAAAGTTTGCATTCCACAAGGTGATTATGTTACCTCATACTTGATAGCAATGGTCCCAATCATAATAGTTTCAAAAAAATTCTTGTGGAATGGGACAATATATTTCTCCAACCTTGATGCCTTCAATATTTTCAATAGAATTCAAGCAATAGCTCTTAACAACCTTCTTGGGGAAATAGACAGTGTGCTCTTTGTCATTAATATTGAAAGTTACTTTTCCCTGATTACAATTGATGACAGCACCTGCAATATTAAGAAAAGGTCTCCCAAGAATAATAGACATATTATCATCTTCAGGCATTTCAAGCACAACAAAATCAGTTAGAACCATGCAATTATGAGCTACTTGAGCAGGAACATCCTCACATATACCAACAGGAACAGTAGTTGACTTATCAGCCATTTGCAAAGATATATCAGTTGGTATCAATTTTTCTAGCTAGAGTCTCTTGTAGAGAGAAAAAGGCATAACACTAACTCCAGCTCCCAAATCACATAAAGCAGTTCTAACATAATTATTCTTAATGGAGCAAGGAATAGTTGGTATACCTGGATCACCAAGTTTCTTTGGAACCTTACCATTGAAGGAGTAATTAGCAAGCAAAGTAGAAATCTCCTCATTAGGAATCTTTCTTTTATTAGAGACAATATCCTTCATATACTTTGAATAAGAAGGCAACTTAATAGCATCAGTCAAAGGAATTTGCAAAAATAAAGGTTTCATCCACTCACAAAACTTGTTGTAGTGTTCTTCCTCCTTTGACTTGTGTTTCTTACCTGGAAAAGGCATAGGTTTTTGCACCCAAGGTTCTCTCTCTTTACCATGTTTATTACCAATAAAATCTTCCTTTGTGTACCTAGTGTTCTTAGTGTGTTTTTCAGGTTCTTCCTCAACTTCCGCCTTATCAGGAGGCTCATCATTATTATTACCACTCTCAGTTTCAGCATCAGAGACAGATATACTATTAGGATCTATAGCAGGTTCAAGTGCTTCCTCAACTTTCTTATGTTTCTTTTTCTTCCTCTTATGAGGACTACCACTATCTTCTACTTGTTGGGAATCCTATTCTATTCTTTTAGGGTGTCCTTCAGGATATAAAGGATCTTGAGTAGCTGCACCACTCCTAGTTTTAATTCCATAAGCATGTTTATTTCCTGAAGCATTAACTACCATATCCTTTTGCACCTTAGCAAGTTGATCAAGTTGGGTTTGAACCATTTGAAAGTGTTTACAAAGCATTTTAATATCATTAGAAGTTCCACAATATCTTTCAACTCATGGATAGCTCTAGAGTTTTCCAATAAATGATTATGAACTTGTTTATTAAAATTACCTTGTTTAACAATAAATGTGTCAAGTTCCTCTAAGCATTGATCAGGAGGCTTACCATAAGGAATATCACCTTCATTAAATTGGAGAGAGTGTACCTCAATAGTAGATGAGTGGGAATTGGCTTACATAATTCTTCCATAGGAGGTAGATTCTTCACATCTTCAGCTCTTATACCTTTCTCCTTTAGACACTTCTTAGCTTCCTTCATCACTTCATCATTTAATGCAATAACTCCCCTCTTCTTTGTTGTTGGTGTTGGAACTGGTTCAGAAGCAACTGGTTCAGGAGTAATAGGCTCAGGTGTATTCAGCTCAGTTGAAGTCCAATCATCATAATTCTTGCTTATCTTGTTCATTAATTCTTCAGCATCTGTAGGAGTCCTTTTCCTGAAAACACAATCAACAAAGCTATCTTGGTAGGTCCTAGAATCATCAGTTAGTCCATTATAATAAATATCAAGCAACTCATTCTTAGGTAATGGACATCCAGGATATGCATGAATCAAGGAACAAAATATTTTCCATGACTCCAGCAATTTCTCTTCTTCTTCCTATTTAAAATCAAAAAGTCTCTGCAAAGCAGCATGTCTAGCACTGGGAGGAAAATATTTATGGAAGAAAGAAGCAATCAAACAATCAGGGCTATCAATGGAACCAGGAGTTAATCTATTAAACCAAGCCCTAGCTTCTCCTTTTAGTGAAAAAGGGATGATCTTAGCAACAAAGTACTTGCGCATTTTAAAATCATCAGAGAACAAAGCACTCATAGTAGAAAGCTCATTCATATGAGCCACAACACTCTCATTTTCAGTACCACAAAAAGGTTCTTTCTCAACAATATCTAAATAAGCTAAATCAAGAGAAAAATCATAATATTTATCTTTAATATCTATGGGAGAGGTGGCAAACTTAGGATCATCGGACTTCTTGGGTATAATAGTGTGTCTAGCAAGGAGACTCTTAATAGCACTAGCACCATGTGTGTTTCGGCACTCTTCAACAAATTCATTAGTGAGCTCTATGTAACCATCATTAATATCAAAACTCTCACTAGACTCAGGTGAGCTAACAGGTGTAACAGTGTCTTCACTAGGAGTTTCGGTATTTCCTAGACTAGCCATAGTAGCATCTAGAAAAGGACCTAATGAACCACTCGCATCAAGCATAGTAGAAGTAACATCATGAGTATCAAAAGCAGTTTCAGATTCAGCAATAGTAGCAGTGTGTGTAGCATGAGTATGTGGTGGTGGTGTGACAAGCTTACTTATAACAGACGGTGACTCAAGAGCAATAGAGGTGTTTAGGAATGTACCTCTTCTTGTAGTGGATGGTAAAATAGGGAACTTTCCATCACGAGACTTCCCCATGATCAAAAGGAGTAGCAGTGAACAATAATAGATCCAAGTGAACTTACAAATAAAGATATGCTCCCCGGCAACGGCGCCAAAAAATAGTCTTGATGACCCACAAGTGTAGGGGATCGCAACAGTATTCGCGAGTAGTATTACCCAATTTATTGATTCGACACAAGGGGAGACAAAGAATACTTGCAAGCCTTAACAACTGAGTTGTCAGTTCAGCTGCACTTGGAAATAGTTCTTTCTCACAGAAGTTTATCAGTAGCAACAGTTTGTTAGTAGCAATGAAAGAAAGCAACAACAGCGAATAAAGAACAATAACAACGAGCAATAGTAAAGAATATGATACTTGAGGATTCGAGTGCGGTAGGCCTAGGGATGGATGGACGGGTGTTGCATGGAAGAGTCTAAACATGTAACTTCAAAGAACTAGGGCATTGCGGATAAATAATAATAAGCATCCAAGTACTAAACAATCCTAGGCATGTGCTCCAAATATAGTCATATGTGCTCGCAATGAGAACTTGCACAACATCTTCTTTCTAGCCAGCCCGTGGCAGCGGGGCCTCTAGGGAACTACTGGAAATTAAGGTGCTCCTTTTAATAGAGCACCGGAGCAAAGCATTAACACTCCGTGAACACATGTGATCCTCACACCATAGCCATCCCCTCCGGTTGTCCCAATTTCTGTCACTTTGAGGCCTTTGGATCCGGACAATGATATGTGTACACAAATTGCAGGTAAGACCATAAACAATACTATCATAATGATTCAATAATAAGTTTAGATCTAAGATCATGGCACTCGGGCCCTAGTGACAAGCATTAAGCACAACAAGTTGCAACAAAGTCAAATAGCACTAATAGAGATACTAGGCACTATGCCCCTAACAGATCTTATTCGATTACATGATAGAACTCATCCAATCCCTACCATCCCCAAGCCTATAGCGGGGGATTACTCACTCATGGATAAGGGAAACATCGGTGGTTGATGGAGATGCGTTGGTGATGACGATGGCGATGATCCTCTCCAAATTCCCCGTCCCGGCAGGGTGCCAGAACGGAGTTTCTGGATCCGAATCTTGGTTTCTGGTGGTGGCGGTGGAGCGGAACTCTTTCTGGAAAACTATCGAACCCCCCCCCCCCCCTGTTTTTAGGTCAGAAGGCAACTTATAGACGCGGAGGGAGGCTGAGAAGCTGCCTGGGGTGGCCAAACCTCCCCCAGGCGCGGGGTCAGTGGGCCCGTGCCTGGGGTGGGTCTGGGTCCCCCAGGCCTCCCCTCTGTCTCCCTTTCTGGCTCCGTGGATCTTCTGGTGAAATATAATTTTAGGCATATTTTCCGGGATTTTTCCTGATAGTTCATTTTCTGCACAAAAACAAGACACCAAGGTAATTCTGCTGAAAACAGCGTCAATCCGTGTTAGTTGTATCCAAATCACACAAGTTTAGAGAAGAAACAACATCAAAGTGTTCGAGAAAGTAGATACGTTTTGGACGTATTAAGGGTATGGGGCGCCCTAGGACAGCCCCCTCCCTCCTTTGGATGCCACCTACATCCCTTGGGAGAGGGGCAAGCCTGCCCCCTCCACCCCTATATAAAGAGCCCCCCTTGGAGGAGGTACACACAACAGAAGGCCATGAGTTGGGAGTCCCCCTCCCTCCTCTATGTGCCCCCTCCCTCTCTCTCCAGTCTCTCTATCTCTAGTTGTTTCCTTGCGCTAGTATGGTCCCATGGAAGGACTCCTGACACAAGAGATGACACACTAGCAGCACGTTGTTGCGCTACGGAGATTCAAAGCCAAAGATCTACTTCCGCACTCCCGGTAGGGATCAAGGAGTCGGAGGTCGTCATCATACACAGTATGTGTACGATACCACGAGGGACCACACTTGGGGCACCTTGGATGTCGTGAGTCAGACGGTTGCATGATGATGGAGCAAGGGGTTACCTGCAAGGAGCTTAGCCAACCTTACGATCATGACTACTTCAACCATGTTCCCCTTGGAACATTAACCGCTTTCAGACTACAAGGGTATGTGTCCAAAACCTCTCGGCCATTACTACATTACTAATAGATAGATCTTGGGCATTAGGGAGTTCTTACGTAGGAAAAATTTTGTTTTCTTCACCAGAACCCTAATATTTGCATGGGTCAGGTACAAGCACATTTTCCATTCTCTCATTTTTTATTTGTGTGTGCCCATTTATCATTGAACTCTTATTTTCCATTTGGTTTGTTTCGTGAAACTATGTTGGTTGGTCATGAGACTGGATTTATCTTGTCGGATATATTACAATGGTTATCAATGGATTTATTACTATGGAATTCTGGAATTATCTCTATGGATGTAATGAGATGGTGTTATCCTTGGAAGTCTCAATATGGGGTTACTAAATTGTGTCTATCTTTATATTCTTGAGAACTTTGTTATGGTTGATATGATACATCTCTCTTTAACTCATCATTTGTTCTTAGTTTCCTAAAAGTCTTGAACCTATATGTGAGCATTTGTATTGAAATGGAAATTCGTTATATGCACACATTTAGGGGCGGTCCATTTATCCTTGGAATTTTGATGTTATTACGGCTCTATTGCAAATCCTAGTATTGTCATCTAACCCCCAAAAGGGGGAGATTAAAGGAACATTTCATGATCTCTAGTGTTTTGTGTGTTAGATAACAGTGCAAAGGATTATTTTATTGTGTGTTTAGTGTTGTAGATTATGTTCCCCCAAATGCAGCTAAACAAGAGTTTTGGGGGTATATAATCCACCCCTGACAAGGGCCGCATTATCCGCCCCTACCTCGATCGTCAACGATGCCAAGGCACGTCATGCAGTATGGGGTGCGTGATGCGTGTTGACGCCCCATTGGAAAACCCCAAGATCAAGGTATGATGCAGCACAGCAGCAAGTTTTCCCTTAGTAAGAAACTGAGGTTATCGAACCGGTATGAGGAAGGAAACGCCTCAAAGGTGTTGCAAGCAACGTGGAAACCTGCACAACACAAACTCAAGACTTTGCCCCAACTAACAGTGAGGTTGCAATCTCACCGGTTGCTGTAACAAAGGATTAACTATATGGTGTGAAAGGTGATGATGGTTTGCAGCAAGTAAACAGTAACAGTGGAAGATGTATCAATGGTAAAGATTGGACCGGTGTCCATAGTTCACTAGAGGTGCTCTCCTTAGATAAACAAACATGTCATGCAGGGTAAACAAATTACAGCATGGCAGTTGACATGACTGAGCAAGGCATAACAATGCAATACTACACAAAAAGATCCTATGAGATTCGATTGGGCAATACAACAATATACATAGACCGCCATCCAACAGCATCTATGACTAGAAGTCCACCTTCAGGTTATCATCCGAACCCCCTCCAGTATTAAGTTGCAAGAAACAGACAACTACTTTAAGCGAAGTGTGTAAGGTAAACAATCCACTTGTTCCATGAACAAGAGATCATTGTTTTCTCCCTAGTGGCAACAGCACATCTACAACCGAAGAGATTTCTATCACTTCCCTTGGAAACTAGAGGCATGAACCCACTATCGAGCATAAATACCCCCTCTTCGAGTCACTAGCAACTACTTGGCCAAGATAGCTACTAACAACGGAGAGCATGCAAGATCACAAACAACACAGACATGATAGAATCAAATAGACAAAACCATTAATCAATCTGACATAGTAATCTCAATATCCATGGGATCCCCACAAACACAACATGCATGATTACAAATAGATTAGATCTTGATCATGAATGGAGCTCACAAGATCTATACATGAAAGCACAAAGGAGGAGATACAACCATCTAGATACAACATGGACCCGTAGTCCAAGGTGGAACTACTCACGCTTCATACCGGAGGTTGGCATGATGAAGAAGAAGGCCTCCGGGATGATCTCCCCGCCGGCAGGGTGCCGGGAAGAGCTTCAGATCCCCCTGATCTAGGGACGATGGTGGCGGTGGCTATAGACGGTTTCGTGGAATTTTGATCGGGTGCCTAGGGTTTCTGCATCGAGGGCTTCTTATAGGCGAAGAGGCGAGGCAGGCGGGCCACCAGGGAGGCTGCACCCCCTCCCCCCAGGCGCGGGGTGGGCCCACCCACGCGGCCAAGGGGTGTGCCTCCCTGGTGGGTCTCCTCTGTCTCATACTCCGGCTTCGTCTTCCCCACGGTAAAATATTTACTTTGGATTTTGTCACGTCCAATTCCGAGAATATTGATTTTCTGCCTTTTTGGAACCAAAAACAGAAGAAAACAAGCAACTGGCACGGTGGTAACTTGTTAATAGGTTAGTACCAGAAAAATATAAAAACACCTCAAAGTGTGGACAAAGCAAAGCAAAGTAGATAGTAAATAAGCATGGAACATCAAAAATTATAGATACGTTTCCGACATATCAGGGTGGAGTTTCCCCCCGGATTGTCCGGCCAAGGTCAGAGCTTTTTCCTAGGTCAGATAATCCGCCTCTCCTGGGGGCTGCATAATCCTTCCCCATAGATTTTTAGCAAAGGAGGCAAGGTGCATTGTGCGATATGGGGGCGTATCTTTCCCTCGGATTGTCCATCCAGGGCCGGAGTTTTTGCCCCTGGTCGGATAATCTGCCTCTCCAGGGGCCTAGATAATCCACCCCCCAGGGATTTTTCACAAGGCACCCAAGGCGCGTCATGCGGTATAGGGGTGGACATTTGGCCTAGATATTCCTTTTTAGGTCGGATGTTTATCCCGGCCGGATTATCCGGCACTCACTTAGGCCAGATTATCTGGCCCCAATTTTTCCCAATGGCTGGATTTTGGCAGGGGTATTTATACCCCATTTGATCCTTATTCCAGCTCTCTTGGATCCTACGAAAAATTCATGTGCATTTCACATCAATCCTCGTGAGACAACCACTTTCAACCACCTGAAGGCTCCGATCTTTGGGGAATCGAAGGAGGAGGCCTTGATCTTCATCAGCACCAATCAAGATCTTCATTTCCCCTCCATTAACTTGGGGGCCTCTTGATCTAGAATTTCTTACTAATATCTACATCTCAATTTCGTTTACTGATAAACTTGTTTCTTGTGGCAGCTTGTCATCTCGGGATCCTCCAATTCAGTTGTGGATGTGTGTCCCGGTAGTGTTGTAAAGGCACCGATTCCTCCCACAAAGGGTACCACATTGTGGAAACCTGGATCAGGCCTCTTTTGGCGAGATACATTAGAGAATAGGGTGAGGCCTTTTCTGGTGTGGTGGTATTAGTACCTCCCACCCCTCCAACATAGACGTATTTCCCTTAAGAAGGAAGGAACTGCAGTAAAACAAATCCTATATCTCCACGTGCTCCACTATAGTTACCTCGTTCCTCTTACTGCCTTTACTCGCTTAGTATATAGCTTGGCATATAGGGAAATTCATCTATGTTACATATCTAGAGAATTTACATTTGTGTCAAGCCTATTTACCCCCCCCCCTCTAGGTTTCCATATGATCCATTTCACTTGTGCTTCATGTTAGTTATATCAGCATTGTTCTTTTCCTTATTTTTAGTAGCCTCTTTAGTCTTCACATGTATCTTCCTCACAAAATCTGCTCTCTTTGATGCTTCCATGTTAACTCTCTCTTTGATAGGAAGAGGCAGCAAATCAAGTGGTGTAATAGGTTTGAACCCACAGACCACTTCAAAAGGACAAAGTTGTGTGGTGGAGTGGACCGCCCTATTATACGCAAACTCCACATGCGGCAAACAGTACTCCTCCCATTCAGCAAGATTCTTCTTTATCATAGCTCACAGCAATGTTGAAAGTGTTCGGTTCACCACCTCTGGCTGACCATTAGTTTGGGGATGACAAGTCGTGCTGAACAACAACTTCGTGCCCAAATTTCCCCAAAGTGTCTTCTAGAAGTATCTCATGAACTTCACATCTCTATCAGAAACAATCGTCTTGGGTACTCCCTGTAGACGCACAATGTACCTGAAAAATAGGTTAGCAATATGCGACGCATCGTCGCTTTTGTGGTAGGAAATAAAGTATGACATTTTAGAGAATCTATCCACTGCAATAAAAATTGAATCATGGCCTCTTTTAGTTCTAGGAAAACCTAATACAAAATCCATGCTTATATCTTCCCATGGTGCAGTAGGTGCATGTAATGGTGTATACAAAACGTGAGGCTTCAACTTGGACTTTCACTTGTTGCAAGTAATGCATCTCTTTACAAACCTGTCCATGTCATGCATCATCTTAGGCTACTAAAAATGATCAGCGAGCATGAGTAGAGTCTTCTCACGCCCAAAGTGACCCATCAAACCTCCATCATGTGATTCCTGCAACAATAACAATTGGACCGACGACTCCAGAACACATAGTTTGTTAGGACGAAACAAACACCCATCATGGATGTGAAATGATCAATTGCATATAAATCACATAAACTCTCTAAACCAAGAACTTTAATATCCAAATGTGTTAACAACATATTCTTCCTAGATAGAGCATCAGCAACAATATTATATTTCCCCGTCTATGTCTAATAACGTATGGAAAAGACTCAATGAACTCAAACCACTTAGCAAGATGCATATGAAAATTAGATTGAGCTTTCAGATATTTCAATGCCTCATGATTAGAATGTATGATAAATTCCTTTGGCCACAAATAATGTTGCCAAACCGCAAGAACTCTAACAAGTGCATACAATTATTTATCATAGACATGATGGTTTAACTTTGCACCAGAAAGTTTCTCAGAAAAATATGCAATGGGACGACCCTCTTGCATCAACACAGAACCAATTCCTATGCCACTACCATCACATTCAATCTCAAATTTCTTATTAAAATCTGGTAGTGCGAGCAATGGGGAAGAAGTTAATAAATGTTTTAGATCATCAAATGCATGATCTTGGGCTATGCCCACTCAAAAGGTACACCTTTCTTAGCTAGTTCATTTAAAGATGAAGCAATAGCACTAAATTCTTTCACAAAACGTCTAGAGAAACCAGCTAGATCGTGAAAACTACATACTTGACTCACATTCATGGGAGTAGGACAATTTTGAATACCTATAATTTTAGATGAATCTATCTCAACTCCATGTTTAGAAACACATAACCCAGAAATATGACCTTATCTTTGCAAAATGTACACTTTTCAAGATATCCATATAGCTTAGCATCTCGTAACACTTGCAAGACTTGTCAAATATGATCACTATGCTTATTTTCATTGCGGCTATAGCTTAATATGTCATCAAAATACACAACCACAAACTTGAAAATAAAGTTCCTTAAGGCATGGTTCATTAATCTCATGAAAGTACTAGGTGCATTAGTTAAACCAAAAGGCGTTACTAACCACTCATATAAATGAAACTTAGTCTTAAAGCCAGTTTTCCATTCATCCCCTTCATTCATCCTAATTTGATGATAACCACTACACAAATCAATTTTAGAGAAAATAGAAGCACAACTCAATTCATCTAGCATATCTTCCAAATTAGGAATAGGAGGACGATATCGACTAGTGATGTTATTTATAGCCTACAATCTACACATGCGCCATGTACCATCTTTCTTAGGAACTAAAATAACAGGAACAACATGAGGGATTAAGCTCACACGAATATCCCTTTTTTGAGAAGCGCTTGCACTTATTTTTGAATTTCCTTTGTCTCGTCGAGGTTTGTGCGACACGGTGCAATGTTGGGTAACGACGCTCTAGGAATCAAGTCAATTTGATGCTCAATACCTCACAATGGTGGCAAACCAGAAGGTACCTCCTCCAAAAACACGTTGATACGTCAGAAACGTATCTATAATTTTTGATGTTCCATGCTGTAACATCCCAAAAATCATAATTTGAAAAGTTTGCATATCATTCGTGCATTCATAAGCACTGGGTTATTTTCAACTAGATTTCAAAATGAGAAACCATTCTTATGCTTATTATTTTATGTAGTAAAGGCAATGACTTTATTTTTCACTCTCAAATTATGAGAATACTTTTTTTCAACCAGAAAGGTTTGAATGTTGATTCCAAAGCTTGTTCAAAGTTTCAAAACAAAAATCTAAATTCAAAACCATTCATATACCCATTATAAATATTTAAATTAAGATATGGTTTAATCCTATTTTAATTGGACCAAAGGGTTTGTGATCAACCAGCAATCTTTTATACACAAATATATGCTTCGAACACTTTACAAAAATCCAGAAGAAATTTGAATTCAAATTCTTTTGAAAAGCATTTGAAAATGATTTCAGAAAATCAAAACAGAAATAGAAAAGGAATAAAGAATAGGAAAAGGTCTTGCGCCAGCCTTTTGGCCCAGCAACAGAACCAGTCCACCTGGGGTTCCCCTCTCCCTCTGTTTCTCACCCACGCGAGCACCCCCCCCCCTCGCTGACGCCCCGGACCCACCTGCCCCGTCATCGTTGTCCCCAAACCCCGCCCACGACATGGCCCTCCGTCGTTTCTTCCCCTCCTTCACTGCCGCAGTTTAATTCGAGTAATTGCCATTGATTCTGTGCGCAATCCCCGCCCCTGCTCTAGCTACTTAATCCCCTCCCCCTCATGGCCATTTCCCCCAACACAATTGCGGTGACCCAGCATACCACTGCATGATGTAGTACACTATAGTCGTAGACATAACACCAATGAAACACTGTTCACTAGTATTACATCCCTCAGAGTGGTACAACAGAAACACAGCAGGTCCAAGACAATACTATAGGTTACAACTCAACTCTTTACATAAGATCCAAAGAACACTCTAGGTTAAAGAGAGAGAAAGAAAATTCTAACAAAGAAGAATCAGAAATAAACGACTCAACAACTATCATACTAATAAGACTAGTATCTGAACTATTAGTCTAGCATTGCTGTTATCGCAATATACTATAGAAATAGGTTCTATGGCTAGAGATTATATTCCTATCTAATCAGTAACTTCATCTTCACTTGAGTTGATGTATATGTTGACTTTCTTGACTTCATTGAAGAGCTTTAACTTCTGATGATGATTCCTGTAGCATAACTTGATGTAGACATCGTCTGTACTGGCTTTAGAACCTAGCAAGGGTTAAGAAGATACTTTGAGTACGAGCGTACTCAGCAAGTTCACTAAAAAAGGAGTGTTTGATGCACTATATCTACAGCCACAGACCATAGGTCGTAGGCAATGCAAGTTTTCGTAAACATTTCTTCAAAGGTTTCTTTTACTTTGAAAAGCTATGTCCGTTAGCCTTCACGGGTTTACCATAAATTTCATGGAGTTCCTTTCCCGCCGCGTTCGCATCACCTTCCCGGAACAGGGAGTAACAAGTTACAGTTCTTACACTCTGCAAAGGTGCGTCACTTTACCCATGAGAGACCTTAGGATTTGTTGCATGGACGGGATTATGTTCCCGTTCAAACTTCCTTGGTTTGAGGCCCAACCTAAGATCCAAGCCAATCACTGCCCCCTTCGCGACCTCGCATGCCTCCTTGGTGTACACCGCCCACATATTGAATTACGGCAATGGTTTGTACAGACCGTTAGATGCCAGAACTATCATGGGACATTGAGGGTTCCCACACATATGCTACATATCCTCTACGAATTACCAAATAATATGCAAGCTACAAATGATAACAGCCACGACCTGCACATCCGGCTTCATGCGAGAGGAAGAAGATACAGCTGACTTCTCTGTCCCATTCCAAATCTCATGGTCAACGCATGATATATGGTGCAAGAATCACTGGCGATATTGGTTATTAAATCCTAGGTGATATAGTCCTGAACAGTGGTATTCCAACTGCCAGATTTAATAGATTAGCTGATCACCCTGGATCAGTAACCAATAGTTCACATTATTATCAAAAATAGTGTTTTCTGACCTTTTTCAAATGCAGGTGATGTCAACACTTGATTTGCAAAATACTTTACAGAAAAGAATCAAAAGGACATGAGCAAGTGTGAACTTGCCTTTTGTGATTGCAAGATTATGCACTCACGGTCTTCAGGACAATATAAGATCCAATATCTGAAATCAGCATCATTAGTCCGATAAGGACTAATGTTTAAAGAAGCAAGATGCAGTTATGCATAAGTAATGATATGCATTTTGTAAAACTCCCAAAGTGAATCCCCAATGTTTTGAGTGAAGTGAATTTAGGTGATTCTTTTAAGAGTTGGTTTATCTTCAAATTTTACTTTATAAGTAATGTCATTTACAAGGAACTTAAGTGATAACAATTTTAAATATACAGGTAAAGTATAAAGTAATGTGATTATGATTAATTTTCATTTGGTGACTAAGATAAAAGTCCTTGGTTTTTTAATTGTTAAGAGTTGAAGAATTTATTATGAGATTATTGTTTGAAGTGGCAAAAAGAATAACATTTGAAGAAAAGATTTCCTTCCTAAGGTTTAAACAACCCTGATAGCTTTTAGAATATGATTGATAGAATGTGATTGTTGTTGTTTATGCTTGCTTGAATAGTCTGGACTTGAGATGTTTTATGTCTTAATTGAAATAGATCAAAGTTAACTAAAAAAAAACATAAGTGATTTATTAGACTTGATGTTATAAGCTTTGAGACTAAAGTTCACTTTAAAGGTTAATAAACTTAAGATGTAATATATTTTAATTATTCCCAAGTTTTAGATTTATGATAGGTATAACTAAGGTGTGGAATTATTCACTTTATATTTAAGTGAATGATTTAGATTAAATTTGTTTTGCTTATTAAGAAAATAATTTGTATTTATCTAATGGGGGCATAATTAGATGATCTTAGTAATTTGTTAGAATTTAAAGTTATGTTAATAATGGTTAAGATATAATGATTATTCACCATATTATGGGTGATACACATTGTTTATTTAAGAGGTTTCTTAATAAGATTTTTAAAAGAATATTTTAGAATTAAAAGTTATACTTATGCTTGATTATGAATTCAAGTTATGATTTTGGAATTTAGTACAAACACACTAATTGCTCAAGGTTTTATAAGAATTGTGATTATTTCTTACTTAACAATTATTTTTAAAGAATTCACAAAATAGGTATTAGATAAGGATTTATTATTTAAAACATTAAATACTTTTCTAATAATATATTTAATATTTTTCTAGTGTAATATATTTATTCAAAACCTTAAAAATGAATTTTATTTATTTTTATAAAATTCATCAAAGAATTAAGTGTCTTTAAATATTTGCTTTATGTTTTATTTGTAAAACTCTAAGTTAGTATTTTATAAAATAGTAGAGTTATTTTGATACACAAAAATGATTTTTTATTTATTTTTAGGGTTTTTGTTTTATTTTATAAAATTTCATTTAAGTTTTAATGGTGTTAATAATTATTTTACTTTATATTTATTTTAAATAATTAAAATTACATTTTTATTAGGTAGATATTATTTTTGTGGTCATTTTGATATATCATATGTATTTTGGGATTATTTTATATTTTTCTAGAGATGAAACAATCTTTGAGTATTTTGGTAATTTTATATTCCATCTATTGATTTTCTTAAAGTTTGGTTTAATTATTTTGGGAACATGGGCTGGCCTGGCCTAGTTAGATTAGAATTGGCCCAAAACAAAGCCCAGTAGTTGATTCGACCCAACACTGGCCTAAAGCATGGACAAAACCGGCCCTCTCCCTCTCCCCCAGGCTCGACCTTATCTCCCTCGTTCTCATAAGGCCGCCATGGACGCCTAGCTCGCCGATTCCGGCAGACGCTGCCACCGATTCTTGCCGCTGATCGCGGACCATGTGTTGCTCTCTGATGCATCTCCTCACCCAACTGGATTTGGAAATAGAGCCCTTCCCCGCTTGCCCCCTTTGGTTCTGCAAGACTAGGGTTTACGGCGCGTGACTTCAGTGCTTGATGACCTTCTGAGGTTGCTCGTTGGGTTGGTGGCGTGATGCGGGTGTTCGCTAATGGCTATCTATTTCCCTTGGTTGATATTGGCAAGGCTTGGCGTGGGTTGAGCGCCACTGGTGCTCCTCGTTCCGCCACGCCTATCTTCACCACCGGTCTGCTTCCTCTCCAGTTTCTAAACGAGGACCCCCGGGTAAGTCTGATTTCCTCCCCCTTGTTCTCTGTCTCCCCTTCGATACCTTACTGCTACTCTAACAAACTCTAATTTGGTTTCTATCCTCTGTTGTTCTATCAAAGCTTGCTAAGATCTGTCCAATAATATTTGGTTATATGAAAGATGTTTGGTTTCAAACATATGTTTGAATGCAACTTATGGGCTCCTTGTGTGATTTGATGTATACCAATATTGGTTGAATCATGATTTGGTGCTGGCAGTGATGTGTGATATTAGATTTGTTCATGTGCTATTGTGGTTCATCTGTTAGCATGGTGATATATATGTCATGAATTCCTTGGCCTATCTACCAATGTTATGACAATTGAATTTTATAAATGACTGCTAATGTGTTGGCTAGGCAATGTTCACAAACACTATTATATTGAAATCCTAGAATTATGGGATTAGCGGAACTGGTATTATACCACAACCAGACTTTGCTCTGATGTGGTCATGGAAGCATACTGGAATGATTCCTAGATATTTACTAAGGAAGGAATTGGAATTACTTGGGTAGCAGTCACATTTGGAAATAGGAGAAGGATAGAGTTATAGTGACCCCTCCTAACCTCCTAGAATTTATTCCAGTGTCAGGTTAGTTGTGTTGGTTGCTTGTATTATTGATATTGCTGGAGGTTTTAGCTAGTAGCTATGGTGGCCTGTTATATCCACTAAGGTGGAATCTTCCTGGATATGTGCATTCCTCTATCCAGGATTGTTTGCTCCTGTTATCTGGATGTGCTATGATCATATATGAGGTATAATTGGTGATCTAAATATATGGTTCAATGATGGCTTGAATTGTTTTCTAGAAACATCTTCTATGAGAATGATTTATTTTCTGTAAAATCTGATAGTGAGATAAGGAGTAGATATTATTCCTAGAATTACTGCTAGGAAGATGATAAACATTATTTGGGTAATATTAGTAAGTGTAAATGGATGGCCAAAAGGAGTGCTCTGTCAATATGATAGTAACAATATAAATGATTCCTAAATCTTTTTAGGAAAATGATTTGTGGGTTTAAGAAAATAGACTTGAGCTTGTACTCAAGAAACTCTGAATCTGCTAGGTACAGAGGTGCTACCCTCTGGGAATGTGCCCTATAGCCTAGCAGCTGTTGTATATGTTTATCTAGTAAAACTAGATAATAAGCTAATGATGCCAGTCTAAAGCTGAATAATGCATGGATGTTATTTACCTGATTAAGATCAGTTGTTATGGTTGATTCTTGTGGAGGAAGTTCTTGACCCAGCCAATGATGCGAAGGCTGAGGCACTTAATCTTAATAACATTAATGGTTATCATTGTACCCTATAATGGCTTCTATTGTTTTTTGATACTCTACTGTGGTGCCTCATTAGAGTGTGCATAGTAGTATGCTCCATAGTGGCATGATATGCTGTTAATTGGCTAGTTTGATAAGAACATATGTTTTTGCTTCCCAAATACTTGGTGATGATTTTGCATACCACTTGTATGCAAATCTCAAAGTACTTTACTCTCACAACACTCTTTTTTTCTTATCAATTATGAGAACAAAAGAGAAAAGTGATTAACCTCAAACTGGAGTGTGAGGTTAGATTGGAGCTATCTTGTGGTGTTACTACTAGATCCTCTTCTTGTTACTCTGTCCTCCTGATGTTGTTGGTGGACTGCTTTCCTTGATGCTGGCCCTCCCCCTTGTGCTATTGTTGGCCAGTTCCTTTTGATGTTGGTAAGCTTCCTCTCTCCTTCCTCTTCCTGTTCCCACATATTCTTCCACTGGTTTGTGGAAGCTATTATGTATGCTGGTTGTTGGGATCATTGTGGTGTAATGATAGACAGATAAGAACAGGGATGTTCTTATTTGGTGGCAAGTTGGTTTCCTGTGGTTTATGTGTTCTTGGGAGAGATCTGATAAGAACAACGATGTCCTTGGTGGTGTTCTTGGGCTAATGAGAATTTGTTGGTCTGGTTGTATGTGTTTGTGTGTGGGTGTGTGGGTGTGGAGAGAGGATATGGTAGAAGCTCTGCAACGGCTAGTGCTATTTCTCTACTTGATGTTTCCTTGTGGTGTGTTGACAGCACACTAATGCATGATGGTGAGTAAGCTGTCTGCTTCACTGTTGTGAGTTGAGGATCAGATCAAGTAAAATCTTGATATTTCCTTATGTTTTACCTTTTTACCTTCTTGTCTGGTTTTGGTGAAACTCGCCCCATAAGGCCCATGATGGTCCTCTGAGGTCCAATTTTATGATAAGAACGGATTATTACTTTGCCCCTTTTTAATTACTCTATGATGATATTGGCAGTAGCACTTCTCTGCCTAAACTGAGAGTTCATTTCCCCAACATTCTTTCCTTTGGCTTTTATTTTCTACTAGCTTTTCTTGTTTGCTTGTATCATTTGCAGGGATCCAATAAAGGAGAAAAGATCAGGAGATGAAGAAATCTCCTTAAAGTTTAGTATAGGATTTCATTTGTTCTCTTGTAATTTTTATATTCATACTCTTGTACTTTACTTTTTCCCTTTTTAACATTTGTAAAGAACAATAATATTTGTATTATTGCTTTAAAGTTATTCTCTTATGTTTATTCCTAGAAATTGTAAAGATATTTTAATATTATTTATATAATAATAAAGTAAATGTTTTCTCTACTATTGTAAATTGGAGTTTATAAATATGTATATCTTTCTACTAATTCCATTCTTTATTATAATACTTGTGATTTAATTATATCCCAATCATAAATAAGAGTTCACCCTTTATTTATTATTATGATTTACTTTCCAATTATTATTCCATTTCAAATTCTTTTAGAACTCAAATTCACCAAGTGAATATTCAAATTTAGATTTCCTTCCCCTCAAACACAAAAGTAAAATAGAGGTCATGTCGAAATCCATCGTACCTGTCCTGGTGTTTCCATCAGAACAAGAGAGACCTCGATTCCTCTATAGCTCCTTTTGTTTTGCGCAAAAATTCCCTGGATTTTCTGATGCATGTATGCAATGCACACACCTGCGTCCTCTATAATTCTCGGTGCTAATCCTGAGATGTTACAACAACCAACCAGAAGCGCCGCCAGGTTCCGCGAATTCTCGCTTGCACCACCGCAGCACCGAGCAGCTCTAGGGACTAATTTCGGTGAGTTCCGAGCACCCTTTCCTTTCTGCTTGACCATGTCAAGTTCGCCATGTCCTCGTGCATCTTCTAATGCCTCTAGTTTACCTGCGCATGACCCAGGTCGCCGTCCCCGTCCACCTCTGCAAACAACAGAGCCGCCGCTCAACTCCGACGAGCAATTTTGGTAAAACCAAACCGCCCCTTGCCTTCTCCCTGATCCTACCATGTTCGCTTGATCGTTGTGCACACACTGATGCCTTTGGTTTGTGTTAGGGTGATCCAGAATGTCATCAACGTCGCCGTCTGCACGAGCCCGACGCTGTCCGCAACTCCGACAAGCTCCCACGGCCGCAGCAGCTCGCCCATGTCCACGCCAACAACACCTTGAGCATCCTTGCAGCCTTGCGACGCTGGTAAGCATCGCCACTGCCCCTATCCCCCTCCGGAATCGCCGGACCACCGTCGCCAGTAGCGCCGCCGCCACCAGCACCGATTCGTGCCGCCCATCTGTGGTCGTTTGGTCGAACACCGTTGGATCTAGATCTAGCGCGTAGGATTAGATCACTTATCGAAGGGGTACGAATAGATCTAGCCCGTGCAATTTCATTTAAATTGTGTGGCTCTCGTTGATCGATCCGGCCGAACCGGTACGGGCCAATCAGACACGCCCACGTGTCTAGGATTTTAATTTAAAATCTGTTTTTGAATCTATTAGTTATTCAAACTTGTAAATTCAATAACTTTTGTTCTATTTATCCAAAAAAAATACAAATAATATATCATTGGAATCACAAAAATAAATCCTACACATTTGTGGGTTTAGTTTTGTAATTTGTTTCTATTAAAATAGAATTTTATGCAGAGATATTTGTAGGCCTATTTTGTGTATAAAAATTATTTGGGAAATGTTTTAAAAGCCAAATTAAGTTTATTTGGTATATAAATGTTTAATTTATTGTTCAGTACTGTTTTACTTGTCTTGTTTAGTTTAAAAAATCATCACATGGCATTTGCATGCATTCATATAATTTTGCTTGATTATTTGAAATATGAATTTGGTGCTATCATTTTATGTGTAGATTTTGGTGATAGTGGTGATTGTGACTGTGAGGATTGTTGTTACTCCCCCAACTACCAAGGCAAGTGGTGCTTCATATTTGTGTCCCAATATTTTTACTATGCATTAGTGATATTTTGTATAGGGCTTGCATGATAATTTTTGCTAAAGTATCTATATGCTATGCTTGGGAAATCCTAGTAGTTGTAGAATTGTTAGAAATTTCTCTAAGTTAAGATACTTGCTATTGCCATGCTTAGCCTAGCTAGTATAAACTAAGGGTGGATTATATATATGCTATGGAAAAATATTGCTAAGTCTTTGACTTGTGTTTTTGCTTAATAAAACAACTAAGTGAATGAAACACCTGGGTGGAATGGTTGTTTGGGTTATGTTGAGTGGTTACACAAGGCCCATATCTATGGTCTACCTTGTGTATCACACTTGTGGAAAGCCACCCAGGAACAAAGGGATTTGAGATGCCATATGTTTAGAAGCTTCTAGTGCAACCACATGGCATATGGGCTCTGCCTTGATCATATAGGTTGCAATAACTTAGCCATTTGGACAGTTGGTGGTAGGGCGATAGGTTGGAACGCGTCCATTTGGTCTAAGGGAAGGCTTCTGAAAGGTCTCGTCTTAATGAAAGTCAAGTCTTGTGGGGAAAGTGCACCACCTCTACAGAAGGAAGAATCTAAGTACTTAGCCGTGTCCCCGGAAATGGACAAATTGAGCATCAAGACATGGAAGCTATCAAGAATCTCCTCATCCCAATTTCTAAGTTAAAAACTTGTGGTTGAACAAGGGTGAAGGTTCACCAATGTCTATTGGTGGTTCCTTGGGAGTTTTTACCAAACAAAAACTTAGAGTTTTCAACTGATAGGTAAAACCTATTTTGAGCAAAGCAAGCCTAAGCTACACTTAGCCAAACTCTTGTAGAAGCTAGATACTATTATTCTACTAAGGTATCACTTGCCAATACTATTCCAATGTATTGACCCACTGTGGTTGTAACTTGTGATGTTGCAGGGTACTCTGATGAGGATTAGGGTTATGAGTCTACACTCAACATGCTTGCCTGTGGCACATGAAGATGAAGACTTTTATTTATATTGTTAAGTTAAACTCTTGTACTAGCCTATGGCTATGGAGTTGTAAAAGACTATGTTATCTCTGGAAAGACGATGTAATAATGACCTTTGTTTCTGTGTACTTCGTCTTAAACTGTGGATGCTAGCATTTGATCCAGGGACTAGCATTGCAATCACAGGGACCTTTACCTTTATAAAGGTGGGGTCTTACACATGCTTGTTTAGTATCTACTTTTCTTTGCTTTGTTTACACTTTGAGGTGTTTTTATATATATTTTGGAACTAACCTATTAACAAGTTGCCACAGTGCCAGTTGCCTATTTTCTTCTGTTTTTGGTTCCAGAAAGGCAGAAAATCAATATTCTCGGAACTGGACGGGACAAAAGCCAAAGTCAATATTTTACCGTGGGCGACACGAAGTCCAGAGGGGATATGGAGAGGCGAACCAAGGCCACCGCACCCCCCCCTAGGCACGGGTGGGCCCACCCCGCGCCTGGACAGGGTGTGGGGCCCCTGGCCGCCTCCCAGCCTCGCCTCTTCGCCTATAAGAAGCCCCCGATGCAGAAACCCTAGGCACCCGACCAAAACTCCACGAAACCTTCTGTAGATGCCGCCACCGTCGTCCCTAGTTCGGGGGGATCTAAAGTTCTTCCTGGCACCCTGCTGGAGGGGAGATCATCCCGGAGGCCTTCTTCTCTGATATGATGTGTGAGTAGTTCCACCTTGGACTATGGGTCCATGTAGTAGCTAGATGGTTGTATCTCCTCCTTGTGCTTTCATTTATAGATCTTGTGAGCTTCGTTCATGATCAAGATCTAATCTATTTGTAATCATGCATGTTGTGTTTAAGGGGATCTGATGGATATTGAGATTACTATGTCCGATTGATTAATGGTTTTGTCTATTTGATACTATCATATCTGTGTTGTTTGTGATCTTGCATGCTCTCCGTTGTTAGTAGCTATCTTGGCCAAGTAGTTACTAGTGACTCCAAGAGGGGGTATTTATGCTCGATAGTGGGTTCATGCCTCTAGTTTCCAAGGAAAGTGACAGAAATCTCTTCGGTTGTAGATGTGATGTTGCTACTAGGGAGAAAACAACGGTCCCTTGTTCATGGAACATGTGGACTGTTTACCTTACACACTTTGTTTAAAGCAGTTGTCTGTTGCTTGCAACTTAATACTGCAGGGGGTTCGGATGATAACCTGAAGGTGGACTTCTAGTCATAGATGTAGTTGGATGGCGGTCTATGTATATTGTTGTATTTCCCAATCGAATATCATAGGATCTTTTTGTCTGGTATTGCATTGTTATGCCTTGCTCAGTTCCTGTCAATTGCCATGCTATAATTTGTTTACCCTCCATGCCATGTTGTTTATCTAAAGAGAGCACCTCTAGTGAACTATGGACCCGATTTCAATCTTTACCATTGATACATCTTCCATTGTTACTTGTTTACTTGCTGCAAACCATTACCTTCCACACCATACGTTTAATCAATTGTTACAGCAAACCGGTGTGCTTGACAACCTCACTGATTCGTTGGGGCAAATTATTCAGTTTATGTTGTGCAGGTCTCCGCGTTGCTTGCAACACCTGTGTGATGTTTCCTTCCTCCTACTGGTTCGATAACCTCGGTTTCTTACTAAGGGAAGACTTGCTGCTGTGTTGCTTCACACCTTTCTCTTGGGGTTCCCAACAGGCTCCAAATCAACTGAGCCATCAACAAGTTTTCTGGCGCCGTTGCCGACGAGGCTAAGGATGTCTTCACAAGGGGAGTCCTCCACTTCATTCTCTTTACTTTTTTTTGTTTGCTTAGTTTCTTTTTCTTGGTTTTGTTTGCCTCTTTTCAAAACTCCAAAAAAATAGTTTAGTTTGGTTTGCTTTCTTTATTTAAAAACACAAAAAAAAAATAGTTCCTGCTCTAGTTGATGCTGTTGTTTTTGGCTTGCTCCACTTTGCCAAAATGAACTATGCTGAGAACACCAAGTTGTGTGACTTCACTAGCACCGACAACAATGATTTACTTAGCACTCCTATTGCTCCACCTGCTCCTGATGCTACCTTTTATGAATTTAAGCCTGCTTTGTAAATCTTTTGATGAGAGAGTAATTTTCTGGTGCTAGTTCTGATGATGCTGCTGCCCATCTCAATAACTTTGTTGAACTTTGTGAGATGCAAAAGTATAAGGATGTAGATGGAGATATTATTAAGCTCAAGCTGTTCCCTTTCTCCTTGAGAGGAAAAGCTAAAGAATGGTTGCTATCCTTGCCTAGAAATAGTATTGATTCTTGGACTAAGTGCAAAGATGCTTTTATTGGAAAGTAATATCCTTCTGCTAAGATTATATCTATGAGAAGTGACATTATGAAATTTAAAAAACTTGATAATGAACATGTTGCTCAAGCTTAGGAAAGAATGAAGTCTTCGGTTAAGAATTGTCCCACTCATGGACTCACTGCTTGGATGATTATCTAGACTTTTTATGCAGGTTTGAACTTCTCTTCAAGAAACATGTTGGATTCAGCTGCTGGAGGTACTTTTATGGGCCTCACTTTGGGTGCTGCAACAAAGCTCCTTGACAATATGACGGTTAATTACTCTGAATGGCATACTGAGAGAGCTCCACATGGTAAGAAGGTAAATTATATTGAAGAAACCTCCTCTTTGAGTGATAAGATTGATGTTATTATGGCTATGCTTGTTAATGGGAAAGCTCCTCTAGATCCTAATAGTGTTCGCTTAGCCTCTTTGGTTTCTCAGGAAGAGCAAGTTGATGTGAACTTCGTTAGAAACAACAATTTTGGTAGCAACAACAATTATAGGCCTTATCCTCCTAATAATGGCAATACCTATGGAAACTCCTACAACAACACTAGAAGTCCCCCCTCTGAACTTGAAGTCATGCTCAAAGACTTTATTACTAAACAAACTGCTTTCAACAAGACCGTGGAGGAGAAACTTTTAACTATTGAGAAAAATATATCCTCTTTGTCTGAAGCACAGTCCTCCTTGATTTATAAAATGGCTGCTAAACCTGAAACCATGGAAAGTACCTTTGCTTCCACTCATGCCATACAAGTTACTATTGATGAAAATGTTAGACTGTTATCCCAACTTCATGCTAAGTAGGAAAGGGAAGCTGAAATTGATAGAAACAATAGTGTGTGCACCATCACTAGAATGGATACCATTAAACCACAAGAAGTCCCTATTCCTCCTCCTACAATGCCTAAACCTAATGAGTCTACTACTAGTAATGCTAAGTTTTATTTTGAAATAGATGGTTGCAATATTTCTGAAGTGATTATGTTCCTGCAAAATCTTGCTAGAAGTCCTGATGCTAGTGATATGCATGTTGCTTTCACCAAACACATTACAGATGCTCTTGTTAAGATTAAGGAAGAGATGTTAAAACACAAAGCTTCTATTCATAGGAAAGTAGAAGATAGTTGGGAACCCATTATTAATATGCAAGTGAATGACTTTGATCTTAAAGCTTCATGTGATCTTGGTTCTAGTGTCTTTATTATGGCTAGAAAGATTTATGAAATGCTTGATTTGCCACCTTTAGAAGATTGCTATTTGGATGTCCCACTCAATGATAATGCTAAAAAGAAACTCATGGGGAGTATTAATGATGTTCTCATTATGGTTAATAATGCTTATGTCCCTGTGGATTTCTATGTTTTGGATGTTGAATACAATGCTTCTTGTCCTATTACTTTGGGAAGACCTTTTCTTAGAACTGTTGGTTCCATAATTGATATGAAAGAAGGCACCATTAAATATCATTTTCCATTCAAGAAAGGTATTGAACACTTCCCTATGAGGAGAGAGAAGTTTCTTTTTGCTCCTCCTTTGAAAGCAAGGTTTGATATTAATGCTTCTTCATTTGAAAATATTTGATTCTTCTTGCTTCTTGTGCCTAACTTAAAGGCGTTAAAGAAAAGTACTTGTTGGGAGATAACCCCAAGAGTTTCTTGAGTCTTGGAAGTTATTACTTCAGTAATTACCTCTCCTTATCCTTTTTGTTTGCTTTTTGTGCCAATAATGACCTCTAATAAGAGGGAAGTAAGATTTGGGGAGTTGTTGTCCTGAAACAGATTTCTGTCCTCCACCATAAATATTCGTGAGGAGTCTCTATGACTCAGATTGAGCTGAAAATTTACGAATAAATCCCCAGTATGTTAGCTCACTTTAGTTAGTTCAACACTTTTTGATTTGAGCAACAGAAGATTTTTGAAAAAATCGGTTTCTACCTGCTGGTCTGTTTTGACATATTTCTGCCATTATTTGCATTTCCTTCTTATTGATTCCTTTTTGAGTTCTCTTTTGGTGAATTGAGATTTTTGAGGGAGTTGCTACAGTGTCTTGTGTTTTTAGTGAAAAGTCTTGCTGTTCCAAAGCTTTGCCTAAAGGTCTATTATCTTTTGAATACACAAATGTTGCTAATGAAGATTGTGTGAAGTTTTGTATGAAGGAAAATTTTTAGGTGTGGAGGAAGAATGATGTAATGAGATGAAGAATGGACAAAAGCTCAAGCTTGGGGATGCCACCCCGGTGTCACCCCAAGAAATATCCAAGAGGTACAAGCGTCAAAGCTTGGAGATGCCCAAGGAATCCCCTTCTTCATCAATAAAAAGCTCAGGTCTGTCTAGAAATTTCGTTTTTATTGTTTCATGCATAGTTGTGTTGTTCTTGGAGCATCTTAGTTTTTGTTTAGTTGTTTAGTTTTCTTGAATAAAGTAGTTTGGACCCCCATTCTCGCTGTGTTGTTTCAAATAATTTGCTTGGTGTTGTAAAGGAGTAGGAAGTTCCTGCTTGAAAGTGCAAGAGGAGCTTGCATTTACTGTGACTTAGACTTTAGCATGACATTCTAGGTGTTGTTTTGACCTTATGCTTAGTTATTATTGCTGTAGCATGTCTTGTTCCAAACAATTGGGATTGCTTAGTGTGCCTTGAAAGAATTATGCATTGTTTTAGCATGCAAAAGCATAGTATTGTGGTATTCTCCTTTGATGCTTTGTTTGGGTTGACTTGGCACATGCTCACACCATGTTATGACTACGACAAGTCACCATAGACTCTATGATCATTTAGTCCTTGACTTGTAGTACCACTCTATGCTTTGATTAGTAATGTTTTGTTGCTCTGCATGATTATGGCCATTATTGCTCTCTTAGTTGGTTGCTCCCAGTCTTTTGCTAGCCTCCACTTGTATGAGTAAGTTCTACTCATGCTTCCAACTCCCAAGAAACCAAGTTATTCCAAAGTGTCAACTATAAATTCCTATGCATGGTGTGTTACACCATTCCAAGTATATTCTTGCTTTCAGCTATCTTCTAATTAAAAAGTATTTTGTTATGTGAAAACTTAGTGATTAAATCCCTCACAAACTTGATGGCACACTTTATATTCTTTGCCGCTAATAAACTTGAACCATTGTATCATCTATGTTTTATATGCTTGCACTTATACGTTGGAATTAGCAGAACCGTGCTGTCACGGGGAACGTTTTCAACATTGCACTTGTACTTTGTACTCAGTTGATATCATGCTCTTTTGTCTATGGATGTCACCGGTGTAAAATAAAGAGGGAACTTGTAAGTCCATGGAGTATGTATTTTGTGTTAGAGAAACGCCTGGGCCGCTAGCCTAAGCCATGCCTAATCATGGTGGAAACTTGCAGCATCACCATAGTGAGCTATCTATGAAACATCCTCAATAAAAAGCTATGCATATAGTAAATAAAAAGATCGCTGAGATGCTCATTTCCTGCTTGCCTTGTAATTTTGGTTATGGGATAGCTCTTGTACCATGTGCAAGGGGTACCCGTTGGCGGTTCTCTATGATACACATGTACTTACAATGACAAGAACTTACAGGTGATTGAAGTTGAGTAGCATGAGGTGTGGCCCTCGTATTCAAGGGACTTGACATTGCCAACTTATACTTTGTCAAGCATATACTCCATAGTTTGTTCACTTTAACCTTAACCACTTCAACTTGTGTAACCACTAAATATAATATGGACGTGGGTGCAGTAGATACTTCAACTTTAGTTTACCACCTAATTATTTGGTTGCTAAATTGTGGCAACTTCCACCATCAATACTGACCTTGCAAGCTTTGTTTGGACCAACAAGTGCATTTGTTTGAAATAAATTGCAACGCTAACTTGCAGCACTCAATTGGGGTGTAACATTGAGAGTCTGCTCTAACAAAACAACGATAGGAGCATGTACGGGAAACGCATCAATGCCATCACTTGTGTAACCGTCATCATCCGTAGCATCCGGATCAGCATCATCTCCTGTCCCATACTCATTATCCTCGTTAACAACCATAACCTTTGTATTGGGACAATTCCTCTTGAAGTGACCCTTGCCACCACATGTATGGCACTCCATGTCGTGATTGAGTGCAGTATACATATTGGAACCGGTACCACTAGATGTAGGAGAAGTCTTATTTGTGTTGGACACATTATAAGAAGGTTTGGTTGATGTAGAAGTACGCTCATCAGGATGGCTAGTAAATGAAGGAGAAAACGGCGTCGGCCATAAAGAAAAACGCCCTATAGAACGAGCCTTAAACTGAGCCTTTTCTGCAAACTGGGCTTGATCTTCTCTAGCATGATGTAATAGTTCATTCATATCATTATAAGTTTGATGCCTAACAATGTTTTTGATGTTATACTTCAAACCATGAATAAAATGTTGCATAGTCATCTCAATAGATTCACAGACCCTTCCACGCTGTAGCAACAACTCCATCTCCATATAATATGCATCAACTGCCATGGAACCTTGTCTCAATAATGTTAACTTATCATATATTGAACGCAAATAGTTGGGTGGAACAAAACGAGTTCACATCACTTCCTTCATGGTTCTCCAATTAAGAATAGGATCACCATCCTCATATCATGCGCGATAGACACCATCCCACCAACGCAAAGCATAGCCATCAAATTCTGAAGTAGCAAGCTTAACCTTCCTATCTTCAGTATAGTCATGTAAACACCAAAATTTCTCAATCTTGAGCTCCCATTTAAGATATTCTTCAACATCAGTATAGCCCTAATGTAAGATCCCTCCTTTGTAAAGGAAAAAGGATCCCTGTGATTGCAATGCTAGTCCCTGGATCATTGCTAGCATCCACAGTTTAAGATGAAGTACACAGATACAAAGGTCATTTATTACATCCATTCCAGAGTTTAAACATAGTCTTTACAACTCAAGGCCACAGGCCTAATACAAGAGTTTGGAATAAATAAATAAACATAAGTCTTCATCTTCATGTGCCACAGGCAAACATGTTGAGTGTAGACTCATGACACCTAATCCTCATCAGAATAACCTGCAACATCACAAGTTACAGCCACAGTGGGTCAATACTTTGGAATAGTATTGGCAAGTGATACCTTAGTAAATTTTAAGTGGACTATATTACTATATGCATTTTGGCTAAGTGTAGCTTGGCTTGCTTTGCTCAAAATAGGTTTTTCCTATTAGTTGAAATCACTAAGTTTTTCTTTGTCAAAACTTTTCCCAAGAAACCACCAATAGACATTGGGGTCCTTCACCCTTGTTCACCCACAAGTTTTTACTTAGAAGTTGGAGTGATGAGATTCTTGATAGCTTCCATGTCTTGATGCTCAAGTTGTCCATTGCCATGGACTTGGCTAAGTACTTAGATTTTCCATCTGCAGAGGTTGTGCACTTTCCCCACCAGACTTGGTTTCCCAAGACAGGACCTTTCAGAAGCCTTCCCTTAGCCAAATGGACGCGTTCCAACCTATCATCCCACTACCACCAACTGTCCAAATGACTAAGTTCTAGCAACCTATGTGGTCCAGGCAGAGCCCATAGTGCCAAGTGGCTGCACTATAAGCTTCTCAACACTTGGCCTCTAAAATCCCTTTGTTCCTGGGTGGCATACCACAAGTGAGATACACAAGGTAAACCATGTCCATGGGCCTTGTGTAACCACTCAACCAAAACCACCAATCAAGTCCCTTTCCACCCAGGTGATTCATTGACTTAGTTGTTTTATTAAGAAAAACATAAGTCCAAAGACTTAGAAATATTTTCATCATAGCATGTATATACTTTACCAACCCTTGTTTGCTACTAGCTAGGCTAAGCATGGCATAGTATCTTAACTTAGGAATTTCCTAGCAATTCTATATCTACTTAGGATTTCCCAACATGGCATTTGGCAAAAATAGTAACATGCAAGACTTAGCAAAATATTTCTAATGCTTGTAGAAAATATAGGGATGGAAATATTCATGAAGTACCACTTGCCTTGGTAGTGGGGAGAGTAGCACTCTTCACAATCACAATCACTAGCACCAAAGTCTACACAAAGAATATAACCACAATCACATACAAGTCATATACAAACAAAAATATATATGCATGCATGCATGCAAGAATGCTAAGTGATGATTTTTTTAAAACTCCACCAAGCAAGTGCATAGTACTGATTCATAACCAAGTTAAAAACGTGCTAAACCAAGTTTATTTTACACTAAAACAATTTTCTAAACAATTTCTATACTCAAAATAGTCCTAAACAAGTTTCTGCAAAAGAAACCATTTTAACAGAACCTAAACTTTAAACACATTGCATAAACAGAAAGGGCTTGTCTCCCTGATTCCAACGGTATAAAATTTGTAAAAATCTAACGTGTGAATCAAAAGTTATAGCCTAATCAAATTTGAATCTAAATCTGTTTTAAATTCTGTTTTAAACTCAAACCCTAGCCACGTGTCTTAATCTTATCGGCGCTGCATCGTCAAGACCGGATCACGCTCGGCTACCGTTGGATCTAACTAACATGCACGGCTCAGATCTAAACTTAACGGTTCGATAAGTGAACTAATCCTACGCGCTGGATCTGGATCTGACGGCTACAAATCATCTGACCAAAACTGAGCGGCGCTAGCGGCGGCGACTGGCGGCGGCGCGTCTGTCAGCGGCGGCACTGGCGTTCTAGGTCACGCAGGAGTGGGGGAAGAGGCTTACCAGAACCGCAGGGAGCTGCTGATGCTGAAGGTGGCGATGGCTTGGGAAGGGGCGCACGGGGTCGTCGAAGATTCCTCGCCGGAGTTCGCGAACGCTCGGTGCGCGGCGCCGACGTTGGCGAGGTTCTGCGTCGCGCTAATTCAAAAGGAGGGCACCGTTAGATGCGCAAGACGATGGGGGTCCTAGGTGTATCAGGCAGAGGGCAAGGGGCGACTGGTACTTACGGGGAGAGGTCGCCGGAGTTCGTGCAGAGAGCGGCGGCGCTCGGTCGAAGTCGTTGCCGAAGCTACAGACCATGCGAGAACAAACGGGGCGTGTCAGTAGATGCGCAAGGAGTTGCTGAGCTTGATAGCATGAATCAGGGGCAGAGGGGAACACGGAGCTCACTGAATTCGTCGGTAGCCATCGGAACAGCAAGGCGTCGGCGAAGTTGTGGGAAGCCTGGTGGCGTGAAGGGGAATTGGTTGAGGGAAATGGTCGCGAGAGAGGGGATTAAGCAGCCGAGGCTCGACAAGAAACGCCAGGATTCAATGCCATTTACCTGGAATCAAAACAAAGAACGGGCGGAGTTCGTGCGAGATTTTGGGGAAGACGACGATGACGTGGAGAGGGCCCGCCACGTCAAATAAGCAGAGAGGAAGTGGGGTCTCGGTGTCAGGCGTGGCTCACAAGGTGAGAGGGAGTGAGGTGGCCCGGGTGGGCTAGCTGGGCCGCGTCTGATGCTGGGTCAAATTCCTGGCGCCGGCCCTTTTCCAATTCTTTTCTCTTTTCTTTTTCTAATTTGATTTTCAGGAATGGTTTTCAAATGAATTCAAACTCCATTTGAATTCAAATTTATTTGGGATTTTTGCAGTGTGCAACATACTCAAATCTAGGTATAAAACCATGTGGTTACTTTGAAAAGGCTTGGTCATTTTTGGAGAAACAAAATAACAGGGACTTTGCACTTGATTTGCAAATGTTTGAAAATGGTTTTTGAAACCATTTTTATTTTGTAAAATTTTGTTCTAACTCCACACTCAAACCAAACAATATAGAAGCAACCAAACTTGGTTTTTAAAGCACTAAGCTCTCAAGTGAGGATATGCATCTGATTTAAGTTGGCTCACATAAAATGATAGCACTATGTGCTTCTGTTTTCTTGAAAAGAGTTTGAAATTGATCTCAAATCTATATGCATGCATGAATGATATGCAATCCTTGAAATCATGAATTTAGGGATGTTACACCTAAAATCTGGGAATAGAGAACTTTGGCTTACCCAAAACGTCATCTTGCTAAGCTTGGATTAGAACACGTTTGACACCTAGGTGAATAAAACCACGTCCACGACTAGCAAGATCACCTCCACGACCAGCGGTATTAGCAGTAGTAGCATGAACAACAAAATTGTCGCCAAGGACACTATCATCATCAGTCACATCATCATGAGGTTTTGTGTCATGGACTGTGTCAAAGCTTGGACACTTGTGTGAATATCTGTGACTTGTGTTTGAACTGCCTTGGCGGTCTTGTCAGTTTCATCCATCTTCAAATGCACACCTTGGATTTTTTTATCAAGGTCATCAGTTGTTGTAGTAATCATATCTTGTAGATGATCATGCAATCCTTCATACTCGCTCCAAGTAACAGTAGTGTTCTCATCCTTTTTCTGCATCACATTAACACCACTAGTAGACATGATTAGAAGGTTAGTGCATGAAATCAAAAATATTTGTGGTGGATCCCTCACAACTCACTCACAATTGCAAGAAAAGGAAATCTTACCATTCCAAAGTGAATTAGTAAAGCTTACCAACTTGGATAAATGACCACATGCACGGATGTGATGAAGCGAATACCAAGGTTAAAAGAAATAGTCACACGACAAAGCAGGAGTATGTTGTGGATCTGTAGGTATGCATACCTAACTATACCAAAGCAAGTCCTAGTGTTGATCGTGTGACAAACACCCAAGGAAACACATAGTGGAGATAAACATCGTGAAGCAATTTATGAACAGGAATATTTCAATGCACAAGAGAGACACTAGTAATAGATCAAAATAAAACACAGGCACAAGATTTCTCAATCTACAAGTGTTATTATGAACTAGCCCTTCAATCAAACTTGGGTCTTTCTCTTTTGTTACTTTCGTAACTCTTCTCTCTTTTTATATTGTTTCTCTTTTTTTCAACTATATGACACAATACAGTATGAATGCAACAATTTGGAACAAAACTGGGTGGGATATTCCGGTGTTCTACCGCCGGATATCCCGATGCGATCAGATAGTCCGGTCTTTCTGGCCAAAAATTTTGCATTTCCAAAACCCTAAAGAGCAGCCTATTCAAAGCAAAGCAACTAGTCTCGTAGATACGTTCCTAGGCACATATGCTATAGATAGACTTTAGCTAGGTTGAACACAAAAATACGCCATGTGGACTCAGGAAAAAGTAGATAAAAACATGCGAAAAACGGTGATGAACGACTCGAAAACGAAGGGCAAACGACAATAAGGAAAACCTAGACACTACGACTTGTATTGGAAGAGATCGGATCAAAGACACGAAAACAACCAGCAACTAAGACTCAACTCTTATGTAATCTGGGCTATGGAAAATACTAACCCTAATATTTTTGTATGGCTTTTTCTATATAGGACGAAAAACAACTAAAATATGGGTGGATTTGTGGATGCTTACAAAGGAAATGTTGGAATCTGATACCAAGTTGATATGGGGTAGCCCGATCTTCTCAGTAAGCGAGGGTGGTAGATGATGATAGTCGATGGAGATAACTTGTATGACACTCACGAACCTCTCGATCAATCCCTGATGCCAATGTAATAGCTCTCAACCCTTGTAGATATTTGCAACTTCACACACTTGTGCACGTAGCCGCTGCCCACAAAGCGGTAATTGCAATCTTCTAATTCCCAATGGAAGAGCAGATCACAAAAAACTTGCAATTGGCTAATTCCCAATGGAACAACTAATCACACTTGATTGATATTAGCAAATACACCAGATCGATACGAATTGGTATAGGGGTTCAATTGTATGCAAGCAAAAACTCAATAGATCCAGGGTTTACTTTAAACATGGTCTAAACTGAGCTAAGGGGGGCGTCCCAGGGATTATATGGGCAGCTGGGACGGCCAAAACCAAAACAAAAACGTTTCTGACTAACACTGATACAAGCCGATTCGGAACAAATCCGTCGGTGATCGGACATTCTGGTCCGGCCGAACACTTTCGGGTGATGCACACCAGATAGTCCGGTCTGACAGAAACTTCAAAGTTTCCGGGTGGTTTACGGGTGGTTTCCGGGTAGCTTCCGATTTGGGTTTCTGATTGGCAACCACCTTGGTGCATCTCGGGCAGGCCGGATTGTCCGGGTGATATGTGTCAGACACTCCGATCTTCTCAGATTTATTCGTGCTCTTCTCGATGATCTTCTTATCGTCCATTATGCCTGCCTCCCGCTCCTCTCTCGTGCATCCTTGGATGATCATCACATCGGGCTCCTCTTGCAGTAGCTCTTCTCCTCCTTGCGCCATGCTTGGTTCCTCAACGGACCTGATCATACACAAGTGCATAGACTTAGGTAGTATAAATTTCTCATCAATAAAAACACCAGATTCATTTAGGAGTGAATTCACCTGTTGTTCAAGTAGCTTGGCACGAGCTCGAGTAATGGGTCCAATCCTGATCTCATTGTACTTGGTCTTGGCAGCAACATCGAAAACTTCATTAGGAGTTAATAGGGATGTCCTCATCATGCTTGCTTCGATCGTGGAACACCGGGTTCTTGCATAGCTGGATCATACTATTGTTGTCGATGCATATCTTGATAGCAACCTCCCCCTGATTGAGCAGATCGCCAAGGAGTCACCGGAGCTAGATCACCTAGCACGCTGCGGTGGTGGAGACGATATATTCTGCCTCACACGATGGTAAGGGTACCACTTTCTTATTCTACGACTGCCACCAATGAGGAATAAGCTCCATGTTGTTCTCTTCCGATCATCGAGATCTCCCGCCATATGATTGAGGGATCTATATAATATATACCCAATGAACATGTGTCAATGAAGGCAGTTTACAAGGTTTGAGTCCTTTCGGAGGGGACACAATGGTTGGACAAAACTAAATGCCTAGTTAGTTTACGATATAAGCTAACCTAACCAATTTCCTAGTTAGCTTAGGATCTAGGCTATTCTATTTCTAAGAATCTACACCAACTACAGGGATGGGCACATGCAACCCTCGGCTAGGTAAGGTTGGGAACAACTGGTGTCCTTTCGAGGAGATGGAGGGGTGGGTCGTCGTTGTTGCCAAGTTCAGAGCCGAGCAGGGCCGTGACTCACACTATAAATACCCAGCTTCCTTTGGGACTGATCAAGAGGTCAAAGAAGAAGAACAAAAGAGCGTGGAGACCTACAAGATCTACAACTATAGAGATCACTTGTGTAGCCAGTGGTGCGAGGGTCGCGGCTACCACAGAGCTTCTAATAGATTTCTTTGGACCTAGTCTTAAGATATCTTCGAGGAGCTCGTCATAGGCGTGCTCTCTCGCCCGCGCAGAAGACTCCTGGGAAGACGACTCGAGCACCTTTTTCACCCGGCTAGCATCACTGGGCCCTGGCTACTGTTGCGGGCCAGGAACCAAAGTCAACCGAGAGAGAGGCAGCAACAGCGCGCTACCAGGACTCCTGTGTGGGTCATTCTTACCTCTGCAGGCGCGACAAACTCGACAAGACGACTCGAGCACATCCTGTCCCATCGGCACAAGCACACAACGCACCATGTGAGACGCTTTGAAAACTCACCAGCACTACCACTACCATGGTCGTCCACACCACGTGGTGCACCCAACGCAGCCCGGGAACAGGAGGCGTGCGTGCGGGCGGGCTATTGTGGTTACCCCTTGTAGTATAAAAGGAGGACCTTAGGTGTGGTTACCCTTGTAGTATAAAAGGAGGACCTTAGCTAGATAGGAGAGGTTGTTTACACATTCAGAGCAACAACCACAATGAGAAGAGATGTGCGACAATAGCGAATAGAGAAGAGTGGGAGCCCAGGAAGCTTAAGAGCTAGGATCAGCAGAAAACCGGCAAGAGAGAGAATCTATGTTGTAAATTCTTGTACTCCAAGTTCAAATCAAGGAAGAATGATGACTCCAAGTTCAAATCAAGGAAGTATGATGTAGAATCATTAGCCTGAGACTGAGAACGACCTGAACCTGAGTAAAAATCGTTGTATGTTTTCTATGTTGTAGCTTCATCAAGTTTGGATCAACCGTGCCCTTTCTCCGAATAAAAAGGGATGCCTCGCATCTTCGTGTCCATGTTTCGACACGAGGCACAACGCAACATCATATAGTGTTACATGAGCCAGAAATAGCATTATAACAAACGGTAACAGTGTTATACCAATCTAGTACATATTAAGGGTCAACACAGACATGCAGCGACTAATCTCGTGCCTGCCTACCTTAATTTCCAACATTACAATATCTATTAGAATCGCCAGTGAGCATGGGTGAGCCGACAACTGAACACAAACAAAGCAAAAAAACAATGTTGCATCGCTACGAAGCTCAGTTGTCTTGCATCGGCCAGCTGGAGATCCGAGACATGTTGGGCCTGCGAGGAAGCAAATACAAAAAACATAAGTGCACGACTTCAGATACTGTCTTTTTTTTAAGGAGATACTTTGTCTCTTAAATTTGTATACTTTCAGTTTGTCATCTATTTCCTTTGTTCCCTTTTATAAGATGTTTTGATAGGCTTTAATTAGCTTGCCAAAACGTCTTATAAAAAGGGAGGGAGGTAACATTGGCTGAGATCATGATAGTGAGGACTCAAATGTCAAAATACTAGAAGGTACTAGCAACAAGAACTGCAGTTCTAATTTCTAAGCTAAGCATTGTATTCCTCCATAAAAAAGAAGAGCTAAGCCATTGTAAGGAAGGACATTGGTGTAAAAGCTAAACTACAATCCAGCTATTAGAAATGATTACGACATTAACAAAGTGTTGGCAACTATTAACCAAATTACCAATGTTATGTTGTTCAATACCCCTATCCCTGCATAAATCCTCATTTTCAATAATTGGCAATATAGCTGAAATGCATATTTGCCATTCTGCAGTAGGGTGTCAAGCGGGGCGGGTTGCGGCACAACTTTTTAACTAAACCTTCATTAATTTTGCTAGATTTTAGGACCTCTTTTTGCCTATATTTTCTTTTGCGGGTCATTATGCGGGTGCCGCTTGCCACCCTATTCTGCAGGTCGAAGAAAGCCCGTGCGTCAGATCACCGGACATGCCACATCAAAATAGATGTTGGAACCAATACTCCCTCTGTCTCAAAATAGATGTTGGAAGTTTGTCTAAATTTGGATATATCTAAACATTATTTAGTGTATAGATACATCCAAATTTAGATACATTTGCGACATCAAATTTAGATACATTTGCGACATCTATTTTGGGACGGAGGGAGTATAATATATGACAGAACAAAGAGACTCATGATGCCACGACTGGTCCACCAGGGGCACCCGGTAATCTTATCAAGTTAGTTTCTGTTAAACTAGCAATCTGATTAGTTACAAGTAGCTTGGTCTCCATGTTGTGCATAGGATATAGGATTCTGGGTGCCATGGCTATAAGCACGACCTCTCGTCAAGCTCAACTAAAATCTGCGTTCAGGATACCGAGCAACAGTACCATTCTTCTTATGATTAAGAGTCAAGCCACTAGTCATGTGGATGTGGTCTGCCACTAGAAACTTGGGCGTCGACTGTGCACCTTGACTCTGACTGGTTGGCATAGCCGAGGGACGGGCTGACTTTAAAAAAAAAAAGCAGTTTTGCTAATTCTCAGTCATATGAGAATTAAAGTCCCAAACCGGATTTGACAAGATTCGTGATTGCTGGTTGCAACTGAAATTTTCTTGAGGTGCACAAAGAGTGCAACTGATTTTTTTTTCAGGTGCAACTGTAAGACTTGACTTTGAATAAAGCAATAAAAGGCCACATGCATCTATCAATGAAGAGACCAGGACTATGTCCCCATTTTGAAAAAAAAACTGATTATTTTAGAACGTGGGTAGACATCATTCGACAAAGAATTAAGCCAATTCCCAGTGAAATAAGCGCTAGTCACGTCCTAGAGAATGCCTACCGTCAAGTTGAGCAGGAGGAGGCATAATGTTGGACTTAACCATAGATCCTCCTATGCACTCACGCACCCGTCCTCCAGCCTCCAGATCGATATGCATCCTAGGTGTTGCAAACCCTTTGCCAGGCGGCTATGGCCATACTAGTGGCCACAACGCTGGCTATTGCTGACCTCCACCAGTGATTAATCTGCTCATATGCCCCATTACTACCTAGATAGAGTATAACTATGGTAGCATCGCTAAACCTCCCGAGTCCCGACCCCTTCACTAACCTCCCCCGTGCGGTGGTGGTGAGCCAGACCGGGGAGCCCCCCACAAGAAGATCTCGCCTGCCGCTGGGAACACTGCCAGGCAAAGCCCGCGTGGTGTGGCGGCGACAGTGGTGCTCCTCGTGCCGGCTGGATCAAAACTGTCGGGGATATAACCCCGGTTACCCCAGAGTTGAAGCATATGTGTATAAAGAGAGAAAGATATAAAGAAAAGGGGAAAACCCAGCTAGGACGAACTAGTTAAAACCTAGCCTGGTTTAATCCCTCTCAGGCCAAATCAAGCTACGGCCCAACGTTAAAACCCGTCCTGGTTTAATCCCTCCTAGGCCGAATCAAGTTGCAGCTCGGCTGGGCCGAATCAGCTCAGCCGGCCCACTTCCCGACGCCAGCGCCAACTAACGCCACCACTCCCGCGCCCGACCGTCCTCATCACCAGTTCCCACGATTGCCTCCACCGCTTCACCCGGGTGGGCCAGGAATTTCCTAACTCGTCCCACCACGGGGCCGCAGTTCCTTGACGTTGCCCAGCCACCTCGTCGAGTCTCCCCCAGTTCCTGGGTGGGCCGGCGTCTACCTTGCCCCAGCAGGCCCACCACAGGTCACCGCTAGCTTCCATCATCACCAGCTCCTAGGCCGGGGTTCAGCTGACCCGGCTAGGCCTTTGCTCGTTTCCGCCTAGGCCGAGTGAAAGCTGACCCGGTTGGGCCCTCTTCAACTGACCCGGCTGGGCCATTTCGCCCCCAGGTCAAGTTAGGAGGGCTTGGCTAGGCCCATTTCTCCTCCCGGGCCGAATCTGCTGCCCCAAGCCGAGTTAGTTTGATACTACGGCTGTTTCCAAGCACTACATTGACATATCACCATCTACGATCAAGCCAGATCGAGCCCTTCAGTCACATGCCAGTCTTGGGACGCCCATGGCTCAGACTGGCACATGCAACATCGTTACATCCAAGATGCTTCCAAGTCCCTAGGGATACTCCCACGTAAGTCCAAGATGCTCCCTGATTATCAGGAAGAGATAAGACCAATGACAAGGAAGATGCCAAGGACAAGCACAAGAGGACAAGGCAAAGGACAGACAAGACCTGACATGGCCCACGCCATGTCAGTTGACAAGACCCCAGTATTCACATCAGGAACAATGTATGTGGGCCATGTCTTGTCCCCTGGGCTCCCCTTTATAAGGACCCCCAAAGGGCTCTTTCTTTCTCTGCTCGATAGGAGCACTCCTTCCTCCGACTCTCCCAGAGAAAGCCATTAGAGGCATAGAGAGCTCAGCTCAAGGAGCACCATTGTAGCTACAGTAAATGGCCAAGTCAAATAAGATCTAGATGCAGAAGTAGAGGTTTTCTCTCACTAGAAGAGCCTCGAACCTGGGTATATCGTGTGTCTCTGTTTGTGTTCTTCGTGTGCAGATACACTGCATCATCCCTCCCCGGATTCCACCAGTGTCCATACAGCCCCCAACTCAAGCCTACCCCAGGCATCTGTCGTGATGCCACCACGACAGTTGGCGCCCACCGTGGGGCTGATTAGAGGCGCTGGTTGGGTTTCCATCTGAATAGGACAATCTTTGTCAACCTCTGCTTCACCATCGAGCAACAACTTCTTCATCCTCCTCCCCAACGTAAAGAGAGCATGGGAGCTGGCATACAAGCCTTTCTTATTGACTCAACCAACAAGCATGACTCAACCTCAACCTCATCACCAAGTGTAATGTGAGTATCAATTGACTCAACCAACAAGCATAACTCAACCTCAACCTTATCACCAAATATACTATGAGTATCAACTGACTCAACCAACACGCACATGAGATAACCCGAATGTCCCTCGGGGGCTATCACCCTCTCATCACTTGGTTGTTCACCTCGGGAAGAAGATAACTCAATCCGGGGGCTAGCCAGCATATCAATAGAATCACCCATAGATAGAAAAAGTATCTCGGGGGACTCGGGTCATTTGACCAGGCATCCTCATGCATAGAATTGTTATTTAGAGTAGACATAAGATGTGTCACCTGTTATGTCTTCACTTATGTCGACTACTATATGTCTTGTAAGCTATGTCTTCTACTACTGCAGTATAGTACTTAGGAGCTTGTTGACTAACTGTGTCGTTTGAAATGACCATCAATGAGGAAACTTACCAAAGGTCATATTGTATCTCGGATATCAGTTTGCCAGGTCATTATATCTCGGATCACTGTTAATATCAATTTGCCAGGTTATTTATATCTCAGATTACTAGTTAAATTAGTTTGCTAGGTTATTTAATATCTCAGATTACTATTAATATTAGTTTGCCAGGTTATATTCTATCTCAAAGTACTATTTAAATCAGCTGACGAGGTTATTTAATATCTCGGATCACTGTTTGAATTAGTTTGTCAGGTCATATTATATCTCGGATTACTGTTAATATCAGTTTGTCAGGTTACATTCTATCTCGGATTACTATTTAAATCAGTTTGCCAGGTTATTTAATATCTCGGAACACTGTTTGAATCAGTTTTCCAGGTCGTTTTATATCAGTTTGCTAGGTTATCTCATACTACATCTCGGATCCCAGTCTATGACAGTTTGCCAGCATATCATAGAATCATACTATAACTCGGATTTATATCTCGGATCCCAGTCTATGGCAAGAATATCATAGAATCATATTATATCTCGGATTTATATCTCGATTTATATCTCAGATCACCGTTTATATCGGTTTACCAACATATCAAAGGGCTATTATGAAACTATCCCAAGTCACCACTTATCTCGGCATGACCGAATATCATCGACATCTATATCAGATTCCCTATAAGTCAATTGCCAAATATCTTAAAGATCCGCATATGTCAGATTTGAGTCATATGACTCGAATTTGGACATATATGTCAGAATATGACAGACCGTAGAGTCAAATTCCTATAACTCGGACTTTGGTTTAAATAACTCGAATTTGGTTCACCTGATTCAGATTTTGAATAATATGACTCAGATTTTGGGTCAGATAACTCGGATTTGACATGTATGTCAAAATTATGATAGGTATGTCAGATTCAAACATATATGTCGAATTTGCCCAAGATGGCTATATGACCAAGTGCTTATGATGGGCATGAGTCAAATTTGCCCAAAGATGGCTATATGACCAAGTGCCCATGATGGCCATGAGTCAAATTTGCCCAAAGATGGTTATATGACCAAGTGCCCATGAGTTGAATTTGCGTCATGAAGGCTATATGACAAATGCCCATGAAGGCTATTTGTCAATTTGCCCAATGAAGGCTATATGATAAATGCCCATGAAGGTTATATAACAAATTGCTCAATGAATGCAATATGGCAAATGCCAATGAAGGCAATATATGTCGAATATTGGGTCAAATGACTCGGATTTTGGGTCATATAACCCGGAGTGGGATATATGTGTAGAATGTTGGGTCATATAACCGGGATTTGGGTCATATGACTCGGATTTTGGGTCACATGACTCGAATTGAGTCACATGACTCGAATTTTGGACATGTATGTCAAATTATGACAAGTATGTCAGAATTATGACAATGACAGGTATGTCGGGTTTTGACAAATGTGTCAAGTTTGTATATGACAAGTGCCCATGAAGGCCATATGTCAATTCAAGCATATTCAGGCAAAGTATGATATCGGTACAACCAAGTGAGTTTTATGACGAATCTGAGAATATAAATCATATGTCAACCAAGCCAACTCAGGCAGATGAAACATACCGGCGCAATTCATTCCGGTTAAATATTACAATGGAAGAAAAAGACTATATGTCAATAAACCACTCTGGGGGTATTTTAATATGAAGCCTATGCGTGACTCTATGAGTAACACATAGCCTCGGGGACTAATGTCCTGGATATAACCCTGGGTACCCTAGAGCTGAAGCATATGTGGTATAAAGAGAGAAAGATATAAAGAAAAGGGGAAAACCCAGCTGGGCCAAACTAGTTAAAACCCGGCCTGGTTTAATCCCTCTCAGGCCGAATTAAGTTGTAGCCCGACTGGGCCAAATCAGCTCAGCTGGCCCACCTCCTCAGCCGGCTCACACCCCGACGCCAGTGCCAACTCCCGCCAGACAGCCCAACGCCACCGATCCCGCGCCCGACCTTCCTCATCGCCAGTTCCCGCGATCGCCTCCACCGCTTCAACCGGGTGGGGTAGGTATTGCCTAACTCGGCTCACCACGGGGCCACACTTCCTCGACATTGCCCAACCACCTCGTCGAGTCTCCCCCATTTCCTGATTGGGCCAGGGTCTACCTCGCCCCAGCCGGCCCACCACGGGTCACCGCTAGCTTCCATCGTCACTAGCTCCCAGGCCGGGGTTCAGCTGACCTAGCTGGGCATTTGCTCGTTTTCGACTAGGCCGAGTGAAAGCTGACCCAGCTGGGCATCTGCCGTGACGCCACCACGACAGAAACTGAGGCGGCAGCATTTTCCTCGTCGGTCATCTGCCAGCGGTGCGACGGATCGGCGGCCGGCGAGCGGATTCCTAGCAATATTGGTGGTGATCGACGTGGAGGTGATGGTCGCGTGCAGGAGGGCCTCGATCTGCACCCAATGGGCTCGACCGGGCCTCCTCCTCCGCAGCAGTTGCTTCTCGTCGATCGCAGCGACGACAACAGGTGGTGATGGCTTTCTCCTCCACCGGAGACGGTCAGTCGGCTGAGGCGGATCATTTTCACTTTCAGCACTGGCGGCGAGATGGGGAGACGCGGTTGCCGGTGGAAACCGTTCTTTGATCCCAGTCATGGCAGGCGATGTCGACGTTTTCATACCTTGTTGAAGGCATCGCCGATGCAGCTACCATCTTACCTACTCGCGCTGCTCCAGGGGAAACCCTTTTACCGGATCTAACGATGGAGGCGCCTTGGGCGTCGCTCTCTCTTGGAGGCATCGTTTTTTGAGCAGTTGCTAGATGGTAGTGGCAAGAGGTGGAGCGGTTTCTGTCTTGCACGGAGACTCCGATGGAAATGTCAAGTCATGCCTAACCACCTGGTTCTACGTTCAATCATGCCTGGTGCGTAGGTGCTACGCATGACGGATCTCCCGGTGGTTCCATGCTGCGTCAGATGGCAGGACTTAGCGGCATGGTGCCGAGGAGTCTCGATGTCGATCGCACGTGCGTGTTGGATGTGCACAGAGTGGTGGAGCTGTTTGGCGTCATGGTGGCATTGACGGCAGGCCTCACAAGGTCATTGCTAGCATCAAGTTGCAGGCAGAGATAGCTCAACAAGTTGCTGCAGCTGTGATCAACATGATCCATCCAAAGATCCTAAGAGGAAGCCAAGTCCATGGACCCTTGCAGCGTCATGGTCTGATTCACCCTGAGTCCCTGACGCATGTGTCGTGGGACCAGGAGGATGAATCGATCATGCATTTGCTCACTGGGTGTTTCTTCTCTTGACAAGTTTGCTATGATGTTTTAAAGGAGTTTGGTCCACAGAAGATCACACCAGCAGTCACAAGGGATGGATTTAACTAACTGACACTAGATTTTTTAATATTGATATTCAAATCGGCATTATGGTGTATAAACAAACTCTACTAATTATATATACCATGAATTAAACAGTGCTGATAAAAAAAGGCAAAAAAGAAAATCTACCTAGCACTTCTGCACAAGGCATGTACGGAAAATATGATGAAATCAATTGAATTGGTTAATGTCAAGCACTGCTATGGCACTACAACAGTAGAAAGTGCTACATGTGAAATAGTGAAAGTGCTTGATTCAATATAGTAAGCTTATAACATACACTAAGTATTCTCAACTGAACCACACAATAGCATGTAGAAAAAATATATGGTTTCTAAAGCAAGGAAAATGTACAGATTAAAGGCATTATTGTTTTGTATTCAAGCAACCAGTTGTCGTTGTTGATCCTGGTACCTCAGAATAGGACTTACATATAAATGCATCGATCTGAAGATATTTCAAGGTTTGTAGCTAGAGTTATATAGAGCAATCTACAAAAATAATTGAAGGCTTATAAGTTCGGGAAGCAAACAATGTACATACATGAGCTTCTCGTGAAGACATGTCAGCACCATGCAGAAGATACAACCAACACTCTATTCTTCCATCCAAGGTAAAGGACACCGTCTCTCTCCTCAAGCCTGTAGTAGCTATTGTAACTATGCAGAAGTGTTTTGATGGTGTTGTTCACCACTGAACTTAGCGGGTATGGCCTAAATCCAGCCATTTCAAATCTTGCTTTCCATTTTCCGAACACCTCATGCCTCTCAACCCTATCAACACCCTCACATGCAATCAGATTAACAATGTCCCTCGCAACACAGTGCTGCTCTGCGCTCATCCTTCTCTTATCATCCTTTGGGAGAGCAACATCTATTGACTCAAACATTGCCGTATAGTGGTCAAGAGTTTCTAAGTATCTTGGGAAAAATGGAGCTGTGTTTGTATTTGACTCCTGCTCAACAAGAGTCACCACCCTAGGAGAGAGGCTCTTGATCATTCTCAAAATCCTATCGCGGTGATTTTCTGTGCTCACGCTTTCATCAGGGGTATGATGCAGCTGATAAGCAAAATTAACAGCAACAACCTCCCCAGGTCGTATGTCAAGATGCTCAAGGTAAACCTCATGGCTAGAGGCTGGAACAGCATTGAACTCAAAGGGAAGACCACACGTTCGAGAAACATTACACAATCTCGCCCCAACTATATCCAGTCCACCACCTCGGGCATAAACAGAATCTGAGTCATCTATACCAGTGATTCTTAGGCATGGTGGGCCACCAGGCCTCGCGGCAAGAGCCTGTATAACAGTTACCCACTGGCTCCCCTGTGCAATTTGGAAATCAATGACGTGAACAAAGTTCTCACCTTTGATAGCTTCAGCTATGGCACCATTTGCTGACATATAACCAAACTTGTAAAATGGGCAGATCTCATAAAGAAGAGTCATGTATGACATGAGCTCAGAGCCTGTAGGTTCTTTACACTTCAAGGATTTATATATTTTACTCCCAGAGGAAGAAAGCCTGGCAACAAGGCCTTCCAGCATATAGGCGCCCAGTCGTTGCATTGGATCACCAGAGACAGAAACCAACTGACCTAGCTCTGATAGCAGTAGTTCTGTTGCAAATACATCGTCCTCAGCAACAGCCCTACCACATGCTATGATTACCTCCTTCAAATCCCCTGTATTAATTCCCAGAAGTTGTTTCCAATCATCAGGTTTCAAAGGGTTGTTGGCTTGCAAGTTGCTCTCAGGGCTGTCATATGCTATGTCCAATTCAGGTCCAAGAATTGCATTCTCTAGCTCCTTTAGTTTAACCTGGAGATCCGCAACCTCGGTAACACAGGAAGCGCTTGGGGGCGAACCATATACATGGTCTGAGTGGCTATCATGCTGAGACAGTGGGCTCCCACTTATAGGGGAGATGCTCTGAGAAGATGTGGAGCTTTGTGTAGGATACACACCATTACCGGATGATGACTCCAGGGTGCAGTACTGTGGCTCAAATACTTGAGGGTTGGATCTTATCTTCTGTGACCCATCATCTGACGACACATAGTGAACATCCAGATGATTTTGCGTTACATAGAACCTTCCATTTTGCCCCAAAGGCACTGAATTGTTGTAGTATGCCATCTGTGAATCATCTGTGCGTCTGTATGCACGGTCTGAAGCCTTGGCCGACATACTGGTGGTTACAACCTTGCACGGCAATACTCAACATGTAGTTGATCCTGCCATCTTTATCAAAAACGTATTCAGTATATATTTCAATCATGAACTGAGTGTACAGTAATATCTAAGCCACATAAGTTGTTCTCTTTCATGGCAAGACAGCTAAGTCAAAAGAAAATATGAACCCTAGTGAAGAATATCATTAAAGCCATGTACCAAATAAAAACAATCAGCCACAAATAAAAACAACCCTATCACTTTTACCAGGGAAGATGTACCAAATATGTCTCAAGTTATGTTCTACTGCATCCATTGGAATTGCGCGAATCTGTTAAGGCCTTAATTATGGAGGACATCAAGGCGGCATCTTTTGCTATGAAATGATAAAACAGATTCTACAGTGATGTGTATATCAAGAATATTACATACCAATACTAGTAGGAGATCTCTGTAGAGGCAACAAGTTCTTAAAGAATGAGCAACATACTACTAATAAAATGGCATCCAAGACAACTGAGAAACTAATATACACTTGAGATATATTCAACAGAACCAAACCATTAATCTACTTAATATTTTCGTCCGGGGCCATTATTTTGTGGGTATGGCCGTACGCACGGGGTCAACAGAACCAAAGAACTAACCTAGAGTACTTATTTAGCCAAATTTAACACAAACAAGAAAAAACCATTATGGAACTAACAGGAGAAGCATATAGACCATAAAGTCCTGAGCCAAATTCAAGGTCAACCAACATTTACCAGGCAAAAGCTACATGTCGTCACAAGCAGGACAAGATCAAGAATTAAGAGAAAGAAGAGAGCTATACCAACAAGAAACAAGCGGCCGCAGACTCGGGGGAGTTACTCGGATTCTTGGATCCGGAACAGAGACCAACAATCAGGCGGATTGGCTATGCTGCACCTCCAAGGACGAGAGGCAGGGAAGACCGGGCAGGGATGAAAGAGAGAGGAAAGGGACAAAAGGGGGAGAGGACGCGGTGACGACAACTGCTCGGTGACTCAGAACGGCTGGGTGGAGGGATTGGTGTGGTCCGGAAGAAAAGAAACTTTTTTTTAGAGCACCTTTACCCGTTCGATATTTCGCCCAATTCCGGCACTATTATAAAAAAAGCTCTCGCCTCTCCTCTTTGTTTATCCGCCTCGTAGTTAGGGTTAGGGTATATATATCATTTGGGTGGTGAGAGTGGCGTCGGGCAATAAATCTGTCTTAACTCTATTCCCACATTTACGGCAACGTCTCAAAGTTGATGGCAAGATGTGCTAGTTGTTCCTTCATATTGACAGCTTGGTCTTCTCATCGTTCTTCAGATCTAGGAGATCAGTTTCTCAGTATGTCGCGAGCATTCGTCGTTCTCAACGACAGCGCTAGAGGCCGGGGCGAGGTGGTTTCTCTGGAGCAAGGATGTAGGGCCGAAGGTAGTGGATCCGTCGTTCTTCTTCGACTTTGTCGATGATAGGCAATGGATCTTGGTTCAAGATAGCACGGGGACGTTCCTCAGTCGACGTGTCAGAGTGACATGTGTCTCGTTGCATGCAGTAGGTTTGTTCATCGACTCATAAAATTTCATTAGTGATGGTGTTTTTGTGGATCTTGCAGTGTTGGAGGTTCGACGTCTATTCCAGCGTGCGTCTCGACGGCGCTGGAGTTGGATGGCGATGGCTGGATTTGGTGGTTCGGGGAAACCCTAGGAATCGTTTTGTATTTCTCGGTCTCTTAGAATTTTATCTGCATTGTTTTCGGGATAATCATTTTATCCTAGTTTGTCTTTTAGTTTCCACATGTGTTGCTCCATGTAACTTGATTTTCGATTATTGAAATATGTGGTTGCTCTAAAAAAGAATACGGCACTATTTAGCACCGGATGGATGTAACGTTCGGTCTGGAAACACCAAGTTTATCACTCGCGTTCCCAGGCCAAGTTCCCGGTTTTGGCCAAATTTTAAGCAAACTCGGCGAAATTTGAACGAATATAGGCAATTTCATTAATATTTAGGCGAGTTCATACATATTATGTCAAATTCGGACAAACACCTGAATTTTGACTACACTTGGCGAAAGAAACATAAAAACACATAGAAATAACTACTAGGATATGCCGATGCTGATGCTGATGCAGTCGGGCGCGCCGTTCACATGCCGAAGTTGCCGTAGAAGACGATGTACTCGACGTCCTGGGTGCCATCGTCCTCGCCGTCGTTGTCACTCGGCGGCTGCGGGGGACGCGAGCTTCCCTAGTCAGCCGTAGCGCCACGACTGAGACGAGGGACTAGCCTCGTCGTCATTGTCATCGAGCACGATAAGCGGCGCCACAGGCAGGCGTGCTCCCGGCGAGCACTACGCGTGGCCTCGAGCTCGGCCTGCTCCTGATGACGCCGAACGCGGTTGGCCTCCTCGCACTTCCAGTCCGTCCTGAACCAGGCGCATGCGTCGGGGGCCTGCATGGACGGCACGCCGTTGAGGTAGCGCTCTAGCGCCATCTTCATGACGAACTCGTCCTTGTCGACTAGGACGGCCTAGTCCGCTGGCTTGGTCTTCGACGTGCGCATATGTCAACACCCGGATTTTTAATCCCAGATGCATGTTATGCCATACATCGCAATCCCAGGATTACCATTTTTGCGAGACATAACAGATTTGGATATCACAGTACATCATCCATTACAAACCATACATAAGGTCTTACACAAATAAGGATCTCATGATCCAGTTCTTAATACAATTCAAGGAGCGGAATAACGTAATAGTAACGATAGCGTAGGCGAAGCTCCATCTTCAGAGTCACAGGCAATGCTGACGATGTGAGATGATCCTAGTTGTCGTAACCTTCCGTGATCGAGTCATCTGATACTCCTCTTCATAGTCCGCCACGGAATAGCGGGGACAAAGCCATGAGTACTCTTTAAGTACTCGCAAACTAATACTGACAAGTGAAGTGGTTTTGCATAGGATATACTAAGCTCTAGGGTTGTTTTGCAAAAAGCCAGATTTACCTTACTAAGTTCAGAAGCAAAGAAAGCTAGTTGAAAGTTTTATAACACCTAACTGGGAGCTTGAATTTCATACCACAACCCTGTTGTGGTTAAGTCAAAGTCATGAATCATTTTACAAGTCATTTGGAAAACATCTGACGACGGAACAGTATTGCCACTCCAACTATCCATAACCGCGGACGCGGCTATTCGAATAGTTTGACACTCTTCAGAGATTGTACACTTTCACCACAATATTTGATACATCCGTCAGGAACAATCCTGAATTCACCATACTCAATATGCGGATAATCAATCCTAACCTTTCAATTACACGCCCTAGTATAGGCACCACTCTTGTGAGTTTGGCCTCCCAACCATGACCAACTGTCATCTTGGGAACTACACAAGTGGACAATCTTCACAAGGTAGCCTCAGCTCAGACCTTGGCCCCAAGGGAACCCATACTAAGGTATATAAATTTTCAGTCAAGCCCTACTCAATTTTCGGGTATTATGGTTATACGGTAAAGTTGGAATGGTATCGCATCCAGACAACCATCAGTTTTATAAAGGGCTAAGGCTCATGCCTCAACATTTTCATCATCAAAATCATCTGGTGTTCAAGACACATATCAAAACATTTCAGTAGAATGACTCATCATTCTAAGATTTTCATAACCATTTTCACCAAGTATTCCCATCTAAAGTTGATCAATTTTTATGCTTAGCACTAGCATCTATAAGTGGGGGTAAATACTAATGAGGGATGGTAAACAAGTGGGGATTATCTAAGTTCAATCTCATGCCTTAGGAAGACATCAAGATTATCTAACTTAGGCCAAATTTTATGCTTTTTATGCTACCTTCAATTATCTTTCTAGAATCTACAAGTCACTAAGTAAACTTTTGATAGAAAGCTTTTAATAAAGAAAAATAAAATACTAAGCTTGCAAGTAAAACTAGGATGGTGTGTCAAGTGGGTATAATCACATATGCTTAAGGCATATAGTTGGCATAGTAACAAGCAAGTAGTAGCTTGTATAAGTAGGGTATCTTGCAAGTGTTAGCTTGCTCAGTTAATAGCTTGCTAATTCAGCTAGTATTATTAGGCTTGCCTTGTGCAGAGCAGTGGTTGAAGTTCTCCTTGGCTTCTTCCTCGTAGTATCCTCCTTCCTCCTCGTATCCTTGGTCGATACTAGCGTCTATAAATAAATACGAGGTACACAATCATCAAACAATACTTAACTATTTCTAATCATCACACAAAGGTTTACACTAGATGATCTATCATCATCACTAACATTACAAGGATTAAAACACTTGTCCCATTTATTCTATTTGAGAAAAGTAACTTCTACTCATTGAAAAACTACTTAAGATTTAATATTCTCCAACTCAAACATGGGATCATGTTGACACATGTCATCACCACATATTTCAGTACCTGGGAATGTGATTTAAAGTGGTGTCACAATTTAATAAGGTTTAACATTTTTATTTTATTTAATTAAAGGGAGTAGAAATGCCTATGTGTCATTCTTTTATTACTTGATAATTATTTCTATAAGTAAACCTATATATTTTTATATATTCGGAAATGTATGGTCAAATGTGATTTTTAAGAGTTGGAATCAACTCAAAATCTTTTATGGTTGAATTTTGAAAAATATTTGAATGCAGAAAATCTTCTGCCTTGTTATTTTTACCATGGGTGATCTACAATTCTAAATGGTTTGAATCCAACGGGCTTGGATTAAGCATTCAAGTAACTTTCTAACAAAATTGGTTTCATGCATTTTGGTTCAGTGAATCGAGCTGGGTTGATTTTTGAATCTAGGTACAGAACTATGTTTGAAATTAAATGAATAAAAGTAAATTTGAATTGTTGGGTCGCGCGGGATGTTTAAATGGGTCGGCCCACCACACACAGCACACGTGCGGGCTGGTTAAGTGGCTGTCCCCACGTGTTAGTGAGATAGTGAGGAGCGATGCGGTACGGGGTGATCTAGGCCGCATGATTTAACTCTAATCGAACGGCTCTGGTTCGTCGTCCACGTCGGGCAGCACCGGTGAGACAGAACCCTAGCGTGGCAGGTGGGTCGTGGGAGGCTCACCGGGGCTCAAGCGATGGTCGACGACGGGGGCGGTTCTCCTGGTACCGGCAGCTTCTCCTGAGGCAGCTCCAATCGACGGTGCCTCTCCTCCTCTGCAGCGGCGAACTCCGGTGAAATTCTGGCCACCTGGTGCTGAAGGGAATATGCCCGAGAGGCAATAATAAAATGGTTATTATCGTATTCCTTATTTATGATAAATGTTTATTTTACATGCTATGATTGTATTAATACAGAAACGTTAATACATGTCTGTTTAATAAACAAAAAGGAAGTTCCTAGTTATGCCTCTCTTATAAACTAGCTCGTTGATTAACAAGATGATCAAAGGTTTCCTGATCATGGACATTGGATGTTGTTAACAACGAGGTCACAACATTAGTGTAATGGTGTGATGAACATTCATCTGAAGTATAGCATTACGATCAAAGTCATTGAGTTTATATTTCTATAACAACTTATGAAGCGATCGAAATCCTTAGACCATGAGATCATGTCAATCACTAACACCGGAAGAGTTTCTTGATAACATCAAACGTCACACCATAACAGGGTGATTATAAAGATGGGTTCAGAACTACTAAAGTGTTATGTTGAGTCCCATGGATCGAGAGTGGAATTTGTTCATCCCGATGATGGATAGATATGCTCTAGGACCTCTCAGTGATATCACATTGATTAGCTTGCAAGCAAGTGATTTGATCACTAGAATGTTATATCACGGGAACGAGAAAAGAGTGCATGTCGATGCTTGAGATCAAACTAGGTATGGAGATACCGATGATCGAATCTCGGACATGTAATATATTGAAACAAAGGGATTAAGATACTAGCGTAAAGGTTAAACGATCACAAGAAAGTCATCGTTGAATGTGTGGGAGTCAGTATGGGTCTCCAGATCCCGCTTCTGATTATTGATCTGAGAGAGGTCTCGATCATGTCCGCATTATTCGTGAACCGTAGGGTGACACACTTAAGAGACACCGACATCCATTTGGAGCAAAAGTTTTATGTCGAAAATAATAACAAGCGCAGGAATTTATTTCACTAGATACCGAAACGGGTTTTCGGGTGAAATTGCAAAAAGTGTTTCTGCATGTGAAATGAAATACTATCAAGGGGTTATATGTGAATGTTTGTCATTAAAGTAATTGACAAAATTCTGAATAAATAAAAGGAGTTTTATTTAATGAGAGTTTGTATTAAATTTGGTGGAAATTTAATGGGAATTTGAGTGGGTTTTTGAGTGGAGGGAATTGAAAGGCATTTGAGTGAGTGGAGTGTCCACCCACATGAATGTGGAATAGGTGGGGGCATCCCCATGGCTGAGCGCATGGCCCCTTGGGTGCCCCCTCTCCCTATAAAAGGAGCCCCCTCCCTCTCTCTCACTCACACCTCCTCGTGAAGGATCTCTCTCCCCCTCTAGAATTTATTCCCCATGGTCTCGGACTAGCGAGATACATGTTCCCGGTGGCTATTCCAAGAAAGAGTTGTGCTTCCGCTGCATCTCTGGAGCGAGGAGGCGGAGGTTGCTCGGTGCCTCGAACATGTGTGCGAGCACGGATGCGCTGCTGATTTGCGGCGCTAGGACTTCCTCTCGATCTTGAGATCGGCAAGAGATCGTCTACATCAACCACGAGTCGAACTCGTTAAGCTTTGTCGGTCTTCAAGGGTATGTTCTCTACGGATATACATCCGCTCGTTGTTTGTATCTAGTAGATAGATCTTGGTACATAGTTCCCATCGTAGGAAATTTTTTGTTTTCTATGCTGTGAACCCTACAGTGGTATCAGAGCCGGATCTATGCGTAGATGCTTTGCACGGGTAGTACACATATGAGTATGTGGATGATGATGATCATTTTATTGCTTCTTAGTTATACTTTGGATATTGGTGGCATAGTGGGATGAAGCGGCCCAGACAAACTTTACATGTCCTCGCACATGAGACCTGTTCCACACTTGACATGCAACTAGTTTTGCATAAGTGGCTAGCGGGTGTATGTCTCTCCTACTATAGTCAATATCTAATTTGCAATGAGTTGTCAACAATTTGGTTATCCTCGTTGTGGTTCATGTTCGTAGGTAAGAACAGTTCTATGTTCGAAAGCCCTAAGCCACGTAAAACTTGTAATGGATAAATTAGAGGCGTCTAGTTTAGATTGTTGCTGGGCTAGTGTTATGATATGGTGATGTTGTAAGTAGAAGTATGAGATGATACTCTTGCAACACACATAACGTGTAGGTTCCATAGACCTTGGCCTTACACATAGAGGTATGATAGATATCATACCACGGTGCACATGATGGAGATCATATGCGGGAACCATATCATTTCACTTATTAACATGTGATGTTTGATTGCATCTTATATTGCTTGTTTGGCGTTTTATTAGCATAATAAGATGATCCCTCATTTAAATATCAAGATAAGAATGTGTTCTTCCTTAAGTATACACCGATAATGTTTCGTCGCTTCAAGACATCACGTGATGATCGGGTGTACTTGAATCCACGAGCATATCTTGGGTGTAAGACAGTTACACACGCGAATACTAAGGTTCTAACTTGGCGAGCCTAGCATGAACAGACATGGCCTCGGAACACGGACCGAAAGGTTAAGCATGAGTCATATGTTTTTATATGATGACCATTTGATGCTCGCCTTTGAAGCTACACCGACTCACGTGATGATCGGACTTGGTGTAGTGGATTTGGTTCATGTAATCACCAAAAAGGCACGAGGGATGTCGTTTTTGAGTGGGAGTTCATTTCTAATTTGGATTAGTAGAACTCAATCTATCATAAATTAAATCAAAGTGAATTTGCATAATTTGTTGTAGTCATTGGCATTCGTTCACCACCTTATGCATAGTTGTAATTGAGATAATAGAACTATAGAATTCTGGATATATACTTTACGAACTGGTATCGTATTGTGTTGAGTGTCAATCTAAAGTTTAAAGTCCTATTGCAAACTTTTAGCAAACTCTATTTACTCCGTGAAATTTAATAGTTAGTATTAAATCGAGAGTAACAATTCTAGTGTTAGTATCTTAAGTATCATGTTTGCCTCTATGATTCTTGATTGTTTTAATATCAAGTTTATCTAGGAGCTGAAAGAATTGTTTCAGAAACCATCATGTGTGGCAAATATAACGATATCTGAAACAATGTTTTGGTTGCAATATGATTGAGTATAATATATTTTCTCATATTGGATGAGAATTTACGAAGGTTGGAGATGCTAGACATCCTAATCATCCAAAAGGGTTTTGGAAAGTAATGTTATACTCACGATTCGCCTTTATAAGCTACAGTAGCTTAATCATGAAAGTCGTTATGATAAGGGTGAATAGAAGATGTATGTAAAGTGTTTACTACACTAAAAGATTACTATAGAATGGATTTTGAAAGAATGCCGATCATTTTGATGATGGTGATCTACTTTAAAGTGCAAGTACAAAGGTATTATTATTTGAATATACACGCTTTGGACTATGTGTCATGTATATGCCGCCACTTTTGATGTTGATAGATTCTTTTAAAAAGGAAAAGGAAATGCTGAAAGAGAATCTATAAAATATATTTGGCAGAAAAGAAAATATTGGAAATATCCAATTTAGGTATATGGATGATATACATGTTATGGTTGTATTCTTTGCTTGTTAAACAATGTGGTTCTTGGGTATTGGATATCGAATTGGTTGGTATGAAATGTCATACAGAACGACGCAAATCATGAACCATAATGGCCTAAGTAACTAGCAAGAGAATATGTGATGATGTTCATCGAAAACAAACAAACCGTTGTTTGTATTTCTCGTTGACATCAAAGCTTGACTTCAAGATTTGTTTAAATAATTGTTATTTAAATCAGGTATTATGAGAACAAAGGTTGTTCAAATAATTACCGTATTCCATATAAGATGGATGATTTACAAATCTAGTTGGAGAAATCACATCCATAAAACCTAATGCTAAAATGTCGCAAGACAAATGATTGAAAAATCACTTACAAAGTGACATCACCGTTTAAATTATATTGGAAATAAAATATGAAGAATTTCCATATTCATGGATTTTTGGAGTCTTTGATTTGATCAAGTGACGCTTGTGAGACTTTCCTCGGAATAATTAAAAACTTCGTTCAAAGGCCAAAGAAGAACGAACGACTAAAATATTGGAATTTATACATATCGATGTATGTAGTCCATTATGTGTAGTAAATGGCGATGATTTCAACTTCATATAATTTCTCCGGAAATTTGAGTGAATATTCACTTAATGAGAAAGAAGTATGAAATATTTGAAAAATGTTTCAAAGACTTTCAAGATGAAGTGAAAATCATTGTAACAAGAAAATAAATGGTTTATGATTTTATCATAAGGGATTTATTTGAGTTACAAGTGTAACAAGAAAATAAATGAATTATGATTTTATCATAAAGGGATTTATTGAGTTGCAAGTTGAGCAAAACACCTAGATTTACATCTCCTGAAACACCATAGGAGTATGGAGTGTTTGAGATTTGTAATAAAACCTTGTTTGACATGGTTGGATCAAAGGTGTTATTTATAAAACTGCCATTATGTTTTAAAAGAATAAAGCTTTAGAGACTACCGCTTTTACACTGAAAAAAGCTCCATCTTGATCTATTGAAATGACACCATATGAGTTATGGTTTGGGGGTAAAACCCAAGTTGTCCTTTCTTAAATTTTGGTATGCTAAACATAAGTAAGATGTTTACAACCAAAGTCGGATGAGCATGTCTTTGTAGGTTATTTCGAATAACAATTGGTTATTCCTCCATAACACCAAGGACAAAAGGGTTTGTCGCTTGAAATGTGAAGTTTCTTGAAAAAGGAATTTTTCGTAAAAGTTTAGTGGGAGGACAATAGAACTTTGATAAGGTTAATGAACCTTAGCTATATGTGCTAAGTTGCGCAGTGCCAGAAAATGTTCCGGAGGCAGCCAAAATGCTCATAGCTCACGTGCCTCAAAGGTTGTGGTCACGGAGGTCTAAGTTCTTATTGAACCAAGTCGGTCGGATAAACAATCAAATACTGAGATTTGAGAGTAAATCATTATTGTTTGACAATGATGAACCGACTATATGCAAAGAAGCGATGATGGGCCCTGACTCCGCCAAATGGCTTGAAGCCATAAAATTCGTGATAGTTCCATACACGAGAAATCAAGTTTTGAACTTGGAAGACCCTTCGGAAAGGTGTAAAAACCTATCGGTCGTATTTGGATCTATAAAGAAATAGACATGGATGTTTCACATCTATGAAATAGTCGACATGTCGTAAATTATTTTATGACAATGTTCAAAGGAGTTGACTATGACAAGATTGGATCTTTCATAGCGATATTTAGTCTGGATGGATTAAAGTAGCAACCACTACATATAATTTGGTATATGGTAGATGAATAAACAAAACAAAATTCTTCTAATAGAATGGTTACCTAGGACATGTACAAGACACGTTCCAAAGGGTTTTGTTAAATTCAAAAGATGCTAAAAGGACATGCAAACTTCAATGGTTGAAGTAAGCATCGCGGAGTTGGAATCTTCACCGTGATGAAAAAGGAGTTTTCATCTGGAGACGATGAAGATGCTTGCATTTGCAAGAAATTAAGTAGGAGCGCTGAGACATATTTCTAATATATTATGTGGAGGACATCTTGTTGATTAGAAATGATGTATCTTTTATTGACAAAGGTTAAGGATTTCATTTTGATGAAAGACTTAGGCAAAACCCGAATATTTAGCATGAATGTCTATAGTGGATAGACGGTGACGCTAATATGGTTGGGCCAAACGTACATATATAAGATATTGAAGGAGTTCAATATAGAAACGGTTCTTGTCGCATGGAAAGGAATAGAATCAAGATTCAAATGTATCGACACTTGATAAGTGAAACAAGATTCAAGTGCTTTGACACTTGATGAGTGAAATCACGAGAATGTTTTGATCAATCATACCATGATATGTACACATCCAGATATGTCCTATGCTCTAAGTGTTATGAGAATATACCAGAATGAATGATAAAATGATCATTAGACAATAGTGAGAATATTCTTATGATCTTTTGGAAGAACTAAGAATATATTTGTGTAGAGGTGACAAACAATTACAAATAGTTCATTGTAAAGCGTTACATTGATACTAGTTTTGTCACAAGATACAAATTAAGTTTATCTCAATTTAGACTATGGGTGGCACAATGAAATGGAAAGAAAGTTTCCATGATGGATTTGGAAGAGTTCCAAAGTTAAGACATTGTACGAATACTACAACAAAAAGGCTAAGTATATGACTGCTATAGTAGCAGCAAAGGAGGGAATTTGTGTCAGGTAGTTTGTTATCAAACTAAGGTGTGGTTCGCAACATGCTAACACTAAAGATATATTGTATGACAATAGTATCGACGTGATTTAACCCCAAGGAACTAAAGGTCTCACCAAAAGACCAAATTTATACAATGCCATCTCATTAGAGAATGAGTAATGCATGGAGGCATAAAGACATGCAAATACACAAGGACACAGCGTCGAGATCCATAGATTATGTTAACCACTTGCAATTGCGTATATGGAACACCGAAAGCCATATGTGTTCAATACGCATAAAGTTTTCAAACTAGATTATTGTCTCTAGTGCAAGTGGGAGGCTGAAGGAATATGCGAGAGGCAATAATAAAGTGGTTATTATCGTATTCCTTAATTATGATAAATGTTTATTTTACATGCTATGATTGTATTAATACGGAAACGTTAATACATGTGTGTTTAATAAACAAAAAGCAAGTTCCTAGTTATGCCTCTCTTATAAACTAGCTCGTTGATTAACAAGATGATCAAAGGTTTCCTGATCATGGACATTGGATGTTGTTAATAACGAGGTCACAACATTAGTGTAATGGTGTGATGAACATTCATCCGAAGTATAGCATTACGATCAAAGTCATTGAGTTTATATTGCTATAACAACTTACGAAGTGATCGAAATCCTTAGACCATGAGATCATGTCAATCACTAACACCGGAAGAGTTTCTTGATAACATCAAACGTCACACCATAACAGGGTGATTATAAAGATGGGTTCAGAACTACTAAAGTGTTATGTTGAGGCCCATGGATCGAGAGTGGAATTTGTTCATCCCGATGACGGATAGATATGCTCTCGGACCTCTCGGTGATATCACATTGATTAGCTTGCAAGCAAGTGATTTGATCACTAGAATGTTATATCACGGGAACGAGAAAAGAGTGCATGTCAATAACGAGATCAAACTAGGTATGGAGATACCGATGATCGAATATCGGACATGTAATATATCGCGAAACAAAGGGATTAAGATACTAGCATAAAAGGTTACGACGATCACAAGAAAGTCATCGTTGAATGTGTGGGAGTCAGTATGGGTCTCCAGATCCCACTTATGATTATTGATCTGAGAGGGGTCTCGATCATGTCCGCATTATTCACGAACCATAGGGTGACACACTTAGGAGACACCTACATCCATTTGGAGCAAAAGTTTCATGCCGAAAAGAATAAAAAGCGCAGGAATTTATTTCACTAGATATCGAAACGGGTTTTTGGGTGAAATTGCATAAAGTGTTTCTGCATGTGAAATGAAATACTAGCAAGGGGTTATATGTGAATGTTTGTCATTAAAGTAATTGACAAAATTCTTAATAAATAAAAGGAGTTTTATTTAATGAGAGTTTGCATTAAATTTGGTGGAAATTTAATGGGAATTTGAGTGGGTTTTTGAGTGGAGGGAATTGAAAGGCATTTGAGTGAGTGGAGTGTCCACCCACATGAATGTGGAAGAGGTGGGGGCAGTCCATGGCTGGGAGCATGGCCCTTGGGTGCCCCCTCTCCTATAAACGGAGCCCCCTCCCTCTCTCTCACTCACACCTCCTCGTGAAGGATCTCTCTCCCCCTCTAGAATTTATTCCCCATGGTCTCGGACTAGCGAGATACATGTTCCCGGTGGCTATTCGGCAAGAAAGAGTTGTGCTTCCGCTGCATCGCTGGAGCGAGGAGGCGGAGGTTGCTCGGTGCCTTGAACATGTGTGCGAGCACGGATGCGCTGCTGATTTGCGGCGCTAGGACTTCCTCTCGATCTTGAGATCGGCAAGAGATCATCTACATCAACCACGAGTCGAACTTGTTAAGCTTTGTCGGTCTTCAAGGGTATGTTCTCTACGGATATACATCCGCCCGTTGTTTGTATCCAGTAGATAGATCTTGGTACATAGTTCCCATCGTAGGATTTTTTTTGTTTTCTATGCTGCGAACCCTACAGGTGCTCGCCTTGCTCCGGGAGTGAGTGGGTGTGATCAGTGAGAGGTGGAGAGTGAACTGGTGTGAAGAAAATGAGCGGGGGAGGTCTCCTTTTATAGTGGCTAAAGGGACCCGTGGTAGCGGCTGAGCTCATCGTGGTTGACGACACAGAGGGCTAATGGCATGGGCGACGGTAGGTGCGGTGTTGTGCTCCCTGGCAAAGCTCAATGGCGTGGTGGTGAGGCGTGGGGCGGTGCTGATCTGTCGGAACACGTCGACGCTATGGGCGGGTCCAACGGCAAATTTAATGGCGCACGGGTGCTCCTGGTCGCTTGGCGTGACGAGGTTGTCGGTGGGTCTTTGGAGTGTTGGCGATCACGCATGCGAAGCGGCAAGGTGACACGTGGTCTGTGGGTCTGGTCGAGTGTGGCGCCTTCAAGCGCTCTTGGCTCGCCTTGAGAGAGGCTTGCATGCTCGGGCAGTGGTGGGGCTGAGGCGCTCGGGGCTGGGACAGGAAGTGGCGGTGGATGGTGCTACGTGTTCCAGACAAGGTTGGCGGGGGTAGTTCTTCCTCTAGCTCGCTGGCGACATTGGGTTTGGAAAGTGGGCTCCGCATGGTCACCATTAATGGCTATGCTAAGCTCACAGTGGTGCTAAGACTTGTTAATTAGGCTAGATCATCTACTAAGAGTGTAGTGAGAGCTAGAGAGGGAACAAGGTTGGCCAAATTCACTGCTCACTATAGTTTTTGTTGTTTATTTGTTTGCTGCAAACAAGGTGTTTGATGAAATGGCCGAAAGAAATTAAAATTTGAATTTTGGATTCAAACTTGGTGGGTTTGCTAGGAACATACTAGGGAGTCTCTGGTTAGTTGGATTAGTCAAGGGGCACTGGTTTGGTTGGGTTTTGAAAATGTGTGATCTTCACATATGATAAAGATTCAATTTTGAATTGTCATTTGAATGAGGTTGTCAAATATTTCTGCAAGTTTGAAAGGTGGGCTTTGCTCACTTTTACTTGGTCTAGAAAAGGGTGAAAAGAATTGGAAAAGTTTCTGTTTGAAATCTTGGACTAGAAACACTCAAAGTGACCTAGTGAGCAAGATTGGCAAAAATGACCATTTGCCTTCATTGATTTGTTTTTGATTTTCTCTTTATTTGTTTCTGCTTGGAAATGTTTTATATGATGTTATTTTCATCTTTAAACCATTTCTTGCTATTTAGGTTAATCACACAAGTTCATTCATGCATTTATCAAATCATCACATACACACATGCATTCATATGATTTTAATTACTCAAAGTTTTTGTTAACCCTAATTTTAGTGATTAGAGTTTGATGATCATTGTTTTATATTTTTGGGATGTTACAAATCGTCCCCCCTTAAACAAAATCTCGTCCCGAGATTTGAAAAAGGAAGAAAAAAAGCTTACCTAGGATTTAAAGAGATCAGGAAACTCCGTCCTGATGTGACCTTCTCGCTCCCAGGTAGCTTCTTCTTCAGTGTGGTTGCTCCACTGAATCTTGAGAAACTTGTTGCTTCGGGTTCTGGTGGTTCTGAAAGCTTCTTCCAAAATATGGATGGGTACTTCGGGATACGCCAGGTCATCGTTGATCTCTATGGTCCGGTGATCAATGTTCTTGAAAACTTCGGTCTTCTCCGGAACTTCAGGACATTTGCGAAGTAACGATATATGGAACACATTGTGCACTGCTAAAATTTCCTATGGCAGTTCCAATTGATATAATACTTCTCCTCGACGATTCAGAATCTTGAAGGGTCCAATATACCTGGGGGCTAACTTTCCTTTGAGTTGGAAACGCTGCATTCCCTTCAAAGGCGACACTTTGAGATATACAAAATCTCCGATATTGAAAGCGAGGTCTCGACGTCTCTTGTCGGCGTAACTCTTCTGTCTTGACTGGGCGGTCTTGAGGTGCTCACGAATCTTGTGAACTTTCTCTTCTACTCCTCGTAGGATGTCGGGTCCGAAAATCTGACTCTCTCCTACTTCCGACCAATTCAAAGGGGTGCGACACTTCCTTCCATACATGAATTCAAATGGGTCCATTTGCAGACTAGCTTGACAACTGTTGTTGTATGAAAATTCTACAAAGGCAGACAGTCTTCCCATTTAGATCCATACTCTAGCACACATGCTCTCAACATATCTTCGAGTATTTGATTTACTCGCTCTGTTTGTCCATCGGTTTGAGGGTGATACGTTGTGCTGAAATCCAGTTGGGTGCCTAAACCTTCTTGGACTTTATTCCAGAATCTCGAGGTAAACTGGTGTAGCATCCCAATTGTCTAACAATTGTAATGCTACTTGGTCTAGTAATATAATGGCTACTTCAAATATATAAATGTTGCATCATAATTATATCATGCTCATGTCATCATGCCTCCTTGCATTTGAGCATCATATAAAACCCTTTTTGATTTGGTTCTTATCTCATATGCATTATTAATTGTATTTGCCTCTTGATATTGTATTTGGTTCTTGATATATTGCTTAATGCCCAAGTTGAGTTGGGGGCATATCTCTTTTTAATTCCACCACCTTTTTCTTTCACCACCTTATAATTCCACCATCCAACTAAATATGAGCTTAGCATTTAGTGAGTTTACCTCTAGCTCATGTGGGTTGCGATGGATCCAATTCTATTCCACATGCTCTCATCTTAGCATCATGTTGTTTTCACAATATTGAAGCATGAGAGCCACATGGCCACCTTTGCATGCCTTGTGAGTGGAACCTTTCCTAGCTTCCATATGTGTGGTTTTGGGGTTATCATCATGTTGGGGTATTTTTGAGGGCTTATTAAATACCTAGTGGCATATACACACTAGCAAGCCCCAAATATAATCCAATGTGGTCATCTCCATATACTCCACTTGGAATTCTTTCTAAATTCTTTTGCTTGGGACTTACTCCAATTTTGGGTTGCATAATAATAATGCCATGAAATAATATTGTTTCCACAAGAATTATCATGGCATTAAATATTTTGCATGGGCCATGCAAGTACCCTTTAAGCTTGTCATTTGGATTTTAGTTGGTTTTTGGGAATCCTCTCACCCTCTCATCTCTCTCTTTTAGCTTGAACTTATTTGATCATGCTTACACCACCTCCCCCTCTTTTCTTGTTTTGTTTTGGTTTGATCTTAGTTGTTCTTGGCTTGACCTTGTCCTAGCAAAACCACTCCATCTCTCTCTCTCTTTAGTCCCTAGACCATCATCTACCCTTCATCACCATACCCATACCCCCTCTCCTAAACCCTAATCTACACCTAAGCTAAACCACACCCTAAGTACACCCCCCTCTTTCCCTCCTTCCTCTAGCCGAGCCACCCCACCATGACCTACCCGTGCAGGCCCCACTTGGCCACCCTGCCACCTAGCTGCCCACCCAAGCAAACCCTAACCAAGCCTACCCCGAGCCTCCCCTCTACCCAACCCTAGCCGAGGCTACCACCCCCCCCCAACCCGAGCCTCACCTCCCCCTCGCTCTCTCTGCCGCAAGGGCCCCTCTACCCCGAGCCTCCCTCCTGGCCTCACCCTACCCCACCTGGATGTCCCCATCTACCTCCGCCTCGCCTGCCTACCTTGCGGCCAGGCACGTCAGGCGGAGGAGAGGTAGAAAAGGCCGAGCCACCTTTCATCCACCCACCTCCCACGGCAGCCTCTCCCTTCCTCGGCTTATCCCTGCCTCTGCCTGAGACCACCCCCAGATCCACCCCAGGCCGTCCCCTCTCTCCCTGCCTTCCCCCGCCACCGTCTACCCCCGACGCCGGCCACCGTCGGCCTCCTTCTCCTCTACACGAACCAGCCGGTGGCGTGGCGTTCCAGGTTGTCGGGGAAGCTCACGGCTGACCACTGCATCAGACACGCCTGCCGACGAAGAGGAGCACCGGGCCAAAGACGACGCGCCTCCCGAAACCCTAACCCGAAAGGCCGTCGCATCCTCGTCGATCGCTGCTCGCCTGCTCCGACCGTCACGCCACCTCGGTGAGCTACCCTACCTCGACATCCTCGCCGTCGCATCCTTGCCCTGGTCGCCTGGGACCATCCGATTTAACGGCCTCATGCGCCGGTGGCGTCGCGTCTGCTTTCGTCCCCTGGCCACAGAAACCCTAGCTAGGCCCCAACCTCCTAGCGGACACCTAGCCAAACCACGCGGTGGCTCGCCCTCAAGGCAGCGCCCTGAACGGGTTCGATCCAGCGCGTGCCCAGCGCCAACATGATCGACACATCGCCGAGGCGTAGAAGATCCACAGTATGGTTGTGGACTTTTTCCGCTTAACCCCCTGCTAGTTTTTACGCTTAACTCACGGTACGTTTTGGCCCACCAGTGATCGAGCCGAAACTTGCAAAGAGCCCCCGCTTCTCGGTACTCAACCAGCGCTCCCATTGCGCGTGGCAGTCACAAGTCGGTGGCCCCACTGTCATCCTCTAGGGCTAGCTCAACCAGCGGTGATAAAACCTTTCGTTGCTGTTTTGCTGAGTCACCTGGCCCCACCCGTCGTGATATAGTGGCTGATGCTGTGGGGTATAAAAAGTAATTCAGTCTATCTGTTTAAATTCAAATCTTTTCCAAATTAATTCAAATTCAAATTTATTTCTGTTTTTAAATAACTTTTAAAATATTAATCCAATTAATACAAATAATATATGCTTTCAAATCAGAAAAATGTGAGGATTTCAAATATGCAATCCAAAATATATTTTGAACATTCAAAATTCCAAGTTTATTTAAATTACAACAAGTCGCCCTTTTTCCTTATTTAATTAATAACTTTTGTTTTATAACCCCAAATTTAATAAATGATATGTCTAAAATGATTAGCTCGACGAGACCTTTCTGTTTATGCATTCCATGGTTTGTTTTGCAGCAGGCATCATATAAATATATTGTATACAGCAACTAATATGAGAATAAAATGGGGCCAAAACTAAATAAAATGCTTTATTATTGTATTCCACACCTCACCCATGCCATGCTACTTTATTGCGATGCAAATTGTGCATCATTCATCATGGCATGATTGTTTGCTTGATGCATTTATTCATATGCTTGTGCACTTTATTTATGTTGGCCCTTGTTTGTTTGGTTCTTCTTCGAATAGACGCTGAGCAGGGGATATATCAAGAGAACCAGGAGCACTACCCAGATCCATTCCTTGCTTCAACTGAGCTGCCAGGCAAGCACTACCACATGCTTGCATACATATAGTACCTATTGCCTCTATCTTATTCTTGCATCATTGAGTCGCGTATGCATTAAATTGAATCCCAAGTATTGCATAGCCTTTACATTTAAACCCCACCGAAGCTTGTTCCCCCATCCCATGAGCCATTACTACAGGAGTTGTTTGAGCCATGCGAGTCGTAGAACAGCATGTGTAGGGTATGTGAGTGTCTGTTGGATAACGAGGTACCTATACAACTTAACCTGAGTAGTAATGGGATAACTAATGAAAGTGGCATCGGTGAGCCATATTCGCTATTTGGTTTTCAGGCTCACTTGTGTCCCGTAAGACCCCGAGTACTTGATTCCTGTTCCAAGAATATTCGCGCTATCCACATCCGGGAGGCCTTATGGACCCCCCTGAGCCAGAGCTTGATTCATTCTTATTTCTTGAGGGCCACAAACTAGTTTGAGGATTTATTTTTTTACTATCCTGTACTTATGCCACGCTTTACTGCTTTAATTTAAGATTGTGCGAGGTAATGCACATTTATCTTATTTAGGTCCGTGACCCGTTCTATTTATGTCGACAAGCCCAGTCACACTTTCGGGTTCCCGATCGTTTACCGCTCCACAAACCTTGAGACCGTCTCGAGTCATTAACTTCGCTATGGTAGCTCAATGGGGTGGCCCCAAATATTTCTGAATCCTGTGATTGCTTTGTCGTGGACTCGTTGGGTTTTGATTTGGTTTTCGAGGCATATCAGTGTGTGTTGCTATTTGTGCACCCTGCAGGTAAAACTTTCAAAGCCGTGTCATGGTTATGGACGACTTGGAGCATGTCTCTCGATCATAGACAAGCATAACTAAAGTACCGCTTATAATTTGACTAGACTAGGTACCGACTAGTAAATAGTGCAATACTCACGGAATGGATAATAAAACTGCCAGCGGATGGGGTTGTTCGTCCGCTTCCTCGTCGATGGCGAGGAGGAGGATGGATCTGTTAAGATTACCTATATTGTTATAACTGTTGTTTTTAATTCACGGACATCCGCCTATCTCTGGTTAGGCGGATGGTTAGCTTAGTATCTGAGAATTGTTGGGGCTTATCTTTTGCTGCAATTGCGTCACCTGGTTGTGTCCCTTTAGAGGCATAAAGACTTGCCGAGTACCCTAGGGTCTCACGATAAATTATTGGTTCGGATGGATGGGTACACTCGCAAGATGGATCTTTGGGTGGAAGAGACAGACGATGTGGGCAACGATCATTCGGTGTAGAGATTAGGAACGGGGATCCGTGAGATCTGTATGTGCTTATTTATGGGGCATCTTATGCCGATTTGCTTCTTATCCGTACTTGGATTTTGTCTTCCGCTTCCGCTTGATACTCTGTTGATTGATGTATGAGGAGATATCCTACACTATTATATCTATCTAGGATATTTGGATCTTGCCGTATGGCGTTGCTATATTTCCTTTCTTTTTAGATGGAATGGCTCTGATGTACTATTGTATGGTGGCTTGCATACATACTCATTTGTGTATGTAGTTGATCCCTTCGCCTACCGATTACGCCGCCCGTTCTTGTCCCGATGTTTGGAAATGGTTGGGACGGCCGAAAGGTCTACCTGTGAGTGGCATTTGGGCCCCACCGTACTATTTCAACCATTTCTGATCATCCAGGCTTGTACTAGGAGCGTAATTCACCGAGGTAGTTACAATTGGTATCAGAGCCATCCCGCCTTCTTCGTGGTCTCAACCAAATGGTCGTTGTCATCTCAGCAAATATTTTAGTAGTTATGTATACTAGGGAAAAACCAAAACGCGAGAGTAGGACTGCTTCCACTTTTCTTCTTACCCACCCACCCACCCTTTTCTGGTAAGGAAGTGTAACGTTTTCGATCCTCTTCTTAAATTCAAACTAGGATTCACGTGTTCTGGGTTTCCGTAGTACCTTAGGTTGTGTGTGTGTGTGTGTGTGAAATCTTTGTCTATCTGTTGCATCCAAGTTGTTATCTTTATCGGCCTTTTGGTTATCAACTGTGGGTACATTCCATACCGACAGGCTTTTGGAAACCGACGCGATCTATCTTACTCTTTGTTATCCGACGTTATCTTCTTTGTGGTGTTCGTTTCCGTAGTTGCTAATCTTTAGGTTCGTCGTGAGAAGAAGGTGTTGAGATATGTGTTTTACTTATTCATGTGCGGAGTAATGGTTTGAGTGCGGGATGGAGTCGCGACCATACCACTACTTTTATCATTCGCTCTTGTATATTGGATTGGTAGAGTCACTAATCTTGATTCATTAAGTAATTTTGCGCATATATTGGTATTTTAATGCCGAAATTTGTGGAAAATTTTTCTTTGATATATTTGTGTACCACACTCCTTTTCAGTCGTGTGCGATATGCTTAATATCTTCTAGGTGCTTTGAACTTCGTTGATATTTTAATATCATCTTAGTAAATTGTATCCTTTAATCTTGATTAATCCCATCTTGGTGCTATTTTGGATTATTATTATTCTCCATCATAGTACTGACTTGTGTGTTATATCAATAACAGGATGGCACCACCACGCCGTTCTGAGGAGGACATACAACCTAAACTGGGGGCAGCTTTGTCAAGCATCGCCAATTCCTTGGCAGCAATGCAGCGGCGATGGTTCGAGGAAAGTGTCGGGAGGAATGAGTTTGTGCCGCTACCTCCACCTCCCAAGTGAGGAGACATCAAGAGCTTCCAAGTTCAACCTCGTCGATTTGATGTTTCGATCAACCACTTGATCGATGATTGGCTGCGTGAGATGTCAAGGTTCTGCAACTGCTGATGTTCTGAGCAAGAATGGGTAAAGTGTGCTACTCACCTTCAAGTGAGATGCAGCTCTGGTGGGAGAATTACACGAAGGCAAACAACACTGGTTTTCAGCCTACTTGGGGACAGTTCCTTTGGAGCTTTCAAGAGCGATGTCTGTCGAGAAATTGTCATGGAGAGGATGAAGGAAGTGTTTCTCAACCTCAAGGGGCAATGATAATGTAAACACCTACATCAGAACTTCATGAACCTTTCTCGTTATGGTGGCGATGAGATCTCGATGACAAGAAGAAGCAAAAGAGGTTCGTGCAAGGGCTCAATGCATCGATTAAGTATGCAATCACACATGCACGGCCGGCATCTTTTCTGGAACTTCAGCATACAGCTCTGCAGGAAGAGGCAAGTAGGCAAGTGTTTGACGAGTCAAAGAAGCCCAGCCGTGATGCAGCAAGCTCTTCACTATGTCGGCTCCTTCTAAGCGCCGTGTCCGGGTTCCTAACACCCACCGTCGCTCCGGCTCCACCAAGACCTTCAAGCTACGCGGCAAGGCCACCAAACTTCCTCACCGCTGCTCTGGGGCTACAACCACCACTACCTGGCGCTGGCGGAGTCCCCGCCACGTTGCTCCACGTCCACACGTGCTTGTTACACTTGTGGAGACTCTGGGTATCAACAATGGAACTGTCCGATGAAGAACAAGGCTCTTCCTCCACCACCTCCAAGATCTGCGGCAAGCTCTCCTTTGGTTCGTGCACCACCACCTCGGGCTCTCAACATCAACACCAAGCCGGGTCTCACATGTTGCTCGTGCCAAGCTGCATCAACGCCGCTCAAGCTGAGCATGCACCGGTTGTGATGGGTATGCTTCAGTTAACTCGGTCCACCTGCGAGTTTTGTTTGATTACGGTGCTTCGCATTCTTTTGTTTCATAAGTTTGCACAAGCAGGATCTGGATAAGGTTCCTTTATCACATCGTGCGGTGGTACAATCTCCGGTCAAACATGAGGGTGCTCATATCAGCCATGGCAATCAAATTGAGATTGGTGGCTCTTCGTTCTCGGCGTCCTTAATCCTACGGGCAATCGACATTGATGTCATCTTGGGCATGGATTGGTTGACAACAAATGCAGTTGTGATTGATTGATTGCTTTGGCTTTCGGTTTCTCGAAGATTCTCAAGGCCATATAGTCTATTCTCCAAGTCGACTCCTGCTATCCACTTTTCTCTTTGGCGGCTCTGAATGTTGATGCTATGGAAGCTATTCAGAGTGTTCCGTGTCTGTGAGTTCCAGACGTCTTTCTGAAGAGTTGCGGGTATGCCTCCGAATCGTGAGGTTGAGTTTGTTATTGAGCTTGAACTGGTACCGCTCCTATCTCCAAGCGGCCTTATAAGATGGGTCTGCTGAGTTGGCTAAACTCAAGCGGCTTGATGAACAAGAGAAGTTGGGTTTTATTCAAAGTACTTCTTCCTGGGGTAGCCCAACACTCTTTGTGAAGAAGCGAGATCAGACTGATAGACTTTGTGTTGACTATCGGGCTCTCAATGCTAAAACCATCAAGAATAAATATCCCCTTCCGCGGATTAATGATCTCTTTGATCAGCTATTTGGAGTCGTGGTGTTCTCTAAGCTTGACTTGAGAAGTGGTTATCACCAAATCAAGATTCGCAAGGAAGATGTTCCAAGATGACTTTCACCACCCGCTATGGCATGTATGAGTACACGGGTCATGTCTTTCGGTCTCACCAACGCACTGCCACCTTCTCGAGGCTCATGAACTCGGTTTTCATGGAGTATCTTGACAAGTTAAAGTGGTCTACGGATGACATCCTAGTCTATTCTAAGTCACAAGAAGAGCATGAAGAACACCTTCGGTGTGTTCTAAGCAAGCTTCGTGAGAACCGCCTGTATGCAAAGTTCTCCAAGTGTGAGTTTTGGCTGCCTCAAGTAACATATCTTGGTCACGTCATCTCTGCCAAGGGCATTGCGAGAATCCGAAGTGAAGACAATTGTTGAATGGCTTCCTCCACAATGTCAAAGAAGTGCGGAGTTTCCTTGGTTTGGCTAGTTATTGCCGCCGTTCAGAACTTCTCAAGATAGCGAAGCCTCTTACCGATCTCCTTAAGAAAGGCAAGAAATACCTTTGGACTCCTGCATGTCAAACTAGCTTTGAGACACTCAAAGAGAAGCTCACTTCCACACCAGTCTTGGTTCCTCGGATACATCCAAGCCGTTTCAGATATTCTGTGACGCCTCTTTGCATGGATTGGGTGCGGTCCTTATGCAAGAAAAACAAGTTGTTGCTTATGCCTCTCGACAGTTGAAGACGCATGAGATCAACTATCCTACACATGACCTCAAGCTCAAGCAGCTTGTCTTTGCTTTGAAAGTATGGAGGCACTACTTGCTTGGCAACGTTGTGAGATCTTTTCGATCACAAGAGTAAAGTATATCTTTACTCAACCTGATCTCAACCTTCGCAAAGGAGATGGATTGAAGCAATCAATGACTTCGATTTGACCATCAACTACACTCGGGCAAAGCTAATGTCATGGCAGATGCTCTCGGCCATAAAGCTTATGTCAACAACCTCATGATGGAAGAACAACAGCCTCTCTCTTGCGAGGAATTCCGTCGACTCAACCTTGAAATTGTGGAACAAGGGTATCTCCTGAACCTTCTAGCAACCCTCTCTTGGAAGAAAAGGTTCACTCTTCTCAGCTTGGTGATCCAGACACAAGAAAGATCATCTCCGAGTTCAGCTTCAAAGTATGAGTCCTTCCGTCGATGATCAAGGCACGCTTTTCTTTGAACACGGATGTTTGTTCCGAACTACCGGGTTTGAGAGAGCAAGTTCTCAAGGAGGCGCATGATTCTGTTCTTTCTATCCACCTGGCGGCACAAAGATGTACATGGACTTGAAAACACAATATTGGTGGCCTGGTTTAAAAGGTATTATGCCAAGTATGTCTCGAGTGTGATGTCCGCTGCAGAGTGAAAGCTGTTCATCAAAAACCTTCGGTCTTCTGACCATTGAAACCCCGGAATGGAAATGGGAGAAAGTAGAGATGGACTTCATCACTGGTTTTCCTAGGTCGCTAAGGGCAACAATGCAATCTTTGTTGTCATTGACAGGCTTTCTAAAGTGGCTCACTTCTTACCGTCAGGAAACCATTTACGCAATTAGGTTGGTGAGCTCTATATCAACAAAATTGTCTCTCTGTATGGGGTTCCGCTTGAGATCAGTTCCGACCGTGGAAGCATCTTCACTTCCAAGTTCTGGGAAAGTTTCCAAAATGCTTTGGGAACAAAGTTGAACTTCAGCACAGCTTACCACCCTCAGTCGCAAGGGCAAGTTGAAAGGATCAATCAGATTCTGGAGGATATGCTTCGTGCTTGCGTCATCTCGTTTGGCATGAAGTGGGAAGAATGTCTTCCTTATGCTGAGTTCTCGTACAACAATAGCTTCCAGAAAAGTCTAAAGATGGCACCATTCGAGGCTCTCTATGGTCGCAAATGCAGAACTCCGATTGGTTGGTCGGGTGCAGGTGAAAGGATCTTGTTTGGCCCTAACATTGTGACTCAAGCGGAGGAGAAGGTTCACATCATTCTGGAAAATCTGAGGATTGCTCAAAGTCGCCAGAAGAGCAATTATGACAGGAAGCACACGGACATGGAGTATGTCCCTGGTGATCTCGTTTACCTTCGTGTCACTCCCATGAGAGGCACGCACCGTTTTGGTATCAAAGGGAAGCTGGCTCCTAGATACATCGGTCCCTTCAAAGTTCGTGGAAGAAGAGGAGAAGTTGCTTACGCTCTTGAGCTTCCGGAAAAACTCAAGGTCCATGATGTTTTCCACGTCTCTCAGCTCAAGAAGTGCTTCAAGGATACCGGCAGGACCGTGGATCATGAGCTTATCAATCTCCAAGAAGACCTGTCTTATCAAGAACACCCCACAAAAATCCTTGAAGTCGCAGAAAGAAGGACTCGCAACAAGTCCATCAAGTTCTGCAAGGTGCGATGTCGCACCATTCCGTTGATGAAGCCACTTGGGAACGTGAAGATGATCTCCGTGCCAAGTATCCTACCCTCTTTGTGTCTTCTTCTTCCTAGAATCTCGGGGCGAGATTCCTGTTTAGTGGGGGAGAGTTGAAGCATCCCAATTGTCTAACAATTGTAATGCTACTTGGTCTAGTAATATAATGGCTACTTCAAATATATAAATGTTGCATCATAATTATATCATGCTCATGTCATCATGCCTCCTTGCATTTGAGCATCATATAAAACCCTTTTTGATTTGGTTCTTATCTCATATGCATTATTAATTGTATTTGCCTCTTGATATTGTATTTGGTTCTTGATATATTGCTTAATGCCCAAGTTGAGTTGGGGGCATATCTCTTTTTAATTCCACCACCTTTTTCTTTCACCACCTTATAATTCCACCATCCAACTAAATATGAGCTTAGCATTTAGTGAGTTTACCTCTAGCTCATGTGGGTTGGGATGGATCCAATTCTATTCCACATGCTCTCATCTTAGCATCATGTTGTTTTCACAATGTTGAAGCATGAGAGCCACATGGCCACCTTTGCATGCCTTGTGAGTGGAACCTTTCCTAGCTTCCATATGTGTGGTTTTGGGGTTATCATCATGTTGGGGTATTTTTGAGGGCTTATTAAATACCTAGTGGCATATACACACTAGCAAGCCCCAAATATAATCCAATGTGGTCATCTCCATATACTCCACTTGGAATTCTTTCTAAATTCTTTTGCTTGGGCCTTACTCCAATTTTGGGTTGCATAATAATAATGCCATGAAATAATATTGTTTCCACAAGAATTATCATGGCATTAAATATTTTGCATGGGCCATGCAAGTACCCTTTAAGCTTGTCATTTGGATTTTAGTTGGTTTTTGGGAATCCTCTCACCCTCTCATCTCTCTCTTTTAGCTTGAACTTATTTGATCATGCTTACACCACCTCCCCCTCTTTTCTTGTTTTGTTTTGGTTTGATCTTAGTTTTTCTTGGCTTGACCTTGTCCTAGCAAAACCACTCCATCTCTCTCTCTCTTTAGTCCCAGACCATCATCTACCCTTCATCACCATACCCATACCCCCTCTCCTAAACCCTAATCTACACCTAAGCTAAACCACACCCTAAGTACACCCCCCTCTTTCCCTCCTTCCTCTAGCCGAGCCACCCCACCATGACCTACCCGTGCAGGCCCCACTTGGCCACCCTGCCACCTAGCTGCCCCACCCAAGCAAACCCTAACCAAGCCTACCCCGAGCCTCCCCTCTACCCAACCCTAGCCGAGGCTACCACCCCCAACCCGAGCCTCACCTCCCCTCGCTCTCTCCGCCAAGGGCCCTCTACCCGAGCCTCCCCGGCCTCACCCACCCCACCCCACTGGATGTCCCCATCTACCCGCCTCGCCTGCCTACCTCCTGCCCAGACAGCACGTGAGGAGAGGTAGAAAAGGAGGCCGAGCCACCTTTTCATCCACCCACCTCCCCACGGCAGCCTCTCCTTCCTCGGCTTATCCCCTCCTGCCTCATGAGACCACCCCAGATCCACCCAGGCCGTCCCTCTCCTCGCTTCCCCGCCATACCCCACCGCCGCCGTCGGCCTCCTTCTCCTCTACGAACCAGCCGGTGGCGTGGCGTTCCAGGTTGTCAGGGAAGCTCACGGTGACCTGTGACGCTTGCCAGACACGCTGCCGTCGAAGAGGAGCACGGAACCGCCCGATGTCGCCGCGCCCGAAACCCTAACCCGAGCGGCCGTCTGCATCCTCGTCGATCGCTGCTCCCTGCCGTTCCTACCACGTCAACCACCTCTCGGTGCTACCCTACCCCGACATCCTCGCCCGTCGCATCCTTGCCTGGTCGCGGACCATACGTGACGGCCTCTGGTGCGCCGGTGTCGCGGCGTCTGCCGTCGCCCGCAGAAACCCTAGCTAGGCCCCAACCTCCTAGCGGACACCTAGCCCAAGCCACCGCAGTGGCTCTGCCTCTGTGGCGTGCCATAACGGCCGGGTTCGATCCAGCGCGCCAAGGCTGCGCGTGATCGCATCGCTCGGCGAGAAGAGAAGATCCACAGACGGCTGGACTTTTTCCGCTTAACCCTGCTAGTTTTTACGCTTAACCATGATGCGTTTGGCCCACTCAGTCGATGCGAGCAAACTTGCAAAGAGCCCCCAGCTTCTCGGTACTCAACCGCGCTCCCTCGCGTGGCACCCTGGGTGCCATTGTCGCGTGAACTCAGTCGGTGGCCCTGTCATCCTCTAGGGCTAGCTCAACCAGCGTGACAAACCTTTTCTTTATGCGCTGTTTTGCTGTCACCTTGGCCCCACCCGTCAGCGATAGTGGCTGAGTCTGCAGGTATAAAAAGTAATTCAGTCTATCTGTTTAAATTCAAATCTTTTCCAAATTAATTCAAATTCAAATTTATTTCTGTTTTTAAATAACTTTTAAAATATTAATCCAATTAATACAAATAATATATGCTTTCAAATCAGAAAAATGTGAGGATTTCAAATATGCAATCCAAAATATATTTTGAACATTCAAAATTCCAAGTTTATTTAAATTACAACAAGTCGCCCTTTTCCTTATTTAATTAATAACTTTTGTTTTATAACCCCAAATTTAATAAATGATATGTCTAAAATGATTAGCTCGATGAGACCTTTCTGTTTATGCATTCCATGGTTTGTTTTGCAGCATGCATCATATAAATATATTGTATACAGCAACTAATATGAGAATAAAATGGGGCCAAAACTAAATAAAATGCTTTATTATTGTATTCCACACCTCACCCATGCCATGCTACTTTATTGCCATGCAAATTGTGCATCATTCATCATGGCATGATTGTTTGCTTGATGCATTTATTCATATGCTTGTGCACTTTATTTATGTTGGCCCTTGTTTGTTTGGTTCTTCTTCGAATAGGCGCCGGCGGGGATATATCAAGAGAACCAGAGCACTACCAGATCCATTCCTTGCTTCAACTGAGCTGCCAGGCAAGCACTACCACATGCTTGCATACATATAGTACCTATTGCCTCTATCTTATTCTTGCATCATTGAGTCGCGTATGCATTAAATTGAATCCCAAGTATTGCATAGCCTTTACATTTAAACCCCACCGAAGCTTGTTCCCCCATCCCATGAGCCATTACTACAGGAGTTGTTTGAGCCATGCGAGTCGTAGAACAGCATGTGTAGGGTATGTGAGTGTCTGTTGGATAACGAGGTACCTATACAACTTAACCTGAGTAGTAATGGGATAACTAATGAAAGTGGCATCGGTGAGCCATATTCGCTATTTGGTTTTCAGGCTCACTTGTGTCCCGTAAGACCCCGAGTACTTGATTCCTGTTCCAAGAATATTCGCGCTATCCACATCCGGGAGGCCTTATGGACCCCCCTGAGCCAGAGCTTGATTCATTCTTATTTCTTGAGGGCCACAAACTAGTTTGAGGATTTATTTTTTACTATCCTATACTTATGCCACGCTTTACTGCTTTAATTTAAGATTGTGCGAGGTAATGCACCTTTATCGATTTAGGTCGTGACCGTTTGCTTATGTCGACAAGCCAGTCACACTTTCGGTTCCGGTCGTTTGATGGCTCCACAAACCTTGAGACCGTCTGAGTCATTAACTTCTTGGGTAGCTCAATGGGGTGGCCCCCTGAAATATTTCTGAATCCTGTGATTGCTTTGTCGTGACTGCCTCGTTAGGTTTTGATTTGGTTTTTCCGAGGCATATCGAGTGTGTGTTGCTATTTGTGCACCCCTGCAGGGTAAAACTTTCTGAAAGCCGTGTCCGCGGTTATGGACGACTTGGAGCACAGTCTCTCGATCATAGACAAGCATAACTAAAGTACCGCTTATAATTTGACTAGACTAGGTACCTGACTAGTAAATAGTGCAATACTCACGGAATGGATAATAAAACTGCCAACGGATGGGGGTTGTTCGTCCGCTTCCTCGTCGGTAAGCGAGGAGGAGGATGGATCTGTTAAGATTACCTATATTACTGTTATAACTGTTGTTTTTAATTCACGGACATCCGTCTATCTCTGGTTAGGCGGATGGTTAGCGAGTATCTGTAGAATTGTTGGGGCTTATCTTTTGCTGCAATTGCGTCACCCAGGTTGTGTCCCCTTTAGAGGCATAAAGACTTCTTTGAGTACCCTAGGGTCTCACCACGATAAATTATTGGTTCGATGGACATGTACACTGCAAGATGGATCTTTGGGTGGAAGAGGCAGACGATGTGGGCAACGATCATTGATTGTAGAGATTAGGAACGGGGATCCGTGAGATCTGTGGGCGGGATGTGCTTATTTATGGGGCATCTTATGCCGATTTGCTTCTTATCCGTACTCGGATTTTGTCTTCCGCTTCCGCTTGATACTCTGTTGATTGATGTATGAGGAGATATCCTACACTATTATATCTATCTAGGATATTTGGATCTTGCCGTATGGCGTTGCTATATTTCCTTTCTTTTTAGATGGAATGGCTCTGATGTACTATTGTATGGTGGCTTGCATACATACTCATTTGTGTATGTAGTTGATCCTTCGCTTTGCCGATTCGCCGCCCGTTCTTGTCCTGATGTTTGGAAATGGTTGGGACGGCCGAAAGGTCTACCTGTGAGTGGCATTTGGGCCCCACCGTACTATTTCAACCATTTCTGATCATCCACGCTTGTACTAGGAGCGTAATTCACCGAGGTAGTTACAACTGGGTTCCTCGATCCGATACGATGTTCTTGGGAACTCCGTGCAAACTAACGATTCTAGAGATGTATAACTCTGCTAGTTTCGAACTATGGTATGTGGTCTTGACTGGTAAGAAATTGGCGACTTTGGACAATCTGTCAACTATGACCGAGATAGAGTAATTTCCCCTACTAGAAGTAGGCAATCTGGTGATAATGTCCATTCCAACTGAATCGCATTTCCATTCCGGAATCTGTAAGGGTTGCAACAGTCCTGCGGGTCTTTGATGTCCCGCCTTGACTCTCTGACAGATATCACACTTGGCGATATAGCTTCCGATTTCTCTCTTCATCTTATGCCACCAAAAGTGTTCCTTCAAATCCTGATACATCTTCGTTCTTCTGGGGTGGATAGAATAAAGAGTATCATGGGCCTCTTTCAAAATAACTTATTTCAACTCCGAATCTCCTGGTACACAGAGACGTCCTTTGTACCACAGAACTCCCTCTTCGTCTTCGGTGAATCCGGGTACTTTGCTGTACTGTCTGACGTTTGATTTCGTCGATACTAGCATTTCCTTTCTGCGCCTCCTTGATCTGACTGATCAAAGTGGGTTGAAGTTCTATGCTAGCAAAAACTCCTTCACTCCCTAATTCCATTCGGAAATCTTCCATCTCTTTGTGCAAACTGGGTTGCTCCTTCAGAATCATGGCGTTCAAACGACATGACAATCTGCTAAGGGCATCTACTACCACATTGGCTTTACCGGGGTGATAGTGAATGTCCAGATCATAGTCCTTGATTAGCTCAATCCATCTTCTCTGCCTCATATTCAGCTCCTTCTGAGTGAATATATACTTCAAGCTCTTGTGATCCGAATAAATCTCACAACGGTTACCCATAAGGTAATGCCTCCATGTCTTCAGGGCTAGAACTACGGCTTCTAGTTCAAGGTCATGGGTTGGATAATTCTTTCATGCTGCTTCAGTTGTCGGGATAGATTAGATATAACTTTGCCTTCTTGCATTAGCACACATCCGAGACCGATCTTGGATGCGTCACAATACACATCAAAGGGCTTCGTGATATCCGGCATGATCAAGATTGAGGCTGAAATCAATCTCCTCTTGAGTTCTTGAAAACTCGCTTCACATTTGTCTGTCCATTCAAACTTCTTGTCCTTCTTCAGCAATTGGGTCATGGGTCTGGCAATACTTGAGAATCCTTCTACAAACTTGCGGTAGTATCCCTCTAATCCGAGAAATGCACGAACTTAGGTTTGAGTGGTTGGGGCTTGCCAATCTTCAACATCCTTCACCTTCGCAGGGTCAACGGCCATTCCTCCGGCTGATACAATATGTCCGAGGAATCCTACCTCCTGTAACCAGAATTCACATTTGCTAAACTTGGCATACATCTGATGCTCTCTAAGGGTTCCAAGAATGGTCATTAGGTGTAGCTCATGTTTTTCTTCTGATTTGGAATAAATCAGAATGTCATCGATAAAAACAACGACAAACTTATCCAGGAAGTCCATAAAAATCTTATTCATGAGGTTCATGAAATAAGCGGGGGCATTGGTTAATCCAAAAGACATGACAGTATACTCGTATAATCCATATCTGGTGGTAAAGGCAGTCTTTGGAGCGATGCGGTACGGGGTGATCTAGGCCGCACGATTTAACTCTAATCGAACGGCTCTGGTTCATCGTCCACGTCGGGCAGCGTCGGTGAGACAGAACCCTAGCGTGGCAGGTGGGTCGTGGGAGGCTCACCAGGGCTCAAGCGATGGTCGACGACGGGGGCGAACGACGAAGTCGACGACGGCGGTTCTCCTGGTACCGGCAGCTTCTCCTGAGGCGGCTCCAATCGACGGTGCCTCTCCTCCTCTGCAGCGGCGAACTCCGGTGAAATTCTGGCCACCTGGTGCTGAAGGGAATATGCCCGAGAGGCAATAATAAAATGGTTATTATCGTATTCCTTATTTATGATAAATGTTTATTTTACATGCTATGATTGTATTAATACAGAAACGTTAATACATGTGTGTTTAATAAACAAAAAGGAAGTTCCTAGTTATGCCTCTCTTATAAACTAGCTCGTTGATTAACAAGATGATCAAAGGTTTCGTGATCATGGACATTGGATGTTGTTAATAACGAGGTCACAACATTAGTGTAATGGTGTGATGAACATTCATCCGAAGTATAGCATTACGATCAAAGTCATTGAGTTTATATTGCTATAACAACTTACGAAGCGATCGAAATCCTTAGACCATGAGATCATGTCAATCACTAACACTGGAAGAGTTTCTTGATAACATCAAACGTCACACCGTAACAGGGTGATTATAAAGATGGGTTCAGAACTACTAAAGTGTTATGTTGAGTCCCATGGATCGAGAGTGGAATTTGTTCATCCCGATGATGGATAGATATGCTCTGGGCCCTCTCGGTGATATCACATTGATTAGCTTGCAAGCAAGTGATTTGATCACTAGAATGTTATATCACGGGAACGAGAAAAGAGTGCATGTCGATGAGATCAAACTAGGTATGGAGATACCGATGATCGAATCTTGGACATGTAATATATTGAAACAAAGGGATTAAGATACTAGCGTAAAAGGTTAGACGATCACAAGAAAGTCATCGTTGAATGTTTGGGAGTCGATATGGGTCTCGGATCCCGCTTCTGATTATTGATCTGAGAGGGGTCTCGATCATGTCCGCATTATTCGTGAACCGTAGGGTGACACACTTAAGAGACACCGACATCCATTTGGAGCAAAAGTTTTATGTCGAAAAGAATAACAAGCGCAGGAATTTATTTCACTAGATACCGAAACGGGTTTTCGGGTGAAATTGCAAAAAGTGTTTCTGCATGTGAAATGAAATACTAGCAAGGGGTTATATGTGAATGTTTGTCATTAAAGTAATTGACAAAATTCTGAATAAATAAAAGGATTTTTATTTAATGAGAGTTTGTATTAAATTTGGTGGAAATTTAATGGGAATTTGAGTGGGTTTTTGAGTGGAGGGAATTGAAAGGCATTTGAGTGAGTGGAGTGTCCACCCACATGAATGTGGAAGAGGTGGGGGCATCCCCATGGCTGAGCGCATGGCCCCTTGGGTGCCCCCTCTCCCTATAAAAGGATCCCCCTCCCTCTCTCTCACTCACACCTCCTCGTGAAGGATCTCTCTCCCCTCTAGAATTTATTCCCCATGGTCTCGGACTAGCGAGATACATGTTCCCGGTGGCTATTCGGCAAGAAAGAGTTGTGCTTCCGCTGCATCGCTGGAGCGAGGAGGCGGAGGTTGCTCGGTGCCTCGAACATGTGTCTTGAGCACGCGGATCTGCTGATTTGCGGCGCTAGGACTTCCTCTCGATCTTGAGATCGGCAAGAGATCGTCTACATCAACCACGAGTCGAACTCGTTAAGCTTTGTCGGTCTTCAAGGGTATGTTCTCTACGGATATACATCCGCTCGTTGTTTGTATCTAGTAGATAGATCTTGGTACATAGTTCCCATCGTAGGAAATTTTTTGTTTTCTATGCTGTGAACCCTACAGTGGTATCAGAGCCGGATCTATGCGTAGATGCTTTGCACGGGTAGTACACATATGAGTATGTGGATGATGATGATCATTTTATTGCTTCTTAGTTATACTTTGGATATTGGTGGCATAGTGGGATGAAGCGGCCCAGACAAACTTTACATGTCCTCGCACATGAGACCTGTTCCACACTTTACATGCAACTAGTTTTGCATAAGTGTCTAGCGGGTGTCTGTCTCTCCTACTATAGTCAATATCTAATTTGCAATGAGTTGTCAACAATTTGGTTATCCTTGTTGTGGTTCATGTTCGTAGGTAAGAACAGTTCTATGTTCGAAAGCCCTAAGCCACGTAAAACTTGTAATGGATAAATTAGAGGCGTCTAGTTTAGATTGTTGCTTGGCTAGTGTTATGATATGGTGATGTTGTAAGTATAAGTATGAGATGATACTCTTGCAACACACATAACGTGTAGGTTCCATAGACCTTGGCCTTACACATAGAGGTATGATAGATATCATACCACGGTGCACATGATGGAGATCATATGCGGGAACCATATCATTTCACTTATTAACATGTGATGTTTGATTGCATCTTATATTGCTTGTTTGGTGTTTTATTAGCATAATAAGATGATCCCTCATTTAAATATCAAGATAAGAATGTGTTCTTCCTTAAGTATACACCGATAATGTTTCGTCGCTTCAAGACATCACGTGATGATCGGGTGTACTTGAATCCACGAGCATATCTTGGGTGTAAGACAGTTACACACGCGAATACTAAGGTTCTAACTTGGCGAGCCTAGCATGAACAGACATGGCCTCGGAACACGGACCGAAAGGTTAAGCATTAGTCATATGTTTTTATATGATGACCATTTGATGCTCGCCTTTGAAGCTACACCGACTCACGTGATGATCGGACTTGGTGTAGTGGATTTGGTTCATGTAATCACCAAAAAGGCACGAGGGATGTCGTTTTTGAGTGGGAGTTCATTTCTAATTTGGATTAGTAGAACTCAATCTATCATAAATTAAATCAAAGTGAATTTGCATAATTTGTTGTAGTCATTGGCATTCGTTCACCACCTTATGCATAGTTGTAATTGAGATAATAGAACTATAGAATTCTGGATATATACTTTACGAACTGGTATCGTATTGTGTTGAGTGTCAATCTAAAGTTTAAAGTCCTATTGCAAACTTTTAGCAAACTCTATTTACTCCGTGAAATTTAATAGTTAGTATTAAATCGAGAGTAACAATTCTAGTGTTAGTATCTTAAGTATCATGTTTGCCTCTATGATTCTTGATTGTTTTAATATCAAGTTTATCTAGGAGCTGAAAGAATTGTTTCAGAAACCATAACGTGTGGCAAATATAACGATATTTGAAACAATGTTTTGGTTGCAATATGATTGAGTATAATATATTTTCTCATATTGGATGAGAATTTACGAAGGTTGGAGATGCTAGACATCCTAATCATCCAAAAGGGTTTTGGAAAGTAATGTTATACTCATGATTCGCCTTTATAAGCTACAGTAGCTTAATCATGAAAGTCGTTATGATAAGGGTGAATAGAAGATGTATGTAAAGTGTTTACTACACTAAAAGATTACTATAGAATGGATTTTGAAAGAATGCCGATCATTTTGATGATGGTGATCTACTTCAAAGTGCAAGTCCAAAGGTATTATTATTTGAATATACACGCTTTGGACTATGTGTCATGTATATGCCACCACTTTTGATGTTGATAGATTCTTTTAAAAAGGAAAAGGAAATGCTGAAAGAGAATCTATAAAATATATTTGGCAGAAAAGAAAGTATTGGAAATATCCAATTTAGGTATATGGATGATATACATGTTATGGTTGTATTCTTTGCTTGTTAAACAATGTGGTTCTTGGGTATTGGATACCGAATTGGTTGGTATGAAATGTCATACAGAACGACGCAAATCATGAACCACAATGGCCTAAGTAACTAGCAACAGAATATGTGATGATGTTCATCGAAAACAAACAAACCGTTGTTTGTATTTCTCGTTGACATCAAAGCTTGACTTCAAGATTTGTTTAAATAATTGTTATTTAAATCAGGTATTATGAGAACAAAGGTTGTTCAAATAATTACCGTATTCCATATAAGATGGATGATTTACAAATCTAGTTGGAGAAATCACATCCATAAAACCTAATGCTAAAATGTCGCAAGACAAATGATTGAAAAATCACTTACAAAGTGACATCACCGTTTAAATTATATTGGAAATAAAACATGAAGAATTTCCATATTCATGGATTTTTGGAGTCTTTGATTTGATCAAGTGACGCTTGTGAGACTTTCCTCGGAATAATTAAAAACTTCGTTCAAAGGCCAAAGAAGAACAAACGACTAAAATATTGGAATTTATACATATCGATGTATGTAGTCCATTATGTGTAGTCGTAAGCGATGGGTTTCAACTTCATATAATTTCTCCGGAAATTTGAGTGAATATTCACTTAATGAGAAAGAAGTATGAAATATTTGAAAAACGTTTCAAAGACTTTCAAGATGAAGTGAAAATCATTGTAACAAGAAAATAAATGGTTTATGATTTTATCATAAGGGATTTATTTGAGTTACAAGTGTAACAAGAAAATAAATGAATTATGATTTTATCATAAAGGGATTTATTTGAGTTGCAAGTTGAGCAAAACACCTAGATTTACATCTCCTGAAACACCATAGGAGTATGGAGTGTTTGAGATTTGTAATAAAACCTTGTTTGACATGGTTGGATCAAAGGTGTTATTTATAAAACTGCCATTATGTTTTAAAAGATTAAAGCTTTAGAGACTACCGCTTTTACACTGAAAAAAGCTCCATCTTGATCTGTTGAAATGACACCATATGAGTTATGGTTTGGGGGTAAAACCCAAGTTGTCCTTTCTTAAATTTTGGTATGCTAAACATAAGTAAGATGTTTATAACCAAAGTCGGATGAGCGTGTCTTTGTAGGTTATTTCGAATAACAATTGGTTATTCCTCCATAACACCAAGGACAAAAGGGTTTGTCGCTTGAAAATTGAAGTTTCTTGAAAAAGGAATTTTTCGTAAAAGTTTAGTGGGAGGACAATAGAACTTTGATAAGGTTAATGAACCTTAGCTATATGTGCTGAGTTGCGCAGTGCCAGAAAATGTTCCGGAGGCAGCCAGAATGCTCATAGCTCACGTGCCTCAAAGGTTGTGGTCACGGAGGTCTAAGTTCTTATTGAACCAAGTCGGTCGGATAAACAATCAAATACTGAGATTTGAGAGTAAATCATTATTGTTTGACAATGATGAACCGACTATATGCAAAGAAGCGATGATGGGCCCTAACTCCGCCAAATGGCTTGAAGCCATAAAATTCGTGATAGTTCCATACACGAGAAATCAAGTTTTGAACTTGGAAGACCCTCCGGAAAGGTGTAAAAACCTATCGGTCGTATTTGGATCTATAAAGAAATAGACATGGATGTTTCACATCTATGAAATAGTCGACATGTCGTAAATTATTTTATGACAATGTTCAAAGGAGTTGACTATGACAAGATTGGATCTTTCATAGCGATATTTAGTCTGGATGGATTAAAGTAGCAACCACTACATATAATTTGGTATATGGTAGATGAGTAAACAAAACAAAATTCTTCTAATAGAATGGTTACCTAGGAGGTGTACAAGACACGTTCCAAAGGGTTTTGTTAAATTCAAAGGATGCTAAAAGGACATGCAAACTTCAATGGTTGAAGTAAGCATCGCGGAGTTGGAATCTTCACCGTGATGAAAAAGGAGTTTTCATCTGGAGACGATGAAGATGCTTGCATTTGCAAGAAATTAAGTGGGAGCGCTGAGACATATTTCTAATATATTATGTGGAGGACATCTTGTTGATTAGAAATGATGTATCTGTTATTGACAAAGGTTAAGGATTTCATTTTGATGAAAGACTTAGGCAAAACCCGAATATTTAGCATGAATGTCTATAGTGGATAGACGGTGACGCTAATATGGTTGGGGCAAATGTACATATATGAGATATTGAAGGAGTTCAATATAGAAAGTTCTTGTCGCATGGAAAGGAATAGAATCAAGATTCAAATGTATCGACACTTGATAAGTGAAACAAGATTCAAGTGCTTTAACACTTGATGAGTGAAATCACGAGAATGTTTTGATCAATCATACCATGATACGTACACATCCATATATGTCCTATGCTCTAAGTGTTATGAGAATATACCAGAATGAATGATAAAATGATCATTAGACAATAGTGAGAATATTCTTATGATCTTTTGGAAGAACTAAGAATATATTTGTGTAGAGGTGACAAACAATTACAAATAGTTCATTGTAAAGCGTTACATTGATACTAGTTTTGTCACAAGATACAAATTAAGTTTATCTCAATTTAGACTATGGGTGGCACAATGAAATGGAAAGAAAGTTTCCATGATGGATTTGGAAGAGTTCCAAAGTCAAGACATTGTACGAATACTACAACAAAAAGGCTAAGTATATGACTGCTATAGTAGCAGCAAAAGAAGGAATTTGTGTCAAGTAGTTTGTTATCAAACTAAGGTGTGGTTCGCAATGGGCTAACACTAAAGATATATTGTATGACAATAGTATCAACGTGATTTAACCCCAAGGAACTAAAGGTCTCACCAAAAGACCAAATTTATACAATGCCATCTCATTAGAGAATGAGTAATGCATGGAGACGCAAAGATATGCAAATACACAAGGACCTGAAGCGTCAGATCCATAGATTATGTTAACCACTTGCAATTGCATATATGGAACACCAGAAAGCCATATGTGTTCAATACGCAAAGTTTTCAAACTAGATTATTGTCTCTAGTGCAAGTGGGAGACTGAAGGGAATATGCCCGAGAGGCAATAATAAAGTGGTTATTATCGTATTCCTTATTTATGATAAATGTTTATTTTACATGCTATGATTGTATTAATACGGAAACGTTAATACATGTGTGTTTAATAAACAAAAAGGAAGTTCCTAGTTATGCCTCTCTTATAAACTAGCTCGTTGATTAACAAGATGATCAAAGGTTTCCTGATCATGGACATTAGATGTTGTTAATAACAAGGTCACAACATTAGTGTAATGGTGTGATGAACATTCATCCGAAGTATAGCATTACGATCAAAGTCATTGAGTTTATATTGCTATAACAACTTACGAAGTGATCGAAATCCTTAGACCATGAGATCATGTCAATCACTAACACCGGAAGAGTTTCTTGATAACATCAAACGTCACACCATAACAGGGTGATTATAAAGATGGGTTCAGAACTACTAAAGTGTTATGTTGAGGCCCATGGATCGAGAGTGGAATTTGTTCATCCCGATGACGGATAGATATGCTCTCGGACCTCTCGGTGATATCACATTGATTAGCTTGCAAGCAAGTGATTTGATCACTAGAATGTTATATCACGGGAACGAGAAAAGAGTGCATGTCAATAACGAGATCAAACTAGGTATGGAGATACCGATGATCGAATATCGGACATGTAATATATCGCGAAACAAAGGGATTAAGATACTAGCGTAAAAGGTTACGACGATCACAAGAAAGTCATCGTTGAATGTGTGGGAGTCAGTATGGGTCTCCAGATCCCACTTATGATTATTGATCTGAGAGGGGTCTCGATCATGTCCGCATTATTCACGAACCACAGGGTGACACACTTAAGAGACACCTACATCCATTTGGAGCAAAAGTTTCATGCCGAAAAGAATAAAAAGCGCAGGAATTTATTTCACTAGATATCGAAACGGGTTTTTGGGTGAAATTGCATAAAGTGTTTCTGCATGTGAAATGAAATACTAGCAAGGGGTTATATGTGAATGTTTGTCATTAAAGTAATTGACAAAATTCTTAATAAATAAAAGGAGTTTTATTTAATGAGAGTTTGCATTAAATTTGGTGGAAATTTAATGGGAATTTGAGTGGGTTTTTGAGTGGAGGGAATTGAAAGGCATTTGAGTGAGTGGAGTGTCCACCCACATGAATGTGGAAGAGGTGGGGGCAGTCCCATGGCTGGGAGCATGGCCCCTTGGGTGCCCCCTCTCCCTATAAAAGGAGCCCCCTCCCTCTCTCTCACTCACACCTCCTCGTGAAGGATCTCTCTCCCCCTCTAGAATTTATTCCCCATGGTCTCGCACTAGCGAGATACATGTTCCCGGTGGCTATTCGGCAAGAAAGAGTTGTGCTTCCGCTGCATCGCTGGAGCGAGGAGGCGGAGGTTGCTCGGTGCCTTGAACGTGTGTGCGAGCACGGATGCGCTGCTGATTTGCGGCGCTAGGACTTCCTCTCGATCTTGAGATCGGCAAGAGATCATCTACATCAACCACGAGTCGAACTTGTTAAGCTTTGTCGGTCTTCAAGGGTATGTTCTCTACGGATATACATCCGCCCGTTGTTTGTATCCAGTAGATAGATCTTGGTACATAGTTCCCATCGTAGGAAATTTTTTGTTTTTCTATGCTGCGAACCCTACAGGTGCTCGCCTTGCTCCGGGAGTGAGTGGGTGTGATAAGTGAGAGGTGGAGAGTGAACTGGTGTGAAGAAAATGAGCGGGGGAGGTCTCCTTTTATAGTGGCTAAAGGGGACCGACGGGCGCGGGCTGAGCTCATCGTGGTTGACGACACAGAGGGCTAATGGCATGGGCGACGGTAGGTACGGTGTTGTGCTCCCTGGCAAAGCTCAATGGCGTGGTGGCGAGGCGTGGGGCGGTGCTGATCTGTCGGAACACGTCGACGCTCTGGGCGGGTCCAACGGCAAATTTAATGGCGCACGGGTGCTCCTGGTCGCTTGGCGGCGAACGAGGTTGTCTGGTGGGGTGCTGGAGTGTTGGCGATCACGCACAGAAGCGGCAAGGGTGACGCGTGGTCTGTGGGTGCTGGTCGAGTGTGGCGCACTGACGCGCTCTTGGCTCGCACGCAGAGAGGCTTGGCATGCTCGGGCAGTGTGGTCCAGGGGCTGGCTGCGCTCGGGGCTGGGACAGGAAGTGGCGGTGGATGGTGCTGCGTGTTCCAGACAAGGTTGGCGGGGGTAGTTCTTCCTCTAGCTCGCTGGCGACATTGGGTTTGGCAAGTGGGCTCCGCATGGTCACCATTAATGGCTATGCTAAGCTCACAGTGGTGCTAAGGCTTGTTAATTAGGCTAGATCATCTACTGAGAGTGTAGTGAGAGCTAGAGAGGGAACAAGGTTGGCCAAATTCACTGCTCACTATAGTTTTTGTTGTTTATTTGTTTACTGCAAACAAGGTGTTTGATGAAATGGCCGAAACAAATTCAAATTTGAATTTTGGATTCAAACTTGGTGGGTTTGCTAGGAATATACTAGGGAGTCTCTGGTTAGTTGGATTAGTCAAGGGGCACTAGTTTGGTTGGGTTTTGAAAATGTGTGATCTTCACATATGATAAAGATTCAATTTTGAATTGTCATTTGAATGAGGTTGTCAAATATTTCTGCAAGTTTGAAAGGTGGGCTTTGCTCACTTTTACTTGGTCTAGAAAAGGGTGAAAAGAATTGGAAAAGTTTCTGTTTGAAATCTTGGACTAGAAACACTCAAAGTGACCTAGTGAGCAAGATTGGCAAAAATGACCATTTGCCTTCATTGATTTGTTTTTGATTTTCTCTTTATTTGTTTCTGCTTGGAAATGTTTTATATGATGTTATTTTCATCTTTAAACCATTTCTTGCTATTTAGGTTAATCACACAAGTTCATTCATGCATTTATCAAATCATCACATACACACATGCATTCATATGATTTTAATTACTCAAAGTTTTTGTTAACCCTAATTTTAGTGATTAGAGTTTGATGATCATTGTTTTATATTTTTGGGATGTTACAAATCGTCCCCCCTTAAACAAAATCTCGTCCCGAGATTTGAAAAAGGAAGAAAAAAAGCTTACCTAGGATTTAAAGAGATCAGGAAACTCCATCCTGATGTGACCTTCTCGCTCCCAGGTAGCTTCTTCTTCAGTGTGGTTGCTCCACTGAATCTTGAGAAACTTGTTGCTTCGGGTTCTAGTGGTTCTGAAAGCTTCTTCCAAAATACGGATGGGTACTTCGGGATACGCCAGGTCATCGTTGATCTCTATGGTACGGTGATCAATGTTCTTGAAAACTTCGGTCTTCTCCGGAACTTCGGGACATTTGCGAAGTAACGATATATGGAACACATTGTGCACTGCTAACATTTCCTATGGCAGTTCCAATTGATATAATACTTTTCCTCGACGATTTAGAATCTTGAAGGGTCCAATATACCTGGGGGCTAACTTTCCTTTGAGTTGGAAACGCTGCATTCCCTTCAAAGGCGACACTTTGAGATATACAAAATCTCCGATATTGAAAGCGAGGTCTCGACGTCTCTTGTCGGCGTAACTCTTCTGTCTTGACTGGGCGGTCTTGAGGTGCTCACGAATCTTGTGAACTTTCTCTTCTACTCCTCGTAGGATGTCGGGTCCGAAAATCTGACTCTCTCCTACTTCCGACCAATTCAAAGGGGTGTGACACTTCCGTCCATACATGAATTCAAATGGGTCCATTTGCAGACTAGCTTGACAACTGTTGTTGTATGAAAATTCTACAAAGGCAGACAGTCTTCCCATTTAGATCCATACTCTAGCACACATGCTCTCAACATATCTTCGAGTATTTGATTTACTCGCTCTGTTTGTCCATCGGTTTGAGGGTGATACGTTGTGCTGAAATCCAGTTGGGTGCCTAAACCTTCTTGGACTTTATTCCAGAATCTCGAGGTAAACTGGGTTCCTCGATCCGATACGATGTTCTTGGGAACTCCATGCAAACTAACGATTCTAGAGATGTATAACTCTGCTAGTTTCGAACTATGGTATGTGGTCTTGACTGGTAAGAAATTGGCGACTTTGGACAATCTGTCAACTATGACCGAGATAGAGTAATTTCCCCTACTAGAAGTAGGCAATCTGGTGATAATGTCCATTCCAACTGAATTGCATTTCCATTCCGGAATCTGTAAGGGTTTCAACAGTCCTGCGGGTCTTTGATGTCCCGCCTTGACTCTCTGACAGATATCACACTTGGCGATATAGCTTCCGATTTCTCTCTTCATCTTATGCCACCAAAAGTGTTCCTTCAAATCCTGATACATCTTCGTTCTTCTGGGGTGGATAGAATAAAGAGTATCATGGGCCTCTTTCAAAATAACTTATTTCAACTCCGAATCTCCTGGTACACAGAGACGTCCTTTGTACCACAGAACTCCCTCTTCGTCTTCGGTGAATCCGGGTACTTTGCCTGTACTAATACGACGTTTGATTTCGTCGATACTAGCATTTCCTTTCTGCGCCTCCTTGATCTGACTGATCAAAGTGGGTTGAAGTTCTATGCTAGCAAAAACTCCTTCACTCCCTAATTCCATTCGGAAATCTTCCATCTCTTTGTGCAAACTGGGTTGCTCCTTCAGAATCATGGCGTTCAAACGACATGACAATCTGCTAAGGGCATCTACTACCACATTGGCTTTACCGGGATGATAGTGAATGTCCAGATCATAGTCCTTGATTAGCTCAATCCATCTTCTCTACCTCATATTCAGCTCCTTCTGAGTGAATATATACTTCAAGCTCTTGTGATCCGAATAAATCTCACAACGGTTACCCATAAGGTAATGCCTTCATGTCTTCAGGGCTAGAACTACGGCTTCTAGTTCAAGGTCATGGGTTGGATAATTCTTTCATGCTGCTTCAGTTGTCGGGATAGATTAGATATAACTTTGCCTTCTTGCATTAGCACACATCCGAGACCGATCTTGGATGCGTCACAATACACATCAAAGGGCTTCGTGATATCCGGCATGATCAAGATTGAGGCTGAAATCAATCTCCTCTTGAGTTCTTGAAAACTCGCTTCACATTTGTCTGTCCATTCAAACTTCTTGTCCTTCTTCAGCAATTGGGTCATGGGTCTGGCAATACTCGAGAATCCTTCTACAAACTTGCGGTAGTATCCCTCTAATCCGAGAAATGCACGAACTTAGGTTTGAGTGGTTGGGGCTTGCCAATCTTCAACATCCTTCACCTTCGCAGGGTCAACGGCCATTCCTCCGGCTGATACAATATGTCCGAGGAATCCTACCTCCTGTAACCAGAATTCACATTTGCTAAACTTGGCATACATCTGATGCTCTCTAAGGGTTCCAAGAATGGTCATTAGGTGTAGCTCATGTTTTTCTTCTGATTTGGAATAAATCAAAATGTCATCAATAAAAACAACGACAAACTTATCCAGGAAGTCCATAAAATTCTTATTCATGAGGTTCATGAAATAAGCGGGGGCATTGGTTAATCCAAAAGACACGACAGTATACTCGTATAATCCATATCTGGTGGTAAAGGCAGTCTTTGGAATATCCTCTGTGCGAATCTTGAGTTGATGATAGCCAGTTCTAAGATCAATCTTAGAAAACAGTTTGGCACCAGTGAACTGGTCGAACAGGTCTTCTATTTTTGGCAACGGGTACTTGTTCTTGATGGTAACATCATTCAACTTACGATAATCTGTACACAAACGGTTACCTCCATCTTTCTTGTCCACAAACAAAATAGGTGATCTCCATGGTGACGCACTTGGTTGAATCAATCCAATTTCCAGCATGGCATCCAGTTGCTTCTTCAGTTCCACTAGTACAGACGGGTTCATACTATATTTTCTCTGGGCTATGGGTCCGGTTCTAGGTATTAGTTCAATGATAAACTCGATATCTCGATCTGGGGGCATACCGGGCAAAACATCTAGAAATACATCGGGGCATTCACAGACTATCCGTACTTGGTGAATGGTTGGTTGGGCTATACTCTTGTTGCACTTGAATTGACGGGGCAAGGTTTCAGATACATGCTCGACTGATATTCCAGCTGTTGCAACTTTTTATGCGTAATGCTTGTCACTAGGGCCCGAGTGCCATGATCTCAGATCTGAACATGTATTGATTCATGATGTTAGTATTGTTTGTGATCTTATCTGCAAGTTGTGTACACATATCATTGTCCGGAACCAAAGGCCCAGAAGTGACATAAATTAGGACAACTGGAGGGGATGGTTGTGATATGAGGATCACATGTGTTCACGGAGTGTTAATTCTTTGCCCTGGTGCTCTATTAAAAGGAGTACCTTAATTGCCAGTAGATTCCCTTAAGGCCCCGCTGCAATGGGCTGGCTGGACAAAAGATGTTCTGCAAGCTCTCATTGCGAGCACGTATGACTATATATGGAACACATGCCTATGATTATTTAGTACTTGGATGCTTTATCTTATTTATCTGAAAATGCCCTAGATCTTGAAGTTATATGAATAGTCTCGTCCATGAAACGCCCTTCCATCCATCCCTATGCCTACCGCATTCATATCCTACCGTTTTCTACTATTGTTACTACTTCCTTTGTTTTACTGCTACTGTTACTTTGCTGTTGCTACTACAAAACTTTTGCTACTGATAAACTAATGTGAGCAAGATTATTTCCAGGTTCAGCTGAATTGACAACTCAGTTGTTAAGGCTTATAAGTATTCTTTGGCTCCCCTTGTGTCGAATCAATAAATTGGGTTATACTACCCTCAAATACTGTTGCGATCCCCTATACTTGTGGGTCATCAAGACTATTTTCTGGCGCCATTGCTGGGGAGCATAACTTTGTTTATAATTTCACTTGGATCTATTATTGTTCCCTGCCATCCTTTGCATTGTTCTATTCATAACTTGGTATGACATTGTGGTATCCTCCTCTGAATGTTTCATTTGAATCGACTTGGCACATGCTCACGTATGCATATGAGTGAACCAAAGTCAGTTAAGCCTCGATGATTTATTTTGCCTCATAGTTCTTGTATCACTTTTATGCCATAATTAATTATGTTTTGTTGCAAGCATGATTATGACAGTTATTGCTCTCTCGTTTGTCGCTCCCTTTCTATTGCTAACCTTCACTTGCACTGAGTATGGGCTCTACTCGTGTTTCCAACTCTACAAAACCAATATTGTCAAAAGTGTCCACCATACCTACCTACTAGCATCATTTGTTATTCCGTGCATATTCATTATGCCTTGTTTTCTTCCAAATAAAATGTTTGCTTGTTATGAGAAATTTGGTTAGTAAAGCTCTCACGAACTTGATGTCACACTTTATTTCTTGCACTTAATAAACCTGAACCATTGTGACTGTCAATGAAAGTTGTATGTTTGCAAATTATAGGCTTGGAGTTAGCAGAACCATGCTGTCACGGGGAACGCTTTCAATACATGTAAATATATACCCAATTGATATCATGCTCTTTTTTTTATGGATGTCGTCGGTGTGAAATAAAAGGGGAGCTTGTAATTTCATGGAGTTATGTATATGTGTTAGAGAATTGCCTGGGCCGCTAGCCTAAGCCATGCCTAATCATGGTGGAAACTTGCAGCATAACCATAGTGAGCAATCTATGAAGCTTTCTTCTTATAAAAAACAGACACACAGAAAAGAGGAAAGAGAGAAAAAAGCACCATTTTCCCATGGTAAATAAGAAGATTGCTGAGATGCTCATTATCTGCTTGCCTTGTCATTTTGATATGAGATAGATCATGTATCATGTGCAAGGGGTACCGAGTTGGAGGTTCTCTATGATACACATGTACTTACTATGACAAGAACTTACCGGTAACTAAAGTTGAGTAGCATGAGAAGCGGCCCTCGTACTCAAGGGACATGAGATTTCCAGTTTATGGTCTGTCAATCATATAACTCATATTGGTCCTCACTTTCACCTTAACCATCTAAAGATTCCTATGATAGGGGCAATGAGAGCTCAAAGATAATGAGTACCATACCTTCAGCATTTGGAAGCCTTTCAAACTTTTCAAAACCTTTTCACTTCCTTGTTGAGTCACCACTTATTCTATGAGCACCTTCTTGAGAGCATAGTTGTCATTCTTAGTGTAATGTGCTTGTCTCAAAACTTGGTTAATTATGTCATGACTTTGATGCTTATATCTTTGATATCTTTACTTCTTGTATTCACTTGAACTTCAGAGGTGCCTTGCCGTTTATGTTTTGCTCCACAATCAAAGGCAAGCGAGATACCACTCTACCATACCATCTTATGAGCATTGCAATGTTGCTCATGTTTATGTTTCATGGTACTTACTATTGAGTTGGAATCTCTTCATAGATTGCAATGACTATTAAGTTGACTTAGTTGCATACTCCTTTTTATGAATTGTCTAAATATCTACTCATGTGCTGAGAATATTTACATCATATGAAGCAAATGTGTTCATGAAAGTTTCTTTTATTGCACTCAGTTTTCAACTGAATTGCTTGAGGACAAGAAATAAGCTAAGCTTGGGGCAATTTGATACGTCCAAAACGTATCTAATTTCCTGAACACTTTTGCTATTGTTTCTCCTCTAAACTTGTGTGATTTGGATACAACTAACACGGACTGGCGCTGTTTTCAGCAGAATTGCTTTGGTGTCTAGTTTTTATGTAGAAAATCAACTTTCAGGAAAAACCTGGAAAATATGCCAAAAATCCTATTTTACCAGAAGACTCACGGAGCCAGAAGACGAGGCAGAGGTGGGCCACAAGGGTCCCACACCCCCTGGCCGCACGGGCTGGACCAGGCCAAGCCTGGAGGGGGTTTGGCCACCTCGGGGAACCCCTCAGACTCCCTCTTCACCTACTTAAATCCTCTTGACCTAAAAATGAAGGGGGTTTAACGTTTTTCTAGAAAGATTTTATTTGTGCCACCACCGTAAACTGTGAATCGAATCGAACTCCGTTCGCACTCACGGACAGGGATTTGGAGGAGATCATCGCCATCATCATCACCGAGGCCACTCCATCAACCATCCATGTTTCCCCATCCATGAGTGAGTAATCCCCCGCTGTAGGCTATGGGGATGGTAGGGATTGGATGCGATCTATCATGTAATCGAATAAGATTGTTAGGGCATGGTGCCTCGTATCTTTATTAGTGCTATTTGACTTTTTTGCAACTTGTTATGCTTAATGCTTGTCACTAGGGCCCGAGTTCCATGATCTCAGATCTGAACATGATATTGATTCATGATGATAATATTGTTTGTGATCTTATCTGCAAGTTGTGTACACATATCATTGTCCAGAACCAAAGGCTCCAAAGTGACAGAAATTGGGACAACTGGAGGGGATGGCTGTGATATGAGGATCACATGTGTTCACGTAGTGTTAATTCTTTGCTTCGGTGCTTTATTAAAAGGAGTGCCTTAATTTCTAGTAGATTATCTTGAGGCCCCGCTGCAATGGGCTGGCTGGACAAAAGATGTTGTGCAAGTTCTCATTGCGAGCACGTATGACTATATATGGAACGCATGTGCGGTGACCCAGCATACCACTGCATGATGTAGTGCACTATAGTCGTTGACATAACACTAATGAAACATCGTTCACTAGTATTACATCCCTCAGAGTGGTACAACAGAAACACGACGGCTCCAAGACATGACTATAGGTTACAACTCAACTCTTTACATAAGATCCAGAGAACACTCTAGGTTAAAGAGAGAGAAAAAACTTCTTACAAAGAAGAATCAGAGATAAACAACTCAAAAACTATCATACTATTAAGACTAGTATTTTAACTAATGGTCTGGCATTGCTGCTATTGCAATACGCTATAGAAATAGGTTCTATGGCTAGAGATTATATTCCTATCTAATTAGTAACTTCGTCTTCACTTGAGTGGATGTATATGTTGACTTTCTTGACTTCATTGAAGAGCTTTAGCCTTTGATGATGAATCCTGGAGTATGACTTGATGTAGACGTCGTCTTAATGGCTTCAGAATCTAGCAAGGGTTAAGAGGATACTTTGAGTACGAGCGTACTCAGCAAGTTCACTATAAAAGGAGTGTTTGATCCACTATATCTACAGCCACAGACCATAGGTCGTAGGCAATGCAGGTTTTCGTAAACATTTCTTCAAAGGTTGCTTTTATTCTGAAAAGCTATGTCCGTCAGCCTTCACGGGTTTACCAGAACTTTCATGGAGTTCCTTTCCCGCCGCGTTCGCAGCTCCTTCCCGGAACAAGGAGTAACAAGTTACAGTTCTTACACTCTGTAGAGGTGCGTTACTTTACCCATGGGAGATCTTAGCTTTGTTGCAAATACGGGCCGCGAACCCGTTCATACTTCCTTGGTATGAGGCCCAGACTAAGATCCAAGCCAATCACTGACCTCTCTGTGACCTCATATGTCTGCACGATCCTTCGGGGCTGGCTCACCTTCGTTAAGCCCCCTTTCGGGCAGGCTAAAACCCTGATGAGTTCCCGAAGACTCTATGACCTGGTGTTGCCCTTGCAAGTGCCATATTAAATGGTTCATCCACTAAACACCATCCATAGATAATCTATACACCATAAGTGTGCCCAATAAGTGCCGGATCCCATATCTGGAATCCACCACGTCACGTTAAGGTCGTGTTGCCTCCATACGAGAGGAAAAGGATACAGCTGGCTTCTCCGTCCCATTCCAAATCTCATGGTTAACGCGTAATATACGGCGCAAGAATCACTGGCGACATTGGTTGTTAGGTCCTAGATAATATGTTCCTATAATCATATTATCATGAAAATAGTGTTTTCTGACCTTTTTCAAATGCAGGTGATGACAACATTGGATTTGCAAAATACTTTACAGAAAATAATCAAAGGACATGAGCAAGTGTGAACTTTCCTTTTGTGATTGCAAGATTATGCACTCACGGTATTCAAGACAATATAAGATCCAATATCTGAAATCAGCATCATTGGTCTAATAAGGACTAATGTTTAAAGAAGCAAGATGCTTTTATGCATAAGTATGTAATGAAATTTAGTAAACTCGAATCCCGGGGATAACGTTGCTCTAGGGTTTGAATACTGGAAATGGTTTCTTTGGAATGTGTTGCTCTTTTAGATTAAGTTTCATATTTGTGCTTATTATTAAGGCTTGTGAGTGTGTGTGAACAACACATATCTATATAACAATAAGGTACACACACATGGAATGCTACTTGAAGACTACTTATATAATAATTTTTTATCTTCAAATTTACTTTACAAGTAGTGTCACTTATAAAGAACTTTAAGTGTTATTAATCCTAAATATATAAGTAAAGTATAAAGTAAGGTGTTTACTATTAATTGTCATATGTTGACTGAAGTGGCAAAACGAATAACTTTTGAAGAAAAGATTCCTTATTAAGGTTTAAACAATCTTTGTGGCTAATCAGAGGTGGTTGATGTTGTTTGTGCTTGCTGAAACAGTTTGGATTTGAGATGCTTTATAACTTAATTATAACAGACCAAAGTTAACTATAAAGTATATAATAAAGTTTTTAGCATTATACTTAAAGTCTGGTAGACAAAAGTTAACCTTAAAACATAGATGGACTTTAGGTGTAATTCTTATTATAATTATACCTTGTTCACTTCAAATGCTTCTTTAAGGTTCCTTAAGAATGGTACTACTTTTATTTGGTAGTGGTTTCTTTACATTATAAATGTATAAAGGGATTTATCTCCCAATAAGGGTGTGGTTAAGGTTTGTGAATAAGTAAACAATATTATTTACTACTTATGAACTCACTATAGTGTTTTGATTTGTTTATAAACTTGTGGTTAAAGTGAATGAATGGTTTTATCTCATTACAAATTATTCTTGGAGATTTTATATTGGATAAGAATCTTTTTAGAAAATAATCTACACTTATGGTTGAATGATAAATCAATAAAATTGCATTTTTAAAATGTGTTGAATCATTTTGACTTCATAATATTAGTATTTAAGACTAATACTATTTATTAGATTTAATTGGCTAATTTTTAGAATTATTAGCAATTTTTTATTTACTTTTATATGAATTATTAATTAAGGAAATAGCGTTAAATTCAAGTTATTAAAGTGCTTAAATTTTTATTTACCTCAAAAGTGGAATATTATGTTTTTAACATATAGTTATTATTTTTGTGATCATTTTGATATATTACACTTATTTTTGTGATTTAAAAATAATAAGATATGATTTTTATAATACTTATTACTTTATAAAGACTTAATAAATAACAAATATTTAATTAAGTGGAGTAATAATGCATGATTATAGTTTTAAATATTCTTATTTTTCTAAGATTTTTGGTATTTTATTTATATTTTGAACATTTACCATTATTAAAATATGAATTATCAAAGTTTTATTATTTATAAAACTTTTATTAAATAATATTTATTTCAATAATCATCATAATATTATTTGATAATAGTTTTAAGTTGTAGATTTTGTTTTTCTTAAAATTTTCATATATTAAACATGTTTTTCTGAATTATAAAACAAAAGTTATTGATTTTAAAGATTGAATCATTTTATGAATTTTTAATTAAATAACTAAATGTGTTTATTAGGTAATGGTGATGTCAGCATGAAGTGAAGGGTTTTTCTCACCAGAGCCAATCCTACCCCAGTCACTAACTGGTGGGACCTTTGCCATGTCATATCTCAGGTTTTTATTTATTATAGAAATGAATAACTCAATTTAGGAAATGATAAAATGATATATGACATCAGCGTGATGTCACGCTGACATCATCCAAGGAATGATCCTCAGATCATTGTTTGATCCTCGGATTGGGAGCATGCGGGCACGCGGGGGTGGTCTTGTTCGAATCAGTGGGATGCGGGAAGCCGAATAGTGGCGGCGCGGCTGGTTTTTGGTCACCGGAGACGGCAGCACGACGACGGCCAGTGGCGGCGGTGGCAGGTGGTCGCGGGGATCGCGATTCAGCATGCAAGGAAGAAATTTACGAAGGGCATTCGCACGAGGATCTCACCAGGAGCACGATGAAGGGCTCGGCGAGGCCGAAGGTGGTCGGGATCAACGATGGCCGACGACGGTGGTCGTCGAGGATTGGATCGATGCGGCCGATTAAGAGCTCGTCAGCTTGATTCCTTCTTGATGGAGATGCTACACACCATGGCGAAGCTTGTGGTATGCTCATCTCGTCGTGGGTAGTCTGTTGGAGATATGCCCTAGAGGCAATAATAAATGTAGTTATTATTATATCTTTGTGTTTATGATAAATGTTTACATTCATGTTGTAATAGTATTAACAAGGAAACATTAATACTTGTGTGATTTGTAAACTAAAATAGAGTCCCTAGTAAAGCCTCTTTATAATACTAGCTTGTTGGTTAATAAATGATTGTGGTTTCTCTATCATGAACATTGAGATGTTATTAACAACAAGGTCACATCGTTAGGAGAATGATATGATGGACAAACTCCTATAGATAAGCATAGCATAAAGATCAAGTCATTTTAATAGTTCAATTGCTATATGCTTTCTGATACATAGTAACCTAATTTCTTCGACCATGAGATCATGCATATCACCTTCACCGGAAGGATGCTTTGATGACATCAAACACCACACCGTAACTGGGTGGTTATAAAGGTGGCATTGAGTGTTCGGAAAGTATTGGTTGAGACACATGGATCAAGAGTGGGATTTGTCCATCCATATGACGGATAGATATACTCTGGGCCCTCTCGGTGGAATGTCATCCAATTAGCTTGCAAGCATGTGACTGGCTTACAAGGGTTCACATATCACGGGAACGAGAAAATAGTACTTATCAGTAACGAGGTTGAACTAGGTATGCAGAGATACCGACGATCAAAACCTCAGATAAGTAAACTATCGTGAGACAAAGGGAAATTGGTATCATATGTAAGTGGTTCATTCGATCGCAAAGTAATCGTAGAAATATGTGGGAGCCATATGAATTTCCAGATTCCTCTATTGGTTATTGTTCGGAGAAGTGTCTCGATCATGTCCGCATAATTCACGAACCGTAGGGAGACACACTTAAGGATTCGATGTTGTTTAGTAGTTATGGAATGATGAGTAAGAGACCGAATGTTGTTCGGAGTCTCGGATGGGATCCGGGATACCACGAGGAGATCCGGAATGGTCCGGAGAATAAGATTCATATAAGGAAAGTCCTGTTTCGGGGTTGGAGAATGGTTCCGGTGTTTTCATCAGGAATGTTCTAGAAGGTTCCGAAATGTCCGGCACTCCGGAGGGGAAGGGTACATGAATGTGTCATAACAAGTTGGAATGGTTGCATCATGTACTAGGTGTCATCGCTGAACAAAATAAAGGGATAAATCAAATCCTAGTTTGAAAAGTCAAACGCCAATTTGAAAAGTCAAACGGCTATTTTGTTTGGTGGAGGGAGAGTAGGAAACCTACTTGGGGAGCAGTTCCTCTCCCTCCACCGCCGGCCCACTTGGATACCGAGTTGGAGAGGGACTCCCCTCCCCTTGGCGCGGCCCCTCCACCTATATAAGGAGGGGCGGGGCTGCCCTTCCAAGACACAACACACACCCCGCAAACCCTAGCTCCTAGCCGCCGACGCCGCCACCTCCTGCTGCCGCCGCAGCCTAGGGCAAGCCGCCGCTGCCGCCTAGGGCAAACCCTAGCCGCCGGTATTGCCTCCTCCTTGGTGCGTCTAAACCCTATATCATCGAGGCTCTCTCATAGTCCACCATACTCGCTCTGGCTTAAGGCGAAGCCCTGCGAGATCTCCCCTCTACTTCCGGTACCACGCCATCGTGCTGCCAGAATCGCAAGGAGAGTACTACAACCTCCGCTGCCTGCTGGAACAAGGGAGAGGAAGGTCTTCGTCGAGTACCGAACGTGTGACCGACTGCGGGAGCGCTGCCGGAACGCGGCGCCGGAAGGATCATCTACACGATTTAGAGATCGGGAAGAGTACGGCTACATCACCCACGAGAATCCGCTCTCATTAAACACTTTGGAATCTTCAAGGGTGAGTTATTCTGTTGACTCATTGCTACAATCTAGTAGATAGATCTTGGCTTGTTTGTTTGTATGCGGTAGAAATTTTTTGTTTTCCATGCTACGAACCCCTACAAAGGGTATCGTGAGCCGTGTCTATATGTAGATCTGTTGCACGAGTAGAACACAATGGTCATTATGGCGGTGGTGCTTTTATTATCAATTGCTTCTTGTGTACTTTGCATCTTGCGGTATGATGGGATGAAGCAGCCCAGGCTAACCTTACATGACAGCGTTCATGAGACTTGCTCCATGCTCAACATGCAACTTCTATTGCATAAGTGGCTTTGCGGGTGTCTGTCTCTCCCATTATAGTATAGATCCAATTTACAACGGGCACTTGATAGTTCAAACATCAACGTTGTGGTTCTTGTTCGTAAGTTAGATCGACACTTATTGAAAGCCCCAAACCACGTAAAACATGCAAAGAAATTAGAGGCGTTTAACTTTGTTTTGCAGGGGTGTGTTGTGATGTGATATGGCCATGATTGTGATTATATTTGATGTATGCAATGTTCCTTATTGTAAGTTGGCAACCGACAGGAGCCATATGGTTGTCTTTAATTTATGTTAAGACCCGCGTGTCTATTCAAAGTAGTTGTAATAGTTGAAGCCGGTGGACAACAACCATGGAGCAGCATCATTGACCTTGATGCAATGCCGGTGATGATGGAGATCATGTTCGTGCTTGAAGATGGAGATCGGAAGCACAAAGAAGAAAGGCCATATCATATCACATATTATGAATTGCATGTGATGTTAATCCTTTATGCATATTGTATTGCTTAGTTAACGACGGTAGCATTATAAGATGATCCCTCATGCACATGAATTTCAAGTTCTAAAGTGTTCATCCTTAGTAAGCACCGTTGCTAAAGCTTGTTGTTTGGAAGCACCACGTGATGATCGGGTGTGTTAGATTCCGCAAGTGTATACAACGTGAGCAAGCCAGATTTTCTCATGCGGAAGCTAAGGTTTGATCTTGACGAGCCTAGCATGTATAGACATGGTCTCGGAACATGGATCACCGAAAGGTAAAGCATGAATCATATAGTAGATATGATGAACATGTCGATTGTTCGCCATTGAAGCTACGTCAACTCTCGTGATGATCGGTGTTGATGTGGTGGATTTGGTTCGTGTGATCACTAAAACAATGTGAGGGATATTGTTTTGAGTGGGAGTTCACCTAGATTAATTTAACTATTAATTAGAACTCAATTTGTCATAAACTTAGTCTAAACTATTACAAATATGTTGTAGATCAATGGCGGCCCCTACCATCAATTTTAATGCGTTCCTAGAGAAAAAAAAGTTGAAAAACAATGGAAGCAACTTCGCGGATTGGTTCCGCGATTTGAGGATTGTCCTCAATGCTGGTAATTTGACATATGTGCTGGGTGACCCGCCTACAGCTGATGCTACCGATGAAGTAAAGAATGTTTACCTCGCTCGGAAGACTCAGTACTCCACAGTTCAGTGTGCTATCTTTTATGGTTTAGAATCGAGCTAAAAAGGTTTGAGAATTCAGACCCACATGATATTGTCCGTGAACTCAAATTGATCTTTGATACTCACGCGGCAGTTGAGAGCTATGAGGCTTCTGAAAAGTTCATTAACTGCAAGATGGAAGAGGGCAGCTCCGTCAGTGAGCATGTGCTTAAGATGTCTGGGCACGCAAACAAACTTCAAAGCTTGGGTATAGTGATTCCTAATGCTTTGGGGATTTACCGTGTCCTCCAATCACTACCACCAAGTTACAAGAACTTTGTGATGAACTACAATATGCAAAGCATGAACAAGCAGTTGCCAGAACTCTTCTCCATGTTAAAATCTGCAGAAGTGGAGATCAAGAAAGAGCACCAAGTGTTGATGGTCAATAAGACCACCAAATTCAAGAAAGGCAAGTCTAAGCAAAAGGGACACTTCAAGAAGGGTGGTAAGAAAGTTACCGCACCGACGAAGAAGGCCAAGGCTGGACCCAAGCCTGATACAGAGTGCTTTTACTGCAAGGGAGAAGGTCACTCGAAGTGGAATTGCCCAAAGTACTTGGCGGATTTGAAGAACGGCAACATCAAGAAGAAAGGTATATCCGATATACATGTTATTGATGTGTATCTCACTATTACTCGTAGTAGTGTCTGGGTATTTGATACTGGTTCGGTTGCTCATATTTGTAACTCGAAACAGGTGCTACAAAATAAACGGAAGCTAGCGAAGAACGAGGTGACGATGCACGTGGGAAACGGATCAAAGGTTGATGTGATCGCGGTCAGCACGCTACCTCTTCATCTACCATCGGGATTAGTTTTATACTTAAATAATTGTTATTTGGTGCCTGCGTTAAGCATGAACTTTATATTGGGATCTTGTTTATTGCGAGACGGTTACTTGTTTAAGTCCGAGAATAATGGTTGTTCGATTTATATGAGTAATATGTTTTATGCACATGCACCTTTGATAGATGGTCTATTCTTATTGAATCTCGATAGTGGAAATACACATATTAATAACATTGAAGCTAAACGTTTGAAATCGAGAGATAACTCGACCTATATGTGGCACTGTCGTCTTGGTCACATTGGAGTGAAGCGTATGAAGAAACTCCATTCCGATGGACTTCTTGAATCACTTGATTTCGAATCACTTGAAATATGTGAAGCATGTCTGATGGGTAAAATGACTAAGACTCCATTTTCTGGTATGATGGAGCGAGCTACGGACTTATTGGAAATCATACATACCGATGTGTGTGGCCCAATGAGTGTAGCATCACGCGGTGGTTATCGTTATGTTCTTACCTTCACGGATGACTTGAGTAGATATGGGTATATCTATTTCATGAAACATAAGTCCAAAACTTTCGAGAAGTTTAAGGAATTTCAAAGTGAGGTTGAGAATCAACGTAACAAGAAGATTAAATTTCTACGTTCTGATCGTGGAGGTGAATATCTAAGTTACGAGTTTGGCGAGCATTTGAAGAAATGCGGAATACTTTCACAATTGACACCGCCGGGAACACCACAGCGTAATGGTGTGTCCGAACATCGTAATCGAACTCTCTTAGATATGGTTCGTTCTATGATGTCACTTACAGATTTACCGCTATCACTTTGGGGTTATGCATTAGAAATAGCCGCATTCACTTTAAATAGGGCACCATCTAAATCCGTTGAAATGACACCGTATGAATTATGGTTTGGGAAGAAACCTAAATTGTTGTTCCTTAAAGTTTGGAGTTGCGAAGCCTATGTAAAGAAGTTACAGCCGGACAAGCTTGAACCCAAAGCGGAAAAATGCGTCTTCATAGGATATCCGAAGGAAACTATTGGATATACCTTCTATCATAGATCCGAAGGCAAAATCTTCGTTGCCAAGAATGGATCCTTTCTAGAGAAGGAATTTCTCTCGAAAGAAGTGACTGGAAGGAAAGTAGAACTCGACGAGGTTGTCGAACCTTCTCTCGAACTTGCGAGTAGCGCAGCACCAGAAGAAGTTCCTATGGTGCCTGCACCAATAAGAGAGGAAGCTAATGATGATGATCATGAAACTTCGGTTGTAGTTGCTACAGAGCCTCGCAGGTCAACGAGAACTCGTACCACTCCTGATTGGTATGATCCCGTTATGAGTGTCATGTTGGTGGACAACACCGATGACCCTGCGACATATGAGGAAGCGATGATGATCCCAGATTCCAATAAATGGCAAGAAGCCATGAAATCCGAGATTGGATCCATGTACGAAAACCAAGTATGGACTTTGGTGGAGTTACCGGATGGCCGGAAGGCTGTCGAGAACAAATGGATTTTCAAGAAGAAAACAGATGCTGATGGTAATGTTACTATCTATAAAGCTCGACTTGTCGCAAAAGGATTTCGACAAATTCAAGGAGTTGACTACGATGATACTTTCTCACCAGTAGCGAAGCTAAAGTTTGTGAGGATTATGTTAGCAATCGCTGCATATTATGATTATGAGATATGGCAGATGGATGTCAAAACAGCATTCCTCAATGGAGACATTGATGAAGAGTTGTATATGATGCAACCCACAGGTTTTGTCGATCCTAAAGATGCTAACAAGGTATGCAAACTTCAACGGTCCATTTATGGATTGAAGCAAGCATCCCGAAGTTGGAATCAACGTTTTGATAAGGTAATCAAAAGTTTTGGTTTTATACAAACTTATGGAGAAACTTGTATTTACAAGAAAGTGAGTGGGAGCTCTGTGACATTCTTAATACTATATGTAGATGACATATTGTTGATTGGGAATGATGTAGACCTTCTTAATAGTGTCAAGGAATATTTGAATAATAGTTTTTCAATGAAAGATCTTGGCGAAGCAGCTTACATATTAGGCATAAAGATTTATAGAGATAGATCGAGACGCCTAATATCATTGTCACAAAGTACATATTTGGACAAAGTTCTAAAGAAGTTTGGAATGGAAGATAGCAAGAAAGGGTTCTTGCCCATGTTTCCCAATACGACCTTGAGTAAACTCAAAGTCCAGTAACGGCAGAAGATAGAGAAAGGATGAGTAAGACTCCCTATTCCTCAGCCATAGGATCTCTAATGTATGCCATGCTATGTACTAGACCCGACATTGCATATGATGTTAGTTTGACTAGCAGATATCAAAGTGATCCAGGAGTGGATCACTGGACAGCGGTCAAAAACATCCTTAAGTACTTGAGAAGAACTAAGGATATGGTTCTTTCTTATGGAGGTGATGAACAGCTCGTTGTTAATGGTTACACCGATGCTAGTTGGAACACTGATCCGGATGATTCTAAATCACAATCTGGATCCATATTTATTTTGAATGGTGCAACAGTTAGCTGGAGGAGTGCAAAGCAAAGCGTTGTGGCGAGATCTTCAACTGAATCGGAATACATGGTTGCTTCGGAGGCTTCACAAGAAGCGATATGGATGAAAGAGTTCATTACAGAGCTCGGGGGGTTTCCTATTGCGCTGGATACAATGTCTATCTACTGTGATAACATGGGCGCCATAGCCAATGCGCAAGAACCAAGGTCACACAAGAAGCTGAAGCACATCAAGCTACGTTTTCACGCTATTCGAGAACATGTCCAAGATGGGGACATAAAGATTTGCAAAGTACACACAAATCTGAATGTGGCGGATCTGTTGACTAAACCTCTCCCGAGGGCAAAACATGACCAACACCAAACTACCATGGGTGTTCGGCATATTACCATGTAATCTAGATTAGTTGACTCTAGTGCAAGTGGGAGACTGTTGGAGATATGCCCTAGAGGCAATAATAAATGTAGTTATTATTATATCTTTGTGTTTATGATAAATGTTTACATTCATGCTGTAATAGTATTAACAAGGAAACATTAATACTTGTGTGATTTGTAAACTAAAATAGAGTCCCTAGTAAAGCCTCTTTATAATACTAGCTTGTTGGTTAATAAATGATTGTGGTTTCCCTATCATGAACATTGAGATGTTACTAACAACAAGGTCATATCGTTAGGAGAATGATATGATGGACATACTCCTATAGATAAGCGTAGCATAAAGATCAAGTCATTTTAATAGTTCAATTGCTATATGCTTTCTGATACATAGTAACCTAATTCCTTCGACCATGAGATCATGCATATCACCTTCACTGGAAGGATGCTTTGATGACATCAAACACCACACCGTAACTGGGTGGCTATAAAGGTGGCATTGAGTGTTCAGAAAGTATTGGTTGAGACACATGGATCGTGGGATTTGTTCATCCATATGACGGATAGATATACTCTGGGCCCTCTCGGTGGAATGTCATCCAATTAGCTTGCAAGCATGTGACTGGCTCACAAGGGTTCACATATCACGGGAACGAGAAAATAGTACTTATCAGTAACGAGGTTGAACTAGGTATGCAGAGATACCGACGATCAAAACCTCAGATAAGTAAACTATCGTGAGACAAAGGGAAATTGGTATCATATGTAAGTGGTTCATTCGATCGCAAAGTAATCATAGAAATATGTGGGAGCCATATGAATTTCCAGATTCCTCTATTGGTTATTGTTCGGAGAAGTGTCTCGATCATGTCCGCATAATTCACGAAACGTAGGGAGACACACTTAAGGATTCGACGTTTTTTAGTAGTTATGGAATGATGAGTAAGAGACCGAATGTTGTTCGGAGTCTCGGATGGGATCCGGGATATCAAGAGGAGATCCGGAATGGTCCGGAGAATAAGATTCATATAAGGAAAGTCCTGTTTTGGGGTTGGAGAATGGTTCCGGTGTTTTCATCGGGAATGTTCTAGAAGGTTCCGGAATGTCCGGCACTCCGGAGGGAAGGGTACATGAATGTTTCATAACAAGTTGGAATGGTTGCATCATGTACTAGGTGTCATCGCTGAACAAAATAAAGGGATAAATCAAATCCTAGTTTGAAAAGTCAAACGCCAATTTGAAAAGTCAAACGGCTATTTTGTTTGGTGGAGGGAGAGTAGGAAACCTACTTGGGGAGGAGTTCCTCTCCCTCCACCGCCGGCCCACTTGGATACCAAGTTGGGGAGGGACTCCCCTCCCCTTGGAGCGCCCCCTCCACCTATATAAGGAGGGGCAGGGCTGCCCCTCCAAGACACAACACACACCCCGCAAACCCTAGCTCCTAGCCGCCGGCGCCGCCACCTCCTGCTGCCGCCGCCTAGGGAAAGCCGCCGCCGCCGCCTAGGGCAAACCCTAGCCGCCGGCCTTGCCTCCTACTTGGTGCATCTAAACCCTATATCACCGAGGCTCTCTCATAGTCCACCATACTCGCTCCGGCTTAAGGCGAAGCCTTGCGAGATATCCCCTCTACTTCCGGTACCACGCCGTCGTGCTGCCGGAATCACGAGGAGAGTACTACAACCTCCGCTGCCTGCTGGAAAAAGGGAGAGGAAGGTCTTCGTCGAGTACCTAACGTGTGACCGAATGCGGGAGCGCTGCCGGAACGCGGCGCCGGAAGGATCGTCAACACGATCTAGAGATCGGGAAGAGTACGACTACATCACCCACGAGAATCCGCTCTCGTTAAACACTTTGGAATATTCGAGGGTGAGTTATTCTGTCGACTCATTGCTACAATCTAGTAGATAGATCTTGGCTTGTTTGTTTGTATGCGGTAGAAATTTTTTGTTTTCCATGCTACGAACCCCTACATAGTCTCTAACGGTGACAGCAACAACGAGCTAGGATTTCAGGTTGAGGAAGAAATGGGGAAAGAGACGTTGTTGGAGCGAGTGAGAGGGGGAATGAAGGGATGAGGACGAGAGAGACGCGCTCGGCTGATCTTATCCCTACTTCTAGTGACGGCGGGCATCTTGACATGGTGAGAATCGACGGCGGTCGGGGCGCCATACAGCAGCTTCCGCCGGCGAGGAAGACGACGAAGGTTATAGGCCGAAGGGGTATGGGCCAGTGCCGGGCTGCATTTGTGCCAGATGGGCTGCGGTTGGCTGCCCGCGAGCGACGAGTAAGAGAGAGGAGGAATGGGCCGTGGGCCAGATCGGATTCCTCTGTTATTTTTTCTTTCTGTTTGTTTTTCTTTTTCGATTTCTATTTTCTGTTTTCTTTTCTTACCCTTTTATTTAAGCACTAATTTAGACTTATCTTTATGGAATTACTTTGCTAATACTTGCAGCAATGATAAATAGTATTTAGAATTATTTTGTCAGTTTTTATTATATAGTGCTATAGTTTCTTTATTTTCTTTATACATATACTTTTCTTATTATTATTTGTAAGGCTTTTGATATGAATTTAGTTGATCTAAAATTCATAAACTTACTTTAGAATGCATTACTATTAACTCATGGTATTTGATTCTTATTGATTTATAATATTAAAGTAACTTTTATATATATTGATCCTTCATTAATATTTGATACATGAAGTTTTGAGTAATTAATATGGTTAATAGTATTCTCATAAATTTAAGAAATAGCAATGTAGATATTTTATTATATCTAACATAGAAGTTAGGGTTTGAATTGCAAATACTTACCCTAGGGTTTAGGGTTCTTAATATACTTATAGTCTTCTGTTGATGTGAATAAAGACTAATGGCTAAGACAGATTGTTTTTTATGTTTGTGATCTTGAATGATATCACCATTTAAATTAAAATAGTGGAATTGTTTTCTAGGATAACTTATGAGACAGAATTGATAAACATAGTTCTTAAGCACCTAGGATAATGATGGTTGAGAATGATGAAGATGTGCTTAAGTGATTTGCTATAGGAAAATATTACTATGAAGCTGTGTAAATAAGATGACAGATCAATCATGTGAAATGGATACTATGTTTGGTTAAGGATTTAGGGTTTAGTGTTTACCAAGAATTCCTATCTTCCATAATTCACAATCCTGGACTTTTGAGTAAGGAATTCCTTTCCTAGATATTCTACTTGTTCCTATCCATTTACTTCACATGAATATTCTTGTCCACATTCTGATCTTTACTTCTGATTAAGGACTTCTGATCTTTACTTCACATGAATATTCTTGTCCACCTTGTATTCTTCTAAATCCATTTATAAATCCAATTAGTTTGACACTAAAGCTTTTCCTAATCTTTTCATATCTATACTTAGTTGTCATACTATTTTACCACTAATAATCTCCTGTCCAATAGATGGTTACTTCCAACTCCATTCATACTCTTCCTTAATCATCCATCACTAGTACTACTCCAGTAGATGTATATATCAAATTCTACTTCACCTCAAGTGCTTAGTATTTCCAAAGAGGAAAATACTACTTCTTTAATCCAATGTTGCTCTAACATCATCTTAATCATACTATCTTGTCTCTACTTAACTCCAGTATCTAACATTCCAACCTCACATTATATTAATGTGACTTGTAATGGATAACCTAGGATAATATATCTAGACTAGGGTTTAATCATGTTCTACCCACCAATGTCACTTATACATGATATAAGGATGTTCTACCCACCAATGTCACTTATACAGGATATAAGCATTCAATCTTGATGAGTAAGGCATGATCATTATAAGCCTTTGATCCTTTATAGTTTAGGTTTCCAGTTGACTAATCAAGGCTTTCATCCATACAACATTACAGTTGTATTAAAATTATCTTATCAGTGAATCTATCTGACTAAGAGAAATTATTCATTTACTATACCTACTTTATTCAATAGGATTACTCATTGGTAACTATCTTCAATGTTCATCCTTCTAATCCTATTTGTTAACATATAATTATATCTTCTACATAACTCTTCTATCTATTCAGGAGTGAGTTAACTCCATCAAGTATTATAATGATTCCATTCTCTTCCAACACTCCCATCCTATTAGTTGATATTTAAATCTATCATTACCACTTACCTCTCCTTACTTATTTATTTATAGGCCTTAAGGGAATGCTATGATATGGTCAAGAGTTGATAGATCAAGAATTGATAGATTAAGAATTGATGAATCAATAGTTGATTACTCAACATTGATGAACAAAAGATATTGGAATATGATTCCAATAGGAATGGTAAAGATTGATATGGGCAGAAAGATATATGGTGAATGATCTTGACTTGGTTTCCTTCCTACTCAACCTCACTAAAGAGTTAAGGTTAGGTATTACCATGATCCTCATGGGATAAGTAGATGAGTTTAAGATAGATCAAGATTTAGTTGTTACATTCCTATTACTTAAGTTATGTTTATAACTTGGTATTCATGGTTGATGTAATGAATACTGGGATATGATTACTTAAGGATCAAATACAATCCATTAAGTAATGTATGAGGGTTTAATTTTATTACATTTGATCTACCCTTAGATCAAATCTCCATTTACCCAAAAATAAGGTTTTAGTAAAGGTCATATTGAAACTTATCGCAGTCAACTTGATGATCTACTACAATTCCATCAAGTTGAGAGAAGCTTCAAACACTTTGACAGGTTTTTTATTTAAAAGCGTGAAAATTATTCAGATTTTCTATGCATGAATGCAATGCACACATCTGTGTTCAGCTTATTTCTAATCTCTAATACTGGGATGTTACAACATGCCTATGATTGTTTAGTACTTGGATGCTTTATCTTATTTATCTGCAAATGCCCTAGATCTTTAAGTTATACGAATAGTCTCGTCCATGCAACGCCCGTCCATCCATCCCTATGCCTACCGCACTCATATCCTACTGTTTGCTACTATTGTTACTACTTCCTTTGCTTTACTGCTACTGTTACTTTGCTATTGCTACTACAAAGCTATTGCTACTGATAAACTACTGTGAGCAAGATTATTTCTAGGTGCAGCTGAATTGACAACTTAGTTGTTAAGGCTTATAAGTATTCTTTGGCTTCCCTTGTGTCGAATCAATAAATTGGGTTATCCTACCCTCGAAAACTGTTGCGATCCCCTATACTTGTGGGTTATCAGTGTTTTTCATTCCTTTTTTATCTTGATATTTTTTCAGTGCCCTCCTTAGTTCATCCAGGAGAACTTTACAGAGGTTCATGTGACTAATATTATTTATATTGAGATCCATGACCATACCTGGCTCCCATCCTATACGAGTGTTACTCAGTGCGCACATTGTTTTGATGAAGAACACAAGGAGTATGAGCTTCATCGTGAAATCTGATGTTCCACCGTTCTTTACATTTCCATAAAGCTTACTCGGTACGATGTTATCTGAATCACTCAAATTGAGCTACTGTTTTAGCCAACGCAATGCTTCTGTATTGCGGTCATTCGAAGGTCTTGGAGCTTTAAAATTATCCTTTTTTGGGAAACCATACATTGCTTGCACCATATATTTTGTTATTTCAAGCTCCTCCCCTTGTTCAAGAACCATTGTGAGAGATCCATGTCAGAATTTACTATATAACCATAGCATCATTTGCTTGGAAATGTTGCCGTTCAACTTCAAATTAGGTATGAAACCACAACCATGATCGGTCAAAAAATTCTTCTGATCAACTATTATGTAATTTTCGAGAAAGTTGTGTAATTCAGAAAGTGACCCTCTTACTGTGATATCACCATACTTCATGTCTACTAGTTCTTTGTGAATTGTGTCACTTTTTTCTTCTTGAAACCAGGTTTATCTACGGAAGCTTGAGCAACATTAATGTTATCTTGACTAGTAGACCCAGTTTCTATGTTTTCGTCCACACTATTATGTTTCCTCTTGGTTATTTGTCTTGTTCCACGAGATGAAAAACTTTTCAACTTCATAGGTTTATGTTGATAACATTTAATCATAGATTATAATTTCACTTTTCTACTATGTTGCTTAAAAAAATTAAAAACAGAGCAATGGTTAAACACATATCTAATTAAATTTCCTAGAATTTACTACATAAATAAAAAGATGTATATTCAGCAAAGAGCTCATGAATCAAGAAGAATCAACCAGTATGAGAGTAACAAACTTCCATAAAATCATATTTCCTGGCAGTGCATTTCAGTAACTGAATTGGTGCAGCCGAGGTACAAACTTTCCCACCAAATTTGGACTTGTAATTATTTGTACTCTGTAGAGGAGTAGTTCAATGAAGTTATAATTAGCAGTTCTTATGTGAAAATTGTCTCATTGTTATGTATTTCAATAGAGTTGTTGAGCCAAATGTTACTTGACTACGGATATTAAAAAAACAAATCGAAAGAAAACCTAAATTTGTTTGATTAGGGGTTTCATGGTCGTGGTTTGTTCTTCTTAAAATTGTTTCAATCATGTGTACTGGACATTTTTAAATATATGTGTAACTCTAAACTATGGACAAAAACAATCACATTACCTTCATTGAACTTTCTTTATCACAATTTCCGTCAGCCATGAAATCGATGTATAAATGTTTGTTGAGAAATAATTGGGGATGAAATTTTAGGAATCTTCTATGCGCGTAAAATCGTTTCCCAACTAAAGGAAGAAGATGAGGAAATACTTGGTGGAATATCCAAAAACACCAGGGTGAATCTGGGATTAGAAGGGAGAATCAGTGATATCTGTCTTTTCGCTGTTCCACTAATCGAGAATCTCGAGTAGCAGTTGTCCTTAGCGCTGGTGAAGCTTTTCACCGCCAAGGCGTTGCCGCCGTTGTTTGCCCTTGTGCAGTTACGGTGGAGCAAGAGAGAGAAACGGGAGCACCGATAGAGATGGAGAAAGTGGGAAGAAGACAAAAATAGTGTAATTCTTAAACGGTTTAATTAGAGCTGTCCATTCGGATGTATTGTTATGTTGCTAATTAGTTTTATTTGCCGCACACGTGTTAACCGTCAGCGGGTTGACGCGATGTAATTCCAGATGAGCCCAACGAACCAGCACTGCCTCAGGTAGTGCAGGTGCACTTCTTGAAGATATCTTTGTATTAGAATATATTTTCACTAGAAAATTGCAATACACAGTTCATCTGGCTGAACGGAACATGTGCGCTGTGTAATAGAGAAACCTATATTTATTTATTTCATCCAGTTTCAGCGCAGTGCTATGGTACTATTAGTGACAGTGCAAACAACCCCTAGTGAAACAACTGTGATAAATGTGCTAGGCGGGGCAATTTGTGTTCACATGGGAGTGCACCCAAGTTTAATAGTTTGAACAATAATATAGTACTCCACATGGAAATCCAACAGTCATGCTCATTTGAAGCACTACATACCATGTGCATTGCATGGACATAGACAATCTATTAAATAGTAGTAATGGTAAATAGTTGCCCTTCGAAGAATTTTCCCTCTTTTCGCTTAGTGTTTCGACTTCTTCTCTCTTGGGGTTTCTCGACACCACAGCAGCGCCGCCGCCGTGAAGTTTTTCCATACTTCTCTGGCGCCGCCGCAAAAGAGAGTTCGGCGATCTTGTGAGTACATCTGTTCGTCTTCTGTCCTCATTTCATTTTGATTGAGAACATATTTTCTTGGTACATTTAGATCTTGATTATCTCGTGTTCTTCGTTCCTATAGTTTATAACTAGGGATCTTCTGTTATTGATTCACGTAGATGATAACTAGGTATTATGCTAGTATGCGTCTATGTACAACAATATAAATAGATGTTGTCTGGTCACATATATTCTACATTTAATGTGGTGCTACAATACTATATAGACTAGTGCAAACAACGTCCAGCTAACCAACTGTACTAGTATAGATTAACAGGATTCGCTATATTTGTTCACAAGGAAGTGTATTTCACACTCATCGTCCAAACAAATAATAACTTTTAATTGAAAAACCCGAACGCACTGCTCATGACGTAGTTCGAGCCCTGTGAAGTGCGTAAATAGAGTCAGGAATATCTATATTTTAGTCCATAGCATAGGAAGGGAAATATAACTGAAACTAACAGCGCATAAAACCATAAAAGAACCAAATATTAGAATATCAAAAAACAGTGAAATGCGATGCTCTCAAGGCAATGCATCCAACTTAAGTGTTTGAAAAAATAATATATTGCACTAGAAGATTGCAACCAGCAGTACATCTAGCGCATATACATACTGTGATCAATTATATGTATTTACTTCGTAAAGATTCAACGCAGTGTGATAAAACTATCCCTAGCAGTGCAAACAATGATACACGAGCAAACTTAAATAAGATAATAAGAGCATCGCACTATGCGTTAAGAAGGCAGTAATATGTTGCAGTCGAAAAATGCTTTTAGCACTTCATCAGAAGAAATATGGACCTTGTGCACTGCATCAGCAGTCATATATCGTTACTTCCGTAGTATAGGCAGTGCCATAGAATTTTCACAGCCAGTGAAAACAACGATTAGAGAAGAAACTATATTAAAATGTAAAAAGCAGTGCAATACTTTTTCATAAGGCAGTGCCAGGTACAACAGCAGTTCACTATATGTTATGGAAACAGTAATATGTTGCATTCGAAAAATGAACTAAGAAGCTCATCCGACGGAATATGTACATTGTGCACTACTTGAGCACAGTCATGTATCATTACGTCCATGGTATAGGCATTGCGATAAAATTTGCAGAGAAAGTGCAAACAATGATTAGAGAAGAAACTATACTAAAATGCATAAAGCAGTGCAATACTTGTTCATAAGGCACTGCGTGGATATAAGAGAAGTGCACTATGCATTAATAAAGTAGTAATATGTTACAGTAAAAAAATAAATTAATCAGTTCATCTGATACACTATACACCCTATTTTACTGCTTGAACACAGTCAGCTATGTCTATCGATACGTCCATAGTATAGGAAGTGTGATGCAAATGCAATAGACAATTTGTTTTCAAGGCAGTGCACATATACAAAAGCATCGCACTGTGTGATAACAAGGCAGTAACATGTCGCAGTCAAAAAATGAATTAAGCAGCTCATCCGACGAAATATGGACCATGCGCAATGCGTGTGCATAGTTATATATCATTACATCCATAGTATAGGCATTGTGATAGAACTGCTATAGGAAGTGCAAACAATGAATTAGAGAAGAAACTATACTAAAATGTGAACAGAAGTGCAATATTTGTTCATAAGGCAGTGCACATGTAAAAGAGCAGTGCACTATGTGTTAGAAAGCATCCTGTTCAGTGCTTTAGCATAGTCAGCGACATCTATCGTTACGTCCGTAGTCTCGGCAATGCGATAGAATTTCCATCAGAAGTGCAAAGAACGATTATAGAAGCATCTATATGAAAATATAAAAATCACTCCAATATATGTTCACAAGTCACTGCACAGCTACAGACTTGAATAATCTGTTTGTTATCTCGACGAATGTTGTCTGACAATAATTTTCATATACACCCAAACTTGTATTGCAAATAGACATGGGAATTACTACATTACACGAACTGACACTTAGAAGAGGATGCTGTTCATCTAGTTTTTTCTTCTATTATTCAATCTAGGAGGAAATTGTATGACCTTTGTCTACTGACATTGCTGGATCGGCACCTAGCTCTTCTACCGTTTTTGATTCAACCACACCACGATCATCTCTAAATATTCGTCTTGTGAATCAGACTTTTCCTTATCCTTTTCCTCATCGTCTTCTTCTTCCACTATAGGTCCTTGTTCATTGTCCTTTACTTCCCTTTCGTGCTCCACCACTTGTTCGGCGTCCTCCTGCTCCATTGGTGGTAGGACTGGATCCGACAACTCGGTTCTGTGCGTGTAGGATCTCTTGGACGAATTGAAGGGGTAAAGCTAACGGAGTTCGCTCTGTTTAGGTCTAGGGTCAAGGGCGAAGGTGGGTGGCTTTGTTGGCGACGGCTAAACATTCTGGATAGGTCTAGTTGGAGCTGAGTAATGCTAAGCACTATAAATATAAAACCATCAATGCTAAATTATCTTCATGGCGGGAAAAAACCTTGTAGTGGTGGCAATGATTGATGAATTTATTCAGAAAGACGTGATGCTCATGCTCTCCTTGACCGCCAAGAAAAGAAAGCATACGGCAGTTGGAATATAACTAATGGTGGTTAATCCATAAGATTCAATCAGAATATCAAATGTTCTTTACTAGAAACTCTTGCATTTTGAAAACCGTTTAGCAATTTATGGTCTGAATAGCAATCAGTGTGGAATGTCGAACTCCAGTAGATTAGTTAAGTACAAAACTCTGAGCATAACCACAAAAGTGAAGATATTTTATATATACCTGTATCCGGCACGGCAGTTCCTATGGAATGCACCGGGACAATAGTACATTTGTATTACTAAGACAGTATGTTTTTCATTACCATATTGCACTCAACTGCTCGAAAAACAGCAAAACTACTGCTATAGAATGAACAAATTAATTCATCGTTGTGTCGAACACAGTATACAACATTGTTATTTAGTTTCATCTCGAATTAGGTGCTAAAGCTCTCATTTATTCCGGGAGTTCATCTTTTAATTTGCTGGCCATAGAGAATAGTGCCTAGAACAGATAATCGTCCATGACTGCGCTCGCGTCCGTCTGATCGAATGGTTCAAACAAATTGACAAAATACAGTGTTAATTTCATCACAAATTTGTACTTGTTAAAGATTAGGATGCAACAGTGCCATTTCTTACATCTTTAAAATCATTTATTAGTTCATTGCTGTTGTAGTTCTCAATGCTCTTTAGAAGCCAAAAACCATTCATATCTTCATCACCACCTTTGTGTATATTCACATGTTTTGATCTGGAGATAATATTTCCCACTTTGGAAGCTTGTTCTTCGGGTAGAGTTCTTCAATGAGCTTGTAAAATCTCTTGAGCTGAAAATATGAGTATTTAGAGCATAGTTAGTGACATAATTTTATCAAATTATGGGGTTTGTATTCATCTATATTTGTAAAACAACCACACCGTTGTTTCTCCAATTTGGATGTGGTAAGCTATTTTAGATAGTCCTCTTCTCTTTGTTCTATAATCCCGTGTGTCAATAACTTCAATGCGACCACCTTGGAGTAGTTGTTTAAGATGTAAGCAGACACGTGATTGTCAAATGACACAGGCAGAAATATATGTGATGCACGTGGAAAACAGGCACATTGATTATATGTTATAAATAAAAATACGGAATATTTCTTTATGTTATTAATGAGTTATGTACTAAAAACGTACCATCTTAGCTTTTCTCAAACCTTCATTTCCAATTAGATATTTCAACCGTTCAATCTTGGAGACAGCTTCATACTGATAAATTTCATATTCTCCACTAGCATTTGGGAAATTGTCCTTTTTGCCGAGCAACCCCTAGTGGCAGTACTATCCTTTGGTTCCTGAACAGACATTTTTAGTCTGGCATATTGTGCCATCTTGAAATTATGAAGTCCATCATATCATCCTCTAGCTTGCCTCTTTCATGGTAACATGCTGCAAGACTTGCTGCAGTCCAATATTTTGGTATTTCTAGTCCTTGTTCTAGAGTTGAAGAATATTGCACCATAACCAGCTTGAGATTTTCCATAGACACACGAAAAAAGGATAAAATATAAAAACTGGCACCCATGCTTGTGTGACAACATATACATATATTTTACTAAAGGTTTCGACAAAGCATAGTTTGGTGCTTACTCTTCATTCTTCTCTAGAAAATCCGGGTTCAGTACCAATTTACAAGCAACTGTGGCATCTCCCTTGTATTTAAACGTGTGTGTGTGGGGGGGGGACATACACAGACAACTTAAGTTTCAATGTAACACCGCGGTTCTGAAAAGACCGTGGCTTCTATGTGACATGCCAATCCCTGGATCGGTTCATTGGCCCACAATAGAATAAGATGAATAACATAACAAAATATCCGTTCATCATAAATAACGAAGATCCAGAGTACCATTATTACAATGAAAGCTTAGCTCAAGGCTAGCTCAAATTATTCAGGTAGCAACATAAATAAAGTAAATCCTCCATTCTTCAAATTGCCCACAAGTGAACAAGTGCCGAGTGGAGTACCGTGGCCTATATCGATTACTCAGAATCAAAATAACCTGCAACATGAAACGTAGCAGCCTCGAAGGGTCAATACATGCATATCTACCAATGGTGGTTCATCTACATGCATATTTGGCAAGTGGAGCTAGTAAAGGAGACAATAGTACTAATATCTATATGCATATTTGGCAAGTGGAGCTGTGCCTGGCTTGCATTTGCAAATACATTTGTCCTACTTTCATAAACTGTTTTTGGTTTTCTTTGAAAAGATCCCAATTAAGTTAACCCAACAATGTTAAAGCAATTATAAAATTAGAATGAGCGAGAAACGTGTCATGGAATCAATATCAAGCAACTCAGTTGTCCATAACCGGGGACACGGCTAATCGATTAGATTATACACCCTACAGAGGTTAGTACACTTTACCCATGTGACTTGGCCATCCCAGCTCGTACCATCACTCTTATTTTGGGTGATGATAGGGAGAAGTCCAAGAAGAGACTATTCGGGAAGTAGCTCCCCAATCCCGACGCACACCGGTCCAACCTACCAAAATTCTACATCTCTGGATACGCGGGTTCGAGTTACCACAACCTACTAATTCCAACCAACCACCCATTTCATTATTGGCACATGGTTGTACACGTAAGCTACAAAATAAAGAAGCCAATCATTTTCTCTCGATACCTGGGTGCCTTTCCGCAATGAAACCACCAAAATTATCAATCCCATCACACCCAGGAGATTCATTGATTAGGGTTTTTTAGTTTTCACAAACCAATACTTTTAGAAACAAGTCTCAGTGATGTAACCCAGCGCTCGTACATCATAGCATGGCTAAGCACATCTACCAACGGTGGTTCATCTACAAGGAAGGCCCTACCACATAATAGGACATAGCATAGCGATAGTATCATCCTACACATGCGTCTACAAAATACACGACAATGCATAGAAAATAGTAGGACAATATCATGAACAAAATAGCATCTACTTGCCTTGGTTGTAGCGGTCGGAAGAACAATCCACACACGAGCAAGCGTTGCACTCGTCACAATCTACACGATACAATTGCAATCATAAACAAACAATCCACAAGCATATGCAACAAAGATGATGCATGAATGCATGCACGACAAGTGAATTGGTGCTACAACTGCACCACATAATCCTATTCAATAAAGCTACTGACTGCATGCATGGAAAATAGTTTTAGCGCAAGGAAAACTATTATGCAAAATATAATGCTCAAAACTAGAGCTAGAACCCAAATAATTCACTACCGGTAGTATACTGTTTGTAAAATCTTGGGAAAATTCTACCGCATAGGCATTGCTATTTAGAAACAGTACCAATTGGAATTACTCAAAAAGGAATTACAAAACTCCCTGAATAATTAAAACACTGCAGAAAGCCACTAGACAGTTTCTGCAGAAGTTTTTACTGAAATCCTATCCTTTTAATTCACGATGAGATTCCCCTCGTTCTACTGAATCCAGGGACATATTATACGCAATTTTTGGAGTTACAGATCTTTTTCTACGAATTAATTACTCCAAAAGGCCATTAACTCAATTGATTAAACTGTACTAAATCTTGCTGCAAAAGTGTGAAACAATGGTACAGCAAGATTCTACACGACTTACTGAATCTACACATATTTTATTTGCAATTTTTGGCCCAGCGGATTAATTTCTACGCAATTTACAAGTTTCTACAAGATTCTGCAATTTCTAAAACGATTTAAATCAAAAGGGAATATTCCGGGAATATTCCCTGCTGACTCAGCGCGGGTTGACTGGCCGTTGACCAGTCAACATGCGATCTCCGATCGATCTGGGCAGATCTTAGATCCGACGACCGAGAAGAGGCGGCGGCGGCGGCTTGGGCGGCAACTCGGCTCAGGGCGGCGGTCGGCCAGCGGGGCGGCGGTCGGCGGAGTCTGCGGAGAAGGAAGATGGTCGATCGGGGCGGCCGGTCGGCAATGGCCAGCGTCTTGGCCTTGATAAGCGGTAGCGTCTTGGCAGCGTCAGCCTTGGCGGCCAGCAATGCGGCGGCTTACTGGCGGCGGCAGCTGTGACGGCAGCGGAGGCGGCGAGTGCGGCGTGGGGAGAGGCGGTGGGGTCCGCTTTTATGTAGGGCCCCATGAGTCCTAGACGGACTCGCCCCTTGCTGTGGCAGCTGGCCGGGCGGCGGATACTATCCGCCGTCGGGCGCGGCAGTCTTGGCTGGTAGGGTAGCTGACCGGCCAATGGCCGATTTTTTTTGATCCTTTCTTTTTCCCTTTTTTCATTTTAGTAAAACCTCCGTAACTCCTTCATACGAACTCCGAATCGGGCAATTCTTGTTCCTAAATTTTTGTAAAATCAAGGGGAACAACCTAGGGTCAAGGGATGAGTGAAACCACTAGGCTACAAGAGTGGAAAACTCAAGTCCTAGTAAAACCTCCCGCAGGAGCATTGTAGTAAAATAGAGTAGGGTTTAGAAAATAGCGTTTTGCCGAATCTTTTAAATCGATGGTTTTGCATAGAAGAGTATGATGCAATGGCATAAATGATATGCAAAACCAAATCTAAAATTTGGGATGTGACATTCAAGATGTTTTGTAGATGCCTCTTGTAATATTTGATATTATCTAGGGAATTATGATGAACCGCCTTGCTCCTTGTAACAGGTGTTCTTAATCCTTGCTCTGGCGACAAAAATGTTTTAGTTGCCTCTTCTCTCTGCTTTTGGGATCTGATACACGAGGTGTCTGCATTGTCAAACTGTGTTCTAACATCATCAATGTCATGGAGATGACCTTTCTAAATAGCTTTTTCAACAACAATGACCTCATGGGTAGAGGCATCTTCTTTGTGAGCAATTTCTGGTATCAACATGGTCACACCTACAACAATATTCGTAAAAAAGTATGTTATTTCCTCTGTATCTATTATTAATGTAAAATATAGCATTTAATGTAAAAACCAAGAACCTTCACATAATGTTAAACTACATGGTTAATTTGTCTTCCTCGGCTTCTATTGAGTCTTTGTTCCATCCTTGTGTTTTTTAGAAGAGTTTTATCCTACACCATTATTACAAGTAGTTTTCATGTCAAGCCCACTAGCAGTTATGCCATTAACAGTAGATCTACAAAATACAACAGTACCATTGTTGATCTCTAATGTTGATCGCTCTTGTTCAGTTTCAACTTGCTTAGAAGTGTTTACTCCTTCTCCCGTAGTATGCCTTGTAACTAGTGTCGATATTGGCATGCACGTAGAATAACTCTGAATAACATATTAAATATATCAGAAAAAAATAAAAAATAGACAAATTGATAAATTACATGGCTATTTCATAGATTCTTATTTGTATGTGCTCATGTGATGGAAGTTGCTAAATACACGTCTAAAATATACGAACATGTTCATCTAAGGCTCTTGTGGTAACAATGCCGTGCTCCTCTTCTTGTGTTGCTATATTTTTTATTTTGTCCATGTACATGATTCCTCTATCGTCAAAATTCTAGGGCGTGTTATGATCAGCTGGATCCATTTTATCCACTGTTACCGCTGCTGATTTTCTGTTGCGGAGCATTGGTTCCCAACATACTGATCATGAGTTACTGCCTCGGCTGTATGCTTTGATTGATTGATTCTATTGGTGCCTGAAATGTTTGCAACGTTGGTGAGGTCATTCTCATACCTAACAAAACAGCTCAACACGTCAGTTGCACACTGATTAGATGCTCGAAATCAGTTAGACATTGATTTCAGATTCCATCTTTTCATGTCCATGTGCTTCATCGTAAGTTTTTCATATATCGTTGTAGCATTTGTATCATCTGGGATGATTTCATCATCAGGTTCTTCCTCTATCAGTATATCTATGTACTGGTCCATGCATTGTCCTAGCATCTCGGATTTTGTTCCTAAAGCCTCTGATTATCTTTTATCAGTTGAGGTTATCTTGTTACAGGTCATTTATCCGACAAGATGTTTCAAATAATAGCTTCTTTCTTCAAAACTTTTCCACTACAAACAGACAACAATGTTATGCGCATGAATCATGAATAACTGTCAGACAAAGTAATTTAAAAAGATTTTATATGCTAGACTGATTCTTTATGTGAAATAAGGTGAGGTCAAGTAGAATACTTACATTCAGTCGTCCTCGTCTCTCTTTATTAATGACATCCGCTTTCAACACAACAAGTAGATCTATTTTGTCTAGGTATTTGACTCTAGGTGTGTATTTTGTCATAAGTGATTTTCTGCACTTGAGTGAATCCAGGCATATTATTAGAGGAAGGACTACGCAACCTTCGGCAACACTTTGATTCATATCATCAACGTGAAACTTTATTGCTGCACTCTTGATCTCGTCAATTACAAGCTGGCAAAGGTCCATTTTTCCTGAATTCTCGATATCAATGCTTTTAACTTCCCCAACTTCTCGGCTGATGTGTTTGTTTAAACCTGGACATATAAGCTTTGTGTAGATTACAAGTATTATGCATTTCATGTAAACTTTTCCATTGTACCCTTTTTAATATGACGGACCAGGTGTTGCACCATTGTAGTGTCCCTATCTGCCAAACCCAGTTTCTTCTTAAGCCACCATAAAGCAAAGGTATCGCCGACTTTTAAAGGCCGAGGTGCCTTTATACTGTTGTTGGATAGACCAAAGACAGAATGCACATCATCTGCTGTCAGATCTATTGTCCTACCACCAGCAAACTCCATTTTCAGAGCTTATACATCAGGCTTCTTGTATAGCTTAATGATCAGGGGCCTACTAATGTTTGAATCCATCTTGTATTCCAGGATGAAACCCTAGCCAATCTTCACCAGCTCTACTTTCTGGAGATCATTTAGATCATGTTTGATCAATCCGTGGAGCTCTTTGAGAGAGCACCTTACTGTGTAATTTGAACCAGTCTTACTATGGAGCTTCTTCTTGTCACTCGTATATTTTTTAAGTGACATCAGTTGATTCTTGGACATAGTCTGGTAGTTTACAGAAAAATGTGTCAGTACTATGAAACATTCGTAAACTTATTTCTAAATTTCTTAGTGTAGTCTATTGTCTCGATGAAGGAGAATGACATGCATTAACATTACGTAAGCTTACCATGTCACCATTACTCTGTTGGTTCGTACTGTCATGTTTTTATCCACCAATCCTCCATTTCTTATTACTTATCTTGCCTTTAACGTTGGAACCTATTTTGCGTTTCTTTTTTAGCTCCAGTTTTCTTTTGTAATCTAAATCTTCCAGTTAACTTAGTCTTCTGACACATAAAATCCATCGTCGGTCTGTGCCATATCGTCGAAAGAATCTCCATCACTACCACTGCAAGAGGTCATTTTCCCTGGTGGATAAAACATACTAATCTTATTACACATTTAAATTTTTGAACTGAGTGATGCGAATCAGATCACTATAGAGCTTCGCTGGGAAACCCCAAGAGGAAGGTATGATGAGAACAACAATAAGTCTTCCCTCAGTTATGAAACCAAGGTTATCGAACCAATAGGAGGAAGGAAACGACTCTAAGGTGTTGCTAACAACTTGGAACCTGCACAACACAAAATCAAGACTTTGCCCCAACGTATAGTGAGGTTGTTGATGACTCCTTGGTGGCGCCAGAGAACTTGGTGCTTGATGTGGAGTCCTGTTGGGAATCCCAAGAGCAAGGTGTGAAGTACAGCAGCAAGTCTTCCCTCAGTTGAGACCGAGGTTATAGAACTAGTAGGAGGAAGGAAATGTCACACAGGTGTTGCAAGCAACGCGGAGACCTGCACAACACAAACTCAAGACTTTGCACCAACGAATCCGTGAGGTTGTCAAGATCACCGGTTTGCTGTAACAAAGGATTAAACGTATGGTGTTGAAGGTAATGGTTTGCAGCAAGTAAACAAGTAACAGTAGAAGGTGTATTAATGGTAAAGATTGGACCGGGGTCCATAGTTCACTAGAGGTGCTCTCCTTAGATAAACAACATGGCATGAAGGGTAAACAAATTACAGTAGGACAATTGACAGGAACTGAGCAAGGCATAACAATGCAATTACTAGTCAGAAAGATCCTATGAGATTTGATTGGGCAATACAACAAGATACATAGACCGCCATCCAACTGTATCTATGACTAGAAGTCCACCTTCAGGTTATCATCCGAACCCCCTCCAGTATTAAGTTGCAAGCAACAGACAAATGCTTTAAGCAAAGTGTGTAAGGTAAACAGTCCACATGTTCCATGAACAAGAGACCGTTGTTTTCTCCCTAGTAGCAACAACACATCTACAACCAAAGAGAATATTGTCACTTCCCTTGGAAACTAGAGGCATGCACCCACTATCGAGCATAAATACTCCCTCTTGGAGTCACTAGCAACTACTTGGCCAAGATAACCACTAGCAATGGAGAGCATGCAAGATCACAAACAACACAGACATGATAGAATCATAAAGATAGAACCATTAATCAAACCAACATAATAATCTCAATATCCATCGGATCCCCGCAAACACAACATGCATGATTACAAATAGATTAGATCTTGATCATGAACGGAGCTCACAAGATCTATACATGAAAGAACAAAGGAGGAGATACAACCATCTAGCTACCACATGGACCCATAGTTCAAGGTGGAACTACTCACAAATCATCTGGGAGAAGGCCTCGGATGATCTCCTCCCTCGGCGGTCTGGGAAGAGCTTCACATCCCCCCAATCTAGGGACGATGGTGGCGGCGGCTACAGACGGTTTCATCGATTTGTGATCGGTTACCCAGGATATCTGCATTGGGGGCTTCTTATAGGCAAAGGGGCGAGACCGGGAGGTGGCCAGGGCCGCCAAACCCTAGCCAGGCACGGGCCCACCTGCCCCTACGCCTGTGGTGGGTCTGGCCCCCCTGGCTAGCCTCTCTGGCTCTCCTCTGGACTTCTTGTTTCCCACGGAAAGTAATTGACTTTGACGTTTGTCCCGTCCAATTCCGAGAAAATTTCTTTACTAACTTTTCTAACACCAAAAACAGGAGAAAACAGGCATCTGGCACTGTTGCAACTTGTTAATAGGTTAGTACCAGAAAACATGTAAAAAGCACCTCAAACTGTGGAAAAGTAAAGCAAAGTAGATACTAAACAAGCATGGAGCATAAAAAATTATAGATACGTTTCCAACGTATCAGTTGTCAATCTCACCGGTTTGCTGAAAACAAAGGATTAAACATATGGTGTGGAAATTAATGATTGCTTGAAGAAAGTAAACAGTAAAAGTGGATGATGTATCAATGGTAAAGATTGGAACGGGGTTCACTAGAGTGTTCTCCTGAAGATAAATAACATAACATGCTGGGTAAAAAAATTACAGCAGGGCAATTGACAGGACTGAGCAAGGCATAATAATGCAATACTAGACATTCATGATCCTATGAGATTTGATTGGGCATTACAACAATATACCTAGACCGCCATCCAACTTCATCTATGACTAGTAATCCACCTTCAGGTTATCATCCAAACCCCCTCCAGTATTAAGTTGCAAGCAACGAATAAATGCTTTAAGCAATGTCTATAAAGTAAACAATACAATTGTTCCATGAACAAAACATTGTTGTTTTCTCCCTAGTAGCAACAACACGTCTACAACCTTAGAGATATCTATCAAATCCCCAAATTCAATACAGGCATGAACCCACTATCGAGCATAAATACTCCCTCTTGGAGTCACTAGCATCTACTTGGCCAAGATAGCTACTAGAAACGGAGAGCATGCAAGATCTCAAACAACACAGACATGATAGTATCAAATAGACAAAACCAATAATCAATCTGACATATGTGAAGTATAGGAGGCACATATCATATGCGCCTCGCATATGTGAAGTATAGGAGGCGCATATCATATGCGCCTCGCATATGTTTCACAATGCGCCTCCTATTTTTATAGTATATGCGCCTCCTATAGTGTCCTATATTTGCCTCCTATAATATTTCTGAAATTCAAGTATTACAGATCACTATAAATAACAGTATACGGATATTCAATATACAATATAGTCCAGAATACAGTATAAACAACACAGAATTTTTCAGAAACTTGCAATTTGCCAAAGCATAATAGAACAAACATGAATACAATACATTACACATAAATCGCGACATATGAGTTCATACATCAAGTAGAATCAAGAAGTGCCAAGTTTTCACACAACACACGTGTTTTTCCCACAAGTTCACACCTCCAAGTACAAGTTCACAATCACATTATCCAAGTACAAGTTCACAATCACATTACAACTCCGACGATGAAGCTCTATCTAGATGAAGTAGAGCACATAACCTACCATGAAGAGCAATAAGGTGGTGATCACGAGGAAGTTCCTCCACTTCTTCCTTTCGTGCCTCCGCCACCTCTATACTCTCGTAGACTTGGTAGTTGTTGCCCGAGAAATTGTTCACTTGCTTCTGGCAGTCTTTCCACTCCTCGTACACACCTGGAACCCGACCGATGTACAAAATAGTGTAGTTATTCAAACAAAAAACCTCTCAATTCAGAAGCATCAAACAAGAAAGAACAACAACAATGCAACAAGAGAAAAGTAAATACTGATATTCAAGTAATGGCAAGTAGCAGTACTGACTATGTGTTATTCAACAGAAGCTGTAATGCTAAGATTCCGTTACTAGATTCTCTACTAGATTTCGTTATTCAACTGACTGTGTGTTATTCAACAGAAGCAAGTAGCAGTACTGATTTGCTACTAGATTCAGGTAATGTCAATAAGATTTCTGTCTATAGCAAGATTTCTGTCTGATTTGCTACTAGAAGCAAGTAGCAGTACTGATTTGCAACAAGATTCAGGTAATAGTATATCTCTTGTAAAAATTATGATTAGGTAACAGTATGCAGTCGGACTTATAATACAGGTTACAAGTAGTGTGTGCACGGCAGAAGAGATATCTCTAGCTAGATACCCAACCTAGGCTATTGAATATGACCACCGTACCACATGGTATATGTGGTGAGAAATCTACAAAACCAAATATCTTGAATATGACCACTGCAACTGCAACAGGGCCGGGAAGAATCGAACATCGCCAAAGCTCAGCACTAGCTAAGGACGTAGATTGCCAAAGCTTAGCGCTAGCTATGGATGCAGAAGAGCAAGCTAGTAGGTATAAGCGCACGGTCCAAAACAAAACAAGTGTGCGACCCTCGTAAGCGAATTAATCCTCCTCATCCTCCTGCACAGGTAAAATTCAGCCTGGAAGCTAGCTAGCCAGCTAGCGACCGTCGCTGGAAACTAGAGCTGGGGTCTGGCGTAGCAGGACGAGAAGTGAGGAGGCGGCCGTGTGAAGCACGTGGGGAATTGTTATATACCTAAGAGGCGCTCACGGGGATTCTCGAGTGCCTCCCGGAGGAACTGGTGGACCTGCGAGAGTAGATCGTCGGGCCTGGGCGGATCCTACTGCTGCTGGGCGGGCGTGGACGTGGCCGTGGTCTGGTCGTCGTCCGTGTCGTCGGCGGAGGGGCGGCGGCGAGCTCCTCCTTCACGGGGAGGGCGGCGTCGGGCTTCTCCTCCATAGGGCAGGCGGGTCGCGGGCGAGGTGTGCTCCTCCTATGGCTGGTGGCCGAAATACAGGTTGAGGGAAGAGGGGTAGAGGAAGGGGAGGGAGAGGGGAATAGGGTCGGGGCTCACCTCTCGACGATGGTGGACGGTGGGCTGCTGCGGGCACGGACGGTAGGCGGCAGGAAGGGCTGCTGTGGGCACAGACGTCGGCGGCAGGATGACACAGCTTCGATCTGGTACTGCGTGCGATGCGTGAGATATGAGACGGAGGCAGAAAGGGGAAACCTTTCGTGTAGCTGTGCGCGTGAGAGGTACCAGATTATGCGAGGCGCGTATTGCAAAGTGCGCCTCGTATAATATTACGCGAGGCGCATCTGGCCCAAATGCGCCTCGTATAGTATGCAGTCCTAGATAAATAGCGCAGTGCGCTGGTTTCTGTCAACAAATACATAGCAGCCCAGTGGTTACATTCCTTGTCCTATTTCAAATGCTGGCCACCCAGGTTCGAATCCTGGGGGTAACAATTTTTTGGAATTTTTTTAAAGGCCATTTTTCATATAAAAGCATTGACCAAACACAATATGAACTATAAAATATACTGTAAATATTTTAAATATTTAAATATTGCTAAAATAACAAAAGTGAGTATTCTCAATGAATGTGTCTCGTCGATACATAATATTCTCAATGCAATATTAATATAACATACACAAAATGAAAATTAAGAATGTTTCGATACATAATAGTAGGCCACACACACGACGGTTCTTGGCAATGGTCAGAGCGCGCTAGCGTTTCTTGACAGTGGTCGTCTTGTTGACTCTTTCCCGAAATGTTGGTAATATTGTAGGTCCAACGCCTTCCACTGGAAAGCATCCGAAGGGTGCCTCAGCATTTCCTCCTTCTCCGGATCAACGTCTTCTGGCCTCTTTCTTTCCGCGTGCCACCGCATGAGTTGTGCTTCCTTAGGGTCCGCGAAATACCGCTACAAACGAGGAGTTAGAGGAAAGTACCACACCACCTTCCTAGGAGCTTTCTTGGTCCCTCTCTTGTATCGAGAGGTCTTGCACACCGGACACGTGGTCTTCTCCGCGTCCTTGCCCCGGTAGATGATGCAATCATTTATGCATACATGGTATTTCACGTGCGGTAGATTGAGAGGGAACACGACTTTCTTCGCCTCAACGATACTAGTCGGACATGTGTTCCCCTTCTTGGGAAGAATATCGTGCCAGAATCCAATGTTGTCATCGAAGCATTCGTCGGTCATTTTCTGTTTCGCCTTCATCTCCATAGCCCTGAGCGTTACATTTAGACGGGTATCCCCGTCGTTGCATCCGTCAAACAATGGAGTGACCACGTCTTTCTCCATTTGCTCCAGCTTAGCTTTCTCTCTAGCGGCGGCTCTGGCGTTACTCGTCTCCTTGAGAAGCAGATCTTGGACATGAGGTATCCCATATCAAAATGACAAGGCAACAGACAATGAGCATCTCAACAATCTTCTTATTTACCATGGGAAAATGGTGCTTTTTCTCTTCTTTCCTCTTTTCTATCTCTCTTTTTTATAAGAAGAATGCTGCATAGATTGCTCACTATGGTGATGCTGCAAGTTTCCACCATGATTAGGCATGGCTTAGGCTAGCGGTCCAGGCGTTTATCTAACACATATACATAACTCCATGGAGTTACAAGCTCCCCTTTTATTTCACACCGCCGGCATCCATAAACAAAAGAGCATGATATCAACTAGGTAGATATTTACAGGTGTTGAAAATGTTCCCCATGACAGCACGGTTCTGCTAATTCCCAACTTATAAGTGCAAGCATATACAACAAGTTCAAGTTTATTAGGGGGGAGAAAAATAACGTGTTCAAGTTTGTGAGAGCTTTAATCACTAATTTTCACATAACACGTTTAATTTGGATGGTAAATAAAACAAGAATATACTTGGAATGGTGTAACACCCCATGCATAGGAATTTATAGTGGACTCTTTGGAATAACTTGGTTTCTTGGGAGTTGGATGCATGAGTAGAGCTTACTCAATACAAGTGGAGGCTAGCAAAAGACTCGGAGCGACCAACTAAGAGAGCAATAATGGCCATAATCATGCAAAGCGACAAAACATTATCAATCAAAGCATAAAGTGGTACCACAAGTCAAAAACTAAATGATCATAGAGGCTAAGATGACTGGTTCATAGTCATAACCTGGTGTGAGCATGTGCCAAGTCAACCCAAACAAAGCATCAAAGGAGAATACCACAATATTATGCTTTTGTATGCTAAAACAACGCATGATTCTTTCAAGGCACATTAAGCAATCTCAATTGTTTGGAACAAGTCATGCTACAGAAATAATCACTAAGCATAAGGTCAAAACAACATCTAGCATGACATGATAGAGTCTAGGCCACAGTCAAAACAAGCTTCCTTTGTACCACTATAAATAAGAAACTTTCTACTCCTTTCCAACACAGATCAACTTATTTGAAAAACACAGAGAAAGCGAGGGTACAACTAATTTATTCAAGCAAACAAAAACCAAAAACAAAAACTAAGATGCTCCAATAATAACACAACAGTGCATGAAATAATAAAAACGAAGTGTCTAGAAATACCTGAGATTTTTATTGATAAAGAAGGGGATGCCCAAGCTTTGATGCTTGTACCTCTTGAATATTTCTTGGGGTGACACAGGGTGGAATGCCCAAGCTTGAGATTTTTTCCATTCTTCATCTCATTAAATCATTCTTCCCTTACACCTGAAAATTTTCCTTCAAACAAAACTTCACACAATCTTCATTAGCAACATTAGTGCATTCAAAAGATAATAAACCTTTGGGGTTTAGTTTTAAAACAGAAAAACTTTCATTAAATACACAAGATAATGTAGCAATTCCTTCAAAAAGCTCAATATCCCAAAGAGAACCCAAAAAGAAATCAATAAAGAGGAAAATCCAAATAATGGCAGAAATTTGTCAAAACAGACCAGCAGGTAAAAACCGATTTTTTCGAAGACCTTCTGTTGCTCAAATCAAAAAGTGTTGAACTGAAGAAAGTTATCTAACAACCTGGGGGATTTATACTGAAAATTACAGCTCAATTAGGCTTACAAAGATTATTCAAGAATTTTTATAGTGAAGCACAAAAATCGGTTTCAGGACAGCAACTTCCCCAAATCTTACTTCCTTCTCATTAGAGGTTATTCTTGGCACAAAAATCAAATAAAAAGGATAAGGAGATATTATTACAGAAGAAATAAATTCCAATACTCAAGAAAACTATTGGTTTATCTCCCAAGAAGTACTTTTCTTTAACGTCTTTAAGTTAGGCACAAGAAGCAAGAATCAAGTATTTTCAAATAAAGAAGCATTGACATCAAATTTTGCTTTCAAAGGAGGAGCAAAAGGTAACTTCTCTCTCCTCATAGGGAAGTGTTCAATACCTTTCTTTAATGGGAATTGATATTTAATGGTGCCTTCTTTCATATCAATAATGGCACCAACAGTTCTAAGAAAAGGTCTTCCCAAAGTAATAGGACAAGAAGCATTGCATTCAACATCCAAAACATAGAAATCTACAGGGACATAGGCATTGTTAACCATAATAAGAACATCATTAACACTCACCATGAGTTTATTTTTAGCATTATCATCAAGTGGGACGTCCAAATAGCAATCTTCCAAAGGTGGCAAATCAAGCATTTCATAAATCTTTCTAGCCATAATAGAGACACTAGAACCAAGGTCACATGAAGCTTTGAGATCAAAGGCATTCACTTGCATATTAATGATGGGTTCCCAACTATCTTCTACTTTCCTAGGAATAGAAGCTTTGTGATTCAATTTTTCTTCCTTAATTTTAATGAGAGCATCTATAATGTGTTTTGTAAAAGCCATATTCATAGAAATAGTATTAGGACTTCTAGCAAGCTTTTGTAGGAACATAATCACTTCACAGATATTGCAACCATCAAGATCAAAATCAAACTTAGCATCACAAGTAGGAGACTTATTGGGTTTAGGCATTGTTGTAGGAGGAATGGGGACTTATTGTGGTTTGCTAGCATCAATATTGGTGGTGGTAATAGTACAAATACTATTGTTTCTAGAAATTTCATCTTCTCTTTCCCACTTAGCATGTAATTTAGCTAACAGTCTAACATTTTCATCAATAGTAACTTGTATGGCATGAGTGGCAGCAAAGGTACTTTCCAAGCTTTCAGGTTTAGCAGTCATTTTATTAATCAAAGAGGATTGTGCTTCAGACAAAGATGAAATATTTTTCTCAACATTTAAAATCTTTTCCTACACAATCTTGTTGAAAGTGGTTTGTTTGCTAATAAAGTCTTTAAGCATGACTTCAAGTTCAGAGGGAGCACTTCTAGTATTGTTGTAGGAATTTCCATAAGTATTGCCATTATTAGGAGGATAAGGCCTATAGTTATTATTACCATAAGAATTGTTGCCAAAATTATTATTTTTTATGAAGTTCACATGAACTTGCTCTTGTTGAGCAACTAGAGAGGCTAAAGGAACATTATTTGGATCAATATGAGCTTTTGCATTAACAAGCATAGCCATGATAACATCAATTTTATCACTCAAGTAGGAGGTTTCTTCAACATAATTTACCTTCTTACCATGTGGAGCTCTCTCAGTGTGCCATCCAGAATAGTTGACCATCATATTATCAAGGAGCTTTGTTGCAGCACCCAAAGTAATGCTCATAAAGGTACCTCCAGCAGCAGAATCCAACAGATTTCTTGAAGAGAAGTTTAACCCTGCATAAAAAGTCTGGATAATCATCAAAGCAGTCAGTCCATGAGTGGGACATTCTTTACCAAAGATTTCATTATTTCCCAAGATTGAGCAACATGTTCATTATCAAGTTGTTTAAATTTCATTATTTCATTTCTCATAGATATAATCTTAGCAGGAGGATAGTATTTTCCAATAAAAGCATCTTTGCATTTAATCCAAGAATCAATACTATTTCTACGGAAGGATAGCAACCATTCTTTAGCTTTTCCTCTCAAGGAGAAAAGAAACAATTTGAGCTTAATAATATCTCCTTCTACATCCTTATACTTCTGCATCTCACAAAGTTCAACAAAGTTATTGAGGTGGGAAGCAACATCATCAGAACTAGCACCAGAAAATTGCTCTTTCATCATAAGATTCAACAAAGCAAGCTTAATTTCATAAAAGGTAGCATCAGGAGTAGAGGAGCAATAGGTGTACTCAGAAAATCATTGTTGTTTGTGCTAGTGAAGTCACACAACTTGGTATTCTCAGCATAATGCATTTTTGCAAAGGTGAAACAAGCCAACAGCAGCAACAACTAGAGTAGGGACTAATTTTTTTGTGTTTTTGAAAAGAAAAAGCAAAGCAAACGGAACTATTTTTTTTTGTAATTTTTGATCAAAAGAAGCAAGCAAAACAAAGCAAAAGAAACTAATCAAAACAAAAACAAAGTAAAGATAAAGTGAAAGGTTGTGAAGGACTCCCCTTGTGAATCCATCCTTAACTCCCCAGCAATGGCACCACAAAATGTCTTGATGTGGCTCAGATAACTATAGAGCTTCATTGGGAAGCCCTAAGAGGAAGATATGATGAGCACAGTAGTAAGTCTTCCCTAAGTTATAAAACCAAGGTTATCGAACTAGTAGGAGGAAGGAAACGACTCCAAGGTGTTGCTAACAACATGGAACCTGCACAACACAAACTTAAGACTTTGCCCCAACGTACAGTGAGGTTGTCAATCTCACCGGTTTGGTGAAAACAAAGGATTAAACGTATGGTGTCGAAGGTAATCATTTCTTGCAGAAATTAAACAGTAACAGTGGATGATGTATCAATGGTAAAGATTGGACCGGGGTCCACAGTTCACTAGAGGTGTTCTTCTTAAGATAAATAACATAACATGTTGGGTAAACAAATTACAGCGAGGCAATTGACATGACTGAGCAAGGCATAACAATGCAACACTAGACATTCATGATCCTATGATATTTGATTGGGCATTACAAAAATATACATAGACCGCCATCCAACTGCATCTATGACTAGTAATCCACCTTCAGCTTGTCATCCGAACCCCCTCGAGTATTAAGTTGCAAGCAACGGATAACTGCTTTAAGCAATGTCTGTAAAGTAAACAATACAATTGTTCCATGAACAAAAGATTGTTGTTTTCTCTCTAGTAGCAACAACATATCTACAACCTTAGAGATATCTATCACTTCCCCAGATTCAATACAGGCATGAACCAACTATCGAGCATAAATACTCCCTCTTGGAGTCACTAGCATCTACTTGGCCAAGATAGCTACTAAAAACGGAGAGCATGCAAGATCTCAAACAACACAGACATGATAGAATCAATAATCATAAGACATGATAGAATCAATAATAAATCTGACATAGTACTCTCAATATCCATCGGATCCCCACAAACACAATATGCATGATTACAAATAGATGATCTTGATCATGAACGGAGCTCACAAGATCTAAACATGATAGCACAAAGGAGGAGAAACAACCATCGAGCTACTGTATGGACCCATAGTCCAAGGGTGAACTACTCACGCATCATACCGGAGGCTGGCATGATGATGAAGAAGGCCTCCAGGAAGATCTCTCCCCTCGGGCTGGGTACCGGGAAGAGCTTTAGATCCCCCCGGTCTAGGGACGATGGTGGCGGTGGCTACGGAATGTTTCGTGGAGATCTGATTGGGTACTTAGGGTTTTGGCATACGGGGGTTTATATAGGCGAAGAGGCGAGGCAAGGAGGTAGCCAAGGCAGACATACCTAGTGGCGGCGCGCCCTAGGGTGGGCCTGCGCCAGCCTAGGGTGTGGCGGCCTCGTGGCCCTCCTCCGGTCGCCCTTCAGTCTATGTGTTTTCCTCAATGAAATATTGACTTTGGATTTTGTCCCGTCCAATTCCGAGAATATTTTCTTACTAGCTTTTCTGAAACCAAAAACAGCAGAAAATAGGCAACTGGCACTATGACATCTTGTTAATAGGTTAGTCCCAGAAAATATATAAAAATGCCTCAAGGTGTAGACAAAGCATAGCAAAGTAGATACTAAACAAGCATGGAACATCAAAAATTATAGATACGTTTACAACGTATCACTGAGCAGCTCATGCACTTCAGTTAAATGTGCTTAATTTAAACTTTAAAATGTAAATACACCTAGATGTATAGTATAACATCAAGTTTCAGAACATGACACGTTTAGGTGCAAGGCATTATAAATCTATGCATGCAAGTAAAACAAGAAAAAAAACTATACTTACCAGAACGCATTAAAAATCATTCATTAAATATCCGAATTGACTTGAAGTAATAGTAAAATAGAATTTATTGAAGTTGAGCCTACTTGTGAAAAATATTGTGTTTGTTGTCGGAGTGCATAATAAATATTTTTTCTATTTATCGGAGGATTTATGCAACATGATTTCTCAATGATAAAAATATCATATACCAACCAAATATTAGATATAGATAGCTAGGATTTCGATATTTAAATTTTACTAATATATTATTTCACTGAAACAAGCTTGAGAAACTAATTTAAACAAGCTTGAGAAACTATTGCCGACTTGATCTCAGTACCAAGGTTTTGATAGTAGAGACGACAAAGCAATGATTCTGCAAGGAAATCTTCGCTATCAAGTAAGAGTGGTAAGTTCTTCGGAATTGAGTAGTATTAGGGATGATCTCAAATCCTGATCCATGGGGATGTTTTGTTCAGTTGTTATAGAGAATCCTTACCTCAGATAGAGGACGGTGCCGCCGGTTCCTTCTGCTGCAGATTTTCCACAATCTATGGAAGAGTTATTTATCTTCTGGGGAAGTAGAGGAAGCAGAGGAAGGCTATTTAGACACAATAACGGAGAACCGTGTGACCCATCCTCCATAATAACTAGTGTAATGCCCGATTTTATTCAGATTTTTCTAGGGCAGTGCAATTTGTTTTAGAGAAGGGCGGTACAATAGTAAACTAGTGGGTAGAACAATGATTTCTAGAAATCTACGTAGCAACAACAGCAAATCATTGTCATTTATGGCACTGGAAATTATTCTAGGTATATTATATAAATTATACTCCTCCTTGTCCTTGATTTATTATATTATAATATAAATACCAGAGGCTAATTTATACATTTCTAGCTAATTCTTGTTCCATTAATTTCACCCGAAGTACTCACAATGCTCTGAATGGAATTTCACGATGCAAGATAAAAAAGGAAGATACTATCACATTAAAAATAAGCGAATACATTGCCAAAAAATTAGAGATTTAATGATCCGACAATTGTCTGAAGTTTGAAATGTTAATAATCCCTTTTACAATTAATACGAACTATTGTTTGCAGTGCCAACAATTCCATTGATAAATTTCTAGTCATGCCGGAAATACATATCGGGAATTTGTTTCCGTAGGAAGAAACATAATTCATCATCTTTGTTCAAAGAGTTGGTCTCCAAATTAACTTCTTACCACTCTCCTGCGAATCAAACAAAAAAACAAAGAAAACTTTACTGAATGATGATCGACACTAAATAAATAGTTTTTGTTTTTACAAATATAAAGTACCTGCATATTTATTGATTGAGAAGTTCCTTAATCTTTCTTGTGTACTTTTCATTGAACTTTGATACAACCATGTCAAACGTACAGCTGTTTCAGCAAGGCTTTAGTATAAGTATATATAAATAAAAATTTAGAATAAATAAATTATAAGTGAATGCAGTTTTATAATAGTGCAAATACAAAATTAATTCTACCTGGAAATTATACTTACAGACTGGAACCAACGATCAAAAAAACCATCATAAGATTTCAGCAACCATGGCACACCTACTCCGCTGTCCTTCCTGCTCATTTCATAGACAGACCTATATTTCAGTTACTTGTTTGATATATAAATTTAATAGAGCAAGGATCATACAGTGTTAACAAAACTTAACTAGTTTTTATTGTTAGATATCCACTGAACAGGTGTGGTTCTCATATTTCAAAAATCAACCCTGTATGGAAAATTGTATGCTTTTTCAAACGCAAGCTTGAAGTTGTTTATCACAATAGTTTCTTCCTCTTTAATAGTGTTGTTCATGATGTTCGTGCAAACAGTATTATATTTCCGACCTTGAAGGTCAGCAATCACGGCATATCACACATCATTTAGCCGGAGAGGTATGATGATCTAAACAAAGAAAGAGCCAAAACAATTGAGAGTTGTGGTTTTCAAACAACATCGCTAGAAAATAACATAGACACTGAAATTAAAAAATTACCATCGAGACATTATCCAGGTTCCATCCAGTGTGGTTCTCTCATAAGTATCATTTGAACAATCTTTCATTAAAATATGGCCTTGTGAGAAAAATCTAATAACATATTTTTTTAGAAAAAAACAATTAATAGATATCATAATTTCTAGGTACATGGATCGATGGATGTGTGTTCAATCGCATAGGAAAACATGTATAAATACAACAGTTGGTTGTAAAAAAATATGTATGTTCACTTACCGCATCTTCGTGTATCATGATGTATCTAGTTTGGAACAATTCATGATTATGTTGATTATTATCTAGGTTGTTTTTATGTTCTGTCTAGACCAACATTGATATATAGTTCATTATGTGTGAATTCACACTTCCATAAACCTGCATTGATAAACCAAACACTCTCTGGCATGCCCATTTCTTCCTCCACAGAACCACCTTCTCGCTGGTAGAATACAGAAAAATGGAATCGAACTACTCCATTATTACAATGCGATGCAAATAATAAAATATGTTTTTAGAGTTAAGTATGCGAGATAAACTATTACCTTCTAGCCTTTCTCTCTGAGTGGTCTCTACAATGTACTCAAATAATGCTATTTCAACATCTTTTGATCATTTCACAAAAGGATAAGGAATTTGGCGGTGATTAATGCATGTTCTTGTTGCAGTATTGTCAGCATTGTTTGTTTCCATAGCTGATCCAATGCTTGGTGTAGATGTTGATGCAAAAGATACGTGTCTTCTGCAAGCTTCTTGCTCAAATGATGCTCCAGCAGTGCGGAATGGTCCATTATTATGCTGCAATCTAGGGTCTCGACAGTTGTGTAGTTTAGGATAGCTTCTTGTGTATGTGGGTTGTAGGTTTCCAGTATATAGCAAAATTGACCTCCGCATACTCGAGGATCTTGTATTTTCACTGTACATTTGAATATTAGCACTGTTACACCAAGTACTGTAAGTTTGGTGCAATAGTTTGACAGACTAATTTCTTGCTGGTATTTGGCTCTGCGATATTCCTATTCCAGTCGTAGCATGTGTTGCCTCGTATGGCGGTTGCAATTGTATGCATAAAAACGAATTCGAATACTGACTTGATGTATGAAAATCGTTGTCACATGTATTTCCTACATTTTTAGAATCATGTTCTTGCGATGTTGTTTGTGAGTTTGTGTTGTGCAATGTTGCGCTTCATCCGTCCTAGTCTATGAAGCCACATCCATCCATTGATTTGTTCTGTTTTACAATCATTTTTGATCTTGTTGTCTATGTATACCTTATGCTATTCAGAATGTTAGGCCCCTGGGTGGATGTCTGCTACACAACCTGCTGCGATTTGATATATTTCTCTCCTGGTCCAGCATTCCAATAAAAAGTTGGACGGTGTGTTGTGCTACTTTTTGACTTGTTACAAGTATCGATCAAACTGTGCGCGTGATTAGAAGAGATGTTTTCACTATAAGTGATGCTACTGACTCTTGGTATCTAAGTTACATAATTAGGAGTTGTCGTACCGTTATACCTTTCCCTATTATTAGTGGTTTCATTTATACATAAATCTCTTATGCTGGAATTGGTTCCTCCAGAGAAAATATTGGTATGTGAATATCATGCTGGAATTGGTTCCTCTAGATAAATTATTCATTGCAGAAGGTCCATTAATTGTTGTATTGCTTTTGCTAGACTGCCGTGTCGCCATTGTCATTGCCTAGGTTTATATTTTTAAGTGTCATAGACATGTCTGCCACAGACGTGCTGCCACTTATTGATCTAGAATCATACGAATCAAAATTACCAGATCCGTCGTGCTGATTACCAAATGAATGCACATTTGTAGAGACTAGTCCATATGTTTCACTTATCAGACAGTTAAGTTGTGTTGGATGTACTTCTATTTTAGGCTGTGTTGTTAATGTGATATTAGTTTTTTCTTTCTCTCTTTGCGTAAGGTCAGCCTATTCTGCAACTTCTGACCAAAATTCATCATTTCCATCCTAGAAAATAAATAAATCATCGTTGTTATCTTCTCTCTTTTGTTTCTTGGAAATGCGATCATCCGACACAAGATCAAACTCAAATTGCAGTGATCTCGCAACCACCCTTTTTCACCGAGACAGTTGGAGTTCTGTAAGAGGTGAAATATATCTGTACCATTTGCAGCAGGTTGCCTCTCTTCTTCTTGATCACTTGCATGATGACTCGATCCTGCTTCTGCACTTGGAATGCGAAGTCTTGCATTGCGGTTTAAAACATTTGGACCAGGCACACGAACATATTGTGGATTGGAAATCTGTAGTTGTTTGTCGTAATTTCCAAGATCCACTTTTGGCACAGGAACTGTCACTTGATTAGGAACGTCGGACAATGCAATGTCATAAGAAACATGCACTGACCCAGCAGCTTCTGCACCGATCTGTAGCTTAAGGTGATTACAACCCATCATTTGAGAATCATGTAATGTATTTTGGAACCAGGCAGTCTCTCATCGAAAGTATCTCATACAGAATGAGTTGATGACTCAGAATGTCTATGATCAAAAACAAGTGTATCCACCTAAATTATTGTTCTTTCATCATTGACAAATGCATTTGACACGCCATTGGATATAGTCAACACTTCAAATTGTGTAGGAGTTCTATTCCATTGAGATGATGTGTCTGACACATGAACTGTATCTGCAATGACCATCTCGTTCATTGCATGCTCTATACAGCTGTTCCTGATGAAAGTTGTGCCCGAGATTCATTTCATTACACGTAATGGAAGTTGTTTCACATACTGTGTTAGTGTTGCCCTAAACAAAAATTATATGTACTTGCTTCCTTTCAACTGATGTTACACTTTCTTCTCCATAATTCGTAGCCGTAGCAGGCTTAGCGACCATCCCATTACCAGAACCCTAACCGGCATATTATGTGACATCTTGCAGGGATTGCGTTGAACCTGTGACAGGAATTACCATATCATCTGACCACATGACATCAGCAGTAGCACTACAATCGCTTAGTTCATAGTGCATGTTGGGTAATTGTTGTCTTCTGGACAAATTATCACATGTCGGTAACACACGTACCAGAGCCTCGTAGCAAGATTCCAATTTCTGTATATATTATATTTCATCTTATCAGGACATCCATAACTTTGGTCTATAGAAGTTAACTTGATAAGCAGCTCATAGTCTTCTACTAGCCTTATGCATACAGATGTTAGCCTATTTGTAGATTTATCCAACACACTGCCATTGTCCTCAACATCCGGCTCATTATCTTCTCTTACTTATCGGGCCCCTTGAGGTATAGAGTACATACCCCTGGATTCATGATTGAGCATAGATATTCGAGAAATCTTTCTAATGTTGCACTTCATATTGAGATTCATCGCAGACATGTCAGCATACATGTCCGTCACTATGTCATGTATTGCTCTGGCAGCCTGGAAGTTTGACAATATGAAACATTATCGCATATTTGTAATATCATAAATCTAACACTGCTGAGATAACTGAATAAGTAACACTATGATCAAGCACCAGTAGTATAGTTACCTACTTAATCCTAGTATAACATGCAGCTGTAGAAAGAATATGGATTCAGGTAGGAAGCAGCTAAAGCCGGCAGAAAAATCGTACAATGCAACAATGAGAGAATCTAATTCTCTGCTAGAACAAGGTCGAGAAATAAAAACATGGAGGTTTAAGGTCCAGCAGGCAATCTATATCTACAACACAAACACAAGAAGATTCGTCATGCTCATGAACAAAAGAATTGTGCGGATTATAAAAATTCTTACCTTCGCATGCATAAGTAGGTCTGCTACAAACTTTTCAATAAAAGTTGTAACGTTCTGAACTATATCTTCTTTCAGCTCGGCATTAGAAAACATAGTTTCGTTTATATCCTTCAACTGCATATTCACCATGGCCAAAACAGAAATAAAATAGAATAATATTAGTAAGAAGCAACAAGCATCGTAGTAATAATTAAATATAATATGAATAACTATGGGAGTATTTCCTTCTGAACTCCAAAAACATTTTGTTGATCAGGCTTCTGGTTAATACTCTACTAAAACGCCATATTTTCAGTTGTCCAGAAAGAGATTATAGGTAGTGCATGGCCTAGAAGAAGAGCATTTGTGTCCAATAGTTCAAAGTACATTACCTGCATTAAAATTGTTACAACCATATTAACACAACAAATCCACACAAACTACTGACCACTATTATTCAAGAAAATAAGTATCACGGTGGATAACTAACCAGAATTATTGGAAGGAAACCACCAAGTGCACATTTCAAACCATTTCTCTGGAATGTGTCAATAGGGATAATGAGCTTGTCAAACACAACAAGACACCAGTCATAGCAGTCAATCTCATCAGACATGCCAATTGTAGAGTAGTCTGTGCTGGCTCCATCATATGTGCTCGGACGTAGCATAACAGTGTTGGAAAATAGAACAAATTCTGCTTTGAATTGAGAACCTAGCAGGTCAGGAATAATCGTATTTTCCAGCTCACTGATAGTATGTGTTGGCCCTGCAAAATCAGTTAATTCTCTGACCATATCGCGAATCCATTGCGAACATGCCTTATTTATGGTTCTACCTCCCAAGTATCTTGTTGAAATGAAAGGGCTTCAGTTCAATGCCGCATCCATTGGGAAATTCAAACCTTCTTGTAGTAAAATTAAAATGAGCAACTAGCCACTTCACTAGTGACCTTGGCAACTCTTCATAGCACATACCAAGCATACCATCAAATTGTATGTTTGTTAGCAAAATCTACTGAACATCTGTTAGACTTTTCACCAGTTTTATAAACTTTAGCAGAGATAACTGAGCGGTGAAAATATGCTCAACTATTTCTATATGATAATATTTTTTCTGCCGACGGGGTAAAATACAAGTTATCAGTTAACAAGATATGGATTTTTTTAGTCAGTCATATATGTCAGGTTTGAATATTAGACAATCGACACAGCACGCAGGATACAAGCAACACAAATAAATGAAATTCAAATATATTCACCTCGCAAACATGATACATTTAGCATAAATGTAAAAATAAAAATAAGTTGAAGCGTGCTTAACCAACACTCGTCCTATATCGTTCTTAATTAGGGATATGCAAGTGTTATATCACTAGCAACAAACTCATTTGTCGTGAGCACGGAAAGATTATGAAGTAGCTAAACATATATATAATAGAAAGATCTACAGATGAGCTAGACGAAAATCAACCTTCCGGGATACGACGAATCACATAGACGTGGAGGATGCGAGATGAATAGATGAACTTCGCCAGTTGAAATAGATTTTAGAAGTGGAAGAACAACCCTGAAAGAACACCGAGGAGAGAGAAGCATTCGTTTAACGCTATACCCGCCTTCCATAACTCGTGATTCTAGAGAAACAAGAAGGTGCTCATTAATGAATCAGGACCCCACATGTCAGAACTCTACTTCAGTACGCACAAATTTCAGCAGTGCGTACTATGTGCACGAGCAGTGCACCTCGCTATGCATAGCCGATAGGGTGCATTGCATAGTTAGTGCACTGCCATAGCATGTTATCTTCCACCGTGAGTATAACACCTTATTTTTTTCCATACAATCCCCATAACATAGAGATCGGGTTCCACTATCAAAAGATGAAGGAACAGAACAAACCACCAAAAGTTATCGTCTGGTCCATCTAGAGGATCCATAAGTCTTCACCTTATTACATGTTTTTGATAAAAGAACATGAGAAAGGGGTAGAGAAGCAAGAGCACCGCCCACAAGGCTAGTGGAAGTTCCAGACATAACAAGCAACACAAACACAACAGGAAATCCCTGGTTTTTTCATCACCACCATTTTCCTTTGTCACTTCTCCTTCTCCAAACCGCTTGCTCCCCCATTGTGATCATGAGGCACTGCCGGAAGTCCCAGGAAAGGTATAGGAGCAACATCCATCGCCGCAGCATCTTCTAAGGCATTCTCCTGCATCACATCAACCCCAGCACACAACATCTCCTGCTCTTCAACCCCATGCAAACCTGCCCAATATCGAATGAGAACACATGCATATATAACCAAATAAACTGGTGAGTTAATAAGTTTCTTTTCAAAACATGCTTTGTTTCAAAGCCTCCAAATGGCCCAGCAAATCACTGCCAACGTTGTAATCTGCACATTCCGACTGACCCCCAGGAATTTAGGAACCCACCACAAGTACTGAGAAAAGGACCCATGCCTATTTTCAACACCAACTGACTTAGCCACAACACCCCAAACATACTTGGCAGCCACACAAGAGAAGAACAGATGCCCAATAGTTTCCTCCTCTTGACAAAATCTGCAGATAGAATCTCCCTCCCAGTTCTTCTTTTTCATATTATCTTTATTGAGAATTGCATTATGCCATATCGGCCACAACCAGATTTTAATCTTCAAAATCTATAAGAATTTAGAAGGCATTTAGAAGAATTTAGCCATAACACCTTATGAAGCATTTAAAAGGTAGTTCATATATATTTCACGGCAAGTGCATTCGCTATTTACGAGTAGTGCATCTAGGTGTGCATATCAGGTGGGGTGCATTGTATGGTCAGTGCACTACCATAGAATTTTATCTTGCACCATGCGCACAGCTTTTCAAGAAGTATTTATAAGAGACTTCATATAGTTCACGGGCACTACATCTTGTTGTGTGGCATTATAGTGGCAATATCATGAAGGACTCAGTGGTTAGTGCATGCGTTGTATACGAGCAGTGCAAAGCGGGTAAACAAAGCCACGAAACCCAGTACAAATGTATTGTCTCTCCCTAAATATTACAACAACCTAGAGAAGAACTGGTACGATGTAGACCCCGCATATATGTCGCTATCAATATTCAAGAGTTCTTCTGGGAAAAGGGGTGATGCATTTTCATACTGAATTATGACCCACCTATCAGACAACTTGTTTTCTACAGATAAAGCCTTTCCATGCGTCGTCGGTGTTTAAAGAAGGAACAGAAGGTGGGAAACGTATCTTCTTCAAACAATTATGCCCAACTAATGCTGGAACAACCCATACCTTTCTCATATTGATATAGGGTAGCAGCCATCGCCTGCATGTCGATCTAGGGAAAATTTGAACCACGCTTCAAAACAAGCAGTAAGATATTCCCATCTCAGCTAGGAAAGGCAATGGAGAGAGACGTCGTCATCACTAGCACGATAAATCAGATAACTAGAGATCCAACCTGCTCAAATGATTTTAATTCTAGGGATATATGTGATGATGCGATTCATCTTGTACTTCGTCTCTAAAGATTTAAGTTCACGATGGTAGACATTTCCAGCAGCTACATTGTAGTGACAATGCAGCTATTTGATTTTTTATTTTTTATTTTGCGAACAACGTAGTTGATTTTTATCTTGCGATTCAACGGAGATATGTGATCAACCAACTACGGATGTAATTTCCAAGTTTTAAAGCAGGGAGCATAATTACTATAGTTTTGGGAACCGTCTAATCGCCATAATAGTATAGTACAATTGATATAGCGGAAATAATTATATATGAATCTACATGACCATTTGCTACGCGAATAATTTGAGCAGCAGATAGCACTATGTGTAATCACATAAACCTTTTCATAGTGGATCACATCAATTGTAGGCTACACTAATTCGTTCATGTCTATCATAGTAACGGATTACTTTGTGTACTTACTATGAATATATTATACAATACAATGAGAAGTTCAGTCGATATACAATAAAACTATGCTCTAAAAATAATTCAGTTATTCCTGACAAATACTGTGTATTATTATTATTATGTATATAATCAGCAATGTTGTTGGTGGTTGTTGCAGAAAAGATATTAGGAGACAATAATACCACAATAAATTTCACAATATCTCGGCATACATATTTCGACTATTTGTTTTTGCATCTATGAGTTATCTAGTAGATACATTATAACTATTGATGTGATAGATACACAAAAAGAGTGCTGGTTTTATCTATTTTTTTACTAAATGTAGAGAATGCGATATATGCTCGATTACACAACAACAACAACAACAACAACAACAACAACAACAACAACAACAACAACAACAACCAATCCTTTAGTCCCAATCAAGTTGGGGTAGGCTAGATATGAAACCCAAACGAAAACTAGAGAAAAGTGCAAGTCAAGCGGAAAGCAGTAAAAAGTGCAAGTCAAACAAGAACTAGTGAAAAAAAGCAAGTAAAAAAGAACAAGAACAAGAACAAATAACAAAGAACAAAAGAAGTAAATCAAGGTTCGGGCACATGGATTGCTGATTTGCATGCAGCCCTATCAAAAACCAACTCTCTAGGACATTCCACTCCTTCATATCCCTTTTGACCACCTCCTCCCATGTTAGCTTTGGTCGTCCTCTACCCATCTTTGCATTATCAAAACCCCTTAGAATCCTACTGTTGATCGGTGCTTCTGGTGGCTTCCGTTGGACATGCCCAAACCACCTTAATCTATGTTGGACAAGCTTCTCTTCGATTGGCGCCACCCCTACCCTCTCGCGTATCACTTCATTCTTGATCTGGTCTTTTCTTCTCGAGCCACACATCCACCTTAGCATACGCATCTCGACGACACTCTTTTTTGGATGTGTTGCTTCTTAGTGGGCCAACATTCTGCTCCATAAAGCATGGAAAGTCTAATTGTCGTCCTATAAAACTTACCTTTTAGATTTTGTGGGAACTTCTTGTCACATAGGATTCCAGATGCTTGCCTCCACTTCATCCACCCTACCATGATCATGTGGCTAACATCCTCATCGATACCACCATTGCTTTGAAGCATTGATCCCAAGTATCAAAAAGTGTCCCTCTAGGGCACCACTTTCCCTCCTAGACTAACCCCTTCTTCCTTGCATCTATCGCCGCTAAAGACGCACCACATATACTCAGTCTTTGTCCTACTAAGTCTAAAACCCTTGGATTCCAAGGTTTGCCTCCACAACTCCAGTTTCCCATTGACACCCTCCCTACTCTCATCCACCAGTACCACATCATCAGCAAAAATCATACACCAAGGAATATCCCCTTGTATGTCCTTCGTGACATCATCCATCACCATGTCAAAAATGTATGGGCTCAAAGCTGAACCTTGATGTAGTCCTATAGTAATTGGGAAGGTATCGATCTCACTATCTCCTGCCCGAACACTTGTCACAACATTAGTGTACATATCTTTGATGAGGGATATGTACTTTGTTGGGACCTTGTGTTTATCTAGCGCCCACCACATTACTATCCTTGGTATATTGTCATATGCCTTCTCCAAGTCAATGAAAACCATATGTAGGTTCTTGTGCTCCCTATATCTCTCCAGCTGGCGAAGCAAGAAAATAGCCTCTGTAGTTGATCTCCCGGGCATAAAGCCAAATTGATTTTTAGTGACATTCTTCACTCTCCTCAAGCGATGCTCAATCACTCTCTCCCAAAGCTTCGTAGTATGTCTCATACGCTTAATTCCCCTGTAATTAGTACACTTTTGGATATCTCCCTTAATATGCTTGATTACACCCAAACACAAAATTCTATAGGGAACAAGTTATCTCATTTGAATGATCGTACATTGGTTGAAATAGACATGATGAAAGGTGCCAAGTTCCAAGATCCAGGTGTAATAGAACGTGTTGCATGTGAATTTAGGAAGGTATTTTTACTTTTACGAAAAAGCCCAATTTTTTTTATTTCAATACTTTAAATATCACAATTGGCCGTGAATAATTATGGTGCTACTTTATTCATTATATCATGGAAGAGGCGTCTTAGAGCACTACATGAGAAGTGGAATAAAGAGCATGAGCATAAACTAAAAGCTCTCACAGCGTCAACAGAAACTGTATGGAGATGTAACGCAGCATGCGCCAACTTGAAGCCAAAGCTGGAAAAAATTAACATCAAAATGTCTGCTCCACAAGCAATTTCCATAAACCCTATGGTAGAACATCGCTACGATGCCAAGATCAATTAGGTGGATCAGTGAAAGGCAATAGTGCAGTTCAGAGTCATTGTAAATTGAAAGATGCCAAATGTAATGAGAATAGTTTGGTGAGTTTTCCCTTGCCATTATTATAAAATGAAAACATCAAAATATTGTTCATGAGTACTGCTAATCATCATTATAATGTATTTTTTTTGTCAGGTGGACGTTGATGTGATAGTTTCAATGCAACAAAACGGTGGTACTAGTGCATCATCTTATACACAGACAAGGTCATCACAGGACACAGATGTAGTAACCAACATTTAGTTCAGGTACATCGAGAAAACAACAGATATAGTGCAAGCATCTCCTGCAAGCCATATAATCCTCATGAATCCTTCAAGACAGAATGGTCTGACACACGCAAACAACGACCTAAGAGCTGTATAAATGCCAATGAGTGCCACGGAAGGAGAAGCTAAAGTGAGGTATGCTGGTAGCTCTGCAGAAGAAAAAACCAAAACAATCATCACAATCAACATACTCAAATCAAGCATGATTGTTCAAAAGTGCCATTATAGGAGAGTGTCATGGTATTGCTGACGAGTATGCCATGGACGGGTCCTCACAGTGCATTTTCAGAGACGTGGGGGAATGCAGTAAGTTGGATGGAGGAGGTAATATAGCTTACCCAGGTTCAGGTCCCAGGATAGTGGCGAAACCCTAATCCTGCTATAAATCACTATAAGGGTAATACGTCGAGTTACAAGGATTGGTTCGTTGGGTGAGGTGTCAAGTTGTGTTATGCCCTAAAGGCTCCCATAGGTCCGGCTTATAAATACCCAGATCCTAGGGTTACAGGTAAAAGTCCTAGCTGGGCAGGTTACAAAGTCCTACACTAGATCCAACTAGTCTACGTATCTTGCACTCCAAGGCTCCGAGTATGTCGGTGACTCCATCGTAGCCTTCCTTTATCCGGCATGGGCCTCCCTTCTGGATCCATCTAACTAGGCCGCCTAGTAGGCCATGGGCCTTGCTACCAACTGTGGGCCACCCAGGTTATCCGGATTAGAGACATGCTATGGTGATACCCATTAGCATATCCCCAACTATAGCCCCCAGAGTAGTCCGAGATCTTGTGCCATCTTTCCTCTTTAGATTGAATGCTCCATCTAGGTAATGTCGGCAAATCATCAAGAAATATCTTGCAGTCCTCCAAACAACCCTGCAATATTCTCCATCTTCGATATGTTCCATCATAATCTTCTCATAGCCGAATAGGATCCGTCCATGCCAGAATCTTCAGATGGGTCTGTTCGTCTGCATATGTCAGTGAGCTCTTAAGTCACACATGCAGCAAACATAATCATAGCGATTTTCCGGCACGAGAAATCCGAAGCGTCAAGCGGCGGCAGTGGGAATGTGGCAAAATCTCCACGCACATTCTCGCACGCGCTATCCACGCGTCGGCCATTATATCATCTTGCATGAATGTTGACGTTGGGGCTATATATTTTAACTGCGGTGGTCAATTTATTGTTTCACCTATTCACTCCCGCATAGTCTTCTTCCTCCAGCCCAAACCCTCATCGAGCACACCATGCGCATGCAGAAAAACCCTAGCTTTTACCCATATCTCAGTCCATATCCTGCACTTCAATGGAAAGCAGCAACATCCCATTGATGGTGGCGTCCAGTGAGGCTTCCTCCAAGCCATCCAACATGGTCCATGTCCCGCCGGAGGGTGTGGTGGTGCCACGCTCCACGGTGGTTAAATACACCAGCGGTAACCATATTCAAGTGGCGCTAGAGCCGTTAGAGGAGGAAGATGACTCCCACAAGAGAGAATGGCATGGCTCGGATATCTCCGATGGCGATATCAAGGAGATGATAGCCGATGGGTACCTCTCTGCGATGGAGGGTCTGGTCAGGCGGGTGGCACCGGTCGGTGAGGCCATCCCTTCTTCCCAACCCAGAGAAAGGTATACCTCAAAGCTCAATTCGCACGTGGCGTCTCCCTGCCATTGTCTGACTTTTGCATTCAAGTCCTCGAGCACTTCCGGGTTCAACCTTAGAACCTGTCCCCCAATAGCATTATTGCATTTAGCAACTACGTGGCTCTGTGCGAGGGATACCTAGGGATTAGGCCTAGGTTAGATCTGTTCATATACTTCTTCACTGTGAAGAGGGAAGCCGGAGTGAGCAGAGAGGAGCTCAGGAACTGTGGGACCATTAGCTTCCAGATCCGGCCTGGCCGGCGATTCCCCGACACTGTAGGACATGAGTCCTGCAAGAACTGGCAGGGTATGTACTTCTATGGCCAAGATATCCCTCTGGCCGGACGAGAAGCATCGTACCCGTACTTTATTGACGGGGCCGCCGCTGAAGCCCTAACATGGAGATCACAAGCCCTCCTCCCCTCCAACGATGAAGCCTCCCATGCCGTAAGGCGGATCGACTGGTTCATAGAGACGGGTCTAACCGGCTTGGACCTGGCCATGTCCTGGTTCATCAAGCGGATCCATCCTCTACAACATCGCGAGAAGATGATGTGTCAGTACACCAAGGATAGAAAAGATAGCCTCCAGATTTCCTAGGATAACTTTTCCAGTGACTCCATCAAGCTCCACCTCAAGGACATCGTCAAGGTGAAGGATCGCAAGTGTGGCGTCGCCATCACCTATGACATGTTCAAGGACGACAAGTGCCCAATGGTAAATTTCATTTATTGTTTTGACATATGCTCTAGTTCTTCCGACTTGAACACGTACTTCCATATAACACACTTGTTTCACTTAACAGCTGGGGGACTTGGAGGAAACCTGCATGGATCCCCAGGTCTATGAACCCAAGATGAAGGAAGTCACTGTCGTGTCCGACAACAAAGTCACGGTGGCGCGAAAGCGGAAGAGCTCCACCTCTGATGTGTCGGCGGAGGCAAGAAGAAGAAGATGGAGGGTGTAGCCTCCAAGAAGTCCACCGCCTCCTTGGAGGTGGAGAAAAGAATATTATCTAGCATCCCCTTGACGAAGGAACCAAATTGTGTGTAAGCCTCTTTTCCTCCGACATTGTCGTTTTGCTTCTCCTATTCATGTACTTATACATTGCATGTTTCAGGAAAAAGTCCAGCTTGAGTTTGAAGAAGACCTCCAAGACAACGGGGGATCCTAAAAACAATAGAGATATGTTTGTCCAGGCCTCTCCCGCCATCGCTCCTCCTACCCATGCCGTCCATCCATCTGTCGTGCCTTTCGGATATTCGGCTATGGTAACATCTGATCCTTCTATCATGGAAGTGGATAACACTCCTTTGCATGAGGTCCCAGATGCTACCACGGTGATCCCTATTGCCGGCGAGCAGGATATGCAAGAAAGCACCTCCTCCAAAGTGGCTAAAGCTTTGGCTAAGGATGCCATTGAAGGCGATAAGGAGAAGATGGTGGGAGGCGGATCTGCGAAGACCACGAGCTAGGCGGAGGCTCCTAAGATCATCTTTCATGTACTTACTCCAAGCACCTCTGTCGTGGCTCCTAGCGCAGCGCCGACTTCTCCAACATGCGGCCTTGAGGAGCTTCTCAAGCAGGCGCAAATTCTTCGAGTTAACACAGTTGCCTTTGGCAAACTTTTCACTGAGAGCGCCAACAACCTCAAGATCATCACATATGTAAGTTTTATATGCCATTGCATTTCACATATAATATACCACTGTAGCCCCCGAGGATTTAGACGGAAAACCATAGGTCTTTTGGTCTGAATGCTCTAAGAATGACCAAGTAACAAACTTTGTGGTGTAGCCCCCAAGTATGTAGTTTGAATGAACAATTATGACTAGATACTTTTCGAGTAGTTTACGTAGTGTTTTTAATTTTCAATACTGTAGCCCCCAAGCCTCTAGTTGAAACAAAAATAGTTTCTACTAGATGCTTCAAGAAAGATTAAGCATAGCTTTGAGTTAAAAAACTTCACACTGTAGCCCTCGAGCCTCTAGGTGGAAAAAATAATTCTAGTTAGATGCTCTAAGTAGACTAAGTAACCTTTTTGTATTTGCAGAATGAGAATGCTTGGAGGGTGACCACCAATGAGAAGTTCCACAAGATGCGCAAGGATCTTTAAGCTAAAAAGGGTAAACCCGCCTATTTTAAGGAACAAGTCATAACTAGCAAGAGTCTGATTTCTTCTCATTTTTATTCTCAACTTGATCTTGTGTCTTCATCTTCCGACTAATCATTGTGCTCTGCCATTTCTCTGACTTGCAGAAGCTGTAGCCAAGGCCAAAGAAATTGTCGAGCAGTCCAAGCACATTAAAGACCGGGACAGCGAAAACAAGATCTTGAAGCGGGAGAGGGCTGACACCCTTAAGATGCAAGAAGAAGCGCTGGCTACCGTGCAAGAATCTCCTAACACGAAGATGAACCGCCTTAAGGAGGAGATTGCCATCCTCAAGGAGTAGAAGAAAGCTGCCGATGAGTAGAATGCTCTCAACCTTGAGGCATACAAGACTCTCCGGAAGTAACAGGACTCCATGGCGAAGGTTCTCCACCAAGCTGAGAGCAGGGTCTTTGGTAATCCTTCTTCGTCTTGTACTTCTATAAGTTAGGTACTTTGATCTGATTTGGTGAACTCATGCCCTCAAGTATCTTTGTCGGAAATGGAGCTTCCATTGGCCTAGCCAAAAGAGTGCATGATTCTTGCCGGAAACTTCATCGACACCGCGATCGCCCAAGATAAGGAGATCACCAAGCCCTTGGACATCAACATCAAGGCGATGGATTCCGTCATGAAGTTCTTGGAGATCCTTCGCCAAGCCCCCGAGCGTATCGTAAGATGGAAAGCTTCATGTACCTGGGCTGGCGCTAGGATGACCCTAGCCATGGTAAAGGCCCACTATGACGACACCGACATCGACATGGTGACCTCTGGTCTCCGCGACATAGATGAAGATAGACATAAAATTGACAACAATGCAATGTGGTCTTTGATACGTCCATTTTGCATCACTATTATATATCATAATTTGCGGTTATTCATTGATATATTTCATATTAAGAGGTAATACTTATGTCATTTCATCTATTTTTGCATGTTGGATGATTCTTGGACGATGAACTGTCGGAGTCAGGATTCTGATGGAAAAAGCGGTGTCTAGATGTAATTTTCGCGAAGATTAGAAAAATACTAGAAAATATATGGAAAATCATATTTTTCCAAAAGACGAAGGAAGCCAGAAGGGGAGGCTAAGATGGGCCACAGGGGGCCACACCCCCCCCCCATGTGCGGGCCACCCTGGGCCACGCCACCAGGGGTCTCGCCACCCTGGCCCACCTCTAGCTCCGCCCTTCTGCCTATATCTTCTCCTCGAAACCCTAATACATGGGGGAGCAACCATAGAAAGATTTCGCCGCCTCTACAGGGAAGAAACTACAGAGAGAGAAAGAGCTCTCTGGCAAATAGATTTCTGCCGAGGAAATTCCTTCCCGGAGAGGGGAGATCATCGCCATCAACACCGTCATCAAGCTAGACTTCATTGGGATCATCATCATCTACACCACCATATCCACCAGCACCATCATCACCACTCCATCCCGCTTTAACAATTGTGTTGAATCTTGCATAGTTCTTAGGGGGAACTTTCCCGGTGTTGATTATTTTTCTAGTTGATGCTTGTGAGTGGAACCATTGAATTATTGTTTATGTTCAGATTGTTATTCATCATTATATAATCTCTGATCTTGATCCATATGATGTCTCATGAGTAGTTCGTTTAGTTATTGAGGACATGGGAGAAGTCATGTTGTTAGTAGTGGAATTGTGTTGAGGTATTATTCAATGGTTTAATATTTAAGTTGTGATGCTATTCTTCTAGGGGTGTCATGTGAACTTCGACTACATGATACTTCACCATTTATGGGCCTAGGGAATGCATTGTGTATTTGGCTACTAATTGTGGGGTTACCGGAGTGACAGAAACCTGAACACCTGTTAGGAAACCTTTGCACAAGGGAGTGTAGGATCTCAGATTTTAAGGCTGTGGTTAGGTTTTTATCTTAATTACTTTCTTGTAGTTGTGGATGCTTGCAAGGGGTTTAATCACAAGTATGTATTAGTCCTAGTAAGGTCGGTACATTAGCACAGGTTCACCCACACAACACTTATCAAACCAAAGAAGGTTAATCAGCTATATGAAACGAAAGCACTTGACAGTATTCCCATGTGTCCAAGAGAATGTTTGGTCTTCATAATTATTATAACCGGCTCGTCCTTTGCTAAGAAAGGATTGGGCCACTTGCTGCAATTATTTGTTGTCTTTATTTACTTGCACTTTATTTCCTTGCATTATCAAAACCCCCAAAAAATCTGTTTGCTAATTATTTACAGAGATTTCCTGCTCCAAACCACTAGTCAACACCTTCTACTCCTCGTTGGGATCGACACTCCTATTTATTGAAAGTACTACGATACACCCCTATACTTTTGGGTCATCAGTCTTCTCTCGCCGGCTACGACACCAGGGTCACCCAATTGGTCAAGGAATATGTCTTCGTGCCTCTCGAGGTTATTGACGCTGACCAGGATGGCTCCGAGTACTTCATTACCACTGACTTTGTTGAAGAACGAGATGGCTCTCTTATCGTTGACGAAATAGCTTTAAAGTCCCCTGTGCCAGAAGAATGAAAACATTTTGTAATATTTGTTTCTTCTGGAAATGTATTTATGCGGAAAAATAATGTGGTTCACTAAAGGCGGAAAACTTGTCTATAAGCTTCCAGCTACTCAAGAACTAGTTCCAGCATGAATATTTGTATATAATTTTAAGTAAGTGCTGGCTTATCCATTACTTCAGTTTTTATGCTTGACCTTTCATGAGTCGGAAGACCCTTAGTCAGAACCATACGCCTAGGTGATGATGCCTAATGGCACCATCAAGAAATTAAGAACAAAATCGCTGACTTCAAGTGGCAACAATCACTACTCCAGAATCCACATAAAAATAACAAAGAATGTGTAGACCAGAAAAACTTAAGCTAACGCCCCTAGGCGGAATTTTCACAAGTGCAAATGCAAAGCTTGTGCATAAAGGTTTTATATGATCAAAAAATGAACACTAAAGGAGGTAAAAGACTTAGGCATATGAGTGAACCAAAAGCTTTATTTCATTGATCATATAAGTACACAATAGATAGTAAAATATGCTAAGTGTAAAAATGACGTAGCTGTGCTATGTTCCATGGCTGATCAAGCTCCGGGTAGTCATCATCCGGGTCATGTCGCTTATGCTTATGATCCTTGTTTGGCCTATCTTCTAACTCACGATTATCAATGAGGTAAAAGGAACCATTGAGTAGCGCCTTGCTTATGATGAACGGTCCTTCCCATAGCGGGGATAATTTGTGTGACTTTTTCTGCTTAAGTCGGAGCACCAGATCCCCCTCTTTAAACGAGCGATGCTGAACACGGCGACTATGGTAGCTGCATATCTTCTACTGGTAGATGGAGTATCTCTAGCATGCCAGCACACGCTCCTCCTCAAGAAGGTCCACATCTAAGCGTCTGGATTCTTCAGCATCAGCCTCATCGTAGGCGGTAACTCTTGATGAATTGTGGAGGATGTCGGAAGGTAGAACTGCTTCTTCTCCATATACCATGAAGAAAGGGGTGTAGCCGGTGGATCTGTTGGGAGTAGTTCGTAAACTCCACAAAATAGATGGCAATTCCTCCGCCCAGGCTCCAGCTGCTCTATGCAGCGGTGCTTCTAAACATGGCTTTATTCCCTGCTGAATTAGTCCATTGGCCCGTTCAATTTGACCATTAGATTGTGGGTGAGCCACGTATGCTAGATCAAGGCGGATGCCTTTCTCCCAACAGTGAGCCTCTACTTCTCCAAGTGATAAGTTGTTGCCGTTTTCGGTGATGATGCTACGTGGGATACCAAATCTCACCACTAGATCTCGGACAAATCTATGGGCAGTTTAAACCCCTCATAGGTGATTCCGAAGTTTTCCTGAGTTAGGGTTTATATCCCTCGGAACCCCGATTAAACTGCCAAGCATGCCTTAGGGTAACTTTTCAATACAATTTAACTTGTCATGTCATCATCCTTGCTTGAGCATTGCATCGATGCCATGTGTTGATTGTTTTCCTTTCTTTCCGGTGTTTTATTCTTCCGGTAGAGTACGATATCGAGATCAAGATCGAAGACCGAGATCAACATCGTCGAATCTAGAAGAACAATACTTGACCAACTATAATCAAGTCAAGTACAAGGCTCCCAAAGATCTGCTTATTGGTTATCAATGGGAAAAGCAAGCATAGCCCCACCATGATATAATCCTATGTTTTCGAAAGCATTTCAATTCTTGCCATGATGCATACAATTCTACTGTGGTCTTTTATCGATAGATAGAGTATCCTATCTATTGCATACTCCCTTTGAGCTTATATTACCTGATCCACTGCTCCTAGCATAACTAGGTTTGGCTTGTGTGTATTGCTAGAGCTAATATTTGTGTCCTGCTTAGCCATGCATAGCTATCAGTGCTGGTTCATCCAGATGATGTATCATATGCAGATAATCTAGTATGATAGGAGAACGTGATGAGATGAGACCAGAGGTGATATGCGATTAAACATGCTAAGGCTTGTATGGGAGGCCACGGTGGGATGTGGTTTTTCTAGTCCCATGCTCGCCACTACTAGGACCTGAGTTCTTGCCTTTGGAACCGAGATGAGCGTATAGCCACACGGGCTTGGGAACCCCTCGCCTGATTAACTTGCCTAGTAGATTCCATGAGTCACATAGTTCGGGCCTTCCATTCGACATGCATTCTGGATCTTCTCGAAGGTGGTGAAGGAGGTGCATTCATAACATGTAGGGAAGCATGGACCGGGTTACTTGGGGTAGATAGCGCCCCTGTTAAACCAAACTCGCCTCACATCTTTAAGGACCGGCTTCAGGACATGACCCGTTATGGCGGAACCATCCTTATTGCGTGACTCATGGTCTCGACAAAAGCAAGGTAAAGGTCGTGGCCAACCACCCTCTGTCGGCCTTCCAAGGAAGAGGGCTAAACCGTTGGCATTAAGAGTCGGTTGGTACGTGTCGGTAAAGTTGTACACCCCTGCAGGGTTAAATCATTTCAAAAATCCGTGTTCACGGTTATGAACGCTTGGTGACCAGATTCTAATATCATAGAGAACTATAACCTAATTGTAAAACTTGGTAGATCAACATGTGCTTAAGGATGCTTCCTCATGGGTACGAGGGGATGATCCTAGTTGGTAGATGATGATGATTTGGTGGATATCAAAAGATGATGATCAATATTTCAGGGATGTCACTCTCTTATCCCCTTTTAAAATATTCTGATTAGACGAGCTTCTTCTCCCTCTTGTCTTACAAAACAAAGATGGCTTTATGCAAAACAACTCCACAAGCCATAAGCCTTGCGGAGTACACCATGTACTCACCCTTGATTTGCTGATACTTTTGGCAGAGTAAGTGTTCCCCTGAAGACGAGTTTCATACTACATCGACACCGACGGGTAGCTTGGGTTTCCCGGCCGGCAGCCTGGAATCTATGGGCTGGGACATCATCGTTATGCTTCAGGACTCTTAGGCCATTTGTTAAGTTTTCTATGCTCAATAGCATAACTTGCCTTCCGTTGTTTGATGTTTGTGGTCAGTGACCTCTTCTTGTAATAATTTGGTTCTCTGCTCAGTTATGAGCTTGCTGTAATATTTTTTTTGTCATAGGGCCACTGTTGTGCTATCGATTCTTCACTAGATATTCTTGAACTCAAGGTTAAGCTTATGTCAGACGAAGGTCTGAGATTTGTTTAGCCCTGATCCCGGGGGTGTCACATAGGTGCAGAAGAAAGTATCCTTTTTAGCTCCTTAGCGCATCGTCCACCTCATCTGTCCATACAAATTTGTCCACCTTCTTCAGCAACTTGTATAGCGGCTAACGAACCGGCTTACTGTTGCAACGCAGCCTGTGAGCCGTTGGATGTCCTTCAGGAATGTCGGACGATTGATGTTGAGGATGGCCTTGATCTTCTCCGGGTTGACCTTGATTCCATGTTGGGAAATGATGTAGCCTAACAGTTTGTCGGTTGGAACCCCATAGACGCACTTCTTGGGGTTAAGCATCATGCTGTACTTTTGGAGGTTATCACAGGTTTCCTTTAATTCGGCGATAAAGTCATTTGACTTTTTTGACATCACCGTGATATCGTCCACATAGGAATGAACGTTCCAACCAATTTGGTCGCGTAGGCAGTGTTGCATAGTCCACTGGTATGTAGCACCTGTGTTTTTTAGCCCAAAGGGAATCATGACATAGAAAAACATGCCATAAGGTGTGGTGAACGAAGTGGCCAATTGGTTCGACTTCCTCATCTTTAACTGGTGGTATCTTGAGTATGCATCTAGAAAACACAGAAGCTCTGAGCTAGCCGTCGAGTCAATGACTTGGTCAATGCGAGGCAAAGCAAACGGATCCTTCGGACACGCTTTATTCAAGCTGGTGTAATCAACACACATTCTTAATTCTTTGGTTCCCTTTTTGGGCACAAGTACAGGATTGGCCACCCATTGGGTGTGAAGGACTTCTCGGATAAAACTAGCCTTAAGTAACCAAGCTATCTCTTTGCCAATGGAGTGTCTCTTGTCATCCCCGAAACATCGTAGAGGTTGTTTCACCGGTTTGCATTTTGCATCAATGTTTAAGCTGTGCTCGGTAAGTTCCCTAGGTACACCTTTCATGTCGGCAGGCTACCAAGCAAAGATGTCCCTATTCTCATGGAGGAACTCGATGAGCGTGCTTTCTGATTTGGGATCCAGGTTTGTTCCAATGGTGGTGACCTTGGAGGAATTGCCTACCACAAGTTCCACCAGCTTGGTCTTGATGGCGGCCTTGAAAGCGGGATTGAAATCAGAAATCTGTTTCTTTGCTGACGGCATGTCCGAGGCATCGACCTTGCTCTAGATCTCCTTGAATTCTTCGCTGTAGAAGACAGCTTCTGCAAAGGTTGCTTCTCCAATCTCGCAGTCCCTTGCCTTTGAAAATCTTCCGGATATAGTGATGACATTGTTTGGTCCGGGTATCTTGAGATTGTTCTAGACGAAGCATGGCTTGGCCATGAAGGAGCGGAAGACAGTGTGTCCGAATATGACGTGGTACACGCTCTTGAAGGGGACCACTTCAAAGGTCATGTGTTCTTTGTGGTAATTGTTAACATCACCAAAAGCAACCGGAAGGGTGATGCACCCAAGGGACCGAGCCTCCCGGCCAGGAACTACGCCATGAAACACGGTGCTGGTCCGCTTTAGGTTGGTCTCTATCAATTTCATCTTGTGTAGTGTATCTAGGTACAGGATGCTGATGCTGCTTCCACTATCCACCATGCACTTGGTGAACTTGCAGCCGTGAATCAGGGGGTTGATTACCATGGCATACTTTCTCTATTGGAACAAGGTTGGGGTGATCCTTCATGTCCCATGTGATTGGAACTTCTGACCAGTGCAGGAACTAGGGAACCGGGGGTGGGTGGCCATCAGTATCCTCAGAGAGGTCTTTTATGCCCAGACAGTTGGGGTGCCAAGGAAAGTGTGTTAGACAGGAGCCTTCTTCTCGAAGGGGTTCTTGCCTTTGCCATCGCCCTTGTCGGCATGCTTGGGGTCTACGTCCTAGTCCATGTCACTTGAATCCTTAGATTCATCTTCCTTCTTCTTTCCCTTTCCCTTGCCTCGCGGTCGGTTCTTCCGGCTTCGCTTGTAATTGGACTCTGGTTCTTCCTTCAGATTGTTGACGAACTTGCAATGACAGTTGGTGTGAGTGGCTTTGCCATTGACATCGAGGTGTACGAGGAACGGCATATCGCGGTACTCCTCGTACATTTGGGGAATGTGGAGCGTTGCCGGGGTAGTTTCACTATCGCGCTGCTTCCCTCGACCAACTCCTTGGCCTCGGCCACGCTGTCCGCCATAACCCCTGCCTACAAACATCATGGCGACCATGTCGGAAGCTGGCTTTTCTTATAGGGGATTCTTCCGCTTAGTGTTGTTGTTCCTCTTGGCTAAGGTTGGAATGGAAATTGCTGGTAAAGAGCCGCGAGAGTCATCGTCGGCAGCCGTGAACTCACTAGCTAAGGAGATCATCTGATTCAGATCTAGCTTGTGATTGTCCAATAGGCGCTTCAACTTATGCCGAAGGAAGGTGCCCTTTTCCAAACCATCAATGTAGGATGACATAGCGGTCTGATCGTGCACTCCTGCGTAGGAATTTTTCATATCCAGCCAGTGGGAGAGGTAGGCCCGAGATGTCTCGCCCTTTTCCTGGACGCACCTCTATAGATCACCAACAATGCAGGGATGTTTATACGTACCCTCAAAATTTTTGGTGAACGCTTCATGCATGTCCAACCAATTGCATATGGACTTCTCCTACAAGTAGTTGATCCATTGGCAAGCCATGCCCGTCAGTTGGAGGTACTTGACGGTGAAGTTGGGGTTTCCCCCGGCAATCTCGACCGCTTCGTCGTAATCCTGCAACCACGTAGCTGGCCTGGCAGTGCCGTCATAGGGCTAGATTGTCTTGTCAGTCCGAAAACCCTTGGGGTAAGTTGTGACCCATATCACATGGACAAAACAACGTGGTCACAAGTACTATCCATCCCGGGCCTCCTGAATCTTTTCCAAACATGTACTTGCATCGTATGTCTCCGGGCTTGCTTTTCTCTTGTTGCCACCACTGGAAGGGATGCATGAACGACTCGGTCCCCCTCCTCCATGGTGGATTCTAGGGGCGATGGAGGCGGAGGTGACGGTGGGTTAGCCTTCTTTCTATTGCCCTCCTGTGACTCCTCACGCCTATCATGATTGCTTGTCGGAGGCTGAGGGTCATGGCGCGACCTGCTCATGTGCCCATGGTTGCCACTGCGCTCGCTGCCATGATGAGGCTGCTCCACATTGTCGCGAATGACGATGCCTCCCTAGGGGCGTTTAGGCGGAGGCATGCTCGTGCGGTTGTGAGTTTTTGGGTCTTCGTGATGCCGGGAAGATCAGGGAGGTGGCGGCAAGAGACGAGGGTGAGCCTTGCCTCTATGGTCGGAAGATATGGGGATAGCGTCCTCCCTGTTGTGTGCGTCCCTCTGTCATCATTTGATGAACCCGTCTGAGATCTGACATCATGAGGAGATCTTGCCCTCTGTTGTTTGGGAGTGCTAGACTAGCAATATGCCGGGTTAGACTCAAGCCTCTGAGAGGTGGCCTTTTCTTGCTGTTTGACAGCCTTGGCGACAAGACCATAGACCTGTTCCACAGCTGCGGGTGATCTATCCTGCTCCAGTAGAGTCTTGTCAATGGGGATACTAATTTGTGGACCGAAAGTTCACAGGCGAAGGCAACACGGGGTCCGAGTTGCATGTAATCACCACGATTCGAAAAGTTCGAGTGGTAATTACCGAGAGGGGCATTTCGAGTGAATGGTGGCCAAACCAAATATTTTCAAATCTTAGCCATTATGTCAGGATATTCCGTTACATTAGTACCTGTCATGCCCCTATTGTGCCCCTTATAAGTCACCGTCCACGTCCGCATAGGCAAATCCATTTCTATACTTTCCTAACCCCCAACACTGAATCCGGTAGTGGCGGAGGTCCTTTTTCTCCCTCCCCTACACTGAATCCGGTTCAACGGCGATGATGGTCATTTTTCTCCCTGCCCCTGCCCCTCCCCACCCACCCGCACACACACGTTGAATCCGGTGGTGGCATGTCAAGCGAGGCCAAGGTGGTAGCTACGTCGGCGACATATTCGGCTTCGTCGGAGCCAGTGTCTCGGGCATAACGCTAGACAAGCGAAGCGGCGGGGGGGTCTACAGCCTAGGTTAGCGAGGAGGTCAGCCAGAAGTCTGCTAATAGGGTACCTACAAGCAGCGGGTTGAAGAGAAAAGCTAGGCCGGCGGCAGAGTGTTCGGCTGTAGTGCGGGGTCGTGCAACCCAGATCTCGAAGAAAACCACCCGGGAGAAGAGCGAGAGGTGAATTTTTCTTATTTGTGCCTTGTCTTTCAAGTAGATTAGTTACTACAAAGTAGTGTCAAATGAAATGAAAGGTCCCCTTTTTAATCAAATTAGGAACAGCTTCGATGCAGCGGACCTATATGAGTTCATGGTTCATGTCCGCCAGTACACTGCAAAACTAGATTTTGGTTGCGAGAGGGTTGTGTTCGGGCAGGATGTGCGTCTGCTTGTCAACTACAAAGAGGTTGTGTCTGTTTCGCAGCTGATAGATATGCTTCATTATAGAATTCCTTGGGGATCCAGACAGAGGGAAAAATTGGTGTGGCGTAACATGAGTGATACCTATGTGCAAATTGATCACTCCCATGAGCTTCAGATGCTTTGGGAGTGTTGTGCAGCTGATCTTTAGGTGAAAGTTGAAGTGATGATTGACGATATGTATGCAGATACTGGAGATCTTGCTGCCAGAGCTTCTGCTGCTCGAGTTTATGGACCACCAGATGCTGATCAAGCTAAGTTCAATATACACCTGGAGGTGGATTCATACACAGCAAAACTTGATGGCGGAGTTAGTAAGCCAATTTCGTCATGTACTCTAGAGATTGCCGTCGATTCCAAAAACATAAATCTTGTTGAACTGAGAGAGATGATTGGTAATAAAAACATTATTAGCCCTAAGTAGATGGCATGACTCCAGTGGTGGCATCATAAGAAGCAGGAGTTCATAGATGTTTTGGATACTGATGATCTGATGCAGATTGTGCGACGAAAGAGGCAAACCAGGAAGGTGTTCTTCCTGGCTGCCATTTCTGATGTTGTTAGACAAGTTGTAGTGGATGCAGAGGCCCCTATTGTGGTTGAACAGAACGAGGCGATAGACGTTGATCACATCTGATGAGAGATGCTACCCAGGGCTTGTCAGATAGACCGCAGGGCTCCCCTGCCTGTATTTGTAACAAAGATTGGTGTTGCTTTGAAACTATGTTGATGTGGTCGTGTTTGTTCAGAGATTGCAATCCAATGTTCTATGAGCTGTTTAGATTTTTGGACATATCAATCGATGAAAGCATCGTTGTTGTAATAAGACACAAGTACATTGTAGTTGACATGATTGTGTTTGCTGAGATGATGTGATAAATTTGTTTCTGAGATTATGATTGTTGAGAGATTGTAATATAATGTGCTGTGAGCTATTCGGATTTTGGGACATATCATTCATTGAAACCATCACTAAACAAGGTGATATATAAGTACATTGTAGTTGACATGATTATTATGTAATATAATGCTCTGTGGGATCATTAATTTGACTAATCGCTGGATAACTATATGTTACTTAGAATGAAGTACTATCACGGATGAACGAGCGTAGGGTTTAGTAAAAAAACTTATTAAGTAGGAGACAGTGATCTATTGGACGCACAGGTCTAGGATTTAGGAATAAGGGTTAAGGGGTTAGTACAATAAACAGTTCATTAGACCCCTAAACCATAAACCATAATCCTATATTGTTCGGTACATAAGATTTTGTGTGTTGCTATAAGTCAAACAAATTGGGAAGGAGGAAGTACATGATTAATATTACAAATTAAAATGATGGAAGAGAAAACCTAGTAGATATGAGATAGTAATCTAGCCACGGGACATTGTATCAATTAAACTATTGTAGCATGATAATTTAGTCCATGTTGCAACATTGACTCACTTCACTTTCACCACTCCTTCTCTCTCCACTCACTACCCTCCTCTCTCTCTCTCCTCACCGTCGCCGACGCATCGTCGCGGCCGCATTTGCCATGCCGCCCTGGAACGACGAGGACGACCAGTCGAGCAGTGACAACTTTCTCGCCGGCATCGAGTCTTCCCTCCCCGATGTGAGTTCCTCTGTTTTCTCGGCAATGGTTAGGCATTGGTAATTACCTCGACCCAAGACTTGAAGTGTGCATGCGATCTTGTTTATTTCTAGCTTTTCGTTCCCTTATAGGTACCACTCACGATCTACGACCCCGATTAGGAGGGCCTAGATTTCGATTGGGAAGTACCATGTGACCATGGGATAAAACTAAGGAAATATGTTGCATTTGAAGGAAGTAACACTGGAAGAAGGTTTTTGGGCTGTAAAAAACAGTTTTGCTTTCGTTATGTACAATGGCGACATGAAGAAAATTGTGTAGTGTTATGTTGATAATTAGTTCCCATGTTTTTTAGGTTGGCCCAGTGTGTAAAGTAGTAGAGTGGGTGGATCTTGAGTGGCTAGACGCACTTAAGAAATGTTTGGCCCAGTTGTGGGATATGTATGAGCTCGAAAGGTCGGGGAGATTTACAAATGCCCATGATGCAGCTGCAGAAAATTACAAGATCTTGGTAGGAAATAAGGAGCTGGAACAGGAAATCAAGCATTTGAGGTCAGAACTAAATGACACAATCAATGGGAGCTTGGTGGTGGGAACTGCACGGAAGATTCAGAAGGCTAAAAAGGAGAGGGATCAGCTCATGGAAGAGAATAAGAAGCTAGTGTACTGCATTGTGGAGCTGTTGAAGGATCTGAAGAAGGAGCACGAGGTGAACAAGGACAAGCTTCAGGCGATCAAGGAAATTTTAGATGAATAATTTGTGCCGTGGAAATATCTGAAATTACTTAACTATAAGACTTGCAGTTGTGATATCTTGACTAATACAAACTCAATCCTTGAGAAAAATAACCTTTCAGAAGAAAGCATAGTTTGCATAGAGAGAGGTACACGTTTACAAAATCACTACTACATGGATAAAACATGATTTGGTCCGTCATAACACATAGTTTGAAAACTAATTTCAAAGGAACTTATAGTTTGCGTTGAGCCTAGCGCGGTGATGATCGTGTTCCTTCCTAAGAAGCTCCAGTTCGAGGGTTCGTTCAATCAAGTCCGCTTTGGTTTTTACCTTCTCCCTCAGTACTTGGACGTGCGCCTCCTGCTGGTTCAAGCGCTCCGTCTGGGAAGCAACAAGCTTATCAGTAAGCTTAAGATTATCCACCATGAGATCCTTGATGATGTCCTCCTTCGCACGCGCCGAGGTGATACTTTTCTCGTGAAGTTCCATCAAGCCAGCGATGTCCACCTTCAGATTGTGGCACTTGTCATAAAAGATGGTGACTTCTTCTCTCAGGCGGTCATGGGACACTTTCTGAAAATTATGCTTCTCCATTTGGATAGCCATCTTGTCCTTTAGCCAGGTCGGCAGTTCTGGGTTGAGATTTTGCCTCTTCTGCTGCAACAAAAATATGTGGTTAGTTTCCACAATTTAAACAATTAACTAGTGTCAAAGACATATTTTGAAGGACAGAGCAATCAAGGATTGTTCAAAATTTAACAGAATCAACTAGTGGCACAATCCTAATTCTAGAGATAATGTCAAAGCAATATAGGATTTTTCCCAATTCAACTATATAAATTAGTGGCATAGTTCTAATTTATATGACAGAGCAATATAGCCTTTTTTTTCCAATTCAACGTGATAAAGTAGTGGCATAGTCCTAATTTCAATTTCAGAGCAATATAGCCTTTTTCCCAATTCAACATGATAAAGTAGTGGCATAGTCCTAATTTCAATTTCAGAGCAATAAAGCATTTTTTCCAATTCAACAGGATAAAGTAGTGGCATGGTCCTAATTTCAATTTCAAAGCAACGTGGGACTATATCCAACTAAGGGTGTTGTGGGTTTTTCCAATGTAACCAAATAGTAGTGGCATAGTCATAATCTAACTCCAAGCTCAGATACATAATGGAAAGGATGATGACCATTCATGAGAACACAAACCCATAATTCAGTTGACAGGAAAGTAAGATAAACAGAGAAATAAGGTGTTTCTCCAAGATTCCTTAATTGCACGACATGTATAAATTACAAAAGCAGCGGAGCATGAACTGAGATTCCTGCCCCCTCCCCCCTCTACTCTGAATCTGAATTGGGCATTGCCGTTAGCACCCTGTTCTCCTTGTTTGGACTCTTGGGCACAGTGAGACCTTGGCCCATGTCCTCCTTCATCTGTCTCAATGCATCCAGGCAACAATCCCTATCATTATAGGCTTTGATGGTAGCCTTTGCTTCGATGATGCATTCTCTGCGTGTCTCGATGGCTTCGTCTAGCAGGAGGACGTATCTATTCTAGAGATTCTTGTTGTCACACTAGAGCTTCCTAATTAAGTTGATGGCCAGGTATTGTTTGGAAAAGTTGTGTGCGATCAACTTCTGCAGCTCATCGATCACCCTCTGCAGCTCGTCGCGCTCTACTTCGAGCCTCTTGATGTTAAGTGAAAAATCAAGTGTGATCTCCTTCTACAGAGACAAACGCCTTCAAAGGCGATCATTAGCATGGGTTAGGGAGTGTGCACCCTGCAGTTGGTTGTCTATCTTGGCATTGATCGCGGCCACCTTGTCATGGCAATTGGCCTTCGCTTGCTGCATTGTTCATGTTATTTAAAATAGGTACTCTATATTTGTACTGCATGTTCCAGGGAAGCACAATATTCAAGTCATAAAAACCCCAAATATGTCTACTAATATTTAGCATGGTCCCTACTTGGAGGCTACTTGCGGGCAGACACGATAATATTTCCACATTTAGAATCTCAAAAATAAAACCAAATGCATGTCGGGATTTCCTACCTCACTGAGCCGGGGAATAGGGTTGAACGGGTCCTGCGATGCCACCGCCATTGTGCTGCTTTCAGGATCCACGACCGCCCTGGAATATGTAGCAGAGTAAGAAGAATAAGAAGAATAAGAAGAAGTAGTAGTAGTAGTAGTAGTAGTAGTAGACATAGCAGAACAAGAAGAAGAAGACTGTATCGGGAGGAGCCCTGGCCTGCTAGAACTCAGCGCCGCCACCGCCATCGTGCTGCTTTTAGGGTCCACGGCCGCCCTGGAATATGTAGAAGAGTATAGGAAGAACAATAAAAAGTATACATAGAAGAAGAAGAAGAAGAAGAAGAAGAAGAAAAAGGAGAAGAAGAAGATTGTACCGGGAGGAGCCCTGGCCTGCTACCAAATTCAGCGCCGTCGCCACCATCGTGTTGCTTTCAGGGTCCATGGCCACCCTGGAATATGTAGCAAAGTAATAAGAAGAAGAATAAGTAGACTGTACTGGGAGGAGCCCTGGCCTGCTGCAACATTCAGCGCCGCCGCCGCCATCGTGCTGCTTTAAGGGTCCACGGCTGACGAGGGTTCGAATCGTCAATGCCCATTGTTATGGACTTGGGTTTTGGAGAAGATGGGGATGCTGGAAGTCACGAAACGGTTAACAAACAAGCTACACAGGGACACGAGATTTACCCAGGTTCAGGCCCCCAGAGGGAAACCCTACTCCTGATTGTCTGCTCTTGATTACTACTCCTGCTTGTCTGCTCTTGATTACGGCGGAATCGAAGATTACAGGGGTGTGCGGATGCAATCTGGCATGAGGTGTGTATGAGGTGAGTTGAGAGATCCTTCTCGCTGTACCTCCGGGCCTTTATATAGATAGGCCATGTCCCGGGATAGGTCGAGTCGGTTACGAATTAGGGTTGATACCCTTTGAAATTCTATCTAATCTAGACTTGTCCTCCAAGGAGTCGAAATCACCACGGGCTTGGGCCACCCGAAATCTTCATGGGCTATGTGTCCTTACGTGGGCCTTCCTTGGGCTGGACCAGGTATACCAATGTCGTGTACCCGTGGGGTATATCCATGTCAGTAGCCCCGGCGTGTTTAGTCGAATCGTAGATTCGGCTGGAGACTCTTCAATCTTTCGGGTGCTTTTGTATTTGAGCCTTTTTTAAGGAGAAATATTAGTTCATAGGGATCGTTTATGCGTGTGCCTGGATCACCCAACGGATCAGGGCTAGTTAACTGTCATAGGACAAAACAACACGATCTTCATCAAACTCGAGTCGCCGAACTCGAATTCGGAACAATTGCTGGTGCGATTCGACTCAGGCTGTTGTGGTCTTACATGAGTCGAATCCCAGCGATTTTCAAGTGATGTACCCAACGCGTCCTTTGGGATTTTCATCGTGCATGTGGTCATGGAAGTGTACTGGAAGAGCACAGTGAGGTGAGTTACTAGGCCATTAGATGATATCTGTAGGGCTTATCTTTTTGTCGTAGACACGGCATCCGAAATTTTATCACCGCGGAGGTGATTTGGGTGGGCAAGGAGACTGCTTCTCACTTAGCGTTGGTTTGGGCAAAGTTGCCAAAAAGATTTTGTCGTATTTGATCCGAAGGATTGCAGTCGAATAATTCATAGGGTGCACGATCAGCGCTCCCTATGGGAGTAGCCCCCGAGTGTCTGTTCGAGTCGTAGACTCGAGCAGAGACTTTAGTTCAGTCGTTTTCATCATAAGTCCGAAGGACCCAATTTTTTGGATGCGCAACCAGTGCTCCCTACGGGAGTAGCCCCCGAGTCCGTAGTGGAGTCACATACTCGACGTAGGACTCGAAGATAATTTCGAGGTGACGTTACCTTTGCAATTTCTTAGGTGCGCGGCCAGCGCTCCTGATAGGAGTATCCCCCGAGTAGTTTCTTGAATCGTAGATTCGAGTAAGTGCTTGTATGATCAGTCGAAATCTTTGAGCCGTTGCTAGCTTTGTCTTGATGACATCAGTGATGACGATTGGTGATCTCAATCGTTTGTGACAGCAGAGATGATGCAACGATATGATTATGGGTCCCACCGTTTGACTTGATGTTGACTAGTCACGCATTGGCGTGGCGAAAATTATGGCGCCTCCTTGGTTTCCATGCGTAGTGGACGGCGTGATGGCGACAGTTCGTTATGGTGATGACACGTGTATGGTGAGATTTGAGTTTCATGCTAGGGCTTCTCAATCAACGGTTCTAGTGCATCATCTTCGTCCTTTTATACTGCGGGGAAATAGTGATTTTCTTTACCCGTCGCCATTTTCTCTTGCCTCATCTCCATTGCCACCATTTTCTTAAGCTCTTTGCTTGTCCTCGTGCACTAGACTCTATCCATACCTTTCCCTCGCATTCCTTCGTTTGCATCACCACACACACCGCTCTAAGATGGGGAAACCAAAGAAGACCACAACTGCTGGAGCGGGATCGAGCGCCGCCGGTGTTGGCAAGAAGGTTGCCGCTATGGCCCGTGCCACTGACGGCGGGTGGAAGTTCATGTAGATGCACGAGGCGGATTTGCGCAAGCTACGTGCTTCTGGCCTTGTCTCCCTGGAGAAGGACAACGTCGTCCTCCCCGGCCAAGAGGTAATTCCTCGCCCACCCGAAGGGTTTCGGGTGATTTTTTATGCTCTTATCGTCCGGGGTCTCTCTCTTCCCGTCCACGAATTCCTTCGTGGACTCCTTTTTTTTACGGGATTCAGTTGCATCATATGTCTCCCAATTCTCTTCTTCATATTGCTTGTTTCATCACTTTGTGCAAGTGTTGGCTCGGTATCGAGCCGCACTTTGGCCTCTTCCGGAAACTCTATTTCGTGAAGAGGCAGTCGGGCACCGGCGGTGTTTATCCGCTCGGCAGTTGCATCATCTCCATTCGCTCTTCTGTCCAATTCTTCTCCTTCTCCATTTTCGAGTCCATCCAATACTGGCGGCAGAAGTGGTTCTATATCCGCGACGTCAAGTTGGACGGGCAGCATTTTGGTCTCGCCCCTTTCGACTCTGCCCAGAAGATCACCCCAAACAGGTCATGGAAGAACGGCGTCTTAGAGGGTGAAACGATGGAGGTGGACAAGCTCTACCAGCGTGTGGAGGCACGCCAGCTGTTGGCCGGCAAGGAGGTCAATGGTGTCGACATCATCTGCACCTTCCTCAAGCGTCGGGTGTAGCCGGTCCAAGCGAGGGCGCACCCAATGTTTCTATATGCTGGTCGCAATGATCCGACAAGGATTTCTCCTAAGGAGTTGTCTTCGGGTGACCTTGATAGAGCTCTTCGGCCCCTACTGAAGTTCAAGGCCGAAGAGGACCTCCCGGGAAATCCTTGACCTCCCCCCTCAGTTTGAAGAAAGTATTCCCGCAGGTGAAAAACTTGTAGTTGCACGTAGCACTATTTCGAGTGCTAGCTGTTTGATATTTGTACTAACAATTTGTCATCTTCTTGCCTTTGATTTGCAGGACTTCAAGGTAGCGGGGATGACGCCCCCTCTACCTTATAAGTTCCTAGTTGTGCCAGATAATGAAGTGGTGGAGTCCGATTCCGAGCTTCATCCCGCACAGTCTCCTACCACGGGAGCCCCCGAGCTGAGCGAAGGGCAGACCCGCAAATGCTCCCGGAGTGAATCTTCAAATGGGGCGACCCCACCAACGCCCAGGGGTTCGTCCTTCCTCGAGCAGCACAGCGAGGATGATGGTGCATTATCTGCACCTTTCCCTGCCGTGCCCATTCAAGCGGTAGCCCCGCAGCCGCCGGCCAAGAAGAAGAAGAAGAAGGAGAAGGCGGCTCCTGTCTTCAATTTGTCAGACATCAAATCATAAGTCATTTTGCTTGATTCTTGTTGCCATGTTCATGTTCGAAGTTTTGGCTTGTTGTTGATATGTAGCAGTAACCCTTCAGAGGAGTCCCTTGATGGGGACACCGAAGAATTCATTGCGGAATCGAAGCTGGTAGCTTATTTTCCCTATGTGGTGGTCAACTCCGAGGACGAAGATTCAAGCTCCGCTAAGCGGGAGGCTCGTGCACTCGTGACTCGGAAGAATATATGCAAACCTTCGGAGTCCACGCCTGAACACGTGAGTGTTGTTTTTCCGTTGCCTGGGGGAGCCCCCGAGCCCTTTATTCATCAAGGTTTTCTTGCTTCCGTGTAGCCCTTTGTCCGCAGCGCCAATGTTCTGATCCAGCAGCATCTGGCGTTGGAGGATGAGCTGAAGCAGCTCCGAGATGCGCTGTGTTACTCTTTGCCATTTTTCGAGTGCTTCAAGTTGATGTTGTATTCATCTAGTATTTCTTCATGTTGTAGATGAGAACAATGCTGCCCTTCGTAGGTTGAACACTTTCGAAAAGTGCCTCGGCCAGGTGGAGAAGAAGGCAACGGATGCTACTGAGGCTCTCCAACGCCAGAAAAAGGAGGCCAAAGACCATGAGCAGCAGCTCGCGGCCGTTGCAGCTGCTCGTGAGAAGGCCATGGCCTACAAGCTCATGGTTGTTTCCAAGGCTATCCATGGTAAGCTGCCCTTATCTTCTTTGTATTTATCTTGTCCATCTTGGTGTGCTTTTTACTTTTCCTCACTCGAACTTCTTCTCATGCTATTTACGCCAGATGCTTCTGGCGTCGCATTTGATTACGGCATGCTGGAGCATGGAGATTCTTTGGCAGATGCCACCACAGCGGTCGAGGATCGCTATTATTCTATTATGATCTCCCTGGACAAGGCCAAGAAAGTGATTGCGCGCTTCTACAAGGAGGTCAACCCCAAGGGCGTTGCCCTTAAGGACATCAACGCACTCTTGGATGCTCTGTCGGAGGATGCTCTGGCGTAGTACAAAAGCAAGCAGAAGGGCATCGGTGCCTCCATGGGGCTGTCCTGGCCCAGGTCACTTCCCAGATGCCGACGGCGGTGGATGGCTCCAAGGTAGCTTTTACCTCTTTTGCTTCCCGTTGTAAGCATTACGGGCCTAAGCTCATCGACGTCCTGGCCGATTATGCGGCAAAGCGGCGATGAGAGGCCAAGAGTAGGCAGTCTGATTCCGAGGCTTCTTTGGGTGCTGGCTCTTAGGCCTTTGCATTGTAGCTAGTATAGATTTTCCCCTTTTGATGTCTCCTATAACACCTTTTGTATGAACAAGTCTCACTGTGCCACGAGGCACTGTCGGAAATCGAGATTTTGTTGGGTATTTTTTACTTTGCCGAGTGTTTAAATCCCGGACACTCGGCAAACAGCTCTTTGTCGTGTATCGCACGTATGACACCCGACAAACAAGTCACTCACAGCAAAGTTACCTCTTTGTTATGTATGCACCGGGAAAACACTCAGTAAACACACACACATACACGGTAATAACCTTCAAAACAATCGGCAAAAGATGGATACATGGCAAACCATCCTGCCACGTGGTTGACTCGCCTGACTTCTGGCGTTACGGTTTACCGAGTGTCCTCAAAAGTACACACAATAATAGTTCACGCCAAATTTCTTCTCCCGCGCACGCCAAAAAACTTAGTGTTTGAAACGCCCCTATGCTGTGTATGTTAAAACTTTGTTGTGTATTAGTCTAAAACACTCGGTAAACACGTAATTTGCTATCTGTCTTAGTTTTTACCGAGTGTTTACATTAGATACACGGTAAAATAGTAGGAAAATTGGATTAGGGCCGAGGTGGGTCTATGTTGAAATTAGCTAGGCTCAAGACCCACTAAACTTTAAGGTTTCACATGGTTTGATATTTTTCCTTTGTAACTATGTCACATAAAATGACTCCACACAACTTTTCATATTGTTCAGACCGTTTTAGAATTTCTTATGCCCGTTTCAAACTACGTCAGCATATCAGGGTTCCACAGCAAACCGCGCTCCGGGGCATCGGAACACCTCAAGGACATGCATGTGGCCCTAGCACATGCATGAAAGTATGGTGTTATGTGGAAACATACAAAAGCTACTAGTATTCGGGTGCTTGCATGTGTCCCCCCAAGCATGCATGCGCTCTAACCTAGAAGCAAAGGTTCTGGACTTGTATAAAGGGGAAACTCCCTGTTCCGGTGAAACCGTGTAGGATACTGCCCTACCTTGTGAACCAACATGGTTTCACATCATCCTATGACCTAAACAAACACAAAACAAGAGAGAGCTATGTCGGGCTACCCCCATCAGAAGAATGTCTAGGGGGGTAGACAATTAAAGGCCCGCAGATCAGGGTTCTGTAGCAAACCGCACTCTAGGGCATCGGAATACCTCAAGGACCTACATGTGGCCCTATAACATGCATGAAAGTGTGGTGCTATGTTGAAACATACAAAACCTACTAGTATCCGGGTGCTTGCATGTGTCCCCCCTCGCATACATGCACTCTAACCTAGAAGCAAAGGTTTTAGACTTGTATAAAGGGGAAACTCCCCGTTACGGTGAAACCGGGTAGGATAGTGCCCAACCTTGTGAACCAACATGGTTTTACGTCATCCTATGACCTAAACAAACACAAAAAAAGAGAGCTATGTCGGGCTACCCCCATCAGAAGAATGTCTAGGGAGATGATCCGAGGCCCGCACATCAGGGTTCCGCAACAAACCGCGCTCCGGGGCATCGGAATACCTCAAGGACCTGCATGTGGCCCTAGCACATGCATGAAAGTATGGTGTTATGTTGAAACATACAAAACCTACTAGTCTTCTGGTGCTTAAATGTGTCCCCCCTCGCATGCATGTGCTCTAACCTAGAAGCGAAGGTTCTAGACTTGTATAAAGGGGAAACTCCTCGTTCCGGTGAAACAGAGTAGGATACTGCCCCAACTTGTGAACCAACATGGTTTGACATCATCATATGACCTAAACAAACACAAAACAAGAGAGAGCTATGCTGGGCTACCCCCATCAGAAGAATGTGTAGGGGGGTAGACGATCCGAGGCCCACAGATCAGGGTTCCATAGCAAACCGTGCTCCAGAGCATCGGAAATACCTCAAGGACCTGCATGTGGTCCTAGCACATGCATGAAAGTGTGGTCCTATGTTGAAACGTACAAAACCTACTAGTCTCCGTGTGCTTGCATGTGTCTCCCCTCGCATGCATGCGCTCTAACCTAGAAGCGAAGGTTCTAGACTTGTATACAGGGGAAACTCCCCGTTCCGCTGAAACCGGGTAGGATACTGCCCCACCCTGTGAACCAAAATGGTTTTACATCATCCTATGACCTTAACAAACACAAAACAAGAGAGAGCTATGCTGGGCTACCCCCATCAGAAGAATGTATAGGGGGGTAGACAATCCGAGGCCCGCAGATTAGGGTTCCGCAGCAAACCGTGCTCCGGGGCATTGGAACACCTCAAGTACCTACATGTGCCCCTAAAACATGCATGAAAGTGTGGTTCTATGTTAAAACATACAAAACCTAGTAGTCTCCGGGTGCTTGCATGTGTCCCCCCTCGCATGCATGCGCTCTAACCTATAAGCAAAGGTTTTAGACTTGAATAAAGGGGAAACTCCCTGTTCCGGTAAAACCGGGTAGGATAGTGCCCCACCTTATGAACCAACATGGTTTTACGTCATCCTATGACCTAAACAAACACAAAATAAAATAGAGCTATGCCGGGCTACCCCCATCAGAAGAATGTCTAGGGGGGAGACGATCCGAGGCTCGCACATCAGGGTTCCGCAGCAAACCGCGCTGCAGGGCATCGGAATACCTCAAGGACCTGCATGTGGCCCTAGAACATGCATAAAATTATGGTGTCATGTTGAAACATACAAAACCTACTAGTTTTCGGGTGCTTGCATGTGTCCCACTCGCATGCATAAGCTCTAACCTAGAAGCGAAGGTTCTAGACTTATATAAAGGGGAAACTCCCTGCTCCGGTGAAACCGAGTAGGATACTGCCCCACCTTGTGAACCAACATGGTTTCACATCATCCTATGACCTAAACGAACAGAAAACAAGAGAGAGCTATGCCGGTCTACCCCCATCAGAAGAATGTCTAGGGGGTAGACGATCTGAGGCCCGCAGATCAGGGTTCCATAGCAAACCACGCTCCAGAGCATCGAAATACCTCAAGGACCTGCATGTGGTCCTAGCACATGCATGAAAGTGTGGTGCTATATTGAAACATACAAAACCTACTAGTCTCCGGGTGCTTGCATGTTTCTCCCCACGCATGCATGCGCTCTAACCTAGAAGCGAAGGTTCTAGACTTGTATAAAGGGGAAACTCCATGTTCCGGTGAAACCGGGTAGGATACTGCCCCACCTTGTGAACCAACATGGTTTTACATCATCCTATGACCTAAAAAAACACAAAACAAGAGACAGAGCTATGTCGGGCTACCCCCATCAGAAGAATGTCTAGGGGGGTAGACGATCTGAGGCCCGCAGATTAGGGTTCCGCAACAAACCGCGCTCCGAGGCATCATAACACCTCAAGGACCTACATGTGGCCCTAAAACATGCATGAAAGTGTGGTGCTATGTTGAAGCATACAAAACCTACTAGTCTCTGGGTGCTTGCATGTGTCCCCCTATCATGCATGCGCTCTAACCTAGAAGCGAAGGTTTTAGACTTGTATAAAGGGGAAACTCCATGTTCCGTTGAAACCAGGTTGGATAGTGCCCCACCTTGTGAACCAACATGGTTTTACGTCATCCTATGACCTAACCAAACACAAAACAAGATAGAGCTATGCCGGGCTACCCCCATCAGAAGAATGTCTAGGGGGGAGACGATCCGAGGCCCGCACATCAGGGTTCCACAGCAAACCGCGCTCCAGGGCATCAGAATACCTCAAGGACCTGCATCTGGCCCTAGCACATACATGAAATTATGGTGTTATGTTGAAACATACAAAACCTACTAGTCTTCGGGTGCTTGCATGTGTCCCACTCGCATGCATGCGCTCTAACCTAGAAGCGAAGGTTCTGGACTTGTATAAAGGGAAAACTCCCCGTTCCGGTGAAGCCGGGTAGGACACTGCCCCACCTTGCGAACCAACATGGTTTCACATCATCCTATGACCAGAACAAACACAAAAAAGAGCTATGGCGGGCTACCCCCATCAGAAGAATGTATAGGGGGTAGACGATATGAGGCCCGCAGATCACGGTTCCATAACAAACCGCGCTCCAAAGCATCGGAATATCTCAAGGACCTGCATGTGGTCCTAGCACATGCATGAAAGTGTGGTGCTATGTTGAAACATACAAAACCTACTAGTCTCCGGGTGCTTGCATGTGTCTCCCCTCGCATGCATGCGCTCTAACCTAGAAGCGAAGGTTCTAGACTTGTATAAAGGGCAAACTCCCCGTTTCAGTGAAACCGGGTAGGATAGTACCCCAACCTTGTGAATCAACATGGTTTTACGTCATCCTATGACCTAAACAAACACAAAACAAGAGAGAGCTATGCCGGGCTACCCCCATCAGAAGAATGTCTAGGGGGGAGACGATCTGAGGCCTACACATCAGGGTTCCGCAGCAAACCGCACTCCGGGGCATCGGAATACCTCAAGGACTTGCATGTGGCTCTAGCACATGCATGAAAGTATGGTGTTATGTTAAAACATACAAAACCTACTAGTCTTCTGGTTCTTAAATGTGTCCGCCCCTCGCATGCATGTGCTCTAACCTAGAAGCGAAGGTTCTGGACTTGTATAAAGGGGAAAATCCCCGTTCTGGTGAAACCGAGTAGGATACTGCCCCACCTTGTGAACCAACATGGTTTCACATCATCCTATGACCTAAACAAACCCAAAAAAAGAGAGAGCTATGCCGGGCTACCCCCATCATAAGAATGTCTATGGGGGTAGACGATCCGAGGCCCGCAGATTAGGGTTCCGCAGCAAAACGCACTCCAGGGCATCGGAACACCTCAAGGACCTAAATGTGGCCCTAAAACATGCATGAAAGTGTGGTGCTATGTTGAAACATACAAAACCTACTAGTCTTCGGGTGCTTGCATGTGTCCCCCCTCGCATGCATGCGCTCTAACTTAGAAGCGAAGGTTCTAGACTTGTATAAAGGGGAAACTCCATGTTCCGGTGAAACGGGAAGGATACTGCCCCACCTTGTGAACCAACATGGTTTTACATCATCCTATGACCTAAAAAAACACAAAACAAGAGGGATCTATGTCGGGCTACCCCCATCAGAAGAATGTCTAGGGGGTAGACGATCCGAGGCCCGCAGATTAGGGTTCCACAACAAACCGCGCTCCGAGGCATCAGAACACCTCAAGGACCTACATGTGGCCCTAAAACATGCATGAAAGTGTGGTGCTATGTTGAAGAATACAAAACCTACTAGTCTCCGGGTGCTTGCATGTGTCCCCCTATCATGCATGCCCTCTAACCTAGAAGCGAAGGATTTAGACTTGTATAAAGGGGAAACTCCATGTTCCGTTGAAACCAGGTTGGATAGTGCCCCACCTTGTGAACCAACATGGTTTCACATCATCCTATGACCTAAACAAACAAAAAACAAGAGAGAGCTATGCCGGGCTACCCCCATCAGAAGAATGTCTAGGGGGTAGAAGATCCGCGGCCCGTAGATCAGGGTTCCGCAGCAAACCACGCTCCAGAGCATCGGAATACCTCAAGGACCTACATGTGGTCCTAGAACATGCATGAAAGTGTGGTGCTATGTTGAAACATACAAAACCTAATAGTCTCCGGGTGCTTGCATGTGTCTCCCCTCGCATGCATGCGCTCTAACCTAGAAGCGAAGGTTCTAGACTTGTATAAAGGGGAAACTCCCCGTTCCGCTGAAACCAGGTAGGATACTGCCCCACCTTGTGAACCAACATGGTTTCAGATCATCCTATGACCTAAACAAACACAAAACAATAGAGAGCTATGTCGGGCTACCCCCATCAGAAGGATGTCTAGGGGGTAGAAGATCCGAGGCCCGCAGATCAGGGTTCCATAGCAAACCGCGCTCCAGAGCATCAGAATACCTCAAGGACCTACATGTGGTCCTAGAACATGCATGAAAGTGTGGTGCTATGTTAAAACATACAAAACCTAATAGTCTCCGGGTGCTTGCATGTGTCTCCCCTCACATGCATGCGCTCTAACCTAGAAGCGAAGGTTCTAGACTTGTATAAAGGGGAAACTCCCCGTTCCGCTGAAACCAAGTAGGATACTGCCCCACCTTGTGAACCAACATAGTTTCACATCATCCTATGACCTAAACAAACACAAAACAAGAGAGAGCTATGCCGGGCTACCCCCATCAGAAGAATGTCTAGGGGGTAGAAGATCCGAGGCCCGCAGATCAGGGTTCCATAGCAAACCGCGCTCCAGAGCATCAGAATACCTCAAGGACCTACATGTGGTCCTAGGACATGCATGAAAGTGTGGTGCTATGTTGAAACATACAAAACCTACTAGTCTCCGGGTGCTTGCATGTGTCTCCCCTCGCATGCATGCGCTCTAACCTAGAAGCGAAGGTTCTAGACTTGTATAAAGGGGAAACTCCCCGTTCCGGTGAAACCGGGAAGGATAGTGCCCCACTTTGTGAACCAACATGGTTTTACATCATCCTATGACCTAAACAAACACAAAACAAGAGGGATCTATGGCGGGATACCCCCATCAGAAGAATGTCTAGGGGGGTAGACGATCCGAGGCCCGCACATCAGGGTTCCGTAGCAAACCGCGCTCCGGGGCATCGGAATACCTCAAGGACCTACATGTGGCCCTAGCACATGCATGAAAGTATGGTGTTATGTTGAAACATACAAAACCTACTAGTCTCCGGGTGCTTGCATGTGTCCCCCCTCTCATGCATGCGCTCTAACCTAGAAGCGAAGGTTTTAGACTTGTATAAAGGGGAAACTCCCCGTTCCGGTGAAACCGGGTAGGATAGTGCCCCACCTTGTGAACCAACATGGTTTTACATCATCCTATGACCTAAAAAAACACAAAACAAGAGGAATCTATGGCGGGCTACCCCCATCAGAAGAATGTCTAGGGGGATAGACGATCCGAGGCCCGCACATCAGGGTTCCGCAGCAAACCGCGCTCCGGGGCATCGGAATACCTCAAGGACCTGCATGTGGCCCTAGCACATGCATGAAAGTATGGTGTTATGTTGAAACATACAAAACCTACTAGTCTCCGGGTGCTTGCATGTGTCCCCCCTCGCATGCATGCGCTCTAACCTAGAAGCGAAGGTTTTAGACTTGTATAAATGGTAAACTCCACGTTCCGGTGAAACCGGGTAGGATAGTGCCCCACCTTGTGAACCAACATGGTTTTACGTCATCCTATGATCTAAACAAACACAAAACAAAAGAGAGCTATGACGGGCTACCCCATTAGAAGGATGTCTAGGGGAGACGATCCGAGGCCCGCACATTAGGGTTCCGCAGCAAACCTCGCTCCAGGGCATCAGAATACCTCAAGGGCCTGCATGTGGCCCTAGCACATGCATGAAAGTATGGTATTATGTTGAAACATACAAACCCAACTAGTCTTCGGGTGATTGCATGTGTCCCCCTCGCATGCATGCGCTCTAACCTAGAAGCGAAGGTTCTAGACTTATAAAAAGGGAAAACTCCCCGTTTCGGTGAAACCGGGTAGGATACTGCCTCACCTTGTGAACCAACATGGTTTCACATCATCCTATAACCTAAACAAACACAAAACAAGAGAGAGCTATGCTGGGCTACCCCCATCAGAAGAATGTCTAGGGGGGTAGACGATTCGAGGCCCGCAGATGATGGTTCCGTAGCAAGCCGTGTTCCAGGGCATCGGAATATCTCAAGGACCTACATGTGGCCCTAGAACATGCATGAAAGTGTCGTGCTATGTTGAAACATACAAAACCTACTAGTCTCCGGGTGCTTGCATGTGTCCCCCCTCGCATACATGCGCTCTACCCGTAGTTTAAATCGGACCCACGTCATACCGGTTCGGCAGGAAAAATGAAAAATGGAAAATGAAAAAATCATGAGTATTAGATATTGTACCCTTGATAAAAAAATTGATTACTATATATACCCTTGAAAAATATCATAAACTTTAATGACAAGAATGCTTCTAGTTTCATACTCCCTCCGACCTATATTAGTTGACTCAAATTTGTCTAGATTTGGATGAATCTAGACACTATTTAGTATATAGGTTCATCTAAATTTTGACAAATCCAATTCTAATAATATGGGTGGAAGAGAGTAAATAAATTGTATTTATATCAGGCTGTTTTGGTTTTTTTTTTGAACGAGGAGCGTCCCCGAAGGGACCGGAAGCATCACATTAATATCAAGCGGTGGATGTACAGATTGTTACAAAGAACCACATATGATAAGGATAAAATGCATAGGTCCCTGATATAAGCAAAAAAGACCTCGTTGAAAGATGGACGACAACGAACCGATCCTTCTCTTTCTCCACCGCCGAGCCGGAAGTCAGACATGCCGCCGTCATACGCAAAAGCGGGGACGAAACCACTTGCTTTTGCGTAGACGAGGAATGCGGCCACCAACTTCGAAAGGGGCCTCATCGAGGAGGTTAAACAATTGTCGGGACCCTTCGCCGGCTTTTGGATAGGCCATGTTCTAGCCTTGGATGTCGGACGGCTATCACCCGCCACCGAGGTGGTGCTCAAAAAAATTGCTTTGCAACTCCATTGCTGCTTGACACTGCTATTCACCCAATCGACTCCTCCGTTTTCCGCAACCACTACGTCTGTTGAAGGAACAAATAGAAGTGAAGAGCAGAAGGGCTTCGCAACAGAGGATTCTTTACCGGACCCGCAAGAGATAGTCGGCCCGCCGTCACCACTCCTGCCACGGGTGGGTGTAGGCAGGCGAAGAAGAACGGCCTGGAGAAGAATCCAAAGCCCCAACCGCTCGATGAAGCAAGCTCAGCGTCGCCACACCTCCCTCGCCTCCACGGCCGGCCAAGGGGGAAACGGCAAGCACCAACCAGAAGGACATGGCGTCGCTCCTCCTCGCCTCCACGGCCGGCCAGGAGCACCACCACAACTCCATTTCTGCTATCTTCGGCAAAGCAACAAAAGCGCTTATTCTTCGGGGCCTTCAGCTTCAGAGAAAACTTCAGAGCCTTCCACCATGGAAGCACGCCGAGGCACCTCTGAGCTGAGCGGAAAGCGCCGCGCCACAACGCCTTAACCGAACAAAGCCCCCGCCGGATGACACCACCGACAGCCTCACTGAGAACCTCCCTCTGCCTCACGCCACCATGGCCGACCAGCAGAGAGGAGAGCCCACGAACGAGACTGCGATGTCGCCAAGCAGCACCCAAAGCTCGAGGACGAAGCTGCTGCGGTTCGGAACTCCACCTTCCCTCGCCACCATGGCCGGCCAAAGGGAGGAGCAGAAGACGCCCAGCAGAAATCGAGCTCGAGCAGGCCTTATTGAGGGAGAGGCAATACCCCACCATCACCTCCATCACCGGCGAAGCAAGGGGGGCGAGGGGAGTGCGCCGCCGTCGCATCTCGGCCTGGGAGACGCGCAAGCTCCAGGCAGCACAAGGCCACCAGACACGGGGATTCCACCCCAGACTAACACTACTATGTACATAGCAACTGCCGCCGCCCCCCTCCCTCAGCCCAGCTCGGCCGGACTCGCCGGCGAGCAAGGCCTCAGGGCGGCGCGGCGCAGGGTGGAGGCGGCTTCTGGTACTGTAGCACACGGGAGTGGAAAGGATAAGATAACCTCGACCTCTCTGGCTGTTTTGGTGGTACGGACCATGTGTTTGCCGTGTGTCTTGGACATGAATACACGGCAAAGAAAAGAAAATGACCTATAGATCAAGAATACACGGTCAAGTCCAAATCGCAAGCATATGCTGGTAAAAAAAATCCAAATCCAACACGCACTCTCCCCCGCCCTTGGCGCCGCCGCTCCTCCTACTTGCTCGCCGCCGCCACCGGCGGGACCGCCGTCATTCTTTTTGACCGCCGCCAATGGCTCTGGTAAGCACTGCCGCCCTCGCTTTCCACCGCCCATAGCTGGGACGCCGCCGCTCGGGCCTCTACTCCGCCGGGCGGCCCCGCGGCTCGGCGACCTCTCCTCTGCCCGTGCCGCCAACTCCCTGCTGGACCAGGAGCTACACCATCAAGTGCCACCATCAGGAACAGAACCAGGAGCTCCACCGCTCGGGTGAGTTTCCAGATTTTGTCTATTGAATAATTCATGCAAATTTGTTTGAACTAGAAACATCAGATTATACATGGACGGGCACAGGTTATTGACAATGTGTATTTAACATTAGGAAGAAAATTTGTCTATCTTGCTACTACTAGACCAGTACATAAGCAAATCTACTACTGTTCTCTTGCTATTCCTCCAAAAATGATAGCAAGATTAGTTGGGGTAGATGGTCTGAATACTACATGATTATTTCTTTGCGAAAATAATGGATATTCAGCTGAAATATTTCTTTGCTACAACTAGACTAGTACAGATATATTATGTGCACATGTGATATTTTCATTTTCTATCACGTACCCGATCAGTAGGAAAATTTTAAAGAATAAAGGAAATGAGTGGGTACTACATGCATTTTCACACAAAGGCTCTAATCTGAATCTGAAGCTACTTTATAAGCCAAACACTATTTTGGCTGCTCTAGAGCACTTTGGTGGAGTGGAGTTTAGAGTTGAAGTGGAGTGAAGTGGAGTGGAGCTCTCCCAAACACACCCTAAGTACTGATTATTTGAAAGAAGCATCAGATGTGCATGTGTTTATTTGCTTGAACTAGCTGTACCTATTGTATTAACATATGTACAATAGCATTGCATTTACCTTGACAAAAAAATCATGGGTGTTCAAATTTCTAATTTCAAAACACAGCTCTGCTTCGTCGAGGTAATGCTTCGAGTTTGACACCAGGACCGGCGTTGCAGGGCTTCTTGAAGGAGCATCTCGGATATTTCTTGACGATTAGATCATGCTTCAAGGGTAAAATTCATTCACGTCTCTTGTAATTAATGTGAGTAGGTTTATTTCTGGTCTAGATAACCAATTCAGTCATGTTACCTAGGCGTCTCCCGTTCGAAAGGGTTACGCAATATTTCTAGCCGTAACTCTTTCGGATTGTCTATGTTTTTGGACAACCCGAGGATGTGTAGATTGGGTATGTTTTCCATGCTTTGCTCTGCTCCGAGACCGGATTTCGGTGGCGCCTCCTCGTTGTTCTCCGGATGCACATCCTCTCAGCTTTTTTGCCGAAACGTGTATCGGGAGAACAGCGGGGAGGTGCTACCGAAATTCTGTCTCGATTCAGGGTATAGCATGGAGAACATATCCAATCTACACATCTTCAGGTAGGATTATGTCCTTTACCTATTAGAGAGAGAGAGATATAGGTGGATGCATGCCGTAAAACATGATATTGCTCGAATTAAATGGACTAAAAAATTGTAAATTAAATGCATTATATGCTAGTTTTTGGTACTTCTTAGAGGATGGAGAATCACCGTTCCTGGATGTACAATGGTCGACCCAGTCAGGCGAAAATGACCACAGAATGGAAGGAAAAGACCAACAAGTTCTTGGAACCACCTCAAGGCTAATCCCGAGATACAGTACGACGCGCGCGTGAACTGCGTGACCAATTGGTATGGGCACGAGAAGAAGATTGCAATGCTGAAGAAGCGCGCCCGGAAAAGGCTTCTGACACGTGAGCAATACATGAAGGTAGGTATATTTGCTTCTTTTGACTTCACACATGACTATAGTTTACTTTCATTTCTCTATTAATTTATATCATGTGTATGTAGGTGCCTCCTCGGTATGCCGCCTCCAAGGGCCAATGCTTTCAGTTGATGGTTGCCAGGTGGGTATCCAAGGACTATGTGGAAGCTCACATGGATGCGATGCATCGGCGTGAGATGTTGGGTGAAGGAACACACCGTCAAGGCAACCTCACCATCACTGGCGTCATCCAGAAAAGGGTGAGCAAATCTGTAATTTATTTATTCCTACCACTTTATTCTATATGTGTGATTGTCTATTTTATTTATCTTAATTCTTTCTCTCGCAGAAACTTGACACAGGCGAGGACATCACTCACTTTCAGGCTTTCTACCCAGGAGGTGAAGAAACCCGAGGAGGGGAAGTCAAAGTGGAAGACCCTAGGATCTGAGCTGAGGGTTGGAAAATACAAGACGAAGTACAAGGAGTCACATGGCGAGAACTCAAACCCGCTCACGGAGCCCTTCGACCCTGAGGTTGCTATGCTAGCAGGAGATGGCAAGAAGAATGGTCGATTATATATTGCTGACGGTTGCGTCCTTGAGATCTCCATTCCATCTAAGAGGCAACTCTACGGTAGTGGGAAGGGCTCGCGTATAGAGACGCGCCCACAACCTTCATAGGTCATGTATAGCAGGATGCAGGTATGGTCCTCTTCATTGATCATACAATAATTGACTATATGTTTGCATTGTAACGATGATGATGAAATTGTGATAACACGATGTAGGCTCAACTAGAGGAGGATCGGCGAAAGCGAGAGGAGGCTGAGCAAAAGGTTCTCCAAATGCAGGAGATGTGGGTTGAGCAACAATGAGCAGTGCATGCTAGGTTCGCAGCCTATGATGCGCAATTTCATGTGAGTTCTTTCCCATAAGACTGGATGGCTAACTCCATTCAACTTGTAAAACTTACCTTCTCAAATTGGATTTATAGCTCTTAGCTTCTACGAATGGCACAACTCCTATTCTTCCTCCTTTGCCTTCGATGAACTTCTAATTCGTAAGTTGTGTTGCATCTATTCAATACTACATCTTATTGTGACATGTTTACCGTCTCATAACCGTTTACCATGTTTTGTAGGGAATGCTTTCGGCCGGACCCAACAACAAACCAACCCATTCGGAGGATGAAAGCCCTGCGACGCCTGCCACTACGAGCGTGCCCATGCCGAATCTGGACAACCCAAACATTAGGAGGCAACTTTGTGAGTTCCCACACTCTTTGTCAATTTCTTGTTTGTATACATCTTTTGTCAAATTATACCAAGTCCTTACCATATAGCTACATAGATACCAAGTTTTATGGTTGTTCCAAATATACCCTTGTTAGAATCAAATGTCAATATTCTTCGGAGAATCATCTTACCATATACATACCAAGTCCACATAGCTACATAGATAACAAATTTGAATTTTCTTGTGCAAAACTATACCTTGTTAGAATCATGTAATATTTTTACCATATAGCTACATAGATGATAAATTACAATTATGCTAGTGCTAAATTTACCTTATTAGTATCATGTAAATATGTTTGTTAGAATCATCTTACCATATAGCTATATATACCTAGTTTGAACTTTTTAAGATTGCATCATTTTTACTCATGCTTGTGTGTTTCGCACTTTGTAGGATTACATCAAGGAAGCCTATGTTGTGGTGGAACATGGTCGCCGTTGATGGAGCTATGTACCACATGCTAGAGGACTTGTGTGCCACTTGGTTGTGTTGATGGATATGTGAACTTGAATTCAAGTGTTTGTTGAACTTGTGAACTTTGTATGCATGTTTGATGTACTAGTGCACTTGTGAACCTATTATGTGAGTTCTTGCTGTGATATATGTGTGTTGTGAGCCTACATATGATTATATATGTCCAGATTTGTTTTGAAATGCAGGGTATAATGAAAAACAGCATGAACCTGCCAATTTTTCATGGACTTTGCCGTGTATCCCAGAAAAAACACTTGGCAAAAAGAATATCTTTGCCGTGTATCCCAAGTAAAACACTCGGCAAAAAGAACATCTTTGCCGTGTGTCCCAGGTAAAACACTCGGCAAATAGAACATCTTTGCCGTATACCCCAGGTAAAACACTAGGAAAAGAGAACATCTTTGCCGTGTATGGCAGGCAATACACTCGGCAAAGAGTACGGCTGTGTCATGTGTTACCCTAAGAGACACTTGGCAAAAATTACATCTTTACCGTGTATTACATCAGAAATACTTGGCAAATATTATAAGTTGATGTGTCTCCATCCAGTGAATGGGGCGATGTGGAGAAATCCCAACCGTTAATCTTTGCTGTGTGTTTGTCGGAAACACTCGGCAAACATTTGACACCGTCTTCAGTTGTCGCGCCGTGAACGCATTATTTTACCGAGTGCGCGGCTGGTAGACACTCGGCAAAAGTTTGCCGAGTATCCGGGAGTTAAACACTCGGCAAAGTCGAGTTTGCCGGCGGGGTGTATGCTGTGAACTCTTTGTCGAGTGTAAATACACGCCAAACGTTTGCGAGTGTATTTTGGCCTTTGCTGTGTATTTTAAATACCCAGTAAAAAATTGTTTTCCTGTAGTGAGGTGACCTTATTTATGTATATGAGTCTGTCATTTAACTGATGTCAAAAGTCTTTGCAATATTCATATTTGAATGTTTACCCCTAGGGTCCTTCGGGTGAGGCTCCAGTGATCACTCTTCCTGTACTTGATCCTCACCCATCATTGGATGAGGCGTCGCAGTTGGCCTTCCTGCGTGATCGCGTCCGCAGTTTAGAAAAAGACGTCCTCAGCATCCGCGGTCATGCGGATGTGTGGAAGTCGAAGGCTGAGCGAGCTACTGCCAGGGAAGAGTTCTTTCTTGGAGAATTTCGGCAGATGGGCGACCAACTCCAATGTGAGTCCTTGTGAACTGATGCCTTTTCAAGTGCGCCATATATTATGTTGGCTCACCCAATGTTTGTGCAGTCGTGAATCTCATTCCGAAGGAAGAGAAGGAGCGCGTCACAATTCAGATGAACTGCTTGATGCAACAAGAACTGGAGGCCGGTGGCTTTTTCTGGATGGACCGCGATCGAGCAATCGTCCTTGCGATGGTGCAAGACCGTGTACACCAGGTCCTTCGGGTGTTGAAGCAGGCGAGGTCGTCACTTGCGGCCGTTTGGTTCGTCATGTTTCCTCTAGACGATGCACCTTCCAGCTTTTTAGGTCTTCTTGGGAAGTTCCAGAATGTAGGCCACGTCAAGGAGTTAGTGCGCCATCAGCTGGTTGCTAGGGTGAAAGCAGCTTTGTCTCTCGTTCGACTGCATCGTCGTGATGTCAATCTTGCGGAGATAGCGGGTGGACCACCTCCTCCTCCAGGTGGCAATCTATGGGATATGCGCCCTCATTACGCAGCTGTGGCGCAGTATGCCGAAGAGAATGTAGATTTATTTGAGGACCGGACGAATGTTATGCTCTATAATAATTAGATCTTGTAAAGAAAACGAGATAATGTAAAATTTGTATTTATTTGAGTGGGCTTGTAATGCCCTTTGTAAAGTTTGTATGTATTGGCACGTGGTGCACTTGTAATGTGCATGTCCTTTTCGTTATCCTGACGTGGTCAGCTACTTAGGTTGTATGCATTGTTTTGAGTCGATGAAGTCGTAAGGTGAGGCGCAGCCCCCGAGTGTGTTCAGCAGTAAATAATGTAAGGAGAAAAGATATTTGGGCCAAGGAACTTAGCTTTTATTCATTACAAACGAGGAGGTACATTGTTCAGCTGAGTAGCCTGGCTGAATATCCTTACTGAAAGTAAAGGGTAACTAAGGGTAGAAGTGTCGCAGTTCATGCGATGTTCCAGGGGTTGGAGTATTCGACTCCTGATGCAACGTCCATGAGGCAGTAGGCGCCACCTGGGATGACTTCGGTGACGATGTAGGGTCCTTCCCCGGGTGACTCGAGCTTCTTGTGGCCTTCTTGCTTGAGTCGTAGGACGAGGTCTCCTTCAACGAAGGTCCTTGGGCGCAGCCGATGGCTATGGTAGTTGCGAAGGCTCTGATGGTACACTGCGGAGCGGGCCGCTACGATGTCGTGTGCCTCGTCGAGCGTGTCGACGATGTCTTCAAGTGCGGCTAATGATTTGGCTTCGCTGTAAGAAACGACCCGTGGGGCCTTGTGGCGTACCTCGGCAGGTAGCACGGCTTCGGCTCCGTGCACCATGAAGAAGGGCGTATAGCCAGTTGAGCTGTCTGGCATTGTGTGGAGGCTCCAAAGGACGGAGGGTATCTCATCTTCCCAGGCTCCCGCAAGCCTTCCGAGTGGGAAAAGTAGGCGCTTCTTGATGCCATTGCCTATGAGGCCGTTGGCCTTTTCGACCTGTCTGTTGGTCTGCGGGTGCGCCACAGAGGTGTATGATATGTTGATGCCGAGGTTTTCGCAGAAATAAATGAATTCCTTCATGATGAAGTTCGAGCTGTTGTCCGGTATGATGGTATGGGTCTCGCCGAACCTGTAGACAACGGACTCGAAAAATTTGACGGCAGTTTTACCACTTTGGTTGGTGACGGGCATGGCCTCGATCCACTTGGAAAATTTTTGGACTACCACCAGCAGGAAGACGTGACCTCCTGGCGAGGACTTTGGTAGCTTGCCGATCATGTCGAGGCCCCACAGGCGAAGGGTCAAGCCTGTTGGGGATATGCTAAATGGGTATCACCATAGCATGTCTCTAATCCGGATAACCCGGCTGGCCCATAGTTGGTAGCGAGGCTCATGGCCTGCTGGGTAGCCCAGTTAGATGGATCCATAAGGGAGGCCCATGCCGGATAAAGGAAGGCTACGGAGGAGTCACCGGCGTACCCGGAGCCTTGGAGTGCAAGACACGTTAGACTAGTTGTGTACCGTGTAGGACTCTATAACCTGTCCGGCTAGGACTTTGCCTGTAACCTTAGGATATGGCGAATATATAAGCCGGACCTACAGGAGCCTTTAGGGAACGATACAAATCATACCTCACACAGCAAACCGATCCCTGTAACTCGGTGTATTGCCATTATAGTGATTTATAGCAGGAGTAGGATTTCGCCATCATCGTCGGATCTAAACCTGGGTAAGCTGTGTTACCTTGTACCCGTCAACCTTCCGCCTTACCCCACGTCTCTAAACACGCTCTATGAGGACCCCTCCATGGCGTACTCATCGGCAATATCACGATAGTTGGCGCCCACCATGGGTAAAGAGGCGCTTCACGCTCTACAACGGGCGAGGTCCAAGCTCTTCGCGGGAATCGGCGAAATCATAGCCAGCGGCCGTGTTATATTCTCCGGCAATGTTCCAATTGTCCCTCCCGACGAATTCTAGATCCCGGCGAAGACAAACCCCACCCGTTGCTCGATCGTCCCAATCGGTGACATCCACCTCTTCATCGGAGAAACGGACTCGAGCACTAGTTCCCTGGAAGTCGGAGGATCGTCAAGGCCCGCACGGACCGCCTACGGGCAGGATACGTTCGCGGAAGGATCAAAGTCGGATCTATCCTCGGAGTTTGCCGACATAGATCGAAAAAATTCAAGGCCCACCTAAACCACCCTTGTACAGGACATAATGGTGGAAGATCACCGCAAGTCCGCCGGCTTCGCCCATGCATCTGGAAAGCAGATATCCAAGTTCGTCGTCATGGTGACTATCTTCGATCTAGTGCGTTGCCTTCAAAGAGAGGGTGAAAACCCCCACGATTACCTAGCCAGGTGGCTCCGTATACGGGACGATCTGAAACATTACCCCAATGATGATGCCATGTATCACTTTGTGGAAGGGCTAGACCATGGTACACTTCTCCGGCATACGCTAAGGAGGCTGCAAGCCTCGGGGTGCCTCACTTTCGAAGGCATGGTTCACACCATCAATAACTTCGCGGACGCAGATGCAGAAGCTCAAGCAGCGCTCGCGGTCGCACCCGGCACCGCGTCGCATCAGCCACCGCCACCACCACCGCCTCCAGTCAATATTCCTGCAGCCTCAGCTTCTTCCGTCGTCGAGGAAGCCCCCGCACCCTCCGACTCCGTTTTGGACGCGCTCTACATCGACATCAGCGCAGACTCAGAGGAGATGGATATCGACCCGGAGGAACTCGACTCTGCTATGCAGGAGATGGACGAGGACATCAAGCGCGAGGAGCAGGCCGACAAGGCCATCACATCCCGAGAGGTGTTCATCGCCATTAGGAGTGTGATGGGGAAGATCAACCCGGATAAGCTCTGCCTAAAGCGCTGGACAATGGGAAGGGACCCGCCGATGCTGCCGACAATGGTCGCGCAAAAGCCATGCCCCCTACGCCTAACCCAGTGCAACAGCCGCAGGAACTCAACGTCAGTCCGAGTAACAACAACACCACAAACCCGCCGCCTCCAGCATCTACGTCTGCGGCTGCCCAAATCACCCCAGCTGATAGGGTGATGTATGGCAATCTGCTCGTCGAACCCATGACTGTGGCTCATATACGGAACTTAGTCCAGCTTGATGAGAAGCGCCAGCAGCTGCTGGAGGAAGCGCAGGCCATCGCGGAACAAGGCGCAAAGCTAGATAAAGATCTGGCCAAGGCGCAGCAGTCAATAGAGAAAGCTAGAGCCATGGAGGCCGAGTACAAGACTCTACTCAAGCAGCAGAAGGCTAAGAAAGCTCCGGCTCGCGTCATCAATGATCCTGGTGTACGGCGAAACCTAGGATGGGCTCCCCCGAATCCGCCACAAGCCAAGAGAGGGCAGGCATGTCATGCATACTCCTATCCTCAACCTAGCCGTCGCCAAGACCCTTCTGGAGCAGGATAGATCACCCGCGGCTGTGGAACAGGTCTATGATCTCGTCGCAAAGGCGGTCAAACATCAAGAAAAGGCCACCTCTCGGAGGCTTGAGTCTAACCTAGCATATTGCCAGTCTAGCATTCCTAAGCCACCAAGGGACCGATCTCCTCAGGATGTCGGATCACAGACGAGTTCGTCAGAGCAAAGACGGAGGGATGCACGCAACAGGAAGGACGCTATCCCCCATATCCTCCGACCACGGAGGTAAGGCTCATCCTCGTCGCCCATCTCCATCGCCCCGATCTCCCCGACATCGTGAAGACCTAAAGGCTCACCAACGTATGAGCATGCCTCCGCCAAAGCAAGGCATCATCGTCATTCACGACAACACCGAGCAGCCCCGTCATGATGGAGAGCACAACCAAGGACACAAGAGCAGGTCACGCCATGACCCTCCACGTCCGATAAGCAACCGCAACAAGCGTGAGGCGTTGCAGGAGGGTAACAACAAGAAGGCTACACACCGCCACCTCCGCCTCTGTCGCCACCTAGCAGCCACCATGGTGGAGGGGGCCCGCGTTGCTCACGCAGCCCATCCCTTGGTGACAAGAAGAAAAGAGCAAGCCCGGGAAGGACCTTACCTAGGACCACGTTGCTTTGGACCTGTAATACATACCGCAACTTACCCCAAGGTTTTCCGGATTGACAAGACGATCAAGCCCTATGACGGCACCGCTAAACCAGCTACGTGGTTGCAGGACTACGGCAACATGGCGGAGATCGCCGGGGGTAACCCCAACGTTGCCGTCAAGTATCTCCCACTGATGTTGATGGGTACGGCCCGCCAATGGATTGATGACTTGCCGGAGAAGTCCATCTGCAACTGGTTGGACATGCAAGAAGCGTTCACCAAAAACTTCGAGTGTACGTATAAGTGTCCCTCCACTGTTGGCGATCTATAGCGGTGCGTGTAGGAGAAACATGAGTCATCTCGATCCTACCTCTCCCGCTGGCTGGATACAAAGAATTACTGCGTAGGAGCACGATCAGACCGCCATGGCCGCCTTCATCGATGGGTTGGAAAAAGGTACGTTGCTTCGACATAAGTTGAAGCGCCTGTAGGACAATCACAAACTCGACCTCAATTAGATGATCCAGTTGGCCAGTGAGTTCGCGGCTGCCGATGACGATGCTTGCGGCTCCTTGCCAGCAATAGCCATTCCAACTCAAGCTAAGAGGAACAACAGCACCAAGAGGAAGCGTCTGCCAGAATAAAAGCAAACCACCGACATGGTCGCCATGACGTTTGCAGGAAGGTGTGATGGTGGATAGCATGGCTGAGGACGGGGGCTGGTCGTGGGCAGCAGCGAGGTAGTGAAACTACCATGGCAGTGCTCCGTGTTCCCCAAATTTACGAGGAGTACTGTGATATGCCATCCCTTGTACACCTCGACGCCAACGGCAAAGCCACTCACACCAATCGCCATTGCAAGTTCGTCAACGACCTCAAGGAGGACCCAGAGTTCGGTTACAAGCGAAGCCGTCAGAACAGACCGTGAGGCAAGGGCAAAGGGAATAAGAAGGAAGAGGAGTCCAAGGATTCAAGTGACATGGACGAGGACGTTGACCCCAAGCACGCTGAAAAAGGGGATGGAAAAGGCAAGAACCCCTTGGAGAAGAAGGTCGCTGTCTACCACACTTTCCTTATCACCCCTACTGTCCGGGCACAGAAAACCTCCATGAGGATACTGATGGCCACCCTACCCCCAGTTCCCCAGTACCTGCGCTGGTCGGAAGTTCCAATTACCTGGGATAGGAAGGATCACCTAGACCTCATCCCTACGGAGAACCAGTACGCCATGTTCATCAACCCTTTTATTGACGGCAATGAGTTCACCAAGTGCATGGTGGACAGTGGAAGCAGCATCAACATCATGTACCTGGATACACTGCACAAGATGAACTTGATGGAGGCCAACCTAAGGCGGACCAGCACCGTGTTCCATGGCATAGTTCCTGGCCGGGAGGCTCGACCCCTTGGGTGCATCACGCTTTAGGTTGCTTTTGGCAATGTTAACAATTACTGCCAAGTGTTGCCTAGCAGAGAGGACTTCGTTGGAAACCCCAAGAGCAAGGTGTGATGAGCATAGCAACAAGTCTTCCCTCAGTAGAGATCGAGGTTATCGAACCAGAAGGAGGAAGGAAACGTCACATAGGTGTTGCTAGCAACACGGAGACCTGCACAACACAAACTCAAGACTGTGTCCCAACGAATCAGTGAGGTTGTCAAGCTCACCGGTTTGTTGTAACAAAGGATTAAATGTATGGTGTGGAAGGTAATGGTTTGCAGCAAGTAAACAAGTAACAGTGGAAGGTGTATCAATGGTAAAGATTGGACCGGGGTCCATAGTTCACTAGAGGTGCTCTCCTTAGATAAACAACATGGCATGAAGGGTAAACAAATTACAGCAGGGCAATTGACAGGGACTGAGCAAGGCATAACAATGCAATTACTAGTCCGAAAGATCCTATGAGATTTGATTGGGCAATACAACAAGATACATAAACCGCCATCCAACTGCATCTATGACTAGAAGTCCACCTTCAGGTTATCATCTGAACCCCCTCCAGTATTAAGTTGCAAGCAACAGGCAACTGCTTTAAGCAAAGTGTGTAAGGTAAACAGTCCACATGTTCCATGAACAAGAGACCGTTGTTTTCTCCCTAGTAGCAACAGCACATCTACAACAAAAGAGATTATTGTCACTTCCCTTGGAAACTAGAGGCATGAACCCACTATCGAGCATAAATACTCCCTCTTGTTGTCACTAGCAACTACTTGGCCAAGATAGCTACTAACAACGGAGATCATGCAAGATCACAAACAACACAGACATGATAAAATCATAAAGACAAAACCATTAATCAAACCAACATAATAATCTCAATATCCATCGGATCCCCGCAAACACAACATGCATGATTACAAATAGATTAGATCTTGATCATGAACGGATCTCATAAGATCAATACATGAAAGCACAAAGGAGGAGATACAACCATCTAGCTACTACATGGACCCATAGTCTAAGGTGGAACTACTCACGCATCATACCGGATAGAATGCCTCCGGGATGACCTCCACTCCGGCAGGGTGCCGGGAAGAACTTCAGATCCCCCTCGATCTAGGGACGACGGTGGCGGCGGCTATAGAAGGTTTCGTGGAGATTTGATTGGGTGCCTAGGATTTATGCATCGGGGGCTTCTTATAGGCGAAGGGGGAGGCCGAGGAGGCGGCCAGAGGGGCCACACCCCTCCCAGGCATGGGACCACCCCTGGTCGCGCCTAGGGGGGTTCTGGCTGCCCTGACCCGCTTCTCTATCTCCCCTCTAGACTTCTTGTTCCCCACGGAAAGTTATTGAATTTGACGTTTGTCCCGTCCAATTTTGAGAATATTTCTTTACTAGCTTTTATGAAACCAAAAACAGCAGAAAATAGGCAACTGGCACTGTGGCAACTTGTTAATAGGTTAGTACCAGAAAACATGTAAAAATCACCTCAAAGTGTAGACAAAGCAAAGCGAAGTAGATACTAAACAAGCATGGAGCATAAAAAATTATATATACGTTTCCGACGTATCAAGCATCCCCAAGCTTAACTCCTTCTCATCCTAGAGTAGGTAAGTGATAAAAGAATAATTTTTTAGGTGACATGCACCCTCACAATAAAGATCCAACCATTTGCAAGCATTGAAAGCTGGGATCAAAGAACTCTAAACATGTGCGTGAAAGATGGAGTTCTAACAATAGGACATAGTAACTATGCATGCAACATGACAAGCTACAAACAAAGATCATGAATAACATGCATCGAAAAACATTTGTTTGTGTCACATACAGAAAACATAGCATAGTGACATTCAGCTTGTCCCTCATAGAGTAGCAATATGGATGCATAGGACTCCTTCAAAGTTCACAAGGGTGACTAGAAACAAATAGCATAAGAACAAGTAATATCACAATATGCATCAATCAATAAGCTTTGGAACACTGCACACAGAATGACAAATACGCTCTCTTAATGGTGCCTAAAGGTAGAAGGTGGAGACTCAATAGTGGTGGAAGAAAGAACTTTTTGTAAAGGAAGCAGGGATTTCAAGTTTCAAAAAGAGCTTCCAAAAATTATGGTACTTGTTAGCTTCCAGCCCTCATTGCCCCTATCATAAGAATCTTGAAGTGATTAAGGTTAAAGTGAACAAAGATGGAGTATATGCTTGACGAAGTATAAGTTGGCAATCTCAAGTCCCTTGAATACGAGGGCCACACCTCATGCTACAAAACTTTAGTCACTTGTAAGTTCTTGTCACTGTAAGTATTTGCCTATCATTGAGAACCGCCAACGGGGTACCCCTTGCACATGGTACAGGAGCTATCCCATAACCAAAATGACAAGGCAAGCAGACAATGAGCATCTCAGCAATCTTCTTATTTACCATGGGAATATGGTGCGTTTTTCTCTCTTTCCTCTTTTATCAATGTGTCTCTTTTTTATAAGAAGAATGCTTCATAGATGTCACTATGGTGATGCTGCAAGTTTCCACCATGATTAGGCATGGCTTAGGCTAGCGGCCCAGGCGTTTCTCTAACACAGGATACAAACTCCATGGACTTACAAGTTCCCTCTTTATTTCACACCGGTGACATCCATAGACAAAAGAGCATGATATCAACTGAGTATAAAGTACAAGTGCAATGTTGAAAATGTTCCCCGTGACAGCACGGTTCTGCTAATTCCAACGTATAAGTGCAATCATATACAACATAGATGACACAATGGTTCAAGTTTATTAGGGGCAAGGAATATAAAGTGTGCCATCAAGTTTGTGAGGGCTTTAATCACTAAGTTTTCACATAACAAAATAGTTTTTAATTGGAAGATAGCTGAAAACAAGAATATATTTGGAATGGTGTAACACACCATGCATAGGAGTTTATAGTGGACACTTTGGAATAACTCGGTTTCTTGGAAGTTGGAAGCATGATTAGAGCTTACTCATACAAGTGGAGGCTAGCAAAAGACTGAGAGCAACCAACTAAGAGAGCATAATGGCCATAATCATGCAGAGCAACAAAGCATACTAATCAAAGCATAGAGTGGTACTACAAGTCAATGACTAAATGATCATAGAGGCTAATGGTGACTTGTGAGAGTCATAACATGGTGTGAGCATGTGCCAAGTCAACACAAGCAAAGCATCAAAGGAGAATACCACAATACTATGCTTTTAAATGCTAAAACAACGCATAATTTCTTCAAGGCACACTAAGCAATACCAATTGTTTGGAACAAGACATGCTACAACAATAATCACTAAGCATAATGCCAAAACAACACCTAGCATGTCATGCTAAAGTCTAAGTCACAGTCAATGCAAGCTCCACTTGCACTTACAAGCAAGAACTTACTACTCCTTTCCAACACCAAGCAACTTATTTGCAAAACAACACAGAGACAACGGGGATACAAACTACTTTATTCAAGCAAACTAAACAACCTAAGCAAAGCAAACAAAAACTAAGACGTTCCAAGAACAACACAACTGTGCATGAAACAATAAAAACAAAGTGTCTAGACAGACCTGAGCTTTTTATTGATGAAGAAAGGGATGCCTTGGGCATACCCAAGCTTTGACGCTTGTACCTCTTGGATATTTCTTGGGGTGACACTATGGTGGCATGCCTAAGCTTAAGCTTTTTTCCATTCTTCATTTCATTACATCATTCTTTCTCTACACCTAAAATTTTTCCTTCATACAAAACTTCACACAATCTTCATTAGCAACATTAGTTTATTCAAAAGATATTAGACCTCTGGCAAAGCTTTGGAACAGCAAGGCTTTTCAATAAAAACACAAGCTACTGTAGTAAATCCTTCAAAAATCTCAATTTCCCAAAAATAACTCAAAAAGGAATCAATAAGAAGCAAATGCAAATAATGGCAGAAATCTGTCAAAACAGACCAGCAGGTAGAAACCAATTTTTTCAAACATCTTATCTTTCTAAAATAAAAAAGTGTTGAACTAATGAAAGTTATCTAACATACTGGGGGTTTTATTCATAAATTTTGAGCTCAATCCGAATTACAGAGACTCCTCACGAAATTTTATGGTGGAGGACAGAAATCTGTTTCGCGACAGCAACTCCCAAAATCTTACTTCCGTCTCATTAGAGGTCATTCTTGGCACAAAAAGCAAACAAAAAGGATAAAGAGAGGTCATTACTTAATTAATAACTTCCAAGACTCAATGAAAGTCTTGGGTTATCTCCCAACAAGTAATTTTCTTTAACGCCTTTAAGTTAGGCACAAGAAGCAAGAAGAATCAAGTATTTTCAAATAAGGAAGCATTAACATCAATACTTGTAAAGTCTTCAACTATGAAAGGTATCTCATACAAATGGGTTTTGGAGGATCCCTTCTCATCTCTCTTTGGTCTACTACTTTCATCAAAAAGATTTTCAGGAGCAATCCAATCAAAATTCTTTTCAAAGGCTTCATGCATTCCAACAAGCTTAAAGGATATGGGTATCTTAAATTCTTCTCTAGGCTTAGTTTTATCAGAAATACCCACAACATATACACTTGAGCCTAGCATATTGAAATGCTCAAAGACCTTTTTGGCTTCCCTAGCAACATCATGAAATTCTTTTGATAAAGTTTCAAGGATGAATTCTCTCTTTTCAGCATTCGTTTCTTCTTTAAGTTTTAGGAACAAGAATTGTATGAAGGGGTTAAGGCTAAAAAACCTAGCCTCCACATATGAACTAAAGAAGCTGCAGCAATCTCATAATTAGGAGCAAGTTCTGGTATAGATTTATCCCCAATGTCCTCATTCTTGCTAACATGATTAAAAAATTCTTCAATATTATATTTCCCAATTATGGAGCCACTACCTATTGCAAGATCCTTCAGGGCGAACTTGGGGAGCAACATGCTGAGCTAGAGCAAGGTGGAAACTAGAGTAGGAACTATTTTTTTGTGTGTTTTTGAATAAAGAAAGCAAACCAAACTAGACTAATTTTTTTGGGTTTTTTGAAAAGAGGCAAACAATGACCAAGAAAAAGAAACAAAGCAAACTAAAAACAAAGTGAAGAGAAAGGAAGTGGAGGAATCCCCTTGTGAAGACGTCCTTAGCCTCCCCGGCAACGATGCCAGAAATACTTGTTGCCTGACAGAGAGGACTTTGTTAGAAACCCCAAGAGCAAGGTGTGATGAGCACATCAGCAAGTCTTCCCTCACTAGAGACCGAGGTTATCGAACCAGAAGGAGGAAGAAAACATCACACAGGTGTTGCTAGCAGCGCGGAGACCTGCACAACACAAACTCAAGATGTCCCAATGAATCAGTAAGGTTGTCATGCTCACCGGTTTGCTATAACAAAGTATTAAACGTATGGTGTGGAATGTAATGGTTTGCAGCAATAAAACAAGTAACAGTGGAAGGTGTATCAATGGTAAAGATTGGACCGGGGTCCATAGTTCACTAGAGGTGCTCTCCTTAGATAAACAACATGGCATGAAGGGTAAAAATATTACATCAGGGCAATTGACAGGAACTGAGCAAGGCATAAAAATGCAATTACTAGTCAGAAAGATCCTATGAGATTCGATTGGGCAATACAACAAGATACATAGACCGCCATCCAATTGCATATATGACTAGAAGTCCACCTTCAGGTTATCATCCGAACCCCCTCCAGTATTAAGTTGCAAGCAACAGACAACTGCTTTAAGCAAGGTGTGCAAGGTAAAGAGTCCACATGTTCCATGAACAAGAGACCGTTGTTTTCTCCCTATTAGCAACAACACATCTACAACCGAAGAGATTATTGTCACTTCCCTTGGAAACTAGAGGCATGAACCCACTATCGAGCATAAATACTCCCTCTTGGAGTAACTAGCAACTACTTGGCCAAGATAGCTACTAACAACAGAGAGCATGCAAGATCACAAACACAGACATGATAGAATCATAAAGATAAAACCATTAATCAAACCAACATAATAATCTCAATATCCATCGGATCCCCGCAAACACAACATGCATGATTACAAATAGATTAGATCTTGATCATGAATGGAGCTCACAAGATCTATACATGAAAGCACAAAGGAGGAGATACAACCATCTAGCTACTACATGGACCCATATTCCAAGGTGGAACTACTCATGCATCATACCGGAGAGAAGGCCTCCGGGATGAGCTCCCCTCCGGCAGGGTGCCGGGAAGAACTTCAGATCCCCTCGATCTAGGGACGACGGTGGCAGCGGCTACAGAAGGTTTCGTGGAGATTTGATTGGGTGCCTAGGGTTTCTGCATCGGGGGCTTCTTATAGGCGAAGGGGGAGGCTGAGGAGGCGGCCAGAGGGGCCACACCCCTCCTAGGCGTGGCCCCACCCCTGGCCGTGCCTAGGGGGTCTGGCTGCCCTGACCCGCTTCTCCGTCTCCCCTCTAGACTTCTTGTTCCCCATGGAAAGTTATTGACTTTGACGTTTGTACCGTCCAATTCCGAGAATATTTCTTTACTAGCTTTTCTGGAACCAAAAGCAGCAGAAAACAGGCAACAAGCACTGTGGCAACTTGTTAATAGGTTAGTACCAGAAAACATGTAAAAAGCACCTCAAAGTGTAGAAAAAGCAAAGCAAAGTAGATACTAAACAAGCATGGAGCATCAAAAATTTAGATACGTTTTCGACGTATCACCAAGAGCGCATGACCTTCGAGGTGGTCCCCTTCAAGAGCGTGTACCATGTCATATTCAGACGCGACATCTTCCACGCCTTCATGGCCAAGCCATTCTTCGTCTACAACAAGCTCAAGATACCCGGACAAAACGGAGTCATCACCGTATCCTTAAGCTTTACTAAGGCAAGGGACTTCAAGATTGGAGAAGCAGACTTTGCAGAAGTTGTCCTCTACAGCGACGAATTCAAGGAGATCCAGAGCAAGGTCGATGCCACGAAGATGCAGGCATCAAAGAAGCAGATTTCTGACTCTGATCCCACCTTCAAGGCCGCCATCGAGACCAAGCCAGTGGAACTTGTGGTAGGCGATGCCTCCAAGACCACCGCCATTGGGACAAACCTGGACCCTAAATAGGAAAGCGCGCTTGTCGAGTTCCTCCGTGAGAATAGGGACATCTTTGCCTGGTAACCTGCCGACATGAAAGGTGTACCTAGAGAACTTGCCGAGCACAGCTTGAATATTGATCCAAAATGCAAACTGGTGAAACAACCTCTACGACTCTTCAGAGACGAGAAGAGACGCGCCATAGGTAAAGAGATAGCTAGATTACTTAAGGCTAGTTTTATCCGAGAAGTCCTTCACACCCGATGGGTGGCCAATCCTGTACTTGTACCCTAAAGGGGAACCAAAGAATTAAGAATGTGCGTTGATTACACCAGCTTGAACAAAGTGTGCCCAAAGGATCTGTTTGCTTTGCCTCGCATTGACCAAGTCATTGACTCGACGGCTGGCTCAGAACTTTTGTGTTTTCTTGATGCATACTCAGGATACCACCAGATAAAGATGAGGAAGTCGAACGAATTGGCCACTTCGTTCACCAACCTTACGGCATGTTTTGCTATGTCACGAAGCCCTTTGGTCTAAAAAATGTAGGTGCTACGTACCAGCAGACTATGCAGCATTGCCTACACGATCAAATTGGTTGGAACATTCACGCCTATGTGGACGATATAGTGGTGATGTCTAAAAAGTCAAACGACTTAATCTCTGACTTAAAAGAAAACTTTGATAATCTTCAAAAATACAACATGATGCTTAACCCTAAGAAGTGCGTCTTCAGGGTTCTAGCCGGCAAGTTGTTGGGCTTCATCGTTTCCTAGCACGGAATCGAGGTCAACCCAGAGAAGATCAAGGCCATCCTAAACATAAACCGTCCGACATGCCTGAAGGACATCCAACGGCTTACAGGCTGCATTGCAGCAGTTAGCCGGTTCATCAGCCGACTTGGAGAGAAGGCTCTGCCGCTGTACAAGTTGCTGAAGAAGGTAGACAAATTTACATGGACGGACAAAGCAGATGTTACACTCAATAAGCTGAAGGAGATACTTTCCTCGGCACCTATACTTGCAGCACCCGAGCCTATGGAGCCTATATTGATTTACATGGCGGCCACCAACCGGGTAATCAGCATTGTCGTCGTGGTAGAGCTGATAGAGCCAACGCATGAGTATGGAGTGCAATGACCAGTTAACTATGTAAGCGAGGTCTTGACGAATTCCAAGTAGCATTACCCGCACTACCAGAAGCTACCTTATGGAGTGTTTCTTGCTTCTCGGAAGCTAAGTAACTATTTCCAGGAGCACCCCATCACAGTTGTGAGCAAAGCTCCACTGTCTGACATAATCAATAACAGCGACGCTACAGGAAGGGTTGCGAAGTGAGGCATCGAGCTTGCCGCCTTCGAGATCACCTACAAGAGACGCGACGCTATCAAATCACAGGTCTTCGCGGATTTCATTGCAGATTGGACGGAGAAGCCAGATGCTACCCCTGTACCAGAGCCAGAATACTGGGTGATGCACTTTGACAGATCAAAGCTACTCAATGGCTCGAGGGCTGGTGAACTGCTACAGTCACCAACAGGGGAAAAGCTGTACTACATTCTGCAGATCCATTTCGAGGCTACAAATAACATGGCGGAATATGAAGCACTCATTCACGGACTTTGTGTAGCCAAGGATATTGGCATCAAGCGCATAGTTTGCTGTGGAGATTCTGACTTGGTTGCCCAGCAGGTGGCTGGCTTCTGGAACACGCAGAACCCTATGATGGCGGCATATCGAGATGAAGTAGACGAGATATCCAAGTGCTTCGAGGGATACGAAGTCAAGTATGTCAAGAGGGAGGACAATGAGGCGGCTGATCTGCTGTCAAAGCTTGGATAAGGGCGCAAACCAATTCCTCCTGGCGTTTTCCTGTAGCATCTGTAGACACCATCCGTGAAGGGAGCGGATTCATCTAACACAGATAGAGTTGACTCTTTCGTTCACACAGTGACAAAGGTCCCTCCGGTTTGGACAAAACCATTTATGGAATATCTCGTACACGGAACTTTGCCCATCGACGAGGTCGAAAGTCGGCAAATAGTACGTCGAGCAAAGGGATATACCATAATCAATGGATAACTCTATAAAAGAAGCACCACTGGTGTATACCTAAAGAGTATTCCCTAGAAAGAGGGTATTGAAATCCTTCAAAAGATCTATCTCGGAGATTGCGGGCATCACGTCGCTCCTCGATCGTTGGTCTCCAGAGCCTTCCGACAATGATTCTACTGGCTGACCGCGAACGCCGACAAGCTAGTTGAGACATGCATGGGATGCCAGTACTTTGACTGACAACCACATGTACCAGCTCAAGAGTTGCAAACAATACCATAACTTGGCCATTCGCGGTCTAGGGGCAAGGCATGGTTGGTCCATTACAGATGACACCATGTGGGTTTACGCATCTGCTAGTATCAGTTGATAAATTCACCAAATGGATAGAAGCTAAACCCATTAGAAAGCTTGATGGGGCAACTGCCCTTAGGTTTGTCCAGGATCTAGTGGTGAGATTTGGTCTCCCACATAGCATTATCACCGAAAACGGCAGCAACTTGTCACTCGGAGAAGTGGAAGCCTATTTTTGGGAGAAGGGCATCCGACTTGACTTAGCATCTGTGGCACATCCACAGTCCAATGGGCAAGCTGAGCGAGACAATGGCTTAATTTTGTAGGGAATCAAGCCACGTCTAGAGGCACCACTACATAGAGAAGATGGATCCTGGGCGGAGGAGTTACCATCTATTCTGTGGAGTTTACGAACTACACCAAACAGGTCTACCGGCTACACCCCTTATTTCATGGTATATGGAGCAGAAGCCATCCTACCTCTGACATCCTTCACGATTCACCAAGAGTTCCCGCCTACGATGAAGATGACGCTGAAGAATCCAGAAGCCTAGATGTGGACCTTATCGAGGAAGAGCACGTATTGGCATGCCAAAGATTCGCTGTCTACTAGCAGAAGCTACATAGCTACCATAGTCGTCGCGTCCGGCATCGCTCGTTTAAAGAGGGGGGTCTGGTGCTCCGACTTAAGAAGAAGAAGTCACACAAATTTCCCCGCCATGGGAAGGACCGTTCATCATAAGCAAGGCTCTACTCAATGGGTCTTACTACCTCATTGACAATCGTAAACTTGAGGATAGACCAAACGAGGATCATAAGCGTAAGCGACATGACCTGGATGATGACTACCCGGAGCATGATCGGCCATGGAACATAGCACAGCTATGTCCTTTTTATACTTAGCATATTTTTTATCTACTGTGTACCTCTTATATGATTAATGAAATAAAGCTCCTTGGATCACTCATATGTTTGAGTCTTTTACCTCCTTTAGTGTTCATTTTTGGATCGTGAAAAACCTTTATGCGCAAGTTTTGCATTTGCACTTGTGAAAATTCCGCCTACGGGCATTAGCTTAAGTTTTCTGGTCAACACGTTCTTTGTTGTTTTTATGTGGATTCTGGAGTAGGGGCTTGCGGCACTCGAAATCGGCGATTTTTTATTAGGTTTTTGACGGTGCCATTTTGTATCATCGTCTGAGCGCGTAGTTCCGACTACGAGTCTTCCGACTCATGAAAAGTCAAGCATAAAAACTAAAGTAATGGATAAGCCAGCACTTGCTTAAAAAATATATACATGTTGGAACTAGTACTTAATTAGCTGGAAACATATAACTATTGTTTACCGCCTTAAGGTTAAACCGTAGTCTTTTCCGCATACATACATCCAGAGGAGACAAATATTACATAAGTGTTTTTCATTCCTCTAGCGCAGGAGACTTTGAGGTAATGTCGTCGGCAGCAGGAGAGTCATCCTGATCATCAGCAAAGTCGTTGGTCTTGAGGGACTCGGAGGAGCTGGGCTAGTCGCCATCAATAATCTCGAGAGGCACAAAAGTGTTGGGATCCACCAACTCAGCAACCCTGGTGTCGTAGTCGGCGAGCAATGACCAGATAGCTTTGTGATCAATCTTCTGGCCATAAGTCGGGCAGACCCGAGGTTACAGTGTCAATGTCAGCACCTTCATAGTGGGCCTTGACCATAGCCAGCGACATTCTTGCGCCAGCCCGGGTACATGAAGCTTTCCAGCTTACGATACGCTAAGGGGCTTGGCGTAGAATTTCTGAGTACTACATGACGGAATCCACCGCCTTGATGTTGATGTTCAGGGGCTTGGCAATTTCCTTTGCTTGCTTGATGGCGGTGCTGATGAAGTTTCCGGCAAGGACCATGCATTCCTTTGTCGTAGGAGGAGTATTGGTTAAACCAATAGGAGCTGCATTTCCGGCCAAGCAATGGAATACGTGAGTTCAACAACATAAAAGTTCAGAGTACCTGTCTTACAGAAGTACAAGACAGAGATTGCTTACCAAAGATGCTTGCCTCGGCTTGTTGGAGCGTCTCTGCCATGGAATCCCGTTCCTGTCGGAGGACCTTGTAAGCCTCAAGGTTGCATTTATTCTGCTCTTCGTCATCTTTATTTTGCTCCCTGAGGATTGCAATTTCCTCCTTCAGTTGGTTGATCTCCGTGTTGGCAGACTCCTGCACGGCCTTCATAGACGCTTCATGCATCTTCAGTGTGTCAGCCCTCTCCTGCTTAAGGATTTTGTTCTCGCTATCCAGGAGATATATGTGCTTGGATTGCTCGACAATATCCTTTGCCTTGGCGATAGTTTCTGCATGACGGACAAATGATAGTACACGATGAGTATTCAGAGGTTAATGGCCCAAGACCAAGTTTGAGTGCGAAATTGAACAGAAAAACAGACTCTTGCTCTTGGTGATTGGATCCTTCAAGAAGGTAGTTTTACCCTTTTCAGCTTCAAGGTCAGCATGCAGCTTGTGGAACTTCTTGTTGGCGACGCCTCTTCGAGCATTCTCGTTCTGCGAAAAAGATCAAAGTTACTTAGTCTACTTGGAGCATCTAGCCAGATAAATATCCACCTAGAGGCTTGGGGGCTACAGTGAGAGTTTTTAACTCCGCAATATGCTTAGTCTTTCTTTAAGCATCTAGTCGGAACTAATTCTGTTTCAACTAGAAGCTTGGGGGCTACAATATTGAAATTTACAAACACTACGTATGCTACTCTAAAAGTATCTAGTCAGAATATTTTATTCAAACTACATACTTGGGGGCTACAGTGTAAAGTTTTCTAGCTTAGTCACTCTTAGAGCATTCAGACATAAAAGACCTATGGTTTTCCGCCTAAATCCTCGGGGGCTATAGTGGGATACTACATATAAAATGCAAAAGGCATATAAAAACTTACAAGTGCGATAATCTTGAGGTTGGTGGCGCTCTCGGCAAATATCTTGCTAAAGGAAAGGCTATTTCCGTGCAGGATATCCGCCTATTTGACTAGCTCCTCAAGACCACATGTCGGAGAAGTCGACGCCGTGCCAGGAAACAGAGTTGAGATACTCGGTGTAAGCACCGGGTAAACGATCTTCGGAAACTCTGCTGGTGTCTTGGGTGCAGTAGGGCCGCCTACGGCAGAAAATCTGCCTTCCAGCATCTCCCTACCGCTACCAGTGGCATCCTTATCCGGAGCTTCAACCACTTTGGATGAGGTGCTTTCTTGTGTTGCCTGCTCGCCGACAACGGCGAGTTCCACGACAACGTCTAGGTCCACTTCCATTGCAGAAGGTTCAGACGTTACCTTTGCTGGAGAGCTTGTCGATGCGGTAGCAGGATGGATGCTTGGAGTTAGAGGAGCGATGGCGGGGGATGCTTGGTGAAACATTTCTTTGATGTTTTTAGAAGCCCCGATGTTTTGGAGGTCTTCTTCAAACTCAAACTAGCCTTCTTCCTGAAACATGGATAAGTATAAGTACAGGAACAAGATGAGCAAGGGACAATGTCGGATGTTAAGAAGCTTACACAATGGTTGGTTCCTTGGTCAACGGAATACCAATCGTTCTTCTTTTCTCCGCTCCAGGGAGGTGGTGGATCTCTTGGAGGCTTAACCCTCCGTCTTCTTCTTCTTGCCTCTGTCGGCAGCGTCAGAGGTGGAGCTCCTCCGCTTACGCGCCAACAGAACATCTTCGTCGGACACGACGGTGACTTCCTTCATCTTGGGGTCATAGACTAGGACAGCCATGCTATCTTCGTATAGACTCTTTAGTTGTTAAGTGAATACCAAAAGTGTGAGATGCAATGGTAATGGCTAGATGGAAGAACTGGAGTATATGTCATACACAGAAAATAAACAGGTACCTCTGGGCACGTGCTGCCCTCGAACATGTCGTAGGTTACGGTAAAGCCATGCTTCATGTCCTTCACCTTGATGATGTCTTTGAGGCACAGCTTGATGGAGTCACTTGAGGAGTTGTCCTCGGAGATGCGAAGGCTATCCTTCCTATCCTTGGTATACTAGTGCATCAGCTTCGCGCGGTGCTGCAGAGGCTGTATCCTCCTGATGAACCAGCACATGGCTAGGTCCAACCCGGTTAGACCCATGTCGCCGAGCCACTCGATCTGCCTTACGTTCCTTCTCGGCCATCCAGAGGGCTTGGGATCTCCATGTTGGGGCTTCAGCGGCATCTCCATCGACAAAATCCGGGTACATTCCTTCTCGGCCATCCAGAGGGATGTTTGGGTCATAGAAGTACGTCCTATGCCAGTTTTTGCAGGACTCGTGGCCTATAATGTCGAGGAACCGCCGACAAGTCCGGATCTTGAAGTTAATAGTTCCACAATTTCTGAGCTCATCCTTGCTCACTCTGGCTTCCCTCTTGATGCTGAAGAAGTAAATAAATAGATCTAACCTAGGCCTAATTCCTAGGTAGCCTTCACAAAGCGCCACGTAGTTGCTAAGTGCGAGGATGCTATTCGGAGAAAGGTTCTGAGGTTGAACCCGGTAGTGACTAAGGACCTCTATGAAGAGGTCGGAGATTGGGAGGGAGACACCGCGTACCAGTTGGGCTTTGAGGTACACCTTTTCCCTAGCTTGGGGAGAAGGGATGACCTCCCCGGCCGGCACCGCCCGCCAGACCAGCCCCTCCATCGTGGGGAGGTACCCTTCGGCGAGCATCTCCTTGAGATCACTCTCAGTGATATCGGAGTCGTGCCACTCTCCCTTATGGGAATCTCCCTCCTATTCGAGTAGTTCCAGCCCCGCTGGAATATGGTCACCGCCGGTGGTCTCCACCACCGCGGTGCGTGGCACCACCACGCCCTCTGGAGGCACGTGGATGGAGCCCGCCGGCTAGGCAGTGGCTTCGCTCGTCGCCTCCATGGATGGTGTGGTGATGTTGCTGGCCATTGGTGTGGAAGGAGACGGGCAGATAGATGGTAAAAGCTAGGGTTTTTTCCTTAGTGCGCGTGGAGAGATCGACGAGGCGTTTGCTGGAGGAAGAAGACGATGCGAGGAAGAATGTTGTGAAAAGATAAGAATTACCACAGTTATAATTTATACTACTCAGCATCAAGATTCGTGCAAGTTGATCAAACGGTTGCTGCATGGACAGCGCGTGCGCGGAAATTTCGCCATGTTCCCACCGTCGCCGCCAACGTTTCACATCCTTTGCGCAGGAAAAACGGCTATGATTGTGTTCTCTACATGTGTGAGTTACGAGGAATCGCTGACCTATGGTCTATGTTGCTCTACTGACATAGGCAGGTGAACCATCCCATCTGAAGATTCTGACATGGTCGGATCCTGTCCGGCTACGGGAAGAGTACGATGGAAGATTCAGTAGTTCTCCGACTTACATATTGAAGATGGAGAGCATTGCAGGGTTCTTGGGAGGACTACAAGATATTTCTTGACGATTTGCCAACATTCATCTAGACGGAGCATTCAACCTGAAGAGGCAAGACGGCGCAAGATATCGGAGTTCTCCAGGGGCTACTGTTGGGGATATGCTAAATGGGTATCACCATAGCATGTCTCTAATCTGGATAACCCGGGTGGCCCACAGTTGGTAGCATGGCCCATGGCATGCTGGGTGGCCCAGTTAGATGGATCAGAACATATGCTAAAAGGGTATCACCATAGCATGTCTCTAATCCGGATAACCCGGGTGGCCCACAGTTGGTAGCATGGCCCATGGCATGCTGGGCGGCCCAGTTAGATGGATCCAGAAGGGAGGCCCATGCCGGATAAAGGAAGGATACAGAGGAGTCACTGGCATACCTGGAGCCTTAGAGTGCAAGACACGTTAGACTAGTTGTCTACCGTGTAGGACTCTGTAACCTGTCTGGCTAGGACTTTTCCTGTAACCTTAGGATCTGGCGACTATATAAGCCGGACCTATGGGAGCCTTTAGGGCACTATATAACTCATAGCTCGCACAGCGAAACGATCCCTGTAACTCGGCGTATTGCCATTATAGTGATTTATAGCAGGAGTAGGATTCTGCCACCATTGTGGGATCTGAACCTGGGTAAGCTGTTTACCTCGTACCCGCCAACCTTCCGCCTTACCCCACGTCTCTAAACATGCTCCGTGAGGACCCTTCCATGGCGTACTCGTCGGCAATACCACGACAAGGCCAGCGGTATAGGCCTCAGCACGGATCCTAGAGCGTGTGGCTTGTCCGCGTACCTCTAACAGGCGTTGCACCTCTGGACGATGTCCTTGGCGTCGTTCATTGCGGTTGGCCAGTAGAAACTAGCTCGTAGAGCTTTGGCGACTAGGGCGCGGCTGCCTGCATGATGGCCGCAGATACCCTCATGGATGTCTTGGAGGATGCTTTTGCCGTCACTGATGGTGACGCATCGTTGGAGCACACCCGAAATGATGCGCTTGTATAGCTCGCCATTGATGATGGTGAAGGCTTTTGACCGGCGAGATATGCGCCGAGCATCTGACAGGTCATCGGGCAGTTGATTGTTTATCAGGTATCGAAGGTACGGTTGCGTCCATGTTTCTTCAACCGCCATGACATGCATCAGGCTGACCATCTTGCCTCTATGTAGAGCTTCTTAGGTCCCTCTTGTCATTCAGGTAGCGCAGCCCCCGAGTGCTCTGCTTCTTCGGCTGAGCCTTTTGGGAATTTCCTCTTGATGGAGGGTATGCAGATTTGTTCGAGGAACACTCCTGGTGGCACCCGTGCATGGTGGAGCCAATGTTGGTGAGCCTGTCAGCCTCTTCATTGCTTTCCCTGCCGACGTGCCGAGGGTCACAGCCGTCGAAGTCTCCTTCGAGTGAATTGTAGAGCGCGTGGTACGCAATCATGTTGGCGTTGGGAGCATCGCACTCGTTCATCGTCTGCTGGACGACGAGGTTCAAATCGCCGTATATGACGAGGCACGTTGCGTCGCACACCTTGGCCATCCTCATGTCGTGGATGAGGGCCTCGTATTTGGCCTCATTGTTCATCTGAAGGACATACTTCATCTTGTCACCTTGAGGGGACGTCAGTATGATGTCGGCCCCTGCTCCAGCCTCGCGCTTGGAGCCGTCGAAGTGCATCGTCCAGGACTGTGACATGTCCAGAGTATCCGGCAACTGGAGCTCCATCCAGTGGACGAGGAAGTCAGGGAGGGCCTAGGACTTGATGGTTGTGCGCCGCTCATAGATTATGTCTTGAGGAGACAACTCGATGCCCCATAAGGCTACGCACCCCGTGGCTTCGGGGTTGTTTAGGATGTTCGACAGCGGGGCGTCGTTGACGACCATGATCTGGTGCTCCTGGAAGTAGTGACACAGCCGACGCGCCATCATGAATACGCTGTAGGCGAGCTTCTGTAGTGAGGGTACCTCTGCTTTGTCGGGGTCAGTACCTCGCTGATGTAGTATATTGGGAGTTGGACCCCGTGGGTCTTGCCATATTTGGGTCGCTCAACCACGAGTACGGTACTGACCACCTGATGCGTGGTTGCGATGTATAGCAGCAAAGGTTCCCGTCCCTTTGGCATGACCAGGACAGATGATGTGGAGAGCAGCCGCTTGAGGTCTTCGAACGCATCGTCTGCTTTGGGTGTCCACTCGAATTTGTCTGTCTTACGTAGCAGCTGGTAAAAGGGGAGGGCCTTCTCACCCATTCGGCTGATGATTATGCTCAGTGCCACGATTCACCCAGCTACCTGCTGGACACCTTTGAGGTTCTTTGGCTTCTCCATGGCCATTATGGCCCTGATTTTCTTTGGGTTCGCCTCGATGCCCCGTTGGGAGATGAAGTACCCGAGTAATTGACCAGATGGGACACCGAAAGCGCACTTTTCTGGGTTCAGCTTGTTCTTATAGAGATCAAGGTTATCAAGCGTCTCACGAAGATCGTCGATTAGAGTCCTGGTCTCCCTGGTTTTGATTACTATGTCGTCGACATAGAACTGGATGTTGCGGCTTATCTGGTCCTTTAGACATGCTTGCATGCACCTTTGGTATGTGGCACCTGCGTTTTTCAGCCTGAAGGGAATGGTGTTGTAGCAGAATACCCAAAATGGCATGATGAACGTTGTTTTCTCCTGATCTTCGACCTTCGGACGAATTTGGTTATAGCCTGAGTAGGCGTCGAGGAAGGAGAGATTCTCGCAACCTGCAGTGGAGTCAATGATTTGACTGATCCTTGGTAGAGGAAAGTGGTCCTTGGAGCAGTGCTTATTGAGCGATGTGAAGTCCACGCACATCCGCAGGATGTCCGTGTCCTTTTTGGGACCAGCACGGTGTTGGCCAGCCACTCACTTTCTTTGATTTCCCTGATGAAGTTGGCATCAAGCAGTCTATTGACTTTGATTCCAACGGCTTCAGCTCTTGGCTCGGACAATTGACGCATTGACTGCTTGGCTTTGCATCTGGGAACATATTGAGTGCATGCTTGGCGAATTCCCTGGGAACTCCTGGCATGTCCGCAAGACACCAGGCGAAGATTTCCCAGTGCTCACTGAGGAATTCGATAAGCACGCTTTCCTATGCGGGACTCAGGTCGTTGGCTATTAACGCCGTCTTGGAGGCGTCCGTCGGGTGGACCTGCACCTTCTTTGTGTTGACTTTGGAGTCGAACGACATGTTAGGTGCGTTTTTCCTGGCGACTGGGGCTGCCCCGTTGTCTGTCGCCTCTCTGAGTCTTGTGAGCTCCTCCTGCATGCCGAACAACTGAGAGATTATATTGAAGTCTCTGTCATAGTTGTCTAACATTGTGAAGCTTCCTTGGATGCTGATGATGCCCCTAGGTCCTGGCATCTTCAGTAGAAGGTATGCGTAGTGCGGTACTGCTAAGAATCTTGCGAATGCCACGCGCCCGAGGATGGCGTGGTACTATGATGGCCAGTCCACCACTTCGAATTCTAGCCGATCGCGTCTAAAGTTTTCAGGATGGCCGAAGATGACGTTAAGCCATATCTTGCCCAGGGGGTATATGCCCTTCCCTGGGACTATGCCGTGGAACGTCATGTCTGATTGCTCCAGGCTGCACAGCGGGATCCACATCCATGCGAGTGTGCTGGCGAACATCAGGTTGATGCTGTTGTCGCCGTCCATGAAGACGCGACTCATTTCAAATCATCTGATTTGAGCCTCGAGCACCAGGGCAGCATGACCTAGGCAAGGTATCTAACGTGGGTGATCCGAATGATCGAACGAGATGCAGGACTCCGGGCCGCTAAGGTACTCAGGTATGGCTGGTGGAGAGGTCACGGCCAGGCTGACTTGGCGGGTGATCTTCTTCTCCACCCTATTGGTTGGGCGCCCCTTCTGGATCATCAGGGATCCTTTCGGCTGAGGGTACCCATCTGCACTGTTGTTTGGTGCTGGTGTGACTGGCGGCTGCGATGGTCCAATAGGTGGTGGTGGAGGGGCTCCGTGTGCAATGGCACCTGGTGCGTGTCCGAATCAAGGGTTCACGGTCTAGTGCTACATTTGGATGAGGCCCTCGCTGAGCTTCTGGAACTCTCGGCAGTCCTTGAGCATGTGGATGGCCTTCTTCTTACCATCTTGTTTGTCGATGTAGAAGTGGATGGTGCACGGACCAGACAGCTTGTCGTATGCTAAAGGTTCGTCGTCGCGGTTGCAACGTTGCCATGTTTGCGTGGGTCGTCCGCCGTCGCGGTAGTTGTTGCTGCGGTATCCGCTGTTGCGGTTGTTATCATATCGTCGATCGGCGTATCCAGCCGCAACCATGTCGACTCCGTCACGATCGTCGTAGACGCGCGATCTTCTTTTGTTGCGGCATTCGCGCCTGCGGCCGTAGTCATCTTAGTCATCCGAATGCGCTCGGTTGACAGAATCCTCGCCATCTGCCCATCGGTTGGCGATGTCCATGAGGTGATCAAGTGTCTTGGGCTTGACGCGTACGAGCTCCTCCTTGAAATCTAGGCACCTGGCACCGTCCTTGAAGGCGTTGATTGCTCTTTCTTCGGAGATATGTGCGGTGGAGTTCTTCATGTGCGACCAGCGTAGTATGTACAAGCGGATGGACTCCTTTGCCCGTTGGGTGCAGGCCCGCATCTCTTCAATTGAGGCTGGCCTCTTGCTAGTCCCCTTGAAGTTGCGGATGAAGCTGTACGTCAGCTCTTCCCAGCTTCGGATGGAACCGGAGGATAGGCTGTTGAGCCAAACCCTGTCTGCGCCTGTCACCTGTAGCTGAAGGCACAGTAAGGCAGTGTTCTTGTTTCCGCTGTGTAGCTTGACCGATGACACGTGATCGTCGAGCCAAGATTTTGGCTCTTGCGTGTCGTCGAACTTCGGATTGTCCGAAGGGAGCTTGAAATTTTTTGGCATTCGCGTTTGCCGAACGGATTTGCTGAAGCATCTAGCTCCGCACAGCTCTCCTCGTCCTCCTCTTCGGACTCAGTTGAGCACACCCGTTCAACACGTGATTTGTCTGTCTTGCTTTGGGTGAGCTTGTTGCCAGCGTCGTAGTTGCTGATGCGGCGGCGTGGGATCTGGCGGTGCCGGGGCAGGTTGTTCTCCTCTTCCTCGGATGAGGGTGTGCGGCTTCGAGTGAACTTGACCGCAACTTTTTTCTTTGGCTCCGCAGGAGTTTCGTCGTGGAGTGCAGCTCCGACGAGTCCGAGGCCTGCTAGTACGGACTTATGCATTATGTTCTTCGGGTCGCCTGCTGGAGTCGGGTTGGACGCGAGATAGGTGGTGGCTGCCATGATCGCATCCTGCAGCATTTTCGGCATGACATTGTCGTGCGATTCCATCATCATGAAGGACATGTTGAGGGCCCTGGTGACCTCGTGGCGCATGGTGGGGTCCATACACTCAATGCGGGAGCGGTATTTGTTGGATTTGTTTCCATGTGAAGTGGATTCGCCAACGGCGGAGAGCGCAGCTCGCCACGCGCTGGACTCTGCGGCTGCCTGCTTACGCTTTTCGAGCTCCTCCATCATCTTCACCTGCCGATTGTGCTCATCGATTAGGAGGAGGTGGTAGGCCATCAGCAGATCTTGGGAGGCATCTACAGGTAGGATATTGTTGCCTTCCACGGCTTCACGTGCTTGGCGTTAGCCTTCCTTGTTGAGGTTGATCTGTTCATAGCCGCGATTGCCGCCTTCGTTGGCTCTATTAGCCGGGTTTCCCCCGTTCTCAGCCTGCGGGTTGGGAGGGGGATTGGGTGGTGGATTGGCACTCGAACCTAGTGGTGGATCCGCTCCGTTGTTGATGACGGTGCATAAGTAGCGCTCGTGGAGTGGGTTGCTGCTGCCACAACTTTCAGATCTGGAACCATAGGTTCCTTCATCCTAAGGGGGCGCATAGATCGGAGTTGCAGCTGCTGTTGTAATCCGAATCGCTTGTCGGCATCGACACGTGCAACGTGTCGATGGGTGGGACCCACGAAGCGGGCCTGATGGATGGTGGTGGCACCCGCTCTGGGAGGCGGAGGGTGCCGTTCTGCCCCACCTGGAAGTAGAAGCTCCCGAACAGCATCTCGAGCCCGTCGCCGACGGACTCAAAATCCTTCAGGGTGGCCGGCAAGTGGGCGGTGAAGTCGAAGGTGCCGAAGAGGAGATGACTCTCCATTGCCGATGAATCGTAGATCGCTCCGGATGGAACCATCACGACCGCAAGATCAGCGTCCTCGCTTCCCACAGAAGGGGCCAATTGACGAGGGTTCGACTCGTCAATTCCCATTGTTTTGGACTTGGGTTTTGGAGAAGATGGGGATGCTGGAAGTCACGGAACGGTTAACAGACAAGCAACAAAGGGACACGAGATTTACCCAGGTTCAGGCCCCTAGAGGGAAAACCCTACTCCTGCTTGTCTGATCTTGATTACGGCGAAACCGAAGATTACAGGGGTGCGTAGATGCAATCTGGCACGAGGTGTGTATGAGGTGAGTTGAGAGATCCTTCTCGTTGTACCCTCCTGGCCTTTATATAGATAGGCCAGGTCCCGGGATAGGTCGAGTCGGTTACAAATTAGGGTTGATACCCTTTGAAATTCTATCTAATCTAGACTTGTCCTCCAAGGAGTCAAAATCACCACGGGCTTGGGCCACCCGAAATCTTCATGGGTTGTGTGTCCTTACATGGGCCTTCCTTGGGTTGGACCAGGTATACCAATGTCGTGTACCCGTGGGGTATATCCATGTCAACGGCCGCCCTAGAATATGTAGAATAGTAATAAGAATAATAAGAAGTATACATAGAAAAAGAAAACATAGAAGAAGAAGAAGAAGACTGTACCGGGAGCGACAGGAGACCCGGCCTGCTAGAACATTCAGCGCCATTGCTAGGAGAGATTGGGTCTCTGTGCGGGGGGGGGGGGGGATGAGCAGCTGGTTGAGTAGGAAGTCCAAGGCGGCGAGTTATCTCCATTCTCTCCGTGCGCATGATCGATCTGCCTCTCCTCCGGGGAGCCATGGCTAATGCAGATGGAGGAAGGTGGGGGCAAGGAGGAAGAATAAAGTGATGGTCGGAGGAGAATGGTCAAAGAGTCCAGTCCGTGGGACAGTCTTATACAAGACCACCGTTTACTCCGGTGGTATCTCAACCTACATCCACCGTTTATTTGTTAATCGATGGCCTATGTCGCTTCCTTCTCAAAGAAGTGTGACTGGCAGAACCAGGGAATAAAACCCCAAAGTCCATATGATGGGACTCGATTGGACTGGCTTTAATGAGATGGACGGTTCAGTGGGGGCTTCGGCGCATGCCGCCTAGTATCCCGTGGACAAAGGGGCCGGGGTGGGACTACGAGGGAGGATGTAATTACGGGATGCACGTCCAGCGTGCGTGCGTGCTCAAGGGGTTTTCATGACGCACGCAACTACTGCACGGACAAAACATGCTGGAACGTTCAACTCCACGTTGACAGGCACGCACTGGACACTTCCCGACGCTGCCACACGGCGCATTTTGTGGTTTGTTACGTGAAAACACTCCCAGTACGTAGATATTTTACGATGTAGCTCAATTTTTACGTGACTAGACTATGAGATGCTCCTGGCGCCCCTAATAGGATTGGCACCCAACTCTGCGTACCCGCCATTGCGCATTTATGAACAACTTCCTCGCACAGCATGGAACCATGCCATGGCAGTGGCAGATCCTTGCTGTTGGCTGACGTCGCGGCATCGTTCGTGCCCGCTGGCAGCCATCTGAGGCACCACGACGTGTCCAACCGCGCCTGGATCCATCGACATCGGCGCTCGAGGACACCATGATGTCGAAGCTTGTCGTACTCACCGCACCCGAGAAGCGCGTTGCACTGGCAGAGATGGAGGAGCGCCAAGCAGCAGCTAAGATGGAGGAAAGCATGTGAGACCACCATGAAAAAGGGCAGGAGGAATAGAGGAGCCAGCGACAAGGACGACTCCGTCTCGGGAAACAAGGAGGCGTTCATGGAACAGTTGGAGGCAGAAGCGGAGGAGAGTGACGTCGACCCGTGGGACTACGAGGAGGAGGACAAGGACTCCGACAAGGAGAGGTCGCGTATATACGAGGAGGGAGTTGCCGACGAGTCATCAGAGGACACTACCGCTGCCACCAACGGCGATGACGATGAGGACAACGATGACGACAACGACGACGAGTAATGTTCTGTTGTTAGTATTGTTATTACTTATTTAATTGCCATGTCCTGCATTGTAATTGTTGTAACTACCATGTCGTGTGTAATAATACTTGGATGTTGCTACTATAACAATTTCGTGTGGCTGTTAGATCAAAGAGGATCAACGGTTGGCTGACATGATCCGCGTGACAACTGTCTGACCAATCAGAGTGTGTTAGTTTCTACGTGAGCTATAGTAAGGGCTTTTCTGAGTATTCATGACTAGCATAGAGGGAAAATCTGAGTTAACATGGCTTCCAACCCTATATCCCCCCCCCCTCGTTGCTCAAAACATGGAACCACTCCATGGATTGAGCCCAAACCCGGCACCTAGCTCCCTCTAGACATCGCAAATGACTTCCCCAACTAGATATTTCGTGGTGCTTTGGAGAAATCTCGACTTTCCATTTTCTGAACCCAAAAAACCGGCATTTCCCAAAGGAGGTGCAAGATTAGGGAGCGCCCATGGGCCCGAGGCAATTTCCACGCATGCTACACCATGGTGCATGGCCATTCCCGGGAGGTGGGTATTTATCTCGTGGTGCAAGCATATTCTATATTTTTTTGAGTTACAACCCGGTAAATGCGGTTTCTAACTGTATGTACCCTATAAGACACTCTCAATTTACAGGGAAAAATGGTTGGGTGCCCCATGGGGTACCTAGGCTGGATGCATGCCTGGGTCCAAGATTGCACCGGCCGTCGTGTTGCCGCGGCCGCCGGCGGGTTTCGCTGTTTTTTTGGCAGCACCAAACAAAATAAAAAACATGAAAACGGCTCCTGTAGCCCTTGCATGTGACCCACTGCCCTCATAAAATCATAGGCAAGGCATACCAGTTCCTTTGGCATCCAAGGCACCACCAGGATGTCTATCGAGTGTGAGTTAACATGCTACCAACCCTAGATTTCCCCCCCTCGCTGCCCAGAACATGGAACCACTCCATGGATTGATCCCAAACCCGGCACCTAGCTCCCTATCGGCATCGCAAGCGACTTATCCAACTAGAGATTTCGTGGTGCTTTGAAGAGATCGTGACTTTCCATTTTCTGAACCCGAAAAACCGGCGTTTTCCCAAAGGAGGTGTAAGATTAGGGCGCGCCCATGGGCCCGAGGCAATTTCCACGCATGCTACACCATGGTGCATGGTCATTCCCGGGAGGTGGATATTTATCTCGTGGTGCAAGCATATACTGTATTTTTGGGGTTACGGCTCGGTAAATGCGGTTTCTAATTATATGTACCCTATAAGACAAAATCAGTTTTTAGGGAAAACTGGTTCGGGGTGCCCCATGGGATACCTAGGCTGGATGCATGAGTGGGTCCAAGATTGCACCGACCGTCAGTTGCCGCGGCCGCCGGCGGGTATTGCCGTTTTTTTGGGAAGCACCAAATAAAATCTAAAAAAACAAAAAAACATGAAAACGGCTCCTGGAGCCATTGCATGTGACCCACTGCCCTCATAAAATCATAGGCAAGGCATATCAGGTCCTTTGGCACCCAAGGCACCACCAGGATGTCTATCGAGTGTGAGTTAACATGGATTCCAATCCTAGATTCCCCCCTTGCTGCCTAGAACATGGAACCACTCCATGGACTAGCTCCCTCTCGGCATCGCAAGAAACTTTTCCAATTAGAGATTTCGTGGTGCTTTGGATAAATCTCGACTTTCCATTTTCTGAACCCGAAAATCGGTGTTTTTCCCAAAGGAGGTGCAAGATTAAGGCGTGCCTGTGGGCCCGAGGCAATTTCCACGCATGATACACCATGGTGCATGGCCATTCCCGGGAGGTGGGTATTTATCTCGTGGTGCAAGCATATATTATATTTTTTGAGTTATGGCCCGGTAAATACGGTTTCTAATTGTATGTACCCTATAAGACACTCAATTTTGAGGAAAAAATGGTTTAGAGTGCCCCATGGGGTACCTAGGCTGGATGCATGCCTGGGTCCAAGATTGCACCGACCGTCACGTTGCCGCGGCCGCTTGTGGGTTTCACCCTTTTTTTGGGCAGCACCAAACAAAATCTAAAATTAAAAAAATGTGAGAACGGCTCCTGAAGCCCTTACATGTGACCCACTGCCCTTATAAAATCATAGGCAAGGCATACTAGGCCATTCGTCAACCAATGCACCACCAGGATGTCTATCGAGTGTGAGTTAACATGATCCAGCGAAAGTCAGGTATCAATTTCTTTTAATATTATTCACAACAAAACTATGATAATAACTCACTACTTGCTTCTCAATATAGGATGTTTTTTATGACAGTTGCACAACAATATTTTTCCTTCGCTCTGTTTTTATCAACTTATTAACACGCAAATGAAATTAGTGCCAATATCAAAGGGTCTCTTGGGCAGTACCCCTAAATCTAGTTTTACTCAAAGAGACGAGGAAAATAATTGCTTTCTTGGCGAGCAACGAGCAGGAAAGTCACTTCGGGCCTCTAGTGCTAGTGCGACTTGCACCGTCGCCCGCTTCTCATTTTTTTCTTGTCTCCCTTCCGATTTTTCTAAGAGCATCTCCGTTAGCATTATCAGAAGGGTCTTTTTATGTTGATTTTTTCATTCGAATGGCGAAAATTTCCTTAACCACGTTCTCAGCCGTTCACTTTACGTCGGATTAGACCCAAATTATATCGGGGGTTCTCAGGCTAAACGCGGGACGCTCGGAACCACTTGGGAACGCCAGATGATGCAAAATCGGAGAAAACCCCCTACGTTGGTGGCTCTGCCCTGTCAATGTGTGAATTCAAGTCATCCTCATCCGTCGCCTCGGCTCCCAGAACGGACATCCGGGCAATAACCGCCCGTCTTGTCGGCCATGCGTCGCCATAATGGCGCGCCACTGCTCTCCCACCTTCCCACTGTTTCCACTTTTCCTGCCCGTGCTACTACACCCATGACGCCTTGCCGCCCTTTCCTCTTTCGGCTATAAATGTCGGCATTCGCCATCTCCTAGAGCACACTGCCTCTCACACCTCCATTTCCCACCAACCAACCCCCCCCCCCCCCCCCCGATGATGACAAGAACAGTTTTGCGGCAGCAATGGCCGAGCGCTTCTCGAGTGACCCTGCGGCGGCGAACGGCTTTGGCCGGTACTCTGTACAGCCGTGGAAGGCACAAATGCTCCACGATGCCGGCTACCCGGCACCGCCAGACTTTTGGTGCCCGCCGACATAGAATCTCAGCACAGGCGGCGTGCCCATGCCAGAGGGGCACGACCGATATCTAGGCAGCCATCGCTGCCATGGAAGATCCAAAGCTCGCTGAGGACCCTGGCAATCTCGCCTACTACGAGAATTTCTTCGCCGAGCGACAGAACCAAGAACTGTCCGACCACGAGGGAGGAGGCCCAACGTCGGAGAGGAACAACGTTGTAGGACGACGCTTGTGGTGGATCCTGCCAGGACGCACGCTCGCTACCGTCCTTGAGCATATTACCACCAGGGATAGCCCAAGTTAATATGGGGTGGCCCAATCTTCTCAGTAAGCGAGGGTGGTAGATGATGATAGTTGGTGTAGATAAATTGTATGATGCTCACGAACCTCTCGATCAATCCTTGATGCCAATGCAATAGCTCTCGATCCTTTTAGATATTCGTAACTTCACACACTTGCGCACGTAGCCGCTGACCACGAAACGGTATTGAAATCTTCTAATTCCCAATGGAATAACAGGTCACACAAAACTTGCAATTGGCTAAATCCCAATGGAGCAACTAATCACACTTGATTGATAGTAACAAACACACCAGATCAATATGAATTAGTGTGGGGGATTCTAGGGTTTGCACTTAGCAACACAAGAACTAGGGTTTACTTTAAACATGGTCTAAACTCAACTATGGGGCGTCCCAGGGCTTATAAGGGTGGCTGGGGCGGCCAGAAACTGAAACTAAGACATGTATGACTCAAACTGATACATGCCGACTCGGACCACAATTCGGCGGCGGGTAGACATTCCGGCTGATGTCGCCCGGACATTCCGGTCGGGCAAGACACTCCTGGTGGAGTGAGCCAGATAGTCCAGTCCGGCCAGAAACTTCACAGTTTCTGGGTGGTGTCCAGGTAGTGTCTGATGTGGCACACAGAACGGTTGCCACCTCGTCGCTTCTCAGTTAGGCCGGACAGTCCGCGGTGATCTGGCCGGACAATCCGGTTCTTGCAGGAACTCTTGCTTTCTTCATGATGATATTCTATTGCGCCTTCCTCCCGCTCCTCCCTCGCATCCTTAGGAGATCATCATGTTGGGCTTCTCTTGTAGTCCTTCTCCTCCTTGATCCATGCTTGCTTCCTCAATGAATTTGATCATACATAAATGCATAGACTTAGGCAGTATAAAATTCTCATCAATAAAAACACTAGATTCATTTAGGAGTGAATTCACCTGTTGTTCAAGTAGCTTGGCACGAGCCCGAGTAATCGGTCCAATCCCGATCTCGTTGGACTTGGTCCTTGCAGCGACATCGACAACTTCATTAGGAGTTGGAGATAGCAAATCAGTAGGGATGTCCTCATCATCTCCTCCCCCCCTTCAAAAGGCGTCGACCTCGACGCTCCAAGATCTTCTCCATCATAAGGTGTCAAACCAGCAACATTGAAACTACCACTCACACCTCCAAACACATCTCGAGGAATATTTATCTTGTAGGCATTATCATTTGTCTTAGTAATCACTTCATAAGGACCAGCACCGCGTGGAAGTAAGTTAGATTTACCCAACTCTAGAAATCTGTCTGTGCGAAAGTGTACCCAAACCATATCTCCAGGCTTAAACAACACCTACGTTTTCTTTTTGTTAGCTCGTTCAGCATTCTTCTTGCCCTTCTTATCAATATCCTCTTTAGTCTTTGTATGTATCTTCCTCACAAAATATGCTCTCTTTGATGCTTCCATGTTAAATCTCTCTTGTATAGGAAGAGAGAGCAAATCAAGTGGCGTAATGGTTTTGAAACCATAGACCACCTCAAAATGAAAAATCCGTGTGGTAGAGTGGACTGCCCTTTTATATGAAAACTCCACATGCGGCAAACACTCCTCCCATTCAGTAAGATTCTTCTTGATCATAGTTCGCAGCAATGTCGATAGTGTTCGGTTCACCACCTCCGTTTGACCATCTGTTTGGGGATGACAAGTTGTGTTGAATAGTAACTTCGTCCCTAGCTTTCCCCAAAGTGTCTTCCAGAATTATCTCATGAACATCACATCCCTATCAGAAACAATCGTCTTGGGTACTCCATGTAGACGCACGATATCCCTAAAAAACAAGTTAGTAATATGCGACACATCGTCGCTTTTGTGGCAGGCAATGAAGTGTGACATCTTAGAGAATCTATCCACTACCACAAAAATTAAATCATGGCATGCTTTATTTCTAGGCAAACCTAATACAAAATCCATGCTTATATCTTCCTATGGTGTAGTAGATGCATGTAATGGCGTATACAAACCGTGAGGCTTCAGTTTGGACTTCGACTTGTTGCAAGTAATGCATCTCTTGACAAACCTGTCCATGTCACGCCTCATCTTAGGCCAGTAAAAGTGATCAGCGAGCATGAGTAGTGTCTTCTCACGACCAAAGTGACCCATCAAACCTCCAGCATGTGATTCCTATAGCAACAACAAACGAACCGACAACTCTAGAACATATAATTTGTTAGCACGAAACAAATACCCATCATGGATGTTAAATTTATCCCATGCCTTCCCAAGAGCACACAAATGATATGGTTCAGCAAAATCATGATCAGTTGCATAGAAATCACATAAACTCTCCAAACCAGGAACTTAGATATCCAATTGTGTTAACAACATGTTCTTCCTAGATAGAACATCAACAACAATATTATATTTTCCCTTCTTATGTTTGATAATGTATGGAAAAGACTCAATGAACTCATCCCACTCAGCAAGATGCCTATGCAAGTTAGATTGAGCTTTCCGATATTTCAATGCCTCATGATCAGAATGTATGATAAATTCCTTTGGCCACAAATAATGTTGCCAAACCACAAGAACTCTAACAAGCGCATACAATTATTTATTATCGACGGGATAGTTTAACTTTGCACCAGATAATTTTTGAGAAAAATATTCAATTGGACGACCGTCTTGACTCAACACACCACCAATTCTTATGCCACTAGCATCACATTCAATCTCAAATTGCTTAGAAAAATCTTGTAGTGCAAGCAACAGTGCAGAAGTTAATAATCATTTCAGTTCATCAAATGCATGATCTAGGGATATGCCCCACTCAAAAGGTACACCCTTCTTAGTTAGTTCATTTAAAGATACAACAATAGTACTAAAGTCTTTCACAAAACGCTATAGAAACCAGTGAGACCGTGAAAAATCCGTACTTGACTAACATTCATGGGAGTAGGACAATTTTGAATAGCTTCAATTTTAGATGAATCAACCTCAACTCCATGTTTAGTGACAACATAACCCAGAAATATGACCATATCTTTGTAAAATGTACACTTTTCAAGATTACCATATAGTTGATCATCATGTAACACTTGCAATACTTGTCTAATATGATCACTATGTTCATGTTCACTGAGGATGTAGATTAATATGTCATCAAAATACACAACCACAATTTTTCCAATAAAATTCCTTAAGACATGGTCCATTAATCTTATAAAAGTACTAGTTGCATTAGTTAAACCAAAAGGCATTACTAACCACTCATATAAATAAAAATTAGTATTAAAGGCAGTGTTCCATTCATCCCCTTATTTCATCCTAATTTGATGATATCCACTATGTAAATCAATTTTAGAGAAAACAACAGCACCACTCAATTCATTTAACATATCTTCCAAACGAGGAATGGGATGACGATATCGAATAGTGATGTTATTTATATCTCTATAATCTACACACATGCGCCATGTACCATCTTTCTTAGGGACTAAAATAACAGGAACAACTCAAGGGCTTAAACTTATATGGATATACCCTTTGTGGAGAAGCGCTTGTACTTGTTTCTGAATTTTCTTTGTCTCTTCGGGGTTTGTGCGATAGTGCATGGTTGGGCAAAGGCGCTCCAGGAATCAAGTCAATTTGATGCTCAATACCTCGCAATGGTGGAAATCCAGCAGGTACCTCATCTGGAAATACGTTGTTGATTCCTGTAACACAATAGAAACACCAAGACAAACAGGGGTCATGTCGTTAGAAACCAAAACCTCACCCTTGTACATGAGCACAAGAGGTATGGCTATAGGATCCTCACTAAATTCTCTCATGTCTTCTTTGGTGGATAATATGAGTAAATTGGGCACTCTCTCACTTTTCGTTATATCACTCACATCTGTTACATTTGCTTGCCTATCTAATGCATGTGCATCCTCTAGATTAATTTCAGTTTTATGACAAGATTCATTAACAATATCCTGTGGTGACATCGGTAGTAGATTGATTTTTCTATCCTTGAACTCCAAGTGATATGTATTGGCTCGGCCATTATGTTGCACGAAACGATCATATGGCCCCGATGCGCATTAAAGATGTTGACCCCGATGCGGTTAAGTTGCATTTATTTCCTTTCTCTCTTAGAGGAAGAGCAAAAGAATGGTTGCTATCTTTGCCTAGAAATACTATTGCATTATGGGTGGAATGTACTTCTTTATTTATGACTAAATTCTTTCCACCTGCAAAGACTATACAAATCAGATCAAATATTAATGGTTTTAGAAAGGAAGAGCATGAGCCACTAGCGCTTGCATGGGAGAGAATGAAAGAATGCATGAGAAATTTTCCCAGCCATGGGATGGAAGATTGGTGAATTCTCCATTTATTTTATAATTCTCTTAACCCTGTTTCTAAGTCTATGCTAGATACTGCAGCTGGAGGAACATATATGGGCAACCAAATTACAGAAGCAAAGTAGCTGCCATACAATATGCAAGACAACCATGCCCAATGGCATGTGGAAAGATCAAATACAAAAAAGGTGAACTCCGTCACACCTCAAGAGAATGAATACCTCAATGCTAAGTTGGATGAGATCATTTTAGTCGTTAAAGGTAAGGAAACTCTGGTAAGAACTACTCCCGAACCAAGTATTGAAGAAGTAGACTTCATAGCTCGTAATGATTATAACCCTGCTTGGAAGAAGAATTACAATCCAAACTTTTAGAAACATTACTCTAGTCCAACAGGTAGCTCTAATAATAATATGGCATCAAGTAATACTAATCTCCAAGAAACTCTTAAAGATTTTATGGACTCGCAAAATGAACAAAACAATATTCTAGTCAAAATTATGGAGAATAATGATGCTATGCTTGGTAAATTATATAACCAAGCTATTAGATTGAGAAATAATTTGCACGCCCTCCAAGAGAGAACAAGGGTCGTTGAGGCACAGCTAGGTAAGATAGCCAAGAGTCAAACTCTCATTCTAGCAAAATTTGCAGGTAAAACTGAGCCCCATCCAGTTGAAGACCTTAAGATGATAAGAATTCAAAGGGAGGACCCCGAAGAACTTGATTATAGCAATGCTCCTTCACCAAACTACACAGTTGAAGATCTTGTAAAAATGATCAATGTCAAGATTTCGGTAAGTGAAGGAAATGAGGAAGCCATGTATCAGCACTTCGTTAATCAGGTAGCAATAAAGGTACGTGATCTTGAAGAAGAATATAAGAAAATTGCTGAAAATTTCCTGTTAAGCTACATGATATATTTGAGCCCACTATTAAAATTAAAACTGGGACTAATGAAATAGCTACACTATGATCTAGGTGCAAGTGTTTCAACAAATCCAAAGAGTCTTTTTAACAAGTTGAATCTTGGATCTTTTGAAATCACCGAACTAAAATTACATTTAGAAGATTCAACCTATAAACAAGCAGTAGGCATAAAGGAAAATACTTTAGTTTACATTAAAGGCTGTCATGCTCTTACTGGTTTTGTTATTGTTGACATGCCTTAAGATGCTACTGCCCCTTTCATATTAGGTCATCCTTTCTTAGAACTATTAAGGCTTTAATAAATTTGCATGAAGGGAACGTGAAGCTTCAATTGCCTTCGCGGGATCCTTTTGTTATTCATTTCCCTAGGAAAAAGAAAGCCAAGCAAGACGATAAGGATGCCATCACTTTGAAGGCCAATTACTTTGGAGTGGGTGTTCCACTCATATGGCCTAAGTGAGAAATATCAAGGTCAAGCTATTGACCATAAAAGAGCGCTGCATGGGAGGCAACCCATGTGAAATAAAGGTTTGAGTTAAGTTTTCAAGTTTTAATTTAAGTTTTATATAGAATAAAGAGTGATAGAAAACTCCAGTGAGAAGAAGATATTCAGCGGTACTATAAATTCATGTTTTATATATGCCATAGTTGGTCGAAATTTTAGTCTGTCATTTTTCTGTAAAAACAAGGTGTTTCGCTAAGTTTCAGTCTAAAAAGTACTCGAAGAAATAGAATTTTTTTGATGTGTACAAAAGGTTAACGACCAATAATATGGCAGGAATAAAAATTCCCGCCATATAGTTGCGGCCGTATAGTTATGTTGCCCATCGACAATTTTTCATCCTATGATACAGAAGGTTTGACGACCAACTATACAGTGGAAACAAAAGTTTCGGCTGTATAGTTGTCGCTAGTTACAGCCGCCATACAGAAACCCTAGGAAACCCTAAAATTTTTCCGTTAGACCAACTATACGGCCGGAACATCCTGTTCCCGCCATATACTTGCAGTCATATAGTTGCGCTCAAGCACTTAAACGCGCGGGGAGGTACCCAAAACATCAAAAACACAATCCTTTTTCTCTTTTGTACCTCCAAACTCTCTCAAAACCTCAAGGCATCTTCACCCCTGCTCAATTTCGTTCGAATTCCTTGGATACAAGTGATCTAAGGTATGTTTATTCTTCGATCCTCCAATTACTTTTTGCAAATTCATCCCTGGTCTATTGTCATTATCAATCTAGGGTAAGACTTGTTTTGAACTATTTGCCATGATTATCTTTCCTAGATTAATATGTTGAGGAGATTCTTTAGTGTGCTATGATGAGGATTATGCCGTGAGTATTACTGTTGGATCAAAAAAGTTTTATAATTGTATTTCTTATTTGTTTTTAGAAGATGAACACGAGGAGCCAGACACATGCTCTTGTTGTGGCTAGTTCTTCCCGGGCTGCAGCTCAGGAACGCATGGGGATTCAATTCAAGAACTAAGCCCACCATGATCATTTCAACATGATCAAAAATCGAGAAGTCAAGGGAACCAAGTGGGCTTGCCCCATCACTTTGAACCAACTAGGTATTTCTGATGACTTTAATTTACTTTGCAATAGAGTTGGCATGCAAACCTTTGTATTCCATGATGCACCAACCTATCGTCGGTTAACCATTAAATTTCTTAGCTCTTTGAGTAGCACCGTCAAAGCATGGCATGGGGAGGATAGAATTTCTTTCTGACTCATGAACAATAATTATTCTCTATCACTTGATGAATGGTGCAATTGTTTTGGTTTACCCAACAATGATCCTAATGCTCTGCACGCAGCTTTTACCAACATGGAACCTTCCCCTGAACGTTGTTATAATAGAACGAGTTTTACTTCTAGAGTCAGCAGAGAGAAGAATATTCAACATCCTGCTATTCGCTATTTGTTTTATATTATTGCTAACACCTTGCAGGCACACAATGATTTTACAAGACTCAATGAGGAGGACATCTTAGTCCTTGCAAAAACTGCTTTCAACCATGACAACTTGTCACTTCACTTGGGCGCAATTCTTGTATGCTACTTGGAGTACCAATCCCACCAAAGCCAAGGACCAATCACTTGTGGATGCGTCATCACCGTGCTTGCCAATGTTCTATGCATCGACCTTGGTGAGTTACAACCGGTACTAGGTGAGCGACGTATTGGTTTCTCTACTTTGCGGCCTTGTGGAATGCTCACTAGAAGAGGTGGTGTTTTATATCTGCATATTGCTGGAGCTGGGCGTTTCTACCCTGCTCCTTTGCCTAATGGTATTTTCTCTATCGAGGAAGGATGTGTGCTTTATGACTTGCAGGTTGAGCAACACCAACCCGAGGAGGAGATTCCGTATGAGAATGAGGACCAATAGGAGGAGCAAGAAGTTCACCATCAGGAGCAGCAACCACCAAACCGGTTTGCAATATATCAAGACTTCCAAGAACTTGGAGGAACTGTGGAGGGAATGCATAATCTCAACCTGAACCTCCAAGAAACAACAAGTAACCTTTCAACTCAATTTGCAGACTAGATTTACAACTTTTTCCCCACCATAGTGATTTGAAGGGCTTGCAAAATCCTAAGCTTGGGGAGGTTTTTCTATCTATTCTACTTTGCTTTCATTTTATTTATGTTATTTTTGAAGTTATGCTTTTATTTTAGTTTACAAGCACTCGTGTTGGTTTAGCCAACACTTTATCTTAGTTGTTTTATTTTGTTTGATATTTTCAAGCCGACCTTTGTCGCTAATTTTCTATTATTTAATCCCCTTTTCAAAAACCACAAAAATATTTCTCCTTTTATCTTTATTTTCCCTCTCTCTTTTTATTTTTTCCTAGAAGTTCTCGTTAACTTGCAGAAGAGTGATTGACCTTGAGTTTCCAAGAAACAAATAAAAAGGGAAGAGAGAAGTGGAACCAAACATGAGAGGTATGCCTTATGACTCCCCACTTTTGAAGTTTGAGAAACCCATGCTAGTTAGTAGTAATGTTGATATGTTATATCGGTGGAGTGAGTCTCTATATTATAGTCAAAATTTGTTGGCATGGGTATTTGATTGGGTCCGTTTTGTTCCAGCTCTTGTAGTTGACCAAGTCTTGCCTAAAATTTGCTAAACAATTGAAATAAGAAAAAATCTCACAAATTGAAGACTTGGGTGTTGTAGTGTTTACTCTTCAAAGCTTATTCCTAGAGACACTCGACACCATAGAAAATAATGATTAACTTGATAGCTCTCTTTGAAAAGAATTATTCAATTGAATTAATGTTTAGAGGTTTTTTGTCAGCATGCCAAAGTTTGAATTGTAAATCATAAGAATTATATAGCTTTATGGTGTCAAACTTCATGGGATGCCAACAACTCTGCTAGCCTACAAACGATCTTCATGGAGGAAACTCCTAGATTTCTCCTATGAGTTTATTAAGCATATGTGGCAGCAATGCTATAATGGGTAAGATTCTTGGAACTCCCGGGTAGCTGTAACATGATGGAATCACTCCTCTGGCTGATATGAGTAATCATTATTCAAAAGGAACAAAAACCTTAGTGATGCCACGAGTGTCCATCTCAGCCTGATAAACTAATGAAATTTTTTGGCATGCTCTCAATTACTTAAGAACTAGAATTCTTGAAGGACAATGAATAGAAAAGTAGTGCTTGAAAAGTCTTGATTTATTTATGTGAGAGAATTGAGATACTTTAGTATATATGATTTTCATGACAAACTCTCACACTCTTAAATCTACATGATTACACTTTATTGCTCAAAGGCAAGCTTATGAGTTAATTACATGACATGGAATAAAGTTTACCTTTTTGAATCATCCATGCTTACAATAATTTTGCTGCGCTATAAGGATTCATGAAACCCGTATGATATGCTTGCCATTACTCTATCTATGCTGAAATTTTTCAGATTAATAAAGTGGAGGAAACATAAGACTATCAATTATGAGTAAGATCATCATCTCATTATTTCAGTTTAAATGCTGAGTTCCCTTTTGATTTTGGTTTTTCTTGCTCGAGGACGATCAAGTTTGAGCTTGGGGAGGTTGATGGCTGTGAAATATAGCCATCCACATCCGCATTTAAACTAGATATTATTCATATATTTGATGAAATATCTCTCTATTTCCTGCCACTAATGCCTAATGATCAAAGGGGTATGCAATCCTTTCTTGCTATTTTTACCTGCAGTATGATGATGGGAATCACTAAATAAATGCCAAAGATACGAGATTTCCAACATGTCAAAGAAACCAGGAGCCGTGAAGTGGATCCAGAAGGCTTAACGACCAACTATACAGGCCGCCGTCGTCTAGTTCAGGCCATATAGTTTGCACCAACTTCATTGGGTCAAACAGAATAACTTTCGTGAAGGGACCCCTATATAAAAAGGCTTCAGGCGATGAGAAACAAGCCCCCGACTCCACAACATCGCTTCTTTCACCCCTAAAATCTCCCTGCCGCCACGCCGGAGGAATAGATCTAGATCTATACCTCAAAACCCTTCTCCACCACCAGAGCCATCTTCCACCTCTTGTAATAGTAGATCTCATCTCCAATTGGTGACATTGTAAGACTATTTGCTATCAACTCTATGATATCTATTACAATGTTTCTGATTATTGATTTCATCTCTATGTGTGAGTAATTCTCCTTGGCTAAGGGCTTCGGCCTAGCCATGTATATTTTGTGCATGTTATTTATCATAGATGGGATCATGTATTAGTTTGTATGACATGATGATTGTAGTACCCTCTCTTGCCTCAATCTAAGGACTTGTTAGGTACCGAAGACCCTGAGGATTGATCCAGGTAAAGGGAGTGTGAGTAACGACTGATCTGCAGGATAGAAACCCCAGTGACAGAAAGGGTAGTGCGGCTGTATGTGAGGAACTTACTTGGGATTAACGGTAACATCACTATGCATATCATTAGCTCTTTTTCTTTTATGGATGAGACTAGTAGGTTATTGACATAAGAGGTTGCGGAGGCGATAACATTTATGGATGCACTGCCAACATATAATTATCTTGCTCTAACAATTACATGAGTACTTTATTATTTGTTATTCCCATCATATCTTTTTGCATAGCTACTGGTGAAAATCGAAGACACTAGGCCCTCTCTCTCCATCGTCAACAACAACAAGATCGCAAACTCTTGGTCCGGTGAAAACGCAATAGGAATTCTAAAACTATTGAAGGTACGTTTAAGTAATCTCACTTTGCTTTCTTCTTCCCAAGGATTCAAAAACCTAGGTCTACTAGAGAAAAAGAGCTATACTACATCCATAATCCAGATTGAAGGTATCAATGGCCCTATCTCAAAATCAACACGCGCCATGTGGCTGACTTTCATCTCACCCTTGTCACTTAACCACTGAATATAATATGGACATAGGTGCGGTAGATACTTCATCTTTAGTTTGGCACATAATTCCTTGCTTTCTAAATTGGGGAAACTTCCACCATCAATAGTGACCTTTCAAGCTTTGTTTGGACCAATGAGTGCCTTTGTTTGGAAAAAATTGCAGCACTGGCTTGCAACACTAGACTGAGGAGTAACATTGAGAGCACACTGAGAGACAACAATTGTAGGAGCACGTACCAGAAATGCATCAAGACCATCACTAGAGTAACCATCATCATCTGACACATTCGGATCAGCATCATCTTCTGTCTCATACTCATTATCCTCATTGACAACCATAATATTTCTATTGGGACACTCCCTCTTGAAATGACCCTTTCCACCACATGTTGCGATTGCGCATAGTAGACATATTGGAACCGGTACCACTAGATGTAGGAGCAGGCTTCCTCATATTGGACACGCTGGAAGCAGGTTTGGTTGATGTAGAAGGACGCTCATCAGGGCAGCTATTAGATGAAGGAGAAAACATCTTGTAGAACATGCCTTGAATTGAGCCTCTTCAGCAAAATAGGCTTCATCTTCTCTAGCATGACGTAATATCTCATTCATATCATTATACATGTGATTTCTAACAATGCTCTTGATGTTATACTTCAAACCATGGAGAAAACGATGCATAGTTTGTTCAACAGATTCATGGATCCTTGCACATTGTAGCAACAGTTCTGTCTTCATATAATATTCATCAACTGTCTTGGCACCTTTTCTCAAGAGTGTTAGCTTATCAAATATGGAACATAAATAGTTGGGTGGAATAAAACGATCTTGCATCACGTCCTTCATAGCTCTCCATGTGATAATAGGGTCACCATCCTCGTAACATGAGCGATACACACCATCCCAACAACACAAAGCGAAACCATCAAATTCTGAAGAAGCAAGCTTAACCTTCTTATCTTCAGTGTAGTCATGTAAACGCCATAATTTCTCAACCTTGAGCTCCCATGTAAGATATTCTTCAACATCCGTAGAGTCCTCAAATCTTGTAATAGAGAACTTTGGCTTACCCAAACCGTTATCTTGTTGTGGCTGGATTGGAATATGTTGGAAACCAAGAGGAGAAAAACCACGACCACGAGAAGCAAAACCACCTCCACGACCAGCGACATGAACAACAGGTGGAACATGAGCATTAGCATAAGAGTTGTCGCCAAGGACACTCATCATTAGCTGCATCAGCATGAGGTTATGGAGGTTGCTCTATAACCATACGCAGAGCTATCATAGACTGGGTCAAAGCATGGAGACGGGTTTGAATGTTTGTGACCTCTGTCTGAACTTCCTTGACGGTTCGATCAGTTTCACCCATCTTCAAGTTCACACCTTGAATTTGTGAATTAATATCATCAACTGTATGCGTAATCATATCCTAAAGGCTATCATGTAATCCTTCATAATCACTCCAAGTGACAGTAGCATCTCCATCCTGTTTCTACACATCATCAAGACTAGTACACATGATTAGTAGATTAGTACACTAAATAAAAACCTTTTGGTGCCTCACTCACAACCACAAGAAAAGGAAATCTTACCGTTCCAAAGTGACTAGAAAAGCTTACCAACTTGGATAAACGACATGTGCATGGATGTAAGAAAGCGAATACCGAGGGTACAAGAACAATCACACATCAAAGCAGGAGTGTGTAGTGGAGCTGTAGGGATGGATACCTAACTACACCAAAGCAAATCCTAGTGTTGATCACGTGAGTAACACCCAAGGAAACACACACGATGGAGATGAACGTGACAAATAAATTTATGAACAGGAATACTGCAATACACAAGAGAGACCCCGGTAATAGTTCAAAATAAACAGAAACAAGATTGCTCAATCTACAAGTGCTATGATCAACTAGGCCTCCAATAGTGCACACTTTGATATTTCTTTTTTTCATGCTGGTAGCTCTTTTTTCTTTTTTTTGATTTTTCAATTATATGACTCAAAGCAAAAAGAATGCAAAAATTCTGAACAAAATGGGACGGATAGTCCGGGTGATTCGCGCTGGAGACTCCGGTGGTGCCAGATGGTCCGGGTTACGTTGGCCGGATAGTCCGGTTTTTCTGAACGAAAATTTATGCACTTTCAAACCCTAATGAGCAGCCTGTCGAAGCAAAGCAACTAATCTCGTGGGTACGTTCCTATGCACAGATACTGTAGAAAGGCTATAGCTATCGTAGGAAAACAAAGATACACTATGTGGACTCGGAAAAGTAGATAGAAACTTGTGGAAACAGTGATGAGCGACTCAAAAACGAAGAACAAACAAAAAGGAAAATCTAGACACTACGACTTGGACTGTAAGAGATCAGAGCAAAGATACGACAACGACCAACAACTAAGACTCAACTCTGATGTAATCTAAGCTATGGAAAAACTAATCCTAATCTATATGGCTTTTTCTATATAGGACGATAACAACTAGATTATGGATGGATTTGTGAATGCGTACCGAGGAAACACTGGAATCTGATACCAAGATGATATGGGGTGGCCCGATCTTCTCAGTAAGGGAGTGTGGCAGATTATGATAGTCGGTGTAGATAACTTGTATGACGCTCACGAACCTCTTGATCAATCCTTGATGCCAATGCAACAGCTCTCGACCCTTATAGAAATTCGTAACTTCACACACGTGCGCACGTAGCCACTGACCACGAAGCGGTATTGCAATCTTCTAATTCCCAATGGAATAGAAGATCACACAAAACTTGCAATTGGATAAATCCCAATGGAGAAACTAATCACACTTGATTGATAGTAACAAACACACCAGATCAATACGAATTGGTGTGGGGAATTCTAGGGTTTGCACTTAGCAACACAAGAACTAGGGTTTACTTTAAACATGGTCTAAACTTAACTATGGGGGCATCCTAGGGCTTATAAGGGTGGCTGGGGCGGCCAGAAATCGAAACTAAGACGCATGCAACTCAAATTGATACATGCCGACTCAAACCAGAATTCATCAGCGGGAGGACATTCCGACTGATGTCGGTCGGACATTCCGGTCGAGACGGACACTCCGGTGGAGTGAGCCGAACAGTCTGGTCTGGCCGAAAACTTCAAAGTTTCCTGGTGGTGTCCGGGTAGTGTTCGATGTGGCACACAGAACCGTTGCCACCTTGTCCCTTCTCAGGCAGGCCGGACAGTCGGGGTGATCTGGTCAGACACTCCGGTTATTGCAGGAACTCTTGCTTTCTTCATGATGATCTTCTCTTGCGCCTTCCTCTTGCTCCTCCCTCGTGCATCCTTGGGCGATCATCATGTTGGGCTTCTCTACAGCCCTTCTCCTCCTTGCGCCATGCTTGCTTCCTCAATGAATTTGATCATACATAAATGCATAAACTTAGGCAGTACAAAATTCTTATAAATAAAAACACCATATTCATTTAGGAGTGAATTCACCTGTTGTTCAGGTAACTTGGCACGAGCCTGAGTAATCAGTTGATGGTGTGTTGTCAACGCCTCGTTGGGAGACCCCAAGAGCAAGGTGTGATGAGCACAGCAGCAAGTTTTCCCTCAGTAAGAAACCGAGGTTATTGAACCAGTAGGAGGAAGGAAATGACTCAAAGGTGTTGCTAGCAACTTGGAGACCTGCACAAAACAAACTGAAGACTTTGCTCCAACGAACAGTGAGGTTGTCAATCTCACTGGTTTGCTGTAACAAAGGATTAACTGTATGGTGTGGAAGGTAATAGTGATTTGCAACAAGTAACAGTGGAAGATGTATCAATGGTAAAGATTGTACCAGGATCCATAGTTCACTAGAGGTGTTCTTCTTAGATAAACAAACATGGCATGGTGGGTAAAAAAATTACAGCAGGGAAATTGACAGGACTGAGAAAGGCATAACAATGCAATAGTAGACATCATGATCCTATAAGATTCGATTGAGCAATACAACAAGATACATAGACCGCCATCCAACTGCATCTATGACTAGAAGTCCACCTTTGGGTTATCATCCGAACCCCCTCCAGTATTAAGTTGCAAGCAACAGACAACTTCTTTAAGCAAAGTGTGTAAGGTAAACAGTCCACATGTTCCATGAACAAGAGACCGTTGTTTTCTCCCTAGTAGCCGCAGCACATCTACAACCTAAGAGATATCTGTCACCTCCCTTAGATTAAATATAGGCATGAACCCACTATCGAGCATAAATACCCCCTTTTGGAGTCACTAGCAACTACTTGGCCAAAATAGCTACTAACAACAAAGAGCATGCAAGATCACAAAAAACACAGACATGATAGAATCAATAAGACAAAACCATTAATCAATCTGACATAGTAATCTCAATATCCATAGTATCCCTGCAAACACAACATGCATGATTACAAATAGATGAGATCTTGATCATGAACGCAGCTTACAAGATCTAGACATGAAAGCACAAAGGAGGATATACAACCATCTAGCTACTACATGGACCCGTAGTCCAAGGTGGAACTACTCACGCTTCATACCGGAGGCTGGCATGATGAAGAAGAAGGCCTCCGGGATGATCTCCCCTCCGGAAGGGTGCTGGGAAGAGCTTCAGATCCCCCAATCTAGGGACGATGGTGGTGGCAGCTACAGACGGTTTCGTGGAATATTTATCGGGTGCTTAGGGTTTAGGCATCATGGGCTTCTTATAGGCGAAGAGGCGAGGCAGGAGGGTCGCCAGGGCGGCTGCACCCCCCAGGCGCAGGCCCACCTTGGCCACGCGACCAGGGGGTGTGGACCCCTGGTGGCCCTCCTCCATCTCGTATTCAGGCTTCGTGTTCCCCACGGTAAAATATTGACTTTGGCGTTTGTCCCGTCCAATTACGAGAATATTGATTTTCTGCCTTTCTGGAACCAAAAACAGAAGAAAATAGGCAACTGACATAGTGGCATCTTGTTAATAGGTTAGTACCAGAAAACATATAAAAACACCTCAAAGTGTAGACAAAGCAAACCAAAGTAGATACGAAACAAGCATGGAACATCAAAAATTATGGATACGTTTCCGATGTATCATTAGTCCAATCTTGATCCCGTTGGACTTGGTCTTGGCAGCGACATCGACAACTTCATTAGGAGTTGGAGATAGCAAATCAGTAGGGATGTCCTCATCACATGGGATATCCTCTGTGCTCGCCCCTGTCATCCGACCGACATTGTGCGGTGGCCAACTGGCTGCCAAGAAGGATGGGAAGCAATTCTTCCTTGGTGTCGACATCACTCTCATATAGCTTGGCGCCAGCGTAGTCATTGCTCCCTATGACGCCACTCCGCCGAGTGAAGCATAAGGTTGAGTCATCGGTGCGCTTGCTGCCGCGTACGCGCTCTCGCGGCCTTGTCATCAATGAGAACTACGCACTATCGCCGCCTAGTGGCCATCTTCAGCTAGCGAGGCCAAAGGTCCGCATGTTGAAGGTCGAGCTGGTGGATTGGGCGGTCCCCGTCAGTGAGGACGTCTTCGTCATGAAGATGGTTATGGAGGCGTATCTCAACGATGTGCCGCCGATGCAGACGCCCAATGCCTGCGCCTGGTCCAGGGCGGACTAGGAGTGCTAGAAGGACGAACACCTCCGTCGTCTACACCATCAGGCCGAGCGCCAGGCCACTTACGGAGTTCACCCGCAGCGCGCCTACTAAGGCATGCTTCTTATCGTCCTCAACGACGGCGATGAAGAGGAGGCGGGGCCCTCATCATAGTCGTGGCGCTTCGTCGACCACAGCCACATGATCGTCGGCGGCGACGGCAAGCTAACGCGCCAGGACCCAAAACACCGACTACATATCGTTATATCGGCACTTCGGCATGTGAATGACGCGCCCGTCGGCATCAACATTGACATTGATTAGTATTACTTATTTTGTATGTATCTTGTTTTTCTTATCCCACTACAGTCAAAATTCGGGTATATGTCTGAATTTGACATAATATATATGAACTTTCCTATAATTTAATAAAATCCCCTATATTCATACATTTCTCCATGTTTGCTTAAATTTTAGCCAAAAACAAGAACTCGGAATGTAAACACGAATGAGAAACTTACCATTACCAGGTCGAATCTTACATCTGTCCATGCTAAATACGCCGGAATTGGGCCTGGGACGCCTAACGAGTAGAGGTGCTCTGAGAGCATCTCCATCCACATTCCTAGAAGGGCGTTCGTAGGGCCTTTTTTCATCCGAACACCAAAATTTGCCTAGTCGCGTTCTCAGGACACCGAATTGTGCCGGATTTGGCCCAACTTTCATCCCGTATTCCCAGGCCGAACCCTGGGAGCTAGAAACCGCCTGGTGATGTCTACGCACTTCTATTCTTGTAGACAGTTGTTGGGTCTCCAAGTGCAGAGGTTTGTTGAACAGCAGCAAGTTTCTTTTATGTGGATCACCCAAGGTTTATCGAACTCAGAGAGGAAGTGGTCAAATGTATCCCTCTCAAGTAACCCTACAATCAAGATACAAGAAGTCTCTTGTGTCCCCAACACACCCAATACACTTGTCAGGTATATAGGTGCACTATTTCGGCGAAGAGATAGTGAAATACAAGTGGTAACGGTGCCAGAAAATAGCTTGACGGTGAGGTAAAGTCTAAAGCAAGCAAACATGTAACAGATCTAGTTGTGAACGGTGTTTCAATGTTTAAAAACAAGGCCTAGGGATCATACTTTCACTAGTGAACACTCTCTCATATAAATATCTTCTCTTAATGATACTACTCTTAACTACTCTCCAGTTGGACACTCTAATCCATGATAGGGCTATAAAAGCACACCTTAAAGTCTTCCTTTCCCAATCTAGATAACCCCACACTGTCATCTTGAGTGCTAGATGGTTCCAACAAACACCACAATTTCATAGAGACATCCAACTCCAAATATAACTCATGATAAATATATATGTAACCTAGCTTAAGTGCCACACACGGTGTGCACGCTGTCACTTTCACACACGTGGGGAAAAGCATAGATCTATTAAAGCACGATGAGTATCTATGTAGACTCTAGCCTAAGTGCCACCATGGCGTGCACTCTGTCACTTTCACACACATGGGGAGAGTAGAGATCTATTGAAGCACTTGAGTAACAGAGTAGATCTACTTGATTACAAAGCTCATGACCACAAGATCATGCATAGAGAGAGAGAGATGAACACATAGCTACCGGTAGAGCCCTTAGCCTCGAGGAAGAACTACTCCCTCCTTATCATGGGAATCAACAACGGTGATGGAGATGGTGGTGGAGACCGATGGAGATGGCTCCGGGGGCACTTCCCCGTCCCGGCAGGGTGCCAGAACAGAGACTTTCTGGCCCTCGAATCTCCCCTTCGGTGGCGGCGGCGCTGCAGAACTTTTCGTGGCGGTGGATTATTTAGGGTTTTCTCCCCTGGGGCTTCTTATAGGCACATGAGGCAAGGTCAGTGGAGGGCCAGGGTCCCACACTCCCTGTGGGCGCCACCAGGGCTGGCCCGCGCCTAGGTGGGGTGCGTCCACCCTGGTGTCCTCCTCCACCTATGCTTCGTGATTCCGTGTTGCTCCGGGAAAATAATTACTTTGGTTTTGTCCCGTCCAATTCCGAGAATATTGATTTTCTGCCTTTTCTGGAACCAAAAATAGAAGAAAACAGGCAACTGGCACTGTGGCATCTTGTTAATAGGTTAGTCCAGAAAAACATATAAAAACACCTCAAAGTGTAGGCAAAGCATAAGACAAATGATACAAAACAAGCATGGAGCATCAAATACATTTATGACGTATCAAGCATCCCCAACCTTAACTCCTGCTCGTCCTCGAGTAGGTAAGTGATAAAAAGAATAATTTTTTAGGTGACATGCATCATCAAAATCAATATCAAACCATTTTCAAGCATTGAAAGCTGGGATCAAAGAACTCTAAACATGTGCATGAAAGGTGGAGTTCTAACAATAAGACAAAGTAACTATGCATGCAACATGAAAGGCTACAAACAAAGGTCATGAATAACATGCATTGAAAAACGTTTGTTTGTTTCACATATAGAAAACATGCAATGGTGGCATTCAGCTTGTCCCTCATAGAGTAGCAAATAGATGCATAGGACACCTTCATGGTTCATAAGAGTGACTAGATACAAATAGTTTAAGAGCAAGCAATATCAACAATATGCATCAATGTAACTACCTCGGTGAATTACGCTCCTAGTTACAAGCCTGGTGAGCGGAAATGGTTAAAATAGTACGGTGGGGCCCAAATGCCACTCACAGGTAGACCTTTCGGCCGTCCTAACCATTTCCAAACATCGGGACAAACGAGGCGTAATGTCGGCAATGAAGGATCAACTACATACACAAATGAGTATGTATGCAAGCCACCATACAACAATACATCAGCCATTCCATCTAAAAAGAAAGGAAATATTGCAGCATACGGCAAGATCCAAATATCCTAGATAGATATAATAGTTTAGGATATCTCCTCATACATCAAACATCAGTATATCGGTGAGCGGAAGACAAAATCCGAGTACGGATAAGAAGCAAATCGGCATAAGATGACCCATAAATAAGCACATCCCGCCCACAGATCTCACGGATCCCCATTCCCGGAATCTCTACACCGAATGATCGTTGCCCACATCGTCCATCTCCTCCACCCAGTATCCATCTTGTGAGTGTACCTGTTCATCTGAACAAATAATTTATCGTGTGAGACCCTAGGGGTACTCAGCAAGACTTTATGCCGCTAAAGGGGACACAACCTGGGGTGGCGCAATTGCAGCAAAAGATAAACCCTAGCAATTCTATAGATACTCGCTAACCATCCGCCTAACCATAGATAGACGGATGTCCGTGAATTAAAAACAATAGTTATAATGGTAATATTAACAGATCCATCCTCCTCCTAAACACCAAGCGAGGAAGCGGACGAACAACCCCCCATCCATTGGCAGTTTTATTAACCATTCCATGAGTGTTGCACTATTTACTAGTCAGATACTTAGTCAAATTAAAAGCGGTACTTTAGTTATGCTTGTCTATGATCGAGAAACTGTGCTCCAAGTCGTCCATAACCGCGGACACGGCTTTCAGAAAGTTTTACCCTGCAGGGGTGCACAAATAGCAACACACACTCGATCAACCTCGGAAAAACCAAATCAAAACCCAGGCGGTCACAACAAAGCGATCACGAGATTCAAAAATATTTCAGAGGCCACCCCATTAAGCTACCATGACGAAGTTGGCCGACTCGATCACGGACTCAAGGTTTGCGCCAATGGCTGTAACGATTGGGAACCGAAAATGTGGTGGGCTTGTCGATACCGTGAAAACACTCCGCTTTCCTAAACATGATGCGATTATGCGTTACCTGCACAATTTAAATAAAACAGTAAAGCATGGCATAAGTACAGGATAGTAAATAAAACCTCAAACTAGTTTGTGGCCCCAAGAAATAAGAATGAATCAAGCTCTGGCTCAGGGGGGTTCATAAGCCTCCCGGATGTGGATAGCGCGAATATTCAAGGAACAGGAATCAAGTACTCGGGGTCCTACGGGACACAAGTGAGCATGAAAAACCAAATAGCAGATATTTCTCACCGGTGCCACTTTCATTAGTTATCCCATTACTACTCAGGTTAAGTTGTTTAGGTACCTCGTTATCCATCAGACACTCACATACCCTACACATGGTGTTCTACGACTCGCATGGCTCAAACAACTCCTGTAGTAATGGCTCATGGGATGGAGGAACAAGCTTCGGTGGGGTTTAAAAGTAAGGCTATGCAATACTTGGGATTCAAATTAATGCAATCGCGACTCAATGATGCAAGAATAAGATAGAGGCAATAGGTACTATATGTATGCAAGCATGTGGTAGTGCTTGCCTGGCAGCTCAGTTGAAGCGAGAGAAGGATCTGGGTAGTGCTCCTGGGTCTCTTGATATATCCCCTGCTCAGCGTCTATTGGAAGAAGAACCAAACAAACAAGGGCCGACATAAATAAAGTGCATAAGCATATGAATTAAATGCATCAAGCAAACAATCATGCCATGATGAATGATGCACAAATTGCATGGAAATAAGTAGCATGGCATGGGTGAGGTGTGAAATACCAGAATAAATCATTTTATTGAGTTTTGGCCACATTTTATCCTCATATTAGTTGCTGTACACATTATATTTATATGATGCATGCTGCAAAACAGAACAAGGAATGCATAAACAGAAAGGTCTCGTCGAGCTAATCATTTTAGACATATTATTTGTTAAATTTGGAGTTATAAAACAAAAGTTATTAATTAATTAAGAAAAAGGGCATTTTATTGTAATTTTAAAGAACTTGAAATTTTAAATGTTCAAAATATATTTTGGAGGGCATATTTGTATTCCTCACATTTTTCTGGTTTGAAAACATATATTATTTGTATTATTTGGATTTATATTTCAAAAGGATATTTAAAAACAGATTTAAATTTGGAATTTGAATTAATTTGAAAAAGATTTGAATTAAAACAGATATGCAGAAATACTTTTGCTACTCAGGTTCAGCTAGCCACAGATGATGACAGGTGGGTCCAGAGCTGACTCAAGACCTGGCCTGAAATTCTTACGCCACATGGTGAGCTAGCCTCGAGAGCAGGCAGGTGGGGCAGGCACTTGCAGGCCCACTCGCGGGCTGACCAGCGTCTTTGGAACCGTGGAGCAAGCCGGGCGCGAGGACTAGTCTGTGATGGTCAGAACTTCAGGGGTTTCCTTGCGAAAGGGCACCGAGGCGGCAGTGGGCTCGGTGTCTGTGGTTTAGCGAAAAAAGAGGCGGGGGTTTTACGCAAAGCGACACCATGACCTTTTTCTTCTCTCTCTCGTGGCCAGCGGCGGCAGCTTGCTGCAGGGGCTTCGATCCCGCGACACAGGGCTTGCGCGAGGCGGCTACCATTGGGCTAGGGCGGGTAGTTGTCGGGAGGCGGACGGGCCTAGTTAGGGTGCTTCTGTGGATGCGGGAAGCGGCGGACAGCCAGCGGCAGTGCTCTGAGGCGCTCGGCGGAAGGGCAGTGGATCTAAGCGATGATGGCGGCGGAGCATGTCCGAGGTCGGTAGCTCACCGTGGTTAGGTCGGTGGCGTCGGATCGGGCGAGGCGATTGATCGGCGGCAACAGACGGACCGGCCAGCTAGGTTTGGCGGTGGGCTCGTCGGTGTTCTTGGCTCCGGTGCTCCTCCTCGGCGGCAGCGCGTCGGTGATGCAGTGGAGGCCCTTGGTCTTCCGCACACCAGGCGTCACGCCACCGTCTGGTTCGAGAGTTGATGGTGGACACCGGCGGTGGCAGCGAGAGAGTGGCAGTGGTGGAGAGGAAGGAGCGGAGAGGGCACGGCCCTGGGGTAGATCTAGGGATAGCAGGGCGAGGCAGAGAGGTGATAAAGCAGAGAGGGGGAGGGAGGTGCCGTGGGGATGGGGTAGATGGAAAAGGTGGCTCGGCCACTTTTCCTCTCCTCCTTCACGTGCTCGGTCGGGCAGGGGCATGGCAGGGCAGGTTAGGGAGCTGGCAGGTGGGGCCAGGGTGAGGCCAAGGAGGTGGTTCGGTGTGGGTCATGCAGGTCAGGGAGAGAGGAGTAAGGAGGAGAGGGGAGGCTCGTCTAGATAGGGGGAGCCTCGGGTAGGGTTTGTTTAGGGTTGGGGTAGAGAGAGAGAGGGAGTAGATGAGGTGTGGGACCAGGGAGAGGGGTAGCCAGGTGGGCCTGCTAGGTGAGAGAGGAGAGGCCGAGGGGAAGAGGTGGTAGCTAGGGTAGGTCATGGGTTAGATGGAGGGTTAGGTTTAGGGTTTAGCTTAGGTGAGAGATGGTGGTAGAGAGGGTATGGTGATGATGGGGTAGGTGATAGATAGAGGATAAGAGAGGGAGGTTGATGGATGGTGGAAGTGGGTTAGATGATTAGGGTTAGGGTTTTAACTAGGCTAGAGAGAGAGGGCTAGGTCTAGATACTCCACAAGATCAAGCATGAGGGAAAAGAGATGGAGGGGGGTGTGTAGGAGCAAAAGAAGAGAGCTAAAAGAAAAGGAATACTCCACTTTAAAATCCAAGAAATAAAACCCAAAGAAAGGATTTGGTAGAGATCTTGCATGGCCCATGCATGAGTAGTAAATGCCATGTTTATTATTGTGAAAACAATTGTAAATGATTATAGGCATTTATTAACACATGCATTTCCAACATGGAATTAGGCCAAGCCAAAGGAAATGAAAGGATGCCCCATGTGGAGTAGTTGGAGATGGCCATGTTTGAAATAAAATGGGACATGCTAGTGTGTATGTTCCACTAGATGATTACTAGTCCCAAAAATATTCCCACATGAGCATAAATCCATAATAATCCATATGGAAGCTAGGAAAAAGGTTCCACTCACAAGGCATGCAAAAGTGGCCATGTGGCTCTCATTTATCACTAATGTGAAAACAACATGATGCTAAGATGAGAGCATGTGGAAAAAAAAGAATTGGATCCATCCCAACCCACATGAGCTAGAGGTAAAACCCAATAAGTGCCAAGCCCATATTTAGTTGGATGGTGGAATTATAAGGTGGTGAAAGAAAAGGTGGTGGAGTGGAATAAAAGATATGCCCCCAACTCAACTTGGGCATTAAACAATATATCAAGAACCAAATACAATATCAAGAGGCAAACACAAATTTACAATGCATATGAGGGAAGAACCAAAACAAAAAGGGTTTTATATGATGCTCAAATGCAAGGAGGCATGATGACATGAGCATGATATATTTATGATGCAACAATATATGTAGGAAGTAGCCATTATATTACTAGACCAAGTAGCATTACAATCGTTAGACAATTGGGATGCTACAATCAATCAATAAGTTTTGGGACAATGCACATAGAACTAAGAATGAAAACTATGCTCTCTTAATTTTGCCTAAAGGTAGAAGGTGGAGACTCAATATAATAGTGGAAGAAAGGCCCTTCATAAAGGGAAGCAGGGATTTCAAGTTTCAAAAAGAGCTTCCAAAAAAATATGGTACTTGTTAGCTTTCATCCCTCATTGCCCCTATCATAAGAATCTTGAAGTGATTGAGGTTAAAGTGAACAAACTATGGAGTATATGCTTGAAAAAGTATAAGTTGGCAATCTCATGTCCCTTGAATACGAGGGCCACATCTCATGCTACTCAACTTCAGTCACCTGTAAGTTCTTGTCATAGTAAGTACATGTGTATCATAGAGAACCGCCAACGGGGTACCCCTTGCACATGGTACAGGAGCTATCCCATAACCAAAATGAGAAGGCAAGCAGACAATGAGCATCTCAGCGATCTTTTTATTTACCATGGGGATATGGTGCTTTTTTCTCTCTTTCCTCTTTTCAATATGTCTCGTTTTTTATAAGAAGAAAGCTTCATAGATGTCATTATGGTGATGTTGCAAGTTTCCACCATGATTAGGCATGGCTTAGGCTAGCGGCCCAGGCGTTTCTCTAACACACATACATAACTCCATGGACTTACAAGATCCCCTTTTTATTTCACACCGGCGACATCCATAGACAAAAGAGCATGATATCAATTGTGTACAAAGTACAAGTGCAATGTTGAAAATGTTCCCCACGACAGCATGGTTGTGCTAATTCCAACGTATAAGTGCAAGCCTATACAACATAGATGACACAATGGTTTAAGTTTATTAGGGGCAAGGAACAAAAAGTGTGTCATCAAGTTCGTGAGGGCTTTAATCACTAAGTTTTCACATAACAAAATACTTTTTAATTGGAAGATAGCTGAAAAAGAATATACTTGGAATGGTGTAACACACCATGCATAGGAGTTTATAGTGGACACTTCGGAATAACTTGGTTTATTGGGAGTTGGAAGCATGAGTAGAGCTTACTCATACAAGTGGAGGCTAGCAAAAGACTGGGAGCAACCAACTAAGAGAGCAATAATGGCCATAATCATGCAGAGCGACAAAACATTACTAATCAAAACATAGAGTGGTACTACAAGTCAAGGACTAAATGATCATAGAGGCTATGGTGACTTGTTCATCGTCATAACATGGTGTGAGCATGTGCCAAGTCAACCCAAACAAAACATCAAAGGAGAATACCACAATACTATGCTTTTGTATGCTAAAACAACGCATGATTTCTTCAAGGCACAATAAGCAATCCCAATTGTTTGGAACAAGACATGCTACAACAATAATCACTAAGCATAAGGTCAAAACAACACCTAGCATGTCATGCTAAAGTCTAAGTCACAGTCAATGCAAGCTCCTCTTGTACTTTCAAGCAAGAACTTTTTACTCCTTTCCAACACCAATCGACTTATTTGAAACAACACATCAAGAACAGGGGTCAGAACTACTTTATTCAAGCAAACTAAACAAACTAAGCAAACCAAACGAAAACTAAGCCGCTCCATGAACAACACAACAGTGCATAAAACAATAAAAACGAAGTGTCTAGAAAGACCTGAGCTTTTTATTGATGAAGAAGGGGATGCCTTGGGCATCCCCAAGCTTTGACGCTTGTACCTCTTGGATATTTCTTGGGGTGACACCGGGGTGGAATCCCCAAGCTTGAGCTTTTGTCCATTCTTCATCTCATTACATCATTCTTTCTCTACACCTGAAATTTTTCCTTCATATAAAACTCCACACAATCTTCATTAGCAACATTAGTGTATTTAAAAGATAATAGACCCTTGGGTTTAGCTTTAGAACAAAAAAACATTTCACTAAAACACAATCTACTGTAGCAACTCCTTCAAAAAGCTCAATTTCCCAAAAAGAACCCAAAAAGGAATCAATAAGAAGCAAATGCAAATAATGGCAGAAATTTGTCAAAACAGACCAGAAGGTAGAAACTGATTTTTTCGAAGACCTTCTGTTGCTCAAATCAAAAAGTGTTGAACTAACAAAAGTTAGATAACATACTGGGGAATTTATTCATAAATGTTCAGCTCAATCCGACTTACATAGACTCCTCACGAATTTTTATGGTGGAGGACATAAATCTGTTTTGGGATAGCAACTCCCCAAATCTTACTTCCCTCTCATTAGAGGTAATTCTTGGCAAAAAAAGCAAACAAAAAGGATAAGGAGAGGTCATTACTGCAGTAATAACTTCCAATACTCAAGAAAACTCTTGGGTTATCTCCCAACAAGTACTTTTCTTTAACGCCTTTAAGTTAGGCTTGATATTTGAGAAGATGCTCACATAAGAAATATGAATTGAAGTAAAAGAGAGCATCAAGAAGCAAATTCAAAACACATTTAAGTATAACCCACTTCCTATGCATAGGAATCTTGTAAAGAAACAAGTCATGAAAGCACAAAGCAACAAGCATAGGAAAGCAAAACAAATGCAACCTCAAAACTTTCAACATAAAGAGGGGAAACATAATATTGTTGAGATGCATAAGACCATGTTTCCCTCTCTCATAATAACTTTCAGTGAACATGAATAAAATTAACAATATAACTATCACATAAAACATTCTTATCATGAGCCACATGCATAAAATAATTATTACTCTCCACATAAGCATAGTCATTCTTATTAATTATAGTGGGAGCAAATTCAACAAAATAGCTATCACTATTACTCTCATCACCATAATCATCAAATAGAGGAGGAGGATTGTAATCATGATTAACTTTCTCCTCAATAGTAGGTGGACTGAACATATCATATTCATCATTGTAATCATCATATATTGGGGTTTTGGTATCATCATAATAAATAGAATGGCTATCTTCCAAAGCTGGGGGACTAAAAAGATCATTTTAATAAAAACTAGCTTCCCCAAGCTTAGACGTTTCCATAGCATTAGAAATAATTGTGTTCAAAGAATTCATACTAATAACATTGCTATTAGCATGCAAATAAAGTTCCATAGGTTTTTTAATTTTCTCTTCAAACACTTCATGTCCTAACTCAAGATAAACACTATAAAGCTCTCTAATTTTGTTGTTGTTTTCCATTAAGCCTAACTAGTGAAAACAAGAAACAAAGATACAAAATTGCAGGGTCTAAAGGAAATAACTTCGAGCACTCACACACCAAGAGTATGTGAGTACCATTTACCTTACCTCCCCGCCAATGGCGCTAGAAAATAGCTTTCTGACTTGCTGTTACCGTGGGGTAACGTGTGTGAGTGACTTTTACCTTTCCTCCCCGGCAACGGCGCCAGAAAATACTTTGATGGCACGTGGTTGATGATGGGGATATGCCTACCGGGGTATACCCAACAGGACGTTTCCTACTGGACCAAACGCCAGCGAGTGGGCCTGTAGGACGGCGACTGGATCAAGATTTGGCGTGGACTCAAGCGACTGGAAGCTGAAGGCCCAGAAGCATAGATAGGACCAGTCGGACTAGGTCGTAGAGTCACCGAATCCTTAACTGATTCGGTTGAGATCTGTAAACCCTAGGGAGGTCAGTCTATATAAACCTCCCTAGAGGACGCATAGAGGATACGTTCCATCATACACCCTAGCGACTCGCCGCCTAGCCGTCGAGCTCGCCCCATTGTACTCTCACCATAATACAATCTAGCAGGAGTAGGTCTTTACCCTCCGGGGGGCCGAACCTGGGTAAACCCTTGTGTCTCAGCCCTCATCTCGCACCGCAGATGGCTGGCCGCCCTTGCCCCATGTTCTACTACTCGCTGCCGATTGCAGCATCTGCCGTGGTCATTCCCATGACAGTGGCGCCCACCGTGGGGCCTGTCCGGTCAGGCCGGTGTTCTGCGGCGAGATCCAATCTGCCCATCAACGAGTCGATCGCCACTGGCCGCATGATCGCGATCGGCGAGATGCTCCAGATCTTGCCGAGCAGCTACGTCCTGGCGGCGCAACCCGTCACGCATAGCATGATCCTGCCGGTCGGCACGATCAACCTCTTCGTCGGCCTCACCAATGTCATCGTCTCGGAGGACTCGGCTCGCATCCGCGATTCGTCGCCACGCGACCGGCTCTCTGAGAGCCAGGTCCGTACGATCCATCGCCTCACCTCCGAGTATGACTCGACCCACAGCATCATGGCCGAAACCACCGCAGCCGCGGAAGACGCGGCCCTCAACGACGACGCCGATTCGGCGACCCCGGCGTCACTCGCCGGATCCATTGTCGCCGCGTCACCTGCGGGCTCCATCACCCAGGTCTCCAACATCGGAGACTTCGAGGATCCCTCTATCCTCGGGATCTTCGACTTCGACTCCGGGTCGGAGAACTCCGCCGACCTCCGCGACGGAACTGGTCGCCACGCCGCGACCTACATGGCGACTGGTGCTGACCCGTCGGTAGATCCATTCTCCACGCCGATCCCTCCCAACGTGACGGCAACGGAGGTCGAGGAACTCCGCCTGAAGCTGGCGGAAGCAGTCCGCAAGGAACAAGCCGAGCGCGAAAATTTTTGCCTCGAGCAGGTGACAGCGCAGGAGCTGTCACGCTACCACCAGCTCCGAATCAGGTCGCGCCTGAACCCCACCGTCCAGGGGCGCGTCCTGAATTTTGACGATGAGAACGACCCGGCCTGCGCGGCCGAGCGCGCGATCTGCGAGAACGCGCCACCAGGAGGAAGCACTTGGCCCCTACCAGGGGCAACGGCCAATGGCGCCCCGCCACCACCCAACCGCGCACCCCCCAGGGACCAGCCAAGGATCGTGGTCTCCTCACGGGAGCGAGACGCGAACAGCCTCCCGCTGTTCTCCACCCCAATGGACAATCTCGTCGCGGGCCGAGCAGCAGTCGACAACATCGCGGCCACTAGTGAAGGCGCCCTGCAGATCCAATACGCCAAGGCTCTGCTCGCCAAAGCGGTCGAGCAACAAAACGCAGGCGTCGACTCACAGGTTCGGATGTACTCGCGTTCATCGGGCGAAGCGGCCTCAGCGGCCGCCCATGGCGGCAAACACCCTCAACTTCCGCCACCCGAACCACTACAGCTCCACCGACCCACGACGCGGCACTCTCCTGCTGACCCGGGCGACCAACTTCGTCGCCGCCAACGGGCAACCCGTCGACGCCCGCACCCACATCATCAACAACCAGAGCTGGCGCGCACGCCAGCCCGACGACCTGCGGCATACCCTCACCAACCGCCGCGATGGTGAGCCGAGGGGATCGTTGAGCCAACTCTAGCCCCGATGCTTCGAACCGATGATCCGAGGCGAAAGATACCCGGCGAACTTCAAAGCGCCGAAGAAAATAGAGAAGTACGACCCTTCGTACGATACCTCCGTGTGGCTGGATACCTACCTCATGGCGATGGGGATCGCCGGCCACACCGATCTACTAGCCTCCCGCTACCTCCCCCTAATGATGGAGGGGGCGTGCAGGTAGTGGATTAACACTCTTCCCGCGGATAGCATCAACTCCTGGGAAGAGATGCGCGAGGCCTTCGCCAGGCACTTCGAGGGTTCATACACCTGCGCCACCACCATCGAGGACCTGGAATGGTGCGTCTAGGGACCCCGCGAGTCGACCCACAGCTGGGTCCAACGGTGGCAAGATCTATGGTACAACGCGGTTGGCATCCACCCAGACACCGCAATCCACTGCTTCAAGACCTTGTGCCGCTACGAGCCCCTGGTCGCCAAGCTCAAACGAGCGTACCGCACACTCGACAACATACTGGATCTCCCGGAGATCGCAAAAAGGTACGCGGAGGAAGACCCAAACCAAGAAACCGATGACGAGTTGGGAGGACACCGCCGCATGAGCGGCCACGACAATGGGAGACGACCCGATCTACGCTACAGCAACACTCGTCTCACCGGCAAGCACCGCAGTGACGGGCGAGTCTACTTCGTCGCCAACACTGGATATGCGCAGCGCGAGCCCAAGAGCTTCCGCCGCGACGGCGCCAACTACAAGGCGAAGCCGAGGTTCGACCCCGCGGCCCTTCTTAACCAACCTTGTGTATTTCACAGCAGGGAAGGAAAGCCCGCCACGCACACAACCGCTGACTGCCACTCTCTCAAGGAGATCGAGAAGGCACGACGCGCGCAGGAAGACCCCGACAACAACCCGCCAAACGGCAGAAAATTCTGCAGCATCGCCGGCTCGCTCCACACCTTCACAGGCTTCAACACGAAGCGCGAGAAGAAGGTCTTCGCCCGCGCCGTCGCCGTCAATGCGGTGGCCCAGATAGATATCCCCCAGTTCCTCAACTGGTCTGAGCAACCAATCACTTGGAGCCGCGCGGACCACTCGCCACGGATCGAGCTGGTGGTCAAGCCCAAGGTGGGAGACTACTAGCTCCCCAAAACATTGATGGACGGCAGTAGCTCCATCAACATCCTGTACCTGGACACCTTCAGGCGACTGCGGCTCCCACAGTTGATGGTCGAGACGACCTACACCACGTTCCACGGCATCATCCCCGGTCGGAAGGCGTACCCGATCGGCAAAGTGACGCTGCCAGTCACCTTCGGCACACCGGCAAACTTCTGCACCGAGCGGATCGTCTTCGAGCTGGTGCCCTTCGACAGCCCCTACCACTGCGTCCTGGGGCGTCAAGCGTTCGCCAAGTTCATGGCAGCACCTCACTACGCGTACAATGCGATGAAGCTACTCGGGCCGTGCGGCGTCATCACCATCCACGGCGACCCCGACATGGCCGCCGAGTGCGAGGCCAAAGGAGCCGAACTCGCCGACGTCGTCATCGCGGCAGAGGCCAACCACGTCGACGAGCTCGCCAAGTACGCGAGCGGGGTCAACAACGACGACCCCACCATACTCAAGAAACCCAACTCGGAGGGCGGCAACCCCACCGCCTTTGAGGCAACGACGCACACCCGCACCGTCGAGCTGGTCCCAGGCGACTCCAGCCAGACGGTGACGATTGTGACGGGCATGAGCCCAGCATAGGAAGGCGCGCTCATCGAGTTCCTCCGTGAGAGCAGGGACATCTTCGCGTGGAAGCCCTCTGACATGCCTGGTGTCCCTAGGGAACTCGCTGAGCACAAACTCAACGCCGACCCCAAAGTGCGACCTGTCAAGCAGTCGCTGCGGCCCTTCAATGAAGAGCATCGCCGAGGAGGTGCAGCGTCTACTTGCTGCAGGCTTCATCCGGCCAATCAAGTACTCCAAGTGGCTGGCAAACCCAGTCCTTGTCGATAAAAAAATGGAACTAGAGGATGTGTATCGATTACACAAACTTAAACAGCGCCTGGCCGAAGGAGCAATTCGTCCTCCGGCGGATCGACCAAATCATCGATTCCACCGCGGGCTCGGAGTCGTTATGCTTCCTCGACGCCTACTCTGGGTACAACCAGATCAAAATGGCCGTCGAGGACAAAGAGAAGACGGTGTTCATCACGCCATTCAGAGCCTTCTGCTACATCGCCATGACCTTCGGCCTCAAGAACGCCGGGGCGACCTACCAGCAGTGCATGCAGGAGTGCCTTGCGAGCCAAATTGGCCGCAATATCCACGTCTACATCGATGACGTGGTGGTGAAGTCCGCTCGCCAGAGCGACCTACTCGCTGACCTGGCGGAAACATTCGCCAACCTGTGGAAATACAAGATAAAGCTAAACCCAGGCAAATGCACCTTCGGTGTACCAGCTAGGCAGTTACTGGGATACGTTGTCTCCAAGCGTGGGATCGAGGCGAACCCCACCAAGATCGACATGATCGCTCGACTCAGCAAACCCGAGTGCCTGCGCGACGTCCGGAAGCTGGCCGGGCGAGTCGCGGCTCTCAGTCGCTTCATCCCCCGGTTGGGCGAAAAGGCGATGCCCCTCTACCGCCTAATGCGCAAGAACCCCACCTTCCAGTGGGACAAGGAGGCAGATGACGCACTCTGCAACCTCAAGAAGGTGCTACTCGCAGCACCGCTCCTTGCCGCCCCCGTCGACAAGGAACCCATGCTGGTCTACGTCGCGGCTTCCGAGCGGGTCATCAGCGCCGTCATGGTCGTCGAACGACCAGAGGAAGGAAAGGAGCGCCCGGTGCAGCGACCAGTGTACTACATCAGCGAAGTCCTCATCGAGTCGCGCCAGCGCTACCCGCAATACCAGAAACTGGTATACGCGGTCTTCAGAGCACAGCGGCGACTGCCACACTACTTCCAGGAGCACCCGATAACTGTCGTCTCCTCAGCACCGTTGGAGGACATCATCCGCAACCGTGAGGCGACTGGGCGAGTCGCCAAGTGGGTCGTCGAGATCGGCGTCCACAACATCAAGTACGATCCGCGCAAGGCGATCAAGTCACAGGCTCTCGCGGACTTCATCGCCGACTGGGAGGAGGCCCAGCAGCCAGAAAAGCTGCCATACCTCCAATACTGGAGCTTACACTTCGACGGCTCTAAGAACACGGACGGTGAAGGAGCAGGGATCGTGCTAACTTCTCCGAAGGGCGACAAGCTCCGCTACGTCCTCTGCCTCGACTTCACCCCCTGCACCAACAACATGGCCGAGTACGAGGCGCTACTCCACGGCATGCGAGCTGCCAAGGAGATGAACGTCAACCGCCTGCGCTGCTACGGAGACTCCGACCTCATTGCCGGGAAAGTCGCTGGCACCTGCGATGCCGTCTCCCCCACCATGGCGGCATATCGCCAAGCAGTGGACAAGCTGGGTGGACACTTCGCAGGCTACTCCGTCGAGTGGATTGACAGGCGGAAGAACGAGGAGGCTGACGCACTCTCTCGCATTGTCTCGGCTCGACTCGCACCACCCGCCGGCGTCTTCCTCGACACCATCACCAAGCCTTCCGTCTCTCCCCCAAGGGAGATCAACATCGGAATCCTGCTGTAACCAGAGGCAGCCCTGGTCGCAATTATCGCCGAGCCAGACGACTGAACAGCACCGTACATTGCCTACTTGGAGGGAGGCACCCTGCCAGCGGATGAAACGGACGCCCGGATGATAGCACGCCGCTACAAATCCTTCGTCATCATCAACGGCAATCTCCACAAGCGTAGCGTGACCGGCGTGTTCCAACGCTGCGTTCAACCCGCTGAAGGACGCAAAATCCTCCAAGACATTCACTCCGGCGACTGTGGCCACCACGCCGGCGCCCGCTCTCTGGTCCCAAAAATGCGACACGGCTTCTACTGGCCCACCGCACACGTAGACGCTGTCGACATTGTGCAGCGGTGCGTCGGATGCTAGAAATACGCCAACCAGACCCACGTGCCGAGCTCGGCGCTCAAGACAATCCCCATCACCTGGCCGTTCGCCGTATGGGGCATGGACATGGTAGGCCCTTTCAAGAAGGCCCCCTCCGTCTTCACCCACCTCCTGGTCGCACTCAACAAATTCACAAAATGGGTGGAGGCCAAGCCAGTCCGCAAATGCGACGGGAAGACCGCCACCAAGTTCCTATGCGAGCTCATCTATCGCTACGAGTTCCCAAAACAGCATCATCACGGACAACGGCACCAACTTCGCCAAAGGATCCATGGGCGAGTTCTGCGAGGAACACCACATTCGACTCGACCTCGCCTCAGTCGCCCACCCGGAGTCCAACAGCCAGGCGGAACGCGCCAATGAGAGCATCCTCCATGGCCTGAAGCCATGGCTCCAAGTACCACTCGAGCGCACCGCCGGGTGCTGGGTCGAGGAGCTACCCTCCGTCATCTGGGGCATTCACATCTCCGTCAACAGGTCGACAGGGTTTACACCCTTCTTCATGGTGTACGGCGCCGAGGCAGTCATGCCCACCGACCTCGAGCACGACTCGCGAAGGGTGGTCAACTACACGGGCCGCAAACGAACTTGCACGACAAGACGGAGTCGACCAGCTCGACGAGGCACGCGACCTAGCTCGCTCTCGCACCGCCATCTACCAGCAAGGGCTCCGCCGCTATCATAGCCGGCGAGTAAGGACTCGCACTTTCCAGGAAGGCGACCTGGTACTATGCCTCATCCAGGACAATAAGGGCATGCACAAGCTCTCCCCCCCTTGGGAGGGACAATTCTCCATCGGGCGAGTCCTAGGCAACGACGCCTACTACCTCACCGACGTACGAGGAGACGGTAAACTCGACGTCAAGCGGCCGTGGAATGTAAACCTCCTACGGAAGTTCTACTCCTAGAACTCCATACATGTACTCTCCACCTGCTATGAAATAAAACAGATCGGTTACCGCAAATTGTGTCTACTCTCCGTGTCTTGTGTCACTCGCACTCGTAATAACAGAGTTAAGCTATTCGCAGAAGTCAACCTCTGGTAAAGCGACCGGCACGGCCAAGTAGTGCGGTACGAGGGCACTGGGAGACCCCAGGCCTTGTAACGTCCACGAAAAACGCCAACCCGGAGCCCCATTGGAGTAGCCTAGCTCGACCGGCTTACAGAGCCAAGACAACTACCCTCGCTCCTCACAGCGAACAAGGTCCTCCGCATCCTCGGCACAACGACTCGAATGGCCAAATACCACGCTCGGGGACTGACGTCCAGTCAAATACGAGCGACTAGGGAAAAACACCCATATGGCACTTGCTAGGGCAACACCAGGTCATAGTGTCTTCGGGAACTCATCAGGGTTTTAGCCTGCCCAAAAGGGGGCTTAGCGAAGGTGAGCTAGCCCGAAGGATCATGCAGACATATGAGGTCATGGAGAGGGCAGTGATTGGCTTGGATCATCTACTGGGCCCCACAACATGGAATTGTGGACGGGTAAGCTGCCCGGTTGTGCAACAAGGAGTTGATATCTCATGGGAAAAGTAATGCACCTCTGTAGAGTGTAAGAACTGTAACATGTTACTCCCTGTTTCGGGAAGGAGCTGCGAACACTGCGGGAAAGGAACTCCATGAAAGTTTTGGTAAACCTGTGAAGGCTAACGGACATAGCTTTTCAGAATAAAAGCAACCTTTGAAGAAATGTTTATGTAAACTTGCATTGCCTATGACCTACGGTCTGTGGCTATAGTTATAGTGCATCAAACACTCCTTTTCTAGTGAATTTTCTGAGTACGCTCGTACTCAAAGTATCTTCTTAACCCTTGCTAGATTCTGAAGCCGGAATAGACAACATCTACATCAAGTTATGCTCTAGGACTCATCATTCAAAGCTAAAGTTCTTCAAATAAAGTCAAGGAAATCAACATATACATCAACTCAAGTGAAGACAAAGTTATTGATTAGATAGGAATATAATCTGTAGCCAAAGAACCTAATTATGTAGTGTATTGCAATAGCATCAATGCCAATCCCTTAGTTAAAATACTAGTTTTAATAGTTCTTGCATTGTTCATCTTTGATTCTTCTCCGTAAGAAGTTCTTTCTCTCTCTTTAACCTAGAGTGTTCTCTGGATCTTGTGTAAAGAGTGAGTTGTAACCGTTAGCCATGTATTGGACCCGTTGTGTTTATGTTGTGCCATTCTGAGGGATGTAATACTAGTGAACGGTGTTTCATTGGTGTTATATCAACGACTATAGTATACTACATCATGCAGTGGTATGATGGGTCACCGCGGCTCCTCTCTCTTCTGGGAATCTAACCAAGTTAATAGCCAGGGACAATGCCGGTGAGTACTTTCAATGTACTTGCAAACCACCTTATTAGAACAATAGTAAAGGATATGCAATATGGTTGTGGTAATAGGAGGGGTTACATAAGAGGTTCTTATCTAAAATAATTTCTATTGTAGATATAGCATATCTCTATATATTTGTTGAAAACCTTTATAAAACCTTTTTAAAATACTAGGATTGGGTCACCCTATATCATCACCATGGTCTTCAACTGACCTGGTTATTCTCCTCCTTCTCTGGTGTCCCTCGGACCACCAGGTTTTAGTAAACACTTTTGTTTGTGAAAATAGTTTTAAAAACAAGACAACACCGCTCTACAGCAACCTTTCCAACCATCCATGACCGAGGACTTGGCTATTCGAATAGTTTTACACTCTGTAGAGGTTGTACACTTTACCCACACCAAACGGATACCCCTCCCTGATCTACACCGATCGTGGGTCAAGTAACCGCTTAAGACTCTCCAGATGCCACTCTAGTATGAGCCCTACCCTATGAGTTGTTCCTCTCAACATCGGGACGTCGGGATCCACAGACCAACCGAAGTGCTCCCAACTCCTCCAGAGCCGGCACTTTCAATGAGAGGCTCATAGTATCTCCCGACCACTCACATGGGTGGGACTTCCTCCTCCAGGTGAATGCCTAGCAGATGACCCTTTCTATAAAGGAGGACCAGGGTTCGAGGGAGATGATCCCTTATAAGTAGTCGTGAGAATTCCCACACCGGAGTAGCAAACTTCAAATCCAGCCTTGTTCCCATTTCAGAGTAATGTAGTTGCACGGGTTAATTGTTCTGGCAAAACTGCAAAGAACCAGGTGCCTTTTTGTAAACATTTTTCCTCCTCTTTACTTCATCACTTTGTAAAATAAAACTTTTTTATTTCTCAACTCCCTTGGCAGCCAAACCTCACCAAGGTTTTCTCATAAAACGTTTTCATAAACATATACCCGGGGTCTTCCCATCCTATACTTTTGCTTAGGCTAAAATGGGGTCTCCAAGGGGTTATGGTGTTAAAAACCATCTAACATACTATGGGCAAGTAGGTGTCGGCAAGGGGTTGTACTTAGTAGTACAAATAGGGTATGGTTTGGAGGAGCCAAACCTTCCCGCATATAACACATACTAGTAAAACCATGCAATTAATATAAACCAGTTCATAAAACATGCATAAGTAAAATAATAGGGCAAAGGCTAATGAGCAAGAAGGTGGCTTGCTTGTGACTAGCGCAATGTCCCTGGACTTCTCGAGAAAACTAGAATACCGAGAATACCAAAATAATAATAATACTCCGAGGCATCCTTCTTCTCGACGACACACAAACGCAACTATCGTCGTTATTGAACATACATGCAAACAAGAAAAGCCACAATCAACCAAGGGATACCACATCAATACCATACAGCAGTCATACAAGTAACAATTCAGCAGGGTTTGGGAATAAGGGATTTAGAAAGATGGGGATTGGCTTGGACAATTGAAGTAAATCCAATAAGAGTTATAGTTTAGAAACTACTTAGAAAGGGATTTTTATATCAAGGTTATATTCAGTATGATATCATTTTGTAAAAATTATATCATCATATTAGTATTGATAAAATGAAACCAACAAAAGTGGTTTCACTACTTTATCAATTACCATTGATTTATAGTGATTTTTATAATAAATAAATATCTAGTCTTGGAAAATAATTCACCAGAATAGTTCTGGAGTTCCAAATATTATTTCCTTAGGTGGTTGGATAGGGTTTGGTGGACTGATTCAAGGGGAGTTGGAATCTTCCCAAAATAATTACCAGAATGCCCTTGGAAAATTCCCAAAGAAGGTACTGGAGGTTATTTGTCTTTTCCACCAGATTACATCTATAAGGGATTTTTATGTTATTCCAAAGACACATGCTAGGTACTTTTAATAACTTTCTGTAGAAATTGGAATCACTCTTTTTCGATACGTAGAACTAAAGTGTTGAATTTATTGGTGAACAAACCATGCACAAAAATGTTTAATTCACCATAAATCAAGAAGAGCTCAATAAATTATGATATCCCAGGGTTTGTTAGATATTGACGTTCATGTGTAATGATAATTGCAATTGGGTCATTATCATGTTCAATTTTTCCTGGAAAATTCTTAAATGCAGATTGTGGCGCTTTTTGTTATTTTTGTTACGGGAAAAATAGGAAGAAAACTAGTATGAGGCCAAGGCTGGGCATAACCAATTATTTTTCATTTTTAATTTGATTTAAACCAAACTATCAATTTTCAGCTCTAGAAAACAATTAAAGGGTGAAACGGGCCAGATCTGAAGGGCCAATCGGGCCTGCATCACTAGGATAGCCCACCAGTGCGCACAGAGAACGCGGGCGACAACCAGCGAACAACGGGGGCGAGCCTAAGTGCCAGAGAGGGGAGAGGCCGAAGGGGTATGGCCGAATCCTAGGATCCGATGGTTCTAACTTTGTCTTCCACCTCCGGCCGACGCAGACAGAACCCGAACCCTAGCTAGGATTAGGGAGCAAGGGGAGGCTTACCTGAGGCTCGCCGGTGCCGTATAGTGGTATGAGGGGAGGCAGAGCAGGATGAAGACCTTGGGGAGGGGCGGTTTCACCTGATTTGGTGCTGGAATGAGTCTCGAGCGTACGACACCATGGTGCTGACCTTGGGGTTCATCGCAGAAGCTTCCAGGAGCACCTGCAATCGAGGAGGAAGGTCGAGGAGATTAGCACAGAGGTATAGGAGCTCAACTAGGCCACATGCAAAGGGAGAGGGTAGGGGATGTGGGGCTATGCTCGGAGTTGTGGAGGAGGTCGAGAGCACCTCCTCTTCTTCTCTTGGGCAGGACAGTGTAGGGGAGAGGGAGTGGATTTCGAGGGAGGGCAGTGGGACATAGAGGGGGCAAATGAGGAGCAAGGGGAGAGGGTTGAGGGCCTCAAGCATCTTTATAGAAAGAGAGAATCCTAATGGTGGAAATGTCCATAATGGACATGGGGTGGGGTAGAGCTTGCTTGGGTGGCCAGGTGGAGGAGGGGAGGGGCAGGAGGTGTCCTGGGTCATGTGGGGTACAAAGAGGGAGTGGGTGTTGATGCAAGAGACTTAATGAGCAAGGGAGTGGTTTGTCTCTTGTCCCCTTATTCAAACAAGCACAAAAGACAAGGGCTTAGTTAGCTATAGTGAAATTCTACATTGGAGGGAGTGTTGGGTGCTGAAGAGAAGTGTTGGGCAAGATTTGTTTGGGTTTGGAGGAGCTTTTCTTATTGGTCTTGTCTTATGATCAAAATTTCCATGATGAGTGACTAAGAAAGAAATCTTAAAAGTTGATTTGTATAAGGAGAGGGTAGGTGATCAAGATGTACCTCCAAGATTTATTTGAAGAGTTTTGATGCACTTTTGACCAAATATTCAAAAAGTGCAGAAATGATTTATAGAAGCTAATGGGTTAATTTTACATTGGGAAATGTGAGTTTTTGGTGGGAAATGGTTCTAAATACCATAATTTATTGAGATGGAAAAGTATTTATAAAGAATTATATATTGTTTCTGCCATTTAAGAAAAGGGGCAAAAATAAATAATAAAGGATCTCAATAATATTTATTTTAGAGTTGGGAAGTTAGGATATGGTATATAGGCATCAATCATGCCTTGAGTTGGCAAGGTAGTTTGGAGAAAATTGCACTTGTATTTATCGACAAGGTTTTGAGGATTTAGTAATTAAAAGGAATTTAAATAGTTTTAGACTCCAAATAATTATGGGAATTATTTGGAAAAAATTATTCCAAGGTGTATGATGTCAACATAAAGGATATATCATAACCAACCTTGAGTATGGATAAACAAGATGGATTTTTGGAAGAATAGATGGGTTGGAGGATCTAGGGTATTTATATTTTTATACCACATAAACAAGGTGGGACTGGTGTGCTCAAAGCTCACCTTGGTACAAGGGTTAGATGGATGGTGATAACATGTCATATAGATTACCATGGAAGCAATAGTTGGTCTTGGATGTATTTGAGGTGATATAGAAGAGATGGCAAACTTTGTTGAAAACAATGTTGCCATAACGGATGTGTCATGATGGCTAATAAACCATGAGGGTTTAAGAAGCAGAGGGATCTAATGGAAACAAGTGAACACTACAAGAAATATGATCACTAGTGACCTTTTAATAACGACCATGGATTTTTTGCTCATAGATCTATGACCATTCTGAACCAACTGGTCGTAAGGCATTTGGCAGGGTCCAAACCTTAAAAAACTACGACCAATTTTGTTAAGAAGGTCATATTTTTCAAACATGAAAAGGTGATAGCACTAGTTTATGGCCTTATATTTAACTCACAACGACCAATTTAAATGGTTATGGCCGCTATCTTTTGTTGCTTTAAATGACTGGTCGGCCACATCAATAATTTTGTCTACGTGTCAACTTTTGCTAATGTGTCCGCACAGGTCACCACCTCACGTGCAGGAATAATATGGAAAAAATGGCATACCAAGAGATCAAACCCGCCACATCCTCCACTCACCGAATCAACCACATCACCAAGTGGTTTGTGTCTAACTATCGCAGCATAATATCTACTACTATAATGCGGCAGTTCAACTTTGGATTTACCTCCCGCCAAAACAGCCAAATCAGCTTTGGCTCGGCTAATACCATTGATTTTGCTGAGTGAATCCATATCCACCGTTTATCAAGCACCAGCGGAATGGATCTAACGGTCATCGTGTGCTAGATTCGCTCCTGCACAGATGCGGCCCATCGTGTGCAGAATCTGCTTCTAGGGGGCAAGCGATAGGGCTACAAGCGGGACGGGTTTGCGTGAAGGTTTTTTGCCTAAGCTCACGTACTTGTTGTAACACCCCAGTTTTAATTAATCATTATTAGGGTTTGTTTGTGCATTGCATGAGCATCATATCTAAAATTGCATGCAAAACCCTAATCCTTTCCTCTCTATTTGAAATCAATTCAAATGGTTTTGATTTTGAAAACTACCAAAATTATTGGAGCCAAATTGTATAGAAGGTCCCCTGAGTATTTTATATACTTTATAAAAGCCTCTAGTATTTTTGAATGATTCAAAACAGAAATAAATTTGAAAATACAAACCAGAATAAAGAAACAGAAATAGAAAAACTGTTTCTAGAAATCAAAAATGAGCAGCAGCCAACTAGGCCCAGCCCAGCTCGCATTCATCCCTCTCTCCTTCTTTTCCTGTCGCCAGCGTGCATCAAACTGCAGCCAAACTTCGCCTAGCCCACCGAGCCCAAGACCGCTCAAGGCCATCTCGTCGTCTTCCTCCTCTGGCAAGTAGCTCCGTGTCGTCTCCGCCGCCGTCCGCCGCCGCCGCGATGTGCACCCCGTGCCGTGATGCCCGCCACCGCTCTGGAGGCCGATAAGACCCGCGCTGACGCCCTCGCTCGCCCTTATCCTTTCTTTCTTCCCCGCGTGCTCCCTCTCTCTCTCTTCAGCACGCCCCAAAAAACCTAGCTGTCGAGCTCGCCGTCGCCCCGTCGTCTCCAGCCGCCACTCGCCAAGGCGTCGCCACCGTTGGAATCTCCTTCGTCTCCTCGTTCTTCCCCGCCAAGTTTCGCAAGCCGACGTGCTCCCAATCGGTCGAATCGATCCCTCCGGACGCCGCCATCCACTGCCGCTCGCCGTCGAACCATGCTCCTCCTCGCTTCGCCACCGGCCTCTACACACTCCTGGTGATCTCCTGCGTCACTTGGACCTCTCAGATCCACGGTGTGCTCGCTGTATCCTCGTAGCCACGAGCATCTGCAAGCTCCGCCGCTGCTCGCCATCGGAGAGGTCGCTCCAGTGACCAATCCGAGGCGGCGCCGCTGCCTTTTGGCTCAACGCACCCGCTAGAGTCCAGCGCGCTAGCCCTCGCAGTCGCCGTCCCTGTTGCCGTCTGCAAGTTCACCATCAGGTGACGTCACGTTGACGTCACCGTGACGCCAGCCGCGGGTCAGCCTGGTCAACCCCCCCCCCACCCCCGTCCCACTTTGCCTGCGTGGAGGTTGAGGTGGCTAGTGCCCCACCTGTCTGTCTCTAGGGCTAGCCCAACCCTCTGTGTAAAAAGTATTTCCAATTTTATTTAAATGAAGAAAAGGTTTAATAATTTCAGAAATTGTTTTGAATATTGTAAATTCAATAACTTTTAATTTATAAGTCAGAAAATACAAATAATATATCAGAATGTTCAGAAAAATGAAACCTAGCTATCTAAGCTATAATCATGCATTGTTCAACAACTTTCAAGACAAGTTTAATTAGAAGAACATAGTAACCCCTCTCATATGTTTTGGAGTTTCCCTGAATTAGGGATTTCACCCCTCGGAACCCCGATTAATTTGTCGAGCATGTTTTAGTGTTACTTTTCAATACAATTTAACTTGTCATATCATCATAGAAGATCGAAGATCGATGAACAATACTTGACCAACTGTAACCAAGTCAAGTACAAGGCTTCCGAAGATCTGCTTATCTGCTATCAACTAGCAAAGGCAAGCATAGCCCCACCATGATATAATCCTATGATTTCGAAAGCATTTCAATTCGGCCATGATGCATACGATTCTGTTGTGGTCTTTTATCGATAGATAGAGTATCCTATCTGTTGCATTACTCCCTTTGAGCTTATATTACCTGATCCCCTGCTCCTAGCATAACTAGGTTTGGCTTGTGTGCACTGCTAGAGCTTATATATGTATCCTGCTTAGCCATGCATAGCTGTCAGTATTGGTTCATCCAGATGATGTATCAGATGTAGAGAATCTAGTATGACAGGAGAACATGATGAGATGAGATCAGTGATATGATTTAAACATGCTAAGGTTTATATGGGAGGCCACGGTGGGATGTGGTTTTTCTAGTCCCATGCTCGCCACCACTAGGACCTGAGTTCTTGCCTTTGGAACCAAGACGAGCGTGCAACCACACGGGGCCTGGACAACCTCACGAGCAACTAACTTGCCTAGTATATTCCATGAGTCACATAGTTTGGGTGTTCCATTCGACATATGCATAGAAAACCTTTTGAAAGATTTGCCGGGTGCAGGTGCATTCATAACAGGTAGGTAAGCGTGGACCGGGTTGCTTGGGGTCGATGGAGCCCGTGTTAACCAACCTCGCCTCACATCTTTAAGTACCGGCTTCGGGATTTGACCTGTTACGGTGGAACCATACTAGTTGTGTGACTCATGGTCTCGGCGAAAGCAAGGTAAAGGTCGTGTCTAACCACCCTCTGCCGGCCTTCCAAGGAAGAGGGCTATTACTAGTGGCATTAAGAGAAGGTTAGTATGTGTGGGTAAAATTGTACACCCCTGCAGGGTAATAATCTTTTCGCAAAGCCATGTTCACGGTTATGAACAACTTGGCGACCGGACTCAAGATCATAGAGAACTATAACCTAATCGTAAAACCTGCCAGATCCACGTGTGCTTAAGGATGCTTCCTCATGGGTACGAGGGGGTGATCCTAGATAGGGTTCAGATGATGAGGATTTGGTGGATATCAAAAGATGATGATCAATATTTCAGAGATGCCGCTCTCTTATCCCCTTTGAAAATACTCTGACTAGACGAGCTTCTTCTCCCTCTCGTTTTATAAACAAAGATGGCTTTATGTAAAACGACTCCACCAGCCATAAGTCTTGCGGAGTACACCCTGTACTCACCCTTGCTTTGTTGATAATTTTGGCAGAGTAAGTGTTCCCTGAAGATCAGTTTGGTACTACATCGATATCGACGAGTAGCTTGGTGTTCCCGGCTGGCAGCCTGGAATCTATGGGCTGGGACGTCATCGTTATGCTTCAGGCCTCTTAGGCCATTTGTTAAGTTTGCTATACTTAATAGCATAATTTTCCTTCCGTTGTTTGATGTTTGTGGTCAGTGACCTCTGCTTGTAATAATTTGGTTCTGCTCGATTATGAGCTTGCTGTAATAAATTTTGTGTCGTAGGGTCACCGTGTTACCATTCTTCCTTTGGATATTCTCGAGCTCAAGGTTAAGCTTATTTCAGACGGAGGTCTGGGATTTGTTTAGCCCTGATCCCGGGGGTGTCACAGTTCTTGGTATTAGAGCAGTACCGACCGTAGGAAAACCTTGCTATTGGTCGATGTTGGGTCTAGTGTTTGAGAAAACTATTTTCAAAGATGAAAAGTATTTGCGAAAACTCTAGTATGCTTCTTTTACTCCTTATCCAGTTTCGCTCTAACTTATGGTTTATCTTATCTGGTGTTGATTTTGGAAAAGTTTTGATATCCCTTCTAGTCTTTCAAAACTTAGGTGCCTTTTTGGGCATGTCGTTTCTCAGCCAGTTGACCTAGTGTTGACTTCTCTAGAGTTTTGTGTGTTGTGAATTCCTTGTTACCCCTTGCTCTGCTTCATCTGAGAGATTCCTTTCTATCATGATCTCTCTATCTTTTGGACCCACAATAATATATTGTTTGTTCCACAGTGTTTTATTCCAGGCTTCGAGGTTTCCTTTCGCCTCGTGTGCCTCCTTTTCGTTTGTTTGGGTACTTTAGAAGTCATTTATTCTCTTGGAAGCTACCTTGCGATTACTATCTTGCAGCGTACACTATGTCACTCAAGTAGTAGTTACTTCTTTCTCGGGTTTTAACCCTTGGACTTGAACCTAAGATCCCTAATTGTGCTGGATTCTCATGTTGTGAATCTTGTACATGAAGTTGATCTTTAAACCAAGATCCATTCCTTTGACCCATGTCGTTAATGTTCATACATTACCTCAGGATGGCTGGTATTACAATTCTAGCCTTCAAGCTTGTGGTCTTTGTCGCGATTGAATTGTGACAACTAAGGACTTCCCCTACCACTAGCTATGGCAGATGTTCTTTAATGGAACCAAATAGATCACGACAAGAGTACTCCTCGAGAGTCTCGCATCTATATTCGTGACTCTGCCACACTCTACCCCTTCTATGCATTGGTTTTCGGAAGGTTGTTAACTTATGCATCCACATCTTGGGATTCCATCCTGAGCATGTTCTTTTCCCCTTGTTGTTTTCTGACCTTTGTCTACCCGTTGGTAGCCAAGTAGTAAATAAGCATCGGTGTCTTTCAATGTGAGATACTCTTGTGGTCTGTCATGACAAACTATTTCGGGATGTCAGGAGAAACAAACTCCAATACCTTGTCATATCTAGGACCAGGTAAAAGTGTTGTAATCCGCAGATTAAGAGGCAATGAGTGTCTTCCATCTGTTCTATCTTAAGTATCACTCCCTTTTATACTAAGAGGTCATGCTGAGTTGTATGACCCCTTAATGAAGTGATGCTCTTACACATAATTACCCACCCTTACTCGAGCTTTCGCGCTCGTGAATGATGCGTGTGCGTAATAATGTGGCTATCTGAGATTCTTAGCAATTATTATTGTTTTTAACTCTAAGGACATTTGAGTCATTCTTAGCGTGATTGGTTAACCCTATAACTAAGCGAAGAATGATTGTGTTACCAAGTCCGTTATTCTGGTACACTCTCTTTGGTCAAAGATTTAGGCTCGTGCCGAAGCTTTGAGACTGTGTCTCCTTGCCTTACAAAGCAAGTTACCTCTCGAACTAAGTGACATACCGGTGGTTCGTGATATTCTGGACATCTTTCTGGAAGTATCGCCTTGTTGCCACATGACCGTGTTGTCAAGTTCTTGAGCAAGCAAGTTCTCTAAACTGCAACTTTATCCAAGGATCTGTACTGGATACCCCTGAACTAGTTGGTTGATCTTAAACAACAACTTGGAGAGTTGTAAGACAAAAGTTCTATCCAACTTGGTTCCTTCTTAAAGGGATGTCTAGTTTTGTTGTGCTGAAGAATGATAATATTTCCTTTGTGGATATGTTATCTTCCCCCACCTTTGATTTGATTTGGTTTATCGTCAAATCAAACCCAGTTTGAAGGACTATCTTGATGGTGTTTCTACTTGTGATATTTCACTCGAGTACATCTTCATGTTCTTTGGTTTGACCAATATTCTCGCCTTGTTCATGAAGTATATGAGTCCATATTATTGAAGTGTTTTGATAAGTTTGTTGTTGAGCCCATCAATGACATCCTTATCCTCTCCATGCTAGACATGATTCATACGGAACATTGGGCATTAATGTTGGAAACTTTCGAGAACCATCTTCGAGTCATCTCAAAGTATGAGTTATGGATGTTAGAAGTGACCTTCTCTAGTTCATGTGCAAATGTTGAAAGGGGTCGCCATGGATTCGAGTAGAGTTATCCCTTTACTTAAGGACACATGTGTGGTTTATTGTTAGTACTTTATGTGTGTGCAGTTGTCTTTCGACAAGTTGCTAATACATGGGTATAGCAATCTAGCTCATCTTTTGGAGCTTTACACTGTAGTCCATATCTTGAGAATCTAGTAACCTTACCTTTGCGGTAAATGTTGCAAACTTTCTATTCGGACATGCTGAGTCTGAAGTATCATACCACTTAACCAAATCTGAATCTCAAGCAGATACGATGGTTGGTGATCCTCAAGGTTTTGACATAGGTCTCTTTGTAAATCTGGCAAGATTGATGTAATGGTTGACACACTTAGCCAGAAAGACCTCTTGTCATATTCTTTTGATTCAGCAATAACAACCACTCTTCATGAGGCTTCTTCTATGATCCACTATAGGAGTTGTGCTTATGGTTTCCTTTGTATCCGAAGTCCGACCTTTACTTGATGTTTGATTTCTCGAACATCAAGGAGAACATTTAAAGTAGTGTTGCTAAATGTCTCTCGATCGATCCTCTAGACCCTTTATGTTGGCAAGCATATTGTTGTGCCAAGTAATTGAAGTCTGAGAATGAAGTTTCTTTCTTCTCGTGTTATTAGGGATCTTCATAACTATTCATCTTTAGTGGTGTAAAGTAATATCATGATCCTGGCAAAGATTTTGATAAACCTGGATGAATAAAGAGTTTCCTTCGTTTTCTCAACCATGTTCTAAGAGCGACTATGATTTCGGTAATCAATAGTTTCTCTTTCTACATGATCCTTGCGACTCTTGTGAGTCCTATCCACCAAAACACCTTCCCGTCTTGGCCTCCTGTTGAATGAAAAAGTGACCCTTCTGTATCAAAAGTAGTTCAACAGCTTGGTTTTGTTGATCCATATCTCTGCAACCTAATCTTTCTACTTAAGCTGTTTCGTAGAGGAACCCTATCGAAGTCCATGGTTATGTTCCTTCTGTTGTAAGATTTCCTGTTCAGAAGCTTAAACCCTTATGAAGCTCCATGGTCTCAATCTTTATGAAGACCATCTATCTAACAACTTGAAACCATCTCCTCTTGTTTCCTCCGTTACCTTGACGTGTTTCATGTTGTCATCTCAGAGTTGTTTCTGAACACACCATCCATGAGTTAACCATGAGATACTCTGTGTTGTTAGGTGCGTTTCCCTCTTATCCTTAGAGTGATCCTGTTTCTTTTTCTCTCTGTCTCTCTTCCTACCTTTGGAATCTCGGGTCAAGATTCTCGTAAGGGGGATAAAGCTGTAACACCCCAGTTTTACTTAATAATTATTAGGGTTTGTTTGTGCATTGCATGAGAATCATATCTAAAATTGCATGCAAAGAAAATTAAATGCAAAACCCTAATCCTTTCCTCTCTATTTGAAATCAATTCAAATGGTTTTGATTTTGAAAACTACCAAAATTATTGGAGCCAAATTGTATAGAAGGGCCCCTGAGTATTTTATATACTTTATAAAAGACTCTAGTATTTTTGAATGATTCAAAACAGAAATAAATTTGAAAATACAAACCAGAATAAAGAAACAGAAATAGAAAACTGTTTCTGGAAATAAAAAACGAGCAGCAGCCAACCAGGCCCAGCCCAACTCGCATCTTTCCCTCTCTCCTTCTTTTCCTGTCGACGGCATGCATCAAACTGCAACCCAAACTCGGACCAAGCTATCCCACCCGGGCCCAGTACCACTTCGGCATCGTCAGTGTCGCCTTCCTCCTCTGGCAAGTAGCTCTGTGTCGTCTCCGACACCGTCAGTCGCCGCTGCGATGCGCTCCCCGCGGCGCGATGCCCGCCATCGCTCTGGAGGCCGATAAGACCCGCGCTGACGCCCTCGCTCGCCCTTATCCTTTCTTTCTTTCCCGCGTGCTCCCTCTATGTCTCTGCAGCAATCCCCGAAAAACCTAGCCATCGAGCTTGCCGTTGCCCCTTTGCCTTCGACCGCCACTCACCAAGGTGTCGCCACCGTTGGAATCGCCTTCGTCTCCTCGTTCTTCCCTGCCAAGTTTCGCAAGCCGGCGCGCTCCCAATCGGTCAAATCGATCCCTCCGGCCGCCGCCAGCCACTGCCGCTCGCCGTCGAACCATGATCCTCCTCGCTTTGCCTCCGGCCTCCACACACACCTGGTGAGCTCCTACGTCACTTGGACCTCTCAGATCCGCCGTGCGCTCATTGTATCCTCGTAGCCGCAAGCATCTGCAAGCTTGGCTGCCGCTCGCCATCGGAGAGGTCGCTCCGGTGACCAATCCGAGGCGGTGCCGCTGCCTTTTGGATCAACGCACTGAAGCGATACGGGTAGGCTACACTAGCGCAAATCAAAATTTTCTACCATGTAAACCAGGAATACTGTTGTCATAGATCACGGGATTACCACTAGACGCGCAGTTGCGGAATTGATGAAGCGCGTCGAGGCAGTGCAGATGTTCCACGTCCCCTCCTTGTTCTCGTCCCACGATCAGCTCCCCTTGCATGGCTCGTCCAAGCGCTACAGATGTAGCGCCTCCGAGGTATCCACACGTACAGGGTGGAAGCGTCAGACGCCGGACTGCTAGGTCCACGCGTGCAACACAGGCGTGAGGAGTGGCGGCTGAGGAGAATGGTCTGAGGTCTAACCCTGGTCAGCTCGCCCCACCCTCTCTTATATAGGCGTCCCTAGTGGGCTTCTACATTACCAGCCCATTAGTAGCCTAAGCCTGGTCTAATTCGGATCCAATCCTCATTAGGCTTCCAGCCCCTTAAGTGTGTGACCCTATAGGTTCATATACATGTAGACATGACACGAATACACTTATTCTGTCAATAGTTGGTAGCGGCCTCTAGCAAGAAGTGCCAACTCCTAAACGCATACAAAGATCATATCGGACGAACCATCACAAGGATTAGTACATGTCTTTCCCTTTGCCTCACGATATTTGGTCTAGCTCCAAGCTGACCTCTCTTTCTCGATACCGTAACTCGGAATCCCTTTACTAGGTTAACTATTAACCTTATGTAGCATGGCCATGCATTTCTGGATCCAATCACTCGAGGGGCCCCGAGATATCTCTCTTCAAGTAGAGAGGGGCAAATCCCATCTTGATTGACCATGCCTTGCAGCATGCTTCAGGACAAACCGGAAAGCTACCTTTATAACTACCCAGTTACGGTGCAGTGTTTGATAGCCCCAAAGTAGGTCGATCCACATCTCAAGTACATGCGACAATCTCAGGTCTAAGGACAAAACGTACACGATGTGTAGAGAGAGAGCTGCAACTAATTGCCAGTCTCAAGTTGGGTCAGTCCAACCCCATGTTCATAACATGTGTCCACATCATTGGTTTAACATCTCCATGTCTATGACTTGCGAAACATAGTCATCAACCAATCGATGTGCTAGTCTAATATTCACGTGTGTCCTCACATGTACTCCGACTAGGGACAACTCTTAAATAACCATACAAGTAAAGAGTTTCACAAACAATTCACATAATTGTCAATCAATACAAGTTGCCTGATATGGATATTCAAGGAACATTACAATAACTCATGGATACATAAGAAATATAATCATCTCTATGATTGCCTCTAGGGCATATTTCCTTCAGTCTCCCACTTGCACTAGAGTCAATCTAGATTGTATCTAATACCTATTGCTCTTGCGTGCGCCTCATGCGCAGGCTGCGGGAGTGGCTTTGTAAAAGGATCAGCAACATTTGAGTCCGTATGTATTTTGCATATCATGACACTACCATCCTCAACGAACTCTCGAATCTGATGGTAACGCATGCGAATATGTTTGTTCTTATGGTGCTGTCTAGGTTCCTTGGCTTGTGCAATAGCACCATTGTTGTCACAATAAACGTCCATGGGATTGGACGTGCCCTGAACCACACCAAGAGCGATCAGGAAATTCCTAATCCAAACAGCTTCCTTTGCAGCCTCCGAGGCGGCAATATATTCAGCTTCTGTTGAAGAGGAGGCCACCGTACCTTGCTTGAAACTTTTCCAACTCACAGCACCACCATTCATGACAAACACATACCCAGATTGCGATCTGGAATCATCTGAGTCATTAAGGTAACTCGCATCTGTGTAACCCCTTACACTGAGATCATCCTCACCTCCATAAACTAGGAACACATCCTTAGTCCTTCTCAAGTACTTAAGGATGTTCTTTACCGCTGTCCAGTGACCTTCACCTGGATCAGCCTGATATCTGCTCGTAACACTTAGAGCATAGGAAACATCTGGGCGAGTACATATCATTGCATACGTGATGGATCCAATAGCCGAAGCATATGGAATCCTGCTCATGCGCTCACGCTCATCAGTAGTCGAAGGACACTGAGTCTTGCTGAGTTTTATGCCATGAGACATGGGCAAGAACCCTTTCTTAGCCTCTTCCATGCTGAACCGTTTCAACACTTTGTCAATGTATGTACTCTGGCTTAATCCAATTAGCCTTCTTGATCTATCTCTATAGATCTTGATGCCCAGAATATATGCCGCTTCTCCCGAGTCCTTCATCGAAAAACTATTTTTCAATGAGGTCTTAACAGACTCGAGCATAGGAATGTCATTTCCAATCAGCAATATGTCATCTACATATAAGATTAGAAATACCAGTGCTCTCCCACTTTCCTTCTTGTAAACACAAGGTTCTTGTTCGTTTTTGATGAAGTCAAACTCCTTTACAACTTCATCAAATCGAATGTTCCAGCTCTGAGATGCTTGCTTCAGCCCATAAATGGACTACAGAAGTTTGCATACCTTTCCAGCATTGTTTGGATCGACAAAACCTTTGGGCTGCATCATATACACGTCCTCAGTTAGGATTCCATTTAGGAAAGCCGTCTTGACATCCATCTGCCATATTTCATAGTCGAAATGTGCAGCAATGGCTAGAATTATCCGTATAGATTTAAGCATCGCTACGGGCAAGAAAGTCTCGTCGTAGTCAACTCCTTGAACCTCTCGAAAACCTTTTGTAACAAGTTGAGCTTTATGGAAGTGAACATTTCCATCCATATCAATCTTCTTCTTATAGATCCATTTGCACTCGATGGCTTTAAAACCATCAGGCAGGTCAACCAAGTTCCAAACTTGATTGTCTCCCATGGACTCTATCTTAGATCTTATGGCGATCCGCCATTTCTCAGAGTCTGGGTCCACCATCGCTTCTGCATAGGTCGCAGGCTCATCATTATCTAACAATAATAATTCCCGCGCTTCGCGGAGCCTAGCCGACCTTCGTGGTTGTGGTGCTTCTGTTGCCACGGGTTCCTCAACTTGTTCTGCTACAATAGCATCACTTGTAGAAGCATCCCCAACTGTCTCATCTTGAACTTCTTCAAGTCGCACCGACGTTCCACTCGTTCCCTTTGTGAGAAACTCTTTCTCTAGGAAAACACCACTACAAGCGACAAACACTTTGCCCTCTTCTTGGTTGTAGAAGTAATACCCTAAGGTTTCCCTCGGATATCCCACGAAAATGCACTTATCCGATTTGGGTGTTAGCTTGTCCGACTGAAGTCGCTTGACAAATGCATCACAACCCCAAATCTTTAGAAAAGACAAACTGGGATTCTTTCCAGTCCACATCTCATATGGTGTCTTAACTACGGATTTAGATGGTACCCCGTTAAGTGTGAAAGCTGCTGTTTCTAGAGCGTAACCCCAAAATGACAATGGCAAATCTGACTGGCTCATCATCGATCGAACCATGTCTAACAAAGTTCAATTACGTCGTTCGGAGACCCCGTTCCTTTGAGGCGTTCCGGGCGGCGTAAGTTGTGGAACAATTCCGCAACTCTTAAGATGATCACTAAATTCGTGACTCCAATATTCACCTCCACGATCAGATCGCAAGGCCTTTATTTTCTTGCCATGTTGATTCTCTACTTCACTCTGAAACTCCTTGAACTTTTCAAAAGTTTCAGACTTATGCCTCATCAAGTATACATAACCATATCTACTGAAATCATCAGTAAAAGTAATGAAGTAGTGATATCCTCCTCTGGCTGTCATGCTCATTGGTCCACATACATCAGTATGTATGAGTTCCAATAAGTCTGTCGCTCTCTCGGGTAAACCCGAAAAAGGCGACTTGGTCATGTTTCCAAGTAAACAAGCTTCACATGTCTCGTATGATTCAAAATCAAACGAAGTTAGAAGACCATCACCATGGAGCTTCTTCATGCGCTTTTCACTTATATGCCCCAAACGACAATGCCATAAATAGGTAGGACTCAAATCATTAGGCTGAAGCCTTTTAGCACTAACATTGTAAACAGATGCATCATCAAGATTTAAAATAAATAACCCATTCACAATGGGATCATTGGCCATAAACATATCATTCTTAGATATTACACAACCATTGTTCATACTCACAAATGAATATCCATCCCTCATCAAACATGAAGGTGATAAAATGTTTCGACCCATACTTGGAATGTAATAACAATTATTCAAATCCATAATAAATCCTGACGGAAGGTGAAGTTGCATGACGCCGACGAACAATGCAGCAACCCTTGCTTTATTTTTGACGCGAAAATCCACTTCGCCTTTCTGCACTTCTCTAGTCCTTATTAGCCCCTGCATCGAATTGCAAATATAAGCAACCGATCCGGTGTCAAATACCTAAGAGTTAACATAGGAATCAGCGAGAAGAATGTCCACAACATCTACAACAAGCGTACCTGAGTGGGAAGTACTCTTACTTCCACTCTTCTTCAAAGAAGCCCGGTACTTGCTGAAGTTTCTCTTCTAGTGGCCATGTTCATGACAAAAGAAGCACTCAGTGTCTTCTACAGGTCCAGCCTTTTGCTTGGGTGCAGGCTTAGGGATCGTATCCTTAGCCTTGCCCTTCTTCTTCCAAGAAGTACCATTTTTCTTGAAGCTAGGCTTGTTCTGCACAGCCATCACATGGCTATGCCCTGCACACTTCTTCATGTCACTTTCTGTTGTTTTAAGCATCCCACATAATTCATTAAGGCCCTTCTCCACCCCATGCATATGGTAGTTCTGTAGGGGTTCGTAGCATGGAAAACAAAAAATTTCTACCACATGCAAACAAACAATCCAAGATCTATCTACTAGATTGTAGCAACGAGTCGATAGAGGAACTCACCCTCGAAGATTCCAAAGCGGTTAACGAGAGCATATTCTCGTGGGTGATGTAGTCGTACTCTTGTCGATCTCAAGATCGCGTAGACGATCCTTCCGGTGTTGCGTTCTGGCAGCGCTTCCGCAGTCGGTCACACGTTCGGTACTCGATGAAGACCTTCCTCTCCCTTGTTCCAGCAGGTAGCGGAGATTATAGCACTCTCCTCGTGATTCCGGCAGCACGACGGCGTGGTACCGGAAGTAGAGGGGAGATCTCGCAGGGCTTCGCCTTAAGCCAGAGCGAGTATGGTGGAGAAAGAGAGGTGCCTTGGCGATCTAGGGTTTAGAAGCACCAAGGGGGAGCTTGGCCGGCAGCTAGGGCTTGGGGAAGCCCCAACTCGGCGAGTTGAAGGAACCCTAGGTGGCGGCGGCGACTTGGAGGAGGCCGGCGGCTAGGGCTAGGGTTTTGGGTGTGAGGGGTAGGGGGGCCCTACCCCTCCTTATATAGGTGGAGGGTGGCCGGTTGGGAGGAGGGAGTCCTCCCCCAACTCGGCCTCCTTGGCCGGCGGGTGAGGGAGGGGAACTCCTCCCCAAGTAGGTTTCCTACTCTCCCTCCACCAAACAAACTTGTCGTTTGACTTTTTCAAATTGGCGTTTGACTTTGAAACTAGGATTTTATTTCTCCCTTTATTTTGCCCAGCCAAGTGACCTAGTACATGATGCAACCATTCCATATTGTCATGAGACATTCATGTACCCTTCCCCTCCGGAGTGCCGGACCTTCCGAACCCTTCTAGAACATTCCTGGTGAAAACACCTGAATCATTCCCCAACTCCGAAACATGACTTTCCTTATATGAATCTTATTCTCCGGATCATTTCGGATCTCCTCGTGATATCCTGGATCCCATCCGAGACTCCAAACAACATTTAGTCTGTTACTCATCATTCCATAACTACTCAACAACATCGAATCCTTTAGTGTGTCTCCCTATGGTTCGTGAATTATGCGGACATGATCGAGACACTTTTCCGATCAATAACCAATAGAGGAATCTGGAAATTCATATGGCTCCCACATATTTCTACGATTAATTTGCGATTGAATGAACCACTTACATACGATACCAATTTCCCTTTATCTCACGATAGTTTACTTCTCCGAGGTTTTGATCATCGGTAACTCTGCATACCTAGTTCAACCTCGTTACTGATAAGTACTCTTTTCTCGTTCCCGTGGTATGTGATACCTTGTGAGCCAGTCACATGCTTGCAAGCCAATTGGATGACATTCCACCGAGAGGGCCCAGAGTATATCTATCCGTCATATGGATGGACAAATCCCACTCTTGATCCATGTGCCTTAACCCATACTTCCCGAACACTCAATGCCAACTTTATGGCCACCCAGTTACGGTGCGGTGTTTGATGTCATCAAAGCATCCTTCTGGTGATGGTGATTAGCATGATCTCATGGTCGAAGGAATTAGGTTACTATGTATCAGAAAGCTTATAGCAATTGAACTATTAAAATGACTTGATCTTTATGCTACGCTTATCTATAGGAGTATGTCCATCATACCATTCTCCTAATGATATGACCTTGTTATTAACAACATCTCAAATGTTCATGATCAAGAAACCATGATCATCTATTAATCAACAAGCTAGTATTATAAAGAGGCTTTACCAGGGACTCTAATTTAGTTTACAAATCACACAAGTATTAATGTTTCTGGTCAATACTGTTATAGCATGAATGTAAACATTTATCATAAATGCAAAGATATAATAATAACTACATTTATTATTGCCTCTAGGGCATATCTCCAACAGTCTCCCACTTGCACTAGAGTCAACTAATCTAGATTACATGGTAATATACCGAACACCCATGGCAGTTTGGTGTTGGTCATGTTTTGCCCTCGGGAGAGGTTTACTCAACGGATCCGCCTTATTTAGATCTATGTATACTTTGCAAATCTTTATGTCACCATCTTGGACATGTTCTCGAATAGCGTGAAAACGTAGCTTGATGTGCTTCAACTTCTTGTGTGACCTTGGTTCTTGCGCATTGGCTATGGTTCCCATGTTATCACAGTAGATAGACATTGGGTCCAGCACACTTGGAACCACACCGAGCTCTGTAATGAACTCCTTCATACATATCGCTTCTTGTGAAGCCTCTGAAGCAGCTATGTATTCCGATTCAGTTGAAGATCTCGCCACAACGCTTTGTTTTGTACTCCTCCAGCTAACTGTTGCACCATTCAAAGTAAATACGTATCCAGATTGAGATTTAGAATTATCCGGATCAGTGTTCCAACTAGCATCGGTGTAACCATTAACAACGAGTTGTTCATCACCTCCATAAGAAAGAACCATATCCTTAGTTCTTCTCAAGTACTTAAGGATTTTTTTGACCGCTGTCCAATGATCCACTACTGGATCACTTTGATATCTGCTAGTCAAACTAACAGCATATGCAATGTCGGGTCTAGTACATAGCATGGCATACATTAGAGATTCTATGGCTGAGGTATAGGGATTCTTACTCATCCTTTCTCTATCTTCTGCCGTTGCTGGACTTTGAGTTTTACTCAAGGTCGTATTGGGCAATATGGGCAAGAACCCTTTCTTGCTATCTTCCATTCCAAACCTCTTTAGAACTTTGTCCAAATATGTACTTTGTGACAATGATATTAGGCGTCTCGATCTATCTCTATAAATCTTTATGCCTAATATGTAAGCTGCTTCGCCAAGATCTTTCATTGAAAAACTATTATTCAAATATTCTTTGACACTATTAAGAAGGTCTACATCATTCCCAATCAACAATATGTCATCTACATATAGTATTAAGAATGCTACAGAGCTCCACTCACTTTCTTGTAAATACAAGCTTCTCCATAAGTTTGTATAAAACCAAAACTTTTGATTACCTTATCAAAACGTTGATTCCAACTTCGGGATGCTTGCTTCAATCCATATATGGACTGTTGAAGTTTGCATACCTTGTTAGCATATTTAGGATCGACAAAACCTTTGGGTTGCATCATATACAATTCTTCATCAATGTCTCCATTGAGGAACGCCGTTTTGACATCCATCTGCCATATCTCATAATCGTAATATGCAGCGATTGCTAACATAATCCTCACAGACTTTAGTTTCGCTACTGGTGAGAAAGTCTCATCGTAGTCAACTCCTTGAATTTGTCGAAACCCCTTTGAGACAAGTCGAGCTTTATAGACAGTAACATTACCATCAGCATCTGTTTTCTTCTTGAAAATCCATTTGTTCTCGACAGCCTTCCGGCCATCCGGTAAGTCCACCAAAGTCCATACTTGGTTTTTGTACATGGATCCAATCTCGGATTTCATGGCATCTTGCCATTTATTGGAATCTGGGCTCATCATCGCTTCCTCATATGTCACAGGGTCATCGGTGTTGTCCACCAACATGACACTCATGACAGGATCATACCAATCAGGAGTGGTACGAGTTCTCGTTGACCTGCGAGGTTCTGTAGCAACTTCAACCGAAGTTTCATGATCATCATCATTAGCTTCCTCTCTTATTGGTGTAGGCGCCACAGGAACTACTTCCGGTGTTGCGCTACTTGCAAGTTCAAGAGAAGGTTCAACAACCTCGTCGAGTTCTACTTTCCTTCCAGTCACTTCTTTCGAGAGAAATTCCTTCTCTAGAAAGGATCCATTCTTAGGAACGAATATTTTGCCCTCGGATCTATGATAGAAGGTATACCCAATATTTTCCTTCAGGTATCCTATAAAGACGCATTTTTTCGCTTTGGGTTCAAGCTTGTCCGTCTGTAACTTCTTTACATAAGCTTCGCAACCCCAAACTTTAATGAACGGCAATTTAGGTTTCTTCCCAAACCATAATTCATACGGTGTCGTTTCAACAGATTTAGATGGTGCCCTATTTAAAGTGAATGCGGCTGTTTCTAATGCATAACCCCAAAATGATAGCGGTAAATCTATAAGTGACATCATAGAACAAACCATATCTAAGAGAGTTCAATTACGACGTTCGGACACACCATTACGCTGTGGTGTTCCCGACGGTGTCAATTGTGAAAGTATTCCGCATTTCTTTAAATGCTCGCCAAACTCGTAACTTAGATATTCACCTGCACGATTAGAATGTAGAAATTTAATGTTCTTATTACGTTGATTCTCTACCTCACTTTGAAATTCCTTAAACTTCTCGAAAGTTTCGGACTTATGTATCATGAAATAGATATACCCATATCTACTCAAGTCATCCATGAAGGTAAGAACATAACGATAACCATCGCATGATGCTACACTCATTGGGCCACACACATCGGTATGTATGATTTCCAATAAGTCCGTAGCTCGCTCCATCATCCCAGAAAATGGAGTCTTAGTCATTTTACCCATCAGACATGCTTCGCATCTTTCAAGTGATTCGAAATCAAGTGATTCAAGAAGTCCATCGGAATGGAGTTTCTTCATACGTTTCACTCCAATGTGACCAAGACGACAGTGCCACATATAGGTCGAGTTATCGCTCAATTTCAAATGTTTAGCTTCAATGTTATTAATATGTGTATTTTCACTATCTAGATTCAATAAGAATAGACCATCTATCAAAGGTGCATGTGAATAAAACATATTATTCATATAAATTGAACAACCGTTATTCTCGGACTTAAACAAGTAACCGTCTCACAATAAACATGATCCAGATATAATGTTCATGCTCAACGCAGGTACCAAATAACAATTATTTAAGTATAAAACTAATCCCGATGGTAGATGAAGAGGTAGCGTGCCGACCGCGATCACATCAACCTTTGATCCATTTCCAACACGCATTGTCACCTTGTTCTTCGCTAGCTTCCGTTTATTCTGCGAAGCACTGCTTCGAAGTTACAAATATGAGCAACCGAACCAGTATCAAATACCCAGGCACTACTACGAGTACTAGTGAGATACACATCAATAACATGTATATCGGACATACCTTTCTTCTTGATGTTGCCGTTCTTCAAATCCGCCAAGTACTTTGGGCAATTCCGCCGGTCAAAGGACCTTCTCCTTGCAAGAAAAGCACTCAAGATCGTGCTTAGGCCCAGCCTTGGTCTTCTTCGTCGGTGCGGCAACTTTCTTACCGCCCTTCTTGAAGTTTCCTTTTTGCTTAGACTTGCCTTTCTTGAATTTGGTGGTCTTATTGACCAACAACACTTGATGCTCTTTCTTGATCTCCACTTCTGCAGATTTCAACATGGAGAAGAGTTCTGGCAACGTCTTCTTCATGTTTTGCATATTGTAGTTCATCACAAAGTTCTTGTAACTTGGTGGTAGTGATTGGAGGACACGATAAATACCCAAAGCATTAGGAATCACTATACCTAAACTTTGGAGTTTGTTTGCGTGCCCAGACATCTTAAGCACATGCTCACTGACGGAGCTGCCCTCTTCCATCTTGCAGTTAAAGAACTTTTCAGAAGCCTCATAACTCTCAACTGCCGCGTGAGCCTCAAATATCATTTTGAGTTCACGGACAATATCATGTGGGTCTTGGTTCTTAAACCTTTTTTGAAGCTCCGATTCCAAACCATACAAGATAGCACGCTGAACTGTGGAGTACTGATTCTTCCGAGTGAGGTAAACATTCTTTACTTCATCGGTAGCGATGGCAGTGCGGGTCACCCAAATGGTGCATCCAGCACATAGGTCAAATTACCAGCATTGAGGACAATCCTCAAATTGCGGAACCAATCCGCGAAGTTGCTTCCATTGTTTTTCAACTTTTCTTTCTCTAGGAACGCATTAAAATTGATGGTAGGGGCCGCCATTGATCCTCGAACATATTTGCAATAGTTTACACTAAGTTTATGACAAATTGAGTTCTAATTAATATTTAAATTAATCTAGGTGAACTCCCACTCAAAACAATATCCCTCACATTGTTTTAGTGATCACATGAACCAAATCCACCACATCAAAACCGATCATCACGAGAGTTGATGTAGCTTCAATGGCGAACAACCAACATGTTCATCATATCTACTATATGACTCATGCTTTACCTTTCGGTGATCCGTGTTCCGAGACCATGTCTGTACATGCTAGGCTCGTCAAGATCAAAGCTTAGCTTCCGCATGAGAAAATCTGGCTTGCTCACGTTGTATACACCCGCAGAATCTAACACACCCGATCATCACGTGGTGCTTCGAAACAACGAGCTTTAGCAACGGTGCTTACTAAGGATGAACACTTTATAACTTGAAATTTGTGCCCTTGAGGGATCATCTTATAATGCTACCATCGTTAACTAAGCAATACAAGATGCATAAAGGATTAACATCACATGCAATTCATAATATGTGATATGATATGTCCTTTCTTCTAGTGCTTCTGATCTCCATCTTCAAGCACGAACATGATCTCCATCATCACCGGTATAGCGTCAAGGTCAATGGCGCCGTTTCATGGTTGTCGTCCACCAGCTTCAACTATTACAACTACTTTGAATAGACACGCTGGTCTTAATGGAATTTAAAGACAACCATATGGCTCCTGCCGGTTGCCAACTTACAATAAGGAACATTTCATACATCAAATATAATCACAATCATGGTCATATCACATCACATCACACCCCTGCAAAACAAAGTTAGACGCCTCTAATTTTCTTTGCATATTTTACGTGGTTTGGGGATTTCAATAAGTGTCGCTCTAACTTACGAACAAGAACCACAACGTTGATGTTTGAACTATCAAGTGCCCGTTGTAAATTGGATCTATACTATGATGGGAGAGACAGGCACCCGCAAAGCCACTTATGCAATACAAGTTGCATGTTGAGCGTGGAGCAAGTCTCATGAACGATGTCATGTAAGGTTATCCCGGGCCGCTTCATCCCATCATACCGCAAGATGAAAAGTACACAAAAAGCAATTGATAATAAAAGCACCACCGCTCACAATGACCATTGTGTTTTACTCGTGCAACAGATCTACATATAGATACGGCTCTGATACCACTGTAGGGGTTCGTAGCATGGAAAACAAAAAAATTCTACCGCATGCAAACAAACAAGCCAAGATCTATCTACTAGATTGTAGCAACGAGTCGATAGAGGAACTCACCCTCGAAGATTCCAAAGTGGTTAACGAGAGCAGATTCTCGTGGGTGGTGTAGTCGTACTCTTGTCGATCTCAAGATCGCGTAGACGATCCTTCCGGCGCTGCGTTCCAGCAGCGCTTCCGCAGTCGGTCACACGTTCGGTACTCGATGAAGACCTTCCTCTCCCTTGTTCCAGCAGGCAGCAAAGGTTGTAGCACTCTCCTCATGATTCCGACAGCACGACGGCGTGGTACCGGAAGTAGAGGGAAGATCTCGCAGGGCTTCGCCTTAAGCCGGAGCGAGTATGGTGGAGCAAGAGAGGTGCCTTGGCGATCTAGGGTTTAGAAGCACCAAGGGGGAGCTTGGCCGGCGTCTAGGGCTTGGGGAAGCCCCAACTCGGCGAGTTGGAGGAACCCTAGGTGGCGGCGGCGACTTGGAGGAGGCCGGCGGCTAGGGCTAGGGTTTTGGGTGTGAGGGGTAGGGGCGCCCTACCCCTCCTTATATAGGTGGAGGGTGGCCAGTTGGGAGGAGGGATTCCTCCCCCAACTCGGCCTCCTTGGCCGGCGGGTGGAGGGAGGGGAACTCCTCCCCAAGTAGGTTTCCTACTATCCCTCCACCAAGCAAACTTGCCGTTTGACTTTTTCAAATTGGCGTTTGACTTTGAAACTAGGATTTGATTTATCCCTTTATTTTGCCCAGCCAAGTGACCTAGTATATGATGCAACCACTCCATATTGTCATGACACATTCATGTACCCTTCCCCTCCGGAGTGCCGGACCTTCCGGACCCTTCTAGAACATTCCTGGTGAAAACACCGGAATCATTCCCCAACTCCGAAACAGGACTTTCCTTATATGAATCTTATTCTCCGGATCATTCCGGATCTCCTCGTGATATCTCGGATCCCATCCGAGACTCCGAACAACATTCGGTCTCTTACTCATCATTCCATAACTACTCAACAACATCGAATCCTTAAGTGTGTCTCCCTACGGTTCGTGAATTATGCGGACATGATCGAGACACTTTTCCGATCAATAACCAATAGAGGAATATGGAAATTCATATGGCTCCCACATATTTCTACGATTACTTTGCGATCAAATGAACCACTTACATACGATACCAATTTCCCTTTGTCTCCTTATCCGAGGTTATGATCGTCGGTATCTCTGCATACCTAGTTCAACCTCGTTACTGATAAGTACTCTTTTCTAGTTCTCGTGGTATGTGATCCCTTGTGAGCCAGTCACATGCTTGCAAGCCAATTGGATGACATTCCACCGAGAGGGCCCAGAGTATATCTATCTGTCATATGGATGGACAAATCCCACTCTTGATCCATGTGCCTCAACCCATACTTTCCGAACACTCAATGCCACCTTTATGGCCACCCAGTTATGGTGCGGTGTTTGATGTCATCAAAGCATCCTTCTGGTGATGGTGATTAGCATGATCTCATGGTCGAAGGAATTAGGTTACTATGTATCAGAAAGCTTATAGCAATTGAACTATTAAAATGACTTGATCTTTATGCTACGCTTATCTATAGGAGTATGTCCATCATACCATTCTCCTAATGATATGACCTTGTTATTAACAACATATCAAATGTTCATGATCAAGAAACCATGATCATCTATTAATCAACAAGCTAGTATTATTAAGAGGCTTTACCAGGGACTCTAATTTAGTTTACAAATCACACAAGTATTAATGTTTCTGGTCAATACTGTTATAGCATGAATGTAAAAATTTATCATAAACATAAAGATATAATAATAACTACATTTATTATTGCCTCTAGGGCATATCTCCAACAAGTTCGAAATGAACTGCCCATAGCTGGATGGAAGAGACGCCAAAATGAAGTTAGTGGCCAACTCTTGGCCTAGTGGAAAACCAAGCTTTTCCAAAGTCTGACTGTAACCAACCATTTTGATCACATGGGGGCCTACAGTTGCTCCCTCTACTAGCTTGCATTCGACAAAGGACTTGGCAACATTGTACCTCTCAGTCCTTGCCTGATCTTGGAACATGTCCTTAAGCGCGACGATCATATCATACGCATCTTGATCCTCAAACTTCTTTTGGAGTTCAGGTTCCATGCATGCAATCATAAGACAGCTAACCTCAAGAGAATCATCGCATGCTCTCTTGTAGGCATTCTTTAGGGCAGCAGATGCATTATCAGTAGGTTCATCAGGGATTGGGGTATCCAGAATTGTTTCCTTTTTATCAGACCTGAGAACAATTCTCAGGTTACGGACCCAGTCCGTATAGTTTGTTCCATTAAGTTTATCTTTGTCAAGAATCGAACGCAAAGAAAAAGGTGATGCAGTGTTTGGTGCCATTGATCTACAATAGAAAACATGAAAATACTAAGCCATGTAACCATGAAAGAGTAAAACATATTAAACAATTTAATAGCATATACTCCCACTTAAATCAATATCCCTCTATTAATACTAAGTGATTCAAGATCCACAATTAACAAGTCGACTAGTGAGCTTTAGCATCACTGCTAGAAGACAAGGTAAATCGGTAAGCAACACTTGCTAATCATATCACATATGACTCTTGTTGTTGGGTGACATCTTTATGTCAAAACTAGGCGCCCAACCTTTATGCCCCAAGGTCCTTAACTGTTAAGCTCACCAACCCTTATGCGTGTAGGTATCCGATATAAACCTATCCAGCCAAGGAAAACCACGACACCCTAATTTCATAGGCCCACCAACGATTGTACAGGGCATAGGATGGTGCAAGGTTTGGTTGGGAGGGCATTGTTTAACTTAAAATTTCTGAGGGATCGTTCTACTTCTATCATCTAAGCATGCATAGTAGTAAAACACATAAGAATAGCATTCACATAAATGTGACACAGTATGGCCCATTTTCTCATGGTGATCTCCATCGCCATAGAACCTGTCCACCATGATGATCTCCATATTCATGTTCCATGTGAGCCATCCTGCAAGTGATGAGTCCTCCAAGAACTAATACAAGCTATTACTCCTAACAGCTAGTAATCAAAATTACATAGAATTTGGATCATCACAAGTTGGCACGCAGGCCATTACAATAATTGACAACACACATGGCTCCAGCCGTGTTGCCCTACTCACGACACGCAGGTCATGATAAATTTCATACATGCATCACATACATATATGGGCCATACTGATCACATACATCCTGCAAAAACAAGTTATGCATAGAATCGCATTCTACCGGATCATGTGACCTTGCAGCACCTAGTTACCTTAACGAGATACAAAAGGGGCTACGATAAAAGGGGGTCTAGGGGGTCTCCCCCTGCGGGGTTCGAAGGGGCAGCGCCCCTCGCGGAACTGTGAAAAATGAGAGATCAAATCTACACAATTTTTTTAAGGATTTTGATCGGCAAATCAAATTTACTATAAACCGTCTGTTGTTCTGATCTAATCAAACTCCTTTGATCACGGTACAACGATTTTAGATCTAGGTTCCGATTCGATCAATCATATTGATCTTCGCGTGATTTCAACAGGATTTATGTGTCACTGTCTACCCCGATGGCGGAAGCCAACTGGTAGGGGTAAGTCGTTCGACAACCTCAGAATCACGATCACGGAAAGCAATATCATAGATCAATCCTGAACCACCGCAATATAAATGATCACATCATTCATATCAATCTGCATATCACCATATGCAACCATCCCGAATCTATAACTGAACAGAATCGGCTCTGATACCACTGAAGGGATACGGGTAGGCTACACTAGCGCAAATCAAAATTTTCTACCACGTAAACCAGGAATACTGTTGTCATAGATCACGGGATTACCACTAGACGCGCAGTTGCGGAATTGATGAAGCGCGTCGAGGCAGTGCAGACGTTCCACGTCTCCTCCTTGTTCTCGTCCCACGAGCAGCTCCCCTTGCGCGGCTTGTCCAAGCACTACAGATGCAGCGCCTCCGAGGTATCCACGCGTACATGGTGGAAGCGTCAGACGACGGACTGCTAGGTCCGCGCGTGCAACACAGGCGTGAGGAGTGGCGGCTGAGGAGAATGGTCTGAGGTCTAACCCTGGTCAGCTCGCCCCACCCTCTCTTATATAGGCGTCCCTAGTGGGCTTCTACATTAGCAGCCCATTAGTAGCCTAAGCCTGGTCTAATTCGGATCCAATCCTCATTAGGCTTCCAGCCCCTTAAGTGTGTGACCCTATAGGTTCATATACGTGTAGACATGACACGAATACACTTATTCTGTCAATAGTTGGTAGCGGCCTCTAGCAAGACGTGCCAACTCCTAAACGCATACAAACATCATATCGGACGAACCATCACAAGGTTTAGTACATGTCTTTCTCTTTGCCTCACGATATTTGGTCTAGCTCAAAGCTGACCTCTCTTTCTCGATACCGTAACTCGGAATCCCTTTACTAGGTTAACTATTAACCTTATGTAGCATGGCCATGCATTTCTGGATCCGATCACTCGAGGGGCCCAGAAATATCTCTCTCAAGTAGAGAGGGGCAAATCCCATCTTGACTGACCATGCCTTGCAGCATGCTTCATGACAAATCCGAAAGCTACTTTTATAACTACCCAGTTATGGTGCAGTGTTTGATAGCCCCAAAGTAGGTCGATCCACATCTCAAGTACATGCGACAATCTCAAGTCTAAGCACAAAACGTATACGATGTGTAGAGAGAGCTCTGCACTAATTGCCAGTCTCAAGTTGGGTCAGTCCAACCCCATGTTCATAACATATGTCCACATCATTGGTTTAACATCTTCATGTTTATGACTTGCGAAACATAGTCATCAACCAATCGATGTGCTAGTCTAATATTCACGTGTGTCCTCACATGAACTCTGACTAGGGATAACTCTTAAATAACCATACAAGTAAAGAGTTTCACAAACAATTCACATAATTGTTAATCAATACAAGTTGCCTGATATGGATATTCAAGGAACATTACAATAACTCGTGGATACATAAGAAATATAATCATCTATATGATTGCCTCTAGGGCATATTTCCTTCACGCACCCGCGCGGGTCCAGCGCGCTAGCCCTCGCAGTCCCGCGTGCTCATAGTCGCCGTCCCCGCTGCCGTCTGCAAGTTCACCGTCGGGTGACGTCGGGCTGACGTCACCGTGACGCCAGCCGCGGGTCAGTCTGGTCAAACTGCCCCCCTGTCCCACTTTGCCTGCGTGGAGGCTGAGGTGGCTAGTGCCCCACCTGTCTGTCACTAGGGCTATCCCAACCCTCCGTGTAAAAAGTATTTCCAGTTTTATTTAAATTAAGAAAAGGTTTAATAATTTCAGAAATTGTTTTAAATATTGTAAATTCAATAACTTTTAATTTATAAGTCAGAAAAATACAAATAATATATCAAAATGTTCAGAAAAATGAAACCTAGCTATCTAAGCTATAATCATGCATTTTTAAACAACTTTCAAGACAAGTTTAATTAGAAGAACATAGTAACCCCTCTCATATGTTCCGGAGTTTCCCCGAATTAGGGTTTTCACCCCTCGGAACCCCGATTAATTTGTCGAGCATGTTTTAGGGTTACTTTTCAATACAGTTAACTTGTCATATCATCATCCGTGCTTGAGCATTGTATTGATGCCATGTGTTGATTGTTTCCCTCTCTTTCCAGTATTTGGTTCTTTCCGGTAGAATACGATGTCGAGATCAAGATCAAAGACCGAGATCAACACCATAGAAGATCGAAGATCGACGAACAATACTTGACCAACTATAACCAAGTCAAGTACAAGGCTTCTGAAGATCTGCTTACCTGCTATCAACTGGCAAAGGCAAGCATAGCCCCACCATGATATAATCCTATGATTTCGAAAGCATTTCAATTCTGCCATGATGCAGACGATTCTACTATGGTATTTTATCGATAGATAGAGTATCTTATCTGTTGAATTACTCCCTTTGATCTTATATTACCTGATCCCCTGCTCCTAGCATAACTAGGTTTGGCTTGTGTGCACTGCTAGAGCTTATATATGTGTCCTGCTTAGCCATGCATAGCTGTCAGTGCTGCTTCATCCAGATGATGTATCAGATGCAGAGAATCTAGTATGATAGGAGAACATGATGAGATGAGATCAGTGATATGAGTTAAACATGCTAAGGCTTGTATGGTAGGCCACGGTGGGATGTGGTTTTCCTAGTCCCATTCTCGCCACCACTAAGACCTGAGTTCTTGCCTTTGGAACCAAGACGAGCGTGTAACCACATGGGGCCTGGACAACCTCACGAGCAACTAACTTTCCTAGTAGATTCCATGAGTCACATAGTTCGGGCGTTCCATTTGACATATGCATAGAAAACCTTTTGAAAGATTTGCCGGGTGCAGGTGCATTCATAACAGGTAGGTAAGCGTGGACCGGGTTGCTTAGGGTCGATGGAGCCCCTGTTAACCAACCTCGCCTCATATCTTTAAGTACCGGCTTCGGGATTTGACCCGTTACGGCGGAACCATACTTATTGCGTGACTCATGATCTCGGCGAAAGCAAGGTAAAGGTCGTGTCTAACCACCCTCTGCCGGCCTTCCAAGGAAGAGGGCTATTACTAGTGGAATTAAGAGAAGGTTAGTACGTGTGGGTAAAGTTGTACACCCCTGCTTAAGGATCATAGAGAACTATAACCTAATCGTAAAACTTGGCAGATCCACGTGTGCTTAAGGATGCTTCCTCATGGGTACGAGGGGGTGATCTTAGGTAGGGTTCAGATGATGAGGATTTGGTGGATATCAAAAGATGATGATCAATATTTCAGAGATGTCGTTCTCTTATCCCCTTTTAAAATACTCTGACTAGACGAGCTTCTTCTCCCTCTCGTTTTATAAACAAAGATGGCTTTATGTAAAACGACTCCACCAGCCATAAGTCTTGCGGAGTACACCCTGTACTCACCCTTGCTTTGTTGATAATTTTGGCAGAGTAAGTGTTCCCTGAAGATCAGTTTGGTACTACATCAACATCGACGAGTAGCTTGGGGTTCCCGGCCGGCAGCCTGGAATCTATGGGCTGGGACGTCATCGTTATGCTTTAGGCCTCTTAGGCCATTTGTTAAGTTTGCTATACTTAATAGCATAATTTGTCTTCCGTTGTTTGATGTTTGTGGTCAGTGACCTCTGCTTGTAATAATTTGGTTCTCTGCTCAGTTATGAGCTTGCTGTAATAAATTTTGTGTCGTAGGGTCACTGCCGTGTTACCGATTTTTTACTGGATATTTTTGAGCTCAAGATTAAGCTTATTTTAGACGGAGTTTTAAGATTTGTTTAGCCCTTATCCCGGGGGTCACACTAGTATGGTGCAAGTTAAAATCGATTCCTATCTCTATATGTAATACAGTTTATACTAAACGTCTCGTTTTGCGGGCTTATGTGGGCCCCGCACCTGCAACCCTACCAAGCGACTTTTCTAGAAAGAAACAAACACGTAGCCTGCCATCCCTACACGAACGCGAGTCACTGTTTGTTCTCTACTCTCTAGGATCTTCTGTGGCCGCTTTAGACTAGAGTGGCAATGCATGCACGCGAAAGATCCAGTGGTTGAAGAGAAAGTTGATACTTGATCGGTAGTAATAATATGTCTAAGGTTTCATTGTGTCTTGTAGGCAGGGTTTTGTTTTTCTTGGTAGTTTACTTATGGGCAACGGTAGTTCAGGTTCTCGAAAATACCAGAGATATCGTCCTAAATACCGTCTGAGATTAGACAAAGTAACCAGATAAAATTTATCGAAATTCTTTAAATTTGTGTAAAAATTTGAACGTGGTAAAATTCTTCACTTGAATATTTTGGGGTCATAACCAGAAAACTATTTGTCAAGAAAAAACAAACTTTATGTTGTTTGACTTTTGAAAAGTTTATTTGCCTTTCTTTTTTGAGTGGAGGTAGTAGGTGAAGTTACTTCTACTGCATATGAAATACTCCCTTCGTTTAAGAATAGATGTCTTAGATTTTTAAAATTTTAGATGAATCTATATACTAAATAGCGTCTAGATTCACAAATTTTGAAAATTTTGAGACATCTATTTTAGAACGGGGGGAATATATTTTTTAATTTTTTGAGATATAGCTTGTTTTACCACATATTTGTGCTCAGATGACAACCGTTTTTAAGTAAAACAATCTTCATGTTAGCCAACTTAAACTGTTTACTCCGCACTTTATCCCATTATTTAATTTCAACAATAGCTATATAATTTTATTACATATTGAAAATGTCATCTCATTTTTCTCTTTTTTTGGACATAAGAGATAATGAGGTTAGCGAGGGACTAGAGTTACTTCTATTTGCGCTTGTCGCAATTGAATATATAATTGAATGAATGAGTAGCCAACACTCAAGTTATTCGTATGAATACATTTTAGTACTCTTTTTAAGTTGGATTCTTCTATCAAATGTCAACGTGCTTACGTGCAGTTTACTAGTCTATTTAAATATATGGATCGCGTTGTGCTTTGGAATAAATTGGCAACAATAGCTATATAATTTTATTACATATTGAAAATGTCATCTCATTTTTTTTCTCATTCTTTGGCATGAGAGATAATGAGGTTAGCGAGGGACTAGAGTTACTTGTATTTGCGCTTGTCGCAGTTGGATATGTTGGGAAACCAGGCCGGTAGAGGCCTATTCGGTGTGGCCTCTATCAGGATAGGGTTGGCTCATGTGGATATCGTATCCCCCTTTTACCTATAAATAGAGGAACAACCTTTGTACGTGAGTTACCGAGAGAGATATCAATAAAGTTCCTTGTTTCATCTACTTTGTACTGTGTGTGTCTTTTCCTAGTCTTCTCCTCCGGCGTGGAACAGCCCCGGGACCGGCCAGTCGGCAGGGGGTATTCCAACACGTTATCAGCACGTGTCTCTCCGTCGAGCCTCCGTCAAGCCACCGTCAAGCCTACATCACGCAGTCTTCCGCTGAAGGCAACACAAATCTGACCGCAAAAATGGATTCGCCTCGCAATTTCCTTTCAAGATTTGCGTTCAGATCTTAGATCAGATCCCATTTTAGGTGCGGATTTTTCTTTCCGGAAGTCGAGCTGACCTGCTGTCACCGACCAATGTCGATCTAATCACTCCCAGATTAGAAATTTGTTGACTGTACTGTCGATGTGTGCACCTGTTGTGCCAATCTGGAATTTTTTTTCTAGTACATCGGACTGATCTTGGCCAATTTTTTTTAGTAGATCGGATCGATCTACAGTTTTGTACAGTGGTTTTTGCATGTATTTTTTTTCCTCTGTACCGAACGCACGCGCTTGCACGCAGAGGCCATGGCGGCTGAGAAGGCCGCGCCGCGCGCACGCCACTGCGGGCCCCACTGGTCGCCGCCGCAGGCCGCGCTGCGCCCGCCGCTGCCGCGCCGCCGCCGTGCCGCTCGGCCCTGCTGGCCCTGCGCCGCCGCGCCGCTGAGCTTCGCTGGCGCTGTGGCCAGCGCGCCAGGCTGTCGCTGCAGCTCCGGCCCGCGTCCGCGCCTAGCTAACCGCCCGCAGCGCCGCCCGCCGAGCTCGCTGCGCTGGCGCGCCGCCGTGGCCCTGCTGGCCACCGCCGATGCGCCTGGCCGCGTCTGCTGCCGCACCGCGCCTGGCCCCGCTGGCCACGGCCGACGCGCGTGCCGCGCTGGCGCGCCGCGCCAGCCATCGGGCCGCTGGCCTTCGCCGCCATGCGCGCTGGCGCGTCCGCCGCCCGCGCCGCTGGCGCCGCCAAGACGCCGCCGGACCGCTGCTGGCCGCTCGCCGCCATGCCGCGCCTGGCCACGGCCGACGCGCGTGCTGCAACGCGCCGGCCGCGCGCCGCCGGGCCGCTGCTGGCCGCGTCCGCCGCCGCACCGCGCCTGGCCGCCTGGCCGCCCGCCACATGGCCGCGTCCGCCATCGTGCCGCGTCGCGCGCTGGCCTCCGTGTGCTCGCTGCCGCGTGCCGGCCGCCGCGTGCAAGCAGCAGCTCCACTTGAGGGTGGGCCAGGCGGTTGGCCCGTACGTGTCGTCCATCTTTTTTTGGACCGTTTTTTTATTTTCGACCGCGTCTGCGACCTTCGCCGGCTACGCCCACACGCTAATCGCGCCGCTGGTTCGGCCCGCTGCCGACACCGCCGCCCCAGTCGGGAGCTAGCTCTGCTAGCTCCGTTCCCCCGCTTCGCGGGCAGGGACAGTCTGGAGCTGACCGGCCGCGCAGAGACAAGGGTAGCTGGGCCGTTTGGTAGCACGCGATCACGGGCGGTTGGACCGTTTTTGGCTCTATCTTTCGATCCGTTTTTACACAAGCTTTTGAACTATGTTTTACTATAGTTATTAATTACCGCATGTCTTTAATACTTTGTATCTCATAGATAGCTTGCACCGTTTTTAAATTGAATTTTGGAACGCCGTCATATTTGAATTATTGTATCGATTATCGCATTTATGCAACCGATTACCTGCTGTAATCTTACACACTTTGCATAAATTGCAGATGACCGGAATCGTCAGCCGCGAGTTCCCGGAGTTGACCCAGGATGGGCTTAACTACCTGACTTGGGCCTCGGACGTTGAGATCGTCCTTGAGGGCCGATGCATCAAGGATGCGTTGATTGAGGGGACCCCGACGGCCCCCAGCAAAACCATCCCGGCGGATAACGCCAAAGCCCTGCACTTCCTCCGCCATCACATGTGTGAGACTCTCAAGAATGAGTACATGGCAGAACGGAGTGCTTCTGCCCTTTGGACCGCCCTCAACAAGCGGTTCTCTAGGCTGAAGTACACCATTCAGCCACAGGCGGAGGCAGATTGGATACGTCTGAGGTTTGCGGACTTCAAGACGGTGGGAGAGTACAACTCCAGGTTGCACCGGATTTGTACTATTCTTCAGCTGTGTGGGACCAGTACCACCGATCAGCAGAAGATAGACAAAACCCTCTCCACATTTCATCCGGACAACATCCAATCCTCGCGAAACTTTCGCCAGGAAGGATTCACGGAATATGCAGCGCTTATTAATGCTCTCCAGGTGGCCCAGGCGCAGGATAATGTTCTGAAAAGGAACTTCTCCGCGCAACCCTTCGCAGGGGGCCCAAGTCATGAGGCCAATGCTGGTGCCTACAAGGTGCGCAAGCCCATCCACAAGAAGAGAGGCAAGAAGGGCAAGAAGGGACCCAACTCCTCCAACCCGGCCAAGCAACGCAAGGCGGGCAAGGGGGAGGCGAGGCCCCAGGACTGCTTCCGCTGTGGCTCCAAGACTCACTTCTCCAGGCAGTGTTTGGCCCCTAAACACGTCGTCGACGCGTTCAAGGCCAACAAGAAGGCGCGCGAGGCGCATCTTGTCCAGGTTGAGGCACCACTGGCGCCCGGAGCGGCGCCTGTGCAGAACGTCACGCATATAGTGGTGCAGGACGTAGCACAAGTGGCAGCACCCTCGGCGGTCCCCACGGACGCCGCTGTGCCCATGGAGGTTGAGCACGTTGTGCCCCCGCCACCTCAGCCAGGCCCCTTGTCCATGATGATGGCCAACGCAGAGCCGCCCACCGACCTTGAGATACTGGCTGAGCTTGGTGATTTCCTCGTAGAATCCACCTGAGCTCCTTTTGTTGTGATGATTCCTTTTTCAGTAATAATCAGATACATTTTTTCGATATGGTTGTAAGCTCTATGAGAGCATAACACATATTTTCGGCGATTGGATGACATTCATTTTATCCATTTATTCCATTATTTATGTGATGTTCTGAAATGTCTATGTGTTTTACTTACTTGATGTAGCAATTTCCTCGCTCCATTATATTAATTAGGCACTATATTTTAGAACGCGTGTGGCGCCCAAATGGAGGAAACGTGCCTTGCTGATAGCGGCACCACCAATACCATCTTGAGAGAAACAAAGTATTTTGAGTCCATTACCAAAAACCCAGGTAACATAATGACGATCGCCGGCTGAGGTCTGAATGTAGTTGGCTCCGGAAGAGCAACTATCATACTCCCAAATGGAACAACTCTGATTATTGAAGAGGCATTGTTGTATCCGGAGTTGACTCATACTCTCTTAAGTTTTAGAGACATCCGCGCGAATGGTTTCCATGTCGAGAACGATGATGATGAGAATGGAAAGGAGTTCCTACTCATTACCAAGCGCGACGAAAATGGTAAAAATGTTGTCGAAAGACTCCCTTCATTAGCTACTGGGTTGTACTACACTAAGATAGTAGCACCACCTATTTACACTACCCTTAAGACTGTCTTTAGAAGCTCCGAACTATTCTGCCTTTGGCATGATAGGTTAGGCCACCCCGGTCTTAGGATGATGAGAAATATAATTAACAACTCGAACGGTCATAATGTTAATGTGAAAAATTTCCCGAATCCCGATGATTTCGTGTGCTCCGCATGCGCTACGAGGAAATTGATCATTAAACCGTCCCCCCTAAAGGTGAAGGATGAACTCCCCGTGTTCTTGGAACGCATTCAAGGGGATATATGTGGTCCAATTCAGCCCCTCTCAGGGCCGTTTCGGTACTTCATGGTGCTCATCGATGCTTCCTCTAAATGGTCCAATGTTTGCCTGCTGTCAACACGGAACCATGCTTTTGCAAAGTTGATCTCCCAGATCATACAAATAAGGAATAAATTCCCTAATTATCGTTTAAAGTCTATTCGAATGGACAATGCCGGAGAATTTACTTCAAAGGCATTCGATGATTATTGCATGGCAACTGGAATCAAACTTGAGCACTCCGTACCGCATGTCCACACTCAAAATGGACTCGCGGAGGCATTGATTAAAAGGATTAAATTCATTGCCAGACCACTCCTTCAGGGTTGTAATTTACCAACTACATGTTGGGGACACGCGGTGTTACACGCCGCTAATCTCATCAACTTTCGACCATCGGCCTACAACATCCACTCTCCCATCCAACTTGCGCAAGGGTCGGCACCGAAAATTTCCCACCTACGTAGGTTCGGCTGCCAGGTATATGTACCTATACCACCACCCAGCGATCAGCAATGGGACCGCTCCGTAAGTCGGGGATATACGTTGGTTATGAGGCGTGTCCATAATCAGGTTCTTGGACCCCTTGACAGGTGACTGTCACACGGCCCGTTTTGCATTTTTGACGAGGATCTTTTCCCGACTTTGGGGTGAGGTAATCAACCCCTGTATGATAAAAGTCGAGAAATCACGTGTAAAGCCACGGGGATCCACTCTCATGACCCGCTCACTGTTGAGACTTATAGATTAGTCCAAAAGATACTTGATTTGCACTCCTAAGCGAATCAATCGCCCGATCATTTTAGTGATTTAAAGACTGTAACAAAGTCGCATGTGCATGCACGCAATGCACGGAAAGGGTTGAAATACCAAAGAAAATGATGGTATACCGCTCCTGCTCCAAGGCCTAAGAGGACATGATTCGGTTTCTCAAATCCCAAGTACCGGGGCCCGAAGAAAAAGGATAAGAGATTTATTACAGACTACCTGTTGAGGGGAGCCAGTTGAGACCGCACGCATACTGATATTTCAAAGGCACGAAATTCGGACTTGAACTTTCCTATATCGGAAATATCCAGCGAAGTTGTGTGCGCACACATCGGAGGGAAAGCTAAGGACCTAGCTCTGGATTGGGAAATCCGGTGGAGCAAGAGGATGTGCTGATGCACTCCATGACGAAATGGCCATTAACTATGTTAATTCGGCGAAGTCATACAACCTAGCCATGGCAAATGTCGACCTTATTTTTGCCAAGAAAATTGCCTCAATCATAGATCTTGACCCTGAGCCTAACACGCTCGCTGATTGCAAGAAAAGGTCAGATTGGAAAGATTGGCAGAAGGCAATTACTGCTGAATTATTATCGTTAAACAAAAGAGAGGTATTTGGACCTGTTTATCTAACTCCTCCCCACATTCGCCCCGTTGGCCATAAATGGGTTTTGTTGAAGAGAAACGAGAATAATGAAGTAGTAAGATACAAAGCAAGGCTCGTTGCTCAAGGTTTCACTCAACGACTGTGTGTCGACTTTGAGGAAACTTACTCCCCGATCATGGATGGAATTACCTTTAGATACTTGATCTCGATGGCGATAAACATGGACTTAAAAATGAAACTAATGGATGTTGTCACCGCTTACCTATATGGTAACTTGGATTGGACATATACATGAAAGTACGGAAAGGTATCCTGTCCCGAACCAGGATAGAGCAAACAGGAGCTTATACAGTGTTCAGCTTAAGAAGTCATTGTATGGACTAAAACAGTCAGGTAGGATGTGGTATAATCGTTTAAGCGATTTCCTTCATAAGAAGGGCTACGCGAGCAATGAAGATTGCCCATGTGTTTTTATACGGAGATCCCAGGATGGTTTCTGTATTATCTCGGTGTACGTGGACGATTTGAATATAATCGGTACACCTGACGATATTGAGGAAGCGAGTTCCTACCCGATGTCGGAATTCGAGATGAAAGACTTAGGCAAAACCAAGTTACGCCTCGATGCGCAACTTGAACATTCCCTATTTGGGATTCTAGTTCATCGATCGGCCTACACCCGAGAAGGTGTTGGAGCGATTTGGGTTTGAAAAGGCATATCCTTCTAAGACCCGATGGTGGAAGATCTTTGCAGCAAGACAAGGACCCGTTCAGGCCTAAAGAAGAGGGGAGGAAATTGCAGGACGAATTCCCTACTTAAGTGCGATTAGGCGCACTTATGTACCTCGCATAAATTGTACACGGCGGATATTGCATTCGCCGTCAATTTGCTTGCAAGGTACAGTTCTAAGCCTACCAAGAGGCATTGGAAAGGCGTTAAAGACATCTTTAGGTACATACAAGGGACAAAGGACCTTGGCTTGTTTTACCAAAAGAACCAAGACCTATCTGTTGTAGGCTATGCAGATGCTGGGTACCTTTCGGACCCGCATACATCCAAGTCGCATACTGGGTATGTTTTCCTTTGTGGTGGAACAGCTATTTCCTGGAAATCGTCTAAGCAAACTCTTGTGTCGACTTCGACGAACCACTCGGAAATCATAGCATTATATGAAGCATCACGAGAATGTGTATGGCTTCGACGCGTAGTCAGTCACATCCAGATGTCATGTGGACTGAACACCGTACAAACCCCAACAATTATCTATGAAGATAATGCCGCTTGTGTTGCACAAGTCCAGACGGGTTACGTGAAGAGCAATCTCACAAAGCATATAAACCCCAAGTTCTTCTATGCACATGAGTTGCAAAAGATGAACGAAGTGAAAGTCTTGCATACTAAGTCGTGTGAAAATCTCGCTGATTTGTTCACTAAATCATTGCCAGCATCTTCTTTCGAGAGATGTGTCCGAGGGATCGGCATGATGAGACTTAGGGAGATGCAAGGTTTAGGGGGAAAATCTTCACAAACTCATCGCTGAAATCTTGATCCCGATGATTGAGTACTTAACTTTATCGTTAAGTGAATTGTACTCTTTTTCCCTTAGTGAGTTTTTATGAAGTTTCTCACATGAGGTTTTTAATGAGGCAATTCGTGCAACATAGCAAGAAGTATACCGTGTGCATTTCTCCATATTTTTCCCACTGGGTTTTTGGAGTTTTAAGCCATGGTTATACAGATAAGATACCCAGGGGGAGTGTTGGGAAACCGGGCCGGTAGAGACCCATTCGGTGTGGCCTCTACTAGGCTAGGGTTGGTCCATGTGGGTATCGTATCCCCCTTTTGCCTATAAATAGAGGAACAACCTTTGTACGTGAGTTACCGAGAGAGATATCAATAAAGTTCCCTGTTTCATCTACTTTGTACTGTGTGTGCCTTCTCCTAGTCTTCTCCTCCGGCGTGGAACAGCCCCGGGACCGGCCAGTCGGCAGGAGGTGTTCCAACAGGATATATAATTGAATCAATGAATAGCCAACACTCAAGTTATTCATATGAATACATTTTAGTACTCTTTTTAAGTTGGTTTCTTCTATCAAATGTCAACGTGCTCACATGCAGTTTACTAGCCTATTTAAATTTGTGCTCTGGAATATGCTCAGGTGCAGTTTACTAGTCTATTTAAATATATGGGTCGCGTTGTGCTCTGAAATAAATTGGCAAAAATAGAAGTATAGGGCACTCGAAGCAAAGACATGTTACTGCGCACCGCAACAAATGAACCAATCGAACCACCACACCACCAAGTGGTTTGTGTCTAACTATCGCAAGATGATCTATTTAAATATATGGGCCACCTTGTGCTCTAGGATAAATTGGCAAAAATAGGACGAAGGGGCATTCGAACCCACAACCTGTTACAGCGCACCGCAACACATGAACCAAACGACTAAACTAAGCTATCCTTCTGTTGGCTAAACCTGCATCACACTATTTGTATGAGAAATAGGGGTTAGCATAAAAATCGATAATCGAAGACCGAAACCGAAAAGACCGAGACCGAATACAAATAGACCAAAACCGAAAAGACCGACAAGAAAATTGGGTAGTGAATTTTATAGACCGAATTTAGTTTGGTTTATTCGGTCTTTAGTTCCTAAGTAACCGAATAGACCAAACTGACCGAATTTTATATGAGACTATCTGAAACTCCAAATTTGTGTGATGTGCATGAATTATGGCATTGTTGAATGGTCATCAAAGTGCTATTGTAGAGTTGCTACATTTTATTAGGAATGTTGCACATTTATTTCTTCCACTAAATGATAACATATGTATTAAAATATTTAAAATATAGTTGAAATATTGTTATATTTTTAATAAGTAATGTCTATCTTTTGTGTTGACAATATTGACCATGTTATTCGGTCACGACCGAACCCGAACCCGAATTAGTAGGTACCCGAATTTTTCGGGTAATAAAACTATCAAGTATAATTCGGTTTTTATTTTTTCAAGGACCGAATTTAAAATATACTGAAATAGAAAAACTGAATTGTCGGTCATGACCGAACGCCCACCCCTAATGAGAAGAACTCGTGTTGGCCTGGGCCGCACACAAAGCCTCTTTCTTTTTTTCTTCAAATATTTCAGCTGGTCAGCTGGGCTAACAGCCCAATAGACGATTTGCTGGTCGATTTTACTGTAATTATGGGCTTCTTGTAAAGTTTGAGTCCACATGAATGGACAGGTATTTTTTTCCAGAAAGCCTAAAAACGTAATTTTCCCATAATTTGTGCACATGACCTTAGATTAACATGATATAAAAATAAATTTGGTTTATCTTTAGGATGTGCATAATATTATTTTCATATAAAATTATGAAATGCGACTAATTTCTATTTTTAGTGCTTTTTAAATTATGTTATGCCGATTTCAAGACGCAGTTAAAACGGTAGGAATGACTCGTCTAGGTGTGGAGTCTTACTAAAATTTTAATGTATCTCTATGAAAATAGCATATTGTGTATCTAAAAATGATTTTTGCAAAAAAAATGAGTACTAAATAATATACATGTAATTCAAATTGGAACCACTTTCTACCGATTCAGCAGACATTTGTCTTTTTCAGATCCCCGGTTTGGACATTGTCCAAGTAATATGGTCTAGCATTTTTGAAAAATATGGAGGTAGCATTTTGAATTAGCACTTTGGTGGTTGCTTCACAAACTATGCCGCGATTCTGGATATAACATCGGTCGTTTGGCCCGAAAGCCAAGAAACCTCAAACATTATAGGTCATTTTTGTGAAGGTTTTCGAGATGTTCGCAATATACCAAGTTTAGTATTTTTTCTTGCAAATATGTCGCATAATATGACGCCACGCGTGTTGGAGATATGCCCTAGAGGCAATAATAAATATAGTTATTATTATATCTTTGTGTTTATGATAAATGTTTACATTCATGCTATAATAATATTAACAAGGAAATATTAATACTTGTGTGGTTTGTAAACTAAATTAGAGTCCCTAGTAAAGCCTCTTCATAATACTAGCTTGTTGGTTAATAAATGATTGTGGTTTCCCTATCATGAACATTGAGATGTTATTAACAACAAGATCATATCGTTAGGAGAATGATATGATGGACATACTCCTATAGATAAGCGTAGCATAAAGATCAAGTTATTTTAATAGTTCAATTGCTATATGCTTTCGGATACATAGTAACCTAATTCCTTCGACCATGAGATCATGCATATCACCATCGCCGGAAGAATGCTTTGATGATATCAAACACCACACCGTAACTGGATGGTTATAAAGGTGGCATTGAGTGTTCGGAAAGTATTGGTTGAGACACATGGATCAAGAGTGGGATTTGTCCATCCATATGACGGATAGATATACTCTGGGCCCTCTCGGTGGAATGTCGTCCAATTGGCTTGCAAGCATGTGACTGGCTCACAAGGGATCACATATCACGGAAACGAGAAAATAGTACTTATCAGTAACGAGGTTGAACTAGGTATGTAGAGATATCGACGATCAAAACCTCGGATAAGTAAACTATCGTGAGATAAAGGGAAATTGGTATCGTATGTAAGTGGTTCATTTGATCGCAAAGTAATCGTAGAAATATGTGAGAGCCATATGAATTTCCAGATTCCTCTATTGGTTATTGATCGGAGAAGTGTCTCGATCATGTCCGCATAATTCACGAACCGTAGGGAGACACACTTAAGGATTCGATGTTGTTGAGTAGTTATGGAATGATGAGTAAGAGACCGAATGTTGTTCGGAGTCTCGGATGGGATCCGGGATATCACGAGGAGATCCGGAATGGTCCGGAGAATAAGATTCATATAAGGAAAGTCCTGTTTCAGGGTTGGAGAATGGTTCCGGTGTTTTCATCGGGAATGTTCTAGAAGTTTCCGGAATGTCCGGCACTCCGAAGGGGAAGGGTACATGAATGTGTCATAACAAGTTGGAATGGTTGCATCATGTACTAGGTGTCATCGCTGAGCAAAATAAAGGGATAAATCAAATCCTAGTTTGAAAAGTCAAACGACAATTTGAAAAGTCAAACGGCTATTTTGCTTGGTGGAGGGAGAGTAGGCAACCTACTTGGGGAGGAAGTCCCTCTCCCTCCACCGCCGGCCAAGGAGGCCAAGTTGGGGAGGGACTCCCCTCCCCTTGGCCGCGCCCTCCCACCTATATAAGGAGGGGCAGGGCTGCCCCTCCAAGACCTACACCTTGCCCTCTCCAAACCCTAGCCCCAAGCCGCCGGCGCCACCACCTCCTGCTGCTGCCACCGACTTGGGCTTCCCCAAGCCCTAGCCATCGGCCTAGCCCTCTCTCCTTGGTGTGTCTAAACCCTAGATCACCGAGGCCTCTCTCATAGTCCACCATACTCGCTCTGGCTTAAGGCGAAGCCCTGCGAGATCTCCCCTCTACTTCCGGTACCATGCCGTCGTGCTGCCGGAATCGCGAGGAGAGTGCTATAACCTCCGCTGCCTGCTGGAACAAGGGAGAGAAAGGTCTTCATCGAGTACCGAACGTGTGCCCGACTGCGGAAGCGCTGCCGGAATGCAGCGCCGGAAGGATCGTCTACGCGATCTTGAGATCGGCAAGAGTACGACTACATCACCCACGAGAATCTGCTCTCGTTAAACACTTTAGAATCTTTGAGGGTGAGTTATTTCATCGACTCGTTGCTACAATCTAGTAGATAGATCTTGGCTTGTTTGTATGCGGTAGAAATTTTTTGTTTTCCATGCTACGAACCCCTACAGTGGTATCAGAGCCGTGTCTATATGTAGATCTGTTGCACGAGTAGAACACAATGGTCATTGTGGGCGGCGGTGCTTTTATTATCAATTGCTTCTTGTGTACTTTGCATCTTGCGGTATGATGGGATGAAGCGGCCCGGGCTAACCTTACATGACATCGTTCATGAGAGTTGCTCCACGCTCAACATGCAACTTATATTGCATAAGTGGCTTTGCGGGTGTCTGTCTTTCCCATTATAGTATAGATCCAATTTACAACGGGCACTTGATAGTTCAAACATCAACGTTGTGGTTCTTGTTCGTAAGTTAGATTGACACTTATTAAAAGCCCCAAACCACGTAAAATATGCAAAGAAATTAGAGGCGTCTAACTTTGTTTTGCAGGGATGTGCTGTGATGTGAAATGGCCATGATTGTGATTATATTTGATGTATGCAATGTTCCTTATTGTAAGTTGGCAACCGGCAGGAGCCATATGGTTGTCTTTAATTTCGCTTAAGACCACGTGTCTATTCAAAGTAGTTGTAATAGTTGAAGCTGGTGGACGACAACCATGGAGCAGCGTCATTGACCTTGATGCAATGCCGGTGATGATGGAGATCATGTTCGTGCTTGAAGATGGAGATCGGAAGCACAAAGAAGAAATGCCATATCATATCACATATTATGAATTGCATGTGATGTTAATCCTTTATGCATCTTGTATTGCTTAGTTAACGACGGTAGCATTATAAGATGATCCCTCATGCACATGAATTTCAAGTTCTAAAGTGGTCATCCTTAGTAAGCACTGTTGCTAAAGCTTGTTGTTTCAAAGCACCACGTGATGATCGGGTGTGTTAGATTCTACAAGTGTATACAACGTGAGCAAGCCAGATTTGCTCATGCGGAAGCTAAGGTTTGATCTTGACGAGCCTAGCATGTACAGACATGGTCTCGGAACACGGATCACCGAAAGGTAAAGCATGAATCATATAGTAGATATGATGAACATGTCGATTGTTCGCCATTGAAGCTACATCAACTCTCGTGATGATCGGTTTTGATGTGGTGGATTTGGTTCGTGTGATCACTAAAACAATGTGAGGGATATTGTTTTGAGTGGGAGTTCACCTAGATTAATTTAACTATTAATTAGAACTCAATTTGTCATAAACTTAGTCTAAACTATTGCAAATATGTTTTAGATCAATGGCGGCCCCTACCATCAATTTTAATGCGTTCCTAGAGAAAGAAAAGTTGAAAAACAATGGAAGCAACTTCGCGGATTGGTTCCACAATTTGAGGATTGTCCTCAATGCTGGTAATTTGACCTATGTGCTTGGATCATCACTGGGTGACCCGCCTGCAGCTGATGCTACCGATGAAGTAAAGAATATTTACCTCGCTCGGAAGAATCAGTACTCCACAGTTCAGTGTGCTATCTTGTATGGTTTAGAATCGGAGATTCACAAAAGGTTTGAGAATTCAGACCCACATGATATTGTCCGTGAACTCAAACTGATATTTGAGACTCACGCGGCAGTTGAGAGCTATGAGGCTTCTGAAAAGTTCTTTAACTGCAAGATGGAAGAGGGCAGTCACAAGGTGAGCATGTGCTTAAGATGTCTGGGCACGCAAACAAACTCCAAAGCTTGGGTATAGTGATTCCTAATGCTTTGGGGATTTACCGTGTCCTCCAGTCACTACCACCAAGTTACAAGAACTTTGTGATGAACTACAATATGCAAAGCATGAACAAGAAGTTGCCAGAACTCTTCTCCATGTTGAAATCTGCAGAAGTGGAGATCAAGAAAGAGCACCAAGTGTTGATGGTCAATAAGACCATCAAATTCAAGAAAGGCAAGTCTAAGCAAAAGGGACACTTCAAGAAGGGTGGTAAGAAAGTTACCGCACCGACGAAGAAGACCAAGGCTGGACCTAAGCCTGATACTGAGTGCTTTTACTGCAAGGGAGAAGGTCACTGGAAGCGGAATTGCCCAAAGTACTTGGCGGATTTGAAGAACGGCAACATCAAGAAGAAAGGTATATTCGATATACATGTTATTGATGTGTATCTCACTAGTACTCGTAGTAGTGCCTGGGTATTTGATACTAGTTCGGTTGCTCATATTTGTAACTCGAAACAGGTGCTGCAGAATAAACGGAAGCTAGCGAAAAACAAGGTGACGATGCATGTAGGAAATGGATCAAAGGTTGATGTGATCGCGGTCGGCACGCTACCTCTTCATCTACCATCAGGATTAGTTTTATACTTAAATAATTGTTATTTGGTGCATGCGTTAAGCATGAACATTATATCGGGATCTTGTTTATTGCGAGACGGTTACTTGTTTAAGTCCGAGAATAATGGTTGTTCGATTTATATGAGTAATATATTTTATGCACATGCACCTTTGTAGATGGTCTATTCTTATTGAATCTCGATAGTGGAAATACACATATTAATAACATTGAAGCTAAACGTTTGAAATCAAGCGATAACTCGACCTATATGTGGCACTGTCGTCTTGGTCACATTAGAGTGAAGCGTATGAAGAAACTCCATTCCGATGGACTTCTTGAATCACTTGATTTCGAATCACTTGAAAGATGCGAAGCATGTCTGATGGGTAAAATGACTAAGACTCCATTTTCTGGTATGATGGAGCGAGCTACGGACTTATTGGAAATCGTACATAACGATGTGCGTGGTCCAATGAGTGTAGCATCGCGTGGTGGTTATCGTTATGTTCTTACCTTCACGGATGACTTAAGTAGATATGGGTATATCTATTTCATGAAACATAAGTCTGAAACTTTCGAGAAGTTTAAGGAATTTGAAAGTGAGGTGGAGAATCAACGTAACAAGAAGATTAAATTTCTACGTTCTGATCGTGGAGGTGAATATCTAAGTTACGAGTTTGGCGAGCATTTGAAGAAATGCGGAATACTTTCATAATTGACACCGCCGGGAACACCACAGCGTAATGGTGTGTCCGAACGTCGTAATCGAACTCTCTTAGATATGGTTCGTTCTATGTTGTCACTTACAGATTTACCGCTATCATTTTGGGGTTATGCATTAGAAACAGCCGCATTCACTTTAAATAGGGCACCATCTAAATCCGTTGAAACGACACCGTATGAATTATGGTTTGGTAAGAAACCTAAATTGTCGTTCCTTAAAGTTTGGGGTTGCGAAGCCTATGTAAAGAAGTTACAGCCGGACAAGCTTGAACCCAAAGCGGAAAAATGCGTCTTCATAGGATACCCAAAGGAAACTATTGGGTATACCTTCTATCATAGATCCGTAGGCAAAATCTTTGTTGCCAAGAATGGATCCTTTCTAGAGAAGGAATTTCTCTCGAAAGAAGTGACTGGAAGGAAAGTAGAACTCGACGAGGTTGTCGAACCTTCTCTCGAACTTGCGAGTAGCGCAATACGGGAAGAAGTTCCTGTGGTGCCTGCACCAATAAGAGAGGAAGCTAATGATGATGATCATGAAACTTCGGTTGTAGTTGCTACAGAACCTCGCAGGTCAACGAGAACTCGTACCACTCCTGATTGGTATGATCCCGTTATGAGTGTCATGTTGGTGGACAACACCGATGACCCTGCGACGTATGAGGAAGCGATGATGAGCCCAGATTCCAATAAATGGCAAGAAGCCATGAAATCCAAAATTGGATCCATGTACGAAAACCAAGTATGGACTTTGGTGGACTTACCGCACGGCCGGAAGGCTATCGAGAACAAATGGATTTTCAAGAAGAAAACAAATGCTGATGGTAATGTTACTGTCTATAAAGCTCGACTTGTCGCAAAAGGGTTTCGACAAATTCAAGGAGTTGACTACGATGAGACTTTCTCACCAGTAGCAAAGCTAAAGTCTGTGAGGATTTTGTTAGCAATCGCTGCATATTACGATTATGAGATATGGCAGATGGATGTCAAAACAGCGTTCCTCAATGGAGACATTGATGAAGAGTTGTATATGATGCAACCCAAAGGTTTTGTCGATCCTAAAGATGCTAACAAGGTATGCAAACTTCAACGGTCCATATATGGATTGAAGCAAGCATCCCGAAGTTGGAATCAACATTCTGATAAGGTAATCAAAAGTTTTGGTTTTATACAAACTTATGGAGAAGCTTGTATTTACAAGAAAGTGAGTGGGAGCTCTGTAGCATTCTTAATACTATATGTAGATGACATATTGTTGATTGGGAATGATGTAGACCTTCTTAATAGTGTCAAGGAATATTTGAATAATAGTTTTTCAATGAAGGATCTTGGCGAAGCATCTTACATATTAGGCATAAAGATTTATAGAGATAGATCGAGACGCCTGATATCATTGTCTCAAAGTACATATTTGGACAAAGTTCTAAAGAGGTTTGGAATGGAAGATAGCAAGAAAGGGTTCTTGCCCATGTTGTAATCGACCTTGAGTAAAACTCAAAGTCCAGCAACGGCAGAAGATAGAGAAAGGATGAGTAAGACTCCCTATGCATCAGCCATAGGATCTCTAATGTATGCCATGCTATGTACTAGACCCGACATTGCATATGTTGTTAGTTTGACTAGCAGATATCAAAGTGATCCAGGAGTGGATCATTGGACAGTGGTCAAAAACATCCTTAAGTATGTGAGAAGAACTAAGGATATGGTTCTTTCTTATGGAGGTGATGAACAACTCGTTGTTAATGGTTACACCGATGCTAGTTGCAACACCGATTCGGATGATTCTAAATCTCAATCTGGATACGTATTTACTTTGAATGGTGCAGCAGTTAGCTGGAGGAGTGCAAAGCAAAGTGTTGTGGCGAGATCTTCAACTGAATCGGAATACATAGTTGCTTCGGAGGCTTCACAAGAAGCAATATGGATGAAGGAGTTCATTACAGAGCTCGGTGTGGTTCCAAGTGCGCTGGACCCAATGTCTATCTACTGTGATGACATGGGCGCCATATCCAATGCGCAAGAACCAAGGTCACACAAGAAGCCGAAGCACATCAAGCTATGTTTTCACGCTATTCGAGAACATGTCCAAGATGGTGACATAAATATTTGCAAAGTACACACAGATCTGAATGTGGCGGATCCGTTGACTAAAAACCTCCCGAGGGCAAAACATGACCAACACCAAACTGCCATGGGTGTTCGGTATATTACCATGTAATCTAGATTAGTTGACTCTAGTGCAAGTGGGAGACTGTTGGAGATATGCCCTAGAGGCAATAATAAATGTAGTTATTATTATATCTTTGTGTTTATGATAAACGTTTACATTCATGCTATAATAGTATTAACAAGGAAATATTAATACTTGTGTGGTTTGTAAACTAAATTAGAGTCCCTAGTAAAGCCTCTTCATAATACTAGCTTGTTGGTTAATAAATGATTGTGGTTTCCCTATCATGAACATTGAGATATTATTAACAACAAGATCATATCGTTAGGAGAATGATATGATGGACATACTCCTATAGATAAGTGTAGCATAAAGATCAAGTCATTTTAATAGTTCAATTGCTATATGCTTTCTGATACATAGTAACCTAATTCCTTCGACCATGAGATCATGCATATCACCATCGCCGGAAGAATGCTTTGATGACACCAAACACCACACCATAATTGGGTGGTTATAAAGGTGGCATTGAGTGTTTGGAAAGTATTGGTTGAGACACATGGATCAAGAGTGGGATTTGTCCATCCATATGAAGGATAGATATACTCTAGGCCCTCTTGGTGGAATGTCATCCAATTGGCTTGCAAGCATGTGACTGGCTCACAAGGGATCACATATCACGGGAACGAGAAAAGAGTACTTATCAGTAACGAGGTTGAACTAGGTATGCAGAGATACCGACGATCAAAACCTCGGATAAGTAAACTATCATGAGACAAAGGGAAATTGGTATCGTATGTAAGTGGTTCATTCGATCGCAAAGTAATCGTAGAAATATGTGGGAGCCATATGAATTTCCAGATTCCTCTATTGGTTATTGATCGGAGAAGTGTCTCGATCATGTCCGCATAATTCACGAACCGTAGGGAGACACACTAAAGGATTCGATGTTGTTGAGTAGTTATGGAATGATGAGTAAGAGACCGAATGTTGTTCGGAGTCTCGGATGGGATCCGGGATATCACGAGGAGATCCGGAATGGTCCGGAGAATAAGATTCATATAAGGAAAGTCATGTTTCGGGGTTGGAGAATGGTTCCGATGTTTTCATCGGGAATGTTCTAGAAGGTTCCGGAATGTCCGACACTCCGGAGGGGAAGGGTACATGAATGTGTCATAACAAGTTGGAATGGTTGCATCATGTACTAGGTGTCATCGATGAGCAAAATAAAGGGATAAATCAAATCCTAGTTTGAAAAGTCAAACGACAATTTGAAAAGTCAAACGGCTATTTTGCTTGGTGGAGGAAGAGTAGGAAACCTACTTGGGGAGGAAGTCCCTCTCCCTCCACCGCCGGCCAAGGAGGCCGAGTTGGGGAGGGACTCCCCTCCCCTTGGCCGCGTCCTCCCACCTATATAAGGAGGGCTGCCTCCAAGACCTACACCTTGCCCTCCCTAGCCCCAAGCCACCACCTCCTCTGCCGGCCGCCTAGGGCAAACCCTAGCCACGACTTGGGCTTCCCCAAGCCCTAGCCGTCGGCCTAGCCCTCTCTCCTTGGTGTGTCTAAACCCTAGATCACCGAGGCCTCTCTCATAGTCCACCATACTCGCTCCGGCTTAAGGCGAAGCCCTGCGAGATCTCCCCTCTACTTTCGGTACCACGCCGTCGTGCTGCCGGAATCACGAGGAGAGTGCTACAACCTCCGCTGCCTACTGGAACAAGGGATACGGAGGTCTTCATCGAGTACCGAATATGTGACCGATCATGGAAGCGCCGAACGAGCCTTGGAAGGATCGTCTACGCGATCTTGAGATCGGCAAGAGTACGACTACATCACCCACGAGAATCCGCTCTCGTTAAACACTTTGGAATCTTCGAGGGTGAGTTATTCCATCGACTCGTTGCTACAATCTAGTAGATAGATCTTGGCTTGTTTGTTTGTATGCGGTAGAAATTTTTTGTTTTCCATGCTACGAACCCCTACAACGCGGAGGTTTCACATTGTTTGGACCGTTTTTAAATTTTTATGCCTGTTTCAAACTATGGTCAAAACGGCGGACATGAAGGTTCTTAACTAGGGGATGCTCCTCGCTAAACTCTCAATGGATCTCTGAAGAAATAACATATTGTGAGTCTAAAAATGAATTTTGCAAAAAATCACGAGCATTAGATCATGTACATGTAGTTCAAACGAGACCCACTTTATACCGATTCGGCAGATATTTGTCTTTTTCGCTAGAGGTGGACGAAATGGTTTGAGATATCTTCCACGGTACATTGTCCATATAAGGTTGTCTAGTATTTTTTTTAAATATGGTTTTAGCATTTTTAAATTAACCATTTGGTGGTTGCTTCACAAAACGCCCCGTTTTTTACACTCGAAAAATGTAAAATGCATTTTTTGTGTGATGAAAAGGAAAACATTTTCCTACAACATTGTTCGCCATCCCAAGATCCACATGAGTGCACAATATGACCACATTATCACAAACTATGCCACGATTCTGGACATAATATCGGTCGTTTGGCCAGAAAGGCATGAAACCTCGAACATGATAGGTCATTTTTGTGAAGGTTTTGTCGAGATGTTCGCAATATACCAAGTTTAGTATTTTTCCTTGAAAATAGGTCGCATAATATGACGCCACGTAGAGGTTTTATATTGTTTGGACCGTTTTTGAAATTTTTATACCCGTTTCAAACTATGGTCAAAACAGCGGGCATGAAGGTTCTTAGCTAGGGGATGCTCCTCGCTAAACTCTCAATGGATGTCTAAGAAACAACATATTGTGAGTCTAAAAATGAATTTTGCAAAAAGTCACGAGCATTAGATCATGTACATGTAGTTCAAACCGGACCCAGTTACTACCGATTCGGCAGACATTTGTCTTTTTTGCCAGGGGTGGACGAAATGGTTAGAGATATCTTCCTCGAAAAATTGTCCATGTAAGGATATCTAGTATTTTTGAAAAATATGGTTTTAGCATTTTAAATTAACCATTTGGTGGTTGCTTCACAAAATGCCCCTTTTTTGCACTCGAAAAATGTAAAATACATTTTATTTGCGACAAAAAGGAAAACTTTTTTCTACAATATTATTTGCTATTCCAAGATGCACATGGGTGCAAAATATGGGTATATTATCACAAACTATTCCTTCTACAACATTGTTACGCCGGCTTTAAGAAAAAAAACTTTTTGTGCAATAAAGCCAACCAATCAGAACAATGTATCAACCTACCCGCGGATCATCCCTAGAAAAGTAGATCTCAGCCGTCTATTCAAATTCGACGTCCAATTTCTCCCACCTCTCCACTTTGGACCAAAATGACCGAGACACCCCCCTAAATCCCACCCGCTATATGAAAATATCTAGGGATAGTTTCGTCAATCCATAATTTAACCCTAAGCCTACACCAAGTCTCCAGAACTCTCCAACCCTAACCTATCCCTTCTCCCTCTCCCCGTCGCCACCCCTCCACCCTTCTCCCCCCATCGACCGCGGAGCCATCTCCCCCTCGCTCACTCACTCTCTCCTCCCAGATCCCGATGCGAGCGCTCGCTAGTAGCAAAAGACGCCGTGCGAGTTAGGGCTGCAAGTGGGTTGGTACGCGGGAGCCCACTTAGATGCCACGTATGTCCGCAATGTGTATGCGGGATGCCGCGTATACCTGCAAAATGTTAATCACAGTTAAACGGCACCCGCGTATGCCCGCATGTTCACACATCTAAGGGCTTTGCTAGTAGTATATGCTACAGATTCGTTAGTACGTTAGAAGCAATACTTGTTTGCTGCAGCTAATTGTATTTGTGCATGAAAGACATGGCTGCTCCGCGCCTCTCCCAACACCACCACCAAATGTGAGTCCTTTTTACCATGTACTGTTCACCGATTTCTATATTTTTGCTCCTTTAAACTTTGGCAGTCAGATTCGATCCTCTTTATTTAGACTCCTGAATTTAAATTTTGGCTAGACACTTGATCAAACACATTGCAATAAAACGAAAATACATCAAAATCAAACTAAACCACTTAGTTCATAATAGATTGCATAGTTCATACATAGATTCTAACCCTGCCGCCGACCATGCGGAAGAAGGCCCTGCCGGCCGAGGAGGAAGAGGCGAGGCGTGCAGCATACTCCTCGTAGCGCGAGGTCTCTGCAGCGACGCGGTTAGGATTCTTGCGCCGGAGCTCCTCCATGTACCGCTCGCCGGCGTCTTCGGCCTCGAGCCGCTCCCACGCCTCTCGGTCCTACCGAGCAATGCGCGCGGCGCGGCCACAACTAGGAGGGGAGAAGAGCTCCGGGACCTAGTCGGGCTGGCCTAGGGAGAAGTTGAGAGGGCCGCAGTCGCTGCCATGGAGCTCGACATTCTTGATGTCGTGCGCCCACGCCGCCTTCCGCGCCGATTGGAAGGTTCCAATCCAGTGGCGGCGGTCGGTGATTTCGGCAACCTAGGCCCCCTACTGCCGCTGCCGCACTCCATGGTAATGGCTTATCGACGGCGGTGGGAGGTCGGGTGACCTCGATCTCCGGCCACGGTGCGCTCCGCGGCCCCGAACGATGCTACGGGTTGGCGGTGGTGACCTGCGGCTCGATCCGCCATCTTCGACGGGTTTAGGTGGAAGGACTAGCGGTGGGGAGCAGAGCGACGACGGCAGAGAAGAGCGGTGGACTTCTTCACATCGGCCGCGAGGAGGAGCAAATATGAGAGCCGAATTTTTTGGGGCTGGATTCCTATATTTGCTCTCTAAAGCTTTTAGGGGTTTGTTTAGGTGCTACTTCGGCAGTTAAAGGAGCAAATTTGCTCACTGGATGCGGAAAATGGATGGGTTAGAGATGCTCTAACACCATCATGTCATGTACTTCATGCGTCTCAAAATAGACGTCGCAAATTTACTAAATTTGCATGTATCTAGACATATAGATATATTCAAATTTAGAAGAAAAAATCGATAACTATTTTAAGACAGAGGGAGTATGTATCGTGTCATATACTGTTTGTTATATACGTACAGTTAGTCGGCAAGGAATCAATCAACTTCATACGGTATATGTATGCTCGTGCAGCGGGCTCGCTTTATACAAGCTTTATACCAAACCAAAATCGACCAGGACAAAGTCAATTAATACAAGTGATTTATGTGGTATATGTGGTTACAGCGGGCAGTCTGCAAGGTACCGCATCATTACTACATACTAGATGACCCGGTGCGCCGCTGGCGCAAAGGCTGAAAGTGAGACATTAGTTTAGCCATAAGTGACATTCACTATAAGCTTAGGCCTTTGATAATGGGTTATATCTTAGTACGTTTTTATAAAAGCAATTAAGACTTAAGAAACAACTATCACAATGTAGTCATGAGCCAAATGTAAACACAGAGACAAACAAACGTGGAGTCAGCGTTTACAATAGATAAGGATGCTACATACCAATCAACACTGTTAAAAAAACACCGGTAACAAAATGAATTAATTCAAGTAGAGCAAGAAAAGAAAGACGGGAAAGTTCAATAAAGAAAGAAAGAAAGATTGGAACTAAAGTATATAATAACTATGCAAGCATTGTTATCGCCATTCAGTACTGGCGTATTAAGTTTCAATTCTACACCAAAAAACTTTGTAAAGTACACGCCAGATTTAACACACTGGATGTTGTCATTAGTTCCATCAAGCAGGTAAGTAGGCATCTGTGATGACCTCCTCGTCTAACAGTCACTCAGCCTTGTGTTGGTGTGTGATCCAACAACTGAGTGGTCGCATATTTTCTAAATTTCCTTAACTTTCCAAGTTTTAAATAACAAGACATCAATTTGTGTAGTCCATCGGCATGAGAAGTAGTCATTTCATCCAGATCCTTAGTAGTGTCCCTTAGAAATGTATACGAGAGTAAGAGTCACCACACCAAAGTATAATCAATACACATAATTGGCACACAGAACATCTCTATATAAAACAAAGATAGTAAGAACGTGTTTGGTATGTACATATTGTCCGGTAAGTCTAATATGTGTGACAAGTGGTATGTAAACTGAAATCCAGCATGGAACCAACAATGTGAAAATATGAAACAAGAACTGGAGTAAATCATGTAAAACATTGTTAACTGAACAAAGAACTGAAGCAAATATAATGTTCAGCAAAGCCAAAATTATAAGGTGTAGTAAAAAAACAACGAACTGTATGAGTTACTCTATCTCGTTTATGACTAAACAACTAAGATGCTAAAGGAAACAATGTGTCACCAGCGAAGAAACACTCTCCTAGCTCTCATCTGGCTCACTTGACTTGGTGTCAAAAATCCTAATATTTCACCACTATCCTCGAAATAGATAGGTGCCATTTGTTTAGGCCACCAAATGGCACCTTCCGAGAATATATATGCATCTTCTACATTACTGATGGTTAAACATTGTGTTTCGAAAACATAATCATGCATTGGATTGGTCATAGTTGAAATCAAAAACCAAAAAATCTTTTATGTAAGGTAAGTGGTATAATATAAAGTTCATCAACAAATCTATATTCAAAAAATGAGCCATCGATACAATATATTTGAGAAATTATGAAGCCTTGCTGTTATGGAATGTTCAATTGAACAAAATTTTAGTAGCAAAACAAATATACTCATGTAGTTTACAGATATTAGCATACATTTTTTTACAGACCGTCACTTCAGATTTTTTACACATATTACTTTGTCGAAAATAGAAACCCAAGCTGCAACTAATTAGCATGAATTTTCTTCTGACTGAGTGAATATCAAGTGCTTGGACCACCTAGACAGAACCATCAGTACTTTATGTTTCTCCACAACATTCAGAATTGAAGGAAACTTAGATATCCACATTGAGCTCTAAAGTTAATGTTTTTATGTTTAATAAAATATATTAACAACAGATACCAGTTTCATATTGCTTTAAGTGGAGCAAATATTACATGATAAGATGCACAAATAGAACAATAAATAAGGCAAAACCACTCTAGCACTTGGTAGCATGGAAAACCTACAGAGCAGCCAGCAGGCAATAGCGTAACACCTTCGGTTGTCCGCCGCGATGTGCTTGGACCTCTCAGTCGTTCGACCGCCGCCTTCATTTCCTGGACCGTGCAAGAGGCCATGTAGTGGCATGAGAAGGCGTTGCCCGTGCCCGGGGTCGAAGTGAACTTTCAAAATAGTCAATATGACAAGTTAAGTTTCTAGAACAGTCTTACTTTTGCTGGCAAGAACTGAACTTTTAACACACAATGGAATGAAATTAATAGCAATGTATCAGAAGCTACATATGAATTAACCAGCTCTGAATCTGAAACCAGACAAATTGACATCGCTATGAATTAAGATGATTGAGGCAAGCACTAAACAGAGGAGAGGAGCGAAACCAGAGCCGCTCACCTATCCTTGGCCGAGCGATGAGAGACAATGCGAAACTTCTTGGCATTCTTCCTCGACATGCCATAATTAAGGCATTGTTGCTATCATGCGATCGTGCGACACTCCTCTATAATATCTTCTATATCATTAAAAAACCAACGTGTTAACTGAAAAAAAATACACTTCATGGATGGAGTTATATTTTCTGAATCAAGAACTCATGAATATTCATGCAAGACCAAAAGTCATGCTATATGCGTGCCTACAATACGAACTATTATTGTAGCCAAAAGACACAATCATTTTGTTACTAATCAGCTAATAGTGAGATGGAAAGATCATATAGAAAGAGATATATTATGTGGTTCCTCTGACAAATCAATCACTTTGATTGAGGCAACCAGAAGCATTCAGGACAGTATATCTGACCTGAAACTTACTTGTGCCTCTAGTTATCATTACAACTATGGCTGGACCTACATTATGCACAGAAGGTGCTTTCAGATTTTTCTTTCTTCTGATATTTATTCTAAATAGAAGAGTGTCCACTAAAACAATTGTAGCAGTACATCCTAAAAGGTCTCTTTACTTTAGTAACTAACAATACACCAAGACAACATTGTTGTCCTAAAGTTCTTTCTGTAATATGCTAGGTCTACTCAGACTTGGATTCGAACTCTAGGATTACACCAGAGCAGTAACAAAGGGCAATGATAAATCAATTTTTAGTTTTATCTTTCACTTCTATTTGACATATACACGTGTAGTCTGCCCCCGTTTAAATAGCATGTATTGAGACCACAATACCTGCTGAAGCATAGTCTGTTGCACGAGGTTCTCAAGGTGAGGAATGAGAATCGATGATGATGGTGAGCTGCTATTGCAGAGTTCCTTTAGATGACGACTGTAAGGGTAAGCAGGAGCAGAAGAAATAACAGGGCAACAAACAGCATAAGGTGCAGATCAGACATGTGTAAGCATGCCGAGAAGCAAGTGCAGACCTCAGAAGAAACAGGTAGCGCAACATTGATCATAGCAAACACCGACAGATCCTGAGGCAGTGAGGTCTGATAAAATAAGATGCTCAATAGTTTTAGGGCATCTCATCTCGTAAGCACCTAGGCAATCAGCCAAGCATTCATACCGTAGCCTGTTATTTCTCTATTTGACTAACCATTGAGGTTTTTTTGTTAAGCGTAGAGCATGCATGAAAAGACAAGAACCTTGTTTTTTTGATTGATCTAGCAAACGTACCAACAGAAAACCCTGCTCACCAATACTGAAGCACCGCAAAAAGATCGGTCGACAGTATTAGCCTATTTCACCTTCTAACCTCCTAGGCAATCAGACAAACATGTATACGTTAGCCTGCTCTTCCTTTACTAAGTTCCTAGGTAATATTCTAAGCTCCTAGGCAACCAGATAAACAGGCAGTCAGATTCTTTTTGACTCAGCCACGCTGGCATTTTTTGCTAAAAAAAAGGAACAAAACTTTCTCACCCCACCATGCTATCAAAAGAACTCAAGCCAAGCTCTGGCAGCCACCCTCCACTACGCTTCCCTACATGCAGCCTGAAGAGAGTAGATATAGAATTTGAGAAAAAATATTCTGTGATAACAACAGACTACAAGAGACGAGTTAACAGAGGTGTGGAAGATGTGCTTACTTGTACCAGACATGGATAATATGAATACTAATGCTGCACGTTCAGATCTTGATGCACATTTAGAAAATACAGTCCTGATAAAAATTAGCACAATAAAATCTTGATGCACATTCACAAAAAGCAAAAGAGGATAGAAAAGATGCTAGTCTTAACTCGCAAGTTCTCCGAGTCAGGTTGATGGTTTGTGTGACTAACTGAAAGATCCCACTGCTCGGGCATCTTATCTCTAATCTAAGACGAAGGTAATACATTTTCATGCAGATGGTCAATAAGCTATGCACACGTATTACATTGGCATACTGATGCACCCTATCTAAGGCAAATGACTAATCTACACTGACTGGAAACTGGATCACGTTCATTTTTGGTCCTCAAATAACTAATAATCATCTATGGGCAAGACCAAAATATTTTAGTCTATTTCTCTACTGGCCCATATCTCATATTTGATGGTTATGTAAAATATGGCAACAAGGAAAGATGCTCTGAGATGATAGTACATCATCCGCTTTATCCGTTGATCGCGATTGCCTAGGACGTGCACCGGAACAATTTTGTATTGAGGTAATAAAAATTGATGGAAGAACACATGTTCATTCCAGACAATGCTTACACCGTTTGTGTTGCACATGCAGTAAACCCACCACAAATCTGGGTTACCAAATTGCGGAGCTAATCCAGCCCAAATTGTTTACACATGCAAGGCATCAACGTTTTGCACAGTGTATGAGAGGTAAACTGGAGTAAAGATAACGAGCTACTTGCCTGCTGAGCGGATGCAGCTGCTGTAACCGACGACAAATGGGTTGAGAAGGTAAAAAGCTGTGACAAAATCGATCGGGGTCGACAAAATCGATAGTTTGTATGATTAGAAGTTTGGTGTTTGGCTATTTATATGAAGGGACTGATGCTGCCGATCCACAACATAGAGCTTAACAAGAAATAAAACCCAACTTATTTTTTATGTTGCTAACTACAACAGAATTTCAACCTAAATCAATCTACACCATACTTCCTGCAGGCAATTAAATCTAAGAAGCTAAAGATATACCTCGGTCGCTCGGAGAAATAGCCAAACACCAAACTCCTAACTATTAAAACCGTGCACACATGCAAAATACAAAATAAAGGCAAGGAAGCCGAGCACATTGCATAAGCTGTGAGGACTGGGAGCAGCTCACCGTTGCATTCCGGCTGTACTCGTAGTCGCTCGACACATGCGCAGCTCACTTGTTGTGCTCACCGGCGCTCGTCATCGCTCGAGCCGCCGCCGACACGCTCGATTTTGCTCGAGCCGCCGACGACACGGTCGCTTTCATTCGAGCCGCCGCCGCCGCTCTCTCACTGGCCATTTGTCGAACAAGTGTTGTGCACTTACAAATCCAAACATGTCGAGGAACAGGACCTCCACGAGGTTGAGCTGCAGCACAATCACAAAGAGGAGCATCTGCTTGAGATTGATTGAGGCTGGCACGTGCTCTTCCCAGCTTGCCGTGCTTGGTTGCAGCGCAGAGATGCATTAGCACTGGCAGGAATGCAGCACCGACAGGGAGGAGACACACCGAGGAGTCGTACCTGGGCCGGGATGTTGGTCGTCGTCGTTTGTTCAGCAGCGGGAAGAGCCATATCTGCTGTGTGCAATATAAGCCCACTTTCCTTCACGTCCTCCTCCTTCTCCCGCATCCTCTCCAACCAGGAAGAACACGACCGGCCGCCTGAACCATCGAAGGGTAGCTTTCATGCCACTGTGAGAAACAATCAATGGTGACCATAGAAATTTGACTTGCAAGGATTGGTGAAGAGCGGCGACCGCAACTTACCTCAGTAAGGAGGAAGACGGGAAGTCTTGGGATCTTGTGTTCTAAGTCGCCCATCCACCGCAGTTTCGCTGCCTGCAACCTCTTGGAGCCGCCTCCAACTCCCACCATTCGCACGAGCAGTCGAGCGGCCACCAGCAAGATCCGCTGCTAGGAAGAGAGAGATCAGAGGACAAGTCGATTTGGGGAAGGAAAAGCAGCGGCATTTGGGGAATTTTTCGGGGTCGGCCTGCAACCTCCATGGAGCCACCTCCAACTCCGCACGCCCGCCAGCAACCTGCCACTCGTCTTTGGTCTTCTAGGCTTCCTGGCGACGCACGGCCACTCCATGACGCCAAGCCGGCCCTCTGCAGTGTAGATCGAGGGGTGGAAGGAACCAGGAAAGAGAGGAGAGGAGGGGTCTGGCGGCAGAGAAGAAAGAGACGAAAAGCCAAAGAAAGGAGCAGCCCGGCCACGAAAGTCTCCCGAGGGGCCCTCCATGTTCATCACCGTCCTTATTGGCAACCCCACCGTGCGTACACCCACCACGCGGACAAGCGACCGACAACCGGTCCCCACAAGAACAATGGACCACCATCAGCGAGAGAAAGAATATACGCACGAGTAAAACATGGATTGTCCACCCACCGGCCTACTAAAACCACAACAGAGGCCTACGATATGGATTCACTGGGAAAGGAAACGAGCAACGCAAACAAACATACCCCATCTCTCAACCGGCCGGCCCCGCTGGCGGCGCGGACCCAACTGTCATCGTCCCATTCATGATGGCACGAAGTAAGAAAGAACAGAAGCCATCCAACGGCCAGGGAAGAAAAACGACTTGCGCGTGCACTGTTCTGGGACGATCGAACGGAAGTCGATGACGCGCACGCCGGACGCTCCGAGGAGGCGGGTTGGCCAGGGCCGGTTATAGGTAGTAATATGAAAGACGAGCATCTCAGCGTTTGATCGACCGTACCACCTCAGCGTTCGCACCGTAGATGTGCAGGTTTTTCGCATCTACGATGCTTCCATCTCCGATCAAAAGCAGATTACTTCTTCTAGGCTACCAGCGGTGAACGCGTCAGCTTCTTTGGTATACACGTTTAGGCTGATCAAAACAGCGTTGCTAGGTATCGAACAATCCAGTCTTTCCACCGCTTCTAGTACCGGATCGCCCACATTAAAAAAATTCCCCATCACTACACCGCATCTCCTCCCATGAGAGCCGCCGCCCTTCCCTTTGCCTTCGCTGGCCGCCGTGCGGCACGTCCCGGCTGATCTCCTCTGTGGCTTCAACTTCCCTCTTCCCCCAATCAGGAAGGCGCTCTTGGTGTCCTTCGCTATTGTCTCCGCCGTAGCCCGTAGCCTTCATTGGCGGGCGCATCTTAGTGGCGTTCGCCGTGCTGTCGATTTTCTTTCTTTGAAGCTTGAACTGATCTGATTTGCTGTGGAATTTTTTATTTAGATTTTGTGGCGGCTAGACATGACGTCGATCCGGGGGGGCATGATTGCTGCAGGGGAAGATGGAGTAGCAGCATCAGGATGCGGACGCCATGGCGGTGACAAGGCGCAGGGTGGCCTTGAACCTCTTACAAGATTCAAATACGAATGAGATGGAGCTGAACGAGGGCAACCCCTGGGTGGAGATGTACTGCCGCCAAGCCAGGGCTGCTGCTGTTGGCCGTCAACATCCTCCACCCGCTCCGCATCTACATTCGGATGTGCGTCGTAAGATCATTCAGCGACTTCTCCATGCTGCGTCCACTGTGCTTTCCGCCGTGGATGATTCTCCGGCAGAAACTTTTCAGCCTCCTACTGTTTGTTTCTTTCTTGTTGTTGTACTATTTTTCCTTTAGTTATTTTTGTCCAGGCCAGATGCTTAGAGATGGAGGATTTGGTCTTTCTTAAAATTGTTTCTTCATGTATATATTGTGCAGGTCACTCTCAAGTTGGCAGGTGTGGCAACAGCTCATGTTTTCCTCTAAATTTTATTGCCCGCTTTCTTATGTGCTACTTAATTGGGGTGTTATACCGAAGAGCTCTACTTATTATATACAGATCAAGGGAAAGACAATTTGAAGACCTCATTGGTCAAGGACGTGTCACTCAAATTCTATCAATAGAAGATCCTTGCACTTTACTACATATTACTACATATATGAAATGCAAGCATTCCAACGATCGGCCGTACCACCTCAGCGTTTCGTACTGTAGATGTGCAGGTTTTTCACATCTACCGTGCTCCTGTCTCCGGTCAAAAGCGGTGTCCATGTATATCCCGAACCATCCCGGCCTCTTTTCCTGCCGGGTCGACCTGCTCTGCTCTCCCCAATCCCCACATTAAAAATAATCTCATCACTACACCGTATCTTTTCCCGTGAGAGCCGCCGCATCTCCTCCCGTGAGAGTCGCCGCCCTCCTTGCCTTTGCTGGCTGCCGTGCGGCATGTCCCAGCCGATCTCCTCTGTGGCTTCATCGTCCCTCTTCCCCCAATCGCCTATCCGATGCGGAGGGGACAAGTCCGAGGGAGTGTGGAGGAGTAGAGTCACAGCGGTGTTGGACCCAGAGGTGGGGCGAACAGAGACGGGATCAGCACCCTCTCCTCCTCCCTGTGTTCCCGGACGAATTTAAGTGGAGGAGAGGATGTACGTGTGGTCGGCGACGGAGTGGTGGCCAAGCCTTGGCACCGTGATTCCCGCCTCCTCGCCACGTACGCGCGCCTCAGCTCCCTGGTCGCCGACGGAGCGGTGGCCGAACCTCGCCACCGTGGTTCCTGCCTCCTCGCCGCGTACGTGCGCCTCGGCTCCTTCAACGAGGGCATGCCGGAGCTCTTGGCACGCCACCGTCATCGAGCTAGCACTCATGGAGTTTGCCGTCTAGAAATGTCCTCTGCACCGGCTTCCGCTACGACTTGGCCTCGGGCATCGCCTTCGTGTCCCACTTCACGACACCCCGGGCCCTCCCGATGGAGGTAGCGGCGGGCCAGCTAAGGAGGTCCAGCGGTCCAGCCCCAGCTTCTCTGTTCACAACAATCCATTAAGTTTCTCTTTCTCATGTCTCCCTCTCTTTGTAAGCAGTTAAATAAAAGCAGCAGCTTGCACGGGGGCCAGCGGCTTGCACAAAGATGCTGTGGAGTTGTACTGCTCTGGTGTTCATTATCTGATGGAGAGAGGGGAGCTTGCTTCCATTGGATATTTGAAGGAGACGGTCGCTGCAAATCTCATGTGAGGACCCGTGGAAGGAGCAGGTCGTTGCAGATTTGTCGGTCTTCTTGACCAAAGTCCGAGAATAAACTTGAAGTGCTTTTCATCTTTCATTATGTGATGGAGAGAGGGGAGCTTGGTTCCATTGGATATTTGAAGGAGATGGTCGCTGATAATGTCATGTGAGGGCCCGTGGAAGGTCGTTGCAGATTTGTCAGTACACCATTCTTTGCCTATCTTTCTCTCTATCTGCAAATATATTGTTGTTAACTAATAGTGCGTGCAATCCTTCTTTATTCATTTAACATGTTACCATTGTGAGAAATTTACTATTGTCCAATGGACCCTGATAATTTTTTTTGGAGTTCATCTAAACTTTCTATTTACCATAGTGAACATAATTAACAGAATCCATGTTACCCATCTCTTGCTGACCGGCGAGCTCTGTCGTTGCTACTAGACTGCCTTAGTGATATTTATCTTTGCTTACAGTTTTTTCATGGCTGCCCGATTTGCTGACCATTCTCTGTTTTCTTTGCAAGATAGCAGCAGGGAAAGATATAAGCAGGAATGTCCAAAAAATTATACGATTCTCTTCAGGTATTGCATTCTATTTTCCAGTGTATTGTTCTTTCAAGAACTTAATGGATTCTCTCCAGGTATTGCATTCTCTTTGCTTATAATCTATTGTTAATTTTAGGAATGTAAAGTTTCAAGAACTTTTCTGGTCAGATTTCACAGTAACTCAGCAAATAGTGGCACTACAATTTCTATATTAAATTCTCTGTTGTTAGATCTAGCCTAACCTTGGTAGATACACTGTAGTGGTCGAACACGTAGATCTAAGAGAGAGAGAGAGAGAATGGCACTACCTGCGCCCTGGCTTGACAAGCATGAGCCAGAGGGGATTCCGGAGCTAGTGCCGGAGCTGGACCCGCCGTCGTTGGCCATGGGAAAGGGGCGACGGCGTGAGCGTGGGTGGTAGAGAGCGGTGGCTGAGCTTCCGTCGGCCTAGCGAACCCTAATCGGTGTGTGTAGGTGGGGGATGCGCGTATGGTGAACCTCGACTGCAAAGCGTCCGCCACCTACCTTTTATATACGCCGGACATGTGGCCCACCAACCATGGATAGGGTTGGCGCCTGATTAGGGCGATTGGGCTCGTCATGGGTCTGAACGTGAGAGATCTATCTAACATTCTCCCCATAGATCTCGACTTTACTTTTAACTTTGTACTTTACTTATTTCATCACGTAAGCGATACATAGAGCATGTTTCATCGTCTCACCAATTGCCGATAGAATCGCATGTACCACTATATACCTTCATGTTTTGAAACAAATCCTGTTACTTTTGGGCCTCTATAGTCCAGGAATCATCGGCTTCCTATTAAACCCATGCCGGCTATGTGTTCCTTGAACACATTGGGTGGTAAGCCTTGTGAGCGCGGCATGACGTCCCTCCCTCTCCTCCATCGCCACCCCTTTCCTCTTCTTCCCCTCTATGGCGGTGCGAGGCGAGGCGAGGTGGCCGGCGCTCCGGCGAGCCCCTCCCTCTGCCCCACTTGTTGTCTTCGGCCGGAGCCATGGCGCCATCGCCTTTGGCGGCAAGTCCACCTGGGTGGGCGACGACCGTCTGGTTACAAGGCGCTTTTGGCCACAAGACGGCGGCGGCCAGTGGTCTCCCCCTTTTTCTTGAGTTTCTTTTGGGGATAGATCTATGGGGATCTGGGGATTTGGGGTTTGATCTGTCCGGGGTGGGATCTGGGGTTTGCTTTGCCCCCGAAGGGGTGTTTCTTCTTCTAGATGTCTCCCAAAAGGGATGCCCATCTAGATCGAGAGGAAAGGCGCGGCCATAGGGCAGCCGCTCTTTAGATCTAGGGTTTTCTTTCATTTTTGCTTTTCTACCAAAGAAACTAGCATCTAATTGCTCTGATATCATTGTTAGATCTAGCCTAACCTTGGTAGATACACTGTAGTGGTCGAACACGTAGATCTGAGAGGGAGAGAGAGAGAATGGCACTACCTGCGCCCTGGCTTGACAAGCATGAGCCAGAGGGGATTTCGGATCTAGTGCCGGAGCTGGACCCGCCGTCGTTGGCCATGGGAAAGGGGCGACGGCGTGAGCGTCGGTGGTAGAGAGCGGTGGCGGCGGAGCTTCCCGTCGGCCTAGCGCGAACCCTAATCGGTGGGTGTGTAGGTGGGGGGATGCGGCGCACGGTGAACCTCGTACCGTGTGCGTCCGGCCCTCCCACCTCTTTATATACGCGCTGGCGACAGGGGCCCACCAACCATGGATAGGGTTGGACGCCCCCGATTAGGGCGCGATGAGGGACTCCGTTCAGGCCGTTGGGCCCGAAAGTGGGAGAGATCTATCTAACATCTGTGAGATACAATTTCATAATCCAGCCCAACGCTTCCTTATTTTAAGTAGTATATCATATATCTTTCACAAGCGTATTATGTTCCATCATGTATTTTCCAAGACCCGAATTTCTGCTATTGGGAATATGTACTTACCTGATAACATGTTACCTGAACATTTGCATATTTGGAAAAAAGGAGACTGAGTGTGGCCCCAAAAAATTTAGATCAAATCTATTCGGCTAGCCTATTATTTTGGCAATCTGCCCATTCAAAAGGGTATAAATTTATGTTTTTTATTTTTTGATATTACCATGCATACATTGCAATCAGTACCATCTCACGGGCACGGCGTGTCGCCGCGCCACATTTTCTAGTATATATATATACATATATAAAGTTCAACAGTTTCTACTATCCCACGGCTGTGCCACAGCAGCATATGCAGTGTTCACGCACAAATTGTGCATCTACAGTAACGCCCTCTCTGTGACACGTATTACTTTTCCTTGACTATGTGCCCTCTTACCTTTTGGTCTGGCCTGGGTTTCTTCGCCTCAGACGTTCTGTCCAGACGATTCCGTCTTGGAGAGGTCGACGCGGGACGGACCGGCCGATGCGGGCGAGCGCTTCTTCTTTCTCTGGTTCGAGCTTCTTCTTTATCTGGTTCGATCCTATTCTCTGTTCTTCTTTCGTCCAGCCATCTCCTGATTCTCTTACACTGATTCCCCTATATATACGGCCGTGTTTCATCTCTGATTTTTCTTAGTGATGTACTGCTTCCTCATCTCCTTTTCTTCATCTTGTGGTTTGATTAGATCGGTCTGACAATTTTGTTGGCATTTACTACAGATTTTCCTATGGATCTCCACGCTGGTGCTGCCTCTTTGTTCAGTCAACCCTTTTCTTCTGATCCCATGGTGCTTTCGATGTTGGGTCGTGCTTTCGGCGTGGCTGCGGTCCGTGGGCGTATACTTCTTCCACTCATTTGCCGCAGATCGTAATGCGTGGCTGTCTTGCGGCTTCTTCCGCTTCCTCGCCGTCATCTCGTGCTTCGCTTCCTCGCCGTCATCTCGCTGGGAACCTTTAGGATTCTGGCTTTCATGTATCCTCACCGTTCTTCTCCACGGCGTTGCCGACGTGTCGGCGTGATTTAACGTAACGTCTACTTTGCTCGTCGCCGCCGTCGTCTTTCCGTGTCGGCTACTTTACCGATTCCCATCATGTTGTGGGTCGCTTGCCTCCTACGATGGGGATCTTCGCTGATTTCATTATCGCCGCCCATCTCTGCTCAAACTGATGCGCAACGACGTTATGAAATTTGGCTTGGAAAGCGTCCTATAGGTAATTTATATTGCTTTTCTTATGTTGGAATTGCAGATTGTAACAGAATCAGTATTCAGTTCACTCTCTTTCTTCAATTTTACATCTCTTCTCTGTTGTTGTTGAGATATTGCTGATTTTTTATAGGCTTTTACTTCAGATTAGTATCTTTACACTGAAGGTTATATATATAGTTCATCCGCGGTACATACATGTAATTCAGATGGTTCGGATGCATTGTTCTCCTTCCCCTCCAACGATTCATAAATTAATGCTTTGGGTTTATTTATATTGTATTTATTGTTTGTGGACTTCTCATGACAACTTGGTCATATAACGTCAGTTCTGCTCCTTTGGTATTACAAACGTTTGATGTGCCACTGTGAAGGTTGTAGTCAAAATGTTTTGTTGTACTCTCAACTTTTGTTTCATTGCAGCTCAGATTAGTTTTCACTATATATAGTTTTACAATAGTTTCTCAAGAAATGGAAACATACTAGACAATGCATTTGCTTCCATTGCTTGGAGTGGTCGCCGCCACCATTCGCCAGGAATTTGCATCCTATTGATCTCTGTCTGCCGCTGCATGCTATCACGCATTGATCTTTCTCTGTCAGCTCACTGACATACTTTTAGAAAATACTATGACTTGCCAACCATATGATTATGTGGACTGAAATTGTTTGACCACTTATTTTTCCTATTTATAGGTGATGTACCATTCCAAACTGGGGGTGACGCTTTGGTTCCTCCTAATGCGGATGTTACACATTTTCCTCCTTCCGCTGAAACTGGACGTTCAGATTTGGGTTTGTTCTCTGCTTTCCCACTCTGCTGACCTATATTGCTTTTTCTAATTTCCTTTATTGCTTATCCTTATGTAGATGCCTCCCCTGAATATTATAAGGAGGATGTTGCTGCTGGTATAGACGATCCATCTGACGATTGGCCTCATATGAACCCGGATATTTTATCATGTTTATCAGGCCCGAGCTCATGGGCACCTTTGTCAGCTGTTTGCACATCTTCTTTTCATGATGATGCTCCATCCATATTTGTTCCTACGGTTGCTTCTTCTCCCAGTATGGCATCCGCCAGAGATCACGTTCCTGTTGTTATACCTGCTCTTCCTAATGATCTACATGTCAATACAACATCTGTGGGTGCGTGCTTTCTCATCTGATAGTTTCCTATTCGTTGTCTTAGTGCTGCTTATTTTGCTGATGTACGACGTGTTGTACAATTGCTGCTACCCCTTTTGTCCCCGCACACCGTGCCTCTGCTAACCGTCAAATGCGCAGGGGCCTTCGTCAACATCGTGCTTACCTCGCTCGTTATCGGTATGGGTCGCTTTGCCTTTCTCTCAGAGATTTTATCAATGTTTTAAAACATAAGCTGCATTTCTTTTCTTCCTGTCTTTCTTATTTCTGTTTCTGCGATCAATTGTATTAATTTTTTTTGTGATCTCTTAGGCGCTTGGCCTGATAGGTCGTATTGTGGTTATCCTCATCATGTGTGCAAACACTGTGGTGCCTCCTTCTGGTATAAGGAGCGTTGTAAAAGTCTCAGTACGGAGAAAAAAATTGTTTATAATGGCTGTTGTCGGGGTGGAAGAATATCTCTGCCAGCTTATCCAGAATGGCCATCTCCGTTGTCTAAGCTACTTCGCTTTGATGGTGACTCTGAGTGTAAAAAATTTATGCGTTTGATCCGTGAGTACAACTCTATGTTTGCCTTCACTTCCCTTGGGAGTACATGTTGACAAGAGCGTTAATGTTGGGAATGGTCCATATGTGTTCAAGATATGTGGAGTTGTTTGTCATAAAATCGGTTCATTGCTCCCTCCAGCAGAGAACCCTGTGCCTAAGTTTGCTCAGCTTTATATCTATGAAACTGAACATGAGATAGATCGAAGAATGAATATATTCTCTATTGATGAAAATGAAATGAATGAGGCAATTCCATTTAGTGAACTTCAGAATTTGAGGGCTCATCGAAGGTGCGTTCATCTAGATGTGGTCAGCATGGCCGATATATCCCAAGAGAACAGCCTGACCCTACCATAGTTGACTCCCTGATAATTATGCTCAATAGGTACAATTCACTTGTGCAGACGTTTCATATGGCAGAGCAAAGAATATTTTCTCCTGATTCTCCGGAGGTTTCTATAAGATTATTTGGCCATGAAGGAACGGATCATGGTAACCGTTATTCTCTGCCAGTTGCATCTGAGCTTGCTGCACTTATTGTCAGAGATTTTGATGTGGAAGTAAATAGATTCGACATCATTGTTCAAAAGAATGCTGGATACTTTCAGCGCATATCTCCTCTAAACCCCTCTCTCATGGCCCTTCAGTATCCATTGTTGTTTCCCCATGCTTCTAAGGGCTTCCATCTTGGGATCAAAATCGGAGGTAAATGGTGTTCCTATCATTGGACGAAAAGAAGTAACAATGCTTGAATATTATGGTTATAGGCTGCATTATCGAAGGGGAGAGCCTAATCCATTCACATGTTGTGGCCGATCTTCTCATCAACTTGATGTCGATTCATATTCATGTGTTGAATCGTGTAGGATCAGCTATCATTTCTGGAATCAGGATAGTCTCAGATCAGAGACATACCAGGGTTTATCTGATGCTCTCGGTGAAGGAAATTCATCCGGCAAGAACATTGGTGTTCAATATATTTTATCCTCTAGCTATACTGGAAGCCCACGATATATGATTCAGAACTATCAAGATGGGATGGCTCTTTGCCGTGTTTTTGGAGCACCTGATCTCTTTGTCACTTTTACTTGCAGTCCAAAGTGGGATGAGATATCGGACGCTTTGCTTATGGAGCCGGGTCAAACTCACACGGATAGGCCTGATATGGTTACACGCATGTTCAAGATGAAGATAAATTCATATACTAATGGTGTGAAGAAAGGCAAAACTTTTGGCTCTATAAATGCATGTATGTTTATGTTTGCACCTCTTCTACATATTACAGTCAAACAATTATTCTATAGTTCTTCTCTTTCTGATCATTGTATTTTTTAGGCAGTCCTATATGTTGTTGAGTTCCAGAAGAGGGGTTTGCCTCATATACATTCACTAGTGTGGTTAAAAGCAGACACTGAAGATCCTACACCCGCAACAATTGATTCATATATATCTGCAGAGAAACCTGATTATAAATATGATCCGTTAGGATATACACTTGTGGAGGAATTTATGGTTCACGGTCCATGTGGAAAATATAACCCAAACTCTCCCTGTATGAAAGATGGGAAGTGCTCTAAGCATTATCCAAAAGAGTTCAATGAGGAAACTACAATAGATGGTCTCGGGTTTTCAGTGTATCGCCGCTCAGATAATGGGCGCTATGTTACAAAGAATGGCATTTGTTTAGACAATAAATGGATTGTTCCCTATAACATGGCACTACTTAAGAAATTTCAGGCTCATATCAATGTGGAGTGGTGCAATAAAACAAACCTACTGAAGTACTTATTCAAGTATCTTGCCAAAGGACATGATATGGCACGTGTAGGCTTGCATTCTATGTATCATTGTCCAGAATCAGAAACAACTGGGATAAACGAAATCGATAGTTATGCAAAATCTAGGTACCGCCATTATTTCTTTTGTTGCCGTAACTATTTTTAGACATTTTTCTTTTCTTACATGCTATTTCGCCTTCAATTTTACTGCTACCAAATTGCAACATGTTTTAGTCCTGTATTTTTTTACTTTAATAAACGTTTATATCAATACTGTTGTGCAGGTATTTATCAACGTGTGAAGCTGACTGGCGTACCTTTGCATACGATATTCATGTCTAAGAACCGTCTGTAGAAAGGCTGGTTGTTCACCTTCCTAAGATGAATCGAATCATATATCGAGAATATGAAAACATTAATGATGTCGTCCGTGATCCAAAGAAGTATAAAACCATGCTTACCGAATGGTTTGTTGCCAATCAGCAGTACGAGGATGCACGCCTTCTAACCTATCTAGATTTCCCATCTAAGTGGATTTGGGATGGACCAAATAAAAGGTGGAAGAGAAGATCACTAAAGAAAAGATTCGGCCCTCCTATTGGACGGATCTACAACGTTCATCCTACCACAAATGAACTTTTTTTTCTCAGAATGTTTTTAAATGCCGTTCAAGGAGCCACATGTTTCGAGGATCTTAGGACTTACCACGGTACACTATACAATTCATTTAAAGAAGCTTGTGAAGCTCGTGGATTGGTAGGCAATGATAATGAGTGGTTTCTCTTATTTGATGAGGCAGTCCAATGGGCATCTTCTTTTCAGTTGAGGCATCTATTTATGACTGTTTTATTATTTTGTAATGTCAACAATGGCCGAAAACTTCTTGATAATTACTCTAAGTACATGACAGATGACTTGGCTTCCCAGATTAAACAGTCCTTGGGTGATAGTGACTTGGTTATTCCTCCTGAATATTTGTATTCCCAATTATTGCAAGAACTTTCCATCATGTTTGGTAAGAATGGCTACTCTTTATCATCCTTTGGAATATCTATAGATTCTCCAAGCGGCGCACGACTTCTCGGCAATAGACTGATTTTAGAAGAAATGCAATACGATAAGGACTATCTTAGAATGACAGCCTCTTCTCTTCATGCAAGATTAAAATTCAGAATAGAGAGGCATTTATAACAAAATCATGGAGTCAATTTTGTGTCCTATTGGAAAACTGTTTTTTATATCTGGCCACGGAGGTACAGGAAAGACATTTTTGTGGAAATCTATCATAACAGCATTACAGGCTAATGATAATATTGTCTTAGCAGTTGCTTCATCTGGAGTAGCTTCTCTGCTACTTCTGGGCGGAAGAACGGCTCATTCACGATTCAGGATACCTCTTGAGATCAAAGACCACACAATGTGCAACATAGCTCGTGGCACCAACCTTGCTGAGTTGGTAGAAAAAGCTGCACTCATACTATGGGATGAAGCACCCATGACACACAGACGGTGCTTTGAAGCTGTAGACAGAAGTATGAGGGATGTTCTGTCAGTTAATGACAGTCCTAGAAAATCATTCCCTTTTGGTGGGAAAACAGTGGTTTTGGGTGGAGATTTTAGACAAGTGTTACCTGTTGTTGAAGGAGGAAGCAGAGCAGAAATACTTAATGCTTCGCTCAGATCTCCTCTCTGGAATGACGTGACCTTTCTTCGGTTGAAAGAAAATATGAGACTGTCTAACCCTGCACTTTCACCTAATGAGAAAGCTGAATTGGACACATTTGCCCAATGGATCCTCAGTATAGGCAATGGGACCGTTCCGATGGATACACGTGAAGGAGAATCAAGTCCTTCCTGGCTTTCCTTGCCACTTGATATAGCTCTGTTGCCTACCTCTGATTATATGATGGATCTCATCAATACAATATATGATCTGTTCAGCGAAAAACATTCTGACTCGCTCTATTTAGCAGAGCGTGCAATAGTCTGCCCCACAAATAAGGTTGCTGATTCTATCAACGATGCCATTTTTTCTATGGTTCCCGGCGATGCTACTACATTTGACAGCAGTGATTCCATTTGTAAAACAATGGATCACACTGCAGATGCAGATTTGTTATACCCGCCCGAATTTCTCCATGGAATAGAGCCTCCCAATTTTCCGAGGCATAGAATAATACTGAAAGTAGGTGTTCCGATAATGCTTCTGAGAAATATCAACCAGTCGATTGGTCTTTGCAATGGTACTCGCTTACTGGTTACAAGGCTCGGCGAATGGGTTCTTGAAGCTAGAATAATGACTGGAAGCAATATAGGAGACTATGTATGTATTCCAAGAATTGTATTACATGCATCCACGAAATGGCCTTTTACACTTCAGCATCGACAGTACCCAGTCCGTGTATGCTATGCAATGACTATTAATAAGAGTCAGGGGCAAACTCTTAACAAGGTTGGAGTTTATCTGCCAAAGCCCGTTTTCTCCCACGGTCAGTTCTTTGTCGCCGTGTCAAGAGTGACATCAAGAGCAGGCTTAAAGATTTTAGCATTAGATGAAAATGATGAGCCAACGACTGATACAAGAAACATAGTATACCAAGAAGTGCTTGCTAATCTGTGACCATACTTTTCCATGTACGTATCTTCTAATATACATGCCTCCTTTTCGTTTATTCACGTTACATCACGATCTATTTGCTAATATCCGTTTGTCTTCTTTCTTTTTCAGGTACGGGTTTTTGCAACAACGAATTCATCACAAGGGTCACACTTGGCCTTCCAGCATCAACAACTCCGCCGGTCCAAGCAAAATCAGACGTCTCACAACCTTATTCCCTTCGCCTCCACAGCCTGCAACCGACCTCATCATCATCCTTTCTTCATATGACATGGAAGACAACAGCTGTAAGGTAACAGCAACACAGAGGTTTATTTTCTCTGCTAATGTACCAAACACTCTGTAGTTTTAGATCTACTCAATATTGCCAGATGCCTACCACTTCTCTGAATTTCTCACAACATGCTACTCAAGATTAGTATTTATTGTAACAAAGTTAGGTATAAGATACTATTTATTCATAGTATCATGAGATACTAATACTATACTAGCCACACCTTGCAAATTATTATTGAACACAAAATTAAGAAATATAACTATAGAAAGACTACTCAATAAAGGAAGATATTCAGACTAGAATTTTTAAATCTATAATTAGAACATGTATTCACACTGCTGCAATATAAATTAATGATATCCGATACCCGGATTCCAATTAGTTAGCTGAACATGAAAAAGATGGACAGTAAATAAAAAATCCATGAAAAACTTATTCTACATATACATTTCTTCCTGTCAATTAGATATTTCTCTCAAATGTGCAGCTGCTGAAAGAAGACTCCGGATCCAACTACTAGCACAGTGTAGCCACCAACTCTTGATGATGCTAAATGTGCTATGACTGGACAAAGAAACCACCAGAGCCACCATGCAGCTAGCTTTGGACAAACGTAGCCACCAGATATTGATCAGATTAAATATGCAAGCAGCAAACAAACAAAGACCCGAAGCCAGCATGTTTCTTTTGGTACATAGCCCTCTATGAGCACCATGTAGTCACCAAGTTTGATCAGACTAAATGTGCACCTGCTTTTGCTATGCAATCACTATTGTACAAATATTATGAGCACCCTGTTCTCAACCCTTTGTATAAATCCATGTATTTATGTGCAGAACATTAGTACTTTCAATATAAAATCTTTAGATATGTTCCAATCTGTTGCCATCTATATAAGTTTCAGAACAAACAATACATTAATCGGACACCATATAAGAAAAATACTTCTCCCACCAACACAAAAAAATAAATTCGAAATCACATTTATTCGACAAGCATATCTAATAGAAACAACTATGATACATCTTCAGATACACTCCGTACACTACGAAGAAGAAAAGGAGGCATACTCAATCGTCTTCGTTCCATTGTAAGCCATAGTTACACCCACACAAAAAAACAGTTCACCCAGAATTAAAAATTCTGAACTAAGAAAATGAAACGGCAACTCATGACCGCTTCATCACTACATATATAGAGCAGATCAAAGCGGGAGAAGCCTAGGTGACATGATGCATACAACACCCGTAATGACACATCGCCACATACCAAACCACCAATACTACTAGCCCATGCCTTACGTTCACCTCCATACCATGCATTTCTACACCACCACCTCACGCACCTACGCCACGGGCGCGGCGTTACGCCGCGCGAAACTTCCTAATTACTACATATATGAAAGAGAACGGTTTCAGCGATCGATTAGGGCTGCCAAATCAGACTTTGGTACTGTAGATGTGATCTACAGTAACCGGCCTCCGATTTTCTCCTGGTTTATTTAGGCCTGTTGTTTGTGCGGTTCCTCCATAAGCGGTTGGGGCGTCTCTGGAAGTGTCGCGTCGCCCTGTCTTCCTCCCTAGATATCCCCTCTCCCGTGTGCCGCCTCCTCTACTCCCGAGAGAGTCCAACCAACCACGTCTTCTTTCTCCTCTCTTCCCTCCATCGCCTTCCTTCAAGGACGATCTCGTCCATGCGCTCCCCGTCACCGACCGCTGAAGGGAATGAAGCCCTCAAGCGCGTGGGTGCTATCTGTAGCTACGGCGGAGGGCTGCGCGAGGAGACGTCCTGGGGGTTGAGCAGCGGTCGACTGCTCGGCATCGGCCCAGGACACAAGCAGGCTCGAGCTGAGGTGACGGCAATCTGAGGTCGTGGTGGCGGCGCGTGAGGTCGTGGTGGCGGCGCGTTACGGTTGTTCGACGGCTGGACTCAATGGCACGGGGTAGCAAAAACTCGTGGATAGGTGAACCAATTTTCCTTATCTCCTCTTTTTTTCTACAAAATCCCTTTGCTTCTCTCTCCTCTCTGCTACGGTGTGTGGTGGCGCGTCGCTGCACGCTGGAATTTCTGGATGGGACGGCAACGTTCATGGAGTGCAGCGGCAGCGGATGTAAAGCACGATGTTGGTGCCTATAGGGGGACACACTCGTGGTTATCACTACTGAATGAAGAGTAAAAGCACTATTACGTATCTACACAATGAGTAGATCTATCTGTACAACAATGTCTTTTTCTCATTACTGCTTCTGCATGTTCAGTATCAAGAAACAGTGATGTGCTAAACACACGATTTCAGTTCAATATAGTTTGCTAGAAGTAAAATTTACCGATTCACTTGTGCTAACTCTCAAAAGACATCTCTTGGGTCTGCGATGTTGATTTGGTGTTGGTGATATTAGGCAAAATAAATTAGCATGGATATATATCTCATATGTCCTTTCACTCTTTTCTGCAGTCTAATCTTTCAAGTTCCTATTCTTGAAACGTCAGAGTACACTAAGCCCTCTAAATTTTTAAAAGTTGTACTTGCATGCCACAAAATTGGGGCCAACTCATCTCAATTGCCGCATGGTTCCTTCCCTGGTTTATAGATTTTGTTTATTTGCAGTCTTTTACTCTACATACTAGAGAAAGAATCTTGGGTTGTGTCTTCGAATACGAAGAATCTACATCCTGAACCTGTATTTTCGACTTACTTTTTCTGTTCATGAATTTGTTGCTGTCTATTTTGAGTACTTTTGTGTCCCATACGTTTCTGCATTTATAGCTTACATCAATGTTTGCATCATTCATGCTATTAATACATTTATAGCTGACATCAATGTTTGCATCATTCATGCTATTAACCTATAGTCATTGCAGAATACCTGAGGAAACATATAAGTTTCGCAGATTTCTTAGCATATGCAGTACATCTCAGGACATGCTGACCTATGGACCAAGTTGTCTAAGAGTAAAGGTATTGATGACCCACCGCACGACGGTTGTTTCCTACCACCTGCAGCAGCTTGGCCTCGCTCGGTCACCCCCCACCATCTTCTCGCTCGAGCTGTACGCCGAGGTGAAGGTCAACCCCGCTGACTGTTGGTATCCTCCCTATATGGCACAATGCAGGAGACGTCCTTTTGAATTAGTTTTTCACATCATGTTTTCATTTGTGTCTACAAAAGATGATATCTTGATATTTAGGTTGTTGCAAAAATTAGTTGAACCATAGATACGACCATTCTGCTGTTCTCACACGGCATTGATATGATTATGCTGCAAGTTTGCATATTCATGATTATCACAAAGTAGGCATAAGTTGCCATCATATTCTTACTAGAGCAGAAGGAATAAGACGTTAGTGATGCATTATACATGCTTTTCATATGCAAATTGTACAAAATTTCATCCTACAACTAGAAGGTTTTCTATGGCATTATTTTGGATGCATTTGCCGTGATGTTTCTTAATTTTAGGATCCTTTTAATTGTCCTACAGCAGGACTCATTTCTTACTTAGTGTGTACTTTCGTTGACTTCTAATAGCAGTTGTCCATTTTTTATGTCAAATCACCACTTACATTTTACTTAATGATACAGATTAGTAGTTCAGCACTTACTAATGTTTCCATAGTTGTTCCTTTCTTATCGCGGTCGAAAGTCGTGTTGCCGAGAATCATAGAGGGACCTTGGATGCTGAGGTGGAGAAGGTGTTCTTCTTGGTTAGGAATTTTCAACTGCGTGACTGTGTTGTCTGAAGATTTGATGTTTGATTGCATCTACTTATATCCTGGAGTTTACTCACGCATGAGCTTTTTGTACATTGAAGTTCGGAATATTTAGTGGCTTGCTCTTCTGTGGGCAGTTATAATCTACTATCTGTAATCGATGTGAAAGTGTTTTAGGTGTTTCTTTATAATTTTGAACTACGGCTTATTCGCCAACTGTGTCCCTTCTATGTTTTGGTTTTTTATTTTTGAAATCTATCATCTTTTAATCTTCATCTCTGTATGGGCGGCATGGCACTATTCTCCCCTGCGTGGCATTGATGGCAACTGATTTTTCCAATCAGTTATCAGAAGTGCCACAGTGCTTCAGTGTTATTACCTGTTGTACTTAGTTAACCGACCTGGTACTTGCATGTTTACAGCAGTTGGTATGCAATATGCAGCAGTCTGAATGCAAATAACCCCGCACACATTACTCTTCCCTTCGCTGTCTGACATATATAATTTTCTACATCAAGCAATAAACAACAGTAAAACAGTTCAGGCAATTTTGAATTATGCAGTAGGCCTAAGGTTTAAATACAGTCTCTGTTTGCATGCGTACCCACATGCCACCTTGGCACATCAGTAAAAAAAACTCAGAATGTACTTTGCACTTCATTGCACAACAGAGTATGAAAGCAAATGAAACTAAAGCCCTGATTTCTAAAGACAGTCAGCTAAAAAAACTAAGGTGAAGCACAACATTTCATATATATATATGCAATATCTAGAATATATACAGCCAAATCAAAGGGTGCCCTTCTCAAACAATTGTCAAAAGATTGACCACGGGCGCGGTGTGTCACCGCGCCAAATTTCCTAGTATTATATTATATATATGAAAGAGAACCGTTTCAGCACTCCATTAGAGATGCCAAATCAGCCTTTAGTACTGTAGATTAAATCGCACGTCTACAGTATCCGGACATCTACAGTAAAAAACTTTTTCCTCCGTCTATCCCGTGTCTTCTAGACGTTTACAGTCCCATTGCTACCGATTCCTCCCTAATCCTCATCGTAGCCCCTCGGGCCACGGAGCCAGGGTCCGACGGCAAGCAGCGGCACGACCACCGCTGGTGGTTCACCGGCAGCGGATTTCCAGGTGAAGCCCCGAGAAGCCGCCTCGACATCATCTCCACCACCACGACCTTCAGATACAATGGGACCTCATTGGCAGGATGGCATGGAGCAGGAGAGGAAGCGAGAATCGGCGGCAGCGTCGGAAGGTCGTGTTGGGAGGAGAGGCGACGGGAGGGTCGCCTCGCATCGGACGGAGCCAGGCGAGGGCTGTCGTCGTCGCCAGGAGGAAGCCATCAAGCGTCGCCGACGCCGCCACCTTATGCGACCGTGTGGCGTGGAGTCGGCGCTGCTGGGATCTACAGCGTGGCGGACGGACACCGTCTGTCTCATGCTGGGAGAAGCCTCCGCTGATACGTGGGGAGCCACCGTCTTATATGAGCCCGCGCCTCTGTGAGCCGCGTCATGGTCGAGGATCACTGCTTTGTTTCTCTGTTTGAGTTGTTGCTGCTGGCTGCTCTCTCTGGATGTCGCTGCTGCTGCTTCTCTCTCTTTACTATCGCTCCTACCTGCCATGTGCTAATCCTTTCTCTCTCCTTTGGTGAATAAGTGTTACACCCCCTTGCCGGTGGATTGCCGGCGTGAGGTTCCTCTCTCGCCTGATTTGGAAGGAAGCAGAAGAAATAAGAGAGAGAGAGATAGACGGCAAAATATTTGGGTTCTATTTCCCAGTTCAGACCTGTCCTGTTCGATTACAGCTGTTGCTTATATCATGCAACCACACTCAGGCCCACGCCTAACAACACAACACACACGCACCATACATTAACTAAGGTTCCACTTGATCAGGCGTGACATTGCTCCCTGGAGAAGAACTTGCTTGTCCCCAAGCAAGAACTGAAGGAAACTTAACCTTCAACACTTCCCAATCTTCCCAAGTAGCCATGTCAGTAGGAATACCGGTCCATTTGATCAATGCTTGGGAAACAGCAGTATTTCCCTTCTTTACTAGTCGGCGATCCAGGACTGCTTCTGGTTCCGTATCCAGCGAATCCAGAGTTGGTAGCTTAGGTAGCTCAGAGAAAACTGGAGTGTAATCTGGGTGATAATCTTTCAGTTGAGAAACATGGAAGACATTGTGTACCTGACTCTGCACCGGGAGCTCGAGAGCGTATGCCAACTTGCCAACACGTTCCAGAATGACATATGGCCCGAAATACTTATAAGCCAACTTCGGATATGGTCGATTGACTACAGAAGCTTGTGCGTATGGCTATAGTTTCAGCAACACGTTGTCACCCACCTGGAACTCACGCTCAGTGCGATGTTTGTCTGCATTGAACTTCATGGGCAGTTGGGCAGCTTCCAAGTTTTTCTTCGGTAACGCCATTTGCACTGCTTGCTCTGACAGAGTATCAGCAACAGGAGAAGATGAGTCTGAATCAAGTTCTGGCATTGCACCCAAGTTGGGCTTGTGTCCATAGAGCACTTTAAACGGTGAGCACCCCAGCGTCGTGTGGAAAGAAGAATTGTACCAAAATTCCGCAAGAGGAAGCCAGCGCCGCCAAAGTTTGGGTTGACCTTGCACCATGCATCTCAGAAACATCTCCAGGCATTGATTCACGCGCTCACTCTGCCCGTCAGTTTGTGGGTGATAAGCCGTGGTGAAATTCAGTTTTGTGCCCAGTTTTTGAAAAAGTAGCTTCCAGAATGTGCTTGTGAAGATTCGATCACGATCTGACACTATAGAGTGTGGCATGCCGTGCAACTTGACCACTGAATCGACAAAGAGACAAGCCACGGATGGGGCTGTGTAGGGATGTCGGAGAGGGACAAAATGAGCATATTTTGTGAAGCGATCCACCACCACCATGATCACGTTGTACCCCTCTGATAGTGGCAAACCTTCGACGAAGTCCATCGTAATGTCACGCCAAGCTCCAGTAGGTACCGGCAGAGGTTGCAATAAACCTCCTGGTGGAATGTTGGTATGCTTGGCGTGCTGGCAAACATCACACTGACGCACAAATTCAGCTATATGCGTTTTCAGTCCTGCCCATGCAAACAGTCTTTTAATGCGCTGATATGTAGCTTGCACACCAGAATGCCCGCCAACCGCACTAGAATGGAAAGCAGTAATGATCTTGGTCTGAATTGCAGAGTTAGATCCCAACCAGACACGCCCACAGAAACGAATGATGCCTTGGTGTAATGCATAACCATGTTCATCTGGGCTGGAGAGAGCTAACTCCGTCAGACGACGCTGAGCATCTGGATCAGTAATGTATGAATTTACTACTTCCTGTAACCACAAGGGTTGAATCTCTGAGCAAGCTTGAATTGACATGACATGTTGCACACGAGAGAGAGCATCAGCTGCTTGATTTTCTACTCCTTTCTTGTATGAGATTTTGAACTGTAAGCCCATCAACCGAGCCATAGCTTTTCGCTGCAAAGGGGACTGTAAAGTTTGATCATCCAAGTAACATAAACTGTGATGGTCGGTTTTAATCACAAATTCTCCTCGCTGCAAGTAAGGTCTCCATCTATCGACAGCCATTAACAGAGCAAGAAACTCCTTCTCGTAGATGGATAGAGCCACATGAGTTGGGCTTAATGATTTGCTTAAGAAAGCAATCGGATGTTGCTCCTGCATCAACACTGCCCCAATGCCTGAATCACACACATCAGTTTCCACTACAAACTGTTTTGCAAAATCTGGCAAACGAAGAACAGGTGTAGAAACCATAGCTTCCTTCAACGCCAAGAATGCATGTGTAGCCTGTTCATTCCATTCAAAGCATTTTTTCTTCAGAAGATTGGTCAGTGGTTTGGCAATAATGCCATAGTTGCGGACAAATTTACGGTAGTATCCCGTGAGCCCGAGAAATCCACGTAATTCAGTAATGTTGGTAGGCTGAGGCCAGTCCGTCATTGCCTGGGTCTTGTGTGGATCAGTGGCGACGCCCTCGGCTGAAATAATATGTCCCAGGTACTCCAAACTAGAACAAGCGAATGAGCATTTACTGCGCTTGACAAAGAATTGTTGTTGTCGAAGAAGATTCAGCACTTCCGTCAAATGAACGACATGTTCTTCTGAGGTGTCAGACACCAATATGTCGCCCATGAAGACAAGAACAAACGACGCAAGCACGGCTCCAATACTGTGTTCATGACGCATTGGAACGTCGCTGGAGCATTGCAAAGACCGAAGGGCATTACTTTGAACTGATAATGGCCCTGGTGTGTTTTAAAAGCAATCTTGTGTTCATCATCAGGGCACATCCTTATCTGATGGTATCCTGCGCGCAAGTTGAGCTTGGAGAAGATTGTCGCACCGGCTAATTCATCAAGCAACTCATCGATTATTGGCATGGGAAAGATATTTTTGATTGTCAGTTCATTCAATCGCCGGTAGTCGATGCAGAAACGCCAAGCACCATCTTTCTTCTGCACAAGAAGTACCGGAGAGGCAAAAGGGGACATGCTTGGCTTGATGATGCTCGCCTCAAGCATACCGCGACTTGTCTCTCAATTTCCGCTTTGTGTTCAGGAGAGTAACGATACGGGCGCATATTAAAGGGTGCCGCATCAGGTTTCAATGTGATGGCATGATCATATGACTTTTGAGGTGGTAGAGACGATGGTTCAGTGAACACATCAGCAAAATTGTCGAGCACTGCTTGAACCGGTTCAGTAATAGAAGTATTTGCATGTTCATTTTCAAGTGGACTACAGCTGCCGAGCCCATACTTCATTTCCCTTGGACCATTTAGCCAATTGCTCTCATCGGTAACTCACGCAGATCGCTTAGTTCGAGGGTTGCACTCCTTGCGTGTTACCTTACGCCACCATTGATCACACGGATAGTTTTCAGATCCCAGTCACCCTTAATAGGGCCATGTTTCTTCAACCAATCTACCCCCAAAATTGCATCATATGCCCCTAACGGCAGTACACGCATGGGAGTATGGAAGGTTTCTCCTTGAATCCACCATGACAAGTCAGGTACTATTTGATCACAATGAAGAGTTTCATTATTTGCCAATTTGACACTAACAGGAGTTGTCTTCTTAATGTAAGTGTACTCGAGACAACATGGTTTCATTCAGAAAACTGCCGGTGGATCCGGAGTCAACAAGGATAAGCATCACTTGATTCTCAACCAGTGCTCGGAGACAAATCGTGTCACCAGAATCAGTGCCAGCTAGAGCATTAAGAGATAGGCTGAGTTGCTTTGCATCAGCCATATCCTGAAGCTCTATCATGTTGAGAACTTCTTCGGATAAATGCTCCACGGCTTCTTCAGTTGTCATGGCATGAAGCTCTGCTACAGTTTTCTTGGCACACAGATGTGTGGGATCGTACTTTTCTCCACATTTAAAGCAAAGGCCATTCGCTCTGCGATAATCTCGAAGTTGTCGATCTTTCCAAAACTCGCCTGTGCCAAATTTCAGTGCTGGCTTCGCTGCCTCAACGCGTGGTGCAGGATTGTCAGCTCGAACTTGGTACTGCTGGCGTTGCGCCCATGGCTTCGCCTCAGCCAACACCTCCTGCTGCACCAGTGCAATTAAAATCGCCCTCTCAACAGTTTCAGGTACTTGGGATTCAACAGCACTGCGGATTTCAGGTTTCAGACCCCGAATGAACTGAGAGACAAACAATTGCTCGTCGTAGTGGGGATTCTGAATAGAAATCTGGTAAGAAAGTTGCTCAAATCAGAATCGATACTCCTCCACAAGACTTCGTTTGAGCGCAAGCAGCTGCTTCATATATTTACGATGGTCAACAGCCCCAAACTTCTCCTCAACAGCAATCATTAGTGCTGTCCAAGTGGATATCTCATGGCGCAACCGATAAGCTTTGAGCCACAGTGCTGCGTTGCCATCCATGTGAAGAGTACAGGAAACTAACCACAGGACGGATGAACATTGAACAATCGAAAGTAATCCAAGCATTTGTCCTTCCATATACGTGGCTAATCCCCATTGAATCTCGGAAATGACATCTTGAGTTGGTGTTTAGAGTTTTGCTCACCAGAAAATTGTCTACCGCCGCCAGCACCAGCATGTCCACCGCCACCAACTCCTCCAGGACCACCGCCAGTGTTATATGTTGATCCAAATTCTACAAAGTATAGGCCAACTTCTGACGAGTGGAGCGAGGCCCGTCGCCGGGAGGCTTGGGCCGAGTGTACTTTTTGAAAAAGTAGCTTCCAGAATGTGCTTGTGAAGATTCGATCACGATCTGACACTATAGAGTGTGGCATGCCGTGCAACTTGACCACTGAATCGACAAAGAGACAAGCCACGGATGGGGCTGTGTAGGGATGTCGGAGAGGGACAAAATGAGCATATTTTGTGAAGCGATCCACCACCACCATGATCACGTTGTACCCCTCTGATAGTGGCAAACCTTCGACGAAGTCCATCGTAATGTCACGCCAAGCTCCAGTAGGTACCGGCAGAGGTTGCAATAAACCTCCTGGTGGAATGTTGGTATGCTTGGCGTGCTGGCAAACATCACACTGACGCACAAATTCAGCTATATGCGTTTTCAGTCCTGCCCATGCAAACAGTCTTTTAATGCGCTGATATGTAGCTTGCACACCAGAATGCCCGCCAACCGCACTAGAATGGAAAGCAGTAATGATCTTGGTCTGAATTGCAGAGTTAGATCCCAACCAGACACGCCCACGGAAACGAATGATGCCTTGGTGTAATGCATAACCATGTTCATCTGGGCTGGAGAGAGCTAACTCCGTCAGACGACGCTGAGCATCTGGATCAGTAATGTATGAATTTACTACTTCCTGTAACCACAAGGGTTGAATCTCTGAGCAAGCTTGAATTGACATGACATGTTGCACACGAGAGAGAGCATCAGCTGCTTGATTTTCTACTCCTTTCTTGTATGAGATTTTGAACTGTAAGCCCATCAACCGAGCCATAGCTTTTCGCTGCAAAGGGGACTGTAAAGTTTGATCATCCAAGTAACATAAACTGTGATGGTCGGTTTTAATCACAAATTCTCCTCGCTGCAAGTAAGGTCTCCATCTATCGACAGCCATTAACAGAGCAAGAAACTCCTTCTCGTAGATGGATAGAGCCACATGAGTTGGGCTTAATGATTTGCTTAAGAAAGCAATCGGATGTTGCTCCTGCATCAACACTGCCCCAATGCCTGAATCACACACATCAGTTTCCACTACAAACTGTTTTGCAAAATCTGGCAAACGAAGAACAGGTGTAGAAACCATAGCTTCCTTCAACGCCAAGAATGCATGTGTAGCCTGTTCATTCCATTCAAAGCATTTTTTCTTCAGAAGATTGGTCAGTGGTTTGGCAATAATGCCATAGTTGCGGACAAATTTACGGTAGTATCCCGTGAGCCCGAGAAATCCACGTAATTCAGTAATGTTGGTAGGCTGAGGCCAGTCCGTCATTGCCTGGGTCTTGTGTGGATCAGTGGCGACGCCCTCGGCTGAAATAATATGTCCCAGGTACTCCAAACTAGAACAAGCGAATGAGCATTTACTGCGCTTGACAAAGAATTGTTGTTGTCGAAGAAGATTCAGCACTTCCGTCAAATGAACGACATGTTCTTCTACAGAGGTGCTGTACACCAATATGTCGTCCATGAAGACAAGAACAAAACGACGCAAGCACGGCTCCAATACTGTGTTCATGACGCATTGGAACGTCGCTGGAGCATTGCAAAGACCGAAGGGCATTACTTTGAACTGATAATGGCCCTGGTGTGTTTTAAAAGCAATCTTGTGTTCATCATCAGGGCACATCCTTATCTGATGGTATCCTGCGCGCAAGTTGAGCTTGGAGAAGATTGTCGCACCGGCTAATTCATCAAGCAACTCATCGATTATTGGCATGGGAAAGATATTTTTGATTGTCAGTTCATTCAATCGCCGGTAGTCGATGCAGAAACGCCAAGCACCATCTTTCTTCTGCACAAGAAGTACCGGAGAGGCAAAAGGGGACATGCTTGGCTTGATGATGCCTGCCTCAAGCATACTGCGCACTTGTCTCTCAATTTCCGTTTTGTGTTCAGGAGAGTAACGATACGGGCGCATATTAAAGGGTGCCGCATCAGGTTTCAATGTGATGGCATGATCATATGACTTTTGAGGTGGTAGAGACGATGGTTCAGTGAACACATCAGCAAAATTGTCGAGCACTGCTTGAACCGGTTCAGTAATAGAAGTATTTGCATGTTCATTTTCAAGCTGGACTACAGCCAAGCCAGAGCCCATACTTCATTTCCCTTGGACCATTTAGCCAATTGCTCTACTGGTAACTCACGCAGATCAGTTAGTTCAGTAGGTTGCACTCCTTGCAGTGTTACCCTTCTGCCACCATTGATCACACGGATAGTTTTCAGATCCCAGTCACCCTTAATAGGGCCATGTTTCTTCAACCAATCTACCCCCAAAATTGCATCATATGCCCCTAACGGCAGTACACGCATGGGAGTATGGAAGGTTTCTCCTTGAATCCACCATGACAAGTCAGGTACTATTTGATCACAATGAAGAGTTTCATTATTTGCCAATTTGACACTAACAGGAGTTGTCTTCTTAACAGAACAGTGTACTCGAGACAACATGGTTTCATTCAGAAAACTGCCGGTGGATCCGGAGTCAACAAGGATAAGCATCACTTGATTCTCAACCAGTGCTCGGAGACAAATCGTGTCACCAGAATCAGTGCCAGCTAGAGCATTAAGAGATAGGCTGAGTTGCTTTGCATCAGCCATATCCTGAAGCTCTATCATGTTGAGAACTTCTTCGGATAAATGCTCCACGGCTTCTTCAGTTGTCATGGCATGAAGCTCTGCTACAGTTTTCTTGGCACACAGATGTGTGGGATCGTACTTTTCTCCACATTTAAAGCAAAGGCCATTCGCTCTGCGATAATCTCGAAGTTGTTGATCTTTCCAAAACTCGCCTGTGCCAAATTTCAGTGCTGGCTTCGCTGCCTCAACGCGTGGTGCAGGATTGTCAGCTCGAACTTGGTACTGCTGGCGTTGCGCCCATGGCGTACGGTACGGATCGTTGAAGACCTAGGTTTCCACCGATATATAAACCCCTTGTAAGCCGCCGGTTGGGTGAGTTGCATCTGTGAAATCCCCGGCGTTTGTAAACACTCCTCGATATAGTGAAGTTTTGCTGGCTGGCGCCCGTGGTTTTTTTCCTCTCTTTGTTGGAGAGGTTTTTCCACGTTAAATCTGTGTCTCCTTGCTGTGTTTTTCGTTTTCGTTCTTCGTTATCTTCTTGTCGCGATTGTAACAAGTGGTATCAGAGCCCCAGGTTCTAATCTAGGGTTTGCGACATGTCGTCATTGAAGTTCGATCTACCAATTTGGACTACACCACAAGATTCTCCTTGTGGCGGTGAAGATGCGCGATTCTCGCCCAAACTTCGATCTGGATGAAGCTGGATGGATTCGTGAAAAGGATGCTAAGACCTGGTCCGCTGAAGAGAAGCGGAAGGACCGTAAGGCTTTGTCTTTGATTCAACTTCATCTGTCCAATAATATTTTGCGAGAATCGGAGAAGAAATCTGCTGCTGCCCTATGGGAAAAACTGAACGATACGCATGTCAAAGGATCTAACCAGTAAGATGCATGTGAAGATGAAGTTGTTCTCGCATAGATTGCAGGAAGGTGGATCGGTAATGAATCACTTATCTCTTTTTAGAGAGATTATTTCTGATTTGCAATCTATGGAAGTAAAATATGATGATGAGGATCTAGCCCTATTACTCTTATGCTCGCTGCCTAGTTCTTATACACACTTTCGTGATACAATGTTGTTGAGCCGTGAGAAGATAACCCTTGATGAAGTGCAAGATGCCCTCAAACAGAGGAAAAGATGAAATCTATGGTGCAGTGATGGGGCGTCCTCCAAGGCTGAAGCTCTGCAGGTTCGTGGCGTGACCGAGCAGATTTAACAACCATGGCAACCGAGATAAGAGCAAAGACGGCAGAGGTCGCTCAAGTCCAAGGAAAGGACAAGTTGCAGGTATTGTAAGAAATCTAATCATGTTATTGATGATTCTGGAAGCTGCAGAATAAGGAGAAAAGGCAGTGCCTTACCAACCGAAAGATAAGGATCAAGGCAATGGTAAGGGCTTTGTTGTTTCTGATAGTTCTGATGGTGAATGCTTAGCTGTTTTTGCTGCTTGTGCTTCTCGTGATGATGAATGGATACTTGATACTGCATGTTCGTTTCATATTTGCTGTAACAAAGATTGGTTCAGTTCATATGAGTCTGTGCAGACTGGAGATTTTGTGCGTGTGGGGAATGACAACCCATGCCATATCGTTGGTGTTGGATCTGTTAAGATTAGGACACATGATGGCGTGACACGCACGTTGAGTGAGGTGAAGCACATACCAAGCATGGCCAGAAATTTGATCTCCCTGAGTACCATGGACGTTGATGGATACAAGTATGCCGGTGGGCATCGAGTTCTGAAGGTATCAAAAGGTTCTCTTATTCACATGATAGGTGATATGAATTATGCTAAATTATATGTTCTTAGAGGCAGCACTTTGCCCGGTATTGCTGCTGTTACTTCTAATGATTCTGATGATTGTGGTAAAACACATCTGTGGCATATCGTCTTGGGCATATGAGCGAACAAGGCATGGCGAGTTGGTCAAGAGAGAGCTGATTGATGGTTGCAACTTGAGTAAGTTTGAGTTCTGTGAGCATTGCATCTTTGGTAAGCATAAAAGAGTTAAATTCAATGCTTCCGTTCATACCACCAAAGGCATATTAGATTATGTGCATGCTGATGTATGGGGTCCGTCCCGTAAGACTTCTATTGGTGGTGCTAATTATATGCTTACTATTATTGATGATTACTCAAGAAAGGTGTGGCCTTATTTTCTGAAGCATAAATCTGATGTTTTTGATGCTTTTAAGAAGTGGAAAGTTATGGTTGAAAAACAGTGAGAAAAGGTAAAGGTACTACGTCTTGACAATGGTATGGAATTGTTCTAATGAGTTTGAGGAGTTTTGCGAGAACGATGGCATGATCGGGCATCACACCATCCCATATACTCCTCGGCAGAATGGCGTGGCGTAACGCATGAATGTAACCATCATCTCGAGGGCTCGTTGTATGTTGTCTAATGCGGTATGCATAGGCGTTTACAGGCTGAAGCAGCCAACACAGGTTACCTCATCAACAGGTCACCTTCTATTCCACTTGAGAAGAAAACTCCTATTGAGGTATGGTCGTTCACTGCTGATTATTCATAGTTGAGAGTTTTTGGTTGCCTTATGCTCATGTTGATAATGGAAAGTTAGAGCCTAGAGCTGTCAAGTGCATATTCCTTGGTTATGGTTCGGAGTTAAGGCATATAAACTATGGAACCACGAAACAAAAGGATTTTGTTGAGTAGGAACGTTGTTTTCAATGAATCCCTTATGTATCATGACAGCTTGCCATCAGATCCCTCTCCTGTTGCTATTGGAGAGGAGGGAGTTCGTGTGCAGGTGGAGCACTGCGAAAACTATTGATAATAATGCTTGTTGTTGATGATACTCATGAGGAAAATATTGATGATGATGTTGTTCAGCACCCACCTCTGTTTTGCAGCAGCCACAGGAATCTATTGCTGGCGATAGACCGAGACGTAACATAGTTCCACCTCGTCGTTTAATTGAAGAGTGTAATCTTGTACATTATGCTTTGAGTTGTCTTTGAGCAATTGGAGAACGATTCTGAACCTGCTACATATAATGAAGCCATTGCATCCGTTGATCATGAAGTGGGCATCGCTATGCAAGAAGAGATGCAATCGCTGAAAAATGGCACATGGGATGTTGTGCGCTTGCCTAAACAAAAGAAGGCGGTCCTGCAAGTGGATCTTCAAGAAAAGGAAGGTCTATCTCCCAAAGAGCCTTCAAGGTACAAGGCAAGGTTAGTAGCAAAAGGGTTCAGCCAGATTCCAGGTATTGATTACAATGATGTGTTCTCTCCAGTTGTGAAGCATAGTTCCATTCGTACTTTCTTTAGTATTGTGGCTATCGTGATCTTGAGCTTGAGCGGTTAGATGTCAAGACTGCTTTTACGCATGGAGAGCTTGATGAGGAAATATACATGGACCAACGGAAGGGTTCATAGTGCACAGTAAAGAGGATTTTGTGTGCAAATTAAAGAAGTCTCTTTATGGCTTAAAGCAATCTCCAAGACGTGGTATAAAAGGTTTGATTCATTTATGATCTCACATGGTTTTGAGAGGTCTAAATATGATAGTTGTGTTTATATCAAGTTTGTTGATGGGTCACCTATATACTTGCTGCTATATGTTGATGATATGTTAATTGCTGCCAAGGGCATGAAAGAAATCACTACTTTGAAGGCACACCTAAGTAGTGAGTTTGAGATGAAGGATCTTGGTGCTGCTAAGAAGATCTTAGGTATGGAGATTACGAGATAGAAAATCTGGTTTGTTATTTCTTAGTCGCAAAGTTACATTAAGAAAGTTCTTCATCGTTTTAATATGGATGGTGCCAACTCAGTTAGTACTCCTATTGCTCCTCACTTTAAATTGTCGGTTTCTCAATGTCCTACTACTGATGAAGAGTTTGAGTACATGTCAAAGGTGCCATATTCTAGTCTGTTGGTTCTTTGATGTATGCCATGGTTTGTTCTCGTCTGATTTATCATATGCTATGAGTTTGATAAGTAGATACATGGCTAATCCTGGTAAAGAACATTGGAAGGCTGTTATTGGGTTTTCGGTACCTTCTTGGCACTTCCAATGCTTGTTTGAGGTTTGGCGGACCGGTGAGGGACTCGTTGGCTATGTGGATTCAGATTTTCTTTGCCGATTTGGATAAGAGAAGATCCCTCACAGGTTATGTGTTTAATGTTGGAGGTTGTCTTTGTTAGCTGGAAGGCTACATTGCGCTGTTGTTGCACAATCTACTACTGAAGCTGAATACATGGCTATTGCTGAAGCTTGCAAAGAATCTGTTTGGTTGAAAGGTTTGTTTGCTGAGCTTTGTGGAGATGATTCTTGTATTACTTTGTTTTGTGACAGTCAAAGTGCCATATACCTTACAAAAGATCAGATGTTCCATGAGAGAACTAAGCACATTGATGTCAAGTACCATTTTGTTAGAGACATTGTTGCTCAAGGTAAATTAAAGGTATGCAAGATCAGCACTCATGATAATCCTGCTGATATGATGACTAAACCTGTTCCTGTTGCTAAGTTTGAGCTTTGCTCGAACTTAGTTGGTTTAACTGATTAGCCCAAGTGGCTATTGGCGCCGAAAGTATTTGCTTTGTTTGTTCAGGGAGATGGTTGCTGTTAATGCTACAAGGAGGAATTTGTCTCAAGGTGGAGTTTGTTATATGTTGATCCAAATTCTACAAAGTATAGGCCAACTTCTGACGAGTGGAGCGAGGCCCGTCGCCGGGAGGCTTGGGCCGAGTGTACGGTACGGATCGTTGAAGACCTAGGTTTCCACCGATATATAAACCCCTTGTAAGCCGCCGGTTGGGTGAGTTGCATCTGTGAAATCCCCGGCGTTTGTAAACACTCCTCGATATAGTGAAGTTTATGGTGGCGCCGTGGTTTTTCCTCTCTTTGTTGGAGAGGTTTTTCCACGTTAAATCTGTGTCTCCTTGCTGTGTTTTTCGTTTTCGTTCTTCGTTATCTTCTTGTCGCGATTGTAACAGCCAGCGCCACCATGTCCACCGCCACCAGCTCCTCCAGGACCACCGCCTCCTACTCCGCCCGTTCTACCGCCACCCAGAAGTCCACCGCCTCCGTTGCCGCCCACGCTCGTGTCGCGCAACAAGCTAGAGTCGCCACCACGGGCTGCGGACACGCCTGGGAAATCACCCGACCATGTGACCTGGGCAGATCGTAGCGTGCCCGTGCCTGCCACCACGCAGTCCTCGGGGTCAGCCTCGTCTTCTTCCGGAGATGGAGATTGCACTCGAAGACGCTCCATGGCTTGCACGGCGGATGAGATGCGTTGATCGAGAGCCGCAAATTGTCGCGCGGCGTCGCTATGCATCTTGGTGCCATCTTGGACGGCCGTGGCGATGAGCCCCAGCTGCGCGACCAGGTGCTGATGTGTGGTGTCCATGGTGGCCACCCGTCCATGCAGCAGATCGAGGCTGGACCGCAGCTCGGTGAAGGAGGCCTCCGTCGTGGTCGCCGCCTCGCCCATCGCTTCTAGGACGAGTTGTGTCTGCGGTGACGGCTTGGAAGGTGCCGTGGTGACTCCTCGTCAGATCGAGCAAACCGATCTCCGGACTTACAGAAACTGGGATGGATTTGCGAACGCGATCCCCAATCTCTGGCCGTGTCCCAGGATTTTACAGCTCGAGATCCGACGAATTGGGAATCAAACACAAGCGAAGCCCCGCGGAACGAACCGAATCTGATACCAATTGTTACACCCCCTTGCCGGTGGATTGCCGGCGTGAGGTTCCTCTCTCGCCTGATTTGGAAGGAAGCAGAAGAAATAAGAGAGAGAGATAGACGGCAGAATATTTGGGTTCTATTTCCCAGTTCAGACCTGCCCTGTTCGATTACAACTGTTGCTTATATCATGCAACCACACTCAGGCCCACGCCTAACAACACAACACACACGCACCATACATTAACTAAGGTTCCACTTGATCAGGCGTGACAATAAGCCTGTCAGGCTCTTGATTTTTCGTGTTTGCGTGAGGTCATGCCTTCTACCTATTCGATGGTATGCTCATAAGAACTATAACTAATTGTTCCAAGTTTCTTTGTGGAATTCTGTAACCTGCGAGTAAATTTGGTTCGAGATTTTTTGTTGATTTGTGTTGCTGACTTTTTTTCTTGCTGTAGGGAACGGTGTACGGCCAGTTGCTGGACATGGTATGCTCTAGAGTCTTACAGGTGCACAAGGTTATTAAGAGGAATATGTTCCTGTTGGTTTTAGAGTGTGGTGCCTTAGATCACTATGATTCTTATTTTGGTGCATTTTGCAGGTGAATTTTGATGCGAAGACAGAACATGACATGATCGTTCTCTTCGACATGTTCAACAAGCTGCATATAAGCAAGGTACCGGTTCTTGGTCTTGCCAGCCCTTGATCCATGGACTTCTCTTGATTACTCTTGCGGTTGTCATGTCGTCATGTGGTGTGCTGAGATTCTTAATATATATTTGTTCCTCATGTTACCATATGGTAATGACCAAATAATCATTCGACAATGAGGACTACGAAGAGATGGAATTAAAATTAGATGATGTCCTCTTGGTTAAATTTTTATGGAATGATAATTTTTTTCCATGGGATAGATTAGTTAAGAAAAAGACATTGCTTGCAGATTGGTTGTGTACGACTATCCATGGTATAGATTGGTTCATAATAATTTTGGAGAACTGAGTTTTGTTCTAATCCCTCCAAGCGGTGCTCTCTCGGTCCCTAATTCCAATGTTGGAAGCATTGCAGCCATCTTCGCCATAAGAGTTTTCCGCCCTTTTTAAGTATTTCCTGTCATGTCTGATATATCTGACTCGGTATTGATAATCTGCAGATGGAGCTTATGACAAATCATATGAAACGATGTGTGCAGTCTCACAACAGCGAAAGATGTGCATATTGTTGAGTATGAGGATCTTCCCCAAGCATATGTGATTTCATAGCCTAAATTTCAGGTAACCCTCATTCTCACCTCCTCATGTTCCGATGATAAATCAAATGTTTGTTGCTGGTTTTCGTCAGCTATTTTGCTCATTCAAGGCATATAACAATGCTCACTTTGGAACAGTGCTAAAATGGTCTATAGTTGTGCTCTGTTTCTCTAGCCCCAAGCATATGTGATTTCTTAGACTAGATTTCAGGTAACCCTCATGCTCACCTACTATGCTGATTCATTTTCATATGGTGTGCACACCTAGGCTAACATATGTTTTGTACATGGCATCTTAATTGCACATACAAGTCTGAATCTATTAATTATTTTAAAATTAATTACCCGTACAAGTATTCGGTAGACCAAGAATTATTTGTATTATTGTATAAAAGCAAATTAGTGTTGGCTGTACCAAGGTTAGTTTATCACACCAGGTGCTACTAAAAGTAAATTTCAAATCAACAACCTAACCTTAAAATTACATTAATGGGATATTATGTGTTAGCAATAGGGAGATGTATTAATTTTTTTCAATGGGATTGACATTGATGTTCGTAAAATGTTTTAGCTGCCTGGCCAAACTTTATTTTATGGTATTTGTTTTGAACATATTAACTGGCATTTGTTCTTTAAGCGGCAGCCACTTAGTTTTTTCAAAGAGAGTAACTGCTTGCTCAAATAGCACTTGCATTTTATAAATTGATTGCTCGCATTATTGTCCAAAGTGGAGTAACACCATGGTGAATTGTCGTTTGAGAATGTCTATCTGTCAACAAGGTTGCCAAAGGTCGTGTGTAGCTTGCTATTTGGCTTGGTGAGCCCAAGGGTCTTCGGTTGACGATTTCATAATATTTTGCCAGAGCTGATCTAAGGTGATCTTTTATAACTTCATCTTCCGTGAGTTCATCGGTTTATGATTTTATATTTTATAGAAAGGTCCACGAGGCTTACTTTTCTGTTTGGTTATCTCATTTTTGGCACAACATTAGCTGAAATAGTCAGCTGCTATATTTTATTTGTGTATCAACCAACCAATGTTGTGCATCCATTGTCTTATGCTTTTCTTACTAAATACAATACTAGAAACTAGAGTTTGCAATACATATGTACTTCCTGATAAGCCAATTGGTAAGGTAGTAGTAATATGGATACATGTATGTATACTTACCTACTCACACATGTTCACTAACCACAGGAACATCGACAGAGGAGGTAAATCCTTGAAAGTGGTTAGATGTGTCAACACCATAATTTTCTATTATGAGATGAAAATAGGAGCCTACATTCTATATTAGTTCTTGGTGCTCTTGATTTTTATTTAACATTTCATAGAAGGAGCCTCAATTCTATATCAGTTCTTGCTGCTCTTGCTTTTTATTTAACATTTCATAAATAGCTGCACCAACATTTGCGTGGCAAACGATTTATATTCGGTTTCATTAACTCATACAGCTAGCTTCCATCATGCATTTCTTTTATGCACTGCACTCACATATAAGTATTTGTTTGTTCATGCAGTGCAAACTACTAAATATTTGCTACAACTTGGTCAAACCAAAACACAATATTTTCCACCGAAAGCAATTTAACAAGCATAAGCCATCGAGGAAATTCATTGTCAGGTACGCCCCCTCATTGCTTAACTGATTATTTAAACTTTCTTTTCTTACTCAAGGTTGTAATACAGACGGTCTGTGCATCCTGTGATTTTTGTTTTAGATGAAAACTACAGAAAGCAGATAGGTACACAAACTGTATTCACCTTTGCATCTTATTGAAAAGAAGGTTAGCATATCTCTTTTTTGAGGAATGCTTTGGGAATCCTTTTCATGCTATATGATTATGATGTTCAATACACATATATGACTCGAGAAATATAACAACTTATGTATGATTGACGACATCCATTTATGGGCTTGCCGCGGTACGTGCAGGACAGGTTCCCGTCATGCGAGATCGCCTAGACCTCAGAGGTAACCCAGTTGTATTGCATAGTGGTTAGCTTGAATGGTTGTTTAATCAATTCTATAGTAGAACATGCATTACCTAGAATATAGAGGGTGCACAGAATATAATCAGGCCCTCTGTCCCTGGTTACTCCTGCTTTACAAATTATTATCGGTAAATTCTAAATTGGATCATTCTTTGTATAAAATCCGAGTGTTTGCTTGGAAAATTGGATCATTCTTCTTTACATGTGATGGTTTGGAAACTCACTGAAGAATCCAGGTGCAAAGGAGAAGATGTCAGATTGATGTATAGTGGTAATGAGCTCTGGTTCTTTTGGAGAGGTAGAGGTTTGTCCTTTAACAAAGTATAGCTATTTATTGATGAAGAAAAAGTTTTGGCATTAGGCAGAAGCTGCGGTAGGCCTGATCGTTACTTTGCTTGAGCTTCTGGTTCTGTTGCTGGCTCTTTATTTGTTCTTTTGTCTAGCAGTATGTGGAGTAGTTATATTATTACAGTATATTAGCCACGACTCGTGAGTAATCAACCGATTACATTGAAAATGTCTAACCACTCACTTCTACAGATTGTCCAGCCTAACCCCACCTTCATAAGCCATACAAGTTTGGTCCCTGTTATTTTTTAATGAGTAGCTCTTTGGACCCAATGTCAGATTTTTTCAGTCTATACGGACTTTATTTTGAGGTTTTGGTTATTTGCTACTCTTAACTTTGTTCTTCCCATTTGTTTGCTTTCTACAGGATGTAACGGCAGGAATAACTTAGCCATTCGAGCAAGAAATGGCGGGTTGTCTTCACAACTGAGAAGCCATGAAATAAGAGAAATCATTTTTAGAACCACATTATTTATTTGCAAGTCATTTTATCCCCAGCAAACATCAAGAAAAGAAATACCACATCGTCATATACCAGTCTTCTACCAGGGACCGCAAGCACATAGATGGCGACATGATCCGGACGCCAATGTTCCATACATCGCTAGAGCTTTCCCATAGTGCCGCCCAAGATCAAGGACAAGACCAATTGAAGAAGCAGAAGCGTATAAATAAACTAGAATAGTTATCTCTTTTTGTGTAAGTTAATGTAGTCTGGGTAGCTCTGTTTAGTAGCAGCATGTAATTGGTTGTAAATATATCTACCAGATCAACGACATGCTTAATTATGTACTTAAATAAAAATATTGTCTACACATGCCGCGCCACATTCCCCTAGTATTAGCCTATCTGGGAGAACAAAGATCAACAAACAAGACAGAACATATGTGATACCAACTTATTCATCGTGCCGATTTTCCGACTATGCACCGTTTCTAGATTGCTGTGCTCCTAGGCCAATCGAAGGCAACAAACTATTTGTTTCAGCATGTTTGGTGCAGAAGCTTAGTCGGGATCCAATCTAAAGTTCTAGACATTATTTCCTTGGATCGATGCAGGTAATCATTCTTTTGGTTGTGCAATTTGCCTACAGTCCTCCTTGAATCAAGTAATTATTGTGTGATCACTGTAATTACTGTGGAGTGGATGCAAATAGTACATATTATTTCTTAATTACCTCGGGGACACATCCTGGACATTTTGCTTACATACCATGCCATGAGTTCTATTTCCGTTTTCCAAGAACATGAATAAAATGTTTATCTTATGCATAGATGGTCCATTGGGGAGTGACGCCACTTGATAAAATAACCAGAGTGCCTTCAACTTTTCTGATTTCCGTTAATTAGTCAAAATCTTCTTGCTCCATTTCCAAGGAAGCAGGATATATAGAAAGCTCCATCTGCTACTTATGTTTTGGCATATTTATTTGCCGAGAAGATAAAACCATACCTACTCAATCACATGCAGAGCATTATTTGTTTCTGCAAATGATATATACATGTTTCAGTGCCAACCTTGGTCCATTATGCTTTGTTAACTAACCAATCAGTAAGTGCTTTTTCCAAGGTACAGAATGACGATTTCTATATCATTCTCTATTAATTTGAAAACTACCTGATTTTGTGTATTCCATTTTGTAATTAAGAAACAGTAAAATGAAACTACCTAAGGTCTCATACAGTGATTTGAGTTTGTCAACCGTTGGATCACGTGCACTGACGCACGTGATCGTTTGCCTCGTTCCGCAACTTTGCTTGGGCTTATTTGTTACGTCAACTCGCATCGATAGAGTATCAGTACGTCTCTGGGATGCTACTCCATGGATCGACCTAGGCTTCTTGATATTAATTGGGCTGACTATCTGTATAACTTATGGGGAAATCTACGTTGAGACCGGTTGCTGGATGTTAAATGCTGGCGGGTTCATCCCTACCGTACATGTACATCGCCCAGCCTCGGACAAGTGTGATGGTGTTGTCCGCTTAATGACAAAACATGCCAGCTTAGACCTAAACCAAAATTTAAAATATTTTGTAGCTCAAACCGTTTATCCGATTTAGTATCCGTTTTCATCGTTGGACTAGTCGCGACGAGATCTTCAAAAGTAGATCCCATGTTGATATGTTTTGATGAAATTTTTTTCGGACAAAAGGTTATCCACCCCTAACACGTGAGTTATCCATGACATAATATGTAAGTTATCCACCTTGTAACACATAAGTTATCCACCATATAAATGTGTTGGGTATAGAGGTTCTCGCATATGTGTTGAGCAAGTTTTATTGGAACGCGATAGCCTAGGTGTTAGGATACCGATACTTCGTCGCATAGACGAGCGATGACAGGCTCGGTACCCTAACATCCTTCGAGACTTCGTCACCCATACGACGCGGCAATGACATTGGACGATAAAGCCGAACCTCTAGACTACTAGTTGCGCGTTAGGTTTATTCACTACGACTTAGGTTTGTGGATAAGTGGAGCATAAGACCCTATTTATTATACCGTTTGCATCAAAACTTACATTTATTTTATTTGAAGAAATTATGCTTGATATTTGATGCGGTACCCTTTCAAGATTGAGTAGCCCGTACGTCGCGAGAGAGGCGACGGACGACGAAACCGAGCCGCTAGAATAAATTTTATATTCTATTTGTGGATAATTTTTTTAGTGATAGATAACTTATATGTTATTGGATGGATAACTTACATGCTAAAGTCTGGATAACTCTCGTGTTACTAGTGGGTAACTTTTGGGTTACAAAAAGTCGTGTTACCCACCCCTAACATGTGAGTTATCCATGTTATAGTATGTAAGTTATCCACTCTGTAACATATAAGTTATCCACCATATAAATTTATATTCTATCTGCGGGTAATGTTTGTAGTGGTGGATATCTTACATGTTATAGTGGCTAACTTATATACTGAAGCCTGGATAATTCTAATGTTACCGGTGGATAACTTTTAGGCCAAAAATATCGTGTTATTTAGCCAAAGCATGCACACGAGACGCTCGTGCAGACTGCCGTAACGCCGCTGAGTTACGTAATTCTCAGAACGATAGCTGGTACTTTTACTGCATTCATGCAAAAAAGTCTTCACACAACATGTTTTATAGGATGGATAACATATATACTATAGCCTGGATAACTCATGTGTTACGGGTGGATAACTTTTAGTCCCGAAAAAATATCGTCGGAACAAATCAACATGGGATCTAGTTTCGAAGATCTCATCGCGACTAGTCTAATGGTAAAAACGGATCTTAAATCCGATAATCGGTTTGACCTACAAATAATTTTTTGGATTTTTGAATTTATGTCAGCTTTTTTGTCCTTTTATACCTAACAACTAAGCATATCCTAATTGCACCTTGTCCACGGCCAAGTTCACGTCTTGATTTTCTTTCGCACCGCTCTCTTGTTTACCCGTTGCATGTCGGAAGTTTGTAGGCTGTCCGCCAGGTTTTGTTATTCTCAGACCGGTCTGAAACTAGCACAGTCCAAACTTATTAACTGGGCCGATGGAGTATGAACGTGAGGCTCGTTCTGTGTTTTTCTTCCGTTTCACTCGTTCGTCCCGAAAGGCAGAGCGGCGTAAGGAGAGCCGGGAGGCCATCGTAGCTCCGCGAACATTCAGTAAAATAAAACTACCTAAGGCCTCACACAGTGATTTGTCAACCGTTGGATCACGTGCACTGACGCACATGATCGTTTGCCTCGTTCCGCAACTTTGCTTGGGCTTATTTGTTGCGCCAACTTGCATCGATAGAATATCAGTACATGTCTGGGATGCTACTCCATGGATCGACCTAGGCTTCTTGATATAATTGGGCTGACTATCTGTAAAACTTATTAACTGGGCCGATGGAGTATGAACGTGAGGCTCGTTCTGTGTTTTTCTTCCGTTTCACTCGTTCGTCCCGAAAGGCAGAGCGGCGTAAGGAGAGCCGGGAGGCCATCGTAGCTCCGCGAACATTATGCGCCACCTTCAGTTTCATTTCCTTCTGGCGGTGGACTTACGTTTTCTATTGCCCATGGCACAATACTGTATTTTCTCTCTTCTATAATCGTTCCCCATGTTCCTCACTCAGGATGAGCGGGAGGAGCGCAAACATCCATGGAAGACTGCACAAGAGGTGTTCCGTCAGCGTACCTCACATATGGACTCCAGTACGCCATAATCGACGTCCACGAATTGGTCCGATGTTTGGGTGGGACATAACTATCTCCCTTCTCAAGTTTGTCCTAATCAGCTGTCTGAGATATATGTCTGCATGCGCCTGCCTATTGGATTGGAGTTACAACAAATGTTGATCTATCCTTTTTCCAGTTTGGATTACTTTTGTTTGTAAATTCTAGATTATATATAAGCACTCAACTCACGGTTGTATTGCATAATGTTGATAAGCACGCTATTCTATCCTTAATGGATTTTTCATGTCTTCAGTTCAGATGAATCGGATCTAAAACAACTTTTCAGGATGATGCATCGGATGATTTTCTTGAAGACTGATGATTACGTGGATTCAAGACACGCGCCATGCACCTTCGTCTTCCCATGGCGCTAGGCAACCTCGATGGCCTCTTTTGGTCTCTACCATGGTGCTAGAGAGGCGCTGGTGAGCTTATGTGCAATAGTTCCTAACTAATATTTTCTTGCAGAAATTTCACATGAAGGAATGGAGCTGAATATCACCGTATACAGCTAAACGGTTTGACATCCGGAATTCTGACAGTTTAGTCGGTTTCGATAGCTTTGTACAAAATTATGGTAATTTTTGGTTACTCAGAGTGAAACTTGGGCATTAGCACCTCTATTGAACATTGTACATAATTATTTTCAAATATTATCTCTAACTTTATTTTTCCTAACATTTTACATGCGGACATAGTATTGTAGCTTGTTATTCAGATCTGTAAGTACTTGTAGGCTGATTTGTTGTTGCCTTGAGCAAAGCAAACTTGCCTGGTTGGATGATGCATCATGACAGTTTCCAAAGCGTATTTTTTCCTTGCTAATTATCTCAAGCTTAGGGCTGCGGTGTCTATGTTGTGTTCTATAACTATTCCCAATATTACCGTTGCATATTTTTGTTACTTTGTTCTTGTTTATGCAGTTATGTATGTGTCAGAACAATATATTTTAGTGTTTTATAGACTAACATACTTTATCTCCATTACACTAAGTTCCAGTTACATCGCCACCAATGCAATATATTGGTTACCTACTCGATGTATGCTTTAATCCTAGAGCTGAATAACATCCAAAAAAAAGTCTAGAGATGAATTCCCCTAATTGTGGATAATTGTTATGAGTTATGTTTTCTACATCTTCAGTGATCAAGATAACTAAAATGAGAGGCTTATTCCATAAACGGTGACATACTGCATGCTTGCACTATATAGTTATAGTATTCAAATGAATACGGCTTGTCCTGAAGTAAGTACAACACGCGGTTTTTGATAAGCTTTAGTGCTATTTATGAAGAAAATATATTTTGTACCATACCAGTATGCATGTTACAATGATTTATATAAATACATATAATCCTCTTTCTTTACCGATGGATTGAGAATGTGGATGTGTTTTTATAAAAGTAAAAAAAACAAATGGCAAAATATATTATGCTCATTCATTGGATTTTGTACTCTGAACATTAAAGAATTTGCATTTTGAGTTTATATAATAGAGTAAATTGATGCATTTAAATGTCTGCTTTGTTGGAACTATGCCGGTGGCGGCGTCAGGTTTCAGAGGGTTGGTATTCATTTTGAAGGATGGTATTCATTTTTTCCAAAATCATCATAGTTTTTGTTAAAAAAATTGCTATTTTATAAAAAATATTGTTTTCTCAAATCATTCTTATTCACTTGAATACCAAGAAATACCCCTATCGCCGCCCCTAAACTATGCAAGTGTTGTCGTATCACTCTTTCATATGACAGTATCAACAAAATTTTATTATGTGTCATTAACCAATTTAAAACTTATGTTATCAACATGTACTGTTTGGAGTCAGAAATATCTAGAGTTGATGGTAAAGATAAATCTGGTAGCTTGAGTTTGTAAGAAAATATGCCCACCATTACATCAAAGAATCATAATATTCAAATTTTGTGATGCATCTTAATTATTTTCAAATTTGTATTATTATTGTGGTATATAGACGGGCGCGGCAACGCGGGCTTTAATGATCTAGTGATTTGTATGGTTAATGACCTCCGGACCTTCATTACATGGCTTCTCCCAAGTGTTTGGTTGTACTGATCCTATCAGTGGAACTTGGATGGTATTTTTCTGACACCTTTGCTGATCATTTATTTAGATTCAAAGGTGAGAAACTGGGATTACTCAACCTTTGTCTTTCCAGAAATGGTTACATATTTCATTAGTTTTTTTAGTTATGGGATCAATCTCACCTCCATGGATTACCGGCTTGGTTTTGCACTTCATTGAAAATTCTATGGTGCTTAGGTTTCAGCTGGTATGGTTTTGGCAAACCATCAGGCGAGAGAGTACTGATATACTCCCTACTATATTAATTTGGAAAATAGTGGGAATATGTGAACATCTCTTGGTGTTTATGTTGACAGGAGTACTAATATTAGAAACTGGTCCATGTGTTCTCAAAATTTGTCGGGTACTTCCTCACAAGATTTGCTCTTATCATGACGATCCTTCTCCCATCCCAAGTATGCTCAGCTATATATTTATGATACATAGTGAATTGTATCATAGAATGAATATGTTTCAGAAATAACAATAGCTGCTCTATATATTCAGAAATATTCAGTAGCAAATGATGATGCCATAGAGTTTACGTACTTCATATTGTTTCACAGTTATATCACTATTTCACATTCTTGCTAATAATGCTGCATACCATAACTAGCTAGCTAACGGGTGCGGCGTGTCGCCGCATCTAATTTCCTAGTACTATATATTAAGGCCCGCACGTGAACAATAACTCGAACATGAACAGTAAACGCGGCATGAACAGTACTTTTGTATTTTTTTCCTCTTTTCAAAATCCTCGTTGATAATTTTTAGCGAGACTTTTTGGTTAAAATTACATTCCCGCATTTAACTATGTCTACCTTCAAAACAATAGATTTTTTAGACGGTATTTTTTAACATTTGTCGATAATAGATTTCTAGACCGCATTTCTTATCGTTTGTTGTTTTTTTTAGACTTTTCAACGATAATTATTGGTGTGACTTTCTCCTTTCAAAATCCTCGCTGATAATTTTTAGCGAGACTTTTTGGCTAAAATTACATTCTCGCATTTAACTACGTCTATCTTCAAAACAATAGATTTTTTAGACGGTATTTCTTAACATTTGTCGATAATAGATTTTCTAGACTGCATTTCTTAACTTTTGTTGTTATTTTTAGACTTTTCAACGATAATTATTGGTGTGACTATTTCCGATTCTCATTTAATTGTGCCTACCTTCCAAACAATAGATTTTGGACCGTATTTTTATGTTTGTCGACAATGTTTTAAAAAGTTTGGTTCCTATCCTTGCTAGTGATTTTTAGTGACACTTTTCGGCTAAAATTACCGACCCGCATTTAACTACGTTTACCTTTAAAACAATAGATTTTTAGACGGTATTTCTTAACATTTATTGATAATAGATTTTCTAGACAATATTTTGTAACGTTTGTCGTTTCTTTTTAGACTTTTCAACGATAATTATTGGTGTGACTCTTAGAAGCTAAAATTTACGATTCTCATTTAACCGCGCCTACCTTCCAAACAATAGATTTTGGACCGTATTTTTAATGTTTATCGACAATGTTTTAAAAAGATCAGTTCCCTTTTAGACTTCTCGACGACAATTTTTTGCCCGACTTCTCGACTAATATTCCCTTGCTGCATTTAATTGCGCCTACCTTCGGTCAGATAAATCTATCCTTGCTTATTGACGGTAGTTTTTTTAAGGTTTGTCGATAATGTTTCAAACAATTTTTATATTTTCTCCGCTCATCTCGGTCCATGCTACATAGATGTTTCACTCCTTTTTTTTGGTTCATCCTTTTTTTACTCTTTGAGTGCAATTTTCAGGCTGTAAATTAACTGCACCTACCTCTCAAACAAGAGGTTACCTAAACAGTATTTGTTTAGGTCCTTTTCTCCTAGCTAATGAACAATAATTTTTTGACACGTCTTTTTGACCATAGTAGATACTATCTTTTAAGGCATGTTAGATTTGCACTTTCCCCTTACTGATCCACTTATGTTCGATCCATGGTATTGCAGATTTTGGTTTTGCCCAACGGGAGTAAAATAAAATGCAATAAACAGTAAAAAGATGAACAATATAGTTTTCCTCTTTTCTTCCTTCTCCTTCAACGTCAAGTTTTTACCGACCATTTTCTTTCGACTTTTCTTCCGTGCCCTTTCGATCAAAATATTTTACCGCTAATCTTTCAACTCAACTTTTATAACAATATACACAAAATAAGTTAACCACACGGACGCGCGAATCGCGCCTTATACTTCCCTAATAATCCTAACTACTTCCTGCGGGCGTCCGCGTACTACTTTATGCGGGGCAGAGTATGCGGCGCCGCATACGGTCCGCCTCCACTTACAGCCTGAGTGCGAGTACGCCGCCTACCTCTATCTTAGATCGACGTGCCCAATCACGCCGCCTTGCGCACTCACATCACTCACCGCGGCCGGTATTCCGCTTGGTCCTCTAGGTCGCGCCCGGCGATGGCGGCGGCGCTCCACGGCCCGTGTCACTGCTTCAAGGCGCTGGCATACGGCAACCGATCCAGAGGAAGGCGGTGGTCGATTCTCCATCACTGATCTTTTCAATCTGTGTTGTAGGTTGCAAGACATAGTCGAAGGTGAGCCCCGTGAAGGCGAGTACAAGGCACTCGATGTTCTGCCCCTGACCTCCATCTCGACGTCCAGCTACAGGCGGCCGCTACGACTTCCTGTAATCGGTCACTCCCCCGTCGCCACCGACACTCGAACTCTGTGTCCTCAGACCCCTCTTTATCTGCATCTGATTTTGTATAATCGCTTAGGGTCTCTGCACACAACAACTGAAGAACCAGTACACGTCCTGTGAAATTACATGCTCTCTGTTGCTCCAGTACATGTCTGATAATACTTGCTTGAGTTGTTCAGCTTTTGCTTGTAAGTGGAAATAAATAATGCTTGCTTGTGTGTAAATGTTTCTTCTGAATATCTAACTGGAAAGAAATTTTGCTTTCTTATAAATATTAGGTTCTCAGACTTAGATGGGATTGTAGGAGTAACAAATCTTCTACTCTGTCTGTACAGAACTTGTTTATGTTTAGGTTATGGGGGCGATTTCAGCAAGTTCATGAGTACTATAGATGACTAGGTTAGATGGTGTACTCCATTTTTTCCCTGTCATGGAGTACTGAAGGTATTATTGGGGTACTCCATATTTTGGTAGTACCTCAATTGAATCATTTGTTGTGCTGTTGCTTCTACTGTTGCAAAAATAGTGTGCTCGCAAGAATTATTAACAATTGATTACCACTAAGCTAGGAGTAGCATTACAAAGTATATCTTGTAACATAAAGAAAACTGGTAACAATATATCTGCAAGAACATAGGAGGAGCACAGGCTCCTCTTAGTACTCCTCGTTGTATTGGTTGTATTCAAAATATCTTTACTGTGCATAGAATGTTCGATAGTGTGCTTGTTTAATATTGACAATAATGGAGCGAGAGAGGGTTGCATGATTAGAATTTTCTTCAATTGTCTTGGACTAGCGTGCTGTTCAGAATTATTCTTTTTTTCTCTTTATTGTAATCAGATCACGAAGTAAACATATTCACTTGGCTAGCATTGCAAGAGGTGCAGAGCTGGGCATCAATGTATTTCTGCTGTAGTTAGGGCCAGGCTGAGGTTCATTACCCATGACAACTAGCCTATCAAATATCTTGCTGTATAGCTTTGCTAGCCTACTGATGTTGTATACCTTGTTCCCCGTTGAATATCTTGCTTTGATGTATAGCTTTTCTAGCTTTCCTAGTCTATATTTTCAGGTTGTATCCTAGTACAATAGCTAACTATAAGGACTTAGAAATAGTACGCAAAACCATGCTGTTAGATATTCTTGTGTTAATATCATGTCGATGATATTCTTGTGTTAATTTTTTTGCCCCTGTATGTCTATCTCGTACAGGATGCTTACTGTCCATCTCGTTCTCGTTCTAGTTTTTTTTGATTGATTAACTGATGCTGTTCCAATCAAATGCTTAGTGTGCTAGGTAACTGGCTAGTGTTTGTTATTCATCAAATGTTTACTTAGCTGTATCCAGAATGCTTGCTATGCATGCTTGCTCCTATAAGATTAAAGATTTGTTATTCATCAAATGTCTATCTCGTTCTTTTTATGCATGCTTTCTCATGTAAGATTAAAGATTGTGTAATGTTATTAACCTACAAGATGATATCTTTCCCGGCTGTAGGTTTTGAATAAAAGCAGCAGTTCTGGAAGCAGATTATATCCTGATTTCCTTTCAAAGGTGTGTACTCTATTCCTTTTAGGCCCCCTCTGGGAGGAAAGTAAATATAAACTGTTCTAGAAACACCACATGAGTAATTTACTAGTCCCCTAAAAACTGATACAAACCGAGTTTTCTGTTTCAGGTCTCAAATCACTGTTTTGATACCTAGATGAAGCAGTAGAGGAAGGCCGAATAAAAGGTGGGACGCTGGAATGATAGCAGGGGCCGACGGTGAAGGCTGGCGGTCATGCGGGACAAAGCAGGAGCAGGGGTTGCTATTGCAATGCTTGGTGACCCAGCATGCTAGACGCTCAGCCGCGACGGCACTTGGTGAGGCAGAGCCGAGCTGCGTCCGACCTCTCGGGTGGCTGTGAGGCCTATGTCGCCAGCGGGAATGCTATAGTAGAATCTTTTTTACTGATGCTTACACTAATTGCTCGCCAATTCATACGTGCTACAATCAGGACCGGCTCTATATTTTATAGGGCCCTGGGCAAAAGTGATGGCATGGCCCCTACAACTAATATATGTACTTATATTTAGAAATATAGGCATAAATGTATCTACTCCCTTGGTTTCTAAATAGACGTCTCAAATTTATCAAAATTTAAATAAATCTAGACACTATTTAGTATATACAGTCATTCAAAATTTTAAAAAGCTAAGACAGGGGGAGTACTTTCACTTGTAAAATATTGAAAGTTAACATTCAACCACAAATTTTTAGTAATGTCATATTAATTCAATCTAAAACACTGGAATTATATGTCGGCATTGTAGCACCTAAAATTATGAATGAACTAAATACATTACATAAAGAATTTAAAAATAGAACTCTAATCATAGATTCATGGATGATTGAACATTTGGAACGTACCAGGGGGCATAATAGGAACAGGCTAACAAGGCCAAGCAGGAATTCAGTTCATCCGTTGATTCAATTTCTAGTTCACAAATCCCAAACAGGAAAACCCAATCAGGGTCAAGGGCAGAGGGACTCGGGCCAATCTACCGATCTCTAGGCCTAGGTGGCCAGAGGAAAATCGATTGGCCGGAGGAGCGGCTGACGAAGACGAACAGGTAGAGAAGTCGAGGAGATCAGCTGATTAGAAGATCGATTGACCTATCGATCGTGTCACGGGTGCTGCATCGTGCGGTTTTCTCGGACTGGGACGGCTGGGCTGGGCCTTCCTTTCCTGCAATTCATTTTCCAGGCAGCTCCGTAGTGTGTAGAGTATAGAGGAGGTTGTAGTCATGGGTCCCCCGGAGGCATGGGCCCTAGGCCGCCGCACAAGGTCGCGGGGGGTCAGAGCCGGGCCTGGCTACAATGAAATGTGCTGCTGGTTGTAGTAGACTGTAATAAGATTGTACTATACTAATTTGTGTTAGTTTTATGATGAATTTCATCTGGTCTTGTTCTTTTTAAATATTGTTTATGTATGCATTGTTCCATTGGCACTCTTTTCAAATGTGGGTCCAATTTATAAAATGAGTCAGACAAGTGGGATCGATCTCTAAAGTGGGACCTGATCAATCAAGAATAAAAATGCAAAACAGATTAATATAGATTGTAAAAGGCTATGGCCCAGAAACTAAAATAGGACGAAATGTTGGGCTTGGTCCATTTAGCTAAGAAGAGTTGACCGAGAAAATATAATAATAAATAGGCTAAATTGTTGGGCTTGGCCCATATATAACATCGAACTGGACCAGGCTAAATTTGATCGACGACCATTCCGATTGGTCATGGATTTGCCACGTAGGATTGGCTTACGTGGAGGCTTACGTGGACATGCTAGATAACCGGTGACCAAACCATCTATATTGGTCATAATAGTCTATGACCAATACACAGGAAAGGTCTTTATTGTCCGTCAGTGACTTAGCTTTTGACCAACTCGTTTTGGTCACAAGGTCACAAATGAAGAACAATGACCATCTAGTGACCAATATGGAGGGTCAAAAATTACCACATTTCTTGTAGTGGAAGTATGGATTGATAGGCCATGGTTAGTAGGTCATAACCATGCCAAGAGTTGGTCAAGGGGAGGTGGCATGTCGATGTGAGATTCTTCCTAAGTAGACAAGATGATAAGATTTGCAGAAAATATTATTATCTTGACTACAAAACCATCATGGATGAGTGGGAATAAGAATGGTTTAACCAAGAGAAAAGGTGGGATTTGGTATTACTAATGATGTACTACAAAATGGTTCAAGTACATTCTCAATAATGCACATAGGTTGGAATAGTTAGAGCTCCAAAGATTGAATCTAGGCAAGAATTCCAGACTTAGCCATTTTGGCAAATCTAGGGTTTTAGACTAGAGTGCAAGGGTAGATGATTTTGGGGTGATGTTAGGCTCCAAGCTAATGATCAACTAGATGATGTTGATTGGATGATGGAGTAGAGAGGATCCATCCGTAGACTTGGTATTCATGGAGGTTTGGAAATTATCAAAAGGGGTTATCCTTAGATTGATCTGAGCAAGAGATGAGAGAATCACTCAGGATAGATCCAACATAGATGACTTGGTTTAAGATTTGGAGATCTCAAACATTGATCTGATCCTAAAGGGTGAGATGTTCTATTAGCTCACTCTAGTTCCTAAGAAACAAGGCATTCAATATATTAGGGAAATTCATCAGACAGCAGATCAAGGCAATTCATCTAGTCAATCTTATCAACTACTACTAGGGTTACCATCAAGACAAGCTTGAGGTAAGGATGGGTATTTTGAAGAGTTGGAGTTTTTGAAGTAAGATAAGGACCTCTTGGTATTTCTACCAAGATTGGAATGAAAAATGTTTTAGTAAAGGTTTTGTAAAAACCTAGAGGTAAGAGTAGATGAATGAGCTGTCTTGAAAATATAAAGAGATTATATATAGGTCTCCATAGTTTTGTAATAGAAACTAATAAAATATTTTGTTTTATCAAAGTCATCTTGGCTCAGGTTTGTAATGCCAGAACATTTGAGAATATGTAAAATAAGCCAAGACATATCTTTTGTTAAATAGCTTTTGTCTAAAGGGGTTGAGGTAATAATTATATGATCTAATATACCATTAGACAAGCAACAAGCATTGCAAATCTTAACAAGAAAAAGTTTTTGTTCCCCCTGATTTTTGCCTTTTTGGACAAAAGATCAGGGTTGCTGAAATTGGGATGTTACAACTGATATCTGAACTGATTGCAGCGTTACATGAGAATGTAGAGTGGGGGTCCTCCCAGGAAGCACATTTGGTATTTTTTGCTTACAACAACAAAAAGGCTATAGAAGTGAAAGTTGCCAGTGATTTAGCCGTACCAATCAGTAGGATGTGTCGAACTAGACGGGACGGGTGCCTGTTCACACGCCTGCTAACGGTTGGACAGGAATTTGAGGTCGGCAATGGAAAAGACGAACTTGTAGAAAACATGATTGACATGATGGATGGCCTCGCTCATGGTTGTTCGAGTGACAGTAGCTTCGAACAGAGGAGAGACTGACAGGGGAGCAACATAAAGAGGAGCAGGAAGAGCATCCCCAGAAAAAGCACCCCGAAGAAGGCCATCACCAAGCAGACCACACCAGAGAAGAGGACACCCAAGAGTTGCATGAAAAAAGACACCACGCCGCAGAGTACACCCTTGAGATCCAGTCATAATGCAACACCGAACAGTAGCAGCAAAAAAGATAAGAGGGCCTGACCAATGGTGAACGAGGTGGCGAACACACCTAGGAGCGGCAACAAAAAGTCTAAGGTGGCTTGCACGGAGGATACCACACCCAATAGTAGCGGCAAAAATGCTAGCTTAAAGAGGAACACACCGCAGAGGTCCGACAATAATGTTGGCGCGATGGAGAACATAGCCAATAGTCACGGCAAAATGCTAGCTTGAAGAGGAACACGCCGCAGAGGTCCGACAATAATGTTGGCGCGAAGGAGAACACACCCAATAGTGACAGAAAAAGGGCTAATTCGAAGGGGAACACGCCGTAGAGGTCAGGCAAAGATGCCGAAACGCAGGAGCCAACACCCGTGAGGGGAAGTGATACCTTCGATCCGAATTACGGTTGTAGTATAGCTCTTTTTCCCTAGTATACCTAGGTTTATCGAATCCTCGGGAAGCAGAAAGCAAAGTGAGATTACTTGAACGAACCTTCTAAAGTTTTAGAATTCCTTTTGTGTTTTCACCAGACCAAGAGTTTGCGATCTTTTTGTTGTTGTTGACAATTGAGAGAGAGAGGGCCTAGGGTCTTCGGTTTTCACCAGTAGTTGTGTAAAACATCTGATGGGAATAATAGATGATAATAAAGTATGCATGTATTGTTAGATCAAGATAATTATATGTGGGTAGTGCATCCATAATTGTTATCGCCTCCACAACCGCTTATAGCAATAACCTACTAGTCTCATCCATAGAAGAAAGAGAACTAATGATATGCATAGTGATGTCACCGTTAATCCCAAGTAAATCCCTCATATACAGCCATACTACCCCTTCTGTCACTGGGGTTCCCATCCTGCAGATCGGTCATTACTCATACTACCTTTACCTGGATCAATCCTCGGGGTCTTGGGTATCTGACAAGTCCTTAGATTGAGGCAAGAGAGGGTGCTATAATCATTATATCATACAAACTAATACATGATCCCATCTATGATAAATAACATGCACAAAAAGCTATATGGCTAGGCCGAAGCCCTTATCCCAAGGAGAATTACTCACACATAGAGATGAAATCAACAATCATAAACATTGTACTAGAGATCATAAGATTGATAGTAAATAGTCTTACAATGTCGCCAATTGGAGAAGAGATCTACTATTACAAGTGGTGGAAGATGGCTATGGTGGTGGAGAAGGGTTTAGAGGTTTATATCTAGATCTATTCCTGCGGCGTGGCGGCTTCTGGTGGCAGGGAGAGTTTAGGTCGAAAAAGAAGTGGTGTTTCCCGTCGCCTGAAGACTCTTTCTATAGGTGTCCCTTCATGAAAGTTGTTTTGTTTGACCTAATGGAGTCGGTGCCAACTATATGGACGGAATAAATTTCCCGCCGTATAGTTGGTTGTTAAGGCTTCCGCCTCCACTTCACGGCTCCTGGTTTATTTGACGTGTTGGAAATCTCGTATCTTTGGCATTTATGTAGTGATTCCCATCATCGTACGTCATTATCTGCGCAGGGAAAAATAGCAAGAAAGGATTGCATACCCCTTTGATCATTAGGCATTAGTGGCAGGGTTTAGAGAGATATTTCATCAAATATATGAATAATATCTAGTTTAAATACAGAGGTGGATGGCTATATTTCACAACCATCAATCTCCCCAAGCTTAAAATTGATCGTCCTCGACCAATAAAACCAAAATCAAAAGGGAACTCAACATTTAAACTGAAATAATGAGATGATGATCTTACTCATGATTGGTAGTCTGATGTTTCCTCCACTTTATTAATCTAAAAAACATTAGCATAGATGGAGTAGTGGAAAGCATATCATACGGGTTTCATGAATCCTTATAGCGCAGCAAAATTATTGTAAGCATGGATATTCAAAAGAGTAAACTTTATTCCATGTCATGTAATCAACTCATAAGCTTTCCTTTGAACAATAAAGTATTATCATATACAATTGAGAGTGTGAGAGTTTATCATGAAAAACATATACACTAAAGTATCTAAATTCTCCCACATCAATAAATCAAGACTTTTCAAGAACTACCTTTCTATTCATTGTCCTTCAAGAATTTCAGTTCTTAAGTAATTGAGAGCATGCTAAAATTTTTCATTAGTTTATCGGGATGTGATGGACACTCGTGGCATCACTAAGGTTTTTGTTCCTTTTGCATAATGATTACTCATATCAGCCAAGGGAGTGATTCCATCATGTTTACAGCTACCCGGGAGTGCCAAGAATCTTACCCATTATAGCATTGCTCCTACATATGTTTAATCAACTCATAGCCGAAATATAGGAGTTTCTTCCATGAAGATCTTTCATAGGCTAGCGGAGTTGTTGGCATACCATGAAGTTTGAATAGCATAAAGCTATATCATTGTTATGATTCACAAGTCAAACTTTGGCATGATCTCAAAAACCACAACATTAATTCAATTGAATAACTCCTTTCAAAGAGAGCTATCAAGTTAATCATTATTTTCTGCGGTGTTAAGTGTCTCTAGGAATAAGCTTTCAAGACTAAACACTACAACACCCAAGCCTTCAATTTTGAGACTTTTTATTTCAATTGTTTAGCAAATTTTTAGGCAAGACTTGGTTAACTACAAGAGCTGGAACAAAACGTACTTAATTAAATACCCATGCAAACAAAATTTTACTACAATATAGAGACTCACTCCACCGATGTAGCATCTTAACATTACTACTAACTAGCATGGGTTTCTCAAACTTCAAAATTGGAGACTGATTGGCCAAAAGAAAAGAAAAGAAAAGAAAGAGGGAAAATAAAGATAAACATAGAAATATTTTTATGAATTTTGAGAAGGGGAATTAAAGAATAGAAAATTGGCGGCAAATCTCGGCTTGAAAATCTCAAACAAAATAAAGTAACTAAAGATAAAGTGTTTGGAAACCAACACAAGTGCTTATAAACTCAAATAAAAGCATAACCTCGAAAATAAAGTAAAGCAAATGAAAGCCAAATAAAAATAGATATAAAACCTCCCCAAGCTTAGGCTTTTGCAAGACCTTCAAATCATTGAGGTGTGTGTGTGGGGGAGTTGTAATTCCAGTCCACAAATTGAGTTGATAAGTTACTTGTTGTTTCTCATAGGTTCAGGGCGACATTATGCATCCTCTCCACAGTTCCTCCAAGTTCTTAGAAATCTTGATATGTAGCGAACCGCTTTGGTGGCTGCTCTTCTTGATGAGGGACTTCTTGCTCCTCTTCTTGGTCCTCATCCTCTTCCGGAATCTCCTCCTAGATTGGTGTTTCTCAACCTGCAAGTTGTAAATCACACATCCTTCCTCGATAGAGAAAAGACCATTAGGCAACGGACCGGGGTAGAGACGCCTAGCTCCAACAATATGTAGATTATAAACACCACATCTCCTAGTGAGCATTCCATAAGCCCTCAAAGTAGAGAAACCAACATGTCGCTCACCTAGAACCAGCTGTAACACACCTAGGTTGGTGCCTAGGGCATTGTCAAGCACGGTGATGATGCCTCCGCAAGTGATTGGTCCTTGGCTTTGGGAGGATTGGTACTCCAAGTAGCGCACAAGAATTGCGCACAAGTTGAGTGACAAGTTGTCATAGTTGAAAGCAGATTTTGCAGGGACTAATATGTCCTCCTCATTGAGTCTTGTAAACTCATTACGTGTCTGCAAGGTGTTAGCAATAATATAGAACAAATAGCGTATAGCAGGATGTTGAATATTTTTCCCTTTACTGACTCTAGAAGTAAAGCTCATTCTATTATAGCAGAGTTCAGGGGAAGGTTCTATGCTGGTAAAAGATGCGCACAGAGCATTAGGATCATTGTTGGGTAAAACAAAATAATTGCACCATTCATCGAGTGATAAATAATAATTGTTGTTCATGAGTCGGAAAGAAATTCTATCCTCCACATGCCATGTCTTAACGGTGCCTTTGAAAGAACTAAGAAATTCAATGGTTAACCGACGATAGATTGGTGGTCCATCATTAAATACAAAGTTTTAGATACCAACCGTATTGCAAAGTAAATTAAAGTCATCAGAAATACCGAGTTGGTTCAATATGACGGGGCAAGCCCACTTGGTTGCCTTCACTTCTCGATTTTTGATCCTATCAAAACGATCACGGTGGGACTCGTTCTTGAGTCGAATCCCCATGCGTTCCTAAGATGCAGCCCGAGAATAACTAGCGGTGGCAAGAGCACGTGTCTGGATCCTCGTGTTCATCTTCTAAAAATAAATAAGAAAGACAAATATAAAACTTTTTGATCCAACAGTAATAGTCATAGCATATTCCTCATCATAGCACACTAAAGAATCTCCTCAACATAATAATCTAAGCAAGAGAATCATGGCTAATTGTTCAAAATAAGTCTCACCCTAGATTGATAATGACAATAGATCATAGATGAATTCGTGAAAAGTAATTGGAGGATCGGAGGAGAAACATACCGCAGATCACTTGTGTGCAAGGATATCGAACAAAATTGAGTAGGGGTGAAGATACCATGAGGTTTTGAGAGAGTTTGGAGGTAGAAGAGAGAAAAAGGATTGATGTTTTGATGTTTTGGGTACCTTTCCGTGCATTGAAGTGGTCGGACGCAACTATACGGCCGAAACTATACGGCCGGAACACTTGTTCCCGCCGTATAGTTGGTCTGACGGCAAAAAATTAGGGTTTCTACGGTTTCTTTCCTGGCGGCTATAACTATACGGCCGAAACTTTTGTTCCCGCCGTATAGTTGTTCATCAAACCTTCTGTATCCTGAGATGAAAAATTGTCGATGGATCAAATAACTATACGACTAGGGCTATACGGCAGGATTTTTGTTCCCGCCGTATAGTTGGTCGTTAGAGCCTTAGTACTCATCAAAAAAATTCTATTTCTTCAAGAATTACTTTTTAGGCTGAAACTTAGCGAAACACCTTGTTTTGACAGAAAAATGACAGACTAAATTGTCGACCAACTTTGGCATGTATAAGACATGAATTTTTAGTACCGTTGAATCTCTCCTCACTGGAGTTTTCTAGCACTCTTTATTCTATATAAAACTTTAAACTAAAGCTTAAAAAAAATTTACACAAACCTTTATTTCACATGGGTTGCCTTCCATGCAGTGCTGTTTTATGGTCAATAGCCTTACCTTGATGTTGCTCACTTAGGCCATATGAGTGGAACACCCACTCCAAAGTAGTTGGCCTTCAAAGTGATGGCCTCCTTATCATCTTGCTTGGCTTTCGTTTTCCTAGGGAAATGAATAACAAAAGGATCCCATGAAGGCAATTGGAGCTTCACGTTCCCTTCATGTAAATTAATCAAAGCCTTAATATTTCTTAAGAAAGGACGGCCTAATATGATAGGAGCAGTAGCATCTTCAGGCATGTCAACAATAAAAAAAATAAGAGCAGGACAGAATTTAATGTATACTAAGGTATTTTCTTTAAAGTCTACTGCTTGTTTATAAGTAGAATCTCCTAGATGCAATTTTAGTTTGGTGATTTCAAAAGACCCAAGATTTAACTTATTAAAATACTCCTTGGAATTGTTGAAACACTTGCACCTAGATCACATAGTGCAACTATTTCACTAGTCCCAATTTTAATCTTAATAGTAGGGTCAAATATATCATCTATCTTAACAGGTAATTTTTTAGCATTTTTCTTATATTCTTTCTCAAGATCACGTATTTTTATTGCTACCTGATTAAGAAGTGTTGATACATGACTTCCTCATTTCCCTCACTTACCGGAATCTTGACATTGATCCTTTTTACAAGATCTTCAAGTGTGTAATTTGGTGAAGGAGCATTGCTATAATCAAGTTCTTCGGGCTCCTCCCTTAGGATTCTTATCATCGTAAGGTCTTCAACTGGATTGGGCTTAGTTTTACCTGCAAATTTAGCTAGAATGAGAGTTTGACTCTCAGTTATCTTACCTAGCTGTGCCTCAACAATCCTTGTTCTTTTTTGGAGGACCTACAAATCATTTCTCAAACTAACAGCTTGGTTAGATAATTTACCAAGCATGGCATAATGGTTCTCCGTAATTTTAACTAGAATATCGTTTTCTCATTTTGTGAGTCCATACAAGATTTAAGAGTTTCTTGGAGACTACTATTACTTGATGCTATATTTTTATTAGAGTTACCTACATGACTAGAATAATGTTTCTAAAAATTTGGATTATAATTCTTCTTCCAAGCAAGGGTTATAATCATTATGAGCTATGAAGTCTATTTCTTTAATAGTTGGTTCGGGAGTAGTTCTTACTTTGGTTTCCTTACCTTTAACGGCTAATATGAGCTCATCCAACTTAGCATTGAGTTCTTCATTTTCTTGAGGTGCGACAGAGTTCATCTTCTTCGTGTTTGATCTTTCCACATGCCATTGGGCATTGTTGTCTTGCATATTGTCTAGCAGCTGCTTTGCTTCGGTAATTTTCTTACCCATAAATGTTCCTCCAGCTGTAGTATCAAGCATAGACTTAGACACAGGGTTAAGAGCATTATAAAATAAATGGAGAATTAACCAATTTTCCATCCCATGGCTGGGATAGTTTCTCATGCATTCTTTCGTTCTCTCCCATGCAAGCGCTAGTGGCTCACGCTCTTCCTATCTAAAGCCAGTAATATTAGATCTGAGTTGCATAGTCTTTGCAAGTGGAAAGAATTTAGTCATAAATAAAGAAGTACATTCCACCCATGATGCAATAGTATTTCTAGGAAAATATAGCAACCATTCTTTTGCTCTTCCTCTAAGACAAAAAGGAAATAGGTGCAACTTGACCGCGTCGGGGTAAACATATTTAATGCGCATCATATCACATATTTCAGTGCATACATGCATATTCAATAGCAGAGCCTCCAAATTGATTCTATTGAACCAAACTTAACTAGTGGGGCTTAATTTCATAATCCTCAGCAGCAATTGCTGGCTAAGTAATAGGAGTACGTAAATAATTATTGTTGGGAGTTGCAAACTCCCCTAGTTTCTTTTCAGCCATACCTCCTATTTTTTGGATTTTCTTAAACAAGTACTAATGATGATAAAAACAAGAATTAAAATACTAACTATTTTTTTTTGGTTTTTCAAATAAAGACTGAAAGCAAACTAAAAATTAAAAACAAGAATTAAAACTACCAAGGTTCCTACTAACCTCACTAGCGTATCTATTGCTTCCCGGCAACGGCGCCAGAAAAAGGGTTGATACCTTCGATCCGGATTATGGATGTAGTATAGCTCTTTTTCCCTAGTAGACCTAGGTCTATCGAATCCTCGGGAAGTAGAAAGCAAAGTGAGATTACTTAAACGGACCTTCGAGAGTTTTAGAATTCCTTTTGTGTTTTCACCGGACTAAGAGTTTGCGATCTTTTTGTTGTTTTTGACGATTGAAAGAGAGAGGACCTAGGGTCTTCGGTTTATCACCAGTAGTTGTGCAAAACATCTGATGGAAATAATAGATAATAATAAAGTATGCATGTAATTGTTAGTGCAAGATAATTATATGTGGGCAGTGCATCCATAATTGTTATCGCCTCCGCAACTGCTTATAGCAATAACCTATTAGTCTCATCCATAGAAAAAGAGAACTAATGATATGCATAGTGATGTAACCATTAATCCCAAGTAAATCCCTCACATACAGCCGTACTACCCCTTCTATCACTAGGGTTCCCATCCTGCAGATCAGTCATTACTCACACTCCCTTTACCTGGATCAATCCTCAGGGTCTTGGGTACCTGAAAAGTCCTTAGATTGAGGTAAGATAGGGTACTACAATCATCATGTCATGCAAACTAAAACATGATCCCATCTATGATAAATAACATGCACAAAAAGCTACATGGTTAGGCCGAAGCCCTTAGCCCAAGGAGAATTGCTTACACATAGAGATGAAATCAACAATCATAAACATTGCAATACAGATCATAAGATTAATATCAAATAGTCTTACAATGTCGCCAATTGGAGAAGAGATCTACTATTACAAGTGGTGGGAGATGGCTATGGTGGAGGAGAAGGGTTTATAGGTTTAGATCTAGATCTATTCCTCCGGCGTGGCGACTTCTGGTGGCAGAGAGAGTTTAGGTCGAAAAAGAAGCATTGTTTCTCGTCGCCCGAAGCCTCTTTATATAGGGGTCCCTTCATAAAAGTTGTTCTGTTTGAGCTAATGGAGTTGGTGCCAACTATACGGCCAGAACTATATGGTCGTCATAAATTTCCTGCGGTATAGTTGGCCGTTAAGGATTTTTCCTCCACTTCACGGCTCCTGGTTTCTTTGACGTGTTGGAAATCTCGTACCTTTGGCATTTATGTAGTGATTCCCATCAGCATACGTCATTATCTATGCAGGGAAAAATAGCAAGAAAGGATCACATACCCCTTTGATCATTAGGCATTAGTGGCAGGGTTTAGAGAGATATTTCATCAAATATATGAATAATATTTAGTTTAAATACGGACATGGATGGCTATATTTTACAGCCATCAGGAAGTAGGAAGGAGATCACACCGAGGAGTAGCATCAAAAAGGTTAGTTTGGTGAGGAACGCAACACAGAGGTCAAGCCCTAATGGGGCTACCATCACGAATGATACAATCAAGGAGGATGTACACAAGAAGAGCAAGAGGGTTCTGTACAGTCGAGATGAAATAGATTCTGATTACTATTTGTTTGTTGACGAACATGTGATGCATGATAGTGTAAGACCACCCCCTGTGGTTGCAGCAGCACCAACAGAGCGTCTGGGAGAAAACAGAGTTGCCGGGGAGGTATATTGGTCCAATGTTCTAGTCCATGTAGGTCCAAATGATGGTGTAGTCCCACCCCTAGGAGTCAATACGATGTGTGCATGACTAGGCATTGGTGAGGATGGTGAAGATTCTGAATCAGATATAGAAGATGGCACTGTGGACCATCAAGAATCTAGTGATGATTAGTCGACAAGACACTTATGGATGGGGCTGGAATTACAGTTGATGACTTCGGTCCCGACATAGACGAGATGATACATGACCACAAGGATCCTATAATTTTGTTTGGCACTGAGTTAAGCAGCATGCATGAGTTTAGGAAGTCGTTTCAGCATTTTTGTATCAAGGGGGAGTTCGATGTTCATAGACTGAAGAACATTGCCCATAGGTATGAGGCCATTTGTAGGTTAAAGTGGAAGAATGGATAGGTGGTGATACCTTGTTCGTGGAGGATCGCAGCTAGAGACTTACCCGCGTCAAAGGCAATTAGGGTATCCTGGCAATGAATGGAGCAAACCATTTCAACTTTATCATTTTTCACTCTATAATATAAGTAAAGTTGATGTGCAAGATCTATCTGGCAACTCCGCTTATGATGTAAACTAATCTGTGTTGCAGGTGAACAAATTGGGCCCTCCCCACATGTGTGCGACAGGGAGCATGTTGAAATCCTCGATGGCTGATACAAAGTGGGTGGATTTACAATCTATGTCCATACTAATCATAACCCTAGGGAGACCGCGAAGAATATTTAGAATAAACTCGTTGTTCAGTACAACATTGTTCTACCGTATTACATGGTTTTTAAAGGTAAAGAGAAAGCTCTAAAAATCTTGCATGGGGATTGGATTAATAGCTTCAGGATGATGTACAACTTCCAGGATGAGGTACAGGCTAGGTGTCTAGGGAATGTTGTGGAGATCGACACTAAATCGGAAGGTGTAAAATTTATTTCAATAGATTTTTCATGACGCTTAAACCTTGCATCCATGGATTCAAGGACGGATGTAGGCCATATCTGAGCATAGACAATACTGTCTTAACTGGCAAATGGAAAGGCTGCCTGGCATCTGCGACAACATTAGATGGTCACAAATGGATGTTCCCAGTGGCATTCAGGCTGTTCGATATAGAGATAGAGGAAAACTGGGTCTGGTTTATGAGGCAGCTTAGGAGATCAATACGACAAATGGATCCATTAGCTATATCCACAGATGCATGCAAAGGGTTGAAGAATGCAGTGAAGGAGGTGTTCCCGCAAGATGAGGGTATAGAATGCCATGCCCACCTGATGCTCAACCTGTACAGGCACTACGCAGGCAACATATTTGGTTACATGTGTGCTGCTGCTAGATCTTACAGAGCAGGGCACTACGAATATTTCATGAGAAATATTTTTGCAGAAGCCCTAGATCTTCCCCAGTACATGGCCGCACATCATTCGCAGCTATGGAAGAGGAGTCAGTTTAGCCCTAACATCAAAGTTGATTACATAAACAAGAACCTAGTTGAATGCCTAAATTTTGGGTGAAGGACATAAAAGTCCGTCCTGTTCATATGTTGATGGAAGGCATACGGGGTATGATCATGAAGCTGTTAAATATCAGGAGAGATATTGGTAGGAGACTTAGAGGCCATATGCTACCGCCTGTTATACAGCAACTGCATAAGAGAAGCCGAGGGCTTGGTCATCTTAGGGTTCTCCTGTCAAACAACAGCAGCTGTGATGTGGTTGATATGTCCAAAAAATAGCCACATGGATGTTGTGAACATCGAGTGGTAGGAATGCACCTGCTTAGAGTGGCAGCATACTTGGAAACCATGCGACAACGCATTGGTATTCTTGGTGAAGAAAATAAATCTACCACATTTGGATCAATATTTTCTAACTACTTCTCTCTGGAAATGTTCAGAGCTGTGTACGTTGGTTCCATCGAGCCCTGTACAGACCCATCTTAGTGGCCTCAAGTCCAACTGAGTTTTGAGCTGTGCCAGCCAGTAACAAAAATGGGCAGAGGTAGACCATAGGTGAATAGGTTTAAGAATTTTCTAGAGAGGGCGGGTTTAGATTTTAGTGGTAGCAAGAATGGCAAATACCGATGCAAAACCTGCCGTCTTATAGGCCATAGAGCAGCGGGGTGTCTTCTTAATGCACCCAAACCTAGGTATGAGATGGTATCTATACAAAAAAATTGGTCGTACTCTATAGATATTAGGTGCTTAACAGTGTCCTGTTTTTTGACATGAAGTGCAAGGTAAGAAACATGACTGCGGACTCAGTGATTTTGCCGCGGGAAGAAATCTAAATGAGTGGAGTGATGAGGCTGAACACTATTCTGATGCTGATTGGCCTGACTTCCCTCGACCTGGAGATGCAGAGTATGTGAAGGTAAGAAAATTGGCACCCAGGAAGATGAGGAAGGCGGGCAATGAAGAAGATAGAGGACACCGAGGCAAAGAAGTGGCACCCAGGAAGGGTAAGAAGGCTGGCTAAGAAGAAGCATAGTAATGTGTTGATCTCGAACCTATCTGTGTATATGGTAATATTCTGGAGCTGTGTTCGTGGGAATTGTCGGGCGAAACAAGCGTGTAGTGGTGTCTAAGATAATACGAGTTATTTCACATTCTCGTACTTCTCCGTCCATTGACTATGTCATTCTGCTCTCGTAGCGACTTGATATTTGGTTATGGCTGAAGACACTTGTTGAAGCCGAAATTGTGAATGTGCCACTATTATCTATAAAATCGCAGAACCAGAGCCGAGGGGGATTGCTTCTCTGTTTCGATGGATGGTAGTGGCACAAACATAATTTACATAAGCGCTTCCTGGTTGCGCCAGTCAGATTAAATCCCTTCTTTTAGCATTACACTTATTAAAAGGTACTGAGATGAAAAACAAGTTCTAAGCTGCTACAATCCCATGAAGAAGCAATTTATTTCAGCTTCTAGAAAACGCCATGGCAACATAAACAACAAAGGAAATAGATAATTCCCAGATAATGAGGAAATTGTTTATACTTTTCAGCCTAATCTTTAGCTCGTCTATCTCACCATCTTGCGTCCGCAACTTAGCATGCACGCCTCCTCCCTGCTCCTGCCTCCCTTCATCTAACGAAGCTCCCGGATCTCTCTCTCCAGCGCATGAATCTCCTATTTCTTTTCCCACACAGCATCACGAAGATCCTGAACAAGCTCCTTATGAAAAATGTAAGGGGCTTTTCGATCCACACAAACCTGTCACATCCCAGTCCCCTCCCTTCCAGCGAACAATCAAAGAAAACAAACACAAAATTACATAACGCTTCCCGGATCGGGGTTACCAACTGCGCATAGCATACGAGGTTACCGCTCTGATGCCGTAGTTGCTGAATTTTCCTGCAGTATTTTCGTCGGTCCAAGAAATCCATCTCGGCATCTTCTCACTACACAAACACATCTTCTCGGGGTAGTAATCGTAGGGCATCTTTCGGTACCTGATGGGGGCACCCGCCTGGCGGTGTTGTGCCAACCCGGGTTCCGCCCGAGACGAACTAGATGAGCTACGAGCCATGGGCTAGGGGAGTGAGGGCAGAGGAAAGAGGGGAAAATGGAGGAGCCTTGGATGTCAGAGCAGGGTAACGGTGAAATGTGATTTATCCCACCTAGTAACTCGAGGAGAATCCTACCGTCCACTTTGGGCTGATAGGTGGGGCTCCTCCAAAGCTCGCACCTTCGTTTTTCTAAGGCCCTTTCGCGCTCAATGACCAAATATTTTTGGCCTCATGCCCGCCTAAATATCGATGTGAGGCCTTGCCGAGTAGCCGTCACACGCCTGGTCCCATAGTTTTCCACACTCCCCGTACACCCTGGATCAGAAAAAATCTGCCTTCATGGCTCACAGTGGCAGATCCATCCACTCCAGCGCTTGCGGTCGGGCTCGCCATGGCGGATCCACCCCTATATCCTATCATCGCAGTATAAAATGGCCATGGTTTCTTGAGCCGAACGGCTGCGCTGCATCTTCGAGCTCGGCCCCTCCTATCTATAGACGCACTGCTCCAGCATCGAGCTCGAGCAGGAGCCGTCAGGCGCGGAGGGGCTCGATCGTTGCCACCCCATCCCCTTCATCATTATTGATTCCAACAAGGAGGTGGACGGCGATGAAGCAATGCAGAACGCCATTGAAGCCTCCTTGGCGAAGGGCAAACCACGGGCGGGAGTGGATGTCTCTTGGAAGGGCGTGGAGGGGTCACCAATTGAGGTGGACTCCGACAACAGTGGTGTGACCTGGGTCTAGATGTTGTTTAGGTTGGTTGCAATTTTGCTTCTGTTTAATGCAAGTACAATTATTGTAATGGGTTTGTGATACGTCGTAAACGTATCTATAATTTTTGATGTTCCATGCTTGTTTAGTATCCACTTTGCTTTGCTTTGTTTACACTTTGAGGTATTTTATACGTTTTCTCGGACTAACCTATTAACAAGATGCCGCAGTGCCAGTTGCCTGTTTTCTGTTGTTTTTGATTCTAGAAAAGCCAGAAAATGAATATTCTCGGAATTGGACGGGACGAAAGCCAAAGTCAACATTTCACCGAGGAAAACACGGAGCCAGAAGACGAGACGGAGGAGGTCCACGGGGGGCCCACACGCCCTGGTCGCGCGGCCAGGCCTGGCCTGCGCCTAGGGGTGCGACCACCTCGGGCACCCCCTCGGTCTCCCCCTTCGCCTATAAGATTCCCCGATACCAAAACCCTAAGGAACCTATGAGATCTCCACGAAACAGTCTGTAGCTACCACCACCTTCGTCCCTAGATCGAGGGATCTGATGCTCTTCCTAGCACCCTGCCGGAGGGGAGAGATCATCCCGGAGGCCTTCTTCATCACCATGCCAGCCTCTGGTATGATGCGTGAGTAGTTCCACCTTGGACTATGGGTCCATACAGTAGCTAGATGGTTGTTTCTCCTTTGTTCAACCATGTTTAGATCTTGTGAGGTCCGTTCATGATCAAGATCATCTATTTATAATCATGCATGTTGTGTTTGCGGGGATCCAATGGATATTGAGATTACTATGTCAGATTGGTTAATGGTTCTATCTTATTGATTCTATCATCTCTGTGTTGTTTGAGATCTTGCATGATCTCCGTTTCTAGTAGCTATCTTAGCCAAGTAGATGCTAGTGACTCCAAGAGGGAGTATTTATGCTCGATAGTGGGTTTATGCCTCTATTGAATCTGGGGAAGTGACAGAAATCTCTAAGGTTGTAGATGTGTTGTTGCTAGTAGGGAGAAAACAACGATCTTTTGTTCATGGAAAAATTGTATTGTTTACTTTACACACATTGCTTAAAGCAGTTATCCGTTGCTTGCAACCTATAACTAGAGGGGGTTCGGATGATAACCTGAAGGTAGATTACTAGTCATAGATGCAGTTGGATGGCGGTCTATGTATATTGTTGTAATGCCCAATCAAATCTCAATAGGATCATGAATGTCTAGTATTGCATTGTTATACCTTGCTCTGTCCTGTCAATTGCCCCGTTGTAATTTGTTTACCCAACATGTTATGTTGTTTATCTTAAGGAGAACACATCTAGTGAACTGTGGACCCCGGTCCAATCTTTACCATTGATACACATCTTCCACTGTTACTGTTTATTTTCTGCAAGCCACCATTACCTTCTACACCATACGTTTAATCCTTTGTTTTCAGAAAACCGGTGATATTGACAACCGCACTATTCGTTGGGGCAAAGTCTTGAGTTTGTGTTGTGTAGGTTTCCAAGTTGCTAGCAAAACCTTTGAGTCATTTCCTTCCTACTACTGGTTCGATAACCTTGGTTTCATACTGAGGAAAAAATTACTGTTGTACTCATCATACCTTCCTCTTGGGGTTTCCCAACGAAGCTCTACAGTGATCTGAGCCGCATCAAGACATTTTCTGGCACCGTTGCCGGGGAGTTAAGGACAGCTTCACAAGGGGAGTCCTTCCGAACCTTTCTCTTTACTTTGTTTTTGTTTTGCTTAGTTTCTTTTTCTTTTTTTGGTTTGCTTCTTTTTATCACAAATTCCAAAAAAAATAGTTTTGTCTGGTTTGCTTTTTATTATCAAAAACACAAAAAATTAGTTCTTCCTATAGTTGTTACCTTTCTCTAGCTCACCATGTTGATCCCTAAGTTCATCCTGGAAGACCTTTCAATAGGTAGTGACTCCATATCTGGGAAACAAAATATTGAAGAATTCTTTAATCATATTAGCAAACATGAGGATATATCCTTAGCAGAACTTGCTCCTAATTATGAAATTGCTGCAGCTTCTTTAGTGCAAATTTTGGAGGCTAGGTTTGTTAACCTTAACCCCATGATGCAAATAATGATTCTTAAACTAAAAGAAGTGGAGAATGCTGAAAAGAGAGATTTTATTCTAGAAACTTTGCTAAAAGAGTTTAATGATCTTGCTAAGGAAGCCAAAAAGGGTTTTGATCAATTTAATATGCTAGGATCATGTGTAGACGTTAGGGGTACTTTAGAAAAGTTGGATAAGACCAAACCCAATGGAGAGGAAATTAAAATACCCATACCTTTTAAACTTGTGGGAATGCATGAAGCCTTAGAAAATAATTTTGATTGGATTGTTCCTGAAAACCCATTTGATGAAAGTAGTGAACCCAAGAGAGATGAGAAAGGATCCTCTTAATATCATTTGGTTGAGATACCTTTCCTAGTTGAAGAAATTTCGAGTATTGATCTTAATGCTTCTTCATTTGAAAATACTTGATTCTTGCTTCTTGTGCTTAACTTAAAGGCATTAAAGAAAAATACTTTTTGGGAGATAACCCAATAGTTTTATTATGTCTTGGAAGTTATTACTTCTGTAGTAATCTCTCCTTATCCTTTTTGTTTGAATTTTTTTGCCAAGAATAACCTCTAATGAAAGGGAAGTAAGATTTGGGGAGTTGCTGTCCCGAAATAGATTTTTGTGCTCCATTGTAAAAACTCTTCAAAAATCTCTGTAAGTCGGATTGAGCTGTAATTTTCTAAATAAATCCCCCAGGTTGTTAGATAACTTTCGTTAGTTCAATAATTTTTGATTTCAACAATAGAAGATCTTTGAAAAAATCGGTTTTCACCTGCTGGTCTGTTTTGACAGATTTCTACCATTATTTGCATTTGCCTCTTTATTGATTTTTTTGGGTTCTCTTTGGGAAATTGAACTTTTTGAGGGAATTGATACAGTAGCTTGTGTTTTAATGAAAGTTTTGCTGTTTTGAAACTAAACCCCAAGGGTCTATTATCTTTTGAATGCACTAATGTTGCTAATGAAGATTGTGTGAAGTTTTGTATGAAGGAAAATTTTCAGGTGTAAGGGAAGAATGATGTTATGAGATGAAAAATGGACAAATTATCAAGCTTGGGGATGCCACCCCATGTAACCCCAAGAAATATTCAAGAGGTACAAGCGTCAAAGCTTGGGGATGCCCCAGGCATCCCCTTCTCCATCAATAAAATCTCAGGTCTTTCTAGACACTTCGTTTTTATTATTTCATGCACAGTTGTGTTGTTCTTGGAGCGTCTTAGTTTTTTTGTTTGCTTAGTTTGCTTTAATAAAGTAGTTCGACCCCTGCTTTCACCGTGTTGTTTCAAATAAATTGATTGGTGTTGGAAAGGAGTAGGAAGTTCTTGCTTTAGTAGTACAAGAAGAAGCTTGCTTTGACTGTGACTTAGAATTTATCATGTCATGCTAGATGTTGCTTTGACCTTATGCTTAGTGATTATTGCTATAGCATGACTTGTTCCAAAGAATTAGGATTGCTTAATGTGCCTTGAAAGAATCATGTGTTGTTTTAGCATACAAAAGCATAGTATTGTGGTATTCTCCTTTGATGCTTTGTTTGGGTTGACTTGGCACATGCTCACACCTTGTTATGACTATGAACCAGTCACCTTAGCCTCTATGATCATTTATTTTTTGACTTGTAGTACCACTTTATGCTTTGATTAGTAATGTTTTTGCTCTGCATGATTATGGCCATTATTACTCTCTTAGTTGGTCGCTCCCAGTCTTTTGCTAGCCTCCACTTGTATTGAGTAAGCTCTACTCATGCATCCAACTCCCAAGAAGCCAAGTTATTCCAAAGTGTCCACTATAAATTCCTATGCATGGTGTGTTACACCATTCCAAGTATATTATTGTTTTATCTATCTTCCAAATTAAACTTGTTATGTGAAAGTTAGTGGTTAAAGCTCTCACAAACTTGATGGCACACTTTATTTTTCTTGCCCCTAATAAACTTGAACCATTGTGTCATCTATGTTGTATATGCTTGCACTTATACGTTGGTAATTAGCAGAACCGTGCTATCACGGGGAACGTTTTCAACACCTGTAAATATCTACCCAGTTGATATCATGCTCTTTTGTTTATGGATGTCGTCAGTGTGAAATGAAAGGGGAGCTTGTAAGTCCATGGAGTTATGTATGTGTGTTAGAGAAACACATGGGCCGCTAGCCTAAGCCATGCCTAATCATGGTGGAAACTTGCAGCATCACCATAGTGAGCAATCTATTAAGCATTCTTTTTATAAAAAAGAGAGATAGAAAAAAAGAGATTGAGAAAAAGAAAAAGAAAGAGATGAGAAAAGAGGAAAGAGAGAAAAAAGCACCATTTTCCCATGGTAAATAAGAAGATTGTTGAGATTCTCATTGTCTGCTTGCCTTGTCATTTTGATATGGGATAGCTCCTTTATCACTGGGCAAGGGGTACCCCATTGGTAGTTCTCTATGATACACATGTACTTACTATGACAAAAACTTACTGGTGACTAAAGTTGAGTAGCATGAGGAGCGACCCTCGTACTCAAGGGACATGCGATTTCCAACTTATACTTTGTCAAGCATATACTCCATATTTTATTCACTTTAACCTTAATCACTTCAAGATGCTGATGATAGGGGCAATGAGAGCTGAAAGCTAACGAGTACCATAATTTTTGGAAGCTCTTTATAAAACTTGAAATCCCTGCTTCCCTTTGAAGGGCCTTTCTTCCGCTTTTACATTGAGTCTCCACCTTCTATCCTTAGGCACCAATTAAGAGAGCATAGTTGCCATTCTTAGATCTATGTGCATTGTCCAAAACTTATTGATTGATTCATATTGTTGATATTGCTTGTTCTTGAACTATTTATATCTAGTCACCCTTATGAACTTTGAAGGTGTCCTATGCATTTATGTTTTGCTACTCCATGAGGGACAAGCCGAATGCCACTATGCTATGTTTTCTATATGGGAAATAAACAAACGTATTTCAATGCATTTTTAACATCCCAAAAATCTTAATCAAGGTTATCAATTCCAAACACTCAAAACTAGTGTTAACAAAAACTTTTGTTAATTAAAATCTTTATGAATGAATGTGTTTATGTGATGAATGCATGAATTCTTGTATTTACTTGTTTGATTGTTATGAATGGCAAGGATGGGTTTAAAGATGAAAACAACATCATCTAAATCATTCCCAAGCAGAATCAAATGAAGAGAAATTCAAAAACAAACTATATAAGCAAATGGTCATTTTTGGCAATCTTGTTCACTAGACCACTTTGAGTGTTTCTAGTCCAAGATTTCTAACAGAAACAAATCCAATTCTTTTCACCCCTTGCTAGACCAAGTAAAAGTGAACCCAAGCCCACCTTGCAAACCCACAGAAACAATTTAGAAATCTATGCCAAGGACAATTCAAAATTGAATCTAGTTCATATGGTAAGATCACCATTTCTCAAAACCCCACCAAACCAGTTCACCTTGACAAATCCAATCAACCAGATACTCCCCAGTATCTGCCCAGTACACCCACCAAAATTCATCCAAAAATTCAAATATGAATTTCTTGTGGCCATTTCATCAAACACCTTCTGAGCACAAATCAAACAAAACAACAAACACCATTGTGAGAAGTGTTTGTGCCAAACTTGTTCCCTCTCTAGCTCTCACTACACTCCCAGTAGATCATCTACCTTGTCTAAGCAACTCTAGCCCACTGTGTACTCGACCATGCCATCAATGCCACCATGGCCGAGCACACTTGCCAACCCCACCATCGACAGCAAGCTACAAGCCTAACCAGCCTCGCCCACCTTGTCTACCATGCCGCCCTTACCTCACTTCCCCCTCTAGACCAGCCCTAGCTCGAATATAGAGAGAGGAAACACCGAAATGCCGTGCCCGTGCTGCTATCGACCATGCCGACACGCACCATAGTGCATGCACCGTTCCCACGCAACCCGACCACCTCGAGACTTCACCGCCCATCTACACGATCTCCAGCATCCCAGGAGACCACCAGACATGCTCGTTTCATTGACCGTGCCCCGTAGTTGCCGCACGCCATAGAGTTCTCTGTCGGTACCGATCAGAGCATCGCACGTTCCCCAATGAATAGCACCTCCCGACGCCTCTCCTTTAAGCTAGCAATGACCGCTAGGAGACCACGCACTGTCCCTACCCTCAGCCATGTTGTTAGCTTGCTGTGGCACCAGGTCCGACGAGCTCTGCCCACGCCGTGCTGCCCCTCTCGCTCGCCTATAAAAGGAGGCCTCCCCAACTCGTTTTCTTCACACCATTTCACTCCCCACCTCTCACTGATCCTTCCCACCTATTCCCGGAGCAAGGCAAGCTCTCCCTCGCCGGAATTTCGTCGGAGCCTGCCACTGCTGGAGGAGAAGGGCGCCGTCGATTGGAGCCACCCCAGGAGGAGCCGCTAGTACCAGAAGAACCGCCGTCATCGACTTTGTCATTCGCACCCATCGCCGACCATCGCCTGAGCCCCGGTGAGCCATCCATGACCCACACTAGCCGCACTAGAGTTCGTGCCTGTCGTGTTCTGTTCCGACGAGGACGACGCCCTTGAGCCATTGATCCTTAGTCTAATCCTACGGTCGTAATCACCCCGTACCCCTTCGCCACCCTCTGTCCCAGTAACGTGTGGGGACACCACTTAACCAGCCCGCGCATGCTGTGCGCAGTGGGTCGGCCCAACTAGCTCTTCCGCGCAACCCAATAGTTTGAATTTAGATTTGTCTATTTAGTTTCAAACCTAGTTCTGTCTGTTAGTTCAAAAATCAACCCAGAGAGTTTTACTGAACCAAATTGCATGAAACTAATTTTGTTAGAAAGATATTGAAATTTTTAATCCAAGCCCGTTGGATTCAAATCAGTTGAAATTATAGCTCACCTATAGTAAAAATAAAAAGTCAGAGACTTTTCTGCATTCAAACATTTTTCAAAAATCAAACATAAATGCTTTTTAGTTGATTCCAACTCTGAAAAATCACATTTGATAAGACCTTTCTGAATATATAAAAATATCTAGGTTTACTTGCAGTAATAATGGACAAGTAATAAAAGAATGCCCCATAGGCATTTCTAGTCACTTTAATTAATTAAAATAACAAGGTTAAACCTTATTAAATTGTGACACCACTTTAAATCACATTCCCAAATATTAAAATGTGTGATGATGACATGTGTCAACATGTTCCCATATTTTAATTGGATAATATTAAATCTTAAGTAGTTTTTCAATGAGTAGAAATTACTTTTCTAAAATAAATAAATAAGACTTGCTTTAATCCTTGTGATGATGCTAGATCATCTAGTATGAACCTTGTGTGCTAAATAGAAGTAGTTAAGTATTGTTTGGTGATTGTGTACTTCGTATTTATTTATAGAAGCTAGTACCGACCAAGGATACGAAGATGAAGGAGACTACTACGAAGAAGAAGAGGAAGAGAACTTCAATCACTGCACTACTCAAGGCAAGCTAGAACTTCGCAAGCTCAAACTTGCATGATAACTATGCCAACTAGAGGCCTTAGACTTTTTGGTTATGCCACCTTGATTATACTAAATCCCAGTTTTATTTGCAAGCTTGATTATTTTCCTTCTTTATCAAAAGCTCTTTATTTATGTTTACTTAGTGACCTGTAAATTTTTGGAAAGATATTAGAGGTAGCATAAAGAGCATAAAACTTGGCCTAAGTTAGGTAGGACTAGATGTCATCTCGAGGCATGATATTAGACTTAGATAAGTCACACTTGATTATCACCCCTCATTAGTGTTTACCCCTAACTTTAGTGGCTAGTGCTAAGCATAAAACTTCATCACTTTAGATGGGAATACTTGGTGAAAAGGATTATGAAAACCTTAGAATGAGGAGTCATTCTAATGAAATTTTTTGACATGTGTTGTGAACACCAAATGATTTTGATGATAAAAATGTTGAGTCAAGAGCCTTAGCCCTTTATAAAACTGATGGTTGTGTTCGGATACGATACCATTCCAATTTTACCGTACAACCACAATACCTGAATTTGGGTAGGGCTTGACTAGAAGTTTATATATCTTAGTATGGGTTCTCTTGCGGCCGAGTTTTGAGTTGAGGCTACCTCGTGATGATTGTCCACCTGTGCAGTTCCCAAGATGACAGATGGTCATGGTTGGGAGGCCAAACTCATAGGGGAGGTGCCTATACTAGGGTGTGTAATTGAAAGGTTAGGATTGATTATCCGCATACTGAGTATGGTGAATCAGGATTGGTCCTGACAGATGTATCGAATATTGTGGTGAAAGTGTACCACTTCTGTAGAGTGTCAAACTATTCGAATAGCCGCGTCCGCGGTTATGGACAGTTGGAGTGGCCATACTGTTCCATCGTCAGATGTTTTAAAAATGACTTATGAAATGAATAATAACTTTGACTTGACCACAACTGGGTTGTGAACATGAAAACTAAGTTCCCACTTAGGTGTTATCAAACCTTAAATTAGTTTCCTTTTCTTTTGAATTCAGTTAAGGTAAACCCGGATTTTTGCAAAACAACCTAGATCTTAGGATTCCTACTTGAACCACCTTATTTGTTATTGATAGTTTGCGAGTACTTAAAGAGTACTCATGGCTTTGTCCCTGGCTATTCACGTGGCCAGACTATGAGGAGGACTATCAAGATGATGGACAACAGGAAGTCTACGACAACTAGGATCATATCCCATCGTTAGCATTGCCTGTGACCATGAAGATGGAGTTTCGCCCATGCTACTGTTATTATATTATTCCGCTGCGTTGATTGTATTAAGACTGGATCATGAGATCCTTTATTTGTAAGACCTTTATTATGGTTTGTAATGGATGATGAACTATGGTACCAATCTATTATGTCTCGCAAAAATGGTAATCCTGGGATTGCGATGTATGGCATAACAGGCATCTGGGATTAAAAATCCGGGTGTTGACAAGTTGGTATCAGAGCCATCCTGACCATAGGAGACCCTAGTTTAGAATGGACGCTTGAATCAAAAACTTAGTTTCAAAACAAAAGAAGTGAGTATTTATGAAAACCTATTCTCATTCTTATCACTTAGATTCTTTCATGAAAATTCATGTTCCTCAAAAATTCTTGCAAACTTACATAAAATTTGACACACTTGATCACTCTACTAACTACTCATCCTACATTCTTATAGATGGACGTGAAGTATAGCAAGTTCTATCAGTTGGGCAATGGAGGAGATCTCATCTTTGAGCGTGATTTGGACCAACTCTCGGAACTTCTGGAGCGCCCACACCACGAATTTTTCGGAGCCCAGCTCAATGATCAGCAAGGAGGAGAATTGCAATGGCTGATTGTTGCAAGTCTCAGAGGGAAGATTGAAGCCCCCACCTCAGAGGGAATCTAGTTCACCTTAAGAGAGAACAACTGGCTAGATGGAATCGCTAGGGCCATGCAGGAAGCTCTTGCCCGTCTATGTGGGCAAAGCATCAATCATATCAAAGGCACCCGCTTTGAGTATTACCCAAGGCATGATGCTATGGGACAGCCACTGGAGGTACCGCGTCACCCGGAGCTAAAGCATCAGGTGGACCATCTCAGCTTCATGATGTATGACAGGCAGAAGGAGTTGGACAATGTCCACTCCTACGCCAACCACAACTATGCCATCGCAGTCAAGAAGGACCAGACCATCACCATTCTTGTGAAGGATCGCCAGTCACGTCACCATCAGCTTGACAAGAAGGATCGCATTATTGCTCGCCTTCGTCACAAGGCGACAGACTTGGAGGAGACCATCCATGAGCGGGACATGCAGCTTGAGGAGAGGGAGAATGTAGGGGAAGATATCCGTGGAGACCCTTACTCCTACCTCAGTGATGCTGATGACTTCCTGGAGGACCAAGCCATGGACTTCCACACCGATGACAATGACTCCGCCTTCATTGATGATGATGATGAAGCCACCGATTCTGATGAGTAGTAGCACTTGAGCACTAGCGTTAGTGAAGTGTATCCGGTCCCATTGTATCATAGTTTCATAGAATGGTTCCTAAAACCATCTGTTTCCTTGTTATGGTGTGTGTTTGTATTGTGTGCTATGAATGAATGAATGAAAAGCAAGTTTCTAGTGGCAAAACCTGAGTCAAGCTTAATTTTTTTTAAAATTTTTCAAAAACAAACCCCTGAACCTTAGAAATTTCCCTCTTTTCTCATGATCTATCTCAATCTTCAGATGCCTCGTGGAGGAAGCAGATCATCCCCGGACCCAATGCTCCAAATCTTGCAAATGTGGTTTTGGACCGTGAAGCTGAAAGAGATGAACGTCAAGCCAACCTAGCTACCCTTCAACACATAGCTCAGATGGCCAACAACAATAAAGGCCATGGAAACCAGGACAACCATGGATCTAAGCTCAAGAACATTCAGAACACCAACCACCCATCTTTAGTAAGTCTGAAGAGCCATTAGATGCTAATGATTGGCTGCAGACCATGGAGAACAACTTAGAAGTCGCAGGAGTGGAGGCCAATGAGAAAGTACTCTTTGCCACACATTATCTGTCTGGTGATGCAAGTGCTTGGTGGAATAGCATTCACACCATGAATGGAGGACACATGATGACCTGGGATGAATTCAAACTCAAGTTCAGCAGAACCAATGTGCCACCGGGTTTGATCAAGAGGATGAGAGATGAATTCAGAGAATTGAAGCAAGGGAGGTTGACAGCAGTAGAGTACCGTGACAAATTTCTGTCATTAGCTAGGTATGCACCAGATGATATTGATACTGAAGCCAAGAAGAAGGAGAGATTCTTGAATGGTCTGCATGATGAGATGCAGACAGTGTTAGTCAATATTCCGTTTGCTGACATTGAAGCCTTATTGGATTCTGCCATTCAGATGGAAGGCAAGATCTACCAAGCCAATGAGAACCGCAAGCGTCGAATGGTGCATCAACCAGGAACCCACCATACCCCAAAGTATCGCCCCAACCCGTCTACAGGATTTGACCCAATAAACAATAGAACCCCGATGACCCATCCGACCTATCCCAACCGCGGAGGAGGAAACCCAAGGCCTAGAGGAAACCACAACAACAACTCCGGCAGCTCTAGCAATTTCAATTGTGCACTGCCCAAGTTCAACAATAACAATGTCGCCAACAACACCAATACTGCCCCAAGGACTGGAAGCAATGTTGTGCCTATTGCAGGAAAGGACAAGTCTCAGGTGACTTGTTATGAATGCGGAACCAAGGGTCACTACTCCAATAAGTGCTCCAAGAAGCTTGCAGCAGCCCCCAATGTGAATGTCGTAGCTCAGCAGCAGCGCCGTGTTCAGCCTGGAAGAAGATTTGCCCCAGGGAATTCGCTCAACCGCAATGGCCGTTTGTTTCTCATGAATGCTGAAGAAGCCCAAGAAGCGCCAGATGTCGTGCTGGGTATGTTTTCTATTAACTCAATACTTGCAAGAGTGTTGTTTGATTCTGGAGCATCACAGTTGTTTGTTACATAATAATTTGCATGCACTAGTAAGATACAACCAACAAAATTGAAGCATGTTATGATAGTTCAAATACCTGGTTCAACCACCAAAGATAGACAAATTTGCAAGGCCGTACCTATCAGAATCCATGGCATAGATTTTTATGCTAATCTAATAGTACTTGGAACTTTGGAAGTAGTACTAGGAATGGATTGGATGTCAAAACATAAAGGATTAACCGACTGTGCCAAGAAAGCCATAACCATGACTAGTACCGCTGGAATACCAGTAGAGCATGTATCTGAAACCTAGCCCCGTCAATTCAAGTGCAACAAGAGTCTAGCACAACCAACCATTGACCAAGTTAGAGTAGTCTGTGAATACCCCGACATATTTCTAGATGTTTTGCCCGGTATGCCCCCAGATCGGGATATCGAGTTTATCATTGAACTAATCCCTGGAACCAGACCCATAGCCTAGAGACCTTATAGTATGAACCCATCTGAATTAATGGAGCTGAAGAAGCAATTGGATGCTATGTTGGAGATCGGCCTGATTCAACTAAGTGCGTCGCCATGGAGATCACCTTTCTTGTTTGTGGACAAGAAAGATGGAGGTAACCATTTGTGTACGGATTATCGGAAGCTGAACGATGTCACCATTAAGAACAAGTACCCACTGCCGAAGATAGAAGATCTGTTTGACCAGTTGACCGGTGCCAAAGTGTTTTCTAAGATTGATCTTAGAACTGGTTATCATCAACTCAAGATTCGCGTAGAGGATATTCCAAAGACTGCCTTTACCACCAGATATGGACTGTATGAGTACACTATAATGTCTTTTGGATTAACCAATGCCCCCGCTTATTTCATGAATCTCATGAATAAGATTTTTATGGACTTCCTGGATAAGTTTGTCGTTGTTTTCATCGATGACATTCAGATGTATTCCAAATCAGAAGAAGAACATGAGATACACTTAAGGACCATCCTTGGAACCCTTAGGGAGCATCGGTTGTATGCCAAGTTTAGCAAATGTGAATTATGGTTATAGGAAGTAGGATTCCTCAGATATATTATGTCAGCTGGAGGAATTGCTATTGACCATGCCAAGATTAAGGATGTTGAAGAATGGCAAGCACCAACCACTCAAATCCAAGTTCGTGCATTTCTTGGATTAGCGGGATATTACCACAAGTTCGTAGAAGGATTCTCGAGCATCGCAAGACCCATGACCCAATTGTTGAAGAAAGATAAGAAGTTTGAATGGACGGACAAATGTGAAGCGAGTTTTCAAGAACTCAAGAAGAGATTGATCTCAGCCCCAATCTTGATTATGCCGGATATCACGAAGCCTTTTGATGTGTTTTGTGACGCATCCAAGATCAGTCTCGGATGTGTGTTGATGCAAGAAGGCAAAGTCATATCCTATCTATCCCGACAACTGAAGCAACATGAGCAGAATTACCATACCCATGACCTTGAACTAGAAGCCGTAGTTTTAGCCTTGAAGACATGGCGGCATTACCTCATGGGAAACTGTTGTGAAATTTATTTGGATCACAAGAGCCTGAGGTATATTTTCACCTAGAAGGAGCTGAATATGAGATAATGGAGATGGATGGAGTTAATCAAGGACTATGACCTGGACATCCACTATCACCCGGTAAAGCAAATGTGGTAGCAGATGCCCTTAGCAGATTGCCGTGTCGCTTGAACTCCATGATTCTGAAGGAGCAACCAAGTTTGCACAAAGAGTTGGAAGATTTCAGAATGGAGCTAGTAAGTGAAGGATTTTTGGCTAGCATAGAACTTAAACCCACTTTGATCAGTAAGATCAAGGAGGCGCAGAAAGGAAATGCTAGTATCGACAGAATCAAACGTCGTATCCGTACAGGGAAGGTACCCGGATTCACCAAAGATGAAGAAGGAGTTTTGTGGTACAAAGTACATATTTGTGTGCCAGCATATTGAGAATTGAACCAAGCTATTTTGAAAGAAGCCCATGATACTCTTTATTCTATCCACCCTGGAGGAACGAAGATGTATCAGGATTTGAAGGAGAAATTTTGGTGGCATAAGATGAAGTGAGAAATCGGAAACTACATAGCCAAATGTGATATATGTCAGAGAGTCAAAGCGGGACATCAGAGACCCGCAGGACTGTTGCAATCATTGTAGATTCGAAATGGAAATGGGATTTAGTTGGAATGGATTTTATCACCAGTTTGCCTACATCTAGTAGTTGGAATGGATACTATCCAAAGTCGCCCATTTCTTACCTGTCAAGACCAATTATCAGAGTTCAAAGCTAGCAGAGTTGTACATTGCTAGAATAGTTAGTTTGCATGGAGTACCCAAGAATATCATGTCGGATCAAGGAACCCAATTTACCTCGAGATTCTGGAAGAAAGTCCAAGAAGGATTAGGAACCCGACTGGATTTTAGCACACCTTATCACCCTCAGACTGATGGACAAACGGAGCGAGTAAACCAAATACTCGAAGATATGTTGAGATCTTGTGTGTTAGAATATGGATCAAAATGGGAAGGCTGTCTGCCTTTCGCAGAATTTTCATATAACAATAGTTACCAAGCCAGTTTGCAAATGGCTCCATTTGAATTCATGTATGTAAGGAAGTGTCGTACCCCTTTGAATTGGTCGGAAGTAGGAGAGAGTCAGATTTTCGGACCCGACATCCTACGAGAAGCCGAAGAGAAAGTTCACAAGATCCGTGAGCACCTCAAGACCGCCCAATCTAGATAGAAGAGTTATGCCGACAAGAGACGTCGAGACCTAGCCTTCAATACCGGATATTTGGTGAATCTCAAAGTATCACCCTTGAAAGGAATGCAACGTTTCCAGCTCAAAGGAAAGTTAGCCCCCAGATATATCGGACCCTTCAAGATTCTGAATCATCGAGGAGAAGTATCATATCAACTAGAACTGCCAGAGGAGATGTCAACCATGCATAAAATGTTTCATATCTCGTTACTTCGCAAATGCCTAGAAGTCCCGGAGAAGCCCGAAGTTTTCAAGAATATTGATCACCGGACCATAGAGATCAACGATGACCTGATGTATCCTGAAGTACCCATCTGTATTTTGGAAGAAGCTTCCAGAACCACCAGGACCCGGAGTATCAAGTTTCTCAAGATCCAGTAGAGAAACCACACTGAAGAAGAAGATACCTGGGAGCGAGAAGACTACATTAAGACGTAGTTTCCAGATCTCTTTAGATCCTAGTTTTCCCTTTTTCTCTAATCTCGGGACGAGATTTTGTTTAAGGAGGGAAGGTTTGTAACATCCCAAAAATATTAATCAAGGTTATCAATTCCAAACACTCAAAATTAGGGTTAAAAAAACTTTTGTTAATTAAAATCTTTATGAATGCATGTGTGTATGTGATGAATGCATGAATGATTGTATGGACTTGTTTGATTGTTATGAATGGCAAGGATTGGTTTAAAGATGAAAACAACACCATCTAAATCATTCCCAAGAAGAATCAAATGAAGAGAAATTCAAAAACAAACTATATAAGCAAATGGTCATTTTTGCCAATCTTGTTCACTAGACCACTTTGAGTTTCTAGTCCAGGATTTCTAACAGAAACAAATCCAATTCTTTTCACCCCTTGCTATACCAAGTAAAAGTGAACCCAAGCCCACCTTGCAAACCCATAGAAACAATTTACAAATCTATGCCAAGGACGATTCAAAATTGAATCTAGTTCATATGGTAAGACCACCATTTCTCAAAACCCCACCAAACCAGTTCACCTTGACAAATCCAATCAACAAGATACTCCCTAGTATGTGCCTAGTACACCCACGAAAATTCATCCAAAAATTCAAATATGAATTTCTTGTGGCCATTTCATCAAACACCTTTTGAGCACAAATCAAACAAAACAAGAAACACTATTGTGAGCAGTGTTTGTGCCAAACTTGTTCTCTCTCTAGAAGCTACAAGCCTAACCAGCCTCGCCCACCTTGTCTACCATGCCGCCCGTGCCTCATTCCCCCTCTAGACCATCCGTAGCTCGAATACAGAGAGAGGAACCACCGGAAACGCCGTGCCCGCCCCGCTGTCGACCATGACGATGCGCACCGCAGTGCACGCACCGTTCCCACTCAACCCGACCACCTCGAGCCTTTGTCGCCCGTCTACACGATCGCCACCATCCCAGGAGACCACCAGACATGCTCGTTTCATCGATCGTGCCCCGTAGTCGCCGCACGCCGTGGAGTTCTCCGTCAGTACCGCTTAGAGCATCGCATGTTCCCGACCGAACCGAACCACACCGCCCCATGCCTCCCCTTTAAGCTAGCAATGACCGCCAGGAGACCGCGCACCGCCCCCTACCCTCAGCCACACCATTAGCTCGTTGTGGCACTAGCTTCAACGAGCTCTGCCCACGCCGTGCTGCCCCTCTTGCTCGCCTATAAAAGTAGGCCTCCCCATCTTGTTTTATTCACACTAATTCACTCCCCACCTCTCACTGATCCTTCCCACCTATTCCCGGAGCAAGGAGAGCTCTCCCTTGCCGAAATTTCACCGGATCCTGCCGCTGCTGCAGGAGAAGGGCGCCGTCGATTGCAGTCACCCTAGGAGGAGCCGCCAGTACCAGAAGAACCGCCGTCGTCGACTTCGTCATTCGCCCCATCACCGACCATCACCTGAGCCCTGATGAACCGCCCAGACCCCCACTGGCCGCGCTAGGGTTCGTGCCCGTCGTGTTCTGTTCCGACGAGGATGACGGCCGTAAGCCGTTGATCCTTAGTCTAATCCTACGGTCGTAATCGCCCCGTACCCCTTCGCCACCCTCTGTCCCACTGACATGTGGGTACACCACTTAACCAGCCCGCGCGTGATGTGCTCGGTGGGCCATCCCAACTAGCTCTCCCGCGCGACCCAGTAGTTTGAATTTGGATTTGTCTATTTAGTTTCAAACCTAGTTCTGTCTGTTAATTCAAAAATCAACTCAGAGAGTTTTACTAAACCAAATTACATGAAAACAATTTTGTTAGAAAGATATTGAAATTGTTAATCCAAGCCCGTTGGATTCAAACCATTTGAAATTATAGCTCGTCTATAGTAAAAATAACAAGGCAGAGACTTTTCTGCATTCAAACATTTTTCAAAAATCAACCATAAAAGCTTTTTAGTTGATTCCAACTCTCCAAAATCACATTTGATAAGACCTTTCTGAATATATAAAAATATCTAGGTTTACTTGCAGTAATAATGGACAAGTAATAAAAGAATGCCCCATAGGCATTTCTAGTCACTTTAATTAATTAAAATAATAAGGTTAAACCTTATTAAATTGTGACACCACTTTAAATCACATTCCCAAATATTAAAATGTGTGGTGATGAAATGTGTCAACATGTTCCCATATTTAATTGGAGAATATTAAATCTTAAGTAGTTTTTCAATGAGTAGAAATTACTTTTCTAAAATAAAATAAATAAGACTTGCTTTAATCCTTGTGATGATTGTGATGATGCTAGATCATCCAGTGTGAACCTTGTGTGCTAAATAGAAGTAGTTAAGTATTGTTTGGTGATTGTGTACTTCGTATTTATTTATAGACGCTAGTACCGACCAAGGATACGAAGAGGAAGGAGACTACTACGAAGAAGAAGAGGAAGAGAACTTCAATCACTGCACTACTCAAGGCAAGCTAGAACTTCGCAAGCTCAAACTTGCATGATAACTATGCCAACTAGAGGCCTTAGACTTTTTGGTTATGCCACCTTGATTATACTAAATCCCAGTTTTATTTGCAAGCTTGATTATTTTCCTTCTTTATCAAAAGCTCTTTATTTATGTTTACTTAGTGACTTGTAAATTTTTGGAAAGATATTCGAGGTAGCATAAAGAGCATAAAACTTGGCCTAAGTTAGGTAGGACTAGATGTCATCCCAAGGCATGATATTAGACTTAGATAAGTCACACTTTATTATCACCCCTCATTAGTGTTTACCCCCAACTTTAGTGGCTAGTGCTAAGCATAAAACTTGATCACATTAGATGGGAATACTTGGTGAAAAGGATTATGAAAACCTTAGAATGATGAGTCTTTCTAATGAAATGTTTTGACATGTGTTGTGAACACCAGATGATTTTGATGATAAAAATGTTGAGTCATGAGCCTTAGCCCTTTATAAAACTGATGGTTGTGTTCAGATGCGATACCATTCCAATTTTATCGTACAACCACAATACCTGAATTTGGGTAGGGCTTGACTGGAAGTTTATATATCTTAGTATGGGTTCCCTTGTGGCTGAGGTTTGAGTTGAGGCTACCTCGTGATGATTGTCCACCTGTGCAGTTCCCAAGATGACAGATGGTCATGGTTGGGAGGCCAAACTCATAGGGGAGGTGCCTATACTAGGGTGTGTAATTGAAAGGTTAGGATTGATTATCCGCATACTGAGTATGGTGAATCAGGATTGTTCCTGACAGATGTATCTAATATTGTGGTGAATGTTGGGGATATGCTATATGGGTATCCTCATAGCATGTCTCTTATCCGACTAACCCGGGTGGCCCATAGTCGGTAGCATGGCCTATGGCCTGCTGGGCGGCCCAGTTAGGTGGATCCAGAAGGGAGGCCCATGCCGGATAAAGGAAGGCTACGGTGGAGTCACCAGCGTACCCGGAGCCTTGGAGTGCAAGATACACAAGACTAGTAATAGATGATGTAGAACTCTGTAACCTGTCCGGCTAGGACTTTTCCCTGTAACCCTAGGATCTGACGACTATATAAGTCGGGCCTATGGGAGCCTTTAGGGCACAATCTCAAATGATAACTTAGACTCTCTAGTCACCTCGCACAGCGAACCTAATCTCTGTAACTCGGTGTATTGCCATTATAGTGATTTATAGAAGGAGTAGGATTCCGCCACCGTTGTGGGATCTGAACCTGGGTAAGCTGTGTTACCTCGTACCCGTCAACCGTCCGCCTTACCCCACGTCTCTAAACACGCACTGTGAGGACCCCTCCATGTCGTACTCGTCGGAAATACCACGACAGTGGGCGCCCACCATGGGGGAAAGAGGCGCTTCAGGCTCTTCAGCGGGCGAGGACCAAGGTCTTCGTGGGAATCAGCGAAACCGTAGCCATCAGTCGCGTTCTCTTCTCCGGCAACATTCCGATCGTCCCCCCCAACGAGTTCTGGATCCCGACGAAGACGAACCCTACGCGGTGTTCGATCGTTCCTATCGGAGACATCCACCTCTTCATCAGCGAAACAGACTCAGGCACTAGCTCCCTGGGAGTCGGAGGAGCATCAAGACCCGCACGGACCGCCTATGGGCAGGATACGTTCACGGAAGGATCGATGTCGGATCTCTCCTCGGAGTTTGCCGGCAAAGATCGGAAAATTTCAAGACCCACCCAAACCGCCCCTGTGCAGGAAATAAAGGTGGAAGATCACTACAAATCCGCCGGCTTCGCCCGTGCGTCTGGACATCAGAGATCCAAGTTCGTCGGCGTGGTTACCATCTTCGATCTGGCCCGCTGCATTCAGAGAGAGGGCGAAAACCCCTGCGACTACCTCGCCAGATGGCTCCGTGCTCACGGGCCAATTACCCCAATGATGATGCCATCTATCACTTTGTGGAAGGACTGGACCACGACACGCTTCTCCGACATTCTTTAAGACGGCAACAGGCGTCAGCACGCCTCACCTTCGAAGGCATGGTGAACACCGTCAACAACTACGTGGAGGCTGAAGCGGCTGCTCAGACAGCGCTTGCGCTCATTGACGGAGCACCTCTGATTCAGCCACCACCACCGCCTCCGGCCGCCATCGTCGCAGCAGCGCCACCACCTCCAGTCATCGTTGAGGCTGTTGCACCTCCACCGCCCGTTATCGAGGAAGTCCTGGCACCCTCCGACTCTGTCATTGACGCGCTTTATGCTGATTTCAGTGCAGATTCCGAGGAGATAGACTTAAGTCCAGAAGAGCTAGACTCCGCCATGCAGGAGATGGAGGAGGAGTACTCGCGCGACGAACAAGCTAATAACACCGTCATGTCCCGAGGGGTGTTCGTCACCATTGGGACAACGATGTATGAAGACCAGCCCGGGCAAGCTCCGCCTACGGCGCTGGATAAGGGGAAGGGGCCACTTATTGCTGCTGACGATGATCGCGCAAGAGTCATGCCTCCTCCACCTAATCCAGTGCAATAGCCGCAGGAACTAGGCACCGGTCCGAGCAACAACAACACCGCAAACTTGCCGCCTCCAGCATCTACGTCGGCAGCAGCCCATGTTACTCCAGCTGATAGAGTGATGTACGGCAATCTCCTCGTTGAGCCACTAACTGTTGATCATATCCGGAACGTGACTCAGCTTGACGAGAAGCGCCAGCAACTGCTGGAGGAAGCGCAAGCCATCGCGGATCAAGGCGCTAAACTAGATCGAGATCTGGTCAACACGCAGAAGTCCATAGAAAAAGCTAGAGCAATGGAGGCCGAGTACAAGACTCTGCTTCAGCAGCAGAAGGCTAAGAAGGCTCCGGCTCGCGTCATCAATGATCCTGGTGTACGGCGCAACCTAGGATGGGATCCCTCGAAGCCGGCATAGGCCAAGCCATAGATCGCCCGAGGCAGTGGAACAGGTCTATGACCTAGTGGCCAAGGCGGTAAAGCAGCAGGAAAAGGCCACCTCTCAGAGGCTTGAGTCTGACCCAGCGCTCTGCTGATCTAGCCAGTACAAACCACCAAGGGACAGATCTCCTCAGGATGTCGGATCACGGACGGGTTCATCAGAACAAAGATGGAGGGATGCGCACAACAGGAAGGATGCTATCCCCATATCCTCCGACCACGGAGAAAGAGCCCAACCTCGCCGCCCATCGCCACCGCCCCGATCCCCCCGACGTCACGAAGACTACAACACTCACCGTCATACGGATATGCCCCCACCGAAGCAGTGCGGCATCGTCATCCGTGACAACACGGAGCAGACCCGTCATGACGGAGAGCGTCACCAAGGACACAAGAGCAGGTCACACCATGATCCTCCACGTCCGACAAGCAACCGCGACATACGCGAGGCGTCGCAGGAGGGTAACAACAAGAAGGCTAACCCACCGCCACCTCCGCCTTCGTCGCCACCAAGCAGTCACCATGGAGGAGGAGGCCCGCGTCGTTCACGCAGCCCATCCCCTGTTGACAAAAAGAAGAAGAACCCGGAGCCATACGACGCACGTTCGCGGATCGATAAGATCCACGAGGCCCGGGAAGGACCATACCTGGGACCACGTTGCTTTGGACCTGCAATACGATCCGCAACTTACCCCAAAGGTTTCCGGATTGACAAGACCATCAAGCCCTATGACGGCACCGCCAAGCCCGCCACATGGTTGCAGGACTACGACAACGCGGTGGAGATTGCCGGAGGCAACCCCAACGTCGCCGTCAAGTACCTCCCGTTAATGTTGGCGGGCACAGCCCGTCAGTGGATCGACGACTTGCCGGAGAAATCCATCTACAACTGGCTAGACATGCAAGAAGCATTCACCAAGAACTTTGAGGGTACATACAAGCGTCCCTGCACGGTGGGCGATCTACAGCGTTGCATGCAAGAGAAAGACGAGACATCTCGCGCCTACCTCTCCCGCTGGCTGGATATGAAGAATTCCTGCGCAGGAGTGCACGCTCAGACTGCCATGGACGCCTTCATCGATGGGTTGGAAAGGGGCACGTTGCTCCGACATAAGCTGAAGCGCTTGCAGGACAATCATTAGCTTGACTTGAATCAGATGATTCAGTTAGCTAGTGAGTTCGCAGCTGCCGCCGCCGACGCTCGTGGCTCTTTGCCGGCAACGACCGTTCCAACTCAAGCTCGGAGGAACAGTAGTACAAAGCGGAAAACCTCTCTAGAAGAAAAGCAATCTACCCACATGGTCGCCATGACTTTTGCAGGACGAGGTGAAGGCGGACAACGTGGCCAAGGAAGGGGAGCAGGCCGCGGGCAGCAGCGAGGAAGTGAAACCAACCCGGCGCCGCTCCGGGTTCCCCAAACCTACGAAGAGTACCGCGATATGCCGTGCCTCGTACACCTCGACGCCAACGGCAAGGCCACCCACACCAATCAACACTGCAAGTTTGTCAACGACCTCAAGGAAGACCCGGAGTCTGGCTACAAGCAAAGTCGGAAGAACAGACCACGAGGCAAGGGCAAGGGGAAGAAGAAGGAGGAGGAGTCCAAGGATTCAAGTGACATGGACGAGGACGTTGACCCCAAGCACGCCGCCAAGAGCGACGACAAGGGAAAGAACCCCTTCGCAAAGAAGGCCCTAGTCTACCACACTTTCCTTGGCACCCCCACCGTCCGATAACAGAAGACCTCTCTAAGGATCCTGATGGCCACTCTCCCCCCAGTTCCCCAATACCTGCGCTGGTCGGAGGTTCCAATCACTTGGGACAGGCCGGACCACCGGACCTTGTGCCCACGGAGAACCAGTACGCCATGGTCATCAACCCATTGATTGACGGCGTGGAGTTCACCAAGTGCATGGTGGATAGTGGAAGCAGCATCAACATCATGTACCTGGATACACTGCAGAAGATGAACTTGACGAAGGCAAACCTAAGGCGGACCAACACCGTGTTCCATGGCGTAGTTACTGGACGGGAGGCTTGGTCCCTTGGGTGCATTACGCTTCAGGTGGCCTTTGGCGACGTTAATAATTACCGCCAAGAGCGCATGACCTTTGAGGTGGTCCCCTTCAAGAGCGTGTACCACGTCATATTCGGCCGTGACATATTCGACACGTTCATGGCCAAGCCATTCTTCGTCTACAACAAGCTCAAGATACCCGGACCGAACGGTGTCATCACCATATCCGAAAGCTTTACCAAGGCAAGGGACTGCGAGATCAATGAAGCAGCCGTTGCAGAAGCTGTCCTCTACAGTGAAGAATTCAAGGAGATCCAGAGCAAGGTCAATGACTCAGAGATGCCCGTGTCGAAGAAGCAAATCTCCGACTCCGCTCCTGCATTCAAGGACGCCATCGAGACCAAGCCGGTGGAACTTGTGGTAGGCGATGCCTCCAAGGTCACCGCCATTGGGACGAACCTGGATCCCAAATAGGAAAGCGCGCTCGTCGAGTTCCTTCGTGAGAATAGGGACATCTTTTCCTGGCAACCTGACGACATGAAAGGTGTACCTAGGGAACTTGCCAAGCACAGCTTAAACATAGATCCAAAATGTAAACCAGTGAAGCAACCTCTACGACGCTTCGGAGATGAGAAGAGACGAGCCATTGGCAAAGAGATAGCTAGGTTACTTAAGGCTGAGTTTATCCGAGAAGTCCTTCACACCCGATGGGTGGCAAATCCTGTACTTGTCCCCAAAAAGGGAACCAATGAATTAAGAATGTGCGTTGATTACACCGGCTTGAACAAAGCATGTCCCAAAGATCCGTTTTCTTTGCCTCGCATTGACCAAGTCATTTACTCGACGGCTGGCTCGGAACTTTTGTGTTTTCTCGATGCATACTCAGGATACCACCAGATCAAAATGATTAAGTCGGACCAATTGGCCACTTTGTTCACTACCCCTTACGGCACGTTTTGCTATGTCACGATGCCCTTTGGGCTGAAAAACGTAGGTGCTACCTACCAGCGGACAATGCAACATTGCCTTCACGATCAAATTGGTCGGAACGTTCACGCCTATGTGGACGATATAGCGGTGATGTCTAAAAAGTGAAATGACTTAATCTCTGACTTAAAATAAACCTTTGATAATCTCCGGAAATACAACATGATGCTCAACCCTAAGAAGTGCGTCTTCGGGGTTCCAGCTGGCAAATTGTTGGATTTCATCGTTTCCCAGCGCGGAATCGAGGTCAACCCAGAGAAAATCAAGGCCATCTTAAACATAAACCGTCTGACATGCCTAAAGGACATCCAGCGACTAACAGGTTGTGTTGCAGCAGTTATCCGGTTTGTCAGCCGACTTGGAGAGAAGGCTACGCTGTACAAATTCTTTGAAAGCGGACAAATTCACATGGACGGGACGAAGCGATGCAACATTGAAGCAGCTCAAGGAGATTCTTTCCTCGGCGCCCATCCTTGACACCCAAGCCTAGAGAGCCTGTTAATTTACATGGCGGCAACCAACGGGTTATCAACATCGTCGTCGTGGTAAGCGGAAGGAACCAGGCTATGAGCACGCAGTGCAACGACCAGTTTACTATGTGGCGAGGTCTTGACGGAGTCCAAGCAGCATTACCGCTACCAAAATATAGCTTATGGAGTATTCCTTGCTTCTCGGAAGTTAAGGCATTACTTTCGAGCACCCAATAACGATAGTGAGCAAGACTCCTTGTCCGACATTATCATCAACAATGGCCTTCTGAGGAAGGGTCGCGAAGTGGGGCATTGAACTTGCCGCCTTGAGATCACCTACAAGAGAGCGACGCTATCAAGTCACAAGCCTTGGCGGATTTCATTGTAGATTGGGCGGAAATGCGGATGCTACTCCGTTGCGAACCGTAGTCTTGGGTGATGCACTTTGTGGATCAAAGTTGCTCAACGGCTCGAGGGCTGGTGTCTTACTCTGATCACCAAAGGAGACAAGCTACACTACATTCTGCAGATCCACTTCGAGGCTACAAACAACATGGCGGAGTATGAAGCACTCATTCACGGACTGAGTGTAGCCAAGGATATTGGCATCAAGCGCATAGTTTGCTGTGGAGATTCCGACTTGGTTGCCCAGCAGGTGGCTGGCACCTGGAATGCGCGGAACTCTATGATGGCGGCATATCGCGACGAAGTGGACGAGATAGCCAAGAGCTTCTTGGGCTACGAAGTCAAGTATGTGCCTAGGGATCAAAACGAGGTGGTTGATCTACTGTCTAAACTTGGATCAGGGCACAAGCAAATTCCGCCAGGAGTTTTCCTAGAGCATCTACGCACACCATCCGTGAAGGGCGCCGACATCGACAACCCGGATAGAGCTGACTCTTTCGTCAACATGGTGACAAAGATCCCTCCGGCTTGGACAAAACCGTTCATGGAATATCTCGAACACGGAACTTTGCCCGACGACGAGGTCGAAAGATGACAAATAGTACGACGAGCAAAGGGTTATACCATAATCAATGGGCAACTCTATAAAAGGAGCACTACTGGTGTATACCTAAAGTGCGTCTCCCAGCTGGAAGGTATGGAAATCCTGCGCGAGATCCATCTTGGAGATTGCGGGCATCACGCCGCTCCTCGATCGTTGGTCGCAAAAGCCTTCCGGCAAGGATTCTACTAGCTAACCGCGAAGGCGGACACCGACAAGATGGTTGATACATGCACAGGATACCAGTACTATGCCCGACAACCACATGTTCCTGCTGAAGAATTGCGAACAATACCAATAACTTGGCCGTTTGCAGTCTGGGGGCTAGACATGGTGGGACCGTTGCAAACGACACCGTGTGGGTTTACGCATCTGCTTGTAGCAGTTGACAAATTCACCAAATGGATAGAAGCTAAACCCATTAGAAAGCTTGATGGGGCAACTGCCCTCAGGTTTGTCCGGGATCTAGTGGTGAGATTTGGTCTCCCACATAGCATCATCACCGACAATGGAAGCAACTTGTCACTCGGAGAAGTGGAGGCCTATTGCTGGGACAAAGGCATCCGACTTGACCTTGCATCTGTGGCACACCCACAATCCAATGGTCAAGTTGAGCGAGCCAATGGATATATTCTACAGGGGATCAAGCCACGTCTTGAGGCGCCGCTACATAGAGCAGCTAGAGCTTGGGCGGAAGAATTGCCATCTGTGCTGTGGAGTTTACGAACTACACCCAATAGATCCACCGGCTACACCCCCTATTTCATGGTATATGGAGCAGAAGCCATCCTACCTTCCGACATCCTCCACGATGCACCAAGAGTTGCCGCCTACGACGAAGATGACGCTGAAGAATCCAGACGCCTAGATGTGGACCTTCTAGAGGAGGAGCGTGTTTTGGCATGCCAAAGATCCGCCATCTACCAGCAGAAGCTACGCAGCTACCATAGTTGCCGCGTCCGGCATCGCTCGTTTAAAGAGGGGGATTTGGTGCTCCGACTTAAGCAGAAGAAGTCACACAAATTATCCCCGCCATGGGAAGGACCGTTCATCATAAGCAAGGCGCTACTCAATGGGTCTTACTACCTTGTCGACAATCGTGGACTCAAGGATAGACCCAACGAGGATCATAAGCATAAGCGACGTGACCCGGATGATGACTACCCGGAGCTTGATCGGCCATGGAACATAGCACAGCGACGTCCTTTCTACACTTAGCATTTTTTATCTAATCGTGTACCTCTTATATGATCAATGAAATAAAGCTCTTTGGTTCACTCATTTTGCTGAGTCTTTTACCTCCTTTAGTGTTCATTTTTGGATCATATAAACCTTTATGCACAAGCTTTGCGATTGCACTTGTGAAAATTCCGCCTACGGGCGTTAGCTTAAGTTTTCTGGTCTACACGTTCTTTGTTGTTTTTATGTGGATTCTGGAGTAATGAATTTCGACACTTGTTGTCGGCGATTTTGTGCTCAAATTATTGACGGTGCCATTGGGCATCATCACCTAAAGCGCATGGTTCCGACAACGAGTCTTCCGACTCACGAAAAGTCAAGCATAAGAACCAAAGTAATGGATAAGCTAGCACTTGCTTAAAAAATATATACATACTGAGCATTAATTCTTAAGTAGCAGGATACAACAAACACTGTTCTCCGCCTTAAGGATTACATCATCAAGTTTTTTCCATGCACACGACAAAGGTGAAACAGAAATTACAAAGTGTTTTTCACTCTTTGGGTGCAGGAGACTTGGAGGACGCATCATCACCAGCCAGAGAATCACCCTCAGCATCGGTGCTATGGTGAGACTCGGAGGATTCCGGGTTGGCGTTGTCGAGAAAGTTTCTTGGCACGAAGACATCCACGTCCACCAACTCGGCAACCCCGCGAGTGATGACAGGATAGCATCGTGATCGATCTCCTTGCCGTCATCATCCGCGTCGGGGATACCTGAGGTTACCGTGTCGATGTCGGCATCTTCATAATGTGCCTTCACCATCGACAGCGCCATCCTTGCGCCAGCCCGTGCACAAGAAGCTTTCCAGCTTGCGACACGCTCGGGGGCTCGGCGCAGAATCTCCGAGTACTTCACCATGGAATCTGAGGCCTTGATGTAAATCTGCAGGGGCGTGGCAATCTCTTTGGCTTGGGTGATGGCGGTGTTGATGAAGTTGCCGACAAGAATCATGCATTCCTTGTCCGAAGGAGGCGAGCGGGTTAAACCCAGGGGCGCTGAAAATTCCGACAACGATTGCATGAGTTCAAATATTCTAAGCACCCAGACTATAGAGCTCCAAGGCGGAGGATACTTACTGAAGATGCTGGCCTTAGCCTGCCAGACGACGTCCGCCAAGGATTCTTTCTCTTGTTGGAGGAGCTTAAACGCCTCGCTATGGTGAAGGTTTTTCTCATCGGCAGCTTGCTTCAAATCCTTTAGGATCGCAAGCTCCTCCTTCAAGCGATTGATCTCAGCGGAGGCGGAGTCCTGCAGGGCTTTCATGGAATCCTCGTGCATCTTCAGCATTTGTTCCCTCTCCTTCTTAAGGATATTGTTCTCGCTGTCCATCTGCTGAATGTGCTTGGACTGCTCGACAATATCCTTGGCCTTGGCTACATGCTCTGCAAGTCGGAGAAAACAAAGTACACAGTGAGTACTCGAAGAAGGAAGGCACAAAAATAAGACGGAAATGCGCAAAAACAAAACAGACTCTTATTTTTGATGATCTGTTCCTTCAAGGTGGCGGTTTTACCCTTTTCAGCTTCAAGGTCCGCGTGCATCTTCTGGTACTTATCATTGGCCATGCCCCTCCGAGCATTCTCGTTCTGTGGAAACAAATACAAAGTCAAGTCGTTGTTTAGTCTACTTGGAGCACCTAGTCGGAGATTTTCCATCTAGGCGCTCGGGGGCTACAGTGAGAGTTTTGTAACTTAGCAATATGCTTAGCTTTTCTTTAAAGCATCTAGTCGGAGCTAATTCAGTTCTCAACTAGAAGCTTGGGGGCTACAGTATAAAGTTTTAACTCGGAAAATGCTTAGCTTTTCTTTAAGCATCTAGTCGGAACTAATTCAGTTACAACTAGACGCTTGGGGGGCTACGACACTTAAAATTATGAACACTGTGTATGCTACTCTTAAAGCATCTAGTTGGAATAATTCATTCCATCTAATTGCTTGGGGGCTACAGTGAGAGTTTTTCTAACTTAGTCACTCTTAGAGCATATAGATGCAAAACCAATGGTTTTCCGTCTACATCCTCGGGGGCTACAGTGGGATACTCATATGAAATGCAGAAGGTAAAGTAAAACTTACAAGTGCGATGATCTTGAGGTTTGTAGCACTCTCGACCAGCAGCTTGCCAAAGGAAACGCTGTTACTTCGCAAGATGTCTGCTTGACGGAGTAGCTCCTCAAGACCGCATGTCGGAGATGATGGCACTCCTCCAGGAACCATAGTTGTGCTACCCGGCGTAAGCACCGGGAAGATAATCTTCGGCAGTTCTAAGGGTTTCTGGGGAGCAGAGGCGCCGCCTTCGGCAGAAGTACCAGCACCCACCACCGCCTTGCCGCTACCGATGGCATCCTTAGTCGGAGCTTCAGCCATTTGAAGAGCAGCGCTCTCCTGCGTCGCCTGCTCGCCGACAATTGCGAGTTCGGTAGAGGCGCCAGAATCCACTTCCATGGCGGAAGGGCCTGGTGCCTCCTGGGCTTGGGAGCTTGTCGGAGCGGAGGAGGGCTTGACGGCAGGAGTAGCAGGGGCGATGGCGGGGGAAGAGTCGCGATGCAGCATCTCTTTAATATTTCTAGAAGCCCCAAGAGTCTTGGTGGACTTCTTGAGGCTGGTTGTGGCTTTCTTCCTGAAACGTGCAAAATGCATAAGTACAGGAATAAGACAGATAAATAAGACAATGTCGGAGAATGAGAAGCTTACACTAGGGGGGGCGCTTTAGCAAACATCCCGGTAGCTTTCTTCTTTTCCGCCTCCAGGGCGGCAGTACTCTTTTTGGAGGCTCCACCCTCCGTCTTCTTTTTCTTGCCTCCGTCGGCAGCGTCAGAGGTGGAGCTCTTCCGCTTTCGCGCCAACGGTACATCATCGTCGGACACGACCGTGACTTCCTTCATCTTGGGATCGTAGATTTGGGCGGCTAGGTTGCCCTCCTCTATATCGCTAAGCTGTTAAGTGAGAAATCATTGTGTTAGACAAGATGGTATTAGCAAGACGGAAAAAATGGAGCAATGTCATACACGGAAAATAAATGTCTACCTTTGGGCACTTTCCGTCTATGAACATGTCATAGGTGAGGGTGAAGCCACGCTTCTTGTCCTTCACCTTGACGATGTCCTTGAGGCGGAACTTGATGGAGTCGCTCGAGAAGTTGTCCTCGGAGATCCGGAGGGAATCCCTTCGGTCGCCGGTGTACTCGTGCATATACTTCGTGCGGTGCTGCAGAGGTTGGATCCGCCTGATGAACCAGCACATGGCTAGGTCCAAGCCGGTCAGCCCCGTATCTATGAACCACTCGATCCGCCTTATTGCGCGGGAAGCGTCGAGGTCGGAGGGAAGGGAGGCATGGGACCGCCACGTGGAAACTTCGGTGGCGGCTCCATCCGCGAAGTCCGGGTACGTTACTTCTCGGCCCGCCAAAGGAATGTCGGGGCCGTAGAAGTACGTCCATTGCCAGTTCTTGCATGACTCGTGGCCGACAATGTCGGGGAACCGCCGCCCAAGACGGATCTTGAAGCTTATGGTGCCGCAGTTTCTAAGCTCCTCCTTACTGTGTCTGGCTTCACGTTTGATGGTGAAGAAGTATACACACAAATCTAACCTAGGTCTGATCCCTAGGTAACCCTCGCAGAGTGCCGCGAAGTTGCTAAGCACTAAGATGCTACTGGGGGAGAGGTTGTGGGGTTGGACCTGGAAGTGATTCAAGACGGACAGAAAGAACTGGGAGATGGGCAGAGAAACGCCGCGTACCAATTGCGCCTTGAGGTACACCTTCTCTCCGGCTTGGGGAGAAGGAGTCACCTCGCCGGCCGGCGCTGCCCGCCAGGCGAGCCCCTCCGTCGCGGGGAGGTAACCTTCGGCGACCATCTCCTGGATGTCGCGCGTGTTGATGTCCGACCCGCGCCAATCACCTTTGTGCGAGTCAGGCTCCTCTTCCAGGGGATCTAGCGCCGCTAAGTTATGGTCGCCGCCGGTGGTTTCTATCACCGCCGATGCAAGGATGACCAGGCCCTCTGGGGGCACGACGACGGAGCTCGCCGGCTTCGCCGCGGCTTCGCTCGACGCCGCCATTGAAGGGGATGAGCTACTGCTAGCCATGGAGGAGGAAGAGAGCACGAGTGGTGTAGAAAGCGAAAGCTAGGGTTTCTCGAGGTTTTCGCAGAGAGCTCGAGGAGGCGCGCTGCTGGAGGAAGAAGACGATGACGCGAGAGAATGGGGTGAAAAAGTGGCAAGTGTCTCACGGTCGCTATTTATCTTACTCTGCGTCAAGATTCGTGCAGCTAATCAGACGGTTGCCGCATAGATGACGTGTTCGTGAACGTGCACGGTAATTTCGCCACGTCTCCAACCGTCGCCGCCAACGGTTCGTATCACTCGCGCGGGAAAATCGGATATGATTGCGTTCTCTGCATGTGTGAGTTACGAGGCGTCGCTGACCTATAGCCTACGTCGCCTTAACTGACATGGTAGATGAACCGTCCCATCAAATATTCCGGCATGGACGGATTTGATCCGACAACGGGAGCGTACGATGGAAGATTCAGCATTTCTCCGACTTACTCATAGAAGACGGAGAAAATCTTTGCAGGGTTCTTTGGGAGGACTACAAGATATTGCTTGACGATTTGCTGACATCCATCTAGACGGAGCATTCCACGAGAAGAGGCAAGACGGCGCAAGATCTCGAAGTTCTCCGGGGGCTACTGTTGGGGATATGCTATATGGGTATCCTCATAGCATGTCTCTTATCCGACTAACCCGGGTGGCCCATAGTCGGTAGCATGGCCTATGGCCTGCTGGGCGGCCCAGTTAGGTGGATCGGCCCATGCCGGATAAAGGAAGGCTACGGTGGAGTCACCAGCGTACCCGGAGCCTTGGAGTGCAAGATACACAAGACTAGTAATAGACGGTGTAGAACTCTGTAACCTGTCCGGCTAGGACTTTTCCCTGTAACCCTAGGATCTGACGACTATATAAGTCGGGCCTATGGGAGCCTTTAGGGCACAATCTCAAACGATAACTTAGACTCTCTAGTCACCTCGCTTGTGAACCTAATCTGTAACTCGGCGTGTGCCATTATAGTGATTTATAGCGGGAGTAGGATTCGCCACCGTTGTGGGATCTGAACTGGGTAGTAAGCTGTGTTACCTCGCACCCGTCAACCGTCCGCCTTACCCGTCTCTAAACACGCCTTTGTGAGGACCCCTCCATGGCGTGCTGCAGCAATACCACGGCGGTGAAAGTGTACCACCTTTGTAGAGTGTCAAACTATTGAATAGCAGCGTCATGATTATGGACGATTAGTGGCCATACTGTTCCATCGTCAGATGTTTTCAAAATGACTTGTGAAATGAATAATGGCTTTGACTTGACCACAACAGGGTTGTGAACATGAAAACTAAGTTCCCACTTAGGTGTTATCAAACCTTAAATTAGTTTTCTTTGCTTTTGAACTCAGTTAAGGTAAACCTGGCTTTTTGCAAAAAAACCTAAAGCTTAGGATTCCTACTTGAACCACCTTACTTGTTATTGATAGTTTGCGAGTACTTAAAGAGTACTCGTGGCTTTGTCCCTGGCTATTCCCGTGTCTAGACTATGAGGAGGACTATCAGGATGATGGACAGCAGGAAGTCTACAACAACTAGGATCATCTCCCATCGTCAGCATTGCCTGTGACCATGAAGATGGAGTTTCGCCCATGCTACTATTATTATATTATTCCGCTGTGTTGATTGTATTAAGACTAGATCATGAGATCCTTTATTTGTAAGACATTTATTATGGTTTGTAATGGATGATGAACTATGGTACCAATCTGTTATGTCTTGCAAAAATGGTAACCCTGGGATTGCGATGTATGGCATAACAGGCATCTGGGATTAAAAATCCGGGTGTTTACAAGTTGGTATCAGAGCCATCCTGACCATAGGAGACCCTAGTTTAGAATGGATGCTTGAATCAAAAACTTAGTTTCAAAACAAAAGAAGTGAGTATTTATGAAAACCTATTCTCATTCTTATCACTTAGTTTCTTTCATGACATGTTCCTCAAAAATTCTTGCAAACTTACATAAAATTTGACACACTTGATCACTCTACTAACTTACTCATCCTACATACCCAAATTTGGGTAGCCCTTTATAAAACTGATGGTTGTGTTCAGATGCAATACCATTCCAATTTTACCGTACAACCACAATACCCGAATTTGGGTAGGGCTTGACTAGAAGTTTATATATCTTAGTATGGGTTCCCTTGCGGCCGAGGTTTGAGCTGAGGCTACCTCGTGATGATTGTCCACCTGTGCAGTTCCCAAGATGATAGATGGTCATGGTTGGGAGGCCAAACCATAGGGGAGGTGCCTATACTAGGGTGTGTAATTGAAAGGTTAGGATTGATTATCCGCATACTGAGTATGGTGAATCAGGATTGTTCCTGACGGATGTATCGAATATCGTGGTGAAAGTGTACCACCTTTGCAGTAGCCGCGTCCGTGGTTATAGACAATTGGACTGGCCATACTGTTCCATCGTCAGATGTTTTCAAAATGATTTGTGAAATGAATCATGACTTTGACTTGACCACAACAGGGTTGTGAACATGAAAACTAAGTTCCCACTTAGGTGTTATCAAACCATAAATTAGTTTTCTTTGCTTCTGAACTCAGTTAAGGTAAACCTGGATTTTTGCAAAACAACCTAGAGCTTAGGATACCTACTTGAACCACCTTACTTGTTAGTGATAGTTTGCGAGTACTTAAAGAGTACTCATGGCTTTGTCCCTGGCTATTCCCATGGATAGACTATGAGGAGGACTATCAGGACGATGGACAGCAGGAAGTCTACGACAACTAGGATCATCTCCCATCGTCAGCATTTCCTGTGACCTTGAAGATGGAGCTTCGTCCACTCTACTATTATTATATTATTCCGCCGCGTTGATTGTATTAAGACTAGATCATGAGATCCTTTATTTGTAAGACCTTTATTATGGTTTGTAATGAATGATGAACTATGGTACCTTATGTCTCGCAAAATGGTAATCCTGGGATTGCGATGTATGACATAACTATGGTACCTTATGTCTCGCAAACATTGTTATTCATGAATCTTTTTTTGTATCCTTTCATGTTGTAGCATAGTTACTATGTCTTATTGCTAGAACTTCATCTTTCATGCTCATGTTTAGAGTACTTTGATCCCAGTTTTCAATGCTTGCAAATGGTTTGATCTTGATTGTGATGGTGCATGTCACCTCAAAAATTATTCTTTTTATCACTTACCTACTCGAGGATGAGCAAGAGTTAAGCTTGGGGATGCTTGATACGTCGTAAACATATCTATAATTTTTTATGTTCCATGCTTCTTTAGTATCCACTTTGCTTTGCTTTATCTAAACTTTGAGGTATTTTTATATGTTTTCTGGGACTAACCTATTAATAAGATGCCGCAGTGCCAGTTGCCTGTTTTCTGTTGCCAGAAATTAAATATTCTCGTAATTGGACGGGGTGAAAGCCAAAGTCAATATTTCACTGAGGTGAACACGGAGCCAGAAGACGAGACGGAGGAGGGCCACAAGGGGACCACACCCCCTAGACAGGCCACCAGGCCTGGCCTGCGCCTAGGGGGTACGGCCACCTCGGTCGCCCCCTCGGTCTCCCCCTTCGCCTATAAGAAGCCCCCAATACCAAAACCCTAAGGACCCGATGAGATCTCCATGAAACAGTCTGTAGCCACTACCACCTTCGTCCCTACATCGGGGGGATCTGAAGCTCTTCCCGGGACCCTACCGGAGGGGAGAGATCATCCCGAAGGCCTTCTTTCATCACCATGCCAGCCTCCGATATGATGCGTGAGTAGTTCCACCTTGGACTATGGGTCCATACAGTAGCTAGATGGTTGTTTCTCCTCCTTTGTGCTACCATGTTTAGATCTTGTGAGCTCCGTTCATGATCAAGATCATCTATTTGTAATCAAGCATGTTGTCTTTGCAGGGATCCGATGGATATTGAGATTACTATGTCAGATTGGTTAATGGTTCTATCTTATTGATTCTATCATGTCTGTGTTGTTTGAGATCTTGCATGCTCTCAGTTTCTAGTAGCTATCTTGGCCAAGTAGATGCTAGTGACTCCAAGAGGGAGTATTTATGCTCGATAGTGGGTTCATGCCTCTATTGAATCTGGGGAAGTGACAGAAATCTCTAAGGTTGTAGATGTGTTGTTGCTACTAGGGAGAAAACAACGAACTTTTGTTCATGGAACAATTGTATTTTTTACTTTACACACATTGCTTAAAGCAGTTATCCGTTGCTTGCAACTTAATACTAGATGGGGTTCGGATGATAACCTGAAGGTGGATTACTAATCATAGATTAAGTTGTATGGCGTTCTATGTATATTGTTGTAATGCCCAATCGAATCTCATAGGATCATGAATGTCTAGTATTGCATTGTTATGCCTTGCTCTGTCCTATCAATTGCCCCGATGTAATTTGTTTACCAAGCATGTTATGTTGTTTATCTTAAGGAGAACACCTCTAGTGAACTGTGGACCCCGGTCCAATATTTACCATTGATACATCTTCCACTATTACTGTTTAATTTCTGCAAGCCACCATTACCTTCCACATGTTTAATCCTTTGTTTTCAGCAAACCGATGAGATTGACAACCTCACTGTTCGTTGGGGCAAAGTCTTGAGTTTGTGTTGTGCAGGTTTCCAAGTTGCTAGCAACACCTTTGAGTTGTTTCATTCCTCCTACTGGTTCGATAACCTTGGTTTCATACTGAGGGAAAACTCATTGATGTACTCATCATACCTTCCTCTTGGGGTTTCCCAATGAAGTTCTACAGTGATCTAAGCCGCATCAGTTTGGCAAGCTGCAATGGGAATTATGGTAGTTGTGTTCAACACAGAAATAGGTGCTCGTGCTTCCACAATAGAAATTGTGTATGTTCCCTTTGCATGCGAAAGAATCCACGTAGATTCCGCTTAAACAAACCAACAAAGTCAGATTACAACCATCGGACAAAATGAAGAAAGAAAGGCATAAGATAGACGAACATACGCCCAATTTGTTCCAAGTAGACCCTACTAGTTCAGACTTCAGTCCACTTGGTAGACAAATTCTATTACATTTTGTTCCAAGCATTCCCACACACAACTGAAAATCCACGGACATGCTTCATCTTGGGCTCCTACTAGTTCAGACTTTAGACCACTTGGTCGAAAAATACTATTACAATTAACAGTAGGAATCTCAATCTAAACAAACCTAGTTTTCACACACATCCATTATCTTCCTAGACTTAGCCCGATGCCCTTAATTCTGCCACTCCACGGTTTGAATCGTCAGCGCCATCTTTTTGGCATCCTCCTTGCACTTGGTCAGTTCTTTCTCTGCCTTCATCCTCAGGAACCCATCCATATTGATAGTTGTGACATCGTGGACTTTCTTCTCATGCAGTTCAATCCTTGATGCAATCATGTCTTTATCTGCTTTAGCCTTCAGGGCCATCACCATGTACCTCTCCTTCCCGACTTTGCTAACCTTTTCTTGCAACATAAGGATATCACAGCAAAGGATTGGTGTCATCAAGGCCCATTAACTTCATCTGAGCACTCTCAATAAATGAGCTGACTAAGGCTTCTTTCAACTCAAAATTCTTCCCCCATAGTTTTTCTAGCGATTTTTGCATAGACAGTGGCCACTCTGGATCTACCCATTTGATAACGCCACAACTTTTGGTTGGCCTCGCTTCACCCTGCCCACGCCCTAAAAACCTCCTGCCTGTGCTGCGTCCCTCGAATGCTACAATTTAGCAGCCACAAGATCATGTTTTTTACAATAGGGAGGACTCTCTCCCTCTGCTAAACCGTGATAATAGGAGTCGTACAAAGTCACGACAGCCTACCACAGTAGTAGTACATGAGTAATCAGAGTAGATCTAGCTCAAAATAAAGAAATCCCCATAAAATGTAAGGTATGAGATGACTCATGTCCCTTTCACCGTCTCTATGATCTTCACACGTTTCCTGGCCGTCTCCCGTGAAGCCATGATGAGAAGGAGGTGGAGGAGCGGGGTGGTGGCATGAGAGGTCGTTGGTGGGGGGGGTGCCGCCTGCTAGCGGCCAAGGGAGTATAATGGAGTGGAGTGAGGACAGTGGCTTCGAGGGGAAGGAAGATAATTAAAGAACGCCAATCCTGCCAACAAAATCCAACGACTATTATAAAACAAACACATCTAACGTATTTTGTATGCGGCACACGGAAAACGTGACACTAGCAAGTGGAGCATGCACGATTTTTAAGGAATATACTCCCTCCGCCCGCAAATAAGTGTAGTTCTAGCTTTTTCTTAAGTCAAATATTATCAAATTTGACCAAATTTATAGATAAATATAACAACATGAATTACACCAAATTGACATATTAAGAAACTAAATTTGAAAAAATATCTGCTAGTACTAATTTAGAGTCATAAATATTGCTACATTTTTCTATAAACATAGTCAAACTTTACTAACTTTGACTTAGAACAATCCTAGAAGTACACTTATTTGCGGACGGAGGGAGTATTACAGAACTGCAACTACCATACATTCGTCTGACAAGTATGCTATCCACACCAGACTTGTATTGATTACGACTTACATTTAAGCACAACATAAGTTCTACAACTCCCTATCGGTCTTCTCGATGCGAATGCAGAAATTGATCTGCTTGGATGGTCCAGCATCGACAAGGTACTTGGATGGCACATAAAGGACCAACCTCAGGTCCATAAACTACACCTTGCCCAGCGTTGGGCATCTCATCGCCATGACTCTCACATGCATTGTATCAGACGATGGTGGTTGGGCTTGCGACCACATACTCATAGTGTACATCGGCCATGTGCACGAGACCGACCTGACGCATACCGCAGACACGAAGGTGAGCCCAGGGACAGTTTCTGTAATGCCAACGGTGATGGTGGGCCCAGCGACGGTTCCTGGAATTCCGTCAGTGATGATAAGACAAAAACAGGGTCGTCCCCCTACAAAACAAGCCGGCGGTGTGCTGACTCAGGTAACGACACCTGCTCTTGGAGAAGAATGGCATATCCATAAGAGCCTAATCGCTTGCTGATCCATTGCAAGGTGGAGCACGATCTTTGCCGGTAGGCCGGTGCAGTTGCAGCCGGGCTCCATGCAGCTGCACGAGCCGTGCCATCACGTGAGAACATGCCCTGGGAGCACGTAGTAGGAGTAACAACGAGAGCATCCATGGTGGGAGCACACGATCGTGTACATCGTGAGGATGTTCCGCGTGAGGATCTCCTCCAGATTCAAGCGCTCGCGATCTGAGTATTCCTTGCTGTGCGGCTCCCAATATGAAGTTCGTCGAGAAATCAGAGAATAGATGTGCAGCTAGTTAAGCCGACAGCAGGAATTTGTAAGATAAATTCAAACTCTAGTCAAATGATTTCCTACCTTAAGGTTCAAGTCAGTTGCTCTCATCCGCGTAGTGGATCCACGTTCTGGGCAGTGAGGGGGAGGTCTAGTGTTGAAAGCCATGTTAACTCCTACTTGATAGCCACCCGGGTGTGTGCCGTGTGCCAAAAGTCCCGGTGTGTCTTATTTATGATTTTATGTTGGTAGTGGGTGACATACAAGGGCTACTCGAGCTTGTTTCATATTTTTTGATTTTTCATGAATTTCCTATTGCCGGGGTTCGAGGTGGGAAAAATCGGCAAACCTGCCAGCGCACGCAGGCACATGAGATCTAGTGCAACCTTGAACCTAGGCACGTGCCCAGCCTAGGTACACCATGGGGCACCCCAAAACTTTTTTTCCCGAAAATTGAGGGCCATTTCAATGGTATCTAAAGTCAGAAACTGCAATTACTGGGGCGTAACTCATGAAAAATATAGTATATACTTGCACCACGAGATAAGTACCAACCTCCGGGAATGGCGGTCCTCCACGATGTAGCATGCGTGTAAATTGCCTTGGGGCCTAGGGCGCGTTTAATTCTCGCACCTCCTTTGCAAAATTGCCGTTTTTTCGGAGTCGGTAAATGGAAAATGTGGATTTCTTCATGGAACCTGGAATCTCTAGTTGGAGAAGTTGCTTGGAATGCCGAGAGGGAGCTAGGTGCCGGGTTTGGGATCAATCCGCATAGTGGATCCACATTCTGGGTAGTGAGGGGGAGGTGTAGGGTTGAAAGCCATGTTAACTTCTACACGATAGCCATCCGGGGGATGCGCCGTGTGCCAAAAGTCCCGGTTTGTATTGTTTATAATTTTATGTTGGTAGTGGGTGACATACAATGGCTACTCGAGCTGGTTTCATATTTTTGGATTTTTGATGAATTTCCTATTGCCGGGGTTCGGTAGTGGGCAAAATCGGCAAACACATCGGCACGCGCAGGCACGCGAGGTCCAGTGCAATCTTGAACCTAGGCACGTGTCCAGCCTAGATACCCCACGGGGCACCCCAAAACATTTTTGCCCGAAAACTGAGGGCCATTTCTAGGGTACCTATAGTTAAAAACCGCAATTACTGGGGCATAACTCTGGAAAAACACAGTATATGCTTGTACCACGAGATAAGTACCAAACTCCCGGGAATGGCGGTCCGCCACGACGTACCATGCGTGTAAATTGCCTTGGGGCCTAGGGCGCGCTCAATTCTCGCACCTCCGTTGCAAATTTGCTAGTTTTTCGGGGTCGGTAAATGGAAACTCTGGATTTCTTCATGGAAACCTGGAATCTCTAGTTGGAGAAGTTGCGTAGAATGCCGAGAGGGAGCTAGGTGTCGGGTTTGGGCTCAATCCGTGTAGTGGATCCGGTAGTGAGGGGGGTCTAGGGTTGAAAGCCATGTTAACTCCTACTCGATAGCCTTCCGGGGGTGCGCCATGTGCCAAAAGGCCCAGTTGGTCTTGTTTATGATTTTTAGGTTGGTAGTCGGTGACATACAAGGGCTACTCGAGTTGGTTTAATATTTTTTTTTGATTTTTGATGAATTTCCAATTGCTAGGGTTCGATGGTGGGCAAATTTGGCAAACCCGCCGACGCGCGCAGGCACCCAAGGTCCAGTGCAACCTTTAACCTAGGCACGTGACCAACCTATGTACCCCATGGGATACCCCAAAACATTGTTTCCCGAAAATTGAGGGTCATTTCTAGGGTACCTATAGTTAGAAACCGTAATTACCGGGGCATAACTCAGGAAAAATACTGTATATGTTTGCACCACGAGATACCAACCTCCCGGGATTGGCTGTCTGCCACGATGTAGCATGCTTGTAAATTGCCTCAGGGCCTCGGGCGCGCTCAATTCTCGCACCTCCTTTGCAAAATCACCGGTTTTTGGGAGTCAGTAAATGGAAACTCTGGATTTCTTCATGGAACCCTGGAATCTCTAGCTGGAGAAGTTGCTTAAAATGCCGATAGGGAGCTAGGTGCCGGGTTTGGGCTCAATCCGCACAGTGGATCCACGTTCTGGGTAGTAAGGGGGGTCTAGGGTTGAAAGCCATGTTAACTCCTAGTCGATAGCCATCCGGGGGTGCGTCGTGTGCCAAATGTCCCAGTTTGTCTTGTTTATGATTTTATGTTGGTAGTGGTTGACATACAAGGGCTATTTGAGCTTGTTTCTTAATTTATTCATTTTTGATGAATTTCATAGGGACGGGGTTCGGGAGTAGGCGAAATCGGCAAACCTACCAGCGCGCACAAGCACGCATGGTCCAGTGCAACCTTGAACCTAGGTACGTGCCTAGCCTAGGTACCCCATGGGGCACCCCAAAATATTTTTTTCCCAAAAATTGAGGGCCATTTTTAGGGTACCTACAGTTAGAAACCGCAATTACTGGGGCATAACTCAGGAAAAATATAGTATATGCTTGCACCACGAGATAAGTACCAAACTCCCGGGAATGGAGGTCCTCCACGATTTAGCATGCGTGTAAATTGCCTCGGGACCTAGGGCACGCTCAATTCTTGCACCTCCTTTGAGAAATTGCTGGTTTTTCGGAGTCAGTAAATGGAAACTCTGGATTTGTTCATCGAACCCTAGAATCTCTAGTTGGATAAGTCGCTTAGAGTGCTGAGAGAAAGATAGGTGTCGGGTTTTGGCTCAATCCGCGCAGTGGATCCATGTTCTAGGTAGTGAGGGGGTCTAGGGTTGAAAGCCATGTTAAATCCTACTCGATAGTCTTCCGGGGGTGCGTCGTGTGCCAAAAGTATTGGTTTGTCTTGTTTATGATTTTATGTTGGTAGTGGGTGACATACAAGGCCTACTCGAGCTGGTTTCATATTTTTGGATTTTTGATGAATTTCCTATTGCCGGGGTTCGGTAGTGGGCAAAATCGGCAAACACGCCGGCGCGCGCAGGCACGCGAGGTCCAATGGAACCTTGAACCTAGGCACGTGTCCAGCCTAGATACCCCATGGGGCACCCCAAAACATTTTTGCCCAAAAACTGAGGGCCATTCCTAGGGTACCTATAGTTAAAAACCGCAATTACTGGGGCATAACTCTGGAAAAACACAGTATATGCTTGTACCACGAGATAAGTACCAAACTCCCGGGAATGGCGGTCCGCCACGACGTACCATGCGTGTAAATTGCCTTGGGGCCTAGGGCGCGCTCAATTCTCGCACCTCCGTTGCAAATTTGCTAGTTTTTCAGGGTCGGTAAATGGAAACTCTGGATTTCTTCATGGAAACCTGGAATCTCTAGTTGGAGAAGTTGCGTAGAATGCCGAGAGGGAGCTAGGTGTCGGGTTTGGGCTCAATCCGTGTAGTGGATCCGGTAGTAAGGGGGGTCTAGGGTTGAAAGCCATGTTAACTCCTACTCGATAGCCTTCCGGGGGTGCGCCATGTGCCAAAAGTCCCAGTTGGTCTTGTTTATGATTTTAGGTTGGTAGTCGGTGACATACAAGGGCTACTCGAGTTGGTTTAATATTTTTTTTTGATTTTTGATGAATTTCCTATTGCTGGGGTTCGATGGTGGGCAAATTCGGCAAACCCGCCGACGCGCGCAGGCACCCGAGGTCCAGTGCAACCTTTAACCTAGGCACGTGCCCAACCTATGTACCCCATGGGGCACCCCAAAACATTGTTTCCCGAAAATTGAGGGTCATATCTAAGGTACCTATAGTTAGAAACCGTAATTACCGGGGCATAACTCAGGAAAAATACTGTATATGTTTGCACCACGAGATACCAACCTCCCGGGATTGGCTGTCTGCCACGATGTAGCATGCTTGTATATTGCCTCAGGGCCTCGGGCGCGCTAAATTCTTGCACCTCCTTTGCAAAATCGCCGGTTTTTGGGAGTCAGTAAATGGAAACTCGGGATTTCATCATGGAACCCTGGAATCTCTAGTTGGAGAAATTGCTTAAAATGCCGATAGGGAGCTAGGTGCTAGGTTTGGGCTCAATCCGCACAGTGGATCCACGTTCTGGGTAGTAAGGGGGTCTAGGGGTGAAAGCCATGTTAACTCCTAGTCGATATCCATCCGGGGGTGCGCCGTATGCCAAATGTCCCAGTTTGTCTTGTTTATGATTTTATGTTGGTAGTGGGTGACATACAAGGGCTACTCGAGCTTGTTTCTTAATTTATTCATTTTTGATGAATTTCATAGGGACGGGGTTCGGGACTGGGCGAAATCGGCAAACCTACCGGCGCGCACAAGCACGCATGGTCCAGTGCAACCTTGAACCTAGGTACGTGCCCAGCCTAGGTACCCCATGGGGCACCCTAAAACATTTTTTCCCAAAAATTGAGGGCCATTTTTAGGGTACCTACAGTTAGAAACCGCAATTACTGGGGCATAACTCAGGAAAAATACAGTATATGCTTGCACCACGAGATAAGTACCAAACTCCCGGGAATGGAGGTCCTCCACGATTTAGCATGCGTGTAAATTACCTCGGGACCTAGGGCGCGCTCAATTCTTGCACCTCCTTTGAGAAATTGCCGGTTTTTCGGAGTCAGTAAATGGAAACTCTGGATTTGTTCATCGAACCCTAGAATCTCTAGTTTGATAAGTCGCTTAGAGTGCTGAGAGAAAGATAGGTGCCAGGTTTTGGCTCAATCCGCGCAGTGGATCCATGTTCTGGGTAGTGAGGGGGTCTAGGGTTGAAAGCCATGTTAAATCCTACTCGATAGCCTTCCGGGGGGTGCGCCGTGTGCCAAAAGTATTGGTTTGTCTTGTTTATGATTTTATGTTGGTAGTGGGTGACATACAAGGGCTACTCGAATTGGTTTCATATTTTTTTTGATTTTTGATGAATTTCCTATTGTCGGGGTTTGGGAGGTGGGCAAAATTGTCAAACCCGTCGGTGCGCGCAGGCACGCGAGGTCGAGCAACCTTGAACCTAGGCATGTTTCCAGCCTAGGTACCCCTGGGGTACCCCAAAAAATTGTTTCCCAAAAATCGTGGGCCATTTCTAGGATACCTACAGTTAGAAACATCAATTACTAGGGCGTAACTCAGGAAAAATACAGTATATGTTTGCACCACGAGATACCAACCTCCCGGGAATGACGGTATGCCACGATGTAGTATGCTTCTAAATTGCCACGGGGCCTCAGGCGCGCTCAATTCTCGCACTTCCTTTGCAAAATCGCCAGTTTTTCGGAGTCGGTAAATGGAAACTGGATTTCTTCATGGAACCCTAGAATCTCTAGTTGGAGAAGTTGCTTAGAATGCCGATAGGGAGCTAGGTGCCGAGTTTGGGCTCAATCCGCACAGTGGATCCACGTTCTGGCCAGTGAGGGGGAGGTCTAGGGTTGAAAGCCATGTTAACTCCTACTCGATAGCCATCATGGGGTGCATCGTGTGCGAAAAGTCCCAGTTTGTCTTGTTTATGATTTTATGTTGGTAGTGGGTGAGATACAAGGGCTACTCGAGCTGGTTTCATATTTTTTTTTGATTTTTGATGAATTTCCTATTGTCGGGGTTTGGGGGTGGGACAAAGCAGCAAACACGCTGGCGCGCGCTGGCACGCGAGGTCTAGTGCAACCATGAACCTAGGCATGTGCCCAGCCTAGGTACCCCATGGGACACCCCAACACATTTTTTCCCAAAAATTGAGGGCCATTTCTAGGGTACCTATAGTTGGAAATCGCAATTACCGGGGCATAACTCAGGAAAAATACAGTATCTGCTTGCACCATGAGATAAGTACCGACCTCCCGGGAATGGCGGCCCTCCATGACGTAGCATGCGTGTAAATTGCCTCGGGGCCTAGGGCACACTGAATTCTCGCACCTCTTTGCGAAATCGCTGGTTTTTTAGAGTTGGTAAATGGAAACTTCGGATATCTTCATGGAACCCTGAATCTCGAGTTGGAGAAGTTGCATATAATGTCGAGAGGGAGCTAGGTGCCGGGTTTGAGCTCAATCCACATAGTGGATCCATGTTTTGGGCAGTGATGGGGAGGTCTAGGGTTGAAAGCCATGTTAACTCCTACTTGATAGCCATCCGGGGGTGTGTCATGTGCCAAAAGTCCCGGTTTGTCTTGTTTATGATTTTATGTTGGTAGTGGGTGACATACAAGGGCTACTTGAGCTGGTTTCATATTCTTTTCATTTTTGACGAATTTCTTTGCCGGGGTTCATGGGCTGGGCAAAATCGGCAAACCCGCCGGTGCGTGCAGGCATGCAAAGTCCAGTGCGACCTTGAACATAGGAACGTGCCTAGCCTAGGTACCCCATGGGGCACCCCAAAACATTTTTTCCCAAAAATTGAGAGCCATTTGTAGGGTAACTACATTTATAAACCGCAATTACCGGGGCGTAACTCAGGAAAAATACAGTATATCCTTGCACCACAAGATAAGTACCAACCTCCCGGGAATGGAGGTACGCCACAACGTAGCATGCATGTAAATTGCCTTGGGGCCTAGGGCATGCTCAATTCTGGCACCTCCTTTGCAAAATCGCGGGTTATTCGGAGTCGGTAAGTGGAAACCCTAGATTTTATCATGGAACCCTAGAATATCTAGTTGGAGAAGTTGCTTAGAATGCCGAGAGGAAGCTAGGTGTTGGGTTTGGGCTCAATCCGCACAGTGGATCCATGTTCTGGGCAGTGAGGGGAGGTATAGTGTGTGTGTGTGTTGTGTTTAGGGTTGATATGAAAATGGTAGTACTCGGTTTTTCCCCTCTCACAATAACTCTTCCTCACTTTGGTTGGTACGCCCTGATTGGTCGAGATGGTTGTCACGCGGATCATGCACACCAAACATTGATCCTATATGATCTAACTGGCAAGATAGCCCCCTCCTCTCTCTCTCCGTATCTCTCTCTGTCTCTCTGGCGGACCTCTCTATCCACGCGAAATAACGAGTTTCCCACCGGTACTTTACTTCCATAATCAAATAGAAGTAAAATGTACAAAGGCGTATAATTTTCGTATATGCATCTCTATGCAATTCCTTTTATTCTCTAAAAAATTATAAACTATTTGGATTTATATACACGAGGGTAGATAAAATATAAAAAATATGTGTGTTCTAGTGCAGCAAGGGGGACACGCGGCGGCACGCTCGTCCAACTGGTTGCAACACATCCACCATGGCACAAGTACGGTGCACTGTAATGTCGTGTCAGCCGGGGTCAAACAATGCATCCTCTTCATGCTTCGTGCCCTTAATATTAGAGTGTGACAACACACGGGACTGGCTAGCCATCCTTTAAACGTTGGGTTTTGAGGCATACCTCCTTTTGACCCTTCTACGAGAAGCAATCAATCGAGCCGTAGATTAAAGAATCCGTCGAGTGGTAATGTCACACCTATGAAAAGCCTACTATTGCTCTAGCTGCAAATGAGAACGGGTCTCACAGTACCGTTCCTGCAATCTCACTTCCAGCTAGCGCCCATGGCACGAACTGTCCACGCGTCAGCCAGAAGCCGAACAGCTAGCTTTCGGGACACCAATTGAGCCTCGAGACAGAGGGCCCTAGGAGGAGACTTAACAATGCCCAACTTTAAAACCTACTCCTCTGCATCATCTCCCTCTGATGAATCGACCCATTCTCCCTGATGTAGCAAAACCCACAAACCTCACCATACAGCTCGAGGCCTAACAGCCACCTTCTCCCTTCCGACGCCATGAAGAGAGTGCTTGTAGGTGAGTCTTCGGGTGTTGTTGTCGGGCTTCCTGCGCCTGCCACGGGCGATGCGGCACCTCCCGCCACAAATCTGAAGGAGATGTATGCATCCCAGGGTGAGGAGGACGTCCAGTTTGACCCTTATGAGGACTATGTGCTCGCGGGTGCAGAAGACTTCGGAGCCCCCGATGAGGGCCAGGAGTTCAACGAGCACATTCTGCTCGTGTACCCGGAGGTACTTTTATTTCTCCAGCTTTCTAGTTTACTGTTCATATTTTCTGGTTGGGCTGTAGATGTATTAGTACTGAATCCGTTAAAGTACTCCTTATTCTACCGATCCTAATCAGGTGCACCATACAACTCGCCGCATACAGAGATTTAGTCTGTTCCGAATTACTCCACATTCTAGATTTAGGAGTGAGCTGTGGAGACAACCGTAATAAACCTGTAAAAATGTGTTGTGGTTTTCAAAGTAACTTGACATGGTTGTTCGAATATCTTTGCATGACCGGTAAATGCACGATGAGTGCATATTTGCATCATATTTTACATTGTTATTTTGCATTGTAGATGTAGGATTTTGGAATTTTACGGTGTTCACATGCACTTTTTATGTTTATTTTCACCAGGATCAGATCAGATGATGGATCCAGAGGACACAATTCTCGGAGCAGTTGTACTGGAGAGAAAAGGAGCCAAAAACTACATAAATCACTAATTTGGGGGAATATTAATAATACCAGAAGAAAACCCAAAACGAGAAGCAGAGACAGAAGAGTTGACGACCAACTATACGGCGGGCCTGCATATAGTTCCCGCCGTATAGTTGGCGATGCCTCCGCCTCCTCAAATAGCTTCACCCCGTGCAACTGGTTCGGGGGACGACATACAAAACACCTAGAAATTACCGAATCCTAACCTCCAGAAGGCATCTGGAGGGAGAACTTTCCCTAGGGATCCATCTTCACCCTACGCAGATCTAGGAGGCCAAGGCATCAATCTACATCTTCATCAACCGTTGCATCTTCATCACCACCATCAAATCCATCCCATCTAGATCTTGTTGTAATTCTTGCACTAGTTGTGGATTTATATAAGTACTATTCATCAATGATCGCTTCCATTACCATTACTATGATGATGTCTGCATCCATGTCTGAGTAGATCATTAGTTCTTGGGGATATGGAGAAACCCTAGTATGAGATTGGAATAAGATAAAGTTTATTATGATATTCATCACTATGACCATGTGTTAGATTGTCTGCATCTTGATGTTGGGAGAAGTCGACCTCTCCAATATTTGCCTCTTGTGAGGACTTGATGTAGGGAACTACTTGTTGGTAGACGGAGGGATGTTAGCACTTACAGTGACTATAAAGCTGTTAGCACCCCTTACATATCAACTTGGGAATCGAGGAAACTCACAAAAACTATCCATGCCATGGGATACGACCTGCGGGATTATGTCCCTTAATAGCGTGATAATTCAATTAATGTTGATTGCTATATGTTGTGGTTATGAGGATGATTTGACCAGTGGTTGCTGCCTCTTTGTCCAAATACGGAGTTCCTTCCACACATACATAGTTAAGAATGCTCATGATAATAATCTTTACCTTATTCCTTTATAATGCTAGTGGTGTATCCGCCAATCGCTGAGAACGCTTTCTCCCACTGAAGTTTCAAATCTGTTTTACATACGTGATACTTGTTTTTTGTATTTAGTTTTATTTACTTTACGTATTTTTCTCTTATACCAACAACCCAAATACACCTTTTTACACATTACTCGCATTTTATCTTGTCACTTAGAACTTTGCTTAGCATTTCTATTTTCAGTATTTACTTCAAGAATTCTTAGACTTCAGACTCCTGCTCCCTATGGGATCGATATCTTTATTTCGAAACTAGCTACATCCGATCTGTGCACTTGCAGTCATCAATGCACTACTAGTTTGTGCAATTTTTTCGAACAATTATACTAAGTAAATTTATTTTGCTCATTTCTTTTGCATTTTTTGCACATTACAGGTTGATTCAAATAAGGTGGACTCTGACAAAGAGTACATAGACGACAAAAGCCGCCACATATTGAAGAGTATCAAGATCGTGGAGGTCCATTTCCACACTCTAATTGTGGAGATCAGGGGCCCCTTCTGTAGCAAGAAAGTCAACCCGAGGATTGACAACATGATTCTGTATGCGGTTGGCATCGGTAAAAGCCCCAAGGCTACACATAAGCCAGCGACCAAGGATAAGCATGCTTCTTATGGCAAATTCCTGAGGGAGTACGTCAGGACCGGCCTTGTATCCCCATCCTTCGGGATTGGAATCCGCCACTCCAAGTCGGCCAAGAAGTGACCTTGCTGCCTCCTACGGCACCTAATAATTTTAAGTTGTTTCTTCCATTTATAGAACATGCGACTATATGTGGTGTGTTAAACCGGACACAATGTCTTCGTGTGTGCGTGTGTATGTGTGTGTTGAATCCTTGCTTGATCATGCTTGCTTAACGATCATGAATAAATTCCACGGAGCATATTGATGATGACAAATTAATTTACCTCTACGTTATGTCAAGTCACAGTTACATCGCGTCAGCACTGCGCACCCGCCGCATAGCAGCAACGGGACGGGTGGACTCCATGGCGCGTTCTCATGATATCCGTGTCGCTGCCCTCTCGTTCCCCACGCCATTGCCAAGTCGCACGCACACCCTTCCTGCCCGGCACGACCACGCAATTGTAGCCCTGCAATGTCGAAACCGACGGTGCTTCACCAGTCAAACTTGCTTCGGGGTAGGTAAAGACCGTAGTGATGGTAAATGCGATTTACCATCCCCGGCCCTACTCCCCCTCCCCTTCTAACGAAGGGCCTGCTGGCCCCATAGCCCTGCGTTGTGCAAATTATGTATGTGCTCTTTGCATGCGGCAGCATCCAGAACTTCCATGCAGCGCCTCGGTTTACTTTCCATGGCTTGACTTTTCTAAAAGTTTGGCCAAACTTTCCGCGGCTTGACCTTTCAAAAAAATAGGCCTTAAGCCTTGGGATGGAGGGAGTATTACTGAATATAGCTACTTGAGATTGTGGTGGGATCCAGAATATCAGATGTCGTTGTCCACAAACGGGCACAATCTAAGGACACATTCATAATATAAGATGCTAGAAAACTTGGCACATCGTGCCTGGCTGTAGTGGCGTAGACATAATTGTTGTTATGATGAAGGTTAAAGTCATAAACACAGCCAGATTATAGTTTAAAAAGTTAATACACAACAGTTCGGAAGTGCTCACACATAGCTATCACACATTGTACTTGTGAAAGAACATGGTTTAGTAAACATAACAAGCCCCATACAAACACAACAATCATGCACTAAAACTGGGCATCCTAGCCTGTTGGAATGATTGGCGGAGAAGGCCGGCGACCGATCCCAGGATGTCTTCAGGCGCTTGCACCAGCTGATAGATTCCTCTCCATTCTAGCATCTGGGGCAAACCACTTGCCTTGGTGGTGGTTCAAGGGTGCGATGTCTAGAACGAAACAATTAGATCTGGAAGCGTACTTCAGGTTAGGTTCAGAAAGCGCCTTATCCTCCCAGTAATCGTGCCCTAAACGCCTCCATAAACATTTCGGGAATTTGTCCTTCATGTCAGCGTACCACGGGTCGATGAAATCGGCGGCAAGATCGACCATCCCAGTCCTGCTGCCCTTTGTCCCTGGGATCCAGTAAATATCTTGGATGTCCACTCTGTACTCCTTTGGGATGAAAATTCCGACAGTCGAGCCGGTAAGCAGGACAGTGTCATACTTGTGTCAACACTAGTAAATGTTATCTGGCGATTCACAAGAAAGTCACCAAAGATCGTCCTAATTCTTTCACCCACCTGCATGAAAATGAATTTAGACAAATAATGTAGCAAGAACTTTTGCAAACAAATGGTTAAGAAAAAATGACAGCAACATGTACCTCTTCCCATCACCCCCTTGATGCGTCGTAAACGTATCTATAATTTTTGATGCTCCATGCTTGTTTGTATCAACTTTCTTATGTTTTGTCTACACTTTGAGGTATTTTTATACATTTTCTGGAACTAACCTATTGACAAGATGACGCAGTGATAGTTGCCTGTTTTCTACTGTTTTTGGTTTCAGAAAAGCTAGTAAGGAAATATTCTCGGAATTGGACGGGACAAAAGCTAAAGTCAATATTTTAACAGAAGGAACACAGAGTCCGAAGGGCAGCCGAAGTGGGGCCACGAGGGAGCCACACCTGGTGGCGGCATGGCCAGGGGGTGCGCCAGCCCTAGGTGTGGGCCTCTCGGGTGCCCAACCAACCTTGCCCCTTCACCTCTAAAAGCACCCCGATGTAGAAACCCTAAATACCCGATCAGATCTCCATGAAATAGTCTGTAGCCGCCGCCATCTCCATCCCTAGATCGAGGGGATCCGAAGATCTTCCCGGCACCCTGCAAGAGGGGAGAGATCATCCTGGAGGCCTTCTTCGTCATCATGCCAGCCTTAGAGTGATGTGTGAGTAGTTCACGCTTGGACTATGGGTCCATACAGTAGCTAGATGGTTGGTTCTCCTCCTTTGTGCTATCATGTTTAGATCTTGTGAGCTCTGTTCATGATCAAGATCATCTATTTATGTAATCCTACATGTTGTGTTTGTTAGGATCCGATGGATATTGAGTACTATGTTCAAGATTGATTATTGATTCTATCATGTATGTGTTATTTGTGATCTTGCATGCTCTCCGTTGTTCGTAGATGCTTTGTCCATGTAGATGCTTGCAACTCCAAGAGGGAGTATTTATGCTCGATAGTAGGTTCATGCCTCTAGTAATCTGGGAAGTGACAAAAATCTCTAAGGTTGTAGATGTGTTGTTGCTACTAGGGAGAAAACAACAACCCTTTGTCTAAGGGCAATTGTATTGTTTACTTTACACACTTTGCTTAATGCAATTATCCGTTGCTTGCAACTTAATACTGAAAAGGGTTCGGATGATAACCTGAAGGTGGATTATTAGTCATAGATGCAGTTGGATTACGGTCTATGTTTTATGTTGTAATGCCCAAACGAATCTCATAGGAATCATCCTGACTTGTACATGCATATTTATTTAATTTTCAATCTGTCAATTGCCCAACTATAATTTTTTCACCCAACATGCTCTTTATCTTATGGAGAAACACCTCTAGTGAACTGTGGACCCTGGTCTAGTCCTTACCATTGATATTCCATCTACTGTTTACTGTTTACTTTATGCAAGCAATTACTATCTTCCACACTATACATTTAATCCTTTGTTTTCAGCAAACCAGTGAGCTTGACAACCTCACTATAAGTTGGGGCAAAGTTCTGTGGTTGTATTGTGCAGATTCCAAGTTGCTAGCAACACCTTGGAGTTGTTTCCTTACTCCTACTGGTTCGATAACCTTGGTTTCATAACTGAGGCAAAACTTGTTGCTGTGCTCATCACACCTTGCTCTTGGGGTCTCCCAACAGGCTCTATGTCAACCGAGCCACCATCAAGATTTTCTGGCGCCGTTGCCGGGTTGATAAGGACAACTTCAATCTCTTCCTCCTCGTCAATCACTTTTCAAGGAGAAAGAAGATTCTCACAAGGGGGGTCTCTCACAACCAATCTCTTTACTTTGTTTTGTTTTTCTTAGTTTCTTTTCCTTTGTTTTGCTTGTTTCCTTTTATCAAAAGTAAAAAAAAATTGTTTGGTTTGCTTTTTCTTATAAAAACACAAAAAAATTAGTTCCTACCTTAGTTATTGTTTCTGTTGGCTTGCTTTACTCTTGCAAAAACGAATACCCCTGAAAATACTAAGTTGTGTGACTTCACTAGCACAAAGAACAATGATTTCCTTTGCACACCTATTGCTCCACCTGCTCCTGATGCTACTTTTTATGAAATTAAACCTGCTTTGCTGAATCTTGTTATAAAGGAACAATTTTCTGGTGCTAGTTCTGATGATGCTGCTGCTCACCTTAATAATTTTGTTGAACTTCATGAGATGCAAAAATATAAGGATGTAGATGGAGATATTATTAAGCTTAAATTGTTTCCTTTCTCTTTGACAGGAAAAGCTAAAGAATGGTTGCTATCCTTGCTTAGAAATAGTATTGATTCTTGGATTAAATGCAAAGATGCTTTTATTGGAAAATATCACCCTCCTGCTAAGATTATATCTATGATAAGTGAAATAAAGAAAATTAACCAATTTGATGATGAACATGTTGCTCAAGCTTGGGAAAGAATGAAATCTTTAGTAAAGAATTGCCCCACTCATGGACTAACTGCTTGGATGATTATCCAAACCTTTTATGCAGGACTGAATTTCTCTTCAAGAAATCGGTTGGATTCTGCTGCTGGAGGTACCTTTATGACCATTAATTTGGGTGCTGCAAAAAAGCTCCTTGATAATATGATGGTTAACTATTCTGAAGGGCACACTGAGAGAGCTCCACAAGGTAAGAAGGTAAATTCTGTTGAATAAACCTCCTCCTTGAGTGATAAAATTGATGTTATTATGTCTATGCTTGTTAATGGAAAAGCTTATATTGATCCAAATAATGTTCCTTTAGCCTCTTTGGTTGCTCAAGAAGATAAAGTTGATGTGAACTTCATTAGAAATAAAAAATTTAGCAACAATACCTATAGGAATAATTTTGGTAATAATAACTATATGCCATATCCTCCCAATAATGGTAATGCTTATGGAAATTCCTACAACAATAATAGAAGTGCTCCCTCTGAACTTGAAGTCATGCTTAAGGATTTTATTAGTAAACAAACTACTTTCAACAAAACTATGGAGGAAAAGCTTTTGAATGTCAAAAAAAATATTTCATCTTTGTCTGAAGCATAATCCTATTTGATTAATAAAATGGCTGCTAAACCTGAAACCATCGAAATTCCTTTGCTGCTACTAATGCCATACAAGTTAGAATTGATGAAAATGTTAGACTGTTAGCTAAATTTCATGCTAAGTGGGAAAGAGAAGATGAAATTGCAAGAAGTAATAGTATTTGTACTATTACCACCACCAATGTTGATGCTACCAAACCACAAGAAGTCCCCATTCCTTTTGCAACAATTCCTAAACCCATTAATAATGCTGAATTTTTTTGAAATATGGGAAACAATAGTTCTACTACCTTGGATGCTAATTTTGATTTTGATCTTGATGGTTGCAATATTTCTAAAGTAATTATGCTCTTACAAAAGCTTGCTAGAACTCCTAATGCTAGTGCTATGAATATGTCTTTTACAAAACACATTACAGATGCTCTCATTAAAATTAAAGAAGAAAAATTGAAACATAAAGCTTCTATTCCTAGGAAACTAGAAGATGGTTAGGAACCCATCATTAATATGAAAGTGAGTGATTTTGACCTCAAAGTTTATGTGACCTTGCTTCTATTGTCTCTATTATGCCTAGCAAAATTTATGAAATGCTTGATTTGCCACCATTGGAAGATTGTTATTTGGATGTCCAACTTGATGATAATGCTAAAAAGAAACTTATGGGAAGCATTAATGATGTTCTTATTATGGTTAACAATACCTTTTTCCCTGTTGATTTCTATGTTTTGGATGTTGAATGCAATGCTTCTTGTCCTATTATTTTGGGAAGACCTTTTCTTAGAACTGTTGGTGCCATTATTGATATGAAGGAAGGCACCATTAAATATCAATTCTCACTCAAGAAAGGTATAGAAAACTTCCCTAAAAATAGAGAGAAGATATCCTTTGCTTCTCCTGTTAAAACAAATGTTGATACTAATGCTTCTTCATTCGAAAATACTTGATTCTTGCTTTCCAAGCCTAACTTAAAGGCGTTAAAGAAAAGTACTATTGGGAGATAACCCAAATTATTTTTTATTTTAGTAAGTTTTTATTTTGTTGAGTCTTGGAAGTTACTATTTATATAATAACCTCTTCTTATCATTTTTGTGTGGTTTTTGTGCCAAGAATAACCCCTAATGAGAGAGAAGTAAGATTTGGGGAAGTTGCTATCCCAAAATAGATTTTTGTGCTTCACTGTAAAAATTTGTGAAAAATCCTAGTATGTCAGATTGAGATTTAATTTTTTGATCATATGCCCCAGGTTATTATATAACTTAGGTTAGTTCAACACTTTTCTATTTGAGCAACAGAAGGTATTCGAAAAAATCATTTTTACCTACTAGTCTGTTTTGACAGATTTCTGCAATTATTTATATTTGCCTCTTATCCGTTTCTTTTTTAGTTCTCTTTTATCACTTGAGCTTTTAAAAGGAATTGCTATAGTAGCTTGTGTTTTAATGAATGTTTTACTTTTGTTGAAACTGAACCCAAAGACTTATTATCTTGAATACACTAATGTTGCTAATGAAGATTGTGTGAAGTTTTGTATGAAGGAAATTTTCAAGTGTAGGGAAAGAATGATGTGATGAGATGAAGAATGGACAAAATATAAAGCTTGGGGATGACACCCATGTCACGCCAATAAATATTCAAGAGGTACAAGCGTCAAAGCTTGGGGATGCCCAAGGCATCCCCTTCTTCATCAATAAAAATCTCATGTCTCTTTCTAGACACTTTATTTTTATTGCTTCATGCACTTTGTGCTGTTCTTGGAGCGTCTTTGTTTTTGTTTTTAGTTTTCTTTTGTTTGGTTTGCTGGAATAAATCGGCCAAACCCCAACACTCCTATTTTGGAGAAGTCATACCTAGTTCTTCATTGTCTAGAACACTCTAGTTTTCATTCGTATTGGTTTGTGAGTGTTCTCTTTTGCTAGCACTGTGCTTAACTTTAGTTTTCTTGTGCTTTTTGCTTAGACCTTTTTAGTTCTTAATTTTGGATTTGTGATACATGCTCACTGATCTTTATTGTTTATTATCTTTGTGAGTTGTTTCCAATAAGTCGATTGGTCTTGGAAAAGAGTAGGAAGCTTCATGCTTAAGTGGTACAAAAAGAAGCTTGTTTTGACTGTGGCTTAGACTTTATCATGTCATGCTAGATGTTACTTTTTATGCTTAGTGATTATTTCTGTAGCATGATTTGTTCCAAACAATTGAGATTGCTTAATGTGCCTTGAAAGAATCATGCGTTGTTTTAGCATACAAAAGCATAATATTGTGGTATTCTCCTTTGATGCTTTATTTGGGTTGACTTGGTACATGCTTACACCATGTTAAAAGACTATGAACCAGTCACCTTAGCCTCTATAATCATTAAGTTTTTGACTTGTGATATCACTTTATGCTTTAGTTAATAATGTTTTGTCGCTTTGCATGATTATGGCCACTATTGCTCTCTTAGTTGGTCGCTCCCAGTCTTTTGCTAGCCTCGACTTGTACTGAGTATGAGCTCTACTCGTACATCCAACTCCCAAGAAACCAAGTTATTCCAAAGATTCCACTATAAACTCCTATGCATGGTGTGTTACACCATTCCAAATATATTCATGTGATTAATTATCTTCCAAATTAAACTTTTGTTATGTGAAATTAGTGATTAAAGCTCTCACGAACTTGATGGCACACTTTACTTTCTTTCACCTAATAAACTTGAACCATTGTGTCATCTATGTTGTTTATATGCTTGCACTTATAAGTTGGGAATTAGAAGAACCATGTTGTCTTGGGGAACTATTTCGACACTTGTAAATATTATCCAGTTGATATCATGATCTTTTGTTTATGGATGTCGGGGGTGTGAAATAAAAGGGGAGCTTGTAAGTTCATGGAGTATTATACATGTGTTAAAGAAACACCTGGGTGTCTATCCTAAGCCATGCCTAATCATGGTGGAAACTTGCAGCATAACCATAGAGAGCAATCTATGAAGCATCTTCAGAAAAAATATAGAAAAAGATAACAGAAAAAGAAAAGAAAAAAGAAGCACCATACTCATGGTAATAAGAAGATTGCTGAGAAGCTCATTGTCTCCTGTCTTGTTGGCGGTTCTCTATGATACACATATACTTACAATGACAAGAACTTGCTTGTGACTAAAGTTGAGTAGCATGAGGAATGACCCTCATACTCAAGGGACATGAGATTGTCGACTTATGATCTGTCAAGCATATACTTCATATTTGTTTCACGTTAACCTTAACTACTTGAAGATGCCTATGATAGGGGCAATGAGAGCTGAAAGCTAATAAAAAGCATAATTTTTGGAATATCTTTATGAAACTTGAAATCCCTACTTCCCTCTGTGAAGGGGCTTTCTTTACTTTTATGTTGAGTCTCCACCTTCTATCTTTATGCACCAACTAGGAGAGAACAGTTGTCATTGTTAGTTTAATGTGCATTGTCCCAAAACTTTTTGATTCATTCATAATGTTTATATTGCTTGTCCTTAAATTATTTGTATCTAGTCACCCTTATGAACTTTGAAGGTGTCCTATGCATTTATGTTTTGCTATTCCATGAAGGACAAGCCGAATACCATTTTTCTATGTTTTCTATATGTGAAACAAAAAAATGTCTTTCAATGCATTGTTATTCATGATCTTTTGTTTGTACCCTTTCATGTTACAACATAGTTGCTATGTCTTATTGTTAGAACTACATCTTTCATGCTCATGTTTAGAGTACTTTGATCCTAGCTGTCAATGCTTTACAAATACATTGATCAATTGTGATAGCATGTCACCTAAAAAATTATTCTTTTTATCACTTACCTACTAGAGGACGAGTAGGAGTTAAGCTTGGGGATTCTTGATACGTCGTAAAGATATCTATAATTTTTTATGCTCCATGCTTTTGTATCAACTTTCTTATGTTTTGTCTACACTTTGAGGTATTTTTATACATTTTCTGGAACTAACCTATTGATAAGATGTCGCGGTGCCAGTTGCCTGTTTTCTGCTGTTTTTGGTTTCAGAAAAGCTAGTATGGAAATATTCTCAGAATTGGACGGGACAAAAGCCAAAGTCAATATTTTATTAGAAGGAACACAAATTCCAAAGGGCAGCCAAAGTGGGGCCATGAGGCGGCCACACCTGGTGGCGGCGTGGCCAGTGGGGCATGCCAGCCCTAGGTGTGGGACCCTCGGGCGCCCTCCAACCTTGCCCCTTCGCCTATAAAAGAACCCCGATGCAGAAACCCTAGACACCCGATCAGATCTCCACGAAACAGTCTGTAGCCGCCGCCATCTCCATCACTAGATCGGGGGGGATCCGAAGCTCTTCCTGGCACCTTGCCGGAGGGGAGAGATCATCCTAGAGGCCTTCTTCATCATCATGCCAGCCTCTGGAGTGATGCGTGAGTAGTTTACCCTTGGACTATGGGTCCATACAGTAGCTAGATGGTTGGTTCTCCTCCTTTGTGCTACCATGTTTAGATCTTGTGAGCTCCGTTCATGATTAAGATCATCTATTTATGTAATCCTACATGTTGTGTTTGTTGGGATCCGATGGATATTGAGTACTATGTTCAATATTGATTATTTATTCTCTCATGTCTGTGTTATGTGTGATCTTGCATGCTCTCCATTGTTCGTAGATGCTTTGGCCAAGTAGGTGCTTGCAACTCTAAGAGGGAGTATTTATACTCGATAGTAGGTTCATGCCTCTAGTAATCTGGGGAAGTGACAGAAATCTCTAAGATTGTAGATGTGTTGTTGCTACTAGGGAGAAAACCAGAATCCTTTGTCCATGGGCAATTGTATTGTTTACTTTACACACTTTGCTTAATGCAATTATTCGTTGCTTTCAACTTAATAATGGAAGGGGTTCAGATGATAACCTGAAGGTGGATTATTAGTCATCGATGCAGTTGTATTATGTTGTAATGCCCAAACGAATCTCATAGGAATCATCATGACTTGTACATGCATATTTATGCATTTTTCAATTTATCAATTGCCCAACTGTAATTTGTTCACCCAACATGCTATTTATCTTATGAAGAAACACCTCTAGTGAATATGGACCCCGGTCCATTCCTTACCATTGATATTCCATCTACTGTTTATTGTTTACTTTCTGCAAGCAATTACTATATTCTACACTATACGTTTAATCCTTTGTTTTCAGCAAATCAGTGAGATTGACAACCTCACTGTAAGTTGGGGCAAAGTTCTGTGGTTTTGTTGCGCAGATTCCAAGTTGCCAGAAACACCTTGGAGTTGTTTCCTTAATCTTACTGGTTCGATAACCTTGGTTTCATAACTGAGGAAAAACTTGCTAATGTGCTCATCACACCTTTCTCTTGGGGTCTCCCAACAGGATCTACGTCAACGGAGCCACCATCACCCCTTCTCACAAAAAAGGCTGGTAAACGAGGATGTGCCCCTTCATGGAGAGTTGCCTCACGGTGATCCTACAGTGATCTTGGCTATACTCGAGGTCGAGACCCATGAACCTGAACCCGCTTTCTTCCTACGGCAGCCAATTCTTGTACTTGGCAATAGTGCGCTTCACCGTGTCAGGGTCGGTGGTGTAGACGACACTAAGATTCTTCCCGTCGTGGACTTCTATGTCTAAGTACGCAATCCCTATCATGCTATCGTTTCGACATCCCGCCGGTTCATGACTATAGGAAAGAGGGAAAGGACATGGAGGAAGAGGATGATGTGGTGGCGGAGGAAATGGATGAGGCCATGGAGGAGGAAGACGATGAGGCCGTGGAGGAGGAAGATGATGAGGCCGTAGAGGAGGAAATGAGACAGAGAAGAGCGAAACTACTTAATGCAAGATTTCAACCGCCCTTCCCAATATGTGAAATGGTGCACGACCGTTCGTAGTGGGTGGAAGTGGAGGAAAACGGCGGTTCTACATGGCAACACTAGCGCTGTCTGAAATTGGTTCCATGCAACTGGCATGTAGTGGAATCAATGTCTGCCATGCACGATCTAAGTCAAATGTAGTCGTGTGCCGACCTTCACTCGCTTACATGTGGGACCCTACATTTGGCAGTGGCATTCCAGCATAGTTTTAAAAATCGGACCAGTTAGTGAACCGGTGAGGCGATTGGTTCACTGGTTTGCTGGTCGGACAACTGGTTCATGCGATTCGATGGCGACAAAAAATAGTTCTTCTTCGTAAAATTTAAGAAAATTTTAGAAAAAATGGCCATAAAAGGTATATAATGTATATTTCAATATATAATCAAAAAACATGGCATGTCCAAGTGGTATTGGGCTTTAAGTGTTGCTATTTATGCCAAGCATAAGGTTCACAAGTTCAACTATGCATTCTAGTGGCTTACTGGGGATTCCTGACCATGGTTTCACACATGAGTCCCTAGAGTCATTTGCATATCCACACGACCACACACACTACAATGGAGGTGGAGATGCAACTTCTGTCACACTGGTGCATCATTCCATGCGGCAGCTGCATTGCAGTGGCTTTCTAGGGATTTATGACCATGGTTTGACACATGGAGTCTATAGAGTCATTGCATGTGTTCTTTTCCAAACCACCTTGATCCACATGACCACACACAATCAAGTGTATATGGTGATGCAACTTCTGTCACATAGGTTCATCACTCCATGTGGCAGTGGCAATGCAGGGGCTTTCTGGGGATTCCTGACCATGGTTTGACACATGGAGTCTATAGAGTCATTGCATGTGTTATTTTACAAACCAAGTTGATCCACATGACCACACACACTCAAGTGGATGTGGTGATGCAACTTTTGTCACACCGGTGCATCACTCCATCTGGCAGTGGCAATGCAGGGGCTTTCTAGGGATCCCTGACCATGGTTTGACACATGGAGTACATATAGTCATTGTATGTTTTCTTTTCCAAACCACCTTGATGCACATGACCACACATACTCGAATGGTGATGCAACTTCTTCACACTGGTGCATCACTCCATGTGGTAGTTTCATTGTAGGGGATTTCTAGGGATTTATGACCATGGTTTGACACATGGAGTCCCTAGAGTCATTTGCATATGTTCTTTTAAAAACCACAATGATCCACACGTCCACACGTCCACACACACACACTCCAATGGATGTGGTGATGCAACTTCTATCACACTGGTACATCATTCCATGAGGCAGTTGCATTTCATGGACTTTCTGGGGATTTTTGGCCATGGTTTGATACATGTTGTCCCTAGAGTCGTATCATGTGTTCTTTACCAAACCACAATGATACACATGACCACACACACTCAAGTTGATGTGGTGATGCAACTTCTGTCACACTAGTGCATCATTCCATGTGGCGGTTGCATTCCAGGGGATTTCTGGGGATTTCTGGACATGGTTTGACACATGGAGTCCCCAGAGTCATTTGATGTGTTATTTAACAAACCACAATGATCCACACGACCACACATACACTCCAATGGATGTGGTGATGTAGCTTCTGTCACACTAGTGCATCATTCCATATTTCCATGCGGCAGTTTCATTACTACTTATGCTCTTACATGGCAAAGCGAGCGCTGGATAAAATTGGTTCTGCACCTCTTGCATGCAGTGGAATCGAGGTCCGCCATGCACGATACAAGTCAAACGTACTCAAGTTTGCGTGTGTCAGACTTCACTCGCTAACAGGTGGGACCCTACATTTCCCCTCACGATTATTTTTTCACTTCCTTTAGACGGTCCCCGTGCCCACCCTCACTAATTACGACCCCCTTCCTTGCCTTCCACATGGACGAGACCTATGTATGCGCAATTAAATTGCATGGTAGGATTTGACACTTGATAACTAGTGATGTAGAGCACATGAGCTAAGGTGATGCAATGGACAGGACTAAACGATCGATAGCTTGAATTGACGTAATAGCACAAGGTGCATATATCATCATTATTACTCTTTTTAACGAGGGATCCTTTCAAATATTTGTTTACTCAGAAGATGGAATGGCCGCCACTACGCAAGCTCCACAAGTACATCTAAATCACAGCGATGGTTCCAGCATATCCCCTGTTTTGAATAAAGCCCTCTTCTTCTTCCTCCTATCCACTGTCTTCTGCTTCCCATCGGTTGTTCTTTCGGTCTCTCCTTGCCGCCACCACGCTTATCCATAAGAATGTCTGAATCGCAGTGACGGTTCCAGCCTTCCCTTGTTTCGCGGAAATCCTTCTTCTTACTCCTGTCCTTTATCTTCTGCATTCCATCTGTTGTTCTTTCTGTCTAGTCCTTACCGCCATGGAAGGTTACACTCGAGAGACAAGCTTCACTGCCCATGGCAATACAAAGATAGATGTCGTCTACCCAACGAGGAGGATACAGTTATGTGAGTCGTGAGGATGTACGAGGAATGGCTTGAGAAAGACGAGGGCAAGTTTATCAGATTGGACTTTGAGTACACCAAGGAGGAGGAAGAGTACAAAAACGATGTCGCCTTCGTTCAACTGGCATTGAGGAAACACGTCCTCGTCTACCACTACTCATGGTTTGTAGATCTGATCTCTTTAGTTTACCACTTTCATAGTTTTCTTACTTTTAATGGTCACTTGTATGATTTTAATCAGTTGATCTTGCCTTTACTAAACAGTCTTAGTCCCAAATTTTGCTCAAATGTTGTTCTCGCAAGTACTGCAATATTTCCATATGCTCATATTGCATTTACTTAATTCTGTTAGTACCAAATGAATTATGACTATATAACTTTCAGAGTGTTCACCTTGGATTTACTAAAAAAAATTAGTTTCAAATTTTATTCAGGATATGGTATTGCATTGTCTAAATAGTTGTAGTCCCAACTTTTATTATAGTGGGGATCTTGCAAGTACTGCATTTTTGCAACTAGTGATTTTTATTGCGTATGTAATCTACCCATTTGCTCATGTTGCAACTACTGAATTTTATTAGGACCAAAAAAGTTATGACAAGCCAATATTGAGAGTCTTGATTTTGCATTTACTAAACTTTTGTACCTTAAAAATATATTCAGAGATGATGATCTTGCATTGAAAAAACATTTGTAGTTACTCATTTTGTCATTTTGGTCATGCATTTTATGATGACAAACTACATACTTTTAGGAATGACAAGAAGTGTCCGGCGCTGCGTCAATTTCTTGTGGGGAAAGGAATTGTTTTCTGCACTGTCGATAAAACATCTTATTCTATCAAGTTTTTTTATGCGGGAATCATAATTCCTGAGAACAAGTGGATCGATATTCAAGATCTTTTCAAGATCAGAGGTGGTAGGAGGAGGGATGAAATGGCTAGTATCGTGGCTAGAATCATCAATCCGTCGTACACCAAAATGAAGGAAAATTTCTGTAGCACCCCGGGTAAAACCACTACTAGAAAATCGCTCGTTGTTCCTGCACGATTTCCTGCCTACTAGGTTCACATCGAACGCTACTATGCACATCCCTGCGAACAGGGCACTTCCCTCTTTCTAGACCACCAGGCCACACTTCAAATCGTTGATCATAGCTCCGGGAATCGCCTTCTGAAGATCACAATATCCGTCTGCGAAAACCGCCTTTTTCTATCAGTTCGAAACCCCGGTTCAGTACCTCTGTTTCCTGCTTGCTATCCTTATCCTCAGTCCTACTATGGAGCAGGTCTTCACACGTTCGTAATCTTGGCATACCCAGTTTTCATCCGCAACAAACGGAGCTCGAAATGGAGTTTTCTATTGCTCGGAATCATCGACGTGAAATTGAGTTTTCTCACTGTCGCGCTGCTGACCGAATATTCAGTTTCGTCAGGTAATCAAAATCCCCAGATTCAATTCATAAAATAGAGAGCCCCACCCACTTGCACCATCTCCGTTGATCCAGGGGTACCAACACCCACCTGCAACACCAGTTCGCGAGGTCAACACCCAGCCATATCGTTTTTCCCTGTAACTGTCGGCCAGAAGTCAGCAACAGCAGCCTGCGCTTTCTGTTCCTAGCCTCTGTTTCGTGTTGATCTCGTACACATCCATTTTCCTCCATCTTATTTCATCAGTCGATCCTTATCACGGTGGTAGCATAGCAAAACATGCAGCACTAGGGCTGGAGTTCAAACCTTCACGTTCTCGTTTTCCTCCCTCTTTATTTTGCTGTTTTCCCTATGTTACCCTGACGAGTGAGTGTTCTTCATTTTGGTAGTCCCCGGATCAGGCTTTAAGTCTTAAGAGCCTCTGATCTGCATTCTATTAAACTACTGATCCAGCTAGCCCAGTGGTTGGTACGTCGATGATCTAGCATGAAGACCAGAGTTCATATCTTGCACATGTCCTTTTCATTCTTTTGTTCCTGCAATCATCCTCCCTCATGTTTCATAAAAAGTGAACCTCATTTTAGATTGTCAACAAGTGTAGTAGTGTAGTGGTTCTGTCCCTCTTGTTCCTCCTTGAGATCTCTAGTTCGATTCCCCCTTATTTGTTTGTTTTTTCCTTTTGTTTCTATTTGTAAATCTTGCTCATTTTGTAACTCTTGGTCTACAACTCTAGATAGGAAGTTCTATAGATGAAATTTTATCAAAAAAATTCATAGAATCTTAATACGCCTTCCTCGTGCTCGTTTACATCTTGTATCATGTGTTTTGGGGATAGTTTTGCACATATCACCTAATAGATAATGTATGGAGTATTTTGGGACCAAATTCTAATTATATGTCCCACTCCATTTAATCTTGTGTGGATCACCTATGACATGTGCCATTCTAACAACATTTAAATTGGGGATAGAAGAATAACTCAAACTAATGTAAATGTTTGTCGGGATCTCGATTCCGTTTAATATTTGCTAAATTGCATCACACATTTCCATGTCATGCATCATATCATGAACATGCCGGATCTTTTTGCCGTGTATTTAAAGATTGCATCCGTTGCTTCTTTTAGTGCTTTGCTTCTTCACGGAGTAGGACATCGAGTTGTTGTGAGCTTCGACCCGTTCTTCGGATGTATCTTCGACAATGTTACCAGGCGAGCATTCTCCCCCTTTCTACCTATTTTACATTTCTAGTCTTTATTTCCTCCTGTTGATCTAATGCTATATGTGTGCGATGCTATAGGTTTTGAATCCCCTTTTATTTTTCCCTGCAATCCATATATTTTCATGGACGCCTCCTATTACCTGTTGTTTGGTAGATAGTTCTCCTTGCGTGTCATAGTCACCTGCTCAAGTGCTGCTGCGTGTCGTCAAGTATCACAGTTGTTGGAAGGCTGCCATATGCTTAATGTTGGATATGATCATGGCTTTAATTACCTTTTAACAACTAATATTAAAAGTAAATAAATAATGCAGAGGCACAGGTGGGCAATAGATGTTATTTGGTTTTTAACCGTCCACTTGTGTCCCGTAGGACCTCGAGTACTTGATACATGTTCCTTGAATATTCGCACTATCTGCATGTGGGACCATGAATCCTCTTAGCACAAGCTTGAGTCTTATCTTATTTCTTGGGGACACAAAGTAGTTTGGGGCTTTATTACTATTCTATACTTATGCCATAATTATGCTATGCTTTACTGCTTTATTTACTATTGCGAGTGGAGCGCCTGTACTGTTTTGGAAACACGTGCCACGTTTTCACGGTATCGACAAGCCCAGTCACATTTTTGGGTTCCCAGTTGTTTACAGCCGTCGTCACAAACCTCTGGGTCCATCTCGGAGCCGGCCAACTTCGTAGCGGGTAGCTTGGTGGGGTGGTCCCCTGAAATATTATATGAATCTTGCGATTTCTTTGTCGTGATGCCTCGTTGGGTTTTCATTTGGTTTTTCCGAGGTTGATCATGCGTGTGTTGCTATTTGTGCCCCCTGCAGGGTAAAACTTTCTGAAAGCCGTGTCCGTGGTTATGGACGACTTGGAGCACAGTATCTCGATCATAGACAACTATAACTAAAGTAGTGCTATAAATTTGACATTGAAATGACTATTAATCAGCTTCAATACAACGGAATGACTAAATAAAAGTACCAACAACTGCTAGGTTTTTAAATGTCTCATGGTATATGTATCTGATTAGTAAGTATTACAACTACAACATAATGGTTAACTAAAACTGCCCACTGCTTATTATATCAGGATGACTCATGCTATCTATATCTGACTAGTAATTGCTGCAACTATAATGGAATGAATAAAACTACCAACTGTGTGAGTTTCTCGGTCTGACTTCCTCGTTTGGTCTCGAGGGGAAACGCCAGGATGGATATGTTTGGTGTTAGTATCAGGTTGGATCCAAATAGGTCTTTCTTATCCCTCTCTGATAGCCGACAGTTGTATCGAGTCTCTATAGGTTGCTTTGTGCATGCTGCGCTACCGCTTTAGTCCACCATACCTATGTAGGCGAGGACCGCCGAATTCTAAGACTTGCCATGTACTGGCCTCAGTACTGACCACTCTCTTTTTCCTTTGCCTTTGCTGGCACCCCTTTTGTTTAAGCAAGTTTTGAGATCGACGTCGTTAGCAGGGTTACCCTTCCGGCTTGGCCTGGGCAGGGTTATGGACGCCATTGGTTATTCTTCAGGGCTCTTAGCCCAATTTTCATCTTGTCCGTACTCGGATGTTGTATCGTTTTAAAGGTGATTTGGATATTTGTATTGTATATCTGTATTCTTGACTCTTTGAGTCGTTGTTGTATATTTTGTGGGTTCCATCGTGGACTATTGTGTAATGATATTACTCCATTTCCCACCCGCACGAAAGTGCCTGGTGGGTACCTTTGAATCGTTTCTATGCGGGTTTAGCGGGAATCGCTAAAACTTGCATAGGGCCGATCTAAGGGTGTTACAATTTCCCTGAAGATAGGCACAATTTTTGGAAGGAGAGGTTGTTTTCTAAAATAAACCTGAAGTATGCAGTCATAGATGCTTACGTGACCTACCAGCTATACACTTAGATCCATTTCTTTAAAAATTTCCTCGTGTTTTGCCCAAGTTGCTAGAGGGAAGACAAGCAAAGGGGAGCTCTTTGTTGGAAATGCAACATAGCTGAGCGTGACGCTGAAACGGCAAAGAGAGAGGCTGCTGGTGAAGCCGCAAAGAGAGAGGCTGCAGCTGAAGCCGTAAACAAAGAGGTTGCAGGTGAAGATAGGGAAGTCAAGGCCCCTTCTAGCTGGGATGGACTTGCATATCGTCAGCGTTGGGCGGCCAATAACACAAGGGACATATGGAATGGTGGTCGTTGGTCTCCTAGGAAAGATGGCAAGCGCATCAAGTGGTCTCACGAGGAGTGAATTAAATTTTACTCCTTTCTGTTATGTTTCTGTATATGGCTGGTAGCTTGTCAAGAACTTCTGTTGGTCCTGTGGAATTATTAGTGTACAAACCATGTTTAATATGTATGGGAATCATCGTGGCTTATTGTGTAATTATATACCTGTGTTTGCGCCATAGTACATAATGATGATAGCATGCATTCTATCTTTCCATGTTGTTTTGAAAAAATAAAAAAATTCACCCTCAAACTCAAAAACATGATTTAATTTGTGAAGCAAGTACAAACACTATAATTTGAATCCTTCTAGATATATGCTTATGTGGTCGTACATCACATTTGGACCCTGGTTTGACCAAATCTTGTAAATTTCATAATAAAATTAGAAATTCTCAAAACCTTTTGAAACCTTGAAATTAGAAATTGTGCCTTATCCAGCGCTACCCTGTTCTAACTAGATAGAGTTGCTTAACGAATCTGCCGTTTGGTCACGCTCCGGGGTCCCACATGTCAGCGTTTCATTAGAAGAACGTGTGCATGTTGGACTTTTTTTCTCGCTCGCGCCTCCATGTTTCAAACTTGGCAACGCTACTCGACACATCAACCGTTTATACAGACTCGTGGGTCCCCATGTCAGCCTCTCATTAGAAGAAACGTGTGCATGCTAGACTTTTTTCACGCTCGCTCCTCTGTGTTTCGAACTTGGCAATGTTGCTCGATGAATCAGCCATTTATACAGGATAGTGGGTTCCCCATGTCAGCCTCTCATTGGAAGATACATGTGCATGCTGGAATTTCTTCTCGCTCGCTCCTTCCTCTTTGGAACTTGGCAATGTTGCTCGATGTGGCACCACGTGTATAAGGTCTCGCTGGAGGGTCTCACATGTAAATATCTATTCTTTTAATGACATGCCAATGTCTCTGTAAATGAAATGTGTGTATGATGGACTTTTTTTTGGCTGCATCTGCTGTTTTAACCTTGGCAACGTAGCTAGATATGGCAGTCATGTATGGTCTTGCTGCTGGAGCCCACATGCCAGTCTCTCTGGTATGTCCTGGTTAGTGGGTCCCTGATGCCAGCCTCTCTATAGAAGTACTTAACTTATTTTTTTAAACCCACAAATTAAGAGGGACGCTACAGGCTGGTGGGTCCGCCATGTCAACCTCTCCATAAAAAAATACTTGCTAGAAGAAAATTAACAGGGGCGCTGTAGGCTGGTGGGTCCACCATGTTAGCCTCTCCGCAAAGAAATATTGCTAGAAGAAAATTAAGAGGGACGCTGCAGGCTGGTGGGTCCGCCATGTCAGCCTCTCCACAAAGAAATATTGGTAGAAGAAAATTAAGAGGGACGCTGCAGGCTGGTGGGTCCGCCATGTCAGCCTCTCCGTAAAACAATATTGGTAGAAGAAAATTAAGAGGGATGCTGCAGGCTGGTGGGTCCGCCATGTCAGCCTCTCCGCACAGAAATTTTGCTAGAAGAAAATTAAGGGGGACACTACACGCTTGTGGGTCCGCCATGTCAGCGTCTTCGTAAAGAAATGTTGCTGGAAGAAAATTAACAGCGATGCTGTAGGCTGGTGGGTCCGCCGTGTCAGTCTCTGTAAATCACTATTTCTAGAAGAAAATAATGTAAACCCAAAAAATTATTTGTTAAGCATAGAGGATTCGAACTCAAGACATCACACATATAACCGTGTGCGTTGCCACTACAACAAAGAAATCAAAATATACCATCTTTAATCTCGTCATTAGTAAACTATGTATTCTACTGTGCATCCGTCGGATTCAGAACAAAGACCTCACTGACGGAGGGGGAAAAGTGATAATTCTTTTGATAGATATATTAACATAAAAATATCAAAAGAACCAGAGTCACACACTGCATGCGCCATAACTGGTATCCAATGACTTCACTTGGTGAAATCAAACTCATCACTGTCCAAAACACAACCAATGGTCATGACGAAACACATGCAAAAGCTCTAGTGCAAACAACCCAACACAACAACATAACTTTTCACAAATTCAGTATATTTTAATGATTCAGTATTATAAAATAAGACAGAGAAAATAGACAGATTCCTAGTTCATATTCAGCAGCACTTGACCAATTCAGCAGCATTTCAAAATGACCCATTCAGCAATACAGACACTGAAATTCAATAGCAGTACAAAGGGAACCAGACCTCACCGATGGAGTGGGAAAGGTGATAATTATTTTGTTTGGACAGATATTTTATGTAAAAATATCTAAAGAACCAGAGACACACATCACGTGCGCTAAAACCGCACCGGTATCCAATGACTTCACTTGGTGAAATCATGATGTATCTTTACACTATCTACCTCTCATCACTGTCCAAAACACAACCAATGGTTCCGATGAAACACAAGCAAAATCCCTAGTACAAGTAGCCTAGAAGCAACATAACTTTTCACAAATACAGTGGCATTTGAATGATTCAGCAGTACAGAACTAGACACGGAAAATATCAATAGATTCCTAGTTTAGATTCAGCATTCCTTGACCAATTCAGCAGCATTTCAAAATGACTGATTCAGCAATACAGACACTGAAATTCAATAGCAGTATAGAGGGAACTAGCCAGTTCTTGCTTCAGCTATAAAAACCATGCCAACAATCAGTTTGCCCTTTTCTCCAAACACGCTCAAATCACTTGAGCAAGCAAAACTTACGATCAATTCTTCTTTTGTGTGAGACCTCCTTATCATAATAGTTGGTCTTGGTCATATAGGGAACCATCATATAGATAAAAATATACCATACTAGTACGTACTAGTTATAGATCCAATCCAGCAAAAGGTTTTATCACAGTTTTACCACCCATATATGATGAGTGGAGATAAGACAACCACATAATTAATTATGATAGCATGCGACCAAAGAGCTAAACAGCTAGGAACTGCATGACCAGACTGCTGCAATCAAGGCACCGAGATACATCCACCTTGACCATTCTTCCAATGATAAGTTTGACAGCTTTCCGGAAATTAGTCCACCTAGAAGTAGCTGCCAAGCGCCCATCAATTGAGTTAATGGCGTAGGGTCCCTCGACTAGCACTCCTTCACTCTACATCATGAAGAATATTGTGGCCTTTCATTTGGCCTCGACTTGCTTTGTGGCACTCTTAGGCAATTTCTGAGTCAAAGCAAGAGAGACGCATAATTAATAAGAGAAATGAACTGAATCATGTGAAACTTGAGAAGACATTGAGAGCAGTTTATCTGCCGCCACTCATAAACATAATCGGGTGCGACCTTGAGATGACACATGTGTAGGATACAATCTGTCAAGGAGATACATTGATGCTGTGAGCAGGGCTAGTGCTGGTGCGGGTGCAGAAGGTGCAGTGTAGGAGATGGTGCCGCTGCATGTGTTGGGGCTGGTGCTGGTGCAGGAGTTGGTGCCGATGCAGTTAATTGAAGAGGGGCTGGTGCAAGAGCTAGAACCGGTGCCGGCGCTAGTAGCTTGATGCTAGATTTCTTCTAACGGGTAGGTAAGCTGACTGCAGGGATGGTATAGGCATGTGAGATGTGTGCAAGCAAAATGGCTCTTATACTCCAACAATTACTCACAAGATAGTGTCCAGAGGATGTGATGAGTATACAAGAAAATTAAGTTACTACTACCTCCAATCTTTCTCCTTCGGTCAACATGTGTCGGAGTAGGAACTAGGTCCTATGCCGGTGCAGGTGCCGGTGCCAGCAGCTTGTTGTTGGTTACCTTCTGGGGGAGGTAAGGGGACTGCAGGAGTGGTCAGAGAGGCATATGAGATCTGTACAAGAAAAATGGGTTCTTACACTCCTAGATAGTGATCAGAGTATACAAGCAAATTAAGTTACTACCTCTATTCTTTCTCCTACTTAGGTCAACAGGTGCCATTGCATGAACTAGGGCCAGTGCTGGTGCCAGCAGCTTGATGCTGGCACCCTTCTAGAAGCGACTGCACAAGTGGTAAGAGTTATACAATTAGTGAAGACAATGGTGCAGAACAGTTAGTCACAAGAAAGTCATCAGAGGTTGTGATGAATACATAAGCAAATTAATTAGTAGTCCCTCTGTTCTTGGCCCTTTGGTCTATAGGTGTATGATGGCTTGCAAGTATCTGCCCAGGTTTGCTAAAATCGAGTGCTACCTCGTCCCCCTGCTTTAGACCATTCTCACGGACATACTTGGACCAACCCCGGCCACCCAAATAGGTGGTGAGCATTCTCACCCAGCCTTGCTCTTGTTTGGTGAGTAGTGGTACTGGCCGGATCCTCCGGCATGTGGGGGGTATCATGCTGTTTGCCGCACCTGGAGCACTGCAAGTTCGCAGGTATGTACCACCGTGCTACAGTAAATAAAGAGCAAGATGTCATCATAGAGGCTTCCACAAAAACAAGATGTAGACAAAGACAACTTTGAGCGTAGGGATACATCTAGGTTGCAGACAACCACTTTCAGCATGGGAAAGAATGGAAGAACACAACGAATATGCTGCTCCATTACTGTCGGGAAACTTTTAAGGGAACTGACGGGACCATCACTGTCCATAGTGGCTGTGCGCGCCACTGGACCATAGTTCTCCATACATAATCTGACGCAAAATCCATTACACATTAGTAGAAATTAAAGGTTAGAAAGTGAAGAACACCGACTTGTAACCCGATCAAATGCCCCAATCAGAACAGTGGTGACCATGCCCCAATCCCGAATCGAAAGGAAATCAGTCACCCCCACCCCATCCCACCTCCACCCCACCCAGTGGCCCAATCAATCAGAGAAGAGGAGGGAAAATACCCTGATTAGGTGAACATATCCCGATTAGGTGACACTTGCTTTGCTTGCCTGATGATGGGAGCTAGGGATTGGAAGTTGCTGGCCAGAAGAGAAAAGGATGGGAAACCGGAATAGTAGTAGTACTACTAGTAGTAGGGGCAGAAGTACTACGCTTTTTCTACAGTGTCTGGCAGCGGCGGGAAGAGTTTCCCAAGTTTTCTGCAAAATTTTCAACACGTCATAGCGTGGGATAATAAATTATGCTAGACCCATATACAACCTCCTCCTTTTTCCCTTGGTGTCCCGTGTTTCTCTCACAGGACTAAGAAAATCATCCCGTGTTTGTCTCCCAGGACCGAGAAACTCGCCCAATATCGAATCAAATAGATTCGGCTCATGGAGAATTTTTTTTTGAATGGAAGAGCTAATTTATTACTATCAGAAACAAAGTACATTATAGATCAGACAACATATACTCTGAAGATTAGCATTTGAGGGAGGGGAAGGGCTGGCAGAGGAAAAGATGGCGTTTGTTCCAGCATAGGGCACCAGCTCGATGCCTAGAAAGCCGCTTGGGAAGCCTCAAAAGAAGGAAACACACACAAACACACATATATACTACTCTGCTAATGTATGAAATAGTTTCCAGTTATAGATCTACTAACAAAGGCCTACAAATCGTAACATGGCTCCATATTACACTACTACGACAGTAGCGGACCAATAATGGGATAGCTCTACATATATTTAGAGAGATCTTAGGTGCACCCCAAGAGTTTTGCAGCTGGGGTAGTGGTCATGAGACTGGACATACGACACCAAAAATACACCCCTTATTATGATCAATAGCCCTGCATTGACTCCATCCAGAAGCAGAACAGGTCATCGTCATTACCATCAATTTCCAACCAGATCGAGCTAGAGATAGAGGGACTACCGTGGGATCCACATGACCACCGGTGCGTCTCAAGAACACTGACAGGTAGGGAAAGCTTCTTTGGGCGAACGGTGGTGAGATGAGGAGCGTCGGTGAGGGCGTCTATTTTGTGGGCATCCAAGGGGGTGAGGGTCTAGGCGGTGGAGGGTGGATGTTAACACATCACAAAGGGGTGGGGAGGGATAAATTTGAAAATTTGGACCTACCTTGCTTTGGATACCACAATATATGTGGCCCCCCTGTCAGTGACCATAGATCAAAATTCACAAATTTTGGCTAAATTGAGATGAACTAGTTAAAGTGGCAAAATCAGCACGCAAACATGAAAATTCATGAAACTTGTGAATTGTCCGTTAAATCAGTAATTTGTGTGAAATTATGGAAGGTGGCATTTTGGGCCATATCTTATCTCATATTAACACTTTGAATATTGACCGTTGGATCAAGACTCATGAATACCAACATTGCTAGCCATTGGATCTTCTTTTCCATTTTATTAACATGTAATGCTATAAGATACTATTGATAGTATTTAGCACAATAAACACTATGCACAAACGTAAAAACACACTTCTCAATCGTTCTAGAGTCTTCTCCATCATTTTCTAGACCATGTTACCAAAATTGACATGTTTTAAGTAAACTGCCATATTGTCAATTTATCGAAAAATCTAGCCAGTAAGATTGCTAGGGTTTATCCATTAAACATGGTACTTTGTGTGACAATTGGCATGATGTCATGCTGAGCCATAATCTTTAAAGTTGCTTCACAACCAAAAACAATGTTGTCACTTGGAAAAATAAAATTGGATTTTCCCTTTGTAAGCAAAGCTTGATTAGCCAAGATGCATCCAATGTACGGAGTACAAGACATGGACACAGTACCAGCAACTATGGTTGTGTAGGTCAAAAAAGCAACTACGGCTGTGACCTTGATCATCTTGTTTGAAAGACGGCAGATGTCTATCAACTCATTAAATGCTCGAAAGCATACATGCGTCTAGCTCAATCTGACGGGAAAAGCATCCCCCAAGTGGGAGTGGGAGTAGCGTACCTTAGAAGCTTCAGCTTCAAAATTTCGAGAGAGAGCCAAAATATCCCGCCCATCCATTCAAACATACATCCCCAAAAATACTTCACCTTTGTTTAGAATGAAAATTCCTCTTCTATCCCTGTTTCGGAAATAACAACCCGAGGAGCAATGTAATAATAGAGGGATATAGGTGGTAATTTTGCATTCTCCCACATGCATCACCCCATCGACCTGGTTCCCTGCCTTTCTTTAATAAGTCTATTTTCCTGCCCGCCACCTCTGGCCTTACACTAAATTTATGGACCCACAATGCAAGTGACCCACTTGTCAGTGACCCAGAATTACGGGAAGTAGAGATTCCCATCGTTTGCAGTTCAAAATTTGAACATTTTTGCTAAACCGAGATAAACTCGTTAAACTCGGTGAAACTGGCTCGTGAACTTGACAATTTGAAGAAACTTGGGCATTATTCATCAAATAATTCATGCTTTGTGATAAAATTTGTGCGGTGAGACTTTGAACCGTAAAATTGGTGCGGTGATAAAATTAGTTAAGCCATTGTATTCCATGAATATAACCATAAAGTCTGAACATTATTGAAAGTTCCCTAAACACTAAACCCCTGAACCCTATAACCCTAAACACTAACCAAGTAGGTATCATGCACTTGTATATAAAATTTGAGATACTTTCATTAAATTGGGCAACACCATTCTATTCGCCGAATATATGCATAAAGCTTGAACACTACTGAAAATTACATAAACCCTAACAACCCCTAAAACCTAAAGCCTCTACCCCAAAATACTAAAACCATAAACCCTAAACCCCTCAACCAATAATTAAGCCCTAACCAAGTAGGTATCATGCACTTATAGATCAAAATCTGAGATGCTTCCATTAAATTGTGGTAATGCCATTATGTTCCACAAATATAATCATAAAGCTTGAACATTGTTGAAAATTCCCCAACCCCTAAATGACCATGACCAAGCAAGTATATCATCCACTTATAGATCAACATTTGAGATACATTTTCATTAAATTACGCTAATGCTATTCCATTCTATGAATCTAAGTATAAAGCTTGAACATTATTGAGAATACTATAAAACCTAAACCTTAAATCCCTAAACGACCATGACCAATCAGGTATATCATCCACTTTTAGATCAACATTTGAGATATACTTTCATTAAATTATGCTAAAGCCATTACATTTCACGAATCTAAGAATAAAGCTTAAACATTATTGAAAAATACCTAAAACCTAAACCTTAAACCCCTAAACCCTAAACCCTTTGACCTAAACCCGAACCAAGCAGGCATCATGCACTTATATATCAAAATTTTAGATACTTCCCATTAAATTGCGCTAACTCCTTTCTATTTCGCGAATATAGGCATATAGCTCAAACATTACTGAAAATTCAGTAAACCCTAAGCCCCCTAAAACCTAAACCCTAAGCCCTATCCCCCTAAACCCTAAAAACCCTAAAAACTCAGCACCTAACCCTGACCAACCAGGTATCATGCACTTATAGATCAAAAGTTGAGATGGTTTCATTGTTATATTATTCCCAAGTCACTCTATTCCACGAATATAAGCATAAATCTCGAACTTTATTGAATATTCCCGAAACCCTAAACCCCTAAATACCTAAATAAACCTAGATAAACCCTAAAACCTGAAACACAAAACCCCTAAACTCTAAACCCTAAACCCCTAAACCCTAACCAAGGAGCTATCATATGCACACTTATAGATCAAAATTTTCACATACTTTTATTAATTTGGGTAATGCCATTCTATTCGACGAACATAAGCGTAAATCTTGACCATTATTGAAATTCCCCAAACCCTCAACCGTAAATAACCCCTATAACTTAAACCCTCAACCCACATACACCCTAACCAAGCAGGTATCATGCACTTATATATCCAAATTTGAGATACTTTCATTAAATTGTGGTAGCGCTATTCTATTCCTTGAATATAAGCATAAAAGCTTGAACATTGTACAAAATTCCGTTAACCCTTAACGCTTAAAACCTAAACCATAATCCCATATCTTATCTCACCACTATATAGTGTACGAATAACTTTGAATATTGACTGTTGGATCAAGACTCGCCAATTCCAACTTTGCTAGCCCTCGGATCTTCTTTTCCATTCTATTAGTATCTAATGCTAGAATATACTATTGATAGTCTTTAGCACAATAAAAACTATGCACAAACATCAAAACACACTTCTCCATCGTTCTAGAGTCTTCTCCATCATTTATCTAGACCATGTTACCAAAATTGACATGTTTTTAGTAAATTGCCATATTGTCAATTTATCGCAAAAATCTAGCCAGTAAGATTCTCTAGACCAAGTAGGTATCATACATTAATAGATCAAGGTTTGAGATACGTTCATTCAATTGCGCTAACGCCTTTCTATCTCATGAATATCGGCATATATCTAGAATATTATTGAAAATTCACTAAACCTTAACCCCCTAAAACCTAAACACTAAGCCCTATACCCCTAAACCCTAAAAACCTAAACCCTCAACCTCTAACCCTGACTAAGAAAGTATCATGCACTTATAGGTAAAATTTGAGATAGTTTCATTATTAAATTGTTGCTAAGTCATTCTATTCCATGAATATAAGCATAAAGCTCGAACTTCACTGAAAATTACCGTAACCCTAAACATCCCCCAAAACCTAAACCCTCGACCCCTAAATTCCCTAAACCCCAAAGAACACCCAGCCTAAACCCTCGACCTCTAAATACTAAAATCATAAACCCTAAACCCCTCAACCCATAATTAAACCCTAACCAAGTAGATATCATGCACTTATCGATCCAAATTCGAGATACTTCCATTAAATTGCGGTAACGCCATTCTGTTCCACTAATATAAGCATAAAGCTTGGCATTATAAAAATTCCCTAAACCATAAACCCCTAATCCCTAAACCCCTAAACGACCCTAACTAATTAAGCAGGTATATTATCCAAATTCGAGATAATTCCATTAAATTGCGGTAAAAACATTATGTTCTGCAAATATAAGCATAAAGCTTAAACATTATTCAAAATTCCCTAAACCCTAAACCCCTAATTAAACGACCTTGACTAATTAAGCACATATATTACCATCCACTTATATATCAACTTTTGAGATATACTTTCATTAAATTACACTAACGCCATTCTATTCCAAGAATCTAAGCATACAACTTGAACATTATTATTGAAAATGCCCTAAAACCTAAACCTTAAACCCTATAACCCTAAACCCCTAATTGACCCTTACCATGCCTGTATATATCATCCACTTATAGGTCAACATTTGAGATATACTTTTATTAAATTATGCTAAAGCCATTCATTTCCACGAATCTAAGCATAAAGCCCCTAAACATTATTGAAAATGCCATAAAACCTAAACCTTAAACACCTAAACCCTTTAACCCTAAACCCTCACAAAGCAGACTTGGTATCATGCATATATAGATCAAAATTTGAGATACTTTCATTAAATCGCCCTAACGCCTTTCTATTTCACGAATGTCGGCATATAGCTCGAACATTATTGAAAATTCACTAAACCCTACCCTCCCAAAAACGTAAATACTAAGCCATATACCCCTAAACACTAAAACCCTAAACCCTCAAGCCCTAACCCTGACTAAGAAGGTATCATGCACTTATAAATAAAATTTGAGATACTTTAATTATTAAATTGTTGCTAATTAATTATATTCCACGAATATAAGCATAAAGATCAAACTTCATTGAAAATTCCTAAAACCCTAAAACAACCCCGAAAACCTAAACTCTCAACTCCTAAATTCTATAAACCCCACACAACCCCCCAACCTAAACCCTTGACCCCTAAATACTAAAACCCTAAATCCCTCAACCCATAATTAAATTATAACCAAGTAGGTATCATGCAATTATAGATCCAAATTCGAGATACTTTCGTTAAATTGCGGTAAAACATTATGTTCCACAAATATAAGCATAAAGCTTGAACATTATTCAAAATTCCCCAAACCCTACACCCCTAAACCCCTAATTAAATGGCCCTGACTAATTAAGAAGGTATATCATGCACTTATATATCAACATATGAGGTATACTTTCATTAAATTGCACTAACGCCATTCCATTCCACGACTCTAAGCATAAAGCTTCAACATTATTGTTGAAAATTCCCTAAAACCGAAACCTTAAACCCTATAACCCTAAACCCCTAAATGACCCTAACCAAGCCGATATATATCTCATCCACTTGTAGATCAACAGTTGAGATATACTTTTATTAAATTATGATAAAGACATTCATTTTCATGAATCTAATCATAAAGCCTAAACATATTGAAAATGCCATAAAGCCTAAACCTTAAACCCCTAAACCCTTTAACCCTAAACCCTGACAAAGCAGGCTAGGTATTATGCATTTATAGATCAAAATTTGAGATACTTTCATTAAAAATCCCTAAACCCTAAACCCCTAATTAAATGACCCTAACTAATTAAGCAGGTATATCATCCACTTATATATCAACATTTGAGATATACTTTCATTAAATTATTGAAAATGCCCTAAAAACTAAGCATAAAGATTGAACATTATTATTGAAAATGCCCTAAAAACTAAACCTTAAAACCTACTAACCCTAATAAACCCTGACCAAGCAGGCATCATGCACTTTAAGATCAAAATTTGAGATACCTTCATCAAATTGCGCTAACACCATTCTAATTCATGACATGTCGAACATTATTGAAATTTTTCTAAACCCTAACCCCCTAAATCCTAAACCCTAAGCCCTATATACCCTTAAAAACCCAAAACCCTGACCCCTAACCCTAAGCTCAGACATAACCAAGAACGCTAAACTACCCCTAAAAAAAGAGAACCCTAAACCCACAATACTAAAAACCTAAATCCTCAACCCATGTCAGAGGGATAACCCCTGGTAGGGTCATAAGGGGTAAAAACATTGCCCAGCTTGGCTTAGGCCGAGTCAAAGAAACAACCGGCCGGATCACGACGGCCGGGATACGAAGCCTATGTAAGGCCGGCATAAGAAGTATGTCGGCCCGCATAGGACAAAGTTGTTTGTCTTGCAGGTAACACCAAGCCGGATCTCACTAGGGAAGGTCGAGTCAAGAAGGACGCGTGGCGGCTTTCCGAGTAAGATCCAGGAGGGACCATGGTAAATCATGGTCAAAAGAGAAGGGCGCTGCCGGGTGACATAAAAGGAGCCGGGTGATGCTAAAAGCAAGGGCTGACGTACAAAAGCACTGTATGACGAGGAAGAGCTGGTTTCTACGTACGGGAAGAACGTTGGTAGTACAACTTTATGGACTGGGTCAAGGGCTTAGGGCTGTACCATGCCCCGGCCCACATAGTAAGGACAAAGATACAAACAGTAAACCCTAGGGCCCAAATATGTAACCTAGCTACCCCATCACCTATATAAGGAGGGGCATAGCTAGGGTTTGAGGAGGTTTGACCAAGTAGTGAACTAGTTCCCTGAGGCTATGCTTGAACAACTCAAGGAGCACTTGTAAACATCTTGGAGGAATAAAAATCATAAGTATGGAGAGTTCTTTGTGTTCATCGTGCGTGGCTAGACCATGCACTCCCTCCCTGGTTACCTCAAGCGTCCAGTCGGCCCCCAACTTAAGCCTACCCATGGCATCTGCCATGACACCACCACGACCGTTGGCGCCCACCATGGGGCAGAAGCAGGCACTTGCTGGAGTTTTCATCCAGACGAGCAACATCATTTCCACAACGGGCGAGGGCGTCTACTCCAGCCTCATCCAGAGGTTTGGAGCGCTCAACTTCGTCAGTGACAATGCGGGCTGCTTCGGGACCAAGCCGTTCCCTAGGGGCATTCGCTTCATCAAGTTTGGTGAGCACCAAGTCTACATCATAGTGCTGTGGAGCATGCATACCCGGAGCGCGTCATATTGGCGCCGGATCCACCCACGGTTCACGCCACGGGAAAGCTTCATCAGCTCGTCTCTGCCGAGGTAATGATGACTGCACCTGATCCATCGCGTCCCAGTACCTCCAGTAGATACTGTAGTGAATGATAATGCTAAGGAAGAAAACCGAGACGCAACGCCAAGGGAAGCGCGAACCGCGAAGGCATCACTAGAGAAGCCAGAGAACATAGGTAGGAGTAAAAGAGCCAAGGAGTTGCAGAAAGCAATAGAAAAAATAGCAGAGCCAGTGGCATCAGCAGCTGAGCCAGCATGCATGCAAGCCGAGTTAGAGGAAACTAGGAAAAGAGTGTTGGAAAAGATGAAGGAGTTAGCCTAGCTGCAACAGGATATGGATATCACGATCTGAAAATATAACTCGGCGAACCGAGTCAAGGGTGCTAAGACCCGGCTTGAAGCAACAAGGAAAAGAGGAAGGAACCTCAATGAAGAGCTGGTGGATGCTACGTCCAAAGTAACCCCAGAGTGCAACAATGAAACAACCATTCGGCCGACATACAATACATCAGAAGCAAACTTAAGAGACGCAGAGGTAGCAATGGCTGAGTTACCCCACTTGACGGGTGAGGCAAAGAAAAGGCAACATGAATGATTAAACGAGTTGGTGAGAGCAGCATGAAAGATGAATGAAGCGTACTATAGGGAAAATCCGGGTATAGCTGGAAGGTCACAGCTCGTTCACTCGGCAACCCCAATCCCGGCCAGGTCTGCAGGGCATACAACCTCCTCGCCAGGGGATGCTCCAAGACAGAGAAAAGAGAAAAGTGTGGACTCGGGAAAAAACAAACAGATGGTTGCCTATGATCCAACAGTGGCTCAAGGGAATCCAGCTCGTGCCCAGGGCACAAGAAGAAATGATGGTCAAGGAAATGAAAACCAAGAAAATGCTGGCCGAGAAAGGCAAGGCGGACAAAGAAATGATAATGGAGGCCAAAACTTCGCTCCTCAGCCTAGGCGTGGGGCTCACTTGGTAGGAGGAGGAAACCCAGCTCCGAATCCTCCACCATCCCAACCCGAAAGAAGACAACAAAGTGCGGGAAAAGCAGTGTAGCAACCTGCAGACCGAAATGCCAACAGGTACAATGATGGTTACTCGGCAATGGTGAATGAAGGGTATAATATGCCGGATCACGTGTATCAAGCGATGTGATCGAGGCTAGGAGGCAGAAATATCCATCCAGATGACGCAAGGCTGAAGCTTGACTGAATAAAAATGGTGGAGATTTTCGAGTCTCAAGGTCCGCAGGGTCCACCATATTTTGGCCCAAGGATCATGAGAGAGCCGCCAGTGCCAAACTTTCAGCTGGCAGGAGGAACAAAGACGTACGATGGAAGCACCAAACCAGAGGATTGGCTTATCGATTATGAAACTGCTATGAAAATCGTGTAGGGTAATATGAGATGAGTAGTGCGGTACGTACCGCAGATGCTAGAAGGACCAGTGAGGGTATGGATGAATAATTTGCCACCAGGAAGTATCAGCAGCTGGATTAATTTCCAGGAAGGTTTCGTGAGCAACATCATGAGCACCTATAAGAGGCCGAATCGCCCACAACAACTGGCTATGTGCAAATAAAGGCCAAATGAAATAGACAAAGAGTTTCTCACTAGATGGTGCACTATGCATAATTCTTGTGAAGGAGTAATCGAATCCCAGGCCATTGCGTGGTTTGCACAAGGATGCAGACACGGAAGTGTGCTATGGCAAATGTTACAGAGAGATATGCCGGCAAGCTTAGCCGAAACGATAAGAATTGCCGACTCGTATGCGTTAGGAGATCCGACTTAGCCTCTACTCATGTCGGCAGACGAGATCACTGAGACTCAGATCTACGACATAGTCGGGTCACAAAGGCACCATGAGAGAAGTGAGTACAAGAGCAAAAGACGAGATGAGAGGCCAGATTATAGGTATGGTTCGACTCAGGTTGCAGCCGTAAGTCAAGATCATCCTGATGCTGGAAGCAGCCAGCATCAAAGTAAAGTGGGCAACAGTAATGGGTACCAAAGAACGAAGGGAAAAAACCACATGAACATAGAAAGCCATATCAAGAAAGGCAGAAGTACACCTATGAGATGATGTTGGACCAACCTTGCAAATTTCACATGCCGAGTTCAATTAAGATGACAAATCACACAATTAGACAATGCACTTGGTTTCAGAAGGGTGACAGAGTAAAATCGCCAAATCAGCAGCTACCACCACCTTCCCCACCACCACTTACAGGAGGAAATGCTCAAGGTGTTGGAACTGAGCATAGATATGAGAACCGACAGCCAAGATATCACAACCAAGAAAGAAGAGAAGATGTGCATCAAGTGCATGACCCAAGGAATGATGGCGCTCATGTTGGCCATGGGACTAGAAATGAGTACAGAGAGCATCACCAGAGCTATGTCATGTTTGTCATAGAGCCAACTGAATATAAAAGTCAACAGAGACTGATGATGGAAGTAAATTCCAGCAATACCAAAATACATGCATTGGTCTGAGCAGGAGATAACGTGGAGCATAAAGGATCACACCAAGATCATGCCAACACTAGGAGGATATGCTCTAGTACTAGATCCGGCTTTCATGGGCCCAGATATCAATGTGAAGTTCTCGAAGGTACTTATAGATGATGGCAGTAGCATCAACATCATGTACAAGGATACTATGCTCAAGCTGGGCATCACCATGAACATGCTGGAGCCAACTAAGACAACTTTTCATGGCATTGTGACGGGATTGCCATGTGAGCCAATTGGGAAGATCTGGGGTGACGTTTTATTCGGCAGCAGGGAGAATTGTCGCACTGAAGCCATAGAGTTTGAGGTGGTAGACCTTGTCAGCTCGTATCATGCGTTACTCGCTAGACCAACTATGACAAAGTTTATGACCACTCATCACATTGCTTATCTATAGATGAAGTTGCCGGTTCCATGTGGAGTTATCACAGTTGAGAGTGACTACAAACGATCTATCGCATGCGCCTCATCCAGATCTTCGCTGGCTGAGTCACTGGTAATAGCACAGGAAAGGTAGCAAATGATGGAGGTTGCAGCATTGGCTAAGGCGACACAGATGTCTATGCCGACACTCACCAACCCGCACAACATTGTGTCCTTCCAAGCTACCAAGGAGACAAAAAAGATACAAATTGATGAGGCTTTCTCGGAGCGCACAGTGACAATTGGCGCCGGGTTATCTGAAAAATAGGAAAGCGAGCTCACCAACTTCCTCTATGAGAATCGGGATATCTTTGCATGGTCCACATAGGATTTGTAGGGAGTTCTAAGGGAGTTGGCTGAGCACTCTCTGCATGTAAGGCCAGATGCCAAGCCGGTGAAGCAACCCCTCCGCCTCTTCGCCGGAGATAGGAGGAAAGTAATAGCTGCCGAGATAGCTAGGCTCTTAGCTGTCGGGTTTATCATGGAGGTACCGCATCTAGATTGGTTGTAGAATCTAGTCCTGGTCGAGAAGAAAAAGGATGACCCAAACATGGCAGTGGTGTGGCGCATGTGTATTGATTACACAAACCTTAACAAGGCGTGTCCAAAAGATCCATTTCCACTACCACGGATTGATCAGGTCATTGATTCTACTGTCGGGTGTGAGTTGTTGTCATTTATAGATGCGTATTCTGGTTTCCACCAGATACCACTGAATCCGAGTGATGAAATAAAGAGAGCTTTTATCACCTCGTATGGGGCTTATTGTTATCGTACTATGCCATTTGGGTTAAGAAATGCAGGTGCAACATATCAAAGATGCATGCAAAAATGTTTGCAAGATCATCTTGACAAAAAACGTTCAAGTGTATGTGGATAATGTGGTAATAAAAACCAAACAAAGTCATACTCTAATAGAGGACTTGCGTCAAACATTTGCAAACTTAAGAAGATTCTGGATGAAACTTAACCCGGGAAAATGCACCTTTGGTGTCCCGGCTGGAAAATTACTCAGATTCCTTGTATCCAGCCGAGGAATTGAAGCTAACCCGACAAAGATCAGGGCCATCGAAAGAATGGAATTGCCGAAAACCCTCAATGATATACAGAAGTTCACGGGATGCCTGGCCTCATTGAGCAGGTTTGTAAGTCGGGGCGAATAAGCCTTACCATTATATCAACTGATGAAAAAATCAGATAAATTCACATGGAAACAGCAAGCTGATAGCGCTTTCCATGAACTCAAGAAAATGTTGGCAACAACACCAATATTAGCCTCACCACTATCCAAAGAGCCAATGCTGCTTTATGTTGCAGCAACCAACAGAGTTGTCAGTGCGGTAATAGTGGTAGAGCGCGAAGAGGAGGGTAAATCAGTCTAAAGAACAGTTTATTACTTGAGCGAAGTGCTCTCCACATCAAAACAAAACTACCCCCACTATCAAAAAATGACATATGGGGTGTATATGGCAGCAAAGAAGCTAAAGCATTATTTTCAGGAACACCCAATCCGGGTAATATGCGAGGCACCTATCTCAGACATACTAGGAAGGAAAGATGCCAGCGGCCGAGTGCAAAAATGGGCCATAGAGCTAGCACCATATACCCCACAATACGATAAGCGAGATGCAATTAAATCTCAAGCCGTGGTAGATTTTTTCATGGACTGGATGGAGGTGCAATATGAGCCACCATTGCCAGACCCGAATTACTAGAAAATGCACTTTAACGTGTCCAAGACAAAAATGGGTCTGGGTGCCGGGATAGTTCTTACTTCACCAAATAAGAATCAGCTCAAATATGTGTTGCAAATCCACTTTGTTGCATCCAACAATGTTGCCGAGTATGAAGCACTTGTCCATGGGATAAAAGTGGCTAAAGATATTGGCATCAAGAGGATCATGTGCTTTGGTGACTCGGACTTGGTTATCCAGCCAGTATATTGGCACTGGGATGCACTAGACGCAAATAAGGCACTGTATCGTTTCCATGTGGAGCAGATTTCGGGCGTACTTTGATGGCTATGAGTTTCATCATGTACCCAGAGCAAAAAACGAGGCAGGTGATGTGTTATCTAAGTTAGGCTCATCTCGGCAAGCAATCCCGCCAGGAGTAGCACTAGAACATCTCAGAAAGCCATCAATCAAGCCATCACCCAAATCCGAGTCAATCTTCATCCCGGCAAGCCAGGAGTCAGATGTTGTGCCAATGGACATTGACGCAGGGGCAAGTTCGAGTAACCCAGGGACTGCCGAATCACACTCGAGGACTCCTCAGGATATGTCGGCAGAAACCATGTCGGCTGAGCCAATGGAAATTGATGGAGAAATGGATCCAACGCTAGTGATACCAATTTGGGCACAAAAATATTCAATTACTTAAAGGATGGAACTTTGCCTGATGCTGAGACATTGGGAAGACAAACAGAAAGAAGAGCAAAAGCATACACCATAATTAATAAGGAGTTATACAAGAGGAGTGTGACAAGTGTGTTACAATGTTGTATTAGCTCAGAGCAAGACCAAGAGATTGTTGGATATTCACCAAGGAGAATGTCGGCATCATGCCTCGTCAAGAGCATTGGTAGCCAAAGCATTCCGACATGGATTCTACTGGCCAAGTGCACTAGTGGAAGCACAAGACCTAGTAATAAAATGCAACGGATGTCAACGGTACGCGGCAAAATCACATTTGCCTACACTAGAGCTAAAGAATATACCAATCACTTGGCCATTTGCGGTATGGTGACTGGATATGGTAGGGCCATTCAAACCAGCACGTGGCGGCATGACCCACATACTGGTGATGGTTGACAAGTTCACGAAATGGATAGAAGTGAAGCCCATCAAAAGGCTTGATGGAAAAATAGCTGTCACATTCCTAAAGGATATAATCCTAAGATATGGTCATCCGCATAGCATGATTACAGATAATGGCACAAACTTTGCCGAAGGGGCGTTTGCTCGATTTTGCAGGGAAAGTCGAATAAGACTCGACGTAGTGTCAATCGCTCACCCAAAATTCAATGGGCAAGTTGAACAAGCTAATGGCTTAGTTCTATCCGGGATAAAACCTTGGCTAATGGAACCACTCTAGAGATCACTTGTTTGTTGGATAGAGGAATTGCCCTTAGTGCTATGGAGCTTAAGAGCAACTCTGAATCGGTCAACAGGCTATACATCGTTCTTCCTTGTGTACGGGGAAGAAGCAGTCTTGCCTACCGACATAGAACATGACTCGCCGAAAGTAAGGAAATACTCGGAAGCCGAGGTAAAAGAGGCTAGAGAAGATGGAGTTGATTTACTCGAAGAAGCTCGAGAACTGGAATTGTCTAGATCCGACATATACCAACAAAATCTCCGATGCTATCATTGCCGGAAAGTTCAACCTCGTGTTTTCCGAGAAGGGGATTTGGTGCTCAGAATAGTGCAACGCGCAGCTGGGATGCATAAATTATCACCCCATGGGAAGGACCATTCATTGTGAGCAAAGCGTTGCACAATGATTCATATTATCTGATAGATGCCCGTGAGGCACAAAAGAACAAGGCGGACAGGTCGGGTGATGAAACCAAAAGACCATGGAATGTGGCATTGCTTCGTCCTTTCTACAGTTAGGGAAAGCAGTGTATGTATCTCTCAAACTCTCATATGTCAGACGCTTATGCCGGCTATGTGCTAATAATAAAATGGTATAACTCAAAAAACTGACTCAGGGACTCCCCCTCATGTTTATTGCTTTATATTCTTGTGTCGGTTGGCACTGTTGCCTAAACTTATCTCGTATTAGTAATGTATACTCGTATAAGGTCAACTCTTCGACTATGCTATTGTCCGAAAACACGGCTTCATGGCAAGCAAGAGAAAAAGGCCAAGGACGAGTAAAACATGAACATCGGATAAGCAAAGGAAAAAACGCGAGTCGACCTTATGTGTATTCATAACTAACCCATTGCAGGAAATGTTGGTCTATATGTCGAATGACTCCACGTCAAGTGGCCTAGTTTCATACCTGCTAACTCAATCCTTAGAAATTTGAGACTCTAATGTCAAACGCCAAAAAAGGTAGACAAGAGCCAAATTCAAGGATAGGGAAATGGCAAATGAAACTCCCCCTGAGTGATTCGCATTTAAGCCAAAATAAAAGTTTTAACCTTCACAAAGGCGCATACCCAAAAGAACTGTAGTACTTCTTACATCTACACCCGGCATACCGGGGATCTCATGAAATTCAATTATTTTTTTAACCAACCAAAGAGGCAGCTGTACTCGAAGGAGCATCGGTAGACTTGGAGCTTGGTGCATCATCGGGTTCGGCCGAGTCATGGATGTCAGCAGAGGCCGCCACGTCTGACTCGGTGGCCTCGCTATCAGCAGCATCGTCTTTAGCAGTTTCGGCAGAAGGCTCGGCGGCATCAAGGAAACTTGGCCCGTCGCACCATGCATGGACCAGAGAGCACGAAGGGCAAGGATTTATGTCTTCATACCAAGAGAGAATGAAGGACAAGGCTTTATCTACGGCAGCATGGCCAGCCGACTCACACCATTCATCAAGCCTTTCCTCGGTGAGCAAGAGCTTAGCCGCCAGGGGTTCAACGAGTGCAGGGGAATCTTCATCTGGCCAGAGCATCTAGAAAGCATGGATTGCTGACTTAAGTAAGTCGACACCACATGACTTCAAAGTAGTCACACGCTCTGTGAGGGCGGCCATATGCTCGTCAATGGTGACCTCGCCGTCTGTCGGGTCGCCAGACTCGGACCATACTTTCTTCATGGCCCTCAAGGCAAACATGTTGGCCTCAGGAAAGTTCTCTGCAAGAAGAAAGGGGATCATAAAAAAACAACAAAAGAAATAGAAGTAAGAACAAAACATAGCGAAAAGGGTAAGAACTCACTATCGATGAAATAATTGATTAAGCCAAGATTGGTCTGTCAAATCTTTGCCTTAGCCTGAAGCGCATCCAAGTCTCGATGAGCCGAGTTTACCGCTGACTCGGCCTCCTTGAGCAACTTATTTGTCTTCTCAGCTCTAGAAGCATATTTTCCGTCTTTCTCGGCAAGCTCTTGGCGCAGACCCTCCACCTCGGACTTGTGCTTCTGCTCCATATCCGCCATCTGCTATTTGAGCCGAGTCACCTCGTCTCGCTCCTTCTGGAGCTCAACTTGGTGCTGACATGCTTGTTTGAAATAATGTTTCATCAATGCCGACATGTAAATGATATCTCGGAATTGTTCCACGGTCAAAAGTATCTCGGCCACTCTAGGATAAGTACGGATGAATAATAAAACACTAATGATAGGCAGCTATAGAGTTTCTAAGAAAAACAACATTACTTTCAGCATCAGTGATTTGCTTGTGCAGCGTGTCGATGGTGGATTAGGCAGAAGCTGTGAAAAGAATAACAAGAGGAAGTCAAGATAAAAATACAAAGATGACTGGTAGGAGAGAGGCCGAGTAAATATTTACCTCGGCCTTGAATCTCAGCCTTCAAGTCCCGATGAGCAACTTCGAGCTTCTGATATTTCAATATCAGGGTCTGATGGATTTTGGTGCGCTCGTTATGCGTAAGTTGCAAAAAGAGGAATAAACAGAAAAAGATCAGTAGATTGAAAAATTAAATCCCACCAGAAAAACAAAAGGGAGGTATAATTCGGCTATGATCTTATAGCCGAGTAACTGTGTCACTCAGCAGTAAACTCGGGGGCTAGGTATCATAATTCTGACATAATATCTTGGAAAAATAGAAAGAATCATGCCTTAGTTCTAAGCTTATAGTCGAGTAACTGCGTTACTCACTAGTAACCTCGGGGACTAGGGAATATATGGATATGAAAATACTCCGAACACAAAAGAGTAATATAATCGTGTACCTCATTCACCCAATCCGCTAGCGCAATAAGCGCAATGGCTTGCTGAGTCATCTTGGACACTGTCTTAGGGCCTAGCTGCAACTGCTGACCAGAACCTGAGCTTGCCTCTTGATTGCCTGCAGTGTTCCAATCCAAAGAAAAGCACTCAACAGAACCAAGGTTGTGCCCGCTAAGAGTTCGGGTAAGAACTTGCCCCATTTTCAAGGTAGATCCCACTCCAGCACAGGTGGCAGCAGCGCTAGTATGCAAAGTGCTGGCTCCAGGAACGCTGCCAGATCCGACAGCAGCAGATTTACCCAACTGACCCGCCGAAGCAGGTGTCTTTGTTGTTGAGGTTGGCTTGATCTGTGGAGCTGAGCCAGGAGCAAAGACCAAGGTCTGCTGCCTTGGACCTGATGTATTGACAGGCGCGGTCCGGCTCTAGCCTTCCGAAGCAGGCCGGGTCTGGCTTTTGAGAAAAAGGAGCCGAGTGAGCAGTCTCAATAGCAGGCTAGGGAGCATAAGCTGACTTCTCTAGTTGATCACTAACTAGGGGAGATGCTGTAGGCATGTTCTGAGCGGACTCGGCGCTGATGCTGCTGGCGTCGGGTCCCAAGTTCGGGTTAACAGAAGAAACTGGAGAAAGAGGTCGAGTCTCCTCCGATGAACGCGCTGCCGGGTCGGACTCAGGCTGAGGCTCGGAAGCCTCAACCGTGGGGGCGGAGACTTGAAAAGGGCTCTGCGAATCTGGAGCGGCACGCGTAGGAGAGACAAGTTTCGAGATAGAGGAGGCCATGCGAGAGGCTGACTGGTTTGCTGACAAGGCATCACTCAAAATAAAAGCATAAACCAATAAGGAAACAACCACAGAAAGGAAAAATATAAGGTAACAGACAACGAAAGTTACCCAGAAATGGTGGGGTCGTGCGACACGCTTCTACCGACCCAGCGTGGAGCCTTGCGGGGTTGCGAAGACATGGCTACAGGGGTCGCTGCAGTCTCAACCAGGCGCTTCTTGGAGGGCTGAGTAATGGAGGAGGCCCCACTGTAACATCCCAAATTTCATCAAATCCAAAACATCATCTTTGCATTCATATCATCATGGCATGTTTACTTTACACAAAAATATTCAAATCTAAAACCCTAGCAAAACCATATTTTATACCCCTTTTATATTACATGTATGGGGCATGGTTTTATTTTTATTTTATGACCCCAAAATGTTTTGGAGTGATCTGTTATGTTTGACACACTTTTAAACACTAGGATCACATCACAAAATTTTGGTGAAGGTTTGAATTGAATTGGATTTGAATTGCCCATTCAAATCTTAATTGGAAATTCAAAACAGAAAAAGAAAAGGCAAAGGAGAAAAAAATAAAGCCAACCAGCCATTCTTGCCCAGGCCCAATGCGCAGCCAACCTAGACCACCCGGGAAACCCCTCACCCCCTCTATTTCTCACCCCACGCGCATGCACCCGCTCGCTGACAGCTGGGCCCCACACCCACGTCAGCTCAGCATCGTCAATCTCACATTAGAGACCGTGCTCGCCTGCCGTTTCTTCCCCCTTTCAAAGCCAAATTGAAATCAGTTAATTGCCGTTGATGGAGTGCATGATTCCCTCCCCCTCTCTGGCTACTTAACACCCTTGGCACCCGCAGCATTTCCCCCCACTCACCCACCTCTGAGCGCCACCAGGCTCCCCAAATTTTGCGCTGCTCCACCGCAGTACCGACGAGCTCCCGCGAGTATTCGCGATGAGTCCCATGCTCCCCTTAGCCTATATTTCACGCGATTGTGTTCTCCATGTCCTTGCGTACCTGCTAATGCTTGCCACTTGTCCCCTTGTGCCCTAGGTCGTCGTCCCCGTCTTCAACTGCGAGCACCCGTCGACGAGATGAACTCCGGCGAGCGATTATGTTCGTGTCTGCGCGCCCCCGCCCTGTCCATGACCACCTTGAGCTTCACCTCAACACCACGATCTTGGTAAGACCTAGCACCCCCTCTCCTGCCCCCTAGCCTCGCCGGCGCATCGCCGTCAGTAGCGTCACCGCCGTAGTGGCCATTTGCGCCGCTGGCTTTTGGTCAGAGCAGCGTGATCCATTGGATCTAGATCTAGTGGTCTAGATTAGATCTGGTAGCGAACAGGTACATGCAGATCTGGACCGCAGGATGCAACTTAGATCCAGCGGCTCGCCTGTGTGATCCGCCCGAAGCGGTATCGTCCAATCAGAACACACCGCGTGTCTGTAGATTTGATTTAAAATCCAGATTTTTATCTATTAGTTGTTTAAAATTGTAAATTGCATAACTTTTGTTCTGTAAATCCAAAAAATGCAAATAAGATGTCTATGGATTCAGCAAAATGAGACCTTTTAATATATGGCCTTGATTTGGTAATTTGCTTCTGTAACATTAGGATTTTATGCAGACACATTTGTAGGTCTATTTTGAATATAAAAATTATTTATAATATTATTTTACGTGGTTTTTTTATCTAGATTTAGAATGTATGCTTTGTCTTCAATACTATAGAGTTTAATTTAAAAAGTGTGGAAAATCATCCCTTTGCATTTTGCATGCATTCATATTATTTTTGGTGTGTATATTGATTTTTGATTATTTTGTTGTATGAATTGTTGTGTAGATTTTGTGGATTGCGGAGAGTGTGATTGTGAGGATTGTGTCTATTCCCCTAGATACAAAGGCAAGTGATACTACATCTTTTGTCCTATTATTTTTCCTATTGCAGTAGTATTATTTTGAGTAGGATTTGCATGATAATTTTTAAAGTGTATGCTATGCTATGGTAGATCCTATAGATGATATATTTGTAGTATTTTACCTATGTTAAGAGACATGACGTGCTAGTATGTTTATCCTAGCTATTAGAATTCAAGGGTGAAAAATTCATGTTATGATACTATGGAAAGATTATGCCTATATGGTTTTGACTAAGAAAACAACTTGTTAATGAAACACATGGGTGGAATGGGAAGTATGGTTTATGTTGAGTGGTTACATAGGGCACATGTATATGGTTTACCCTATGTATCACACTTGTGGATGGTCACCCAGGAACAAAGGGATTTGAGATGTTTAGTGTTGAGAAGTTTCGAGTGCAACCACATGGCATATGGGCTCTGCCTTGACCAACTAGGTTACAAGAACTCACCCGGATGGACAGATGGTGGTAGGGTTGATAGGATGGAACGCTTCCATGGTGGTCTGAGGGATTGCTTCTAAAAAGTCTCGTCTCGATGCATGTCGAGTCTTGTGGGGAAAGTGCACCACCTCTCGAGAGGGTAAAACCTAAATACTTAGCCATGTCTCCGGTTACGGACATTTTGAGCATCAAAGACATTGAAATGATCAAGAATCTCCTCATACCAATTTCTCTAAGTTAAAACTTGTGGTTGAACAAGGGTAGTGGTTCACCAATGTCTATTGGTGGTACCTTAGTGTTTTTGTAAAGAAAAACTTAGTGTCTTCAACTAGTAGGACAAAACTACTTTGTGCAAAGCCAGCCTGAAACCACACTTAGCCAAATTCATGTAGATGATAGTCTCTACTATATACCTATGATATCACTTCCAATACAATTCCAAATGCATTGACCCCTTGTGGCTGTAACTTATTATGTTGCAGGTTACTCTGATGGTGAGTAGGGTTATGAGTCTACACTCAACATGCTTGCCTGTGGCACATGAAGATGAAGACTTTATTTATATACTTTTTAATGATAACTCTATGTGTTAGCCTTGGGATAATGAGTTGTAAGAACTATTGTACTCTTGGAATTTCAATGTAATAATGACCTTTGTATCTGTGTACTTCATCTTAAATTGTGGGTGCTAGCATTTCGATCTAGGGACTAGCACTGCAATCACAGGGACCTTTACCCTAAAGGGTGAGGTCTTACAGATGGTATCACAACACTGTGTTGCCTATAGGTTTGTGACCCTAAGATGGATTAGACTAAGGAAACCACTAGGAAAATGCAACCCTTTGTAAAATTTCACACTTGTCTCTTTTCATCTCGTAAACCTCTCCTAATCTTCTTTCTCATATCTATTTGTAGACGGCCGCCATCAACGAATCCGTCAAGAAGGGACCACTGATGACTATGACCCTAGAATGTGAGATGGAGTTTCCCAAAGCACTCAAGAACCTCATGGTTAGCTTGGAGATAAATGGTGAAGCCGTGTACAAAGGATTCCCGGTTATGGATGAAGGAGAAGAGTATTGGTGGGTACAACTCCACTTGTATAAAAACAAGGAGGACAACCACAATGAGTCAGGATTCTGCATGGTCACCAACTCTGAAATGCATATGTCATTCTTTGACTCTGCAAGGAATGCAGCATGGAATGCCATCAAGGAGCTTGGAGAAATACTCAAGTATAGAATGCTCAACACTCAGAATGACCTTAGAGAGGAGAAGAAGCATACCCAAGACTTAGAGATCACCATAAAACGTCTAAGGGAGGATATCAAAGACTTAGCATGGGAGTCTTGTGATCAAGACAATCAGATTGCCTGCAAGGATGCCTAGATAGCTACCTTGACTAGTTAGTGAGAGTTGTGACGCACTCCAATAGTTGGACCACCACACCTGTCGTTTTCTCACGTTAATAAATTGATCATGCCAACCATGTGGTATGGCAAAAATTTGTCTAAGTTGTGATTGAACCTTGATGTTGTGATTGAATATTGTATGCCATGACTTGTGTAGTTTAATTATTTGAATGTATGTTGTTGGCATTTGTTTTACTACCTTATGTTTTACTCTTTACTTGTGTTGTTTCTAATTTTCTCCATCCTATGCAATAGATGCCTAGATTTGTTCTCAACACCGCCGAGGAGTTCAAGGGATCTCGTTTTGGATCCCGTATTGTGGAGCTCGTCAGTGTACTCGGTCTTCCCATCCCTAACATTAAGGGACTTCAGCTCAGGAAGTTTGATAGGAAGGACTTATGGGGATTTAAAGTCTCTCAGTTAGGACGCCAGTTAGATCCTCCCACCGAGGACATCGCCTTCAAGATACTCCATGACGACAAGGAGAAGGGCCTCGACATTTCCATGCAGGAGCTGATTGGATGCCTCTGTGGACGTCACTCCGCCGAGCTCAAGGGCCTCTACTTCCACCCCTTTGGGAGACGTGACGAGGAGGGAGAGGATATAGTGTTGGACAAGAACAAGGCCTTCGAGGAGCAGGAGGAGATCATCAAGGAGATGGAGATTAGGTTTGAGAAGAAAGACAAGAGGTTCAAGAACCAAGAAAAGAGAGTGCAAGATAGGAACAAGAAGATCAATGAGATGAAGGACGAGATGGAGCTCAAGGATCTTGAGCTAGAGACACAACCGGAGGTGATTGAGAGTATGCGTTCGCAGAAGAGAGAGCTTCAGGTGAAGGTCGATGCTTTGACCACCAGCGTGGAGGAGTACAAGGCAGGTATTGACACAATAGGACTTACTCTAGTGGAGGAGGAAGTCGATATGGAGGAGTAGTGTTGACTACTTGGCTATCTATCCATCTATCATAATTTTATTTATCGAGTCGCATTGATCATCCAACATGTCGATGACTATGCTATTGTGTTTACTTTGCAAACTTGTTGTTCGTTTTGAATCCTAAAGTTTATCATGTGCTTGCCTGTATGTGATTGTTGCTATATATTGTATTGTGCATGTTAGGATCAATGGGGTATTTATCCTTTCTTATCCTTATTGAAACTACAAATGCCTCCCCGTCGTGCTAAACCCAATAATAACAACAACAACAATGGCAATGAGATGCAACAATTGATGACTGCATAGACACAGCTGATGCAAATGATGACTCAGTTTATGGCCAATCAGAATCAGAATCAAAACAACAACAACAACAATAACAACAACAACAAAAACAACCACCAGCTTTTGATATGCTCACAAGGTTTCTAAGTTTGAGGTCTGCTAAGTTTTCTAGAACCACTGATCCCATGGTAGGAAATGATTGGCTACGTTATGTGAACAAGGACTTGGTCATAGTTGGTTGCACTGATGAGGATAAAGTCAGATTTGTAGCACACCTATTGGAAGGACCAGCAGCTACATGGTGGGATAATTTCCAAATCACTACCCCTATTAAAGAAGTAACTTGGGCAATATTTGAGGATGGTTTCAGCACTGCTCATATATCTTCAGGAGTGATGGGGTTGAAGAAGAAGGAATTTCACAACCTTAAGCAACGCCACCACAGCGTTGCAGAATATATTGAGGAGTTCAACAATCTGGCACGCTATGCACCGGATGATGTTGACACTGATGCAGAAAGGAAGGAGAAGTTCCTTGAAGGGCTAAATGCTGAGATGTGCATGCAACTATCTGTTGCATATGTTACAACTTATCAATCTCCGTTGACAAAGCTACCATCTTGGAAAGCAAGATGAAGCAAGTGGAGAATTGGAAGAGGAAGCACCATTTTGATAAGCATGGATCTGGATCGTCTCACAATCATTATTTTGGTGAAGGAAGTGGAGGTTCTGGATCCCACAAACATGGGAATCATAATAACCACCACAACAGTAACCGTCACCACGATAGCAATAAACATCGTGGACACAACAATGGTGATTACCGCAACAACAAGAGTGAACACAAGAGTCACCATAGTGGAAATGGCAATGAGAATCAGCCACCTAAGAGGGACATCGGTCAGGTTGAATGTTTCAAGTGCAAGAAAACTAGGCACTATGGAAATGAATGCCTAGAAAAGAAGACTGATGGAGCCAACAAGCCAAACCCTTTTCAGAAGGGTCATGTGAACCACATCAATGTGGAGGAAACCCAAGAGGAGTCTGATGTTGTGGCCGGTAATTCAAGATTAATTCCTTTCCAGTACTTATCCTTTTTGATACCGGCGCATTGCATTCATTCATATCAATATCATTTGTAGAAAAAATAGACTCCCAACTGGAACAATTGGATGTCCTATTAAAGTAAGCTCCCCAGTTGGAGAGATGATAGTAAATTTTGGAAGTCATGATCTAGTAATAGAGTTTGGAAAGTACAAGTTTCTAGCTAGTCTGATAATCCTAGAATCCCAAGGACTGGATGTAATATTAGGCATGGATTGGATGACCCGTTATGAGGGAGTAATAGACTGTGCCAGAAGAACTGTTACACTCACAACCCCAGAAAAGAAACGGATTAGATTCAAGTCTAACTTTGAACCCAAAGGGAGTAAGCTAAATTCTCTTAAGGGGGTTAGCATAGAAAGTGTACCAGTAGTGAAGGAGTACCCGGATGTGTTTCCGGAGGAATTACCAGGAATTCCACCACATAGGGATGTGGAGTTTTTGATTGACTTATTACCCAGATCTAGACCCATAGCAAATAGACCCTACAAGATGTCAGTTGATGAGTTGAAAGAGATCAAGAAACAACTTGGAGAACAGTTGTAGAAAGGATTTATCCAACCGAGTTCTTCGTCTTGGGGTGCACCAGTTTTGTTTTTTGAGAAGAAAGATAGAATTCAGATGCTATGCATAGATTATCGATCACTTAACGAAGTGACCATAAAGAACAAGTATCCCTTACCAAGAATCAATGATCTCTTTGATCAGCTAGAAGGAGCTCGTTTGTTCTCAAAAATTGATCTTCGATCTGGCTACTTTGTCACATCCCAAAATTTTCCAAATTTTGAAATGTGAAAAATAAATAAACAAAATAAACAATTGTTGAAATTTAGGGTGAGAAGAAACTTTTTGATTCCAATTGGAAACATCAAAACCTATTTTGATCAAATAGAATCCTAGAAGGATTTAAAAAAATAAACAAATAATAAATAAAGTTTTAAAAGTTGGAATCACCATTTTGGATCTTTTAATAAAAAGATATGGTTTTCAAAAGCAAAGGTAGAAATATAAATAAGGACTATTTTAAAGAGTAAAATTTAATCTTGGCCAAGCATTTAGAATAAAATATTTTGTTTGATAAAAATAGTAATGGTTTATTTAAATAAAACCATGAGGATTTATTTATATCCAAATTTCATTCAAGTATAGACTTTTTCCTATTTTGAATGATCCTTAAAAACTTATTAAAGTATTTTAAATTATATTTCAAAGTGTTATGTTTTAATAAAACCTACTGAAAAGATTTTTGTAGGAATTTATAAAGTCAAATAGAGTTTTAAACATATTTGAATCCTATTTGAAATAAAGACTAAAGCCTATTTATTTATTTTTAATAAATAATAAACCCTAAAAATAATTGTTCTATTTTTAACTTTGGATTATGTTGATAAACAGAATTGAATTATACCAAAAGTTTGGTGGTGGTTTAAATTAAAATGGAGTTTGAATTGTTTGAAATAAAATCAAAATAGAAAAAGAAAAAGCATTCAGTATAAAAAAAGAAACTAACCCAACCTTTGCCAAGCTCCAGTCCGGAAATGAACCAGCCCCCCTCCCGATGAACCGTCTCTCTCTCTCTCTCTCTCTCTCTCTCTCTCTCTCTCTCTCTCTCTCTCTCTCTCTCTCTCTCTCTCTCTCTCTCTCTCTCTCTCTCTCTCTCTCTCTCCTTCTCCTCCCTCCCTCCCTCTCTCTCTCTCTCTCCTCTCTCTCTCTCTCTCTCTCTCTCTCTCTCTCTCTCTCTCTCTCTCTCTCTCTCTCTCTCTCTCTCTCTCTCTCTCTCTCTCTCTCTCTCTCTCTCTCTCTCTCTCTCTCTCTCTCTCTCTCTCTCTCTCTCTCTCTCTCTCTCCTCTCTCTCTCTCCTCTCTCTCTCTCTCTCTCTCTCTCTCTCTCGCTCCCTCCCTCGCTCTCTCTCTCTCTCTCTCTCTCTCTCTCTCTCTCTCTCTCTCTCTCTCTCTCTCTCTCTCTCTCTCTCTCTCTCTCTCTCTCCCTCTCTCCCTCCCTCCCTCCCTCCCTCTCTCCCTCCCTCTCTCTCTCTCCCTCTCTCTCTCCCTCTCTCTCTCTCTCTCTCTCTCTCTCTCTCTCTCTCTCTCTCTCTCTCTCTCTCTCTCTCTCTCTCTCTCTCTCTCTCTCTCTCTCTCTCTCTCTCTCTCTCTCTCTCTCTCTCTCTCTCTCTCTCTCTCTCTCTCTCTCTCGCAGACAGCATGGTCCCACCTGCCAGGTCGTTGTCTCCACCATGTCCGTTTCCTCTTTGCCGTTTTCTGCCGCGAATCAATGGTGTTAATTCACGTTGATGGCTGAGTTACTCCTCGGACCACGCGCCTTTAAACGCCTCGCCCTTCTCTTCCATTCCCCCCAAGCAGCGTCTCCTCTCTGCCATCGGGCTGCTCCAATTTTGAGCTCGAGCACCACTGCTCCGATGATCTTCTCCAACTGATTCCGGCACCGTCCAACTGCCCCTCGCCTCCCACTGCACGCAGGCTTGCTCCCCATCTCCTGGCGCATCTCCCAGTGCCGCTCGTTATCCCGCGCGAGCACCGTAGCCTCGGCAACCTTGACACCTGAGCGCCACCATTGTCTGCCGTTTCTCCGGCGAGCTCCCCTGGTAAGCACAGACCGCCCCGAACCTTCTCGTTGATGCTCCCAGGATCCCCATCCCTGTACGCATCTAACCGCGTGCTCCGTTTGTCTTAGCGCGCTCTCAAGCTTCGCCCCCGTCTACAACAGGAAGTGCCGACGCCGCAGCAACTCCGACGAGCAATCCCTCTCGAACCCGAGCGCCCCTCGACGAACAGAAACCACGTCGAGCTTCTCTGCACCCCTGCGAACCCTGTGAGCACCTCCGTTCCCCCTCTTGCTTCCTGGTTCATCGGCAACGACACTGACAGAGCGCTCCGCCGCTCGCCGCCGCGCCAGCGCCGCCCGTTCCTGGTCTGGCTGCTGTGATCCGTTGGATCTCAATCCGTTGGCTAGGATAGATTCATTTAATCGAAAGGGTACGTTGGATCTGAGCCATGCGATGTGTTTTAAATCCAACATACCACAGAGCGCGATCCAGCCGAAGCGGTACCGTCCAATAGGATCGAGCCACTTGGACAGAGTTTGAATTAAAACAGAAATTAGAATCTATTAGATATGCAAACTTGTAAAATTCGTAACTTTAATTCTACACGTCCAAATTTTGCAAATTTTAAATCAATGGAATCAGCAGAACAAGTAATTTGCAACCATGCACTTTGTTTAATGTTTTGCTTCTGTAATTGGTTGAAATTGCAGAAACATGTGTAGGCATAATTTGAATATAAAAATTGTTCTAGATATATTTTTAAGGTGAAATCTTTGCAAAATGGATTGTTTTGAACCTACTGACCATAGGAACCAAGTTATGGATTTAAAAATGTATTTTGTGAAGTTAAGGAATAAATATTTGAGTTAGCTCATTTCTAGTCAAATAAAAATATTGTTTATGGTTTAGAAATGAATTTTGAGTAAAACCTTTGGGAAATAATTTGATTCAAATCTTCTGACCCTAAACACCAAGTTTTGAGATTAAGAACATATTTGATGAACCATATAAATTCATTACTTTGCTAAAAGATATTTTCAACTACATAAAATACCACCTTATCATAATATTTGGTTTATGAGATGAAACCTTTTGCAAATGGTTTTACCACTTTTGTAAATGACCACATTGAGCTTTAAAATGTTTAGAGCCTAATAGAAACCACTTTTTTAAATAAAACTATCTCTTGCATGCTTGCATGCATTGCCTTGTTTCTATTATTTTATGTGTGATAAATTGTTTGAATGTTGGTTTGAAAATGTGTTTGCTTGATTGAATTGTAGTGAAGTTAGAAGAGTGTGATATTTGCAAGATCAAGAAGTTAACCAACATTCTCTACTAAAAAGGCAAGTGACACTATCATCCATGTCCTACTATTTTCATTACACTTAGTGGATTTTTGTAACATGCATGATAAGGATTACTATATTTTATGCTATGCTAAATCCTAATAGGATACCCTTATATCTTCCTTAGTGAAAACACTGTAGTTGTAGTAAGCTTAGCCCTACTATATTTTTGGGATGGGATACATGATATGATTATACGAAGTGTTGGAAAGATATATGTTTTATATAATAAAACAAGTACTCAATGAACCACCTGGGTGGACAAGGATACTCAAGATTGGACAAGGTGGCAACAGGGAACCATGTTTATATGGCTACCTTTTTGTGTGTGCACTAGAAGAAAACCACCCAGGGACTTAGAGATTGAACATGTTTCTCGTACAGTGGCTTCCGTGTATAGCCACATGCTAAATGGGCTCTGTCTTAGTCAACTACATAGTGGAAGACCCATGCATTGGTATCTTCAGGTTAACTAGAATTGTGTATGGGAAATATATCCCTACATTGGTGCCTGGTAGACAAGCTAGCATTGTGTATTGGAAGGACTTCTATGGAAAGTCTTTGTCACATTCTCGATCTGCCAGTACTCCATTTTGGTGAGTACTTATCCAGCGGCCACTGGTGGCATCAAGACGAGATTGTGTCATGTGGGTAAAGTGTACAACTTCTGCAGAAGATCAAATTCTAAGTACTTAGTCGTGTCCCCGGTTATGGACAACTCTGAGCAACTAAGGCCTGAAGCTATGGAAGATCTCGACATTCCAATTTCTCAAAGTAAAACTTGATGGTGACAACAAGGGATTAGAAGCACTTGGAGTTTTCCAAGGAGTTCAGAAAGATTTGATAAAAGATCAAAACTATTTTGAAAAGATAGGATAAAACTATATTGCTTTTTGCAAAAGAGCCTAAATCCTACTTAGCCAAATATGCATGTATTGATAGGATCCACTTATTTCTACATAGTAGTGAAACTTGCCAATACAATTCAAATGTATTGACCCTTGTGGCTGCAACTTATTATGTTGAGGGTTTGTTTGATGTTAGTGAAGTGTGTTGAATAGGATTACAAGTCTATAACCAACATGATTGCCTGTGGCACTTTGAAGATGAAGGACTCCATGCTATATATTCTGCTGCATTGTAATGTGATAGCCAAATGAGCTATGTAAGATGTAATGAATTATTTTATTCCTGGTTATAAAGTTTTAATTTGACCTTTGTTTCTTGATATTACATCTTAACTGTGGATGCTAGCTATTGATCCAGGGACTAGCATTGTAAACACAGGGATCTCTACCTTATTAAAGGCTAGGAACCTTACATACTTTCAGCTAAATATTAGAGAACAAGATATACCAAAGACTGCTTTTACCACTAGGTATGGATTGTATGAGTATATAGTGATGCCATTTGGACTAACAAATGCACCAGCTTATTTCATGAACATGATGAACAAGGTGTTCATGGAGTTTCTTGACAAGTTTGTTGTGGTATTCATCGATGACATATTGATTTATTCCAAGAGCAATGAAGAGCATGAAGAAAATTTGCATTTGATTCTTGAGAAACTCAGAGAGCACAAGTTGTATGCCAAGTTCAGTAAGTGTGAGTTTTGGTTGAATCAAGTTGGATTTGTTGGACATATTGTGTCTGGAGATGGTATAGCTGTCGATCCCGCAAAGGTGTTAGCTGTAACTGAGTGGGAATCACCCAAATCCGTTAAAGAAGTTCGTAGTTTCCTAAGCTTGGCCGGGTACTATAGAAGGTTCATCGATAATTTCTCGAAAGTAGCTAAGCCAATGATAGAGTTTCTTAAGAAAGAGAAGAAGTTTGATTGGACTGAAGGATGTGAAAACGGTTTTCAAGAGTTGAAGAAAAGACTAGTATCAGCGCTAGTTTTATGTCTACCAGATCTAGAGAAAGACTTCCAAGTCTATTGTGATGCATCTCACCAAGGATTGGGTGGAGTATTGATGCAAGAAGGAAAAGTTGTGGCTTATGCCTCAAGACAACTCAAAACTCATGAATTAAATTATCCTACACATGACTTAGAGTTGGCCTGTATTGTCCATGCACTCAAAACATGGAGAAACTATCTTTTGGGAAAGCGTTGTGAAGTATTCACGGATCACAAGAGTTTGAAATATATATTCACCCAGAAAGAACTCAATATGAGACAAAGAAGGTGGCTAGAACTTATCAAGGATTACGACTTGAGTTTGCAATACCATCCCGGTAAAGAGTATCTTGTAGCCGATGCATTAAGCCGCAAAGTTTATGTGAATGGCCTCACCAAAGGAGAATTGGCAGAAGATCTGTGTGCCCAATTTAAAGAGCTAAGATTGGAGATAGTGCCTGAAGGATATCTTATGTCATTGGAAGTTCAACCAACACTATTGGATAAAATAAAAGAAGCCCAAAAGTTGGACAAGGAAATAGAGGAGATTAAGAGTAAAATTGGTAAAGGAAAGGCTAAGGGATTCCATGAAGATGAACAAGGAACCTTATGGTATGGTAAGCGTATCTGCATTCCACAAGATCCGAAACTTCGGAAATTGATTCTGCAAGAAGCACACAATTCACCATATTCCATTCATCCGGGTAACACCAAAATGTACATGCATGTGAAAGAAAGATTTTGGTGGAACAATCTCAAGAAAGATATCGTGGAGCACATTGCTTTGTGTGACGTGTATAGTCGAGTGAAGGCGGAACATCAGAAACCGGCAGGGTTATTGCAACCACTACCAATACCTGATTGGAAGTGGGATAAGATTGGTATGGACAAGATTGACAGCTTGTGCGCTAGACTATGGATCTAGTTGGGATGAAAGTCTGCCATACGCAGAATTTTCTTACAATAACAGCTATCAATCGAGCATAGAGATGGCTCCGTTTGAATTCCTTTATGGAAGGAAGTGTACTACGCCATTACTATGGAGTGGAGTAGGAGAAAGAAATTTTTTCGGACCAGAACTGATCAAGGAAGCCGAAGAGGAAGTTAGAATGGTAAAGGATAGATTGAAGATAGCCCAATCCCGACAAAAGATTTATGCAGACCCAAAACATAGAGAGGTCACCTATGAGGTAGTTGATAGAGCTTACCTTAGAGTCTCACCACTTCGTGGTGTGAAGATATTTGGAGTCAAAGGAAAATTGGCACCCCGTTATGTAGGACTATTCAAGATTTTAAGCCATAAAGGAGAAGTGGCCTACGAGTTAGAACTACCAGAATCACTATCAGTAGTTCACAATGTGTTTCATGTAAGCCAGTTAAAAATGTCGTCCAGAGATGGAAGAAAGTTCGTTAAAAGACACTATACCACTAGAAGAAGTTCAGCTAGAGAATGAGCTCACCTATGAAGAGAAACCTATCAAGATTCTCAAGACAACAGGAAGAGTCACTCATACTAAGACCATCAAGTTCTGCAAAGTACAATGGAAACATCATACCGAGGAAGAAGCAACTTGGGAAAGAGAAGATGAACTTCGGAAAGATCACCCTCACCTATTTGCTAGCCAATCCGAATCTCGAGGGAGAGATTCATCATAAGGGGGTTAGATTTGTAACATCCCAAATTTCATCAAATCCAAAACATCATCTTTGCATTCATATCATCATGGCAAGTTTACTTTACACAAAAATATTCAAAGCTAAAGCCCTAGTAAAACCATATTTTATACCCCTTTTATATTACATGTATGGGGCATAGTTTTATTTTTATTTTTATGACCCCAAAATGTTTTGGAGTGATCAGTTGTGTTTGACACACTTTTAAACACTAGGATCACATCACAAAATTTTGGTGAAGGTTTGAATTGAATTGGATTTGAATTGCCCATTCAAATCTTAATTGGAAATTCAAAACAGAAAAAGAAAAGGCAAAGGAGAAAAAAATAAAGCCAACTAGCCATTCTGGCCCAGGCCCAATGCGCAGCCCACCTAGACCACCCGGGAAACCCCTCACCCCCTCTATTTCTCACCCCGCGCGCCGTGCACCCGCTCGCTGACAGCTGGGCCCCACACCCACGACAGCTCAGCATCGTCAATCTCGCGCCAGAGACCGTGCTCGCCTGCCGTTTCTTCCCCCTTTCAAAGCCGAATTGAAATCAGTTAATTGCCGTTGATGGCGTGCATGATTCCCTCCCCCTCTCTTGCTACTTAACACCCTCGGCACCCACAGCATTTCCCCCCACTCACCCACCTCTAAGCGCCACGAGGCTCCCCAAATTTTGTGCTGCTCCACCGCGGTACCGACGAGCTCCGACGAGCTATCGTGGTGAGTCCCATGCTCCCCTTAGCCTCTAGTTCACGCGATTGTGTTCGCCATGTACTTGCGCACTTGCTAATGTCTGCCACTTGTCACCTTGTGCCCTAGGTCTTCGTCCCCGTCTTCAACTGCGAGCACCCGACAACGAGACGAACTACGGCGAGCGATTCTGTTCGTGTCCGCGTGCCCCCGCCTCGTCCACGACCACCTTGAGCTTCACCTTGATTCCGTGACCTTGGTAAGCCCTAGAACCCCCTCTCCTTCCCCCTATCTTTGTCGGCGCGTCGCCGTCAGTAGCGTCACAGCCGCAATGGCCATTTGCGCCACTGGCTTTTGGTCAGAGCAACGTGATCCACTGGATCTAGATCCAGTGGTCTAGATTAGATCTAGTAGCGAACAGGTACGGGCAGATCTGGACCACAGGATGCAACTTAGATCCAGCGTCTCGCGTGCGTGATCTGCACGAAGCGGTATCGTCCAATCAGAACACACCGCGTGTCTGTAGATTTGATTTAAAATCCAGATTTTTATCTATTAGTTGTTTAAACTTGTAAATTGTATAAATTTTGTTCTGTAAATCCAAAAATTGCAAATAAGATGTCTATGGATTCACAAAAATGAAAACTTTGCATATATGGCCTTGCTTTGGTAATTTCCTTCTGCATTATTTAGAGACATTTGTAGGCCTATTTTGACTATAAAAATTATTTAGAACATTATTTTTAGGTGGTTTTTGTTTTATTTAGACTTTAGAATGTATGATTTGTCTTTAGTACTATAGAGTTTAATTTAGTTAGTGTGGCAAATCATCCCTTTGCATTTTGCATGCATTCATATTATTTTTGTTGTGTATATTGATTTATGATTATTTTGTTGTATGAATTGTTGTGTAGATTTTGTGGAGAGTGGGATTGTGAGGATTGTGTCTATTCCCCTAGCTACCATGGCAAGTGATACTCCATCTTTTGTCCTAATATTTTTCCTATTACACTAGTATTATTTTGAGTAGGATTTGCATGATAATTTTCAAAGTATATGCTATGCTATGGTAGATCCTATAGATGATATATTGGTAGTATTTTCCCTATGTTAAGATACATGATGTGCTAGTATGCTTATCCTAGCTATTAGAATTTAAGGGTGAAAAATTCATGTTATGATACCATGGAAAGATTATGCCTATATGTTTTTTACTAAGAAAACAACTTGTTAATGAAACACCTGGGTGGAATGGGAAGTATTGTTTGTGTTGAGTGGTTACACAGGGCCCATGTCTATGGTTTACACTATGTATCACACTTGTGGATGGCCACCCAGGAACAAAGGGATTTGAGATGTTTAGTGTTGAGAAGCTTCTAGTGCAACCACATGGCATATGGTCTCTGCCTTGACCAACTAGGTTGCAAGAACTCAGCCGGATGGATAGATGGTGGTAGGGTTGATAGGATGGAACAAGTCCATGGTGGTCTGAGGGATTGCTTCTGAAAAGTCTCATCTCGATGCATGTCGAATCTTGTGGGGAAAGTGCACCACCTCTCAAGAGGGTAAAACCTAAGTACTTAGATGTGTCCCCGGTTACGGATATTTTGAGAATCAAAGACATGAAATGGTCAAGAATCTCCTCATCCCAATTTCTCTAAGTTAGAACTTGTGGTTGAACAAGGGTAGTGGTTCACCAATGTCTATTGGTGGTACCTTAGTGTTTTTGTAAAGAAAAACTTAGTGTTTTCAACTAGTAGGACAAAACTACTTTGTGCAAAGCCAGCCCGAAACCACACTTAGCCAAATTCATGTAGATGATAGTCTCTACTATATACCTATGATATCACTTGCCAATACAATTCCAAATGTATTGACCCCTTGTGGCTGTAACTTATTATGTTGCAGAGTACTCTGATGGTGAGTAGGGTCATGAGTCTACACTCAACATGCTTTCCAGTGGCACATGAAGATGAAGACTTTATTTATATACTTTGTAATGAGAACTCTATGTGTTAGACTTGGGCTAATGAGTTGTAAGAACTATTGTACTCCTAGAATTTCGATGTAATATTGACCTTTGTATCTGTGTACTTCATCTTAAACTGTGGGTGCTAGCATTTTGACCCATGGACTAGCACTGCAATGACAGGACATTTACCATGAAGGGTGAGGTCTTACACCCACGTCGCTTACTCGACTTGGCGACAGGAACTTTGTCGTGACCGCCAACAGCGAGGGGAGGATCCTCGTGTACCTAAGAAGCTGCAGCAATAAATGCAAGGCTCAACGGGATAAGCTAGGAGTTTGAGGCAAAGGACCAGTACCTCTAGAATCTCACAATCATTATCATCATCATCTGACTAATCCTGCAAAGGATTTCGGGTGAGTTTCTTACCCGGAGCCGGAGCAGCGTGCGAAATGGGCATGAAGCACTCCAAGTCAAAATCGGTCTCGTCGTCATCTGATCGATCATCGAAATAATGTCCAGGAGGGACGGTACTATCATCAACCTGGTGCACAAGATTCCGCAAAAGGCAAAGAGAAAGAAATCAATATAAGGAACAAATGACAAGTAGGTGCCGGTAAAGTATGTCGGTGACACACGGTTAATCGGAGGCTTACCCATGGAATGAGCCTATCTCGGCTAAAGGGGGGACATCTCCAAGCCCAGTCCTCCGCCAAGTTCAGCTTGAAAATGGAGCTGACTCGGCGGGCCACAGAATCATTGGAAAGCTCTATAATGGAGTGCCGAGTGGGGTCATGAGAGCCACTCATGAAACATATCTTGTGACATCTAGCCTGGATAGGGATGACTCGGCGGGAGATAAAAGTACACATGAGGTCCTCCTCAGTCAAGTGTAACTCTTCATTCGGGTCGAGCAACCTCTTGATGAAGCCATGAGCCTCATTCACCGCCTGATTCTTATCTCGCGGGTCAAACTTCCAAAGGTCCTTGCTGGGAACTTCATCTTTGAAGGGGGGAAGACGGATGTAGTTGTTGGACCCACTGTTCTTGACATAGAAAAAGGTTCTATGCCACTTCTTGAAAGAATCAATGCCGGTGACACGAGGAAAGATGGAATCCCTTCTGGGCGTGATGCTAGCAGCATCACACCGAGTAGGCCTCTTCTTAGAGGAGGAACACCGGGATCAGGAACGACCTGAATCTGAAAGTTAAAGTATTTGGCCCAAAGAAGAACAGTGGGCCAAAGACCAAGGTAGCCCTCACAAGCAGAGATAAAGCAAGAAAGGGAGCCAATGGCATTGGCAGAAAGATGATGAGTTTGCAGATGGAAAGTAGACATAAACGACTTGAATAAATTGCTAACAGGAAGAGCAAAGCCACACTCGAAGTGGGAAAGAAAAACCACCTGTTCGTCGGGCTCGGGCTTAGGAGCAATGTCACTGAGAGGAAGGCCACAATCAACCTCAAGAGGGATGTGCCTGGTAGAGCGCAGCCACTCAATCTTCTGGTGGGTAACCTCCGAGCCCTCCCGAGCACCGCGCTCGCCGGCAGTCTCATGCTCCTCCACCTCCTTGCCTCTTTCGCGCGCGTCCATGATCTCCATCACCTCAGGTACCTTCCTATGTTGGAAGGGGACTAGAATGCCGAGGACCCGTCAGGGAATCGAAGGAAGGAAGAGGGAATTGCTAGGCCAGTGGTGCGAGAAGGAAGAAGAACTAAGGGGCAGTTGCAGATTGGGGAGGCGCGAGGAAGAAGAAAGCTTGGGGGAAAACTGAAGCGGTGGGGGCGGTTAATTTCCCCCCACACCCCTACTTAAGGGAGTAAAAACCCTAGGAATGGGATCTCTGTGTGCCATGTGGCCGTGGTGTGCCCGTGTACGCGGCCGGGTAAACGCATCAGCGGACTCCACGTGTGCGTGGTACACGAGTCAAGCCACACCACGTCATGCTGCGCAAGACACGAGGCGCTGAATGATGGGACTGCCACAGTGACGGGAGTAATTGCGGCGCCGTCACTATGCTGTCAGGATTTGAGACAAAATTTGAGGCAAGCAATCATGATTACAATCTGGCAGTGACTAAAATCAATATAAAAAGCTAAAGATGATCTGGCAAAGCCCGATATGACTTGACAAAGGTCAAAAGGACCTCGCTAAATCAAAGATGAGATTCGGAAATATCAGGATAGACTCGGCAAAGAACGAGATAAGGCCAAATGGGTCATTCTGCATATAAAATGAAGAAGAAAAGGATAAGTTCCAATTAAATTAAAGGAACCTGGAGATGCCTAACAGCAAAAACTGTTAGGCCTCACCAGCTTCGGGGACTAATGTCGGGGGGATAACCCCCGGTAGGGTCATAAGGGGTAAAAACATTGTGAAGGGAATATGCCCTGAGAGGCAATAATAAAGTGTTTATTATGTATATTCCAAGTATATGATAGATATTTTTTTGCATTCTATAATTGTATTAATACGGAAACGTTAATAATGTGTGTTTAATAAAAAAACAGAAAGTTCCTAGTTATGCCTCTGTCATAAACTAGCTCGTTGATTAACAAGATGATCAAGGTTTCCTGATCATGGACATTGGATGTTGTTAATAACGATGTCACAACATTAGTGTAATAGTGTGATGAACATTCATCCGAAGTATAGCATTACGATCAAAGTCATTGAGTTTATATTGCTATAACAACATACGAAGTGATCCTAATCCTTAGACCATGAGATCATGTCAATCACTAACACCGGAAGAGTATCTGGATAACATCAAATATCACACCATAACAGGGTGATTATAAAGATGGTTTCAGTACTACTAAAGTGTTATGTTGAGGCCCATGGATCGAAAGTGGAATTTGTTCATCCCTATGACAGATAGATATGCTCTGGTCCCTCTCACTGATATCACATTGATTAGCTTGCAAGCAAGTGATTTGATCACTAGAATGTTATATCACAGGAACAAGAAAAGAGTACATGTCAGTAACGAGATCAAACTAGGTATGGAGATACCGATGATCGAATCTCGGACATGTAATATATCACGAAACAAAAGGATTAAGTTACTAGCGTAAAAGGTTCTGACGGTCACAAGAAAGTCATCGTTGAAATGTGTGGGAGTCAGTATGGGTCTCTAGATCCCACTTTTGATTATTGATCGAAGAGGGGTCTCGATCATGTCCATATTATTCTCGAACCGTAGGGTGACACACTTAAGAGACACCGACATCCATTTGGAGCAAAAGTTTCATGCCGGAAAGAATAACAAGGGCAGTAATTTATTTCACTAGATACCAAAACAGGTTTTCGGGTGAAATTGCAGAAAGTGTTTTTGCATGAAATAAATACTAGCAAGGGGTTATATGTGAATGTTTGTCATTAAAGTAATTGACAAAATTCTGAATAAATAAAAGGAGTTTTATTTAATGAGAGTTTGCATTAAATTTGGTGGAAATTTAATGGGAATTTGAGTGGGTTTTTGAGTGGAGGGAATTGAAAGGCATTTGAGTGAGTGGAGTGTCCACCCGCATGAATGAAGGAGGGGAGGGGGTAGCCCCCATGGCCGGCGGCCACCTCCTTGGGTGCCCCCATCCTCCTATAAAAGGAGCCCCCTCTCCTCTCTCTCACTCCCACCTCCTCGTGAAGGATCTCTCTCCCCCTCTAGTATTTATCCCCCATGGTCTAGGACTAGCGAGATACATGTTCTCAGTGGCTATTCGGCAAGAAAGAGTTGTTCTTCTGCTGCATCGATGGAGCAAGGAGGCGGAGGTTGATCGGTGCCTCAGACGTGTGTGCGAGCATGGATGCGCCGCTAAGTTGCGGTGCTAAGGACTTCCTCTCGATCTTGAGATCGGCAAGAGATCGTCTACATCAACCACGAGTTTAACTCGTTAAGCTTTGTAGGTCTTCAAGGGTATGTTCTCTACGGATATACATCCGCCTGTTGTTTGTATCTAGTAGATAGATCTTGGTACATAGTTGTTCCCATCGTAGGAATTTTTTTGTTTTCTATGCTGCGAACCCTATAGTGGTATCAGAGCCGGATCTATGGGTAGATGCTTTACACGGGTAGTACACATATGAGTATGTGGGCGATGATGATCATGTTATTGCTTCTTAGTTATATTTTGGATATTGGTGGCATAGTGGGATGAAGTGGCCTGGACAAACTTTACATGTCCTCGCACATGAGACCTGTTCCACGCTTGACATGCAACTAGTTTGCATAAGGGCATCCACTATGTTGGCAATAAGGCTATCCATAAGAAAAAAGTAGTCAAAAAGGAGTTCCACATACATAGTGGAGGCTATCAATAAGCTATCCATAAGCTCAAAACCTTAAGGGTGACCTACAAGCTTGTGGGTTGTCCATAAGCAATAGAATATTATTTTAGCTTCTCCCCTCTCTCTTGCATGTGTGCAACTTTATCTGACACATGGGGCCAGCTTCTAGATAAGTTCAACTAGATACATTGTGGTGTAATCAATAAGCTTGTGGTGCGGTATGTGGGTCCCAGCTTATGGACAAGTTCTTCTACATACATAGGTGATGCCCTAAGTGGCTAGCGGGTGTCTGTCTCTCCTACCATAGTCAAAATCTAATTTGCAGCGAGTTGTCAACAATTTGGTTATCATCGTTGTGGTTCATGTTCATAGGTAAGAACAGTTCTATCTTCGAAATCCCTAAGCCTCGTAAAACTTGCAATGGATAAATTAGAGGCTTCTAGTTTAGATTGTTGCTAGGATAGTGTTATGATATGGTGATGTTGTAAGTAGAAGTATGAGATGATACTCTTAAAACACAAATAACGTGTAAATTCCATAGACCTTGGCTACACATAGAGGTATGACAATGATCATACCACGATGCACATCATAGAGATCAATTGAGGGAACCATATCATTTCACTTATAAACATGTGATGTTTGATTGCATCTTATATTGCTTGTTTGGTGTTTTATTAGCATAATAAGATGATCCCTCATTTAAATATCAAGATAAGAATGTGTTCTTCCTTAAGTATGCACCGATTATATTTTGTCGCTCCAAGACATCACGTGATGATCGGGTATTCTTGGATCCACGACCATATTTCAGGTGTAAGACAGTTACACACGCGAATAATAAGGTTCTTACTTGGCGAGACTAGCATGTACAGACATGGCCTCGGAACACGAACCGAAAGGTTAAGAATGAGTCATATGGTAGATATGATGCCCATTTGATGCTCGCCTTTGAAGCTACACCGACTCACGTGATGATCGGACTTGGTGTAGTGGATTTGGTTCATGTAATCACCAAAAAGGCACGAGGGATGTCGTTTTTGAGTGGGAGTTCATTCTTAATGTGGATTATTTGAACTCAATCTATCATAAACTTAGTCTAAACTTTACAAATTCTGTTGTGGATGGCACCACCTGCTTTTAATTTCAATGTGTTCATGGAGAAAGAGAAACTTGCAACGAACGGTAGCAACTTTACCGAATGGGCCATGAATTTGTCCTCAGTGATGCACAAAAGCAATATGTGCTAGAAGCGCCGCTAGGCCCCCCACCGTTCGATGATGCCCCTAACGAGGAGAAGAATGTCTACCAGACTCGCCAGGAGGACCACAACTTAGTTCATTGCGGCATATTGTATGGGATAGAGCCAGAACTTCGAAAGCGTTTCGAAAACGGCAATGAATTTGATACAAGGGTGGGCTGAAAATGATTTTCGACACACATGATGCTGTAGGGAGCTACAATGCTTCAGAAAAGTTCTTTAGCTGCATAATGGAAGAGCACAACTCCGTAAGTGAGCATGTACTCAAGATGTCGGGTTACGCCGATAAGCTTGTGTCCTTGGGAATATCGATTCCGATTGACTTAGGCATCCATCGTGTTCTGCATTCTCTTCCACCTATCTATAAGATCTTCATGATGAACTATAATATGCAAGGCATGAAGAAGTATCTCCCTGAGCTTCTGTTAATGCTTTAAAACTACAGAAGTGGAGATCAAGAAAGAACATCAAGTGTTGATGATCAATAAGACCACTGGTTTCAAGAAAGACAAGAAGGGAAAACGGAAGGGAAGTAAGGTTGGCAAGCCAGTTGCCGTGCCTGAAAAGACACCTCAAATTGGCCCTAAGTCTGATACTGAGTGCTATTATTGTAAGGGCAGACAAGAATGCCGGCAAGGCAAATAAAGGTATAAATGATATACGTGTTATTGATGTGTAATTGACTAGTACTCGTAGTAGCACCTGGGTATTTGATACCGGTTCAGTTGCTAATATTTCTAACTCAAATCAGGGGTTGTGGAACAAGCGACCGCTAGCAAGGGGTAAGGTCAAGATGCGTGTCGGCAATGGATCAAGTGTTGATGTGATCGTCATCGGAATGCTACCTCTACACTTACCTTCGGGATTAGTAATAAACTTGAATAATTGTTATCTGGTGCCAGCACTGATCATGAACATTGTATCTTGATCGTGTTTGATGCGAAGTGGTTATTCATTTAAATCCGAGAACAATGGTTATTCTATTTATATGAATGAAATCTTTTATGGTCATGCACCAATGATGAATGGTTCATTTCGCTTGGATCTCAATAATAGTGTTACACATATTCATAATGTTGATGCTAAAAGGATTAAACTTAATGATGATATATCCGCATATATGTGGCACTGCCGTCTAGGTCATATTGGCCTTAAACGCATGAAGAAGCTCCATTCGGATGGACTTTTGGAATCACTTGATTTTCAATCATTTGATACATGTGAGCCATGCCTTATGGGCAAGATGACTAGAACGCCGTTTTTCGGTTCAATGGAACGGGCGACAGATTTATTGGAAATCATACATTCTGATGTATGTGGTCCAATGAGCGTGTCGGCGCGAGGTCGATATCGTTATATTGTTACTTTCACGGATGATTTGTGTAGATACGGTTATATCTACTTGATGAAACACAAGTCTGAAACCTTTGAAAAGTTCAAGGGATTTCAGAGTGAAGTGGAAAATCATCATAATAGAAAGATCAAATTTCTATGGTCCGACCATGGAGGTGAGTATCTAAGTTACGAGTTTAGCACTCATATGAAAGAGTGTGGAATTGTTTCACAACTCACACCTGCCAGAACACCACAGCGAAATGGTGTGTCAGAACATCGTAATCATACTTTATTGGATATGGTTCGATCTATGATGTCTCTGATGGACTTGCCACTGTAATTTTGGGGTTATGCACTAGAAACTGCTGCATTCACTTTAAATCGGGCACCATCTAAATCCGTTGAAAAGACACCATATGAATTGTGGTTTGGAAACAAACCTAAGCTGTCATTTCTTAAAGCTTGGGGATGCGATGTTTATGTGAAGAAACTTCAACCGGATAAACTCGAACCCAAAGCGGAAAAATGCATCTTCATAGGATACCCTAAGAAAAATATTGGGTATTCCTTCTATCACAGATCTGAGGGCAAGGTTTTTGTTGCCAAGAATGGATCCTTTCTGGAGAAAGAGTTTCTCGCGAAAGGTGTGAGTAGTCAGAAGGTAGAACTCAAAGAGGTTGTTGAACCTTCTCTTCAAAGTATGGAGAGTAGCACAGCACTGGAAGTCATTCTGAAGTTGGCTTCACCGATTGAAGAGGTAACTAATGATATTGATCATGAAACTCCAAAAGAGAGTACTACCGAACCTCACAGATTTAGCAGGACGCGTGCAGCTCCCGGGCTGTATGGAAACCCTGTTATGAATTTCATGGTTGATGAAATTTATGACCCTGCGACGTATGGAGAAGCGATGATGAGACCGGATTCCAACAAATGGTTAGAAGCCATGAAATCCGAGATGGAATCCATGTACGAAAACCAAGTTTGGAACTTGGTGGACTTACCTCACGACCAAAAGGCTGTGGAGAATAAATGGATTTTCAAAAGAAAAACTGATGCTGATGGTAATGTGACCGTCTATAAAGCTCGACTTGTCGCAAAGGGGTTTCGACAAATTCAAGGAGTTGACTACAATGAGACATTCTCTCCCGAAGCGATGCTAAAGTCAGTTAGGAGTATGTTAGCAATTGTTGCATATTTCGATTATGAGATATGGTAGATGGATGTCAAAACCGCGTTCCTCAATGGTAATATTAAAGAAGAGTTGTATATGATACAACCAAAGGGTTTTTTCGACCCTAAGGATGCTAACAAGGTGTGCAAGCTTCAACGATCCATCTATGGACTGCAGCAAGCATTACGGAGTTGGAATCTCCGCTTTGATGAGGTGATCAAAGAGTTTGGATTTGTCCAAACTTATGGAGAGGCTTATATTTACAATAAAGTGAGTGGGAGCAATGTGGCATTTCTGATATTATATGTGGATGACATATTATTGATCAGAAATGATATAGATCTTTTAAACAGTGTTAAAAGTTATCTAAACAACAAATTTTCAATGAAGGACCTTGGTGAAGCGTCATATGTATTAGGCATAAAGATCTATAGAGATAGATCTAGGCGCCTAATAGGGCTATCGCAAAGTACATACCTTGATAAGTTTTTAAAGAAGTTTAAAATGGATGGAAGTAAGAAGGGGTTCTTACCTATGTTGCAAGGCAAGACATTGAGTAAGACTCAAAGTTCGGCTACGGCGGAAGAAAGAGAGATAATGGACAAAGTCCCCTATGCTTCAGCCATAGGCTCTATAATGTACGCCATGCTATGTACAAGACCGGATGTGGCACATGCTATTAGTTTGACTAGTAGGTACCAATCGGATCCAGGTTCGGAACACTGGATAGCGGTCAAGAATACCCTTAAGTACTTGCGAAGAACTAAGGATATGTTTCTTGTGTACAAAGGTGAAGAAGAGCTCATCGCTAAGTGCTATGTCGATGCAAGCTTTGACACTGATCCGGATGACTCTAAGTCTCAATCCGGATACGTATATCTCATGAATGGCGGAGCGGTTAGTTGGAGGAGTTCCAAACAACCTGTGGTGGCGGGATCAACAACGGAGGCCGAATATGTTGCTGCTTCGGAAGCGGCTCTGGAAGCGGTTTGGATGAAGGAGTTCATATGCAAACTAGGTGTGGTTGCAAGTGCATTGGACCCTATGGTGATCTATTGTGACAACAATGCTGCCATAGTCAATGCTAAAGAACCAAGGTCTCACAAGAATTCCAAGCATATTAAAAGCCGGTTTCACTCCATCCGTGAGCATGTCAAGGATGGAGATATAAAGATTTGTAAAGTACATACGGATCTCAATTTAGCAGATCCGTTGACTAAAACTCTCCCTAGATCAAAACATGATCAACACCAGAACTCCATGGGTGTTAGATTCATCAGTATGTAACTAGATTATTGTCTCTAGTACAAGTGGGAGACTGAAGGGAATATGCCCTGAGAGACAATAATAAAGTGTTTATTATGTATATTCCAACTATATGATAGATGTTTATTTTGCATGCTATAATTGTATTAATAAGGAAACGTTAATACATGTGTGTTTAATAAACAAATAGAAATTTCCTAGTTATGCCTCTCTCATAAACTAGCTCGTTGATTAACAAGATGATCAAGGTTTCCTGATCATGGACATTGGATGTTGTTAATAACGAGGTCACAACATTAGTGTAATGGTGTGATGAACATTCATCCGAAGTATAACATCACGATCAAAGCCATTGAGTTTATATTGCTATAACAACATATGAAGTGATCCTAATCCTTAGACCATGAGATCATGTCAATCACTAACACCGGAAGAGTATCTTGATAATATCAAACGTCACACCGTAACCGAGTGATTATAAAGATGGGTTTAGTACTACTAAAGTGTTATGTTGAGGCCCATGGATCGAAAGTGGAACTTTTTCATCCCGATGACGGATAGATATGCTCTGGGACCTCTCGGTGATATCACATTGATTATCTTGCAAGAAAGTGATTTGATCACTAGAATGTTATATCACGGGAAAAAGAAAAGATTACATGTCAGTAACGAGATCAAACTAGGTATGGAGATACCGATGATCGAATCTCGGACATGTAATATATCGCGAAACAAAAGGATTAAGATAATAGGGTAAAAGGTTCTGACGATCACAAGAAAGTCATCGTTGAATGTGTGGGAGTTAGTATGGATCTCTAGATCCCGCTTTTGATTATTGATCGAAGAGGGGTCTCGATCATGTCCACATTATTCTCGAACCGTAGGGTGACACACTTAAGAGACACCGACATCCATTTGGAGCAAAAGTTTCATGCCGGAAAGAATAACAAGGGCAGGAATTTATTTCACTAGATACCAAAACAGGTTTTCGGGTGAAATTGCAGAAAGTGTTTTTGCATGTGAAATTAAATAGTAGAAAGGGGTTATATGTGAATGTTTGTCATTAAAGTAATTGAAAAATTCTGAATAAATAAAAGGAGTTTTATTTAATGAGAGTTTGCATTAAATTTGGTGGAAATTTAATGGGAATTTGAGTGGGTTTTTGAGTGGAGGGAATTGAAAGGCATTTGAGTGAGTGGAGTGTCCACCCACATGAATGAAGGAGAGGAGGGGGCAGCCCCCATGGCCGGCGGCCACCTCCTTGGGTGCCCCCATCCTCCTATAAAAGGAGCCCCCTCTCCTCTCTCTCACTCCCACCTCCTCGTGAAGGATCTCTCTCCCCCTCTAGTATTTATCCCCCATGGTCTCGGACTAGCGAGATACATGTTCTCGGTGGCTATTCAGCAAGAAAGAGTTGTGCTTCCGCTGCATCGCTGGAGCGAGGAGGCGGAGGTTGCTCGGTGCCTCGGACGTGTGTGCGAGCATGGATGCGCCGCTAAGTTGCGGTTCTAAGGACTTCCGCTCGATCTTGAGATCGGCAAGAGAACGTCTACATCAACCACGAGTTTAACTCATTAAGCTTTGTCAGTCTTCAAGGGTATGTTCTCTACGGATATACATCCACCCATTGTTTGTATCTAGTAGATAGATCTTGGTACATAGTTGTTCCCATCGTAGGAAATTTTTTGTTTTCTATGCTGCGAACCCTACACATTGCCCAACTTGGCTTAGGCCGAGCCAAAGAAACCACCGGCTGGGTCACGACGGCCGGGATACGAAGCCTATGTAAGGACGGCATAAGAGTATGTCGGCCCGCATAGGACAAAGTTGTTTGTCTTGTAGGTAACGCCAAGCCGGCTCTTACCAGGGAAGGCCGAGTCAAGAAGGACGTGTGGCGGATTTCCGAGTAAGATCCAGGAGGGACCATGATAAAGCATGGTCAAAACAGAAGGGCACTGCCGGGTGACATAAAAGGAGCCAGGTGACGCAAAAATCAAGGGCTGACTTACAAAAGCACCGTATGACGCCGAAGATCTGGTGTCTACGTATGGGAAGACCGTTGGAAGTACAGTTTTATGGACTGGGTCAAGGGCTTAGGGCTAGCCCATGACCCAGCCCACATCGTAAGGACAAGGATCCAAACAGTAAACCCTAGGGCTTAAAGATGTAACCTAGCTACCCCATCGCCTATATAAGGAGGGACATAACTAGGGTTTGAGGTGGTTTGACCAAGTAGTGAACTAATGCCCTAAGGCTATGCTTGAACAGCTCAAGGAGCACTTGTAAACATCTTGGAGGAATAACAATCATAAGTCTGGAGAGTTCTTCGTGTTCTTCGTGTGTGGCTAGACCGTGCACTCCCACCCCGGTTACCTCAAGCATCCATTTGGCCCCCAACATAAGCCTACCCATGGCATCTGCCGTGACACCACCACGACAACCCATAAACCCTAACCATCTACATATCATGCACTAATAGATTAAAATTTTAGATACTTTCATTATTAAATTGTTGTTAAGTCATTCTATTCCATGAATATATGAATAAAGCTCGAACTGTATTGAAATTTCCTAAAGCCCTAAACCCTAAACCCCTAAATACCTAAAATCCTTAAACCCTAAAACCCGAAATACGAAACCCCTAAACCCTAAAACCCGAAACCCTAAAAAATCATGACTAGGAAGGGTACCATCATAAGCATAAAGCTGGGACATTATTGAAAATTTCCTAAACCCTAAATCCCCTAAACGACCCTGACCACGCACGGGTATCATCCACTTGTAGATCAACATTTGAGATATACTTTCATTAAATTATGATAACACCATTCTATTCCTCGAATATAATACTAAAGCCTAAACATTATTGAAAATGCGTCAAAACCTAAACCCTAAACCCCTAAACGTTAGAACCATAAACCCTAAACCCTCAACCCCTAAACACTAACAAAGAAGGTATCGTGCAGTTATAGACACGTTATAATAAATTATGGCAGAGATATGGCCATGACCTTGGCCATATTATTTGAAAACTTTCAAAATAAAATTCTTATCAATTTCGGAAAATGTGTGGAAACTCATTTAAATGCTGGTAAGCATGTTGTCGCTGCCGTGTGGGTCCAGACAGGGCCATCACGTGAGGAGTGGCTTCGTTGGATTAGCATACGTCGGAAGCTTCAACCTCAAAATTTCTGCATAGCGTCGAAACATCCTGCACATCTATTCAAAAATCCCGCCCCGTTTCTCGCGATGCAAAATTCCTCTTCTATCCCTGGCCCGGAGACAAGGACCAGAGGAGCACTGCAATAATAGAGGGGTATAAGTGGTAAATTTGCATTATCCTACCTATATCCTCCATCGCCTCTTCGCCACCCACCCCCTCCGACCTCCACCTTCCTCCAGAACCTTCACCGCTAGCCCTCTCTTCCACACCGGAGCTCCTTCACTGCTAGCGCTCTCTTCTATATCGGAGCATCTTCACCGCCGGCGCTCTCTTCCGCATCGGAGCTCTTTCCCCGCCGGCGCTCTCTTCCACTCGGGAACATCTTCACCGCCCAACACACCAGATCCACCTCGAAATTCCCAGTTGATGCCCCCGTCGACGTCATGCGTGTCCCACCTGCCCTCGCCACAGGGCGGTAATTTCTCTTGCCCATTTGCTATTTCTTTGGTACTTGTAAGCAATGGACGGGTTAGAATGTTGCTTAATATCCTGGATGCTATTGCCATTTCATTTGCACCCACATATAGTAGTTCTTATACACATCATAAGCTTGTGGCTATTATTTCCTTTCTTACATTCTCACACTATCGGTGTATTCCTGCAACACTAACTCGTAGATGCTATTCTTTCCAAGCGGTCGAATGGGTCATGGGAACATCTCATAAAGGATCCAACACTGACAATCTGATGCCAAGCAAGGCTGAAGTGCGAGGTTTCTATGTATTACTTAGGCCGGTTTCTTGTCAGTATAATAAGTTATATTGCATGTATGCATATTATGTTAATCAGTCACTCTACCTGAAAACCTGCCATGACATTTCCATTCATGTTTTGTTGTGTTTCTATCTGCGAATCCTTAATTCATAAAATGTCCACCTTGTCATTTTTAATAGTAAATTTTTGGTGTTTTCAACTGCTTTCATCCATCCAAACCAACTACCCAATTTAAATCACACATCTAGTCATTTTTAATGCTATCTTTTTGGTGTTTTCCAAGTGCTTTCTGAAGGGAATATGACCGAGAGGCAATAATAAAGTGGTTATTATCGTATTCCTTGTTTATGATAAATGTTTATTTTGCATGCTATAATTGTATTAATATGGAAACGTTAATACATGTGTGTTTAATAAACAAAAATGAAGTTCCTAGTTATGCCTCTCTTATAAACTAGCTCGTTGATTAACAAGATGATCAAAGGTTTCCTGATCATGGACATTGGATGTTGTTAATAACAAGGTCACAACATTAGTGTAATGATGTGATTAACATCCATCCAAAGTATAGCATTAGGATCAAAGTCATTGAGTTTATATTGCTATAACAACTTACGAAGTGATCCTAATCCTTAGACCATGAGATCATGTCAATCACTAACACCGGAAGAGTTTCTTGATGACATCAAATGTCACACCGTAACTAGGTGATTATAAAGATGGCTTTAAAACTACTAAAGTGTTATGTTGAGACTCATGGATCAAGAGTGGAATTTGTTCATCCCGATGACGGATAGATATACTCTGGGCCCTCTCGGTGATATCACATTGGTTAGCTTGCAAGAAAGTTATTTGATCACTAGAATGTTATATCACGGGAACGAGAAAAGAGTGCATGTCGGTAACGAGATAAAAATAGGTATGGAGATACCGATGATCGAATCTCGTACATGTAATATATCGTGAAACAAAGGGAATAAGATACTAGCGTAAAAGGTTCCAATGATCACAGGAAAGTCATCGTTGAATGTGTGGGAGTCAGTATGGATCTCTAGGTCCCGCTTCTGATTATTGAACGGAGAAGGGTCTCGATCATGTCCGCATTATTCGCGAACCATAGGGTGGCACACTTAAGGGACACTGACATCCAATTGGAGCAAAAGTTTCATGCCGGAAAGAATAACAAGCGCAGGAATTTATTTCACTAGACACCGAAACTGTTTCGGTTGAAATTGCTGAAACTGGTTCTGCATATGAAATTGAATACTAGCAAGGGGTTTTATGTGAATGTTTGTTAATTAAAGTAATTAACAAAATTCTGAATAAATAAATAAAAAAGAGTTTTATTTAATGAGAGATTACATTAAATTTGGTGGAAATTTAATGGAGGTGAGTGGAATTTTGAGTGGGGGCTATTTATGTGAGTGGGAGCTCCACCCACATGAATGTGGAAGAGGTGGGGGCACCACCATAGCTTCCACGCCATGGGAGGGGTCTGCCCCCCTCTCCCTATAAAAGGAACCCCAGTCCCGCCTCTCATCTCACACCTCCTCGTGAAGGATCTCTCTCCCCCTCTAGAATTTATCCCCCATGGTCTCGGACTAGCGAGATACATGTTCCTAGTGGCTATTCGGCAAGAAAGAGTTGTGCTTCCGTTGCATCGCTGGAGCGAGGAGGCGGAGGTTTCTCGGTGTCTTGTACTTGTGTGCGAGCACGGATGCGCTGCTGTTTTGCGGCGCTAGGACTTCCTCTCGATCTTGAGATCGGCAAGAGATCGTCTACATCAACCACGAGTTTGGACTCGTTAAGCTTTGTCGGTCTTCAAGGGTATGTTCTCTACAGATGTATATTCTCCCGTTGCTTGTATCTAGTAGATAGATCTTGGTATATAGTTGTTCCCATCGTAGGAAATTTTTTGTTTTCTATGCTGCGAACCCTACAGTGGTATCAGAGCCGGATCTATGCGTAGATGCTTTGCACATGTAGTACACATATGAGTATGTTGGCGATGATGATCATTTTATAGCTTCTTAGTTGTACTTTGGCTATTGGTGGCATAGTGGGATGAATTGGCCCGGACAAACTTTACATGTCCTCGCACATGAGACATGTTCCACGCTTGACATGCAACTAGTTTTGCATAACTGGCTAGCGGGTGTCTGTCTCTCCTACTATAGTCAATATCTAATTTGCAACGAGTTGTCAACAATTTGGTTATCCTCGTTGTGGTTCATGTTCATAGGTAAGAACGATTCTATCTTCGAAAGCCCTAAGCCACGTAAAACTTGCAATGGATAAATTAGAGGCGTCTAGTTTAGATTGTTGCTGGGCTAGTGTTATGATATGGTGATGTTGTAAGTGGAAGTATGAGATGATACTCTTACAGCACACATAATGTGTAGGTTCCATAGACCTTGGCCTTACACATAGAGGTATGGTAGAGATCATACCATGGTGCACATGATGGAGATCATATGCGGGAACCGTATCATTTCACTTACAAACATGTGATGTTTGATTGCATCTTATATTGCTTGTTTGGAGTTTTATTAGCATAATAAGATGATCCCTCATTTAGATATCATGATAAAAATGTGTTCTTCCTTAAGTATGCATCGACATTGTTTTGTCACTACAAGACATCACGTGATGATCGGGTGTACTTGAATCCACGAGCATATCTCGGGTGTAAGAAAGTTACACACGCGAATACTAAGGTTCTTACTTGGCGAGCCTAGCATGTACAACCATGCCCTCGGAACACGGACCGAAAGGTTAAGCATGAGTCATATGTTTTGATATGATACCCATTTGATGCTCGCCTTTGAAGCTATACCAACTCACGTGATGATAGGACTTGGTGTAGTGGATTTGGTTCATGTAATCACCGAAAAGACATGAGGGATGTCGTTTTTGAGTGGGAGTTTATTTCTAAGTTGGATTAGTAGAACTCAACTTATCATAAATTAAATCAAAGTGAATTTGCATAATTTGTTGTAGTCATTGACATTCGTTCACCACCTTATGCATAGTTGTAATTGAGATAATAGAACTATAGAATTCTGGATATTTACTTTACGAACTGGTATCGTATTGTGTTGAGTGTCAATCTAATGTTTAAAGTCCTATTGCAAACTTTCAGCAAACTTTATTTACTCCGTGATATTTAATAATTGGTATTAAATCAAGAGTAACAATTCTAGTGTTAGTATCTTAAGTATCATGTTTGCCTCCATGATTCTTGATTTAAATATCGAGATTATCTAGGAGCTGAAAGAATTGTTTCAGAAACCATCATGTGTGGCAGATATAACGATATCTGAAACAATGTTTTGGTTGAAATACGATAGAGTATAATGTATGTTCTCATACTGGATGAGAATTTACAAAGGTTGGAGATGCTAGACATCCTAATCATCCAAAAGGGTTTTGGAAAGTAACATTATACTCAAGATTCATCCTTATAAGCTACATTAGCTTGATCATGAAATTCATCATGATAAGGATGAATAGAAGATGTATATAAAGTGTTTACTACACTAAAAAGATTACTAAATAATGGATTTTGAAAGAATACCGATGATTTTGATGATGGTGATCTACTTCAAAGTGCAAGTCCAAAGGTATTATTATTTGAATATACACGCTCTGTGTCGTGGTATTGCCGACGAGTACGCCATGGAGGGGTCCTCACAGTGCGTGTTTAGAGACGTGGGCAAAGGAAGACGGTTGACGGGTACGAGGTAACACAGCTTACCTAGGTTCAGATCCCACAATGGTGGCGGAATCCTACTCCTTCTATAAATCACTATAAGGGTAATATGCCGAGTTACAGGGATTGGTTCGCTGTGCGAGGTTGTATGAATCGATACTAGGTTGTGCCCTAAAGGCTCCCATAGGCCCGACTTATATAGTCGCCAGGTCCTATGGTTACAGGGAAAAGTCCTAGCCGGACAGGTTATAGAGTCATACACCGTCTATTACTAGTCTTGTGTGTCTTGTACTTCAAGGCTCTAGGTACGTCGGTGACTCCAACCGTAGCCTTCCTTTATCCGGCATGGGCCTCCCTTCTGGATCCATCTAACTGGGCCGCCCAGCAGTCCATGGGCCGTGCTACCAACTGTGGGCCACCCAGGTTATCCGGATAGGAGACATGCTATGAGGATACCCATATAGCATATCCCCAACAGTAGCCCCGGGAGAACTCTGAGATCTTGCGCCGTCTTGCCTCTTCACGTTGAATGCTCCGTCTAGATGGATGTCGGCAAATCATCAAGCAACATCTTGTAGTCCTCCCAAATAACCCTGCAAGGTTTTCTCCGTCTTCAATATGTAAGTCAGAGAAATGATGAATCTTCCATCGCACTCTTCCATAGCCGGACTAGATCCGTCCATGCCAGAATCTTCTGATGTGACGGCTCATCTTCCTATGTCAGCTAGGGTGATGTAGGCGTATGTCAGCGACGCCTCGTAACTCACACATGCAGAGAATGCAATCATGTCCGATTTTCCTGCGCGAGTGATACGAACCGTTGGCGGCGCCGGTTGAGACGTGGCGAAATTTCCGCGCACGTTCGCACACACTTTGTCTACGCGGAAACCGTCCGATCAAGCTACACGAATCTTGATGCTGGAGATCATAAATAGTAACTACGGTGGAACTTTTTACTTTTCACCTCATTCTCTCCTCGCATCGTCTTCTTCCTCCAGCGCACGCCCCCTCGAGCTCTTCGCGCAATCTCGCGAAAAACCCTAGCTCCAATTCTCGCCAGTCACCTTCAAACTCACCCAATGGCAAGCAGCAGCTCTACTCCTTCCATGGCGGCGGCGGTTGAAGCCGCGGTGAAGCCGGCGAGCTCCATCATCGTGCCCCCAGAGGGTCTGGTCATCCCCGTCTTGGCGGTGGTTGAGTCCACCGGTGGTGAAGGGCGATTGGCGCGGTTCGGACATCACGGACCGCGACATCAAGGAACTGATTGCCAAGGGCTACCTCCCTGCGACGGAGGGGCTCGCCTGGCGGGCGGCGCCGGCTGGTGAGGTGACACCTTCTCCCCAAGCCGGAGAAAAGGTGTACCTCAAAGCCCAACTGGTACGCGACGTCTCCCTGCCCATCTCTAACTTCTTCCTTTCCGTCTTGAACCACTATCAAGTCCAGCCCCAAAACCTCTCTCCCAATAGCATCCTAGCGCTTAGCAATTACGCGGCGCTCTGCAAGGGTTACCTAGGGATTAAGCCTAGGCTAGATCTCTTCGTGTATTTCTTCACCGTCAAGCGTGAAGCCGGAGCCAGTAAGGACGAACTTAGGAATTGTGGCACCATAAGCTTCAAGATCCGTCCTGGCCGGCGGTTCCCCGACATCGTCGGCCACAAATCCTGCAAGAACTAGCAGCATACTTACTTCTAAGGCCCAGATATCCCTCTGGCCGGCCGAGAAGTAACGTATCCGGACTTCATCGATGGAGCCACCGCCGAAACTTCGACATGGAGATCCCAGGCCTCCCTTCCCTCCGACATCGACGCTTCCCACGCCATCAGGCGGATCTAGTGGTTCGTAGAGACGGGTTTGACCGGCTTGGACCTAGCCATGTGTTGGTTCATCAGGCGAATCCAACCTCTATATCACCGCGTGAAGCTGATGCACGAGTATACCAGCGATAGAAGGGATAGCCTCCGCATTTCCGTGGACAATTTCTCGAGCGACTCCATCAAGCTCCGTCTTAAGTACATTGTCAAGGTGAAGGACAAGAGGCGCGGCTTCACCATCACCTACGCCATGTTCGTAGACAACAAGTGCCCAAAGGTAACTGTTTATTTTCCGTGTATGACATATACTCCAGTTCTTCCGTCTAGCCATTTCCATCTCATCTAACATGGTGGTTATTCACCTTACAGCTTAGCGACATAGATGAGGACATCATGGCTCCTCAAATCTATGATCCAAAGATGAAGGAAGTCACCGTCGTGTCCGACGACGATGCTCCATTGGCGCGAAAGCGGAAGAGCTCCACCTCTGATGCTGCCGACGGAGGCAATAAGAAGAAGACGGAGGGTGGAGCCTCCAAAAAGACTACCGCCGCCCTGGAAGCCGAGAAAAGAAAGACTAACGGGATCCCTTTTGCCAAAGCACCCCCACTTGTGTAAGCTTATTTTCCTCCGAAATTGTCTATTTATCTGTCTTGCTCCTGTACTTATGCATTTTGCACGTTTCAGGAAGAAAGCCACGACCAACTTGAATAAGACCTCCAAAACATTGGGGGCTTCTAGAACCATTAAGGACATGCTGCATCACGACGCATCTCCCGCCATCGCCCCTGTCACTCCCTCCGTCAAGCCTTCGTCTGCCCCGACAAGCTCACAAGCTAAGGAGGCATCTGGCCCTTCCGCCATGGAAGTGGACTCAGGTGCCTCTACCGAGGTCGCTGTTGTCGGGGAGCAGGCGACACAGGAGAGTGCCGCCCACCAAATGGCTGAAGCTCCGGCTAAGGATGCCATCGGTGGCGGTAAGGCAGTGGTGGAAGATGGTATTTCTGCCGTAGGCGGCGCCCCCGTACCCAAGAAAGTCATAGAGTATCCGAAGATAGTCTATCTGGTACTTACACCGGGTAGCACTGCTCTGGTTCCAGGTGCGGCGCCGACATCTCTGACGTGCGGTCTAGAGGAGCTCCTCCGACAAGTAGAGATCTTGCAAGGAAATAGCGTATCCTTTGGCAAGCTGCTGGCCGAGAGCGCTACCAACCTCAAGATCATTGCACTTGTAAGTTTTATTTGCCTTTTGCATTGCATATGAGTATCCCACTGTAGCCCCCGAGGATATAGACGGAAAACCATAGGTCTTTGCGTCTAGATGCTCTAAGAGTGACTAAGCTAGAAAACCTCTCACTGTAGCCCCCAAGCATATAGGTGGAATGAATTATTCCGACTAGATGCTTTAAGAGTAGCATACGCAGTGTCTATAAATTTCAATACTGTAGCCCCCAAGCCTCTAGTTGTAACTAAATTAGTTCTGACTAGATGCTTAAAGAAAATCTAAGCATATATCTGAGTTAAAAACTTTATACTGTAGCCCCCAAGCTTCTAATTGAAACTGAATTAGTTCTGACTAGATGCTTAAAGAAATACTAAGCATATTGCTAAGTTAAAAACTCTCACTGTAGCCCCCGAGCGTCTAGGTTGAAATTTTTCGGCTAGATGCTCCAAGCAGACTAAACAATGTTTAACTTTTTCCTTTTTTCCATAGAACGAGAATGCTCGGAGGGGCATGGCCAACGGCAAGTATCAGAAGATGCACGCAGACTTGGAAGCTGAAAAGGGTAAAACTGCCTTCTTGAAGGAACAGATCACCAAGAGCAAGCGTCTGTTTTCTTTTTCGCGTTCCGACTTGGTTTTGTGCCTATATTATCCAAGTACTCACTATGTACTTTGCTTTTTCCGACTTGCAGAAACCATTGCCAAGGCCAAGAATATTGTCGAGCAATCCAAGCATATTCAGGAGCTGGATAGCGAGAACAAGATCCTGAAGCAGGAGAGGAAGGACATGCTGAAAATGCATGAGGAGTCAATGAAAGTCCTGCAGGACTCCACCACCGAGGAGATCAACCGCTTGAAGGAGGAGATCTCGATTTTTTAAGAGATCAGAAGAAAGCTGCCGATGAGCGGAACGAATGCCATCATGAGGCATACAAGCTCCTCCAGCAAGAAAAGGAATCCTTGGCGGATACACTCTGGCAGGCTAAGGCCAGCATTTTCAGTAAGTGATTCTCCGTCTTGCATTTCTGTAGTCTGGATATTCTGAGTTTTTGAACTCATGTGCTCGTTGTTGGATTTTGCAGCTCCTATGGGTTTAACCCATTCGCCTCCTCCAGCAAAGGAATGCATGGTTCTTGCCGGCAACTTCATCAACACCGCCATCGCGTAAGCAAAAGAGATTGCCAAGCCTCTCCAGATCAACATCAAGGCATCGAACTCTATGGCAAAGTACTCGGAGATCCTGCGCCGAGCCCCCGAGCGTATCACAAGCTGGAAAGCTTCATGTGCACGGGCCGGCGCAAGGATGGCGCTGTCAATGGTGAAGGCACACTACAAAGATGCCGACATCGACACGGTGACCTCTGGCATTCCCGACGTAGATGACGATGGCAAAGAGATTAATCACAAATCCATCTTGTCATCACTCGCGGGCTATGACACCAGAGTTGCCGAGTTAGTCGACGTCAACGTCTTTCTGCCGATGAACACCATCGATAGCGGCAACCAAAGCTCCTCTGAGTCTCTTCACATTGCCGATTTCGAGGGTGGTTCTCCTGCTGCCGATGACGCTGCTTCCAAGTCGCATGCGCCAAAGGAATGCAAAACAACTTGTAATATTTGTTTCACCTTTGATGCGTATGCGGAAAAAACTTATGTATGTAACTTAAGGCGGAAAACAATGTTGTATGTCCTTCTACTTAAGAACCAGTTTCCAACATGTATATATTGTTTAAGAAAGTGCTGGCTTATCCATTACTTTGGTTCTTATGCTTGACCTTTCGTGAGTTGGAAAACTCGTTGTCGGAACCATGCGCTCAGATGATGATGCCCAATGGCACCGTCAATAACCTAAGCACAAAATCGCCGACAATAAGTGCCGAAAGTCACTACTCCAGAATCCACATAAAAAACGACAAAGAACGTGTAGACCAGAAAACTTAAGCTAACGCCCATAGGCGGAATTTTCACAAGTGCAATCACAAAACTTGTGCATAAAGGTTTTACATGATCCAAAAATGAACACTAAAGAAGGTAAAATACTCAGAAATATGAGTGAACCAGAGAGCTTTATTTCATTGATAATATAAGAGGTACAAAATTAGATAAAAAATGCTAAGTGTAAAAAGGAAGTAGCTGTGCTATGTTCCATGGCCGATCAAGCTTTGGGTAGTCATCATCCGGGTCACATCGCTTACGCTTATGATCCTTGTTGGGTCTATCCTTCAGTTCACGATTGTCAACGAGGTAGTAAGACCCATTGAGCAGCGCCTTGCTTATGATGAACGATCCTTCCCATGGCGGGATAGTTTGTGTGACTTCTTCTGCTTAAGCCGGAGCACCAAATCCCCCTCTTTAAACGAGCGATGCCGAACACGGCGACTATGGTAGCTGTGTAGCATCTGCTGGTAGATGGCGGATCTTTGGCGGAGCAACGTGCCCCTTTCCAACCCATCGATGAAGGCGGCCATGGCGGTCTGAGCGTGCACTCCTGCGCAGGAATTCTTCATGTCCAGCCAGCGGGAGAGGTAAACGCGAGATGTCTCATCTTTCTCTTGCACGCACCACTATAGATCGCCAAAAGTGCAGGGACGTTTGTACGTACCCTCAAAGTTCTTGGTGAACGCTTCTTTCATATCCAACCAATTGCAGATGGATTTCTCCGGCAAGTCGTCGATCCATTGACGGGCCGTGCCCTCCAACATTAACGGGAGGTACTTGACGGCGACGTTGGGGTTGCCTCCGGCAATCACCGTGTTGCCATAGTCCTGCAACCATGTGGCTGGCTTGGCGGTGCCATCATAGGGCTTGATGGTCTTGTCAATCCGGAAACCTTTGGGGTAAGTTGCGGACCGTATTGCAGGTCCAAAGCAACGTGGTCCCAGGTATGGTCCTTCCCGGGCCTTGTGGATCTTGTCGATCCGTGAACATGCATCGTATGGCTCTGGGTTCTTCTTCTTGTCAACAGGGGATGGGCTTTGTGAACGACGCGGGCCTCCTCCACCATGGTGACTGCTAGGTGGTGACGGAGGCGGAGGTGGCGGTGGGTTAGCCTTCTTACTGTTACCCTACTGCGGCGCCTCACGCCTGTCATGGTTGCTTGTCGGACGCGGAAGGTCATGGCGTGACCTGCTCTTGTGTCCTTGGTTGTGCTCTCCTTCATGACGGGTCTGCTCCGTGTTGTCACGGATGACGATGCCGCACTGCTTTGGCGGGGGCATATCCGTACGATGGTGAGCCTTGGGATCTTCGTGATGTCGGGGGGATCGTGGCGGTGGAGATGGGCGACGAGGCCGGGCCTTATCTCCATGGTCCGAGGATATGGGGATATAGCATCCTTCATGTTGCATGCATCCCTCCGTCTTCGTTCTGATGAACCCGTCTGGGACCCAACATCAAGAGGAGATATGTCCCTTGGCAACTTATACTTGCTAAACTGACAAAGCGCTGGGTCAAACTCAAGCCTCTGAGAGGTGGCCTTTTCCTGCTGCTTCACCGCCTTGGCCACTAGGTCATAGACTTGTTCCACTGCCTCGGGCGATCTATCCTGCTCCAGAAGGGTCTTGGCGACGGCGAGGTTAAGGAGTGGGGTGGGCATCACCTGTTTGCCTTCACTGTCAATGTATGGCTTGGCCTATGCCGGCTTCGAGGGAGCCCATCCTAGGTTTCGCCGTACACCAGGATCGTTGATGACGCGAGCCGGAGCTTTCTTGGCCTTCTGCAGCTGCAGCAGAGTCTTGTACTCGGCCTCCATTGCTCTAGCTTTCTCTATGGACTTCTGCGCGTTGACTAGATATCGATCCAGCTTAGCGCCTTGCACTGCGATGGCTTACGCTTCCTCCAGCAGCTGCTGGTGTTTCTCATCAAGATGAGTCACGTTCCGGATATGAGCGACAGTTAGTGGCTTAACGAGGAGATTTCCGTATATCACTCTATCAGCTGGAGTAACTTGGGCAGCAGCAGACGTAGATGCCGGAGGCGGCAAGTTTGCGGTGTTGTTGTCGCTCGGGCTGGTGCCGAGTTCCTGCGGCTGCTGCACTGGGTTTGGCGGAGGAGGCATGACCTTTGCGCGATCATCGTCAGCAGCAATAAGTGGCCCCTTCCCCTTTTCCAACACTGTAGGTGGAGGTCGTCCGGGTTGATATTCATCCATCGCCGTCCCAATGGTGACGAACACCTCTCGAGACGTGATGGCATTGTTGGCTTGCTCGTCGCGCGTGTACTCCTCCTCCATCTCCTGCATGGTGGAGTCTAGTTCCTCTGGACTAAAATCTATCTCCTCCGAATCTGCACTGAAGTCGGCATAGAGCGCGTCAATCACAAAGTCGGAGGGTTCCAGGACTTCCTCGATGACGGGCGGTGGAGGTGCAACAGCAGCGACGATGACTGGAGGTGGCGGCGCGGCTGCGACGATGGCGGCCGGAGGCGGTGGCTGAATCGGAGGGGCTCCGTCAATGAGCGCAAGCGCTGTCTGAGCTTCCACTTCAGCCTCCGCGTAGTTGTTGACGGTGTTCACCATGCCTTCGAAGGTAAGGCATCCTGACGCCTGCTGCCGTCTTAGAGAGTGCCGGATAAGCGTGCCATGGTTCAGTATTTCCGCAAAGTGATACATAGCATCATCATTGGGGTAGTGGGCCAGATCGGCTCGTATGCGGAGCCACCTGGCCAGGTAATCGCGGGGGTTTTCGCCCTCTCTCTGAATGCAACGCGCCAGATCAAAGATGGTAACCATGCCGAGGAACTTGGATCTTTGCTGTCCAGATGCACGGGCGAAGCCGGCGGACTTGCAGTGATCTTCCACCTTTATATCCTGCACAGGGGCGGTTTGGGTGGGCCTTGAATTTTTCCAATCTTTGCCAGCAAACTCTAAAGAGAGATTCGACATCGATCCTTCCGCGAACGTATCCTGCCCGTAGGCGGTCCGTGTGGGCCTTGATGTTCCTCCGACTCCCAGGGAACTAGTGCCCGAGTCGGTTTCGCCAATGAAGAGGTGGATATCTCCGATAGGAACGATTGAACACCGCGTAGGGTTCGTCTTTGCCGGGATCTAGAACTTGTCGGGGGGACGATCGAAACATTGCTGGAGAAGAGAACGCGACCGATGTCCACGGTTTCGCTGATTCCCGCGAAGATCTTGGTCCTCGCCCGCTGAAGAGCCAGAAGCGCCTCTTGCCCCACGGTGGGCGCCAACTGTCGGGGTATTGCCGACGAGTACGCCATGGAGGGGTCCTCACAGTGCGTGTTTAGAGACGTGGGGGAAGGCGGACAGTTGACGGGTACGAGGTGACACAGCTTACCCAGGTTCAGATCCCACGACGGTGGCAGAATCCTACTCCTGCTATAAATCACTATAATGGCAATACGCCGAGTTACAGGGATTGGTTCGCTGTGCGAGGTTGTATGAATCGATACTAGGTTGTGCCCTAAAGGCTCCCATAGGCCCTACTTATATAGTTGCCAGGTCCTAGGGTTACAGGGAAAAGTCCTAGCCGGACAGGTTACAGAGTTATACACTGTCTATTACTAGTCTTGTGTGTCTTGTACTTCAAGGCTCCGGGTATGTCGGTGACTCCAACCGTAGCCTTCCTTTATCCGGCATCGGCCTCCCTTCTGGATCCATCTAACTGGGCCGCCTAGCAGGCCATGGGCCGTGCTACCAACTGTGGGCCACCCGGGTTATCCGGATAGGAGACATGCTATGAGGATACCCATATAGCATATCCCCAACACTTTGGACTATGTGTCATGTATATGAAGCCACTTTTGATGTTGATATATTCTTTTAAAAGGAAAAGGAAATGCTGAAAGAGAATCTATAAAATATATTTGGCAGAAAAGAAAATATTGGAAATATCCAATTTAGGTATATATATGATATACATGTTATGGTTGTATTCTTTGCTTGTTAGACAATGTGGTTCTTGGGTATTGGATACCAAATTGGTTGGTATGAAATTTCATATAGAACAACGCTATTCATGAAATACAATGGCTTAAGTAACTAGCAAGAGAATATGTGATGAAGTTCATTGAAAACAAACAAACCGTTGTTTGTATTTCTCGTTGACATCAAAGCTTGACTTCAATATTTGTTTTAATAATTGTTATTTGAATCAGGTATTATGAGAACAAAGGTTGTTCAAATAATTACTGTATTCCATATAAGATGGATGATTTACAAATCTAGTTGGAGAAATCACATCCATAAAACCTAATGCTAAAATGTCACAAGACAAATGATTGAAAGATCACTTATGAAGTGACATCGCTGTTTAAATTATATTGGAAAGAAAACATAAAGAATCTCCATATTCATGGATTTTTGGAGTCTTTGATTTTATCAAGTGACGCTTGTGAGACTTTCCTCGGGATAATTAAAACTTCGTTCAAAGGCCAAAGAAGAACGAACAACTAAATTATTGGAATTTATACATATCGATGTATGTAGTCCATTATGTATAGTCGTAAGAGATGGACTTCAACTTCATATGCTTTCTCCGGAAATTTGAGTGAATATTCACTTAATGAGAAAGAAGTATGAAATATTTGAAAATGTTTCAAAGACTTTCAAGATGAAGTGGAAAATCATTGTAACAAGAAAATAAATGATTTATGATTTTATCATAAAGGGATTTATTTGAGTTACAAGTGTAACAAGAAAAATAAATGAATTATGATTTATCATAAAGGGAGTTATTTGAGTTGCAAGTTTAGCAAAACACCTAGATTTACATCTCCCGAAACACCATAGGAGTATGGAGTGTTTGAGATTTGTAATGAAACCTTGTTTGACATGGTTGGATCAAAGGTGTTATTTATAAAACTACCATTATGTTTTAAAAGATTAAAGCTATGGAGACTACCGCTTTTACACTGAAAAGAGCTCCATCTTGATCCGTTGAAATGACACCATATGAGTTATGTTGTGGGGTAAAACCCAAGTTCTCATGTCTTAAATTTTGGTATGCTAAATATAAGTAAGATGTTTACAACCAAAGTCAGATGAGCATGTCTTTGTAGGTTATTTCGAATAACAATTGGTTATTCCTCCATAACACCAAGGACAAAAGGATTTGTCGCTTGAAATGTGAAGTTTCTTGAAAAAGGAATTTTTCGCAAAAATTTAAGTGAGAGGACAATAGAACTTTGATAAGGTTAACAAACCTTAGCTATATGTGTTGAGTTGCGTAGCGCCGGAAAATGTTCCAGAGGTAGCCAGAATGCTCATGGCTCACGTGCCTCAAAGGTTTCGGTCACGGAGGTCTAAGTTCCTATTGAACCAAGTAGGTCGGATAAACAATCAAATGTTGAGATTTGAGAGTAAATCATTATTGTTTGACAATGATGAACCGACTACATGCAAAGAAGCGATGATGGGCCCTGACTCCGTCAAATGGCTTGAAGCCATAAAATCCGTGATAGTTCCATACACGAGAAATCAAGTTTTGAACTTGGAAGACCCTTCGAAAAGGTGTAAAAACCTATCGGTCGTATTTGGATCTATAAAAAAAGACATGGATGTTTCACATCTCTGAAATAGTCGACATGTCGTAAAGTATTTTACGACAAATGTTCAAGGAGTTGACTATGACAAGATTTGATCTTTCATAGAGATATTTAGTCTGGATAGACTAAAGTAGCAACCACTACATATAATTTGGTATATGGTAGATGAATAAACAAAACAAAATTCTTCTAAAAGAATGGTTACCTAGGACGTGTGCATGACACGATCCAAAGGGTTTTGTTAATTCAAAGGATGCTAAAAGGGCATGCAAACTTCAATGGGTTAAGTAAGTATCTCTGAGTTGGAATCTTCACCGTGATGAAAAGGAGTTTTCATCAGCAGACGATGAAGATAGTTGCATTTGCAAGAAATTAAATGGGAGCGCTGAGACATATTTCTAATACATTATGTGGAGGAAATCTTATTGATCATAAATGATGTATGTTTTATTGACAAAGGTTAAGAATTTCATTTCAATGAAAGACTTAAGAAAAACCTGAATATTTAGCATGAATGTCTATAGTGAATAGACTGTGACGCTAATATGGTTGTGCCAAACGTACATATATGAGATATTGAAGGAGTTCAATATAGAAACGACAATAAACGGTTCTTGTCGCATGAAACGAATTGAATCAAGATTCAAGTGTATCGACACTTGATAAGTGAAACAAGATTCAAGTGCTTTGACACTTGATGAGTGAAATCACAAGGATGTTTTGATCAATCATACCATGATATGTACACATCCAGATATCTCCTATGCTCTAAGTGTTATGAGCATATACCAGAATGAATCATAAAATGATTATTGGATGATAGTGAGGATATTATTATGATCTTTTGGAAGAACTAAGAATATATTTGTGTAAAGGTGACAAACAATTACAAATAGTTCATTGTAAAGCGTTACATTGATACTAGTTTTGTCACAAGATACAAATTTAAATTTATCTCAATTTAAACTATGGGTGGCACAATGAAATAGAAAGAAAGTTTCCATGATGGATTTGGAAGAGTTCCAAAGTTAATTCATTGTGACGAATACTACAACAAAAGGCTAAGTATATGACTGCTATAGTAGCAGCAAAGGAGGGCATTTGTGTCAACTAGTTTATTATCAAACTAAGGTGTGGTTCATAATGGGCTAACACTAAAGATATATTGTATGACAATTGTATCGACATGATTTAACCCCAAGGAACTAAAGGTCTCACCGAAAGACCAAATTTATACAATGCCATCTAATTGGAGAATGAGTGATGCGTGAAAACGCAAAGACATGCAAATACACACAGACCTGAAAGTGCCAGATCCATAGATTATGTTAACCACTTGCAGTTGCGTATATGGAACACCGGAAAGCCATAGGTGTTCAATACGCAAAGTTTTCAAACTAGATTATTGTCTCTAGTGCAAGTGGGAGACTGAAGGGAATATGCCCGAGAGGCAATAATAAAGTGGTTATTATCGTATTCCTTGTTTATGATAAATGTTTATTTTGCATTCTATAATTGTATTAATACGAAAACGTTAATACATGTGTGTTTAATAAATAAAAAGGAAGTTCCTAGTTATGCCTCTCTTATAAACTAGCTCATTGATTAACAAGATGATCAAAGGTTTCCTGATCATGGACATTGGATGTTGTTAATAACGACGTTAAATCATTAGTGTAATGATGTGATGAACATTCATCCAAAGTATAGCATTATGATCAAAGTAATTGAGTTTATATTGCTATAACAACTTACGAAGTGATCCTAATCTTTAGACCATGAGATCATGTCAATCACTAACACTGGAAGAGTTTCTTGATGACATCAAACGTCACACCGTAACTAGGTGATTATAAAGATGGCTTCAAAACTACTAAAGTGTTATGTTGAGACTCATGGATCGAGAGTGGAATTTGTTCATCCCGATGACGGATAGATATACTCTGGGCCCTCTCGGTGATATCACATTGGTTAGCTTGCAAGCAAGTTATTTGATCACTAGAATGTTATATCACGGGAACAAGAAAAGAGTGCATGTCGGTAACAAGATCAAAATAGGTATGGAGATTCCGATGATCGAATCTCGGACATGTAATATACCGTGAAATAAAGGGATTAAGATACTAGCATAAAAGGTTCCGACGATCATAGGAAAGTCATCGTTGAATGTGTGGGAGTCAGTATGGATCTCTAGGTCCCGCTTCTGATTATTGATTGGAGAAGGGTCTCGATCATGTATGAATTATTCGCGAACCGTAGGGTGGCACACTTAAGGGACACTGGCATCCAATTGGAGCAAAAGTTTCATGCCGGAAAGAATAACAAGCACAGAAATTTATTTCACTAGACACCAAAACTGTTTTGGTTGAAATTGCTGAAACTGGTTCTGCATGTGAAATTGAATACTAGCAAGGGGTTTTATGTGAATGTTTGTTAATTAATGTAATTAAATAATTCTGAATAAATAAATAAAAGAGTTTTATTTAATGAGAGATTACATTAAATTTGGTGGAAACTTAATGGAGGTGAGTGGAATTTTGAGTGGGTGGCTATTTATGTGAGTGGGAGCTCCACCCACATGAATGTGGAAGAGGTGGGGGCACCTACATGGCTGCCACACCATGGGAGGGGGCTGCCCTCCCTCTCCCTATAAAAGGCACCCCACTCTCTCCTCTCATCTCACACCTCCTCGTGAAGGATCTCCCCCTCTAGAATTTATCCCCCAAGGTCTCGGACTAGCGAGATACATGTTCCCGGTGGCTATTCGGCAAGAAAGAGTTGTGCTTCCGCTGCATCGCTGGAGCGAGGAGGCGGAGGTTGCTCGGTGTCTTGTACGTGTGTGCGAGCATGAATGCGCTGCTGTTTTGCGGCGCTAGGACTTCCTCTCTATCTTGAGATTGACAAGAGATCGTCTACATCAACCACGAGTTTGGACTCGTTAAGCTTTGTTGGTCTTCAAGGGTATGTTCTCTACGGATGTATATCCGCCCATTGCTTGTATCTAGTAGATAGATCTTGGTTCATAGTTGTTCCCATCGTAGGAATTTTTTTGTTTTCTATGCTGCGAACCCTACACTTTCATCCTTCCAAACCAGCTAACTTGGTTTTAAATGTTATGACTTAATGCAGAGAAAGTACAATGGTAGTACAAGTACCAGAGTTCTACCTGTTGGACTCGGGTACTACTGGCAGATTGACCGGGAGTCGAACCCGCTTGAGAAGGAGCAACTGCCAGCCTGAACGAGCTACTGTAAGTTCATAATTACTTAAAGTTTATGCGTCACCCTTAAGATTTTTGTCTTGTGGACAAGGTCTACTATGTATATAGATAGTATCTCTTAAGTTGCACTTTTTGTCTTATGGTGTGGTTTATTCATACATAGTGGATTTTCATCATGTGCAGCGTTGGAGATTTGTGGTGTCTAGAGTCTTTTTCATTGGCGAGGGTGAGTCTAGCAAGTTTTTGTGGCCCTAGGTCTAGTATGAGATCCATGCATTTATTGTTTCTATCTACTCGAATGAGTGGGTCTCCTATCTGGTGTAAATGGTGGAGAAGATTTTATTTTCTTAGACGCGAGCCTAGTAAATTTCTTACCCACGTCCAGTATACTTGCTCATAAATGATCTCTAATTTATATAATACTACTTTTCCCCCTTGTTCTTTGTGTTAACCCTTTTCACCTTATTGTACATGCTGTAGTTAAAATGAAGCATGAGTCCTCGGAAGGCAGGACTAAAAGTTGTGATCCCTCTTCTCATTCATCCTCCCATTGTATTTCTGAAGCAAACAACTTGTTTACCACTCCATCTAGTACAACTTCTGCAAGTGATATATTACGAAGTATGTGTTGCTTGCTGAAATAAAGGGTGTAGCTGCTCTTAGAAGAGGACAAATGATACATTGAAGTGAATTGCCATGTATCGATCTCTTATTAAGGATACCAACACTCTGTAATTTTTAGAATCTAGATCTTTTTTAATGATGTGTTGTAATAAACTTTTATTTTTGTAATAAGTAGTTTAAATTTTCACATGTGTATTAATTGGCGTCTTGGCATTCGTGTGTTGTTCTGTAAAATAAGTCGGCGGTTCCAAAAAAAAGGCCAAAACAGTAACAGGCTAGAACAGAATGATCTATGAAACAACGCATGGACGTGAACATGAACAGTAATGGCTGTAACTATTAAAGGCCGGAGCAGTGACCGACCTGATCAGTACGGGACCAAAATCCTAATAGGCTACAAAAGTAACAAGCCTGAATACTAATAGTACCAAACAGTAATAGGCTACATTTTTAGAAGGCCTAAATAGTAAAAGGCTAGAAACACAATAGGATAGAACAGTAACAGGCTAGATTTCTAGTAGACCGAAACAGTAAATGGCCAGATTTACAGAAGGACGGAACAGTTGATGTCCAAATACACAGAAGTCCAGAACAGTAAAAGGCTTGATTTTCAGAAGGCCGGAACAGTAAAAGGCTAGATTTCTAGCAGGCCAGAAAAGTAAATGGCCAGATTTACAGCATGCCAGAACAGTAAATGGCTAGATACACAGCAAGCCAGAATAGTGAAAGGCTAGATTGTCAGTAGGCTATAATAGTAAATGGCTAGATTGTTAGAAGGCTAAAATAGTAAATGGCTAGATTCACAGCAGGCCAGAATAGTAATAGACCAGATTCACAGCATGCCGGAACAGTAGATGGCTAGATTGTCAGCAGGCCGGAACAGTAAATGGCCAGATATACAACAGGCCGGTCATAATAAAAGTCCAGATAAGCAACAGGATAGAAGAGTAGAAGGCTGGATGCACAACAGGCCGGAATAGTAAATGGCCAGATGCATATCAGGCTAGACCAGTGGAAGACCGAAATAACAGCGTGCCGAAATAGTACTAGACCTAACTATATGACAGACCAACTTGTGGGCCCATTTCAAATAGTGTTCTCTAAACAGTAACGGGTCGACTTACTATTGGGCTTTCATAATGGGTCGTCCCACTTAATCATTGTCAGGCCTTGGATGAGCCTGGCTTTCTACCACGGTTTCCATGACAGTTAATGGCGTTAACCGGCCATTAACGCGTTCGCCACGTGGCAGTTTGCATGACGTCAGCAGTCAACACAGCTGCCGAACAGATCTATGACAGAATGACTTTTTGTGGCTGAAGAGTGCGATCCAGGATCGGGGCATATTTGCATCATGTTTTATTTTATTATTCTGTATTGTAGTGGTAGGATCTTGGTATTTTAAGGCGTTCGTGTGCACCTTTTTTCACCAGGATCAGATCAGATGATGGATACGATGGACACAATTCTTGGACCAGTTATATTGGAGTGAAAAGGAGCCAAAAACAATGTAAATTTCTTATTTGGGAAATATTAATAACACCAGAAGATAACCCGAAACAGTTGGAGGATACAGTGGGTTTAACGACCAACTATACGATGGGAATAAATATTCTGGCCATATAGTTCCTACTGTATAGTTGGCACCGACACCGCCTCCTCAAATAGTTTCACCTCGTGTAACTGGATCGGAGAGACGACATACAGAACACCTAGAAATCGCCGCAACCTCACCTCCAAAAGGCATCTAGAGGGGGAACTCATCCACCGGGGATCCATATTCTTCCTACGCAGATCCAGGAGGCTAAGGCATCGATCTTCATCATCAACCACTGCATCACCACCATTTCCATCCATCCCATCTACATCTTGTCTAGATCTTGTTATAATTTCCGTACTCGTTGTGGATTTATACAAGTACTATTCATCTATGATAGATTTCATTGTATTTTCTATGATGTTGATTGCCTCCATGTCTGAGTAGATCATTAGTTCTTGGGGAGATGGAGAAATCCTAGCATGAGATTGAAATAAGATAAATTTTATTATGAGATTCATCGTTCTGACCATGTGTTAGATTGTCTTCTTCTTGATGTTGGGATAAATCGACCTCTCAATATTTGCCTCTTGAGGGGACTTGATGGAGGGAACTACTTGTTGGTAGACAGAGGTGTGTTAGCACTTGCAATGACTATAAAGCTATTGGCACTCCTTACGTATCAACTTGGGAACAAGTAAACTCACAAAACACTATCCATGCCATGGATACGCCCTGCGGGATTAAGTTTCTTAATAGCGCAATAATTCAATAGATGTTGATTGTTTTCTACTGTGGTTATGAGGACGATGTGAGCAGTGGTTGCTGCCTATTTGTCCAAATACGGAGTTCCTCCCACACATACATAGTTGAGAATGTTCATGATAATAATATTTACCTCAGCCCTTCATAAATGCTAGTGGTGGATCCGTTAATCTCTGAGAATGCTTTCCCCACTGAAGTTTCAAATCTCTTTTACATACGCGATACTTACTTTCTATATTCGGATTTGTTTACTTGACTCATTGTTCTCTTATACCAAAAACCCAAAAACACCTTTTTACACAACACTCACATTTTATCTTGTTACTTAGAACTTTATTTAGCATTTCTATTTTTAATATTTATTTCAATAGTTATTAGACTCCAGACTCCTGCTCCCTATGAGATCGATATATTTATTTTAAAACTAGCTACAAACGATCTATGCACTTGCAGTGATCAAGCTATTTTCTGGCACTGTTGCCGGGGAGCTAAGCGCTGTAGGTCTTTTAGTTTTTTCTTAGTTACAGGTTTCTACCAACATGATGGAGTTTGAGCATAACACTAGTGCTAACCCACTCTGCCACTTTGGGAAGCCCTGTGATATTTATAAAAGAGATGACTCAGTGAGAATACAAGGGGGTTTGAAATAAATTCTCTACTACTTGGTATTCTACACAAGAAGCAATTTACTCGAGATGAAGAAGATCCTGATCCATATGAGCATATTGCATGCTTTAAAGATATATGTGGCACTTTCCACCTACCGGGGTATACCTCCAATGAGGTAAGGGTTAAAATTTTTAGTCAAACTTTGACAAGTAAATCTCTCTCATGGTATAGATCTTTACCCTCAGAAGCCACTACAACTTGGGATAATTTAGCTTGTGAATTTCTATCCAAATATTATCCATTATCAAAATCTTTTGGAATCATACGACTTATAATGACTTGGAGGAGCTTTCCTAATGAAGGACTAGTAAGAGCTTATATAAGATTTAAAGACTTACTTAATCAATGTCCTCATCATGATTTTTGTCACATCCCAAATTTTAGATTTGGTTCTGCATATCATTCATATCATCGCATCATACTTTTTCATGCAAAACCGTCGGTTGAAAAGAATCGGCGAAACGCTATTTTCTAAATCCTATTCTATTCTGCTACGAGGCTCCTGCGGGAGGCTTTAGTAGGACTAGCGTTGTCCAGCCTTGTAGCCTAGTGGTTTCGCTCAAACCTTGACCCTAGATTGTTCCCCTCGATTTTACAAAACCGTAGGAGCAAGAATCGCTCGATTCGGAGCTCGTACGGAAAAGTTATCGTCGTTTCTTTAAAAGTTGGAAAAACGGTCCGAATTTCGGGCCAATTTCCGAGTCCTTTTCCAATTCCGCGTGCCGAATTCGCGTAGGACCCCATGAGGGGGCCCCACATAAGAGGCCACCCCGGCCTCGGGATCCGCACCCGCCCCGCCTCCTCTTCCCGCTGCCGAGCCGCCGACCCCGTCGCGCCGCCGCCTCCTCTTCCCGCTGCCGAGCCGCCGACCCTGCGCCGCCGCCCGCCCGCAGCGCCCTCGCGCCTTCAGCGCCGCCGCTACTGCCGCAGCCGCCGCCGCCGCTGCTGCTGCGCTTGCGCACGCCGCTTGCTGCTGCGCCGCGCGTCATTGCGCGGCTGGCTGCTGCGCCGCTGCCGCCGCCGCCGCTTGCCGCTGCGCCGCTGCCACGCGCTGATCGCTTCCACCGCGCAGTAACCGCCGCCGGAACCGATCGCCGCACCGTCCGGAGTTCGTTTCGCCGTTTGTCTCCGGTAAGCCTGCAGCCACCGTTAGATCTCAGATCAGTGGTTCAGATCAGCCGTTGACCGATCAGACTCAGGCGTTGACTAGTCAGAGGCCCAGTCAGCGCCCAGTCAGCAGACGCATTGACCAGTCAACAGACACAGTTGACTGGTTAATTTCGTTAATCGTTTTGGTTGACAGATTTCGGTAGAAACTTGTAAATTGCGTAGAAATTAAACCGCTTGGCCAAAAATTGCAAATAAAATATGTGTAGATTCACTGAGTCGTGTAGAATCTCGCTGTACCTTTGGTTCAGGCTTTTGCAGCAAGGTTTAGTACAGTTCAATCAAATAGGTTAATGGTCTTTTCGGAGTAATTAATTCGTAGAAAAAGATCCGTAGCTCCAAAAATCGCGTATGATATGTCCCTGGATTCAGTGGAACGAGGGGAATCTCATCGTGAATTAAAAGGATAGGCTTACAGTAAAAACTTCTGCAGAAACTGTCTAGTGGCTTTCTGCAGTGTTTTAATTACTTGGGGAGTTTTATAATTCCTTTTTGAGTCATTCCAGTTGGTACTGTTTCTAATCAGCGATGCCTATGCAGTGGATTTTTCCCAAGATTTTACAAACAGTATACCGCCGGTAGTGAATTATTTGAGTTCTAGCTCTAGTTTTGAGCATTACTTTTTGCGTAATAGTTTTCTTTGCGCTAAAACTATTTTCCATGCATGCAATGAGTAGTATTATTGAATAGGATTATGTGGTGCAGCTATAGTACCAATTCACTTGCCTTGCATACCTTCATGCATCATATTTGTTGCATATGCTTGTGGATTGTTTGTTTATGATTGCAATTGTATCGTGTAGATTGTGACGAGTGCAACGCTTGCTCGTGTGTGGATTGCCACTGCCCACTATGGCATGTCACATAGAAGCCTCGGTATTTTTAGAACCGCGGTGTTACAAGATGGTATCTGAGCCCGTGTGTCGACTGTAGGATCGTGACCTAGAATTGGATTAGGAAGCCATAGATTTATTAAAGCCTATATTAACTCTGTCTTTCATCTTATGCCTTTCACCCTCGTAAATTCTTACCATATGCTATTCTCACACTTTCCTCTTTTACTTGATAGATGGGAGAAGTCAGGACTGAGTATGCCACCATGGAGTCACCAAGACCCTTTGCAAGGCAGTTAGCACAGCTCTCGCAGTCATTGGGATTGCCACTGCCCATGTTCAAGGGAAGAAGGTTGTACACCTATGGATATGGAGAGGATGCATGGGAGATCACTACCTTCATATTCAGAGATGCCGCCTTGCCAAACCCCGTGCACTTGATCTACACCAAGACATACTGCTCCACTTGCCAAATATGCATGTAGATGTTAGAACTATTGTCTCCTTTACTAGCTCTACTTGCCATACATTCCATGTATTGACCCTTCGGGGCTGCTACCTTTCATGTTGCAGGTTATTCCGATTCTGAGTAATCGATATAGGCCACGGTACTCCACTCGGCACTTGTTCACTTGTGGGCAATTTGAAGAATGGAGGATTTACTTTATTTATGTTGCTACCTGAATAATTTGAGCTAGCTTTGAGCTAAGCTTTTATTGTAATAATGGTACTCTGGATCATTGTTATTCTTGATACACGGATATTTTGCTATGTTATTCATCTTATTCTATTGTGGGCCAATGAACTGATCCAGGGATTGGCATGTCACATAGAAGTCTCGGTCTTTTCAGAACCGCGGTGTTACAAGATGGTATCAGAGCCCGTGTCGATCAGAGGATCGTGACCTAGAATTGGATTAGGAAGCCATAGATTTATTAAAGCCTATATTAACTCTGTCTTTCATCTTATGCCTTTCACCCTCGTAAATTCTTACCATATGCTATTCTCACACTTTCCTCTTTTACTTGATAGATGGGAGAAGTCAGGACTGAGTATGCCACCATGGAGTCACCAAGACCCTTTGCAAGGCAGTTAGCACAGCTCTCGCAGTCATTGGGATTGCCACTGCCCATGTTCAAGGGAAGAAGGTTGTACACCTATGGATATGGAGAGGATGCATGGGAGATCACTACCTTCATATTCAGAGATGCCGCCTTGCCAAACCCCGTGCACTTGATCTACACCAAGACATACTGCTCCACTTGCCAAATATGCATGTAGATGTTAGAACTATTGTCTCCTTTACTAGCTCTACTTGCCATACATTCCATGTATTGACCCTTCGGGGCTGCTACCTTTCATGTTGCAGGTTATTCCGATTCTGAGTAATCGATATAGGCCACGGTACTCCACTCGGCACTTGTTCACTTGTGGGCAATTTGAAGAATGGAGGATTTACTTTATTTATGTTGCTACCTGAATAATTTGAGCTAGCTTTGAGCTAAGCTTTTATTGTAATAATGGTACTCTGGATCATTGTTATTCTTGATACACGGATATTTTGCTATGTTATTCATCTTATTCTATTGTGGGCCAATGAACTGATCCAGGGATTGGCATGTCACATAGAAGCCTCGGTCTTTTCAGAACCGCGGTGTTACAAGATGGTATCAGAGCCCGTGTGTCGACTGTAGGATCGTGACCTAGAATTGGATTAGGAAGCCATAGATTTATTAAAGCCTATATTAACTCTGTCTTTCATCTTATGCCTTTCACCCTCGTAAATTCTTACCATATGCTATTCTCACACTTTCCTCTTTTACTTGATAGATGGGAGAAGTCAGGACTGAGTATGCCACCATGGAGTCACCAAGACCCTTTGCAAGGCAGTTAGCACAGCTCTCGCAGTCATTGGGATTGCCACTGCCCATGTTCAAGGGAAGAAGGTTGTACACCTATGGATATGGAGAGGATGCATGGGAGATCACTACCTTCATATTCAGAGATGCCGCCTTGCCAAACCCCGTGCACTTGATCTACACCAAGACATACTGCAACTGGGGACTTGGTATCAACTTGGCCATACATGAAGCCCTGTCTCGCCAGTGCCATCAAGTCCGACACCTGCTGCCAGCAGATTCACCCTACCATGACTATGGAAGGCGTGATGAAGATGGGCACATTGTGGTTACCCCGGGCGACAGGAACAACATGCCGCCCCGTCGGAGGCACATAGAGGACATGGAAAGGGAGAATGGAGCTCTAGCTGAGAAGGTGATGATGATAAAGGAGATTGCAGATTTTGCTAGCAATGGTATGGTAGTCCAAGGACAGGAGATTGACACTCTGCATGAAGCTGTGGGAGTTCTGGAGAATGCCCTGATAGCCAGAGATGGAACCATAGCTCATCTTCATGGTACTGTGCAGGAGAATACCCAGAACATACAACAGTTGCAGGGGACCATCCAGGAAAGGGATCAAACTATTGAAGCTATGACAGCCCAGATTGCCGCTCTCCAAACGCAGCTGAATCCACCCTCTGATGATGACAATGGAGATGATGGCACCAATGGAGATGATGATGACAGTGGAGACGATGATGATGATGAGGACGAGGATGATGATGATGGAGACGATGATGGTGGAGGAGATGAAGCTGTTGCAGTTGCAGCTGAGAGTGAAGAAGAAGAGGAGGATCCAGAAGAGGTGGAGTTTGAGATCTCAAGTGATGATTCAGGAGAGGTGTACACTCCGCCGCCATGGTTGTACCGCGAGCCGAAGCGTCAACGCATGACCGCAAGGACCTACCGCAACCTCTTCAAGGAGTAGATAGAAGTCCACCAAATAGTCCACGTTAGGAAAATTCGTTAGGATTAGTCTCGATCGTTGTGAAGCTTAGTTCGTGTTAGTTTAAGAGTGATTAGTTGCTTATTTGTGTACTCCAATATCCCAGGATTTATTTGTGCGATTTTTATGAAAGAGTTATGGCAAGTTTGGTTATCATCTGTGTCTTTTTCGCTGTAGTTTTTCTGCTGATACAGAAGTACTGTACGATTTTTCATATTTTTCTGGTAACTGGAAAAAATCTGAAACAAATTGGGCTGATGCGGAACTCTCTGTACTATATGTGCAAAAATCAGCTAATTTTTCTAACAAGTTTAAGTCAGGCGGAAAAATTCGCGAACGCTGATGGACTGTTCTGGCAGATTGCTGTTTTGTTGTTTAGTTGATCAACTGTTTAGTTAACCATTGCCAACTCTTGTAAAACTATTTCAGTAGGTATATACTGCTAGGATAACCCCTGGGATGTTGCTGGATCACTTGTTTGTTGATGTGTTGCTTGCTTGTGATTGTCTTCTATTGTTTGTTGTTGATTGATCATATGCATGGGTAGAATCCTATTATCGTAGTTGATTCTTTCTAAACTTACCTGTGCTGAACCGCAGATGCCTCCCCGCCGTCAACCCACTGAGTTGGAGCAGCTCATGGCAGCTCAGACACAGCTGACCCAAGTGATGACCCAGTTCATGGCAAATCAGAACAACAACAATGGAAACAATCAACCTCAGGGAGATGCTCTCACCAGATTTCTGAGGCTAAGGCCAGCTAAGTTCTCTACTACAACGGAACCGATGGTTGCTCTCGACTGGTTGCGTTCAGTCAACAAGGATCTGGTAACTGTTGGATGCACTGATGCTGAGAAGGTGAGGTTTTCCGCTCACCTACTGGAGGGACCAGCCGCTTCTTGGTGGGACACATTTTAGATCACCCACCCGCTGGATACCGTGACTTGGGCAATGTTTGAGGAAGGTTTCAGGACCAACCACGTGTCTTCAGGAGTTCTGATCCTGAAGAGGAAGGAGTTCCGCAACTTGCGCCAAACCAATCGCACCGTGGCCGAGTACATTGAGGAGTTCAACAACCTGTCCCGTTATGCACCTGAGGATGTTGACACTGATGCAAAAAGGAGGGAGAGATTCCTGGATGGCCTCAGTGATGAGCTTTCAGTGCAGCTACTGGTGGTTTATTGCCCCACTTTCCAGGAGCTTATGGACAAGGCCAGGATTTTGGAAGGGAAGCACAAACAGGTGGAAAACCGCAAGAGAAAGAGCAACAATCACCACTCTGGTTCACACCACAAGTCTCGCACTTCATATGATGGATACTCCAAGCATGGAGGGGGTGACCATGGGAGCCATGACCGCCAACACCATGGAGGCGATGGACATCGTCATGACAACCATAGGAGCAGCCACCACAGCCACAAGGGAGGACACTCTCACCCCTTAGGAGGACACGGTGGACATGACCGCAACCGCGATCGCAGCTTTGTGAAGAAGGATCTGAGTGAGGTGACATGCTTCAAGTGTAAACAGAAGGGACACTATGCTGACAACTGTCCGGAGAGGAAAGGACTGAAGACAACCAACAACGAGAAGGCCACAGTGAACCACATGAATGTGGAGGAGATTCCAGATGAGCCTGACCTTGTGATTGGTATGTTCCCAATCAACACTTACCCAGCACTTATACTTTTCGATACTGGTGCATCGCATTCATTCATATCAAGGGCATTTGTGGATAAGTATAAGCTACCTACTGAGTCTATGAAAGGGTCTATTAGAGTGAGTTCACTTGGAGGAGATACCGCCAAGCATATTGCCCTATGTGATGTGTGTGCCCAGCGACCCGGAGATAAGGGAGTTGATTCTGCAGGAGGCTCATAACTCGCCATACTCCATACATCCGGGCAACACAAAGATGTATATGGATTTGAAGAGCAGATTTTGGTGGAACAACATGAAGGGAGATATCGCCAAGCATATTGCCCTATGTGATGTGTGTAGCCGAGTAAAGGCGGAACACCAGAAGCCAGCAGGACTGCTACAGCCGTTGCCTGTGCCGGATTGGAAGTGGGATAGAGTGGGAATGGACTTTATCACAGGATTGCCCAGGACCAGGTCAGGATATGACTCTATTTGGGTAGTGGTGGACCATTTGACCAAGGTATCCAACTTTATACCGGTAAAGACGACCTATACGAGTAAAAAGTTGGCCAAGATTTACATGGACAGGATTGTGTGACTACACGGAGTTCCCAAGAGTACCGTATCTGATAGAGGCACCCAATTTACCTTACACTTATGGCGCCAGCTGCACGAGTCACTTGGTACTAGATTGGAGTTTAGCACAGCGTTTCACCCACAGACTGATGGACAGACCGAGAGGGTGAATCAGATTTTGGAGGACATGCTGAGAGCTTGCGCCTTGGCTCATGGCTCTAGTTGGAATGAGAATTTGCCGTATGCGGAGTTTTCCTACAACAACAGCTATCAAACCAGCATCAAGATGTCACCATTCGATGTGCTGTATGGGAAACGGTGCCGAACACCATTGCTATGGAATGGAGTGGGAGAACACCAGTTGTTTGGGCCTGATTTGATCAAGGATGCTGAGGAGAAGGTCGCCTTGATTAGGGATAGGCTGAAGGTAGCACAATCAAGGCAGAAGAGCTACGCTGACGCCAAGTGCAAGGAAGTGGTGTATGAGATAGGTGATAGAGCATACCTCAGAGTATCGCCACTTCGTGGAATCAAGAGATTTGGAATTAAGGGTAAGCTGGCACCTCGGTTTATTGGACCGTATCGGGTCTTAGCACGCAAAGGAGAAGTTGCTTATCAGTTGGAGTTGCCAGAGGCTCTGTCCGCTGTTCACAATGTGTTCCACGTATCCCAGCTGAAGAAGTGCCATCCGGAGATGGTGGATACACCATTGAGAGATATTGTACCGCTAGAGGAGGTTCAGCTTGAAAACGACTTGACCTATGAGGAGAAGCCGGTCAAGATTCTAGAGACAGCGGAGAGGATTACCCGTACCAAGACGATCAGGTTTTGCAAGGTGCAGTGGAGCCACCACACCGAAGAGGAAGCCACTTGGGAGCGTGAGGATGACATCCGAGAGGACTACCCACACCTATTTGCTAGCCGCGCCGAATCTCGAGGACGAGATTCATCTTAAGGGGGTTAGTCTTGTCACATCCCAAATTTTAGATTTGGTTCTACATATCATTCATATCATCGCATCATACTTTTCCATGCAAAACCGTCGATTGAAAAGAATCGGCGAAACGCTATTTTCTAAACCCTATTCTATTCTGCTACGAGGCTCCTGCGGGAGGCTTTAGTAGGACTAGCAATGTCCACCCTTGTAGCCTATTGGTTTCGCTCAAACCTTGACCCTAGATTGTTCCCCTCAATTTTACAAAACCGTAGGAGCAAGAATCGCTCGATTCGGAGCTCGTACGGAAAAGTTATCGCCGTTTCTTTAAAAGTTGTAAAAACGGTCCGAATTTCGGGCCGATTTCCGAGTCCTTTTCCAATTCCGGGCGCCGAATTCGCGTAGGACCCCACGAGGGGGCCCCACATAAGAGGCCACCCTAGCCTCGGGATCCGCACCCTGCCCCGCCTCCCTACCCACGAGCCGCCGCCCCGCCTCGATCGCCGCCTCCACCTCGGGATCGCCGTCGCTGGTCCGCCCCGCCGGCTCACGACCCCGCCAGAGGGTACCCTGGCCGCCGCCTCCTCTTCCCGCCGCCGAGCCTCCGACCCTGCCGCCTGCCGCACCCGCCTCCGCCCTGCAGCGCCCCCGCACCCGCCCTGCAGTAGGTACAGACACAGTTGACTGGTTAATTTCGTTAATCGTTTTGGTTGACAGATTTCGGTAGAAACTTGTAAATTGCGTAGAAATTAAACCGCTTGGCCAAAAATTGCAAATAAAATATGTGTAGATTCTGTGAGTCGTTTAGAATCTTGCTGTACCTTTGGTTCAGGCTTTTGCAGCAAGGTTTAATACAGTTTAATCAAATAGGTTAATGGCCTTTTCGGAGTAATTAATTCGTAGAAAAAGATCCGTAGCTCCAAAAATCGCGTATGATATGTCCCTGGATTCAGTGGAACGAGGGAAATCTCATCGTGAATTAAAAGGATAGGCTTACAGTAAAAACCTCTGCAGAAACTGTCTAGTGGCTTTCTGCAGTGTTTTAATTACTCGGGGAGTTTTATAATTCCTTTTTGAGTAATTCCAGTTGGTACTGTTTTTAATCAGCGATGCCTATGCGGTGGATTTTTCCCAAGATTTTACAAACAGTATACCGCCGGTAGTGAATTATTTGAGTTCTAGCTCTAGTTTTGAGCATTACTTTTTGCGTAATAGTTTTCCTTGCGCTAAAACTATTTTCCATGCATGCAATCAGTAGTATTATTGAATAGGATTATGTGGTGCAGCTATAGCACCAATTAACTTGCCTTGCATACCTTCATGCATCATATTTGTTGCATATGCTTGTGGATTGTTTGTTTATGATTGCAATTGTATCGTGTAGATTGTGACGAGTGCAACGCTTGCTCGTGTGTGGATTGTTCTTCCGACCGCTACAACCAAGGCAAGTAGATGCTACTTTGTTCATGATATCGTCCTACTATTTTTAATGCATTGTCGTGTATTTTGTAGTTGCATGTGTAGGATGATACTATCGCTATGCTATGTCCTATTATGTGGTAGGGCTTTCCTTGTAGATGAACCACCGTTGGTAGATGTGCTTAGCCATGCTATGATGAACAAGGGCTGGGTTACATCAATGGTTCTTGTTTCTAAAAGTATTGGTTTGTGAAAACTAAAACAACTTAATCAATGAATCTCCTGGGTGTGATGGTATTGATACTTTTTGGTGGTTTCATTGCGGAAAGGCACCCAGGTATCGAGAGAAATTGATTGGCTTCTTTATTGTGTAGCTTACGTGTACAACCATGTGCCAATAATGGAATGGGCGGTTGGTTGGACTTAGTAGGTTGTGGTGACCCGAACCCGCGTATCCAGAGATGTAGAATTTTGGTAGGTTGGACCGGTGCGCGTCGGGATTGGGGAGCTACTTCCCGAACAGTCTCTTCTTGGACTTCTCCCTATCATCACCCAAAATGAGAGTGATGGTACGAGATGGGCTGGCCAAGTCACATGGGTAAAGTGTACTAACCCCTGCAGGGTGTATAATCTAATCGATTAGCCGTGTCCCCGGTTATGGACAACTGAGTTGCTTGATATTGATTCTGTGACATGTTTCTCGCTCATTCCAATTTCCTAATTGTTTCAATATTGTTGGGTTAACTTAATTGGGATCTTTTCAAAGAAAATCAAAAACTGTTTATGAAAGTAGGACAAATGTATTTGCAAATGCAAGCCAGACACAGCTCCACTTGCCAAATATGCATGTAGATGTTAGAACTATTGTCTCCTTTACTAGCTCTACTTGCCATACATTCCATGTATTGACCCTTCGGGGCTGCTACGTTTTATGTTGCAGGTTATTCTGATTCTGAGTAATCGATATAGGCCACGGTACTCCACTCGGCACTTGTTCACTTGTGGGCAATTTGAAGAATGGAGGATTTACTTTATTTATGTTGCTACCTGAATAATTTGAGCTAGCTTTGATCTAAGCTTTTATTGTAATAATGGTACTCTGGATCATTGTTATTCTTGATACACGGATATTTTGCTATGTTATTCATCTTCTTCTATTGTGGGCCAATGAACCGATCCAGGGATTGGCATGTCACATAGAAGCCTCGGTCTTTTCAGAACCGCGGTGTTATAATTTTCCCGAATGGTATTTATTGCATATCTTTTATGGAGGTTTAATTGAACCTAATAAAATTGAACTAGACTATTGTGCAAGAGGAGCTTTTATGGATTTACCCATACCTAAATCTTGGGATTTACTTAATAGAATTCGCGATCATAGAGTTTCATGGAATTTTGGTCTAGAAAGTGAAGGAGGCACATAAATAGATAATGATTGTATTCACGACTATAATAAGAAGGGTCATGTTAATGAATTATCTAAAGAACTTTATTCAGTTTCAGATCTTGTGTTGCAAGTTGTTACAGCTTTTATAGAACACATCAAAGCTCCAAAAGAGGGTTCGGCCAAGTATGATCCACCACCCGAACCTGAAAATAAAAGAGAAGTTAAAGCAACATTGGCCTCCCTAGAACCAATGTATGAGATACCTTTCCCTAACAGTGCATAGAAGCATATTTTGGAATATGAACAGGTTAAAGCAGTACAGGAGAAGAAAGAAGAGGAAAGTGTGCCAAAAGTTGAAGAACATATAGATGAAACCAATGATGAAGAGGTACCCAAGGAAGAAATTATGTCTATGTATGCACATTATAATATAGTTGAACTTAATGAAGAGATTTCCATATTGTTGAAGGTAAAACTAAGGTAAGAGATGAGGGTAAGCCTATTCTTACCTACATATTTAAAGAAACCATGCATTACGGTTTATGTGATCTTGGCACGCAGTTAATGTTATATCTTATGATTTATATTTAGAAATAAAAGAAGATATAGAACTGGCTACGATAGAAAATACTGATATGACAATCATGTTAGGCAATAAAAATCTTAGAATTCCAATGGGAGTAGTTGAAGATGCAATTGGCAATAAAAAAATTCCTATCAATTTTGTAGTTGTTGATATGCCAGCTGACACTCTTTGCCTAATTATATTTGGAAGAAACTTTTTGAGTGATGCAGGTGCCACAGTCGACTTCAAAAAGGAGATTGTATCTCTTAAGATAAAGCTCTACTTATATAAAAAGAAGAGAAAGATAAAACTATTAAGGTGATGGCGACACTTTTCTTTAGTAATCAAGAAGAAGAAACAAATGAAGACTCCAATTGTGAAGAAATAATTATGGAGGACAGGTCTCTAGAGAATTAGAAAGTGAATTTGATTCACTTTCGATTTTAGGACCTCCAACTGATGAGGCTTTTAAAGAGACAGAAAAAAGAGGGGATGGATAATTACCACCCCCAGAATTAAAAACTTTACCAGATAATCTTAAATATATATTTTTGGAAAATACTAATAAATTCCCTGTTATTATTAGTACTAAACTTTTAGGGGATGAAGAAGAAGAACTCATGAAAGTACTTAAGGAGAATCACAAGGCCTTTGGGTACTCAATGGATGATTTGAAGGGCATTAGTCCCATGATAACCGTCCATCGAATATTCATGGAGGAAGGTGCTAAATCAGTTGCAGAATTCAATAGAAGGCTGAAGCCTGAAATGAAGGAAGTGGTAAGAAAAGAAATAGTATGGCTACTGTATGCAGGTATAATATATCCTGTAAAAGAAAGTGAATGGGTCAGTCCTGTTCATTATGTTCCTAAGAAAGGCGGCTTTATTGTTGTTCCTAATCCAAACAATGAATTGATACCTACTAGAACTATTGTTGGACATAGGATGTGCATAGATTTCAGGAAATTGAATATGGAAACTAGGAAAGATCACTTTCCTTTACCGTTTATAGATCAAACTTTAGAGAGGTTAGCAAACCACACTCATCTTTGCTACTTGGACAGATACTCTGGTTTTTCCCAAATAGCCATTCATCCCGATGACCAAATTAAAACAAGTTTCATTAGTCCTTCTGGTTTACATGCTTACCGATGCATGCCTTTTGGTTTATGTAATGCCCCAGCTAATTTTCAAAGATGCATGACTACTATTTTCGCAGATTTTATAGAATTAATAATGGAAGTATTTATGGATGATTTTTTCTTTCTATGGAATTTCTTTTACTAGTTGTTTGGATAATCTCAAAAGAATTTTGCAGCGTTGCAAAGAAATCAATCTTGTTCTAAACTGGGAGAAGTGTCATTTAATGGTTAAAGAATGCATAGTCCTTGGACATAAGGTATTAGGTAAGGGTATTGAAGTAGATAGGGATAAAGTTGAAGCAATAGAGAGACTGCCACAACCAAGGGACATAAAAGGTATAAGAAGTTTTCTTGGTCATGTGGGCTTTATAGAAGGTTTTGCAAAAGGGAGTAAGATTTAATTTTGATGATAAATGCCTTATTGCCTTTGATAAACTTAAATATGCTTTATTTCATGCCCCTATCATTAGACCACCTATTTGGGATATTACTTTTGATTTAATATGTGAAGGTAGTGATGATGTTGTAGGAGTAACTCTGGGACAACACATATGTCGTAGATTTAATATTATACATCATGCTAGTAGAACTCTAAATAGTGCTCAAAAGAATTATCCTAAGGAAGAAAGAGAACTCTTTGCTGTATTTTTATCTTGCGATAAATTTTGTTCTTATATAGTTGATGCAAAAGTAAGAGTTCATATGGATTGTGATGGTTTAAAAGAACTCTTTGAGAGTAAGATTCATAAGCCAAGACTAATCCGTTGAATCCTTTTACTTCAAGAATTTGAGTTGCAGATTATGCAGAGACAAGAAGCATAGGTAGTGGATCTAGCATCTATATTTGCCCAGCAAGACACCAATCTTGTTGAGAGGAGCTTTAGTCTTGGTGAATTTCGTTTCCAAGAAATATTAGACGAAGTAAGGTCAATTCCTCCCAAAAATAAGAAGTCCTTGTTGTTGGAAGAGCTTGTCACTCCCGACTAAATAAACGGTAAGTGAAAGGTAAGTTTTCTTACTCTAATAAGTTCTTTGTCTTCATAGTTTTACTCCTAATTTTTTTTGCCTTTGAATTCCTGTTTTTTCTGAAGTTTTGAGGGAGTTTAGTAACTATACGGGCGCAACTATACGACCGGAGAAAAATCTCCCGCTGTATAGTTGGTCGTTAAAGTTACTGTATCATCGACCTTTTTCATTCTCGTTTTATTCATCTAAAAAATAAATTGTTGGTTCCTAGTTGGTAATCTAACCGACCTGGACTCGAGATTTTAGGAAGTACCTGCCCGGAAACAACTATATGGCCGGAGCTATACGGGCCACGACCGTATACACTACAACATGAAAGAGCTTTGGTAACACAATGATGTAACACATATTGAATTCTGTTACATAGTAGAACTAGTGTAACACAACATGTGTGGTGCGGGGCAAGCAGTAACGCAGAGTTTATCAGATCCAAAAATGTGTTACTCGGACATTGTACTAGTAACATATAAATTTGTGTTACTTCATACATGTTACATAATACAGGCATAGTAACACACACAATCCTGTATTCATACATGTTGTTAGGTAACTCTAAGAAAAAATAAATTAAATTACTTTTATTTATGTAATATTCAGCAGCGTGACCCAAAATGCCTCCATTGTGTATTATTGAGAGGTTGGACCCACATGTCAATGTTACTAATAAATGTGTGAAAATTAGGGACCACTTGAAAACTTGTGGGATCCACTTAACTACGTGATAAACAATTAAGACCACAAAACAACTAGGATGGTCCAAATTAATTAAGTCCGATCAATTAAATCCTTCTCCAAGAAAGAAACCAAGAGGCAACCCTGCCTCCCGTTGGCCGCCGCTGATCTGCCTCACCTCTCGTGGCGCTAGGGCCATTGTGGCATGGTGGATTTCGGTCCCTTGTGGCAGGAGGGTTATGTTTTGTGATGTGTTTTTCCTGTTTGGTTAGGGTTTATGTCCTACTTAAGAAGACATGGCAGCTTCTCGAGGATAGAATAAAGTCCTCCCCTTCCAGCCCCTCTTCTCGTAGTGCGTATAGCGTCATCGTAGGGCATGTGGATGTATGTCTCCGACGGATTTTGCTAGATTTGGTCGGTGTTCCTTCTAATCTATGCTTCTCTTTATCGATAACGGTTGATGCTCTTATGAACTTGTCCTTTTCAGCCTCAAAAGTAGGTAGGACTGTCTAGCCAAAATTTAGATTTGGCCCACATATGAATGGTTCGAATTTCTCCATCTGAGTTGGACACATACTAAGGTTTTGGATGTGAACATAAGCCTGTTTCTTGCAATAAAAATCCAGCATATCTTTACATATGTGATGGATGTTACCAATTGTACAGCAACACGCCACCTTAAAACAATTCTATAAATTTCTATTTTCCCTCATACCCTAGTTTTCAACTTCTCATTGATCGTTGTTTTTCATGTTGGAGAGCTTCTATCCACGTTCATATGATGGATTCATAAATGGTACTATAAATTTCTCATGCGATTTGCCAAATATTTTTTGTCACATTTCAATTTTACTTTGAATTTTCTACAATTTTCGTAGATTAATAAGAAGGTCGCATACCATACTGCTGCAATGAGGCAGCGTGAGAAAAGAAAGAGTAAGAAAATGTGAAAAATCTATTAATGCGCACGGAACAGAAAATCAAACAACTAAAGTTTGGACTTAGGTGCGGGCGGACTTTTATTTTGCACCTAGTGCACGCGCAATCGTCAATGTTGTACAAAGCCAACGACACTGATAGGTGGGCCAGTCAAGCCTCCACACGTTATCTAATCCCCTCATAAAAAAATAAAAATCTAACCCCTTAACTAGAACCCTCCAGTACGAAGTCTCATCCCCAAAATCGCCGCCCCCGTCATCTCGCCGCCTCACCTGCCGCTGCTCTGATCTACAAGAACCGATGGCCCCTTCAGATTTCTCCCACAAATCCCGTCTCCCTGCAGCCTCCTCCATCTACCTCTCCAAGTATTTCTCCCGGGGAAGTGCTCGCCAAGGGAGATCATGCCCATGGCATGGTCGTGCACAGGGGATATGCCGAGACTAGGTCGTGATTAGGGCGCCGGGCGCCAGGCATGGTCGTTCTTGTCAAGTGCTTCCTTGGAGAGAAGCCCGGTGGGCAACTCTCAGCAGAGGGTACTGTGCCTTCGTCGTATTTTCAAGTTCTACCAGGTTAGGTAAGTATTGCGCCATCGACATCCTGTCAGATATATGGAACAAGGAGGACGCCAGAGAGATGTGGTGAATGCATTTGTGGCTCTGTGTTTTTCCTGTTCTGAAACTGTTAGTCCTTTGTTTCAGATTTCATATTTGGGTTATGTGATCTTGTCGCCTCTATCAATTCTACCTCCATGGGGTGGTCATGCCTTGCGGCGTAGTGCGTCTTGCGTCCATGAAGGTGAAGCAATACTACGATTTCTATTATCTGTGTTTTCATTAGTTGAAATTCTTCCATCTTAATTTGACATTTTCCCATCTACCTGCTGGGTAAGTGATGCACTATCAATGTTCCTTGCACTCTGTAATCATATACTACAAAAAGGCAGATCATATATTCAAGTTGATGATTCTTTTGACATAGAACTTGTCGTTGAAGAATATAGTAGCTCGGTCATTTCCTATCAATTAGGACTTGGACTTGTCATGGTTTTATTGTCATTTAGAATTTATTTGTAGGATGGTCGTGGACATGTTCACCATATACCTGAACTATGAAGATGGAAATCATGACGAGGTGATTCTACAATGGTCCATGAGAAGGCGTGATGTATCATAGTACTATGATTTGATTTTGATGATCGAGGATGTTGGCTTCTACGCAACTGATTTCAATACTACGAGAAAAACTAGTAGAAGGTACGTGTTATGCTCGTGGTGGCTGTTGATCACACAAAAATATGATTTAAAAAATAATAGTAAAACATGCTTTTGTGTGTAAGATAACTGCACTTTATTATCTAGACTAGTCTAATGTTGAGAAATGGTTGTCACATTCTTGCTTCTCAATTAAAGTAAGTCACATGGCTACCTGTGTGTTGATTGATTAGTTAAAGCTGTATCGTTTTTGGTTGTCAGATATTCTACATCTTTATTTGTTGATTACTTGAGCAGTTGAGCTCATAGTATCCACGGAAGATCTTAACTAGTACCAAGATTACCCATCAGTGCATTGTGGGATCATTATGAAGCCATGAGCATTCCAGATAGTTCCTTACTAACCTCGTTTTGGCGCGCATTCGCGCATAGCGAATCCAAGAAAGATTATCCATTGGATCAATTAGATTTGGGATGATAAGTGGCTGATATTTACCGTATCATAGAAATCCGCGGCTAAAAATTTAGAACATGTCATGGTGTTAGCTAGTCTGAATTTAGAAACTGGTGTACTATATAGTGGCATAGAAAAATAGATCCACAAGGCATCACCTACTTAGTTGAAATTGTTGATGAAATTTTTGTGGCACCGAACCAGGATAGCGAGCCTAATAACGTCACTCTATTACTGATTCAACAAAAAATCATCATCTACACAAGATCCTGTTATTGAGTTTGTGCCAAAGGTACTCTTCGTGTGTTTTCGAGTTTTGAAGCTACAACTTTCTCTATCTCCAGGATATTATTATCATTCCATGCATTATTAGTGTTTGTAAGTGACTGAAACAAGAGATCAACTGGATGAATCTTCTGCAAGACTAGACCAGTAGGAGAAGAGAAGTGAATCTTCTGCAAGACTGGACTAGTAGGGGAAGAGAAGCGAACGCCCAAACTCATCTCCCTCAAAAAGAATGCAAACTTCCACACTTAAGGTAAATATCTGCTATAGTTTATTTAGTTCTTTGGGGTAATCTATTCTTGGTTGGCATTAAAGCTCATAGTCTGATGATATAGTAAGTTCTATTTTATTCCAAGTTTCATGATTAGTCTAAGTTTAATAGAGTGCATAATTATTGGTAGGAAGCTATGATAAATACTTGTATTAGAGCAAGTATCCTGGGTTATAGCAAAGCTAAGAACCTTGGAAAATGTTGATTTTGTAATAGTTAGATAGTTTCATTTTTTCTTTTTCTCACTGCTGTGATGATTTTTTCAATATTAATGGAGGGACATCAAGAAATATTCCAGAAACTTCAGCAATTGTTGGTTTTCACAGTATCTAGAATCACCAAGTTATTTTTTTCTGCGGTTAATTACAAGATGTGCCCTTTAGTGTTACAATTTTTTGCCGATTGGTAGCTCCCTGAGATCATGTAAGCAACTTCATTTTATTTTCTCAAGGGGAACTTTAGTTAGTAATCTGTATTGTGTTAAAAATGAACTTTGTATACTGACCTGGTAGCTGGTTGTTAAGCTTCTAAGCATGTGCATACTCTTCATTTTATTTGTTATTACTGCCTTCATCCAGAAATAAGTGACTTTCATTTGTTTAGATTCACATGTATCTATGCATTAAAATGTGTCTAGATACATCAGAATATAAACAAATCTAAATCACGTATTTTCGAACCGAGGGAGTACTTGGTATTACCTCCACTCATTGATAAATTAGCAAGTTGTATTCTGGTACTATTCAACATATAAGTGAAACAAACCTGCATACATGCATACTTTAATATGTGCAATCTAATAACTTCGAAGGTGTAGTAGTCTAGTAGATATCCTAGATTTCGCATGTAGTTAGAACATGTTTTCATATTGAACATGCTTTCATATTGAGTTAGCCGATTGTTAGATTGTTAGTCTGGATTTTTGACTTGCACATTGAAACCATCAAGTAATACCAGCGAGACACGATTTCTCTTAAAAAACTGTATACCTGCAGGAGTTTAGCATAAGCTAGTGATGTTGCATGTTAATCGATGGATTATGCATTGTTGGTATTTTCTCTTAAAAATCCTTAGTGTACATATGTCTATCCCTAACAAAGTGAATGGTCATGACAAACTTCCTTAACTATTACCATGTGGGTACTTTAGCATATTCTTCATGTAAATGTTGTCATCCTTCTCATTGATTGCTAATATTGATCATAATACAGGCTGGTTCTAAAGTAAGACTACAACCTATCCAAACTAGCGAAATGTTGTGTATGCTGCTATCCGGAGTAATGGTCCTGCAACTAAGGTCGGTGGTATCGAGTTAGGTGCCGCATTTGTACTTTTGTGCAGAGATGAACCTATTCTAGAAAATAAGGAGGTTGCAAGGGAAGGTGATGCTTTTGCTAAAGGATTCTTAATTGCTTGGCCTTCAACCTTTGTAAGTTAAAGAATTTCTTCATATAGGATCATATATTTGTACAGATGATTCTTAACTTAAGTTCCCATTTTCTTTTCATATTTGAAAGAAGGTTGATTCAGTTGCATAAGAGAATAAAGGACAATTCAATTTGCACCTTGAGTTGCACCTTGAGTTGGATCAAGAGGAAAATAATTTTTGAAGATTTTCCATAGCAATAATTATAGTTTAAGTTAAAAATGTAATATTTTTTAGGTTGAAAAATGTAATATCATTCAAATGATATTTTCTTTGCTCGAATTGATGCAAATGATATGGTGTAATCTTCTTGACAATTATGTTTACTGTAGTCAGTATTGATGTTGTGTTGTTGCGCCAATAATATTGTTATTTATTAATTGTAATGCACATGTATTCTACACACTTGTACTACTTATAGGTAATAAAATATCTTGATATATATTTGGTTTGTGGATGTGATGTGCTTCTATTTCTCCATCTTTTTAATGGTGCATCATAATAAAATAACAAACTAACCGTGGATGTGTTTTACATTTTATTAACTAAATGTTCTTTAAATTGGTTACCTAATTTTGTGTTTATAACAATAAATGAATATTAATATGGATGCAATAATAATATAATAGTGTTACTTCTGGTGTTACTACGGTTACGAGATGTGTTACTCGTGTCATTGGCAAATGTAAATTGTAATGTTACAAGATTTGGATATTGTGTTACTAATCATGTCCTAAAGATTAAAAAATTGCTACTAATTATGTTACTATAGTTGCAAAAATATCTTACCAGCAATGTTCTACGTCTAGAAAATATGTTACTACTGGTGTTACTGTTGTTACGAAAATGTGTTACCAACACAGAGTAACACATAATATGCATGTTACAACAATGTAAACTGTAACACAGTTTTGAACATATGGTAACAATTATGATGTGTGACCGGGGAGACCACTTAGTAACATGGCCTAATGGAACACATCGGAAAATATGTTACTATGTGGCCTAGTAACGCTGTTTTGGACCTGTAGTAAAACAAGACCGTGTTACCAAAGCTCTGCCCTGTTGTAGTGATAGTTGGGTGTTACGCGGCAGGACTCCTCCAAAATCATGATTTCTTTTCCTATTCTGTTAGGATTCTTTTCTTGGGAATTAATTTGGTGTTTCTCATGAGTTTTACCGACCTCTGACCCCTCTTATATACTTCCATTGTGCTCCTCTCTAATCATAATCACCAGGAACCAATTCACCTCTTGTTCTCACATGAGGCGAGGGCTAGGAAGCTAAGGACAGAAGTCCGTATGGAGTTTGGGAGCAATAGCAAGCAGGACAAGGAGATCAAGGGCATTTCTATGGAGATTTTTGACGCCGACCATGAACACCGGAAAAGGGAGTTGAAATCTCTAGAGTTAAAGATCGTAGTAATGGAGAAGGAGGCGCTAGGGACACCCAGGCATCTTCAATGATAAACTCGATGAAGATATCAAGCAGACCACTGAAGCATGATTTTCTATGAGTCTTATGGCGATACAAACCCTCCAAAGCAACAATGAGCTCAGTAAAGAACAAGTGAAAGTGCTGGAGCGGAATAATCTTTTCTACAAGATGCGTATTAAAGAACTGGAAGATGTCAATCAATCCCTCCGTGTCAAGCTATCCCGTGAAGAGAAGATACCACGTTCCATGGCGCCACAGTGACCTACAATAAATCATGGTATCAAATAATCATGAGGGATTATTTGATCCCGCTTGGCTTGATTCCAAGCATGGGGATATCTTTAAGACCTTGTAATCTACCTTATAAGTTTTATTACTATTCTAGTTTTTGCATTAGTTCGAGATCATAAATAAAGTTTGCATCATTAGAATTCCATTTAGGAATAGTCGAGCCCTTTTATAAAATTCTGAGTTAATTATAATATATGGAGCATTATTAAGTTTGAGTTTGTCTTATTGGATATATGAACGGCTTGAATATAATCTTACTTGCACTTGATGATAGCAATAAGAGTCTTCCACACCATTGGTATTAACACAACATACAAAGATAATTTGATCAATATGTTGTAGGTCAATGATTTGATTTACAAAAAGGAGAAATTATCTAATTAGTTAAGTTGAAAAAGAAAAACCTTGAACAAAGGAGAAATCAAAAGTGGTATCAAATAGAGTGAGAACAAGTTGAGGTAGAATATAAAGGTTATAAAGATGCTTCATATATATTTGGAATTTGGTAATTAAGAACGTTAAACTTTGGACTCCTACATGAAGTGGAATGTATGGCTAGCTCCTTTGCACATCACATAAACAAAAGTGTGAGCACAAATATATATAAAGAAATAAGAAACGAAAGAGAAAGAAAAAGAGCGAATGTGCAAAGAGAAAATTAGCATATACCACTATACTGTAGTAAGACAAAGAGACGTTTGAGATTTTGAATCCCAAGTGAACATGTTAATCCTAAAACACTTGGGACTACCTCACTAACTCATTTGGTCGAGCCGAATACTTTTACATCATGCTGAGAGTAATCTTTTGTGAAATGTTAATTGCTAAGGTGTGGAAGCTTGCTAATATTATTGTGATGGTTCGATTAAGGTACTATTCATAAACCTATTTCTACGTATCCTAAATGATAAACACATGCTGCAACTGCCTCATTTATTTTGTCGACTCAGCTTCATGAATATGAGGATCACATAAATTAAGATAAACTTGATCGGGACGAGCAAGAGTCTAGGCCTAGGGAAGTTGATGAGTGCATATTTGCATCATGTTTTATATTATTATTCTGCATTGTAGTGGTAGGATCTTGGTATTTTACGGTGTTCGCATGCACCTTTTATGTTTATTTTCACCAGGATCAGATCATATGATGGATACGATGGACACAATTCTTGGACCAGTTATATTGGAGTGAGAAGGAGGAAAAAACAACGTAAATTGCTTATTTGGGAAATATTAATAACACCAGAAGAAAACTCGAAGCAATTGGAGGATACAGTGGGTTTAACGACCAACTATACAGCGGAAATAAATATTCTGGGCATATAGTTCCCGCTGTATAGTTGGCGCTGACACTGCCTCTTCAAATAGTTTCACCCCGCACTGACATATAGAACACCCATAAATCACCAAAACCTCACCTCTGGAAGGCATCTGGAGGGGGAACTCATCCACCAGGGATCCATCTTCGCCCTACGTAGATCCAGGAGGCTAAGGCATCGATCTTCATCATCAACCACTGCATCACCACCATCTCCATCCATCCCATCTACATCTTGTCTAGATCTTGTTGTAATTTCTATACTCGTTGTGGATTTATACAATTACTATTCATATATGATAGATTACATTGTCTTTGCTATGATGTTGATTGCCTCCATGTTTGGGCATGTCATTAGTTCTTAGGGATATGGAGAAACCCTAGCATGAGATTGAAATAAGATAAAGTTTATTATGATATTTATCGCTGTGACCATGTGCTAGATTGTCTTCATCTTGATGTTGGGAGAAGTCGACCTCTCAATATTTGCCTCTTGTGGGGACTTGATGGAGGGAACTACTTGTTGGTAGACGGAGGTGTGTTAGCACTTACAATGACTATAAAGCTATTGGAACTCCTTACGTATCAACTTGGGAATCAAGTAAACTCACAAAACACTATCCATGCCATGGATACGTCCTGCGGGATTAAGTCTCTTAATAGCGCGGTAATTCAATTGATGTTGATTGTTGTCTACTGTGGTTATGAGGATGATTTGAGCAGTGGTTGCTGCCTATTTTTCCAAATACGGAGTTTCTCCCACACATACATAGTTGAGAATGTTCATGATAATAATATTTACCTTAGCCCTTTATAAATTCTAGTGGTGTATCCGCTAATCTCTGAGAATGCTTTCCCCACTGAAGTTTCAAATCTCTTTTACATACGCGATACTTACTTTCTGTATTCGGATTTGTTTACTTTACTCATTGTTATCTTATACCAAAAACCCCAAAACACCTTTTTACACAACATTCTCATTTTATCTTGTTACTTAGAACTTTATTTAGCATTTCTATTTTTAGTATTTATTTCAAGAGTTATTAGACTTCAGACTCTTGCTCCCTATGGGATCGATATATTTATTTCGAAACTAGCTATAAACAATCTCTCCACTTGCAGTCATCATCCGCCATGGTAAAAAAAACCATGGTAGATTCATTTGTGAAGGGACTTTTACTACGAAGGGTGTCCGTCGTAGAAGACTCTTCGGCCACAAAAAATGGGCCTTCAACTACGAAAATCGCCTGTTGTAAAAGGACATTTTTCTTGTAGTGCTAGTCGAACTAACAACATATGCAATATTTGGTCTTGTACATAGCATGGCATACATGATAGAACCTATGGCTGAGGCATAGAGAGTTTTGCTCATCCTCTCTCTATCTTCTGCCGTAGCTGGACTTTGAGTTTTATTCAAGGTCGTATTGGGCAACATGTACAAGAACCCTTTCTTGCTTTCTTCCATTCCAAACTTCTTTAGAACCTTGTCCAAGTATGTACTTTGTGAAAGCGCTATTAAGCGTCTTGATCTATCTCTATAAATCTTGATGCCTAAAATGTATGCAGCTTCGCCAAGATCCTTCATTGAAAAACTACTATTCAAATAGTATTTGACACTTTTTAAGAAGTTCTATATCATTCCCAATCAACAATATGCCATCCACATATAGAACTAGGAATGCTACTGAGCTCCCACTCACTTTCTTGTAAATACAAGATTCTCCATAAGTTGGTATAAATCCAAAGTTTTTTATTGTCACATCCCAAAATTTTCCAAATTTTGAAATGTGAAAAATAAATAAACAAATTAAATAATTTTTGAAATTTAGGGTGAAAAGAAACTTTTTTATTCCAAATGGAAACATCAAAACCCATCTTGAACAAACTTTGAATAAAATGGAATCCAACAAATTTCAATCAAGTGAAATGCATTCATCAATAAATGTATCTTGAAATTTAAACACTTGGAAAAGATAAACCAAAACTCTAAAACCCTAATGGAATAAATCATTCCAAAGATCTCTCAAAGACTATGGATTTGATCTAAAAATCTTTCAACAAACATTTCTAAATGATCAAAAATGATAAATGAAAGTAATATAAAACCATAGAAATTAATTTCATTTAATTTGGAGTCATGGATAAAAGTTTATGAATTTAATAAGGTAAAAGGAAATAATGTCCAAAGCTAATAAAGATACTATCTAAAATCCATACCAAATTGTGATCAAAATAACCCTAAAGGGATTTAAAAAGATAAAAAAATATTAAATAAAATTATACAAATTGGAATCACCAATTTTGGATCTTTAAATAAAAAGATATGGATTTTATAAGATATAGAAATAAATAAATAAGGAATATTTAAAAAGCCAAATTAAATCTTGGACAAACAAATGAAATGAAAGATTATGGAATAATAAAAAGGAATAAAATATTATTGAAATAAAATCATAAGGTTTGACAATATCCAATATTATTTAAATATAGATAATATGCCTAAACTAAATAATAAAACCTAATAAAAAAAATTAGGAGACAATTTAAATCTTGAATCAAACCCATAAGAAAATGGAACAAAGATAATTCAAATACAAATAAAATAAAGGGATAAGGAATATTCAAATAAAAGTATATGAGACTAAACCATATTCTAATAAAGATAAAATCCCTAATGTAAATGATTAATTAAATCATGAGAAAATAGTAAATTGGAATTTGCCAAAGTGGATTAAAAAGTTATCTAATTAACTTAAAAAGAATTATTTGAATACAAATTTATATGGAATTAAAACCATATTTGAATTTATTTGAATAAAGACAATTGCCAATTTAAATGAATATTAAATCATATTAAAATATTTTAAATAATTAAAAATGAATTATTTGCACTATGGAATAAATAAAGCGTACTGAAAAGGTTTGGAGAAAATAAGAATTCAAATAAGAATTGAAATTATATTAAAACCTCATTTGAATAAAGACAAGTGTCTAGTTTGAATAATTAATAAATCATAGAAGAATAAAAGAAAATTATTTTAAAAATGGACTTTAAATACATATTTAAAACAGTATAGAAACATACTGAATATTTGGAAAAGAATTGAAAAAGAAATCTGAATTCAAATGATAGTTTAAATTCAAAATAGAAAATAAGAAAAGGAAAAAGAAAAAAGAAACAGAATGAAAAAAAAGTGAAAGAGACCAGCCCACTAACCATGCCCAGCAGAAGCCCACGTAGGATCTCTTCTCCCCCGAAACGTTTTTCTTTCTCACCAGCAACTAAATCCGCGCAATCACTGATTCCCGGACCCCACCGCGTAACTCTCTCCCTCGCTGACAACGCAACCCCACCTGTCAATCGTCTTCTTCACCCACCACGACCAGTTCCTCCCCCTCTCTCTCCCGTTTCTGCTTTGATTTCGCGGGATGAAATTCGCATCAATGCGTGCATAACTCCGCCCGTGATCACGCCCTCTTAAGCGCCATGCCTCCTCTATCTTTACCCTCACTCTTCCCTTCTCCTCCGCCACCAAGCTGCTCTGATTTTGCTCGAGACCTCCCTCTGCCCCGACGAGATTTCCGGCGAATTCCTACGAGGCTAGCCACCGCTTTGCCCCCTCGACCACACGAGCGTGATCCCCACCTCCCTATGCATCCCCCAGTAGCTCCATATCGCACGCGCGTGCGCCAAAACCACGGCAACCTCGATGACAGAGCGACGCCACCGTCTGCCTCAACTCTGGCGATGCCCCTAGTAACATTCTGACCACCCCTCTTCCTCCCGATGATACGAGTGTGACCAGTGACCTATTACACAACTGACGCTGCCATTTTTGTGTCCTAGCTCGCACCGTATCAACACCTCCGTCATCGACAGTGAGCGCCAGCCGCTAGAAGCTTCTCCGGCGAGCGATTAACGTCGTCACTGTGCGCCCCTCCGTCGATAGAGACCACCTCGAGAATTAGCGCATCATGACGAACTCGGTGAGCCCTTCCCCTCTCTCTCGCTTCCTATATCGCCGGCAACGTCACCATCTAAGCGCGCTGCCTCCAGCCACCGTCGCTGCGCCGCCCACCTTTGGTCGTGTAGATCTGAGCCGTTAGATGTTGATCGTAAGGACACGATACATGACTTAAGCGAACCTGTATGACGAGATCTGAGTCGCACGATTTCCATTAGATCCAATGCACTGCATCACGCGATCCTGCCGAACCAGTACCAGCGAATCACATCAAGACAAGTGGCCTGTAGTTTGTTTTAAAAACAGAAATGAATCTATTATACGTTTAATTTTGTAAAATTCATAACTTTAAATATACACATCCAAATTTTACAAACTTTATATCAATGGAATTAGAAATAATACTTTCTAACCATGCCCTTTTTTTCATGATTTGCTTCGGTAAAATTGATTGTTTTTGCAGAAACATGTGTATGCATATTTTGTGTATAAAATTTATTCTAAAAATGTTTTTAGGGTAAAATCTTTTGTAAATGGTTTTTTTGAACCTACTGACCATAAAAACCAACTTGTAGGTTTAAAAGGATATTTTGTGATGCTAAGGAATAAATCTTTGAATAAAAGCATTTCTAGTTAAAAAAAATTGATTATGGTTTAAAAATGCTTTTTGAGTAAAACCTTTTGAAAATGGTTTGATTTAAACTCTCTGACCCTAAACACAAAGATTTGGATTAAAAAATGTATTTGATTAAACCCTATAAAAATATTACTTTGATTAAAGGCATTTCTAGAAAAATAAAATGGTGCTTGATTTAAAAAGGGTTTTGAGTGAAACCTTTTGTAAATGATTTTGTTTTAAAACATTATGACCATAAACATTAATATTGGTGTTTAAAAACATTTTGGCTAACACTAGAAATTATTCTTTCAATAAAATCAATTCTAGCAAAACAAAAATGATTTAAAGTGGCCATTTTTACTAACTTGTTTTAAAATGGCTATACCACTTTTATAAATGACAAATAGGTGTTTTAAAATGTTTATAACCTATTAGGAACCACTTTTCCAAATAAAACAATCTTTGTTAATGCTTGCATGCATTTCTTTGTTTTTATTATTATGTGATGAATTGTTGGAATGCTAGTTTTGAATTTGTGCCTTGCTTGATTGAATTGTAGTGAACTTTGAAGAGTGTGACTATTGCAAGATCAAGGAGTGAACTTATATTCTATACCAAAAAGGCAAGTGGTCCTTCATACTTTTGTCCCATTATTTTCACTATGCATTAGTGATAGTTCTAAGTAGGACTTGCATGGATTTTTCTATATGTTCACTATGCCATGGGAAATTCTGGTAGATGAAGCCTTAGTACAATTTTCCCTAAGTTAATATTACTACTACTATCACGCTTAGACTAGCTAGTAGAAAACAAGGGTGGATTATATTCATGCTATGAAATATTTCTAAGTCAAGGACTTGTGTTTTGTTTAATAAAACAACTATGTGAATGAATCACATGGGTGGAATGGAAAGAATGGGTTATGTTGAATGGTTACACATGCCCATATTTATGGTCTATCTTAGTGTATCTCACTTGTGGAAAGCCACCCAGGAACAAAGAGATTTGAGATGTCAAATGTTGAGAAGCTTCAAGTGCAGCCAATTGGCATTATGGGCTCTGCCTGGATCATATAGGTTGCAATAACTTAGCCAAATGGACAGTTGGTGGTAGGGGTGATAGGTTTGGAGCGCGTCCATTTTGTTCTAAGGGAAGGATTTTGAAAGATCTTGTCTCAATGCATGTCGAGTCTTGTGGGGAAAGTGCACCACCTCTCGAGAGAGTAAAATCTAAGTACTTAGCCGTGTCCCCGGCAATGGACAATTTGAGAATCAAGACATGAAAGCTATCAAGAATCTCCTCATCCCAATTTCTAAGTTAAAATCTTGTGGTTGAACAAGGGTTAAAGGATCTTCAATCTTTGATTGGTAGATGCCTTGGGTGATTTTGACAAATAAAAACTTAGTGTTTTCAAATGATAAGGAAAATCTATTGTGAGCAAAGCAAGCCTAAGCTCCACTTAGCCAAATGCATATAGATGATAGAGTCCACTATATTACTATAGTATCACTTGCCAATACAATTCAAATGTATTGACCCTTGTGGCTGTAACTTGTTATGTTGCTTGTTTGTTTGATGTTAGTGAAGTGTGTTGATTAGGATTACAAGTCTACAACCAACATGATTGCCTGTGGCACTTTGAAGATGAAGGAATCCATGCTATAGTTATTTTTGCTGCTTTGTAATGAGATAGCCAAATGAGCTATGTAAGATGTAATGAATTATTTTATTTCTGGTTATAAAGTTGTATTATGACCTTTGTTTCTTGATATTACATCTTAACTGTGGATGCTAGCTACTGATCCAGGGACTAGCATTGTAAAGACAGGGATCTCTATCTTATTAAAGGTTGGGACCTCTATAGATGGTATCAGAGCACTGTGTTGCCTGTAGGATTGTAACCTTAGGATTGGACAAAATACCTTAGAAAAATAGGAGTTGTATTTGTTCAAAATTATTTACAAACAATCTTGTAAACTCTTACCTCAACCTTTTTGGTTTAAATTCTACATCTCTTCCATTTCAACTTTATGGACAAAGACCTCAACATAGCAAAGACTTCACCATGAACAAAGACTTCAACATCATCAAAGACTTCAACTTTAGTTTCACCAAGGACTTCAACTTGGACATCACTAAGGACTACAAGTGAGACAAGAAACATTACTCAAGACTTGAAGACTAAGGAAACATAACTTAGAAGGAACCATCATCACCTTTGAATTTTGTGACCAAGATACAAGAATTTTTCCAAGGAAGCCATGATCTCATACAAGAAGAAACAACTAAGAAGAAGAAAATGATCTCAAGAAAACCATATAGTTGTACCACCATACTAATATTTAGTTTAGGTCAAACACACCAACTTATGTGGTGTAGCAAAAATATTTTGTTGCCTAAAAATGTGCTTGAACCTTGTTGTTTGAGTGGAATGTTTGATTGTGATTTCTTGCACATTGTTTGTGTGAATTGTTGTGTGTGATTAGACTTCTTCCCTATAAATCTATTGCCTATTCTAATCCCAATCCAACCCAAACAGATGACTTCTCCAAGAAACTCCAACATCAAGAATGGTGGCAACAACAACAACAACCAAGAGATGCTTCTAGCAACTCAAGCCCAGTTGAATCAAGTGACAACTCAGTTTTTAGCTAACTACAATGAGTTAGACCCAACCATGCAAAAGTTTTTGGAAAGTCAATCTCAATTGTTGCAAAGGATGACCAATCAAATGATCAACATGATAAGAAACTCTTCCCAAGGAGATTGTGACAACAATGATGTCAAGGATGATATTATGGAAGGAACTCAAGCTTGTAATATTTGTGGAGACATGGAACACACTTACAAAGAGCATGAGGATCAATGCCCTAATTGTGAAGAGAAACATCCAACTAAACAATGCCCCACATCTCAAGTGACTTGTTTCCTATGTGAAGGAAATGATCATGTCCCTATCTAATGCCCCATCTATCCTATAGTTCAACAAATGAAGCAAGATGGAATGCATCAAATGTTTGGAAACCTCCATAAGGGAACAACTTCTACAAAGAAGGATGAAGGCAAAGTCAGAACCATGCCTCATAAGGAAAAATCCAAAGTGACCACAAAGTGTTGCTACTCTTGTGGAGAAGAAGGTCATATCTCTAGTAACTGCCCCAAGAAGAGAGAATGATTTCCCACCTTTGAGGTGAGATATGAAGAGCATGAACTAGAAGAACTCCTAGCTTTGGAGAGACCCAAGAAGAAGAAGAAGGACAAAAGCCAGTTGCAATGTTATAATTGCAAAGAGATGGGACACTATGCCAGTGATTGCCCAGAAAAGAAGAAGAACCAAGGAAACAAACAAGATGCAATGATACCAAAGAAGAAGAAATATATTAGCCAAGTGAGGTGCAACAACTGCAAAGAGCTAGGCCATTATGCAAACAAGTGTCCAGAGAAGCTACATCAAGATCCTAAGTAAGACAATATGTAATCTAGTTGAAAACCTTTTTAAGGGTGGTAGTACCCTAGTTGTCATGAAGCCAACTTGTAACCTCTAGCCCTCCCAAATCTCGGGACGAGATTTCTTTTAAGGGTGGTAACCTGTCACATCCCAAAATTTTCCAAATTTTGAAATGTGAAAAATAAATAAAAAAATTAAATAATTTTTGAAATTTAGGGTGAAAAGAAACTTTTTGATTCCAAATGGAAACATCAAAACAATCTTGAAAAAACTTTGAATAAAATGGAATCCAACAAATTTCAATCAAGTGAAATGCATTCATCAATGAATGTATCTTGAAATTTAAACACTTGTAAAAGATAAACCAAAACTCTAAAACCCTAATGGAATAAATCATTCCAAAGATTTCTCAAAGACTATGGATTTGATCTAAAAATCTATCAACAAACATTTATAAATGATCAAAAATGATAAATGAAAATAATATAAAACCATAAAAATTGGTTTCATTTAATTTGGAGTCATGGATAAAAGTTTATGAATTTAATAAGGTAAAAGGAAATAATGTCCAAAGCTAATAAAGATACTATCTAAAATCCATACCAAATTGTGAGCAAAATAATCCTAATGGGATTTAAAAAGATAAACAAACATTAAATAAAATTATACAAATTGGAATCACCAATTTTAGATCTTTAAATAAAAATATATGGATTTTATAAGATAAAGAAAGAAAGAAAGAAAGAAATAAGGAATATTTAAAAAGCCAAATTAAATCTTGGCCAAACAAATGAAATGAAATATTATGGAATAATAAAAAGTAATAAAAGATTATTTAAATAAAATCATCAGGTTTGACAATATCCAATATTATTTAAATAAAGATAATATGCATAAACTAAATAATAAAACCTAATAAAATTATTTAGGAGACAATTTAAATCTTGAATCAAACCCATAAGCAAATGGAACAAAGATAATTCAAATCCAAATAAAATAAAGGGATAAGGAATATTCAAATAAAAGTATAGCAGACTAAACCATATTCTAATAAAGATAAAATCCCTAATGTAAATGATTAATTAAATCATGAGAAAATAGTAAATTGGAATTTGCCAAAGTAGATTAAAAAGTTATCTAATTAACTTAAAAAGAATTATTTGAATAAAAATTTATATGGAATTAAAACCATATTTGAATTTATTTGAATAAAGACAATTGCCAATTTAAATGAATATTAAATCATATTAAAATATTTTAAATAATTCAAAATGAATTATTTGCACTATGGAATAAATAAAGCCTACTGAAAAAGTTTGGAGAAAATAATAATTCAAATAAGAATTGAAATTATATTAAATCCTCATTTGAATAAAGACAAGTGTCTAGTTTGAATAATTAATAACTCATAGAAGAATAAAAGAAAATTATTTAAAAAATAGACTTTAAATACATATTTAAAACAGTATAGAAACATACTGAATATTTGGAAAAGATTTGAAAAAGAAATCTGAATTCGAATGATAGTTTGAATTCAAAACAGAAAATAAGAAAAGGAAAAGAAAAAAGAAACAGAATGAAAAAAAAGTGAAAGAGACCAGCCCACTAACCCAGCCCAGCAGAAGCCCACGCAGGATCTCTTCTCCCCTGAAACGTTTTTTCTTTCTCACCAGCAACTAAACCCGCGCAGTCACTGATTCCCGGACTCCACCGCGTAACTCTCTCCCTCGCTGACAACGCAACCCCACCTGTCAGTCGTCGTCTGCACCCAGGACGACCAGTTCCTCCCCCTCTCTCGCCCGTTTCTGCTTTGATTTCACAGGATGAAATTCGCATCAATGCATGCATAACTCCTCCCGTGATCACTCCCTCTTAAGCACCCATGCCTCATATATCTTTCCCCTCACTCTCCCCTTCTCCTCCGCCACCAGGCTGCTCTGATTTTGCTCGAGACCTCGCTCTTCCCCGACGAGATTTCCGGCAAATTCCGGCGAGCCCAGCCACCGCTTTTCCCCTGAACCACACGAGCGTGATCCCCACCTCCCTACGCATCCCCCAGTAGCTCCATCTCCCTTGCGCGTGCCCCAAAACCTTGGCAACCTCGACGACAGAGCGACGCCACCGTCTGCCTCAACTCTGGCGACGCCCCTGGTAACATTCTGACCACCCCTCTTCCTCCCGATGATACGAGTGTGACCAGTGACCTCTTATGCAACTGACGCTGCCGTTTTCGTGTCCTAGCTCGCACCATAGCAACACCTCCGTCATCGACAGTGAGCGCCAGCCGCCAGAAGCTTCTCCGGCGAGCGATTAACGTCGTCACCGTGCACCCCTCCGTCGAAAGAGACCACCCCGAGAATCAGCGCATCACGGCGAACTCGGTGATCCCTCCCCCCTCTCTCTCGCTTCATGTATCATCGGCAACGTCACCATCTGAGCGCGCCGCCACCAGCCACCGTCGCTGCGCCGCCCATCTTTGGTCGTCTAGATCTGAGCCGTTATATGTTGATCGTAAGGACATGATAGATGACTTAAGCGAACCAGTATGACGAGATTTGAGCCACACGATTTCCATTAGATACAACGCACTTCATCATGCGATCCTGCCGAACCGGTACCAGCGAATCAGATCAAGACACGTGGCCTGTAGTTTGTTTTAAAAACATAAATGAATCTATTAGACGTTTAATTTTTTAAAATTCATAACTTTAATCCACACATCCAAATTTTAGAAACTTCATATCAATGGAATCATTAAAAAGAATAATTTCCAACCATGCCCTTTGTTTAATGATTTTCTTTTGTAAAATTGATTGTTTTTGCAGAAACATGTGTAGGCACATTTTGTGTATAAAATTTATTCTAAACAAGTTATTAGGGTAAAATCTTTTGTAAATGGTTTGTTTTGAACCTACTGACCATGAAAACCAACTTGTAGGTTTAAAAGTATATTTTGTGATGCTAAGGAATAAATCTTTGAATAAAAGCATTTCTAGTTAAATAAAAATATTGATTATGGTTTAAAAATGCTTTTTGAGTAAAACCTTTTGAAAATGGTTTGATTTAAACTCTCTGACCCTAAACACAAAGTTTTGGATTTAAAAATGTATTTGATTAAACCCTAGAAAAAATATTACTTTGATTAAAGGCATTTCTAGAAAAATCAAAATTGGGCTTGATTTAAAAAGGGTTTTGAGTGAAACCTTTTGTAAATGATTTTGTTTTAAAACATTATGACCATAAACATTAATATTGGTGTTTAAAAGCATTTTTGCTAACACTAGAAATTATTCTTTGAATAAAATAAATTCTAGCAAAACAAAAATGATTTAAAGTGGCCATTTTTACTAACTTGTTATAAAATGGCTTAACCACTTTTATAAATGACCAATAGGTGTTTTAAAATGTTTATAACCTATTAGAAACCACTTTTCCAAATAAAACAATCTTTGGCAATGCTTGCATGCATTTTTTTGTTTTTATTATTATGTGATGAATTGTTGGAATGCTAGTTTTGAATTTGTGCCTTGCTTGATTGAATTGTAGTGAACTTTGAAGAGTGTGACTATTGCAAGATCAAGGAGTGAGCTTATATTCTCTACCAAAAAGGCAAGTGGTGCTTCATACTTTTGTCCCATTATTTTCACTATGCATTAGTGATATTTCTAAGTAGGACTTGCATGGAATTTTCTATATGTTCACTATGCCATGCGATATCCTGGTAGATGAAGCCTTAGTAGAATTTTCCATATGTTAGTATTCCTACTAGTATCATGTTTATCCTAGCTAGTAGAAAACAAGGGTGGATTATATTCATGGTATGAAATATTTCTAAGTCAAGGACTTGTGTTTTGTTTAATAAAACAACTATGTGAATGAATCACCTAGGTGGAATGGAAAGAATGGGTTATGTTGAGTGGTTACACAGGGCCCATATTTATGGTCTACCTTAGTGTATCTCACTTGTGGAAAGCCACCCAGGAACAAAGAGATTTGAGATGTCAAATGTTGAGAAGCTTCAAGTGCAGCCAATTGACATTATGGGCTCTGCCTAGATCATATAGGTTGCAATAACTTAGCCAGATGGACAGTTGGTGGTAGGGGTGATAGGTTTGGAGTGCGTCCATTTTGGTCTAAGGGAAGGCTTCTTAAAGATCTTGTCTCGATGCATGTCGAGTATTGTGGGGAAAGTGCACCACCTCTCGAGAGATTAAAATCTAAGTACTTAGCCGTGTCCCCGGCAATGGACAATTTGAGCATCAAGACATGAAAGCTATCAAGAATATCCTCATACCAATTTCTAAGTTAAAATCTTGTGGTTGAACAAGGGTTAAAGGATCTTCAATCTTTGATTGGTAGATGCCTTGGGTTATTTTGACAAATAAAAACTTAGTATTTTCAATTGATAAGGAAAATCTATTGTCAACAAAGCAAGTGTAACATCCCAAAAATACTAAACATGGATCATCAAACTCTAATCATCAAACTTAGGGTTAATAAAAACTTTTATAAATAAAATTATGGAAGCATGCATGTGAGTATGCATTTCATTTTGAATTCTTTTGAACCAACTTGTTTGTGTGTTCCTTTGCTTGTAAATGGATGCTTAGGTGAAATAAACATCATCTAAACATTTCCCACACTTTCCCAAAGACAAGTAAATCAAAACAAATAAAATAAGGGAATGGTCATTTTGACCAATTTAACTCCCATGCCTACTTTGGCTGTATCAAACTTTCAGAACTTAACAAAAACCTTTCTGGATCTTTGCACCCCTTGATTGTACTCATAACAAAGTATCAAGGCCCACTTTGTGATCATCCAGAAACTTTCAAATGTATGGTTTAAAGGACTGTTCAAAATTGAATCTTTATCATATGGGAAGATCCCACTTTTTCAAAAACCACTCAAACAAGCTCAACTTTCAATACCCAAGCATCTGCAGACTCACTAGCAGCAACCTAGCATACCCACCAAAAATCTTTTCAAAATTCAAAACTTGAATTCTTGCGGCCATTTCATCAAACACTTTGTAGACACAAATCAAACAAAATCCAAACACTATTGTGAGGAGTGATTCTTGCCTAACTTGTTCCCTCTGGATGAAACTAGGCTTTAGTAGATCATCTAGCTCAATTGCAAACCTCTAGCATCACTGTAAGCTTGGCAATGCCATCAATGGTGAGCAGGCCGAGTGCACCCTTGTCACCCCCATGTCGACAACAAGCTAGGAGAAGAAACAAGCCTAGCCAACATGTCTGGGAGCAAGCCAACACCCCACCGCCACTCCCTGTCCAACGCTCGAACCGTGCTAGCCCCTATACCACACGCACGGACCATGCCAAGCTCGCCAGCAACCATGCCGAGAGCGCGCCCCGTGCGCCACGCTCGACCGATGCCCACAGACCACGCGCCGCCTCCGCCGCGTGCATACGTGATCACCACCGTCCCAGCAACCCCGCAGACACGCTCGTTTGCCGCCGCGCGGACCATGCATGTTGTGCGCCATTAAAACTTCCATCGGGCACACGCAGAGCACCACCGCGTTCCGACCAAACCGCACCGCCCCACGCCTCCCCACCATGTCGTTGAGCATTGCCAGGGAGCACCGCACCGCCCCTACCATCGCCCACGCCTCTATCCCTCTGTGCCGTCGACCACGATGAGCTCACCTTGCGCCCCGTCGGTTCCCTCTCGCCACTATAAATAGAGGCCACCCTCAGCCGAATTGAGCACACCATCTCACTCCCCTCTCCTCACTGATCGTGCCACCCTGTTCCCGGAGCAAGGCGAGCAGCACTTCGCCTGAATTTCACCAGAGCCTGCCACTGCTGAAGAAGAAGGGGGCCAGCGATTGGAGCCGCCCCAGGAGAAGCTGCCGGTACCAGGAGGTTCATCGTCGTTTACTTTGTCGTTCGCCCGCCTCGCCGATCCTCGCCTGAGCCCCGGTGAGCCCCCAATGATCCCCACCTGCCGCGCTAGGTTTCTGTCTCGCCGGCGTTGCCCAACGTCGACGATGACCCTCAGCCGTTGGATTAGAACCAGATTGAATGCACCACATCGACCCATACCGCTTCGCACCCCCTCGTCTCAATGACGCATGGGGACAACCACTTAACCAGCCCGCGTAAGCGCTGTGCTTAGAAGGCCGGCCCAGTATCACTTCCCGCGCAGCCCAGTTGTTTGAATTTAACCTTTTCCATTTTATTTCAAACACACTTCTATACCCAGTTTCAAAAATCAACCTAGATTGATTCACTTAACCAAATTGAATGAAACCAATTTTGTTAGAAAGGTCTGGAAATGCTGAATCCAAGCCCGTTAGATTCAAGTCATTTGGATCTGTAGATCATCCTTGGTAAAAACAACAAGGCAGAAGCTTTTCTGCATTCGAACATTTTTCAAATTTAAACCATAATAGCTTTTGAGTTGATTCCAACTCTCAAAAATCACATTTAACCATGACTTTCAGAATATATAAAAGAATATATAGGTTTACCTATCGAAATAATTTTCAAGTAATAAAAGAATGCCACATAAGCATTTCTAGTCACTTATTTAATTAAAATAAAAGGGTAAAACCTTATTAAATTGTGACACCACTTTAAATCACATTCCCATGGACTAAAATATGTGGTGATGACAAGTTTCAACATGATCCCATGTTTGGTTTGGAGAATATTAAATCTTAAGTAGTTTTTCAATGAGTAGAAATTACTTTTCTAAAAATAAAAGGAATTAAACCAAGCTTTAATCTTGTAATATTAGTGATGATGTTAGATCATCTATAGGACCCTTTTGTGTGATGATTGCAAGTAGTTAAGTATTGTTTGGTGATTGTGTACATCGTATTTATTTATAGACGCTAGTACTGACCAAGGATACGAGGAGGAAGGAGGATACTACGAAGAAGAAGCCGAGGAGAACTGCAACCACTGCTCTGCATAAGGCAAGCCTAATACTACTAGTGAATGTGCAAGCTAACACTTGCAAGATAATCTACTGATGCAAACAAACCCTTACTTGTTACCATGCCAATCATATGCCCTAAGCATATGTGATTATACCCACTTGATAACCCAATCCTAGTTTTATTTGCAAGCTTCTTACTTTATTTCTTTATCAAAGCTACTTCCTTAGAGTGTGCTGAAGTAACATGTAGATTCTAGAAAGATATATTTGAAGGTTGCATAAAGAGCATAAAATTTGGCCTAAGCTAGATAATCTTGATGTCATCCTAAGTAATGAGATTAAACTTAGTTAGAACTCCACTAGTTTACCACCCCTCATTAGTATTCACCCCCACTTGTAGATGCTAGTGCTAAGCATAAAAGTTGATCAACTTTAGATGGGAATACTTGGTGAAAATGGTTATGAAAACCTTAGAATGATGGATCATTCTACTGAGATGTTTTGACATGTGTTTCCAAACACCAGATGATTTTGGTGATGAAAATGTTGAGGCATGAGCCTTAGCCCTTTATAAAACTGATGGTTGTCTGGATGCGATACCATTCCAATTTTATCGTACAACCACAATACCCGAAGATTGGGTAGGGCTTGACTGGAAACTTATATACCTTAGTATTAGTTCCCTCACGGCCAAGGTCTGAGTTGAGGCTACCTTGTGAAGATTGTCCACCTGTGCAGTACCCAAGATGACAGTTGGTCATGGTTGGGAGGCCAAACTCACAGGAGAGGTGCTTATACTAGGGCGTGTAATTGAAAGGTTAGGATTGATTATCCGCATACTGAGTATGGTGAATTCAGGATTTGTTCCTGATGGATGTATCGAATGTTGTGGTGAAAGTGTACAATCTCTACAGAGTGTCAAACTATTCGAATAGCCGCGTCCGCGGTTATGGACAGTTGGAGTGGCCATATTGTTCCCCCGTTAGATGTTTTCAAAAATACTTGTGAAATGGATTGAGACTTTGACTTGACCACAAAAGGGTTGTGATATGAAATACAAGTTCCCACTTAGGTGTTATAACTTCAACTAGTTATCTTGCTTCTCAGCTTAGTAGAGATAAATCTGGCTTCTTGCAAAACAACCCTAGATCCTAGTGTCCTATTATCAAATACCCCCTTCACTTGTTAGCATTAGTTTGCGAGTACTTAAAGAGTACTCATGGCTTTGTCCCTGGCTATTCCCATGGCCAGACTATGAAGAGGAGTACCTGGAGGATGGACCCCAGGAAGGTTACGACAACTAGGATCATCTTCCATCGTCAGCATTGCCTGTGACCCCGAAGATGGAGCTTCGCCTAAGATACCGTTATTATTACGTATTCTGCTGCTTGAGTTGTATTAAGAACTGGATCATGAGATCCTTATTTGTGTAAGACCTTATGTATGGTTTGTAATGGATGATGTACTGTGGTATCCAATTCTGTTATGTCTCGCAAAAATGGTAATCCTGGGATTGTGATGTATGGCATAACAGGCATCTGGGATTAAAAATCCGGGTGTTGACAAGTTGGTATTAGAGCCATCCTGACCATAGGAGACCCTAGTTAGACTGGACGTTTGAACCCAAAAACTTAGTTTCAAAACCAAAGAAAACAAATATTTGCAAAAACTTATTCCCATTCTTATCACCTTGATTCTTTCATGAAAATCCATGTTCCTCAAAAACTCTTGCAAAATACATAAAATTTGACACACTTGATCACTCTACTAACTTACTCATCCTATATTCTTATAGATGGACGTGAAGTACAACAAGTTTTATCAGTTGGGGAATGGGGGAGACCTTATCTTTGAGAGGGATTTGGACCAGCTTTCGGAACTTCTAGAGCGTCCGCACCCCGAGTTCTTTGGAGCTCAGCTCAATGATCAAGGAGGAGAAGATCTGCAGTGGCTAATTGTTGCAAGTCTCCGAGGAAAGATTGAACCTCCCACTGCTGAGGGAATTCAGTTTACCTTAAGAGAGAACAACTGGCTCGATGGACTTGCCAGGGCCATGCAGGAAGCTCTTTCCCGTCTGTGTGGGCAGAGTATCAATCAGATCAAGGGAACCCGCTTTGAGTTTTTCCCAAGGCGTGATGCAAATGGACAACCACTAGAAGCCCCATACCACCCTGAGCTGAAGACTCAATTGGACCACCTTAGCTTCATGATGTACGATCGTCAGCAGGAGTTGGATAACTGTCGTAACTACTCCAACCATAAGTCTGCCATCATCAAGACGAAGGATCAAACCATCGCCATGCTAGCGAAGGATCGCAAGTCTCGCCGCCGTCAGCTCGACAAGAAGGAGCGCATTATTGCCCGTCTTCACCACCGTATCTCATCTTTGGAGGAGACCATCCACGAGAGAGACATGCAGTTGGAGGAAAGGGAGAATGCCGGAGAGGATCTTCGTGGAGACCCCTACTCCTATCTCAGTGATGACGATGATTTTTTGGAGGAACAGGCTATGGATTTCTTCACTGATGAGGATGACTTCGCCTTCATCGATGATGATGAGGATGATGAAGCCACAGATTCCGAGGAGTAGTAGCACTTGAGCACTAGCGTAGTGAGTAGTATTCGGTCCCACTGTATCGTAGTTTTCAGAATGTTTCTTAAAACCATCTGTTTTTCTTGTTTTGTGGTGTGTGTTGTATCGTGTGCTATTAATTAATTAATTAATGAAAAGCAAGTTGCTAGAAAATCTGAGTCAAACTTTAAAAACTTTTCAAAGTCCCAGAACCTTAGAAATTTCCCTCTTTTCTCATGATCTATCTCAATCTTCAGAAGCCACACGGAGGAAGTGGTTCATCCCCGGACCCGATGTTGCAGATCCTGCAAATGTTGACTTCTGACCGTGAAGCTGAAAGAGCGGAACGTCAAGCCAACCTAGCCACCCTGCAACAGATAGCTCAGCTAGCCCACAACAATCAAGGCCACGGAAATCAAGATAACCATGGATCTAATCTCAAGATTTTCTAGAATACCAACCCACCTGTTTTCACTAAGTCAGAAGAACCCCTAGATGCCGATAATTGGATGCAAACCATGGAAAATAACCTAGAAGTCGCCGGAGTGGAAGCCAATGAGAAAGTTCTGTTCGCCACCCACTATCTAGCCGGAGATGCCAGAGCATGGTGGAACAGTGTTCATGCAATGACCGGAGGCCAGATGATGACCTGGGAGGAATTCAAGGTCAAGTTCAGCAGAACCCATGTGCCACCGGGTTTGATCAAGAGGATGATAGACGAGTTCAGAGAACTGAAGTAAGGAAGGATGACCGTAGTGGAATACTGTGACAAATTCTTGTCATTAGCTAGGTATGCCCCGGATGAGATTGACGCTGAAGCCAAGAAGAAAGAAAGATTCCTGAATGGTCTGCATGATGAGATGCAGACAGAGTTAGTTAATATCCCCTTTGCTGATATTGAAGCCCTTGTCGACTCTGCCATCCAGATGGAAGGAAAGATCAACCAAGCCAATGAGAACCGCAAGCGTCGCATGATGAATCAGCCAGGAACCCATCAGACCCCAAAGTATCGCCCTAACCCATCTCCCGGATTTTCCCCAAGAACCAACAGACCCCCGATGAACCGTCCGACCTATCCCATCCGTGGAAACCCTAGACCCGGAGGAAATCACAACAACCCCGACAACTCTAGCAATTTCAACCGTGCCCCACCCAAGTTCAACAACAACAATGCTGCCACCAACACCAACACTGCCCCGAGGACTGGAAGCAATGTTGTGCCTGTAGCAACAAAGGACAAGTCGCAAGTGACTTGTTATCACTGTGGAAATAAGGGCCACTAATCCAACGAGTGCCCCAACAAGAAGAATGCCGCAACCCCCAATACCAATGCCCCAGCTCAGCAGCAGCGTCGTGTTCAGCCAGGAAGGAGATTTTCCCCAGGGAATTCACTCAACCGCAATGGACGTCTTTTTCTCATGCATGCTGAAGAAGATCAGGAAGCGCTAGACGTCGTGCTGGGTATGTTTTCTATTAATTTAGTACTTGCAAGAGTGTTGTTTGATTCTGGTGCATCGCATTCATTTGTCACAGAAGAATTTGCATGCACTAGTAAAATTCAACCAACCAAACTGAAGCATGTCATGATCGTTCAAATTCCCGGATGAACCACCAAGGCTAGGCAAATTTGCAAAGCCGTCCCTATCCGAATCCATGGCATAGATTTTTATGCTAATCTGATAGTACTCGGAACTAAAGGTTTGGAAGTAGTACTAGGAATGGATTGAATGTCCAAACATAAAGGATTGGTTGAGAAAGCCATAACCATGACCAGTACAGCCGGAATATCAGTCGAGCTTATATCCGAAACCTTACCTCGTCAATTCAAGTGCAACAAGAGTATAGCCCAACCTACCATTAACCAAGTCCGGATAGTCTGTGAATACCCCAATGTATTTCCAGATGTTTTGCCCGGTATGCCCCCAGATCGGGATATCGAGTTTATCATCGAACTAATCCCCGGAACTGGACCCATAGCCCAGAGACCATATAGTATGAACCCGTCTGAACTAGAAGAACTGAAGAAGCAACTGGATGCCATGTTGGAAATTGGATTGATTCAACCAAGTGCGTCACCATGGAGATCACCTGTTTTATTTGTGGACAAGAAAGATGGAGGTAACCATTTGTGTACGGATTACCGGAAGTTGAATGATGTCACCATCAAGAACAAATACCCCTTGCCCAAGATAGAAGATTTGTTTGATCAGTTGACCGGTGCCAAAGTGTTTTCTAAGATTGATCTTAGGACTGGCTATCATCAACTGAAGATTCGTGCAGAGGATATTCCAAAGACTGCCTTTACCACCAGCTATGGATTATGCAGTATCTGATCATGTCTTTTGATTAACCAATGCCCCCGCTTATTTCATGAATCTCATGAATAAGATTTTTATGGACTTCCTGGATAAGTTTGTCGTTGTTTTCATCGATGACATTCTAATTTTTTCGAAATCAGAAGAAGAACATGAGCTACACCTAAGGACTATTCTTGGAACCCTTAGAGAGCATCAGCTGTATGCAAAGTTTAGCAAATGTGAATTCTGGTTACAGGAGGTAGGATTCCTCGGTCACATTGTATCAGCCGGAGGAATTGCCGTTGCCCCTGCCAAAGTGAAAGATGTAGAAGATTGGCAAGCCCCAACCACTCAAACCCAAGTTCGTGCATTTCTCGGATTGGCAGGATATTACCGCAAGTTCGTAGAAGGATTCTCGAGTATCGCCAGACCCATGACCCAATTGCTGAAGAAGGACAAGAAGTTTGAATGGACGGATAAATGTGAAGCGAGTTTTCAAGAACTCAAGAGGAGATTGATTTCAGCCCCAATCTTGATCATGCCGGATATCACGAAGCCCTTCGACGTGTATTGTGATGCATCCAAGATCGGTCTCGGATGTGTGCTAATGCAAGAAGGCAAAGTTATATCTTATCTATCTCGACAACTGAAGCAACATGAGCAAAGTTACCCAACCCATGACCTCGAACTCGCAGCCGTAGTTTTATCCCTGAAGACATAGAGGCACTACCTGATGGGAAACCGTTGTGAGATCTATACGGATCACAAGAGTCTGAAGTATATATTCACTCAGAAGGAGCTGAATATGAGACAGAGAAGATGGATTGAGCTAATCAAGTATTATGATTTGGACATTCACTATCACCCTGGTAAAGCCAATGTGGTAGCTGATGCCCTTAGCAGATTGCCGTGCCGCTTGAACTCCATGATCTTGAAGGAGCAACCAAGCTTGCACAAAGAGATGGAAGATTTTCGAATAGAATTAGTAAGTGAAGGATTTTTGGCTAGCATAAAACTTCAGCCCTCTTTGATCAGTCAGATCAAAGAGGGACAGAAGGGAAATACTAGTATCGACGGAATCAAGCGTCGTATCGGTACAGGCAAAGTACCCGGATTCACCGAAGACGAAGAAGGAGTTATGTGGTACAAAGGACGCCTTTGTGTACCAGCAGATTCTGAGTTGAAAGAAGTGATTCTGAAGGAGGCTCATAATACTATTTATTCTATCCACCTCGGAGGAACGAAGATGTATCAAGATTTGAAAGAGCAATTTTGGTGGCATAAGATGAAGAGAGAAATCGGAAGTTATATCTCCAAGTGTGATATATGTTAGCGAGTCAAGGCAGGACATCAAAGACCCGCTGGATTGTTACAACCCTTGCAGATTCCAGAATTGAAATGGGATTCCGTTGGAATGGACTTTATCACCGGATTGCCTACTTCTAGTAGAGGAAATGACTCTATCTGGGTCATAGTGGACCGATTGTGCAAAGTCGCCCATTTCTTACCCGTCAAGACCACATATGAGAGTTCGAAGCTAGCGGAGTTGTACATCGCAGGATAGTTAGTTTGCACGAAGTCCCCAAGAACATCGTATCGGATCGAGGAACTCAGTTTACCTCGAGATTTTGGAAGAAATTCCAAGAAGGTTTAGGAACCCGCCTAGATTTCAGCACCGCTTATCACCCTCAGACCGATGGACAAATGGAGCGAGTAAATCAAATACTCGAAGATATGCTGAGGTCATGTGTGTTAGAATATGGATCCAAGTGGGAAGACTGTCTGCCGTTTGCAGAATTTTCATACAACAACAGTTATCAAGCCAGTTTGCAAATGGCCCCATTTGAATTCATGTACGGAAGGAAGTGTCGCACCCCTTTGAACTGGTCGGAAGTAGGAGAGAGTCAGATTTTCGGACCCGACATCCTACGAGAAGCAGAAGAGAAGGTTCAAGATTCATGAACACCTCAAGACCGCCCAGTCCAGACAGAAGAGTTACGCCGACAAGAGACATCGAGACCTCGCCTTCAACATAGGAGATTTTGTATATCTGAAGGTGTCGCCATTGAAGGGAATGCAGCGTTTCCAACTCAAAGGAAAGTTAGCCCCTAGATATATCGGACCTTTCAAGATTCTAAACCGTCGAGGAGAAGTGTCGTACCAATTGGAACTACCAGAAGAGATGTCAGCCGTGCATAATGTGTTCCATATCTCATTACTTCGCAAGTGCCTCGAAGTTCCAGAGAAGACCGAAGTGTTCAAGAATATAGACCATCGGACCATGGAGATCAATGATGACCTGACCTATCCTGAAGTACCCATCCGTATTTTGGAAGAAGCCTTCAAAACTACCTGAACCCAAAGCATCAAGTTTCTCAAGATTCAGTGGAGCAACCACACCGAAGAGGAAGCTACCTGGGAGCGCGAAGATCACATCAGGACGGAGTTTCCCGATCTCTTCAAATCCTAGGTAATCTTTTTCGTCCTTTTTCAAATCTCGGGACGAGATTTTTTAAGGGGGGAAGGTTTGTAACATCCCAAAAATACTAAACATGGATCATCAAACTCTAATCATCAAACTCTAATCATCAAACTTAGGGTTAAGAAAAACTTTTATAAATAAAATTATGGAAGCATGCATGTGAGTATGCATTTCATTTTGAATTCTTTTGAACCAACTTGTTTGTGTGTTCCTTTGCTTGTAAATGGATGCTTAGGTGAAATAAACATCATCTAAACATTTCCCACAATTTTCCCAAAGACAAGTAAATCAAAACAAATAAAATAAGGGAACGGTCATTTTGACCAATTTAACTCCCATGCCTACTTTGGCTATATCAAACTTTCAGAACTTAACAGAAACCTTTCTGGATCTTTGCACCCCTTGATTGTACTCATAACAAAGTATCAAGGCCCACTTTGTGATCATCCAGAAACTTTCAAATGTATGGTTTAAAGGACAGTTCAAAATTGAATCTTTATCATATGGGAAGATCCCACTTTTTCAAAAACCACTCAAACAAGCTCAACTTTCAAAACCCAAGCATCTGCAGACTCACTAGCACCAACCTAGCACACACACCAAAAATCTTTTCAAAATTCAAAACTTGAATTCTTGCAGCCATTTCATCAAACACTTTGTAGACACAAATCAAACAAAATCCAAACACTATTGTGAGCAGTGATTCTTGCCTAACTTGTTCCCTCTCTGGATGCAACTACGCTTTAGTAGATCATCTAGCTCAATTGCAAACCTCTAGCATCACTGTAAGCTTGGCAATGCCATCAATGGTGAGCAGGCCGAGTGCAACCTTGTCACCCCCATGTCGACAGCAAGATAGGAGAAGAAACAAGCCTAGCCAAGATGTCTGGGAGCAAGCCAACACCCCACCACCACTCCCTGTCCAACGCTCGAACTGTGCCAGCCCCTGGACCACACGCACGGACCATGCCAAGCTCGCCAGCAACCATGCCGAGAGCGCGCCCCGTGCGCCACGCTCGACCGACGCCCACAGACCGCGTGTCGCCTCCGCCGCGTGCATACATGATCACCACCGTCCCAGCAACCCCGTAGACACGCTCGTTCGCCGCTGCGCGGACCACGCACGTTGTGCGCCATTAAAACTTCCGTCGGGCACGCGCAGAGCACCGCCGCGTTCCGACCAAACCCCACCGCCTCACGCCTTGCCACCACGTCGTTGAGCATCACTAGGGAGCACTGCACCGCCCTACCATCGCCCACGCCTCTAGCCCTCTGTGCCGTCGACCACGACGAGCTCACCTTGCATCTCGTCGGTTCCCTCTCGCCACTATAAATAGAGGCCACTCCCAGCCGAATTGAGCACACCATCTCACTCCCCTCTCCTCACTGATCGTGCCACCCCGTTCCCGGAGCTAAGCGGCACGCCATGAAATTTCACCGAGCACGCCACTCTTGAAGAAGAAGGGGGCTAGCGATTGGAGCCGCCCCAGGAGAAGCTGCCGGTACCAGGAGGTTCCCTGTCGTCGACTTCGTCGTTCGCCCGCCTCGCCGACCCTCGCCTGAGCCCAGGTGAGCCCCCAATGGCCCCCACCTGCCGTTCTAGGTTTCTGTCTCGCCGGTGTTGCCCAACATCGACGATGACCCTCAGCCGTTGGATTAGAACCAGATCGAACGCACCACATCGCCCGCACCCCTCGTCTCAGGCGGCGTGGGGACAGCCACTTAACCAACCCGCGTAAGCGCTGCGCTTAGCAGGCCGGCCTAGTATCGCTTCCCGCGCAGCCCAGTTGTTTGAATTTAACCTTTTCCATTTTATTTCAAACACACTTCTGTACCCAGTTTCAAAATTCAACCCAGATTGATTCATTGAACCAAATTGAATGAAACCAATTTTGTTAGAAAGGTCTGGAAATGATGAATCCAAGCCCGTTGGATTCAAGTCATTTTGATCTGTAGATCATCCTTGGTAAAAATAAAAAGGCAGAAGCTTTTCTGCATTCAAACATTTTTCAAATTTAAACCATAATAGCTTTTGAGTTGATTCCAACTCTCAAAAATCACATTTAACCATGCCTTTCAGAATATATAAAAAATATATATAGGTTTACCTACAGAAACAATGTTCAAGTAATAAAATAATGCCACATAAGTATTTCTAGCCACTTATTTAATTAAAATAGAAGGGTAAAACCTTATTAAATTGTGACACCACTTTAAATCACATTCCCATGGACTAAAATATGTGGTGATGACAAGTGTCAACATGATCCCATGTTTGGTTTGGAGAATATTAAATCTTAAGTAGTTTTTCAATGAGTAGAAATTACTTTTCTAAAAATAAAAGGAATTAAACCAAGCTTTAATCTTGTAATGTTAGTGATGATGTTAGATCATCTATAGGACCCTTTTGTGTGATGATTGCAAGTATTTAAGTATTGTTTGGTGATTGTGTACATCGTATTTATTTATAGACGCTAGTACCGACCAAGGATACGAGGACGAAGGAGGATACTACGAAGAAGAAGCCGAGGAGAACTTCAACCACTGCTCTGCATAAGGCAAGCCTAATACTACTAGTGAATGTGCAAGCTAACACTTGCAAGATAATCTACTGATGCAAACAAACCCTTACTTGTTACCATGCCAATCATATGCCCCAAGCATATGTGATTATACCCACTTGATAACCCAATCCTAGTTTTATTTGCAAGCTTCTTACTTTATTTATTTATCAAAGCTACTTCCTTAGAGTGTGCTGAAGTAACTTGTAGATTCTAGAAAGATATATTTGAAGGTTGCATAAAGAACATAAAATTTGGCCTAAGCTAGATAATCTTGATGTCATCCTAAGGCATGAGATTAAACTTAGTTAGAACTCCACTAGTTTACCACCCCTCATTAGTATTCACCCCCACTTGTAGATGCTAGTGCTAAGCATAAAACTTGATCAAATTTAGATGGGAATACTTGGTGAAAATGGTTATGAAAACCTTAGAATGATGGATCACTACTGAGATGTTTTGACATGTGTTTCCAAACACCATATGATTTTGGTGATGAAAATGTTGAGGCATGAGCCTTAGCCCTTTATAAAACTGATGGTTGTCTAGATGCGATACCATTCCAGTTTTATCGTACAACCACAATACCCGAAGATTGGGTAGGGCTTGACTGGAAACTTATATACCTTAGTATTAGTTCCCTCACGGCCAAGGTTTTAGCTGAGGCTACCTTGTGAAGATTGTCCACCTGTGCAGTACCCAAGATGACAGTTGGTCATGGTTGGGAGGCCAAACTCACAGGAGAGGTGCTTATACTAGGGCGTGTAATTGAAAGGTTAGGATTGATTATCCGCATACTGAGTATGGTGAATTCAGGATTTGTTCCTGACGGATGTATCGAATGTTGTGGTGAAAGTGTACAATCTCTACAGAGTGTCAAACTATTCGAATAGCCGCATCCGCGTTTATGGACAGTTAGAGTGGCCATACTGTTCCCCCGTCAGATGTTTTCAAAAAGACTTGTGAAATGGATTGAGACTTTGACTTGACCACAACAGGGTTGTGATATGAAATAAAAGTTCCCACTTAGGTGTTATAACTTCAACTAGCTATCTTGCTTCTCAGCTTAGTAGAGATAAATCTGGCTTCTTGCAAAACAACCCTAGAGCCTACTGTCCTATTATCAAAAACTCCCTTCACTTGTTAGCATTAGTTTGCGAGTACTTAAAGAGTACTCATGGCTTTGTCCCTGGCTATTCCCGTGGCCAGACTATGAAGAGGAGTACCTGGAGGATGGACCCCAGGAAGGTTACGACAACTAGGATCATCTCCCATCGTCAGCAGTGCCTGTGACCCCGAAGATGGAGCTTCGCCTATGCTACCGTTATTATTACGTATTCCGCTGCTTGAGTTGTATTAAGAACGGATCATGAGCTCCTTATTTGTTTAAGACCTTATGTATGGTTTGTAATGGATGATGTACTGTGGTATCCAATTCTGTTATGTCTCGCAAAAATGGTAATCCTGGGATTGCGATGTATGGCATAACAGGCATCTGGGATTAAAAATCCGGGTGTTGACAGCAAGCCTAAGCTCCACTTAGCTAAATGCATATAGATGATAGACTCCACTATATTACTATAGTATCACTTGCCAATACAATTCAAATGTATTGACCCTTGTGGCTGTAACTTATTATGTTACAGGTTTGTTTGATGTTAGTGAAGTGTGTTGATTAGGATTACAAGTCTACAACCAACATGATTTCCTATGGCACTTTGTAGATGAAGGACTCCATGCTATAGTTATTTCTGCTGCTTTGTAATGAGATAGCCAAATGAGCTATGTAAGATGTAATGAATTATTTTATTTCTGGTTATAAAGTTGTATTATGACCTTTGTTTCTTGATATTACATCTTAACTATGGATGATAGCTATTGATCCAGGGACTAGCATTGTAAACACAATGATCTCTACCTTATTAAAGGTTGGGACCTCTACAATTATCACCTTATCAAAACATTGATTCCAGATGCTTGCTTCAATCCATAAATGGACCGTTGAAGTTTGCATACCTTGTTAGCATCTTTAGGATCGACAAAACCTTTGGGTTGTACCATATATAACTCTTCTTCAATGTCACCATTGAGGAACGTCATTTTTACATCCATCTGCCATATCTCATAATCATAATATGCAACGATTGATAACAAAATCCTCACAGACTTTAGCTTTTCTACTGGTGAGCAAGTATCATCGTAGTCAACCCCTTGAATTTTTCAGAACCCTTTCATGACAAGTCGAGCTTTATAGACGGTTATATTACCTTCATCATATGTTTTATTCTTAAAAATCCATTTGTTCTTGATAGCCTTGCGGCCATCCGGTAAGTCAACCAAAGTCCACACTTTGTTTTTCGTACATGGATCAAATCTCGGATTTCATGGCTTCTTGCCATTTGTTGGAATATGGGTTCATCATTTCTTCCTCATAGGTCGTAGGGTCGTCAGTGTTGTCCACCAACATGACATTCATAACAAGACCATACCAATCTGGAGTGGTATGAACCCTCGTCGACCTGCGAGGTTCCATAGTAACTTCATTTGATGTTCCGTGATCATTATCATTAGCTTCCTCTCTTATTGGTGCAGGCGGCATAGGAACATCTTCTGGTGTTGTGATAATCTCAAATCCGAGAGAACGTTCAACAACCTCGTCGAGTTCTACTTTCCTTCCAGTCACTTCTTTCGAGAGAAACTCCTTCTCAAGAAAGGATCCATTCTTAGCAATGAAAATTTTGCCTTCAGATCTATGATATAAGGTATACCCAATTGTTTCTTTAGGGTATCCTATGAAGACGCATTTCTCCGCTTTGGGTTCAAGCTTGTTGGGTTGTAACTTCTTTACATAAGATTTGCAACACCAAATTTCAAGGAACGACAACTTAGGTTTCTTACCAAATCACAATTCATACGGTGTGTTTCAACGGATTTCGATGGTGCCCTATTTAAAATGAATGCGGCTGTTTCTAATGCATAACCCCAAAATGGTAACAATAAATCTGTAAGAGACATCATAGAATGAACCATATCTAAGAGAGTTCGATTACGACGTTCGGACACACCATTACGTTGTGGTGTTCCCGGCAGTGTCAATTGTGAAAGTATTCCGCATTTCTTCAAATTCATGCCAAACTCACAACTTAGATACTCACCTCCACGATCAGACCGCAGAAACTTAATCTTCTTGTTACGTTGATTTTCTACTTCACTTTGGAATTCCTTAAACTTCTCGAAATTTTCGGACTTACGTTTCATAAACTAGATATACCCATATCTACTCAAGTCATCCGTGAAAGTAACAACAAAACGATATCCACCGCACAATGCCACGCTCATTGGACTGCACACATCTGTATGTATGATCTCCAACAAGTCCATAGCTCGCTCCATTACTCCAGAGAATGGTGTCTTAGTCATTTTTCCAATCAGACATGCTTCTCATCTTTCAAGTGATTGAAAATCAAGTGATTCAAAATCAAGTGATTCAAGAAGTCCATCGGAATGGAGTTTCTTCATGCGCTTCACTCCAATGTGACCAAGACGGCAGTGCCACATGTATGTGGAATTATTATTCAATTTCATTTGTTTATCATTTATATTATGAACATGTGTATCACTACTATCAAGATTCAGTAATAATATACCATCCATCTCAAGCGCATGACCATAAAAGATATTACTCATATAAATTGAACAACCATTATTCTCAGAGTTAAACGAATAACCGTCTCGCAATAAACAAGATCCATATATAATGTTCATGCTTAACGCATGCACCAAATAAAAATTATTTAGACTTAAAACTAATCCCGATGGTAGATGAAGAGGTAGCGTGCTGACAGCAATCACATCAACCTTGGTGCCATTTCCATCGTGAATCGTCACCTCGTCTCTTTCTAGGCTTTGCTTATTCTTCAACACCTATTTCGATTTACAAATATGAGCAACCGAACCAGTATCAAATAACCAGGAACTACTACGACTACTAGTAAGATACACATCAATAACATGTATATCGAATATACCTTTCTTCTTGATATTGCCATTCTTTAGATATACCGTTCCAGTGACCTTTGCTCTTGCAATAAAAGCACTCAGTATCAGGCTTAGAACCATCCTTGGGCTTCTTAGTGGGCGCGGAAGCTTTCTTGCCACCCTTCTTGAAGTTATTGTTCTTCTTAGGCTTGCCTTGCTTCATGAAATTTGGTGGTCTTATTGACCATAAACACTTGGTGCTCCTTCTTGATCTCTACTTCCGCAGACTTCAACATAGAGAATAATTCAGGCAACAACTTATCCATGTGCTGCATTAGGAATCGTTATTCCCAAATCTACGAGTTTATTCGCGTGCCTAGACATTTTAAGCACATGCTCGCTAACGAAGTTGCCCTCTTCCATCTTGCAGTTAAAGAAATTCTTGTAGGCTTCATAGCTTTCCACGGCCGCGTGAGTCTCAAATATCATTTTGAGCTTATTGACAATATCATGAGGGCCGTGGTTCTCAAAGCTCTTCTGAAGCTCCGATTCCAAACCATACAAGATGGCACACTGAACTGTGGAGTATTGGTTCTTCCGAGTGAGGTAAACGTTTTGCACCTCATCGATAGCATCATCTGCAGGCGGGTCACCCAGCGGTTCATCCAGCACATAGGTCAACTGACCAGCATTGAGGATAATCCTCAAGTTGCGGAACCAGTCCGCGAAGTTGCTTCCATTGTTTTTCAACTTCTATTTCTCTAGGAATGCATTAAAATTGATGGTAGGAGCCGCCATGATGTACAACATATTTACAAAGAGTTTAGAATAATTAATTCTTAAATTAACTAGGTGAACTCCCACTCAAAACAACATCCCTCACATTGTTTTAGTGATCAAATGAACCAAATCCACTACATCAAGTATGGCCATCACGAGAGATGATGTAGCTTCAAAGGCGAACAATAAACATGTTCATCATATCAATCATATGACTCATGCTTTACCTTTTGGTATTCTGTGTTCCGAGACCATGTCTGTACGTGATAGGCTCGTGAAGGTTAACCTTAGTATCCGCATGTGCAAATCTGGCTTGCACCCGTTGTATGCACACGTAGAATCTATCACACCCGATCACCATGTGGTGCTTCGAAACGACGAGTCTTAGAAATGGTGCCTACTAAGGACGAACACTTTATTACTTGCTATTTAGTGAGAGGGATCATCTTATAATGCTACCATCGCGATCTAAGCAATACAAGATGCATAAAAGGATCAACATCACATGCAATTCATAATATGTGATATGATATGGCCTTTCTTCTTGTGCCTTTGATCTTCATATCCAAAGAACGAACATTACCTCCATCATCACCGGCATGGTGTCAAGGTGAATGGCGCCGCTTCATGGTCTTCCTCCACCAACAGCAACTATTACAACTACTTGATGAATAGACACGTATGTCTTAACGAAATTTAAAGACAACCACAAGGCTCCTGCCGGTTGCCAACTTACAATAAGGATCATTGCATACATCAAATATAATCACAATCACATCATGTCCATATCACATCACAACACATGCCCTGCAAAAACAAGTTAGACGCCTCTAATTTTTTTTGCATGTTTTACATGGCTTGGGCTTTCGAATAAGAACCGTTCTTACCTACGAACATGAACCACAACGTTGATACAAGTATTGTCAAGTGCCCGTTGTAAACTGAATCTTCACTATGGTGGGAGAGACAGACACTCGCAAAGCCACTTGTGCAATGCAAGTTGCACGTTGAGCGTGGATCAAGTCTCATGTACGATGACATGTAAGGTTATCCCGGGCCACTTCATCCCACCACCCCGCAAGATGCAAAGTACACAAAAAGCAAGAGACAACAAAAGCATCAACGCCCACAAAATCATTGTGTTCTACTCGTGCAACAGATCTACGCATAGAGTCGGCTCTAATACCACTATAGGGTTCACAACATGTAAAACAAAAAAAATTATATTGTGGGAACACACAAAACCAAGATCTAATCTATGATATCGGTGCAACGAGAATGTAGAGAACTAACCCTTGAAGATACAAAGCGTTTAACGATATTTGGATCTCATGGTTGATGTAGTCCATCACTTGTCGATCTCAAGATCGCGTAGACGAACCTTCTGGCACCATGTTCGGTAGCGCTTCTGTAGTTGGTCACACATACGATAGTCGATGAAGACCTTCCTCTCCCTTGTTCCAGCAGGGCAGCGGAGGTTGTAGTTCTCCTCGGAATCCCAACAACACGACATTGTGGCGGTGGTGGGGGGAGGAGAGATTTCTGCAGGGCTTCTCCTAAGCCGGAGTAGTGCGGTGGAGGAGAGAGGGGTGCGGCTGTAGGTGCCAAGGGGGGAACCCCACCCCTCCTTATATGGGAGAGGGGCCGGCGGCCAAGGCCTCCCTGCCCTAGCCGAGTTTCTCCCCAACTTGTATAGGAAGGGGAGAGTCCCTCCCCAACTCGGTTAGGAGAAGGGGAGTTGTAAACTTGCCTTTGAAGTTTTCCTTTCCTTCACAAACTAGGATTTGACTTCTCAAACTAGGATTTGACTTTTCAAACTAGGGTTTGACCCTTTCCTCCTAGTCCTTTGCCGAGTTTCCCTAGGGCATGATGCGGCCAGCCCCTTAGGGCATGGCACATCCCAAGTGCTCCTCCCGGGGTGGTGGACCTTCTAGAACATTCTAGAAGCTTCCGGTCAAAACACCGAAAACATTTCCAAACCCCGTAAATTGACTTTCCTTATATGAATCTTATTCTCCGGACCATTCCAGATCTCCTTGCGATGTCCTGGATCTAATATGAGACTCCGAACAACATTCGATCTCCAAGTCACATTCCATATCTACTCAAACATCATCAAATCATTAAGTGTGTGTCCCTACGATTCGTGAACTATGCAGACATGATCAAGATACCTCTCCGATCAATAACCAATAGAGGGATCTGGAAATCCATATGGCTACCACATATTTATACGATGACTTCGTGATAGAATGAACCATTTACATACGACATCGATTCCCTTTGTCGCGCGATACTTTACATAACCGAGGTTTGATCATCGGTATCTCTATACCTAGTTCAACCTCGTTACCGGTAAGTACTCTTTACTCGTTCCATGATATGACATCCCTTGTGACCTAGTCACATGCTTGCAAGCCAATTGGATGACATTCCACCGAGAGGGCCAAGAGTATATCTATCTATCATATGGATGGAAAAATCCCACCCTTGATCCATGTGCTTCGAGACATACTTTCAGAATACCTAATGCCACCTTTATAACCACCCAATTACAGAACTGGTGTTGGATGTCATCAAAGTATCCATCTGGTGATGGTGATTAACATGATCTCATGGTCGAATGATTTGGTTACTATGTATTTGAAAGCTTGTAGAAAACAAACTCTAAATGACTTGATCTTATGCTATGCTAACTATAGGAGTGTGTCCATCACATCATTCTCCTAATGACATGATCTTGTTATTAATAACATCCAATGTCCATGATCAGGAAACCATAATCATATATTAATCAAAAAGCTAGTTTAACAAGAGGCTTACTAGGGACTCTTTTATGTTTACAAAACACACAAGTATTAATGTTTTCGGTTAATACAATTATAGCATGTTATGCAAACATTCATCATAAACACAAATATATAATAATAAGCATTTTTATTATTGCCTCTTCTGAATATCTCCAACACAAGTGTTGCGCCTTGAAGCTCTACACACGTTCGGTGTAGGACCGTCTCCCGGACTTTGATTCAATAGAGCAATGGAAGAAAATGGTAGCCGGACCATCCTGTGCATGATGGTAGTGCGGAGGTGGAGATCTAATCCCAGAGAGATAGATCCAATATAGGTGGAGAGAGCTCTAAGTAATAGAGCGAGAGAGGAAATAACTTGTTGTGCAAATAGATGGGAGGGGGCTCCTCTATTTATAGGAGGGAGGGGAGGGGCAAACCCTAGGGCCAAGGGGTGATGGACCCCCCCCACACCCAGGCCACAAACTCTAGGGGGTAGACGCCGCTGGCCCTAAGCCCTACCCCGTGGGTGGGAAACCCTAGGGTTTCGGCCGGGCCCCCTGTCCCCTTTCTCCCGTGGTGCCTATGCCTATGGGCCCTTCCACCCGGGAGTGGCCCAATAAGAAATAGTTGCCCATAAATATAAATAATAAAATATGTTTTAATATTAATTCAACCAATTAATATAAAACACATATACTATCATATTTAATACGAAGGAACTCCTTTCGTACCCCTCCGATCAACATCAGATGTTACCCAGAACCTTTCTGGTTTCTCTCTCTTATTTCTCATGTGGTGTCAGTTTGATCCTAACGTGTACCCACCCTTAAGTGTGGACCCTTTGGCTTAGAGATGCTTTGGACAACACCAAGACCCCTCTTGCATAAATGATCATCATCGGGACCTGGATGCCCATAATGACCACCCGTGCATTCACGAATCTCATTGCTTGAACCTTACCTATTTATTCCTATTCCCTTTTCCATACGATATCTAGGTCATCCGAGATTTTATCTCAAACATCTCCATACTTGTGTTTGATCTCGTTTCCGATGAGCTCGCTTACTCATTCTCATGTTGCTACATTCCATGACCTAGTTATACGCTTGCAAGCTTCGTTAATGCAACGTCATCGAGTTGGCCACGTGTATCTATCCGTTACTTGGATTGGCAAATCCTGGTCTTGAGAAAAACTCCTCAACCTATTTCTTCGGGAAACCCAACGATACCTTTATGATCACCCTTTTACAGATTGATACTTGATATCATCAAAGTCTCCTTCCAAAACAGTGATTATGCATTATCTCACAATCGAAGGATATAGGCCACGATGTTTCTATGTTATCATTAATGAGGAACGTCAAGTAACTAGATCTCATTGTGATTTAACTTTGGGTGTTTAGCTATCACATTATTCTCCAATAATGTGACCTCAATGTCAATCTCCACTATCACCATGATCTAGAAACCATAAGATCATCACTAGACTAACGAGCTAGTTTGGTAGAGATAACTAGAGACCTGGTTGTTTACATACCACACGTGTATCAACATTTTGTATTAATACAGTTATAGCATGGTAAGTAATGTACTATGAACATACAAGAGATACATCAAATAAAATGGTTTATCATTTCCCTCTAGGGCATATCTCCTTTGGTCTCCCACTTCCACTAGAGTACAAATTAATCTTGCTTTACAATAGGAAATGACCTAACACCAATACTATCCTGGTGTTGCTCATGCTTGGCTTATGGAAGACTTTTGGTTAACAGATCTGCAACATTCAGATCCGTATGCACTTTCCAGATCTTGACTTTGCCATTCTCAACATTTTTGCCTAATGGCGTGGAATCTCAGCTAGATGTGCTTGACTATGGAATGAGTCCTCGGTTCCAATGCGTTTGCAATGGCACATGTGTTATTGCAGAAGATGGTCATAGGGTCATCCGCATTAGGAACAACTCCCAGTTTGATGACAAAATTCCGTAGACAAACAACTTCATTTGCTGAAGAGTTAACTTCAATGTATTCCGACTCCATTGAAGATGGTTCCACCACTAGTTCCTTCACGCTTCTCCAGGTTACCGTGCCACCATTCACCAGGAAAACATATCCTGTCTAAGACTTCAAGTCATTGGAGTCTGTGTTCCAGCTCGCATCCATGTAACCAGTTACGTTTAGAGCTTCATCACCACCTCCAAATACTAGGAACATATCCTTAGTTATTTTCAGATACTTCAGGATATTCTTCACGGTTGTCCAATGTTCCATTCCCGGATCACTTTGGAAACGACATGTCCAACTAAGATCCAAGGCCACATCAGGTCAAGTACATAGCATAGCATACATGATATAACCTATGGCTAAGGCATAGGTGACATTAACCATCCTCTCTCTATCATCAGCTGTTGCTAGAAATTGAGTCTTACTCAATGACACACCTTTCACAAAACGCACAAAATCCCTTTTGGCATATTCCATTTTGAACTTCTTCAAAATTTTATATATGTAAGTACTCTAACTTAATGCTATCAGGTGTCTTGATCTATCTCTATAGATCTTGATACCCCATATGTAGGCTGCTTCACCTGGATCCTTCATGGAAAACTGACTACTCAGATATTCCTTTACGCTTCCTAATAATCCCAAATCATTCCCAATTAGTAATATGTCATCTACATATACTACCAGGAATGCCACCGAGCTCCCACTCACTTTCTTGTAAACACAACCTTCTTGATTACTATGGACAAATCCAAAACTCTTGATCACTTGATCAAATCGCTTGTTCTAACTCCTAGATGCTTGATTTATTCCATAAATGGATCGTTCAAGCTTACATACCTTTCCAGCATCCTTAGGATTGACAAACCCCTCTGGTTGCATCATATACAACTCTTCATCAATGTGTCCATTGAGGAAGGCGGTATTCACAACCATCTACCATATCTCATAATCATAGTATGCATCTATTGCTAGTAAAATCTGGACAGATTTCAACATTTCTATAGGGGAGAAAGTCTCATTGTAGACAATTTCATTTGTCGAAAACCCTTTGTGTAACATCCCAATTTTAGCAACCCTGATTAATTGTCCAAAAGGCAAAAATCAGGGGGAACAAAAACTTTTTCTTGCATTGTGTGATTACATGCTTGCTTAAGCTCAAGCAACTATTTGTGTATATTGGTTGCGTACTCCTCATCTCAACACTAGTTTATAAAAACTATTTTACAAAAGAGAGGTCCAGGCTCATCTTTCATATTCTCAAATGTTCTGGCATTCAAAACCTGAGCCAAGATGACTTTGACACAACCAAATACTTTATTAGTTCCTATTAAAAAATATGAAGACCTATATATTATCTCCTTATGTTTTCAAGACAGAACCTTCATCTACTCTTATCCCTAGGTTTTCCCAAAACCTTTATTAAAAACCTTTTCATCTCAATCTTGGTAGAGATACCAAGATGGTCCTTACCCTCCTCCGAAGCACAACCCCTTTTTCAACATACCCATCCTTGCCCCAATCTAGGCTTGATGGTAACCCTAGTAGTAGAGCATAAGGATTAAGATGAATTGCCTCGATCTGCTGTCTGATGATTGTCTTGATCTGTTGCTTGCTTTGTTTGCCTAGGAACTAGACTGAGCTAATCTAGTAGCTCATCTCTTAGGAACCAAATCCTTTCTTGTGATCATCACTCTCAAGCTAAGCATCTAAGTTTGGATCTATCCTAAACCACTCAAGTGACCCTCTCATCTCATGCTCAGATCAATCCAAGGATAATCCCTCTGGATGGTTTCCAACGTAGTGGAGACCCCATCTAAACTTGGATCCCATCTACTTAGTTAATACCTCAACCTCATCTCCTTGATCATGAGATTGGAACCTAGTATCCTCTCAAAATCATCTACCCTTGCACTCTAGTCTAAAACCCCAAATCTGCCAAAATGGCTGTCTGGATTTCTTCTCTGGATACAATTTTTGGAGCCCTACCTTTTCCAACCGATGTGCATTCTTGAGAAAGTACCTAAACCATTTTGTAGTACATCAGTAGTACTACCAAGGCCCACTCTTTCCCTGGGCTCAACCATTCTGATTCCCACTCATCCCTGATGGTTTTGTAGTCAAGATAATAATCTTTTCTGCAAATCTTATCATCTTGCCTACTTTGGCAGAAGCTCACATCTATATGCCACCTCCCCTTGATCAACTCTTTGCATGGTTAGGATATACTAACCATGGCCTATCAATCCCCACTTAACTTGTTTCCATTGGAGCCTTGTGATTCTTAAACCCACATGATTTTGGAGGCTACCTGATGTACCTGCTATGGCAGCCTTATTTTCAACAAAGTTTGCCATCTCATCTAGACCACCTCAGACCCAACCAAGCCTAACCCTTGCTTCCATGATCATATATATGACATGGGCTATCCATCCATGTACCCCTTGTATCTAGGTGAGCTCTGAGCTCCCTAATCCAACCTTGTTTAGATGGCATCAGACTAATAAAACCCTAGATCCTCCAAGTATCTAGTCTCCACCCTTTTCACCACTTTTCTTCAAAACCAAGGTTGACCTTGATGCCTATATCAAGTGTACATCCTCTAACTTGGATATAAGCATCCCAAATAATTCCCACAATTATTTGGAGGATTAAACTATTTCATTTCCTTCTCTTGCAAATTCCTCAAAATCCTTGTCTTCAAAGACAAGTTGGTTTTTCTCCAAATCACCTTGCCAACTCAAGGCACATTTGATGCCTATATTTCATATCCCATCTTCCCAACTCAAAAATAAATATTTTTGAGATTCTTTATTATTTCTTTTTGCCCTTTTTCTTAAATGGCAGAAACAAGAAATAATTCCTTAAAAATACTTTACACCTCAATAAATCCCAATAAAATCCTCCAATGTGTATTATGGTATTTAGGACCATATCACTCCAAAAACCAAGCTTGACCAATATAAAAATATCATTTTTTGCTTCCATAATCTACTTTAGCACTTTTTGAAGAACTGCATTTAAATGGGATTATAATCATCGGAAAATTTCCATTTAAATCATGGAGATATTATTTGACCTACTAGTACCATTTCCACAGTTTGCCCAATGCAATTTTTGCAACTTCCTTCACAATCCTCAAATTGATCAACATTTTGCAAACCAAGCAAATTTAATTCAAATCAAACCTAAACAATCCCCAACCTTGTCAAGTACTACACCACAACACCCACTACACTCTCTGGTCGAGCCACACTGTAGCACTTTAACTATAGCATCACTTGACATCTTGTCCTTTATGTTTGTTCATGGGAGAGACAAAGGCCATGTCTTGTCCAAACCACTTCTTTACTCACCCACAGCACCCCACTCCCTCTCCGCTCCAGGCATGACCCCTTTGGCCACAGCACCCCCCAGCACCACCCCTAGCCACCAATGGGAAGCTCCCTCCCCATGACCATTTTTGACATTTCATCCTTGCCCATAGGGTTTCGAAATAAAAGGGCACAGGCCACCCCCAGCACACCCCTCGCCCTCATTTGCCCCCAGCAGCCTCTCCAGAGCTCCCCCTCTCCCTCCTTCCCTCTGGCCACAAGAACAAGAATGGCCATTTCGGCCATTAACTAGAGCAAGCTAGAAGTGCCCTCCCCCTTCCTCCCTTACACATGCATGTCACCACTAGGCCACCTCCTAACCCTGCTCTACCATCCCTGAGCTCCCTAGATCCTCTCTGGCCTTGCATGCTCCCCCAAGAGGAAGACCTACACCTCCTGGCCATTGCCAAGATCTGCTCGAGGTGCTCTCATCTCTGCTCTCCTCTCTCTGCATGTTAGCTATTCCTGACCCCCTGGACCTGCTGCATCTAACCCTACCTCCCTATCTTTAGAAGCCCCAGATGGTGTCGCCGGCGAGCATCCGACGCCTCCTCACTGCACCCGCGGGAAGGCCGTCATCTCTCGCCAAACCCTACCGTGCCGTCCATCCCCAGGGTCGCCGGCTTGCGCCGCTTCACCCTGGCTCGTCTCCGGTGCATGAGAAGCACCCTGGTGAGCTACCCTAAGCTCCCCATGCGCCCTAGGGTTTCACCGCGGTGGCCCTTGTCCTGAGGTTGAAGACCAGCGCACGTCATCGATCCCTCTTTTCGCCAACGGCCTAGATCCTCCGGTAATGGTTCGGCCTCCCCTCTCTCTGACTACCGGGTCCCGCCTGGCAGTGTTCGAACACAGACCCCGCGCAGGCCACTGCCCACTTGTGCCGGATGCTCCTGGCGTGGCCCAGTAGCCAGCCGACCCCAGCCCATTTCCTCATATTCCTTTTTCTAGTTTATTTACAGATCTGCAGGATGCAGTTTGGTTTTAATTCAAACAACAACGGAAATTGCCAACATAAATTTGGCTAGCATTTTTCAGCAGTACCTAAGCCCATCCCCTATCATGCAGATCAAGATCTACACCAAAATAATATATAGATTAATTATGATAAATAATATCCCAGACCTATCCAGAACAATAATTAAATTATCCGGAAAGTTTTACAACTTCAAATGGAGTGAATACAATTGATAAATAAAGGTATTAATCATACCCTTCCATTCCCACAGGTCCCATAGTCACTTGCTTGCTATACTTCTGATGGAAAAAATAACAAAATACAGCCACGTCTGCCTTCACCAACTTATCAAGGCAAAACCAAGTGAGGTTTGGACCTAATTCCAACTCTCTGTATACACTCGTTACCCTATCCTCCTAAATCCAACAGCTCATAATTTTATGATCCTCTATTGAATATTGGTTAATTAAACTCTTCTATGCATGGTTTATTCACTAATAAAATCAATACAGTATCTCTGCGACTCCAAATTGATTGATTCCAATTTCCACAGAAAGGTATTCCCAATACCTAACATGTGTCCTTGTAATCAATTGAAAATATTTTTAAAATAAATTTGATTAAAAAGACAAATCCCTTCCAGTTATGCCTTTGGGGATTTCTCAAGGGCATTCTGGTAATTTTTTTGAGGTGATTCCAACTACTCTGTATTCATCCCATCAAATAATACTTAATCAACCAAGTAAATAATTTTTGGAACTCCAGAGAACTTCTGGTGAATTATTTCGTAGAACTAGAGCTTTAACCACTATAAAATCCATTGTAAATCAAGGGAAATTGATAAAATAGCGAAACCACTTTTGTTGGCTTCATTTAATCAATACCCATCTAATGGTATCATTTTTACACAATGGTAGCATACATGTCAAGTACTGGACCAAGCAGCACTCTTAGTTAATTCCTAGGCATTAAATCCAAAGGGGAGCCTCCTTCCCTAATGTCTCCTAGTCATCCCCCAATCCAATCAACTCAAACCACCACCATCCTATAGATGTTTACCCTTAGTTATCCTTTACTTGCTGTATGGTTTGATGCTTGTACGCTTTGTATTGATTGGTATATTGTTTGCTTGAATGTATGCTCGATAACGGCGATAGTTGCGATTGTGTGACGCGGAGAAGAAGGAACCATCGGGGTTATCTTTATTATTGATATTATTGGTTTTCTGGTTATCTAACACCGTCAAGGGACTTCTTGCTGGTCACAGGCAAGCCACCATTCCTGAACTCCTGTATTAACCCATTTCTGTTTATCAACTGTTTTATATCTCGTTTATAAATTGCATGATCACAGACATGGTTTATTCAAATGAACAGACATGAGTAACTTGGCTCCTCCAAGTTATGAAGGAGTGTCCCTTGGAAACCTTCTTTTACCCCTTAGAACGAGGCTAAGATGATTAGCCTCTTTCCTCTTGGAACCCACGGATTTTCAACGATAAAACTATTTTGGGTGTACCCTACTGCAAAGTTCTCAAAATAAAACCCTTGGAGAGAGGCATTCTTTCCAAGTGGAAGTTTGACGAAAAGAAGATATGAGGTGGATGAAGCGAAACTTAAGTAAGAGAAAGGAAGGGATGTTCTAATCCAATGTCCGGAACAATTTATCCGTGCAAAAACATTACCCCATATGCTGGGTCTTAGCTCGTAGTTTGTGATCCTTAGCCGGGGCTGCTCGTACTCGCTAAAGGGGAGAAATCCCCTGAATTCTGGGCTGTTTGGACAAGGAACGGGTGCAAAAATTGGGTCTCTCACGGACGGTATGCTTTTAGGGAGTACAGATGGAATTTTGTCACTATTGCTACCGGTCAGACTTCGGTCTGGAGGTAGGGGTCAGTACGGATGGAAGGACCAGGGTCGTAGTACCCCATACTCGTACCAGAGAGATAAACCCAAAAGGAAAAGCCTCCGGTGCTAGGGATGGACAAATGAAAAGCGTAAGTTTGATTATCCGAGCCCCTGTCTACCGTGTGTAGCAGGCCGTGGTTTTATCCCGCCGGATGTATTGATTCTTGTGGGTAAAGTGCACAAACTCTGCAGAGTGTAACCTATTCGAATAGCCCTGTCCATGGACAAGGACGGTTGGAATGGCAAGTGCTAGGAGGACCCTTCGGTTAAGTTGTGATGAAATAAAGGATGTGACTTGGTCACAAAGAAAGATAAGAATGAAAATGGTTTTGACCAGAGATGGTCGCTAAGGTTTTAAAAAGGGTTTTACAACAAAACGTTTTCTAAATCTTTTTAACAAGGATGTGGAGAAGTCCAGATTTTCTAAAAGGTGGCATATTTTATAAAAATTCTTTTCAACAAAGATTTAGAGATGCCCATGTTAGGTCCTCCAAAGAAACTATAGTGTAGAGCTATCTCGCCATAGCCAGATATTAATTATCTTATTTACCCTTGTCTCGGTGGTTTGCGAGTACATTCAAAGTACTCACCTGGCATTGTCCCTGGATATTTACTTGGCCAGATTGCAGATGATAAAAAGCGACGAAGGTGATGTCGTCTATGCGAGCTAGGACGTCTTCCCAGTCAGTTGCCTGTAGGTTAAGGCACGGGCTTTGCGCTGAAGACTTCCGCTACTTGTATTGTAATCGCCATAATGGCCATATTGTAAGTTTGTACTCGATATTGTATGGATGATGTAATGATACTAGTCAGTTATGCTCACGGCTCACTGATCATGGGAACGTGAAATATATGCATAACGGGTATTCTCAGACCATAAATCCGGGGTGCCACACTTTGCGACAAGTATTTCCTTGTGGACAATCACATTGCCATCAGCATTTGTCTCTTATTAGTGATCCAATGTCTTCTAGCCATTTCTCAGATTCATCACTCTCCATTTCTTCATTGTAGTTTCTAGGTTTTTCTTGTTAATCTAATAAGACAGACATCACAAGATTACCATACCAATCTGGAGTGGTATGTACTCTTGCAGACATAGGCGTAGCTTGTCTAAATGGAAAGCCTGGGAAAGTAGTGAAGGCATCTAGATAGATTAGTTTTTGCCCATTAATTACATGACATAATCTGTACGCTGGCCTCAACATTCAATGGTGCTTCCGCAGGTGAGCCTGGGCAGCTGCCCGGGGTGGCTGGGAGCTGGCTCCACCCATGCTTGCAGATCTCTGAACCGTAGGAGCTTCGATGTTATGATCTGTATCATTTGTTTCTTGTTCCATTGTAGAGGGTAGTTCCAGAATAGATTCTATTGCGCTACTCGATATTTGGAGAGAAGGGTCAATGAACTCATCAAGCTCTATCTTCCTTCCACTAACTCCTCCCACGAGAAACTTTTTCTCTAGAAAGGCGTCGTCCTTAGCGACAAACATTTTTCCCTTGGCTTTGTTGTAGAATATATATCCAATAGTTTCCTTTGGGTATCTTACAAAGATACACTTTTCTGCTTTAGGTTCGAGTTTGTTAGGCTGCAGTTTCTTAACGTAAGCCTCACATCCCAAACTTTCAAGAACGACAACTTTGGCTTCTTGCCACGCCATATCTCATATGGTGTTTTATCCACGGATTTGCATGGTGCTATTTTTAAAATAAAAGTGGCAGTTTCTAATTCATAGCTCCAGAACAACACAGACAAATCAGTTAAACACATCATGTACCAGCCACTATCCAATAGAGTATGGTTACGCCATTCCGGCACACCATTATGATGTGGCGTTCCGGCTGGTGTAAGTTGTGGTACAATACCACAGTCCTTCAACTGCATGCCAAACTCATAACTCGAGTATTAGCCTCCCCAGTCTAATTGGAGGTGCTTAATCTTCTTATTGAGTTGATTCTCTACCTCTTTCTGAAATTCCTTGAACTTTTCAAAGGTTTCAAACTTATGCTTCATAAAATAGATATAACCATATCTACTCAAATCATCAGTAAAGGTAACAAAATAACGATATCCATTGCGTGTTGAGACACTCATTGGTCCACATACATATGTATGTATGATTCCCAACAGGTATGTCGCCTGCTCCATAGTACCGAAGAAGGGTGTCCTAGTCATATTTCCCATAATACAAGGATCGCATGTATCAAGAGATTCAAAATCTAGTGATTCTAGAAGTCCATCAGAATGGAGTTTCTGCATGCGCTTTACGCCAATATGACCAAGACGGCAATGCCACAGGTACATGGTATTATCATCATTATATTTACAACGCTTGGCATCAATGTTATGGATGTGTGTACTACTATCAAGATCTAGTAAGAATAAACTTTTGCATACACACACATGAATACAAAAGACATCATTCATATAAATAGAACAACCATGTGTTCTATATTTAAACGAAAAAATGATCTTGCAACAAGCAAGATCCACTTACAACTTAAGGCGGGTACGAAGTAGCACTTATTCAAAACTAAAATTAATCCCGAAGGTAGACGTAGAGGTAGATCCCCGATGGCCTTGACATTGACTTTTGATCCGTTGCTGACTCGCATCGTCCCCTCGTCCTTCTCCAGGCGCCGCTTATTCCGTAGCTCCTGCTGGGAGTTACAAATATGAGCAATAGAACTGGTATCAAATACGTAGGTGTTTCTCCTAGTGCTTGTAAGGAACACATCAACAACATATATATCTCACATATACCTTTGTCCTTCGTGGAAAACTTGCTGGGGTTCTTGTCCTCGGGGTACTTGGGGCAGTTGCGCTTCCAGTTCCCGTCTCCCTTGCAGTAGTAGCATGTAACGCCGGTCTTGGGCCTTGGAGCCTTAGGAGAACTGGCAACTATCTTGCCATACTTCTTAGGCTTCTTGGCCTTCTTATGTACCGATCTCTTAAAGTTGGTGGTCTTATTAACCATCAACACCGTGTGCTCCTTCTTGATTTCCACCTCAGCAGTCTTGAGCATGGCGAACAACTCAGCTAGGGTCTTAACCATCCCCTGCATATTGTAGTTCACCACTAAAGCTTTGTAGCTAGGGGCAACGAGCGTAGTACCCTATCAAAGCTCGTCCGTGATTTTGCAATCTAGGGCGTTTAGGCGTTGAACGTAGCCAGACATTTTGACTACGTGCTCGCTCACACTGCTATGCTCTTCCATCCTGGCAGAGAAGAAGATCTCGGAAGCTTCATACCTCTCAGCCTAAGCCTATGGATAAAATACGGCCTTGAGATCCTTAAGGATCACAAATGCAGCCATCTTCTCCAAATGCTTTTGAAGCTCTGGCTCCATGGAATAGAGAATTCCACTCTGGATGAGGGAGGAATCATCCTCCTTGGACTGCTAGACATTCTTTTCATCGTCAGTGGCGATATCTGCGGGTTTGGCAGGCAGTTCTGCTTGTAAGACATAGTTGAGCTTGTAGGGGTCAGGAGGATTCTCAGGGTACGGTTCCAGGCGGTGAAGTTGGACCCATCGGTTTTCAGCTTGTCCTTCTCTAGGAATGAGCTAAGGTTGAAGTTAGGTGGGTGAGACATCTACAATGGATTTGCAAAGAGTTTAGACCATGTTCATAATACACTGAGCTCAAGTTTTAAGTTTACTATTAAACTACAAATAATAGGGCTCCCACCCAAAATGAACATCCGTCCATTCATTTTAGTGATCGCATGATCCCATGTCACTACATCACCCTCGATCGTCATGGCCGGTGACATAACTCCAAAGGTAGACATTCTAAATGTCGATCACATCAACATGTGATTCATGCTCGATCTTTTGGTCTCTTGTGTTCTGAGGCCATGTCAGTACATGCTAGGCTCGCAACTCAAACTTGTGTGTATTGCTGTGTAACTTTTCTTACACCCACTGTATACGAATGTAGGTATGACACCCAATCATCACAGCCTGCCTCATACCTAAGAACTTTATTGGTGGTGCACACGCAAGGGGAACACTATCATTGGAATTGAGAGGGATCATCCTATTTAGCTATCGTCGTATATCTAATATACTATGCCAAACAAGATGTGCAAACAAATACTTCAGAAGTATGGTGTCATGACATGGTTGTAGCTCCTTGATAATCATCGATAGCTCCAACACGTTTCATAAACTTACCATTGCCATGTCACGACACTCGCCCCTGCAAAATAAAGTTAGACGCCTCTACTTTATTCTTTTGCAAGTTTTACGCGGATTTAGAGATTACATGGCAGAACCCCTTCCCACCTATGAACGTTGAGCCACAATGTTGAATAATGATTGCCTCTTCACTCCCTTTTCAGGTCTCTCCGGTCTAAATGTCATATCAACTATTGAAAGAGAGACAGACACCCGCCAGCCACTTATACGGAACAAGCCGTATGTCGAGCTGGAACCAGTCTCGTGTAAGGTCGGTCTGGACTGCTTCACCAATCAATCTCGCGATATAACAAGAACACGAAAAAGGGTCGCAACTAGATAAACAACACCCACATATTGATATGTGTTCTATCAATACGACATGTCTACCCATAAATCTGGATCTTATACCACTGTTGGGTTCGCTGTAGGAAACAAAAAATTTCTAGCTACACGAACACGACAACCAAGATCTATACTATATATATATAAGTAACGGAGAAGGGGGACAAAGGTCATACCCTTGAAGACCATGTTACGCCTTATGTAGGTAGGCGTATAGCGATGAGGACAAGTGTCCCAAGTTTTGCACCTCGAAGCTCAACACACGTGAGGTGTAGGGACGTCTCCCGGACTACGATCCAGCAGATCAACGGAAGAATATGGAAGCCAGACCGTCTTGCACATGACGGTAGTGCGGAGGTGGAGATCTAATCCCAGAGAGCCAGATCCAATCTAGGTGGAGAGAGCTCTAGGGAATAGAGGGAGAGAGAGGAGATAACTTGTTGTTCAAATAGAGGGGAGGGGGATCCTCTATTTATAGGAGGGAGGGGAAAACCCTAGGGATAAGGTAGGAGGCATCCCCCCACCCAAGCCGCCGCCAGGGGGGAAGCTGCCGGTGGCCCTAGGAAACACCCCGTGGTTGGGAAACCCTAGGGTTTTGGCCAGGACCCGCTCCCCTTTCTCCTTTGGCACCTATGCCTATGGGCCCTTCTAAAGTACCAACTTTGGTCGACTAGAGGGGGTGAATAGGAGCTACCAATTTTTATCTTGTTATTCAATTTCAGGCTTTGCAAGAAGTAAAGTTCTCTAGATATGCAACTAGGTGAGCATGCCTATATGCTAGAGAACATACAACAAGCGATAGAATGGTAAAGGACAAGAGTAAAGGTAAGGAGCGAGTAAACCGGAGAGGAGATGCGGAGATGTAATTCCCATAGTTCACTTCCAAGGAAGCTACGTCTATGTTGGAGAGGTGTCAGGGCCACAAAAGGTCACTCGAGCGCCACAAAGGCATCACCTTCTTATCCGGTGAGCACCCCCACAAATGAGGCCTCACAATGCACTAACCGGTGTCCTTGAAGACGCCAACCAAAAACCTTTAAAACAAGTTCGAGGGGGAAGCTCCACAACTCAATTGGAGGCCCTCAACGACTCCACGGAGCTTCACAACATATTCCCTTATCTCCGAGATAGTCCTACATAGTCTAGGGTTCCAAGAACCAAAGAGAAACAAGATCCACAAAGGATGAGTGGGGGGAATCAAATCCTCTTTGGTGGAAGTGTATATCTAGGTCAACTCTCCCACTCCTCAAAAGATCAGGAGATTTGAGTGGGTGGGGAGAGAGATCTAGGGAGGTGAAGCTATGGTATTAATAGAGGAGAGAGGAATTGAAGAGTTAAGCTGGGAGGAAGAAGAAGGGCGCCTTAAATAGGCTCCCTTCGAAAGGATCCGTTTGGCTGTCCGCGACTTCACCAGAATTTCCGGTGGGGAACCGAAAGTTCCGCTCATCGGGCCTCCAATGGCTTGAAGGATGTTGCTGCACGCTCCAAAGTTCGACCAGAATTTCCGGTCAGCTTCGACCGGAAATTACGATGGAACTTCCAGAGAAAGTTTCAGGCCAAGTTCCGTCAATTAAACACTTCCAAAATAGAAGGTTACTGAATGTGACCGGAACATGGAGCGGAACTTGGAGCGGAACCAACTAGGTCGTGAACCACTTGAGTGTAATTTCTGGCGGCTGGGCGGAAGTACCACTCAGGAACTCAGCGGAAGTTGTTGGGATAATTCCGATTGAAGTTTCCAGTCATACTTGACCAGGTCTGCCAACGGAACTTCCGGTGCTACTTCCGGTGGAAGTTTTTCCAATTAGAACACTTCAAAATAGAAGGTTACAAATCATGTGCGGAACTTCTGCCGGAAGTTGGGTTGGAAATACTACCGGACCCAGCTCTGCGGAGACCTCTGGGCGGAAATTCCGGCCCTTGGCCGGAACTTCCGATCAGGAGAAAAACAACTCAAATGACTCCAAAGGTCACTCTCTCACTGATGGATAGGATAGCTGTGGCGGTGCAAGTATGGTTTTTGCATGAAAAAGTGATTCCCCACATCCTTCCAAGGTGTACCCCCTCTTGATAGTATGGCAACCTAAAACAATAAAAAGAGAGAAAGATGAAAACAAAGGTTTCCGTCTTCGCGAGACTCCAAGAGAGGCATCCACAATCTTCACAAGCTCCATCAAAAACAAATAACCTGAAACTCAAGCACACAGTTAGATCACTAGTGGGATTGTCATCATCACCAAAATACCAAGGGAAAACATAGTCCTTTCAATCTCACCCTTTTTGGTGTTTGATGACAATCCCATAAGATTTGCATAAGGACGAACGAGCAGATTTTGTAACGAACAAACGGGATCCCCCTATGTGTATGCAATGTAGAGAGAAAGCTCAAAGGGACAAAACAAGCACACATATAAATGGGCTCCCCCTCTCCATTACAAAAACAGCACAAGTGCAAGACAGAGGATGATAGAAGACATGCCTTTGCACCAAAACATATATGGTGAGAGACAATAGATGAGATGATATCAAAAGAAACTCCACCACCATATACAACCATCCATAAGCCAAGAACATGTTAACATATCACATAGTCTCATACATACAACACAAATAACACATAGTAGCACAAACAACGAGGTCTAGAAACACACATAATAGAGAGAGTTCATGAGCAAGAAAGGATCAACGAAAGAACGAGATCATGACTCAGCCCATGCAAATCTCGTAACCAACCTAATAGATATATTTCCCCCCTTTGGCATCAAGACACCAAAAAGGGAGGAAAGACCAAACTAATTGGCCCAACCAAAGATAGGAGGAGGAGAAGGCGTTGGGTCCTAGGAGGCATTGTTCCAAGTAGGCGGGGGACCGGTGACTTCATCCTCAGAATCTGACCATCTGCAATTGTCACAGACCAACTGATCCTTACGCGTTGTGAAGGAGCTGGTCTCGGGAGAGCAAGGTATGTTGAGCTTGGACATGATCGCCTTATGCCTATGAGAATTGTGACGCTGATCAACATAGGCCTAATACTCACAGTCCTGCATAAAGAAAAAGGTCTTTTCACCTTCTTCGACAACTTCTTGGCCCAAGATGGCTGCCTCTCAAGACTGTGTGGATGGGAGCTCTCTGGGTGACCACTATCACTGGAACCTAAACGCCCTAAAGGGCCACCTCTAGCAGCCCCAGACCTCTAGATGGCTTCTTCCTTTTCTTCTTGGGACCTAGCCTGCTCATGCTTCATCACACGAAGTTTCTCCTCCTCATGAATAGTGATGATGGCTTGAGGGTAGAGAGAATTAGTTGCTTCCTTCCACTTGGCGTTGATGAGAGTCTAGATGTAAGGACCATAGGGACACGAGCGCTTCTCGATCATAGCAAGCCAAATCTCATGGAACATAAGTGCATGACATCAAGCTTTTGATCAGAATCATGGTGACAGTAAGTCTAGAGCATGAGGTCAATCTAGAAAGCATGGATCTGATCAAAATTGCCAGCCTTAGGAGCAATGGTGTTCTGATAGACCTTGTGCATGATGTCATAGACCGGCTGGAGGTGATTAACCTGACCACACACACCCTAGTCCTCAATGTAAAGAGGCTCCAAAACCTCAGGTGCGGATGCCTTGGAGAAGTGACAACGCCATCCATTAGCTCCCTTACCAGGCAAGAGGGGATAGCCCAAAGAGCCCCAAACTGTGACCATGTGGCAGACATCAGCTGAGTCTTGGTCATCCATTTCAAAGTGCCATTGATAGGGTTTGTATCCATGTGAAGGGTGGAAAATAACTAAGCAATAGCAGCCTCATCAAAGTTCTGATGGTGCTCCATGATCGGGATCAACCCAAACTTCCTGCACAACTCAAGAGCTTCCCCAAAGTACTCAGGCTTGCTTTCCATATGTGCCACATTGATGACTTTCTAAGGGGAAACATCAAACTTTTGCTTGGAGGCATAGACCTCTGCAAATATTTCCTCTTGCCGACGATTATAGAATAAGGGATCCAAGCAAAGAGGATCATGCAGAACAAGGTAGGGATCAATCCTGCGAAAATCTGTATAAGCTTTCTGAGGCCACTTAGAAATCTTCTTCTTGGTGATATTGGGTCCAGATGCAGTCGCCTTCTTCTAAGAAGCTAGAGCATGCCGCTTCCCTTCAGCTGCAGCAGCACGACGAGCAGCAACAACTTTCTGATGGGCGGTCTAAGTTGACGGACGTAGAACTTCTAGATCATCTTCATCAATCTCTAGAGGCCCTATAGGAACACGATTGCGCTAGCCTCCACGGGAATCACCTTTCCCTGAGAAGAAGGCATAGAATATGGGGGAGGGGGTAAGTGCACAAGTTCGAAGAGTTAAAACAAAGAGAGATTAAAAAAATACACATAGTGAATCAAATATGGTGCACTGGAATTTCTGGTGAACTGCCGGAACTTCTGGTGAAAAATGCACCACCGGAAGTTCCGCCGGTGTATCACCAGAAATTCCGGTGAAGTCACGAACACATCAGTTCAACAGGAAGCTGCACAGATTCTAGATCAAGGATGCACGTGTACAGATTCACACAAATGTATTGGTTCAATCTACTCTAGAAAGGGTACCTAGGCCTACCAAGACCTCCCAACAAGTTCTAGCCAAAGAACAATCCTAGACATGGTGAGCCCTAACTCAAGCAATGGAATGAGAAAGATCTCCATCAATGGAGGGAGTTAAGGGAAAATACCAGGGTCCATGGCGGGAGATCAAGGTGGGGAAGGATCCCACGGAGCATATCTAGAAGGGGGTGGCCGGAGATGGAGGGACCGGTGTGCCTCCGCGGGGTCGGTGTCGCCAGCGGCTGATCCCTGTATATTTTGGGTCTTGGGGAAGAAAACTGGGAGTGGTCCCCGTTTTCTCCCAGGGATCGCATTATATAGGTCTATGAGCCTCTGGTGGGTGACCATAAGTTCCGACGACCCGAAAGTTCTAGGCCCAGGCGGTAATAGCCGAGTCCGACAGAAGTTTCAGAGAACTTCTCACTGACCGGTACTACCGGCGTCTGGCCGGAAGTTTCGGTGACGCGAGAAACACCTTCCCATGTTTGGAAAAAGACAAGGATGAACTTGTGCAGGGAGTAGAAAGGGATCGGGGAAAGGAAATGGCTAGGATAGAGAGCTCAAACTGTGAAGAACCAAATAGACGACCAACACAAAAAATGCAAGAAAACAAGCATATAAACAGTACAAGAGAAACAACCAAGGAACACAAAGGGTCGGTTTCTGAGGCCACCTTATATAAGACTAAATGGCTTGACGCCGTGAAGATATATCTTGGGTTCATTACCAGCACTAATCATGAAGATCAAATGGTCTACTCGAGAGACTATAGAGGATGAAAACTTTAATGTATGCATAATAGGGATAGTGTTTGTTCATAAGAGGAACTACACTCCCCCTAAGTCCATGCCTACATCCAAACAAAGATACACATTGAGACATGGGTAGGTGTGCAAGGTACTCAAGCCACATTGGTTGAATCTATGATATTTAGCTCATGCCTTAACTCTCGCAACCTTGCTTCATCAAGGGGCTTCATGAATAAATCTGCAAGATTGGCCTTGGTGGGAACATACTCCAAAGAAATGTCTCCTCTTGCAACATGGTCCCGAATGAAATGATGACGAATCCGAATATGCTTGGTCCAGTTGTGTTGCACGGGGTTATGAGAAATGGCAATAGCACTCTCATTGTCACAAAGAAGAGGCACCTTGTCAAAAGATAGTCCAAGATCCTTCGAGATTTTCTTCATCCATAGAAATTGAGCACAACAACTTGAGGAGGAGATGTACTCAGCTTCGACAGTGGACATAGGCACACAGATTTACTTCTTCGAGGACCAACACACCAAGGATCTCCCAAGAAATTGACAAGCTCCGGAGGTTGACTTCCTTTCTGATACATCGTAAATGTATCTATAATTTTTGATGTTCCATGCTTGTTTAGTATCAACTTTGCTATGCTTTGTCTACACTTTGAGGTAATTTTATACATTTCCTGGGACTAACCTATTAACAAAATGTCGTAGTGCCAGTTGCCTGTTTTCTTCTGTTTTTGGTTTCAGAAAAGCTAGTAAGGAAATATTCTCGGAATTGGACGGGACAAAAGCCAAAGTCAATATTTTACCAAAGTGAACACATATACCGAAGGGCAGCCGAAGGGGGGCCACGAGGTGGCCACACCCTAGGGCCAAGTGGGCACCCCCTAGGGCGCGCCGCCACCTGGTGTAGGCCCCTTAGGAGGCCCCCTGCCTCCGCTCTTCGCCTATAAAGTCACCCCGATGTACAAACCCTAAGCACCCGATCAGATCTCCACGAAACAGTCTGTATCCGCTGCCACCATCGTCCCTAGATCAGGGGATCTGAAGCTCTTCCCAGCACCCTGCCAAACGGGAGATATCATCCCGGAGGCCTTCTTCATCACCATGCCAGCCTCCGGTATGATGCGTGAGTAGTTCACCCTTGGACTATGGGTCCATATAGTAGCTAGATGGTTGTTTCTCCTCCTTTGAGCTATCATGTAGATCTTGTGAGCTCCGTTCATGACCAAGATCATCTATTTGTAATCATACATGTTGTGTTTGCGGGGATCCGATGGATATTGAGATACTATGTCAGATTGATTATTGATTCTATCATGTCTGATTGATTATTGATTCTATCATGTCTGTGTTATTTGTGATCTTGCATGCTCTCCGTTGCTAGTAGCTATCTTGGCCAAGTATATGCTTGTGACTCCAAGACAGATTATTTATGCTCGATAGTAGGTTCACGCCTCTAGTAATCTGGGGAAGTGACAGAAATCTCTAAGGTTGTAGATGTGTTGTTGCTACTAGGTATAAAACAACAATCTTTTGTTCATGGAACAATTGTATTGTTTACTTTATACACATTGCTTAATGCAATTATCCGTTGCTTGCAACTTAATACTGGAGGGGGGTTCAGATGATAACCTGAAGGTGGATTATTAGTCATAGATGTAGTTGGATTACAGTCTATGTATATTGTTGTAATGCCCAATCAAATCTCATAGGAGTCATGATGTCTAGTATATGCATTGTTATGCTTTCTCAACCTGTCAATTTCCCAGCTGTAATTTGTTCACCCAGCATGTTATCTATCTTAAGGAGAACACCTCTAGTGAATTGTGGACCCCGGTCCAATCTTTACCATTGATACATTATCTACTGTTACCGTTTACTTTCTACAAGCAACTATTACCTTCCACACTATACGTTTAATCCTTTGTTTTCAGCAAACCAGTGAGATTGACAGCCTCACTGTAAGTTGGGGCAAAGTCTTGAGTTTGTGTTGTGCAGGATTCCAAGTTGTTAGCAACACCTTGGAGTTGTTTCCTTGCTCCTACTGGTTCGATAACCTTGGTTTCATAACCGAGGGAAAACTTGCAGGATTCCAAGTTGGCAGTTCTCTATGATACACATATACTTATAATGACAAGAACTTGCTTGTGACTAAAGTTGAGTAGCATGAGGAACGGCCCTCATACTCAAGGGACATGAGATTGCCAACTTATGATTTGTCAAGCATATACTCCATATTTGTTTCACTTTAACCTTAATCACTTCAAATGCTTATGATAGGGGCAATGAGAGCTGAAATCTAATAAGGACCATAATTTGGGAAGCTCTTTATGAAACTTGAAATCCCTGCTTCCCTGTGAAGCTCTTTATGCATCAATTAAGAGAGCATAGTTGTCATTCTAAGTTTTATGTGCATTTTCCCAAAACTTATTGATTGATTCATAATGTTGATATTGCTTGTTCTTGAACAATTTTTATCTAGTCACCCATATGAACTTTGAAGGTGTCCTATGCATTTATGTTTTGCTACTCCATGAGGGACAAGCTGAATACCACATGCTATGTTTCTATATGTGAAACAAACAAACATCTTTCAATGCATTGTTATTCATGATCTTTGTTTGTATCTTTTCATGTTGCAACATAGTTGCTTTGTCTTATTTTTAGAACTACATCTTTCATGCTCATGTTTAGAGTACTTTGATCCCAGCTTGCAATGCTTTGCAAATGGTTTGATCAAGATTGTGATGGTGCATGTCACCTCAAAAATTATTATTTTTATCACTTACCTACTCGAGGACGAGTAGGAGTTAAGCTTGGTGATGCTTGATAGTCGTAAACGTATCTATAATTTTTTATGTTCCATGCTTGTTTAGTATCAACTTTGCTATGAATTGTCTACACTTTGAGGTATTTTTATACATTTTTTGGGACTAACCTATTAACAAGATGCCGTAGTGCCATTTGCCTGTTTTCTGCTGTTTTTGGTTTCAGAAAAGCTGGTAAGGAAATATTCTCGGAATTGGACGGGACAAAAGCCAAAGTCAATATTTTAACAAAGTGAACACAGAGACCGAAGGGTAGGCGAAGGGGGGGCACGAGGTGGCCACACCCTAGGGCCACGTGGCACCCCCTAGGGCACGCCACCACTTGGTGTGGGCCCATTGGGCGGCCCCTGCCTTGCCTCTTCGCCTATAAAGTCACCCCGATGCAGAAACCCTAAGCACCCGATCAGATCTCCATGAAACAGTCCGTAGCCGCCTCCACCATCGTCCCTAGATCAGGGGGATCTTAAGCTCTTCTCGGCACCCTACCGGAGGGGAGAGATCATCCTGGAGGCTTTCTTCATCACCATGCAAGCCTCTGGTATGATGCATGAGTAGTTCACCCTTGGACTATGGGTCCATATAGTATCTTGATTGTTGTTTCTCCTCCTTTGTGCTATCATGTTTAGATCTTGTGAGCTCTGTTCATGATCAAGATCATCTATTTGTAATCGTACATTTTGTGTTTGTGGGGATCCGATGGATATTGAGATACTATGTCAGATTGATTATTGATTCTATCATGTCAGATTGATTATTGATTCTATCATGTCTGTGCTATTTGTGATCTTGCATTCTCTCCGTTGCTAGTAGTTATCTTGGCCAAGTAGATTCTTGTGACTCCAAGAGGGAGTATTTATGCTCAATAGTAGGTTCATGCCTCTAGTAATCTGGGGAAGTGACATAAATATCTAAGGTTGCAGATGTGTTGTTACTACTAGGGAGAAAAAACAATCTTTTGTTCATGGAACAATTGTATCGTTTACTTTACAGACAAATGCAATTATCCGTTCCTTGCAACTTAATACTGGAGGGGGTTTGGATGATAACCTGAAGGTGGATTATAGTCTATGTATATTGTTGTAATGTCCAGTCAAATCTCATAGGATTCATGATGTCTAGTATATGCATTGTTATGCTTTCTCAACCTGTCAATTTCCCAGTTGTAATTTGTTCACCCAGCATGTTATCTATCTTAAGGAGAACACCTCTAGTGAATTGTGGACCCCGGTCCAATCTTTACCATTGATACATTATCTACTGTTACCGTTTACTTTCTACAAGAAACTTTTACCTTCCACGCTATACGTTTAATCCTTTGTTTTCAGCAAACCAGTGAGATTGACAACCTCACTGTAAGTTGGGGCAAAGTCTTGAGTTTGTGTTGTGCAAGATTCCAAGTTGTTAGCAACACCTTGGAGTTGTTTCCTTGCTCCTACTGGTTCGATAACCTTGGTTGCATAACCGAGGGAAAACTTGCTGTTGTGCTCATCACACCTTGCTCTTGGGGTCTCCCAACGAGGCTCTACAGTCAACTGAGCCACCATCACTTTCCACCCTGTCTCCATCCCAATCTGAGTCAGTGTAACCTATGAGATCAAACTGGCTCCCTTGGGGTACCATAACCCAAAGTTTGGGGTATGAACCAAATATTGAAAGATTCTCTTGAACACCACCATGTGGATTTCTTTTGGTGCAGCTTGGAATCTTGCACACATACCCACACTCAACATAATATCTGGTAGGGATGCACAAAGATAGAGAAAAGAACCAATCATAGAGCGATAAAGTTTTTGATCCACATCCTTACCCTTGGGATCGAGTTCAAGATTAACCTTAGTTGGCATGGTAGTCTTGGCTCCTTTGACTTGATCAAACTTGAACTTCTTGAGCATGTCTTGAATATATTTGTCTTGGTTGATGAAGGTCACCTTCCTCAATTATTTGACTTCAAATCCAAGGAAGAACTCCAACTCACCCATCATAGACATCTCGAAGAGGTCGGCCATGAGCTTGGCAAAATCTCCATTGAAAGATTTGTTAATAGACCCAAAGATAATATCATCAACATAGATTTGGCAAACGAACAAGTGGCCTCAAACTCTGTTAGTAAAAAGAGTGGTATCAATGAGGCCCACTTCGAATCCACGGTATAGCAAAAGCTCTCTAAGGCAATTATACCACGCACGTGGGGCTTGCTTAAGTCCATAGAGTGCCTTATCGAGCTTGTAGACATGGTTCAGGAAGAGAGGAACTTCAAACCCTGGAGGTTGCTTGACGTAAACCAACTCTTTCAAGGGACCATTAAGTAAAGCACTTTTAACATCCATTTGTTGCAGTTTGAAGTTATGATGAGTGGCAAAAGCAAGAATCATATGAATGGATTCAAGGAGAGAAAGTGGGGCATAAGTCTCACCATAGTCAATGCCCGCAACTTGTGAGTATCCTTGGTCAACTAACCTTGCCTTGTTGCGCACGAATATCCCATTGGCATCACGCGTGTTCTTGAAGATCTACTTGGTTCCAATGAAAATTTGACAATCTTTAGGCCGCTCAACCAAAGTCCATACTTTTTTCCTCTTGAAGTTGTGAAGTTCTTCATTCATAGCATCAAGCCATCATCTTCAAGAGCCTCTAAGACTTTCTGTGGTTCCGCATGAGATATAAAAGAATGGTGAGAGCTAAAGGTGGCTAATTGCCTCCTTGTAGTAGAACCTCTATTGAAATCTCCATAAAAATTATCAAGGATATGGCCATCTTTGATGATCTTGGAGAGGCGATAAGCTTGACGGCGGGCTTGGGCCTCAAGACGAGATTCTTGAGAAACCACTTGGTCATTTCCACCATTTGAGTCCCTCCCTTGACTATAAGAACGAACACGAGGATTATCATCATCAATATCCACCTCGGGAGAGTCTTCATCATCATTTGGAGAGGAGGAGGAAGGGCCTTGATCAACAAAATCTTTGCCTTGCTCTTGACTAGCTTGACCTTGGGATATGTCTTGAGATGGAGCCCCATCTTGGGGAGGTAGATGTTGTTGATGAAGAGCTTGAGAATCGGGGCTTGAAGAGTCATGAGCATGAGGAGCTTTGGAAGAACTTGAAGGAGATTGAGCCAAAATAGTAGGTCCTTGAGGGGCAAGATGATCTTGTGAGAATGAGGGCTCCACTTGGGTAGAGCTTGGTACTTTTCCTTCGGCCACAAGGGGTTCCTCAATGGGGTGGAAGAATCCCACACGCATTCTTCTTATTTCCTTGGGAAGAATTTCATCACTTGGATCACGAACACCATCTTTCCTTACTTGAGACTCATGGTCTTCATCAAACTTCACATTGCATGTCTCTTCAACTCATCCATTGGTTTTGTTGTAGACTCTATAAGCATGGAACAGATTTGAGTACCAACAAAAATTCCTTCTTGTGCCTTGGATTCAAACTTGCACAAATGAACTCCTTTATTGAGAATGTAGCACTTGTAACCAAACACTCGAAAGTAGCTAACATTGGGCTTTTTCCCTATGAGCAGCTCATAAGGGGTCTTGTTATTTGTCACATCCCAAAATTTTCCAAATTTTGAAATGTGAAAAATAAATAAACAAAATAAATAATTGTTGAAATTTAGTATGAAAAGAAACTTTTTATTTCTAAATGGAAACTTAAAAACCCATCTTGAACAAACTTTGAATAAAAGGGAATCCAACAAAATTCAAATCAAGTGAAATGCATTCAACATTAAATGTATCTTGAAATTCAAACTTGGGAAAAATAAACCAAAACCCAAAACCTTAATGAAAGAAAATCAGTTCCAAGACATCTCAAAAACTATGGATTTGATACATATAAAAATTGGTCAAAAAACATTTATAAATGATCAAGAATGATAAATAAAAATATTATAAAACCATAGAAATTGGTTATATTCAATTTGGAGCCATGGATAAAATCTTATGAATTTAATAAGACAAGGAAATTAAAATTCAAAGCTAATAGAGCTTCTATCTAAAATCCATACCAAAATTATGAGAAAATAATCCGAAAGGGATTTAAAAATATAAACAAATATTAAATAAAATTATACAAATTGTAATCACCAATTTTGGGTCTATAAATAAAAAGATATGGATTTTATAAGACAAAGAAACAAATAGATAAATAAGGAATGTTTAAAAGCCAAATTAAATCTTGGCCAAATCCATAAACAAATGAAAGTATTGAATAATAAAAATGAGTAAAATATTATTTAAATAAAATCATAAGGAATTAAATAATATCCAATTTTATTTAAATAATGACAATTTGCCTAAATAATAAATCCCAAGAAAATTATTTGGAAGATAATTTAAATCTTGAGTTAAATCCATAAGCAAATGGAATAAAGATAATTCAAATCCAAAGAAAATAAAAGGATAAATAATATTCAAATAAAAGTATGTGGGATTAAATCATATTCAAATTATTTAAATAGAAGACAAAATCCCTAATAGAAATGATTAAATAAATCATGAGAAAATAATAAATGGGAATTTGCCAAAATGGATTGAAAAGTTATCTAATTAACTTAGAAGAATTATTTGAATAAAATTTATATGGAATAGAAACCATATTTGATTTTATTGGAATAAGACAATTGCCCAATTTAAATGATTGATAAATCATATTAAAATATTTTAAATAATAATTCAAAGAGAATTATTTGCACTAAAGAATAAATAAAACCTACTAAAAAGGTTTGGTGAAAATTAGAATTCAAATAAAGAGTTTGAAAATATAATGAAATCTTGTTTGAATAAAAACATTTGTCTATTTAAATAAATAACAAACCATGTGTAAATGAAATAACTATTCAAAAATTGTACTTTGAATACATGTTTAAAACAGTATTAAAACATACTAAATATTTGGAAAAGATTTGAAAATGAAATCTAAATTCAAATGATAGTTTGAATTCAAAACAGAAAATCAAAATGGAAAAAGGAAAAAGAAACAGAATAAAAAAATGAATTGAAGCCAGCCCAGCGCAGCTAGCCCATCTGGCCCAACTCGCAGCCCACTCCCTCTTCCCCGAAACATTTTTTGTCACTCGTGAATCGACCCGCGCTGCCACTGACGACCAGACCCCACCGTTTCCACCTCTCTCTCACTGATGCCAGGCCCCACTACCTCATCATCATTGTATTCACCCCGTGCTGACCTCGCCCTCAACTCCGGCCGTTTCTGCCTGTTTAAACCTCAATTCAATTTGCTTAATCACTCCAGCAATTCCTCCTCGCGATTACTCTCATTTAACCAACACCCTCTCCTCTCCATTTCCCCCCAACCAGCCCCACCAGAGAGCCCCCAGGCTGTCTCCATATTCGCTTGCACCGTCGCTGCCTCCGACGCCCTCCGGCGATGATTCCGGCTAGCCCATGCCTCCCCTTGATCTCTGACCTCCACGAGAATGTTCCCCATCTCCTGGCGAATGTTTCCGTAGCATCAGCTCGCCCGCGCGCGCTCCACATCGTCGACAACCTCGACGACAGCACTTTGCCGTCGTCTGCCTCCGCTCCGACGAGCATTACCGGTGAGACCCGACCGTCCCCTCCTCTCTGGATGATAGTCGCGTGTTTAGAATACTTGCACGCATCTAACAACATCACTCTTTTGCCTTAGCGCGCACCACAGCTTCGCCAACGTCAACACCCGAGCACACCCGTCGTCAGTAGCATCTACGGCGAGCAATCCCCGTCGACCTCGAGCGCCCCTTCACCAACCAAGCACACGTTGAGCATAAGCAAGCTTCGGTGATTTTGGTGAGCCACCCCACTTATCCTCTAGCTTCCTGTATTGCCGGCAACTCCACCGTCTAAGCGCGCCGCCGCCAGCCACCGTCGCTGCGCCGCCCATCTTTGGTTGTCTAGATCTGAGCCGTTAGATGTTGATCGTATGGATATGATAGATAATTTAAGAGAACCGGTATGTTTTGATCTGTGCCGTAGGATACTAGTTAGATCTAACGATCCACAGCACGCGATCCACGCGGAACGGTATCAACCAGTAGAATCAAGACGCGTGTCACTGACTTTGTTTTAAAAACAGAAAATGTTCTATTAGATGGTTAGATTTGAAAAATTCATAACTTTAAATCTACACGTCCAAATTTTGCAAACTTTATATCAATGTAATCAGAAAAAAGAGTACTTTCCAACCATGCACTTTGCTTAGTGATTTGCTTCTGGAAAATTGGTTGTTTTTGCATAAACATGTGTAGGCATATTTTGTGTATAAAATTCATTCTAAAATTTTTTTTAGGGTAAAATCTTTTGTAAATGGATTGTTTTGAACCTACTGACCATATAAACCAACTTGTAGATTTAAAAAGTATATTTTGTGAAGCTAAAGAATAAATCATTGAATAAAAGCATTTCTAGTTAAATAAAAATATTGTTTATGTTTTAAAAATGCTTTTTGAATAAAACCTTTGGAAAATGATTTGATTTAAACTCTCTGACCCTAAACACCAAGTTTTTGGAATTAAAAATATATTTGGTGAACCATATAAAATTATTACTTTGTTTAATGCATTTCCAACAAAATAAAATAATGCTTGATTTAAAAATGGTTTTTAGATGAAACCTTTTGCAAATGGTTTTAATATTAAACACTTGACCTTAAAACAATAACATGTTGTGTTTAAAAATATTTGTCAAACACTAGAAATTATAACTTTGATTTAAAACATTTCTAACAAAAAAAATGATTTAAAGTGGCCATTTTCACTAAGTTAATATCAAAATGGTTTTGCCACATTTATAAATGATCAATATGTGTTTTATAATGTTTATAACCTATTAGAAACCACTGTTCCAAACAAAACAATCTTTGGTATGCTTGCATGCATTGCTTTGCTTTTATTGTTCTATGTGATGTATTGCTTGAATGGTAGATTGAATTTGTGCCTTGATTGAATTGTAGTGAAATTTGAAGAGTGTGACTATTGCAAGATCAAGGAGTGGACTTATATTCTCTACCAAAAAGGCAAGTGGTGCTTCATACTTTTGTCCCATTATTTTCACTATGCATTAGTGATATTTCTAAGTAGGACTTAAATGGAACTTTTACTAAGTATGCTATGCCATGGGAAATCCTAGTAGATGATGCCTTAGTAGAATTTCCTAAGTTAAGATTCCTACTACTATCATGCTTATCCTAGCTAGTAGAAAACAATGGTGGATTATATTCATGCTATGAAATATTTCTAAGTCAATGACTTGTGTTTTGTTTAATAAAACAACTATGTGAATGAAACACCTGGGTGGAATGGTGATAATGGATTTATGTTGAGTGGTTACACAAGGCCAGGGGACTGGTGAACCTTGTGTATCACACTTGTGGAAAGCCACCCAGGAACAAAGAGATTTGAGATGTCAAATGTTGAGAAGCTTCAAGTGCAGCCACTTGGCATTATGGGATCTGCCTGGATCATATAGGTTGCAATAACTTAGCCAGATGGACAGTTGGTGGTAGGGGATGATAGGTTCATAGTGCGTCCATTTTGGTCTAAGGGAAGGCTTCTGAAAGATCTTGTCTTGATGCATGTCGAGTCTTGTGGGGAAAGTGCACCACCTCTCGAGAGAGTAAAATCTAAGTACTTAGCTGTGTCCTCGGAAATGGACAATTTGAGCATCAAGACATGGAAGCTATCAAGAATCTCCTCATCCCAATTTCTAAGTTAAAACTTGTGGTTGAACAAGGGTAAAGGATCACCAATGTCTATTGGTAGATGCCTTGGGTGATTTTTACAAACAAAAACTTTGTGTTTACAAATGATAAGGAAAATCTATTTTGAGCAAAGCAAGCCTAAGCTCCACTTAGACAAATGCATATAGATGATAGTTGCCATTGTACTACCATAGTATCACTTGCCAATACAATTCAAATGTATTGACCCTTGTGGCTGTAACTTATTATGTTGCAGGTTTGTTTGATGTTTGTGAAGTGTGTTGATTAGGATTACAAGTCTACAACCAACATGATTGCCTGTGGCACTTTGAAGATGAAGGATTCCATGCTATATTTGTTTCTGCTGCATTGTAATGAGATAGCCAAATGAGCTCTGGCTTAGCCAACTAAATAGTGGAAGACCCATGCATTGGCATCTTCAGGTTAACTAGAATTGTGAAAGGGAAATATATCCCTACATTGGTGCCTGGTAGACAAGCTAGCATTGTGTATTGGGAGGACTCCTATGGAAAGACTTTGTCACATTCTTGATCTGCCAGTACTCCATTTTGGTAGGTACTTATCCAGCGGCCACTCGTGGCATCAAGACGAGATTGTGTCATGTGGGTAAAGTGTACAACTTCTGCAGAAGATCAAATTCTAAGTACTTAGCCGTGTCCCCGGTTACGGACAACTCTGAGAAACTAAGGCCTGAAGCTATGGAAGATCTCGACATTCCAATTTCTCAAAGTAAAACTTGATGGTGTCAACAAGGGATTATAAGCACTTGGAGTTTTCCAAGGAGTTCAGAAAGATTTGAAAAAAGATCAAGACTATTTTAAAAAGATAGGATAAAACTATATTGCTTTCTGCAAATGAGCCTAAACCCTACTTAGCCAAATATGCATGTAATGATAGGATCCACTTATTTCTACATAGTAGTGAAACTTGCCAATACAATTCAAATGTATTGACCCTTGTGGCTGCAACTTATTATGTTGCAGGTTTGTTTGATGTTAGTGAAGTGTGTTGAATAGGATTACAAGTCTACAACCAACATGATTTCCTGTGGCACTTTGAAGATGAAGGACTCCATGCTATATAGATATTCTGCTGCATTGTAATGAGATAGCCAAATGAGCTATGTAAGATGTAATGAATTATTTCTTGATATTACATCTTAACTATGGATGCTAGCTATTGATTCAGGGTCTAGCATTATAAACACATGGATCTCTACCTTATTAAAGGTTGGGACCTCTACACTTTTTCTTGCGAAGGTAAAGCCGGTTGGTTGCATGACAAGCGGTGGAGATGGCCTTGGCCCAAAAGTTGTATGCAGACTTGAATTCAGCTAGCATAGACTGGGTCACATCCATCAGAGTACGATTCTTCCTTTCAGCAACATCATTTTGTTGATGGGTGTAAGGAGTGGAGTATTTATGCTTGATGCCTTCATCAGTAAGAAACTCATCCAAAGTATAGTTCTTGAACCTGGTGCCATTGTCACTTCGGATGGAGAGAATGGTTGCATTGTGTTTCCACTGAACTTCATTGGCAAATTCTATGACAATTTGTTGAGTTTAACTTTTCTACTTGAAGAAGAATACCTATAGAAATCATCCACAATAACCAAGTAATACTTCTTTCCTCCAAGACTATCATGAGAGGGAGGACCAAAGAGGTCCATATGCAAGAGTTCCAAGCATCTTTTCGTGGTGATTTTATTGAGAGCCTTGTGGGGAGTTTCACTACTAGGAAAATGTCTATAGGTAATCAGCACATCCGTGGCTCACATGGTTGAAGTGCCCCACGGCTAAAACAGGTGTGACTCACCTATGGGCAGTGCCCTACTAGTAACTAGAACAACCGTGGCGCACATGACTATAGTGCGCCACAGATATGTGTGGGACAGGGCCATGTTGGCCGCACGCCAAACATCTGTAGCGCACATAGGGCTGGTGCGCTACGGTTGTTAGTGTCAACCTTGGCGCACATGGAGGGGGTGCGCTACGCCTAAGCGCATGCCCCCCTCTGCTGTGAAACGGCCAGAAACATCTGTGGCGCACTCTGCCTAGTGCGCCACAGGGAGTAGGAACATCCGTGGCGCACATGGCATAGTGCGCCACGGATGTTCCTACTCCCTGTGGCACACTAGGGCAGAGTGCGCCACGGATGTGTCGATTTTTTTGACAGCACTTTATGTGCACATATGTGACCACATCCACCAACCCACACTTCACTTTCCCCTTATTCTTCCTCCTTAGATCTAGTCGGGATCTTCTCCTTCCCACCTCAATTTCTCCACCCATTCACCATTTTTAGCATGTAGAACTTGCTTTGGATGTTACATAAGTAATAGAGGAAGGTCTTCGGTCTCTCATCTCCTTCTCCGGTCGATGCGCGCACCTCTCCTTTCCATCTTTCTCGCGATCGATCTCTCATCTCGGTAAGTTGTCCATGTAAGGATGTGTTCATGTTTATATGGATGATATGCTCATATGTATGTAGATGATCGATGCTCATGATGTGTGTATGGAGAGGATCGATCGATGGTCATATGTGTGTGTATATGGAGAGTATCGATGATGCTCATGCATGTGTGTATGGAGAGGATAATGATATGTTCATGTGTGTATGGATCGGTCTCTCTCTCTTGTGTTTGTATGTGAACAAGTTGCCATTTGTTTTGCCAAAATGTTGATTCATTTCCATTTTGGCAAGACTTTGGCATTTCGCAAAGGTCCTAATTTTAGGATAGGTCATGCCAAAATTTTCTATCGACCATTGCATGCATGCATTCATTATGTGGTTCTAATAGACTTCTAATTGTACCATGTACACCGTGCAGGAAAAAATGGTCCGCATAATGAGCAAAGGCATTGTGGCTAGATTTTTGAAATGTGCGACGGCCGACATGATACGAAATAACAAGACGGATATAAGATGTCCGTGCAGAATATGCAAACTCAATTGGGTGATCGACCCAGATTCCGGGAATCTGCAGGCGCACCTGCTCCGCCATGGTTTCATGGATGGATACACTCGTTGGATAAGCGATGACGAAGACGATGGAGACTTTGAAGGTGGCCAACATGACGATGGTCATCATCACGGCGAGAACGGGCGAGATGATGAAGAGTCTCCTGGAGATGGGGAAGGTGCGGAAGCAGACCGGGATGATGATGATCTAGATGCCGGAGGAGCAGACAACGATGGAACAACGTCAGGCTGGGTGCGGGACCCTTATGTGCAAGAGTTTCTTCTCAAGCAGACGAGTAACGCCAGGGCTGCCGCTAGAGAGAAAGCCAAGCTTGCGCAACTTGAGAAAGACGCGGTTACTCCATTGTATGAAGGATGCAGGACCGATGATACCCGGTTGAATGTAACTCTCAAGGCTATGGAGATGAAGGCAAAACACAAATTGAGCGACACAAGCTTCGACGATATGATGGCATTCTGGCACGATCGTATCCCGGAGGGGAACACATGTCCAACTAGTATCTAGGACGCCAAGAAAATCGTCCGTCCTCTCGATCTACCGCACGTTAGATATCACATATGCATCAACGATTGCATCATTTATCGGGGCGAGCACGCGGAGAAAACCACATGTCCGGTGTGCGGTGTGAGTCGATACAAGAAAGGGAAGAAAGCACCTCGAAAAGTGGTATGGTACTTTCCTATCACTCCTCGTCTGCAACGCTATTTCGCGGACCCTAAGGAAGCGAAGCTCATGCGATGGCATGCGGAAAGGAAGAAGCCAGGAGATGATGATGATGATGATGAACCCCGAAAAGGATGAGCTGCTGACGCACCCTTCAGATGCTAGCCAGTGGAAAGCATTGGACCTCGAATTCCCAGAATTCGGTGGAGATTCGAGGAACATAAGGCTTGGTGCGAGCACCGATGGACTCAATCCGTTCGGTATCCAGAGCAGCACGCACAGCACTTGGCCCGTGTTTGTATGGATGTACAACCTCCCTCCATGGTTGTGCATGAAGAAGAAGTACATACAAATGAGTATGCTAATTCAAGGGCCGAAACAAACTGGTACCAACATCAATCTGTATCTCGGGCTGTTGAAAGAGGAGCTAGCCACGTTATGGGAATCTGGAGCCAATACTTACGACGCCGTCGCACAAGATTATTTCACTATGAGAGCCGCGTTGGTCACTACGGTGCAAGACTATCCAGGTTGCGGGTATATCTCGGGGCAGGTTATCCAAGGATTCTGCGCATGCGTTAGGTGCATGGATAACACAAGCTATCTCCAACTAGAGAAAGATCCAGGGTCATCGAATGTTCATGGAGCACCGGAGGTGGCTCGGCAAGAATGATCCATGGAGAAAACGTGGAGACCTGTTCGATGGCAAATCAGAGACCCGAGGAATCCCAGAGCATAGGAGCAGCGAAGAAGTGGAAGAGTTGCTAAAAAACTGGAAAGATTGTCCTAAGCCTGGAAAGAAGCAAAAGAGGCAGCAACAAGACAAGCCGTTGATGAAGGTATGAAAAACAAGGTCTGTTTTCTGGGAGTTGCCATACTGGAAGTTTCTCCGCACGCCTCATAGCCTCGACATCATGCATATCACGAAAAACGTGTGCGAGAGTCTGGTCGCCACCATAATCAACATGCCAGATAGGACGAAAGATGGTCCGAAAGCAAGGCACGACCTGATATGCTTGGGTATCCGGAAGGAGCTTCACGGAGGACGCACTACTCCTGATGATCAGGAAGATGACGATGATCATGAGTCGGAGATGACACAATGTCGTCGGAAGGGTAAAAAGTTCAAGAAGAACGAATATTATTGCCCTCCTTCTTGCTTCACTCTAAGCCAGGATGAGATCAAACAGTTTTTCAAGTGCCTTCTAGGAGTCAAATTTCCTTACGGCTACGCGGGCAAGATAAGCAGATACCTAGACGAGGCGAAGTAGAGGTTCAGTGGCATGAAGTCTCACGACTGTGCCGTGCTAATGAGCAGGTACTTCCGGTCGCACTAAGAGGGATAATGGACGAGGACGTCCGTGAAACGTTATTTGGCCTATGCAAGTTTTTCGATGTCATCTCTAAGAAGTTGATTGGTGTGAATCAGCTCAGGAGGCTACAGGAGGAGATCGTGGTGATACTATGTGAGCTTGAGGTCTACTTCCCAACCGCATTCTTCGACATTATGGTGCATCTGCTGGTCCATGTCGTGGAGGACATCGTACAACTCGGGCCGATGTTCCTCCGCAGCATGATGGCGTTCGAAAGGATGAACGGACACATCAAAGGATACGTTCGCAACAGGTCCCGTCCAGATGGAAGCATAGCCAAGGGCTTTCTGGCCGAAGAGTGCATCTCTTTCTGCACGAATTATCTAGACATCGAGAACCTTGGCAAGCTCGACGGATCTGGTCACCGAGAGGGTCGTCGCATACTACATGCAGACTTCGAGTTTCGACGCGCAGACTTTGATCGAGCAAACCTCGTCGCGCTACAACATTTAGAACTGGTCGATCCTTGGTTACAAAAGCACAAAAGCTTAATCGATAAGAAGTACAGTGACCGGGGCATACAGAGGATGCAGGGAGAAATAATCAAAGAGCACAACTCAGATTTCACGCGTTGGTTTAGGCAGACGCTCCTTGATAATCCCCCGCGATCGCATTCTTCTGACACGGAAAAGATCATATTCACCTTGTCGCAGGGACCGATGCAAAACCTGGTGACCTATCAGGCGTATGATATCAACGGCTACACATTCTACACGGAGGAAAAGGACAACAAGTGTGATTATCAGAACTCAGGCGTAACGTCGGAATTCTACACCGATGACAACGTGAAGGAAAGATTCTACGGAAGAATCGAGGAGATCTGGGAGCTCGACTACTATGGAGAAAAGGTGCCGATGTTCCGTGTCAGATGGGCAAAGAGCGTCGAAAGAGAAGACCGGTATTTCACAACCATGGTTATACCGGCAGCCAAATCCAAGGCCACGGTGTAGCGTGGCGCGAAAAATGAAACGTGGGTACTGGCTACCAAAGTGGACCAATGTTTTTTCATTACCGACCCGACAAAGCCTAGCCGTGTTGTCGTGAGGAGAGGAAAAAGAAACATCATCAGAATGGATGAAGTCGCCAACGATCAAGACTTCGACCAGTACGGCGATCCAAAGATTGAAGATGACGACGACTACGATGCAGCAACATACATCACAAGAAGAAAAAGTACAACCCTACCCAAAAAAGGTAGCCCGTTCGAAAGAAGAAACATTAAAGTGCCGGGGCTAAGTTATTCAACCGCGACAAACAAGGGAAAAAAGATTGTAAAATGCTAGCTCAAAAAATATTGTAAAACGCGTGGTCAAAAAAGATTGTAATATTAATGGACAAATTATTATGACATATTTGTATTATGGACAAATTATTATGACATATTTGAATCATATTGGTACCACTTTTATGACATATATTATCACCTTTGGGCATTTTTGGAATATTTAAAAGTATTTTAAAAACAAAACAAAACTTTTATGGCATATATCACCACTTTTGGGCATTTTTTGAAACATTTAAAAATATTTTAAAAATAAAAATAAAAAAGGTGGGCACCAGGATTCGAACCTGGGTGCTCACAGGTTTAGAATAGAGCAGCGGGCGGAACCATTGTAATAAGGCAGTGCTAGTGAAAACAATGGGGGTGGTAGCCCTCTTATCTGACTAGTCCTGCGCACTTAGGCGTAGCGCACCCTGGCCAAGTGCACTACGGATAAACCGTAGTGCACTTGGCCAGGGTGCGCTACGCCTAAGTGCGCAGGACTAGTCAACCGTCGCCCTCGATCCCCATCTCCTCAGACACAGATCGATCCCCATCTCCTCAGACACAGATTCCCATCGTCCCGATCCCCATCGACGCGCCGCCGGTGCTGCCGGAGGTCAGGAGGAGGAGCAGCGAGCCACGCCGCCGCCGCCGGAGATCGGGAGGAGGAGCAGCGATCCACGCCACCGCCGGAGGTCAGGAGGAGGAGCAGCGATCGAGCCACGCCAGGAGGAGGAGCAGCGAGCCACTCTAAGAGGAGGAGGAGGCCGCCACACCGCCGGGCACGCACCGCCCTATCCAAGTACTCCACCGCGGCTCCACGCAGACGTAGGTAAGATGCTGTGATGTCTCCCCCATCTTTTGCTTGCTTCCATTACCCCTGCTGCGAAGCCCTAATGCCCCTGCTTCTCCTCCTAATCTTTTGCTTGCTTCCATTACCTGCAATTGGTGCTCGCACCTTGTCAGAGCCTTGCTTTGCTTGTGGCGCGACATATGACTTGCTGAGGGACTTGCTGTGTTGCATTCTTCGGTCTCGAATTCGATCCCCATAGACGATAATTGTAGCTCTCCTGAAACGAGGCTGCTTTATTGCAGAGAGAATGTATCTTGAGATTTCAAATGTAGAAAAAAAATGTCTACTCTAAGTTACATAATACATATATATACATATTGCTAAAACATTTACAGCAGAAATGAAGAATTCATTTTAGCACTAATGCGCTGATGTGTTCCTGTCTTGTTTGATCTGTTCAACATGGAGGAATGCCGAATACAGTTGAATGCTACCACGCACTGTTAGATTTGTAGTACCACTAGCTGAATTTTCTGTTTGTGCCGGTTGAATTTTATGTTTATCTTGCATGCTGAAGCGCAAAAAATATAACCTAATTAGGCTACCAGTAACAGGTTAAGTCAACAAAAACTTCAAGTGTCTACACTAAAAAAAACATCGATCTGTCCAATCATGCATGTTTCTAAAATATAATATATATAATGGTCAGAACATGCTGTCAGTGTAAGAATATTACTTGAGATTGTTAATAATTTAGCAATATCTTACAGTTATACCCCAGAAAAGGTGTCTCTTGAAGAGAAAAATGGTTAACAACGTTTTCATACTTACAATGAAATTACACACTTCTTTTAGATCGCTAAGATCTAACTATCAGTCTCTGTAGTGAGATATGGTAAAATGTTTCATGAATCAACTAAACAAATAGCAATTGCTCTGGTGTTTTACAGCATAAATTGTATCATTAAGAACACAATAAAGCCACAATTTTTAAAGGACGGCTTTTACCCCTGCTTGACCTAGGTTCTGGACCAAGGCAAAGAACTTGGAACTCCCAAGTCACCAGAACCAATAACATACCCTGGCGCTATATCAAAAACTTAATGGAAGGACAAAACATGCAGGAAAATGAACTTACCGAATGGCGAATAGCTAGAGAGCACAATAATATGAGCAGATGCACGCCTGACTGCATACCACATTTGGGAGTTTCTACTCGATGACAAATATGGTGTTCTATATCTGTGAAGATATGGCTTAATTGTAGAGGTTTCTCCCTAGAATATCAAATATGATTAAGGTCAGAGTTAAAGTAGTGACAAGGGACAGCTAAGTTAATTTGGGAAACTTGCTCTAACTCTTTAGTTCAACATTTCACTGCTACATTTTGCCTAGAGAGGTGGCCTGTGTGTATGTGTGTGACCGAGAGTTGTCCTCCTTGCCGCCCCGAGCAGCAGCAAAGAATGGCATAGGAGTAGGAGTAGAGAATTAGCAGTAGGTTAGTTTATCTAAATTTTGCATCTTATGTAAATTTTGCATGACCTTTGTCCTCAAGTTAGCAGTAGGTTAGTTTTTTTAGGTTTAGTTAGTTGCTGTCAAGAATTAGGTTACTATTAGCAAGCAGTAGGTTGTGTAGTTGCTGTCAAGAAATAGATTGTGTAGTTGCTGTTAGCAAGCAGTAGCTGTCATATAATCCATACTTGTTGTCATATACTTGCTGTCATATACTTGTTGTCATATAATCCATACTTGTTGTCATATACTTGCTGTCATATTTGTTGTCATACTTGCTGTCATATACTTGCTGTCATACTTGTTGTCAATGACAGTTGATATAATCTGTGGTGATATAATTGTAGCACTTGAAATTGTTCTTGTGCTTGTATATGAAGCACTTTATTATGTGTGTATGCAGGTTCTTGTATGAAATGAGTCCCGATTTTTGCCGGAATGTTGATTAACTTCCGTTTCGGCAGAAATCGGGCACTCCTAGTTTAAGAAAATTAGCAAAGGTCATGCCGGATTTTTCCGTGCATTTAACCAATTATTTGTTTTTTATTAGTGTGAAGATGTGTGACAACGACGAGGCTGGATGTTCTAAGCGCATCAGCGCTGAAGGAGAACTTAGACCTCGGAATAAACAATTGACATTCTGGGAGGCGGCCCAGCGGCTAGAAGACGATGAAGAATACCATCCTTCGAAGAGCGAGGATGATGAGATGGAAGACGTGGAGGAAGAAGCCGAAGGAACGGCGAACGATGAAGCCACTAATGGCGGCGAGGGCACAGGGAGTGGTAGCAATCCTCCTAAGAAGAAGAAGAAGCCGAAGGACCGGCGCCCGAACACGGTCGGCACGGTCAGGGAGGAAATTACCGAAGTGAGCCCATCAGGGGTTCCTTTGGAGCCCGCCCTTGTCGTCAAAGGGTACGGTGGGCAAGTGGCGGCGATCACCCGGACAACCATCTCGATCAACACCGAGAATCTCCGGCATAAAGATAATGGCCACTTGCGCACACTCCTCTTCGAGAAGCTGCACGCAAGATACAAGTTCCCCGCTAAGTATCAGAACGCAAATTATCATGGGAACGAAGTAAACAAATCCGCCCTCACAAAGATGAGCACCGCCCTGGCCAGCTAGAGAACCCGGATAAAGAAGAAGATCTATAAAGAAGGCAAAAGTCTCGAGGAGATCCAGAAGATTGACCCGCAGATCACCGAAGATCAGTTCCGGGAGTTCAAGGAGAGGTGTGAATCCGAAAGAGCCCTGGCCAATAGTAATCGGGGAAAGGTGCTGCAGGCGATGAATATAGGTCATCACCATCTCGGATCTGGTGGATACAGAACCGCGGAGGCCAAATGGAATAAGGAGGATGAAGAGTATAGATCCAAGGGGATAGAAAACCCCTTTGCGAAATTCGAACCCGGGCAGGTTCGAAACTTCATCAGGGCCCGTTACCATGTGGACCCAAAAACCAAACAACTCACCGCGGATCCTGCGGTGAAGGAATTCGAGGAAATTGTGGTAAGTATAATCTAATTATCGCGTATCAACTCGATTGCAATCTAATCGATGATCTAAACGATTCACTGTTACTTCTTCTGCAGGAGGAGGAAATTATTGCTAGTCATGGATCCCAGGGTTCCTCATCCCAGGGGTCGACGGCGGCCACCCGGTGGGATAACCCTTTTAACAGGGCGATGAACCGGGCCAAGAAAATAGAGCCGGTTACGAAGAAGCCGTCGTCGGCTAGCCGTCTGGCCGGCCTCGGGGGTAAGAATTGGGTGGATCATTTTGGTCCACCGCCGAGGACGCATGTGGCGCCGTCGGGAAGGAGTGAGGAGGAAAACCGTGAGGTTCAAGAACTTAAGGCACAAGTGGCGCGGATCCCACATATCGTCCAAGACAACCTGGCAATCACCCTCACGTCCTTCCTGCCTACCTTGGTGGAGTCAATAGTGAACTGGAGTGCGGGTGGTCGAGTAGGGCCATGCCCGATTCCAAGCATGGTCAGCAGCCACTCGAACAACGCGGCGCTGACGAATCAGGCGAACTACGTGTTCGTGACTCCGCCCGCTAGCACCGCGGCGCCGCAAGTGTTGGTGACTCCCCCTGCCATCACCACGGCGCCGGAGTACATGTTGGTGCCCCCCTGCCATCGTCGCGGCGGCACCGGAGCTCCAAGCACCCGTCGGTAGGGAGAATACACCGGCGACCAGCACCGCGCCATCAAGCAGCCCTTCCGTCTCTTGCACGCCCATCGCCGTATGCGGTGCGTCGACATTAGCTGATCTCGACGCAATCACGGTAAACAAATTGCTTTAATTACCGCCTTTCATGCCATCTATTACTCTTATGGCATCTCTGACGATGCCGTACATGTTTTCCGTAGACGAATGTTCCTTGCACTCTCTTATGCTACGTGAACAACGAGCTAAGGGATGTTGCCAAGGGTACCATCGTTCAACCCTTGCAGCGCACGTTCCACTCAAGGCCGATGTCAGATAGCGTGCACAGGGTTAAAATTAGTCGGGTGCTAAGGGGCTGCGACGACATGGAACCTCCCATTCAACCCCAGGAGCGGATGAAGAAGAGCCGTTTGTCCTCAGAACTTGCTTCGGCTTATTCTTGCTATGGCCAAAGAGCATGATCCGTTTGGGGACGGCGGGGGCCATCACGCCACAGACAACAGCACCACCTGTCATGCCAGCGACAAGCGGTGGCAAGGCCCCCTTACCGCCCTCGCCGTCACCTCTACGCGGTGGGTCGGATGATCATGTTGATGATATGCACATGGTGCAGGATCCGGCCGAGGACGACGAAGACTGGAATGATCACTTCTTCAGCACTCATTTTGGCAACGAAGAAGACCTAGCTGGTGGCCCCACAGAGAAAGCCACTATCACCAAGCGTCTGTTTGGTTCTCAGGAGACGCCTCCATCTTGTGCCTTTACAGAGCCAGCTGATACAACCAACCGACCCTTTATTCTAAGCCCTGACACACTACATAGGGCGGCAGGTGCTCAGATTGCGGTGCCTGCCCGCTCTCCAAAAGGAAAAAAGGGCAGGAAAAGGAAATCTAGCAGCTCGAGCCAGCCGGTGGCGTCAACAACTGCGAATCCGATCAGGTTTCGGGACGGGCCACCAAGACCTGAGGGTATTATGTGGAGGATTCCTGTGGCGGGTGAGCCCATGCTACCTAAGAATTTGCGGAAGCTCGCCAGTTCGGAACTGCAGAGTGTGCATGACGGCGTGCTGACGATAGAGAGACGCCTTCTATCGGAGAAAGATCCCTCGCACCCGGTATTCGTGGTTAAGGTGCCACCAGGCTTGGGCTTCATCGACAATGCCCCTACGGATCTGTTCTTCCTGCGGTTCGACGACATCTTCAATATGTTCCACCTATAACCGCTGCACTATACCATGGTCTGTCTCTTTTCTCTCATCCTGGCCATGCAGATCATTAGAGAGAACACACCGGGCATCGCTATAGTGGACCCCTACTACATGCGTGACGGCTGCTTGGGTTCCCCCGCCAAATGACATATCGTGGCCTCGTACCTAAAAAGAATCTTCGTGGCGAACAAGACAAAGGAATACATTCTCGTGCCTTACTTTCCCGAGTAAGTCGTTATTCACTCGCCACCGTCGATTGGCTTTATTAGATCATCATCATTCTTTTTCGAACACATTCCATTTGAATTTTTTGCGCAGAGATGAACACTGCACGCTCATCTCCTTATCGCCGAAGCATTCCCACGCCATGTATTTCGACTCGGGGAGTCTAGAAAAGAAGAAAACCTACGACAAGATCAAAGAAGTTCTGGATGATGCTCTCACTGGCTTTGCCTCGACGGAAGGCACCACCTTCGTGCGTACGAAGGTCAAGTTCGGCAGGCACGTCTTCAACCACGTAACGGAGTTCCCCTGTGTGAAGCAGCCGGAAAACAGTAAGAAGTAAGCCTACTACACACTCCATCACATGAGGGCGTTCCTACTTGACCAACAGAATTCTACGCTGCCAGATCATCTCAAACAGTGGGCCGAAGTAAAGGCCAAGATCAATGATTCAGATATTAGACAAGAGATGTATCACATCCAGCAGCAGTTTGGGGCAATCATCTTTCGTGATGTCATGACTTCGGGGGGATCTTCTACGGAGGAAATGTCCCGAATAACCGTGACATAGAAGATCGCCTAGAGATGCAGGGTGACTATAGGAAGTTCATGACGAGACAAGGTGTCCTCCCGTTCCCTAAGCCGAGCCAGAAGGCTTGATGTTGGCCTAGTTGTGTGTGTGTGTGTGGCCCGAAGACAAACTATAGATGACCTTTGTGTGTATGTGGACAAGTGTACATGCTACTATACTTATCTTATTAGGTTTATGAATCATCGCTTATTTCTTTTGATTATTATTATTATATATAAATCAATGCTTGGTTTTTTTGCTTACTCTTTGGCTCTTTGCTCATTTTGGTCCTTCTTTTTTTCCTTTCTCTTTTTTCGAGAATAATGCCGATGATTGAAATGTCGTGGCACACAATATATGTGAATGTGCTACGATGGGATTGTGAGCCTTGTGATATGCACAAGTTCAGGTCTTGTGCATCCTACTTGGCTCACCGTTCCATCGTAGCATATTCATGTGTCCAACGAGACCTATGTATATATATGAGGCATTCTTTTCGAGTTATTTTTGTCTTTTTCGAAAATAATGCCGATGATTGAAATGTCGTGGCACAATATATATGTGAATGTGCTACGACGGGATGGTTAGCCTTGTGATATGCACAAGTACAGGAATTGTGCATCCTACTTGGCTAACCATTCAGTCATAGCATATTCCTGTGTCCAACGACATAGCTAGTTATATATGAGGCATTTTTTTGATTTACTTTTGTCTTTTTCGAGAATAATGCCGATGATTGAAATATTGTACGTGGCACAATATATATGTGAATGTGCTACAACGGGATAGTTAGCCTTGTGATATGCACAAGTCTAAGTCTTGTGCATCCTACTTGGCTAACTGTTCCGTCGTAGCATATTCCTGTGTCCAACGACCTAGCTAGTTATATATGAGGCATTCTTTTCGAGCTACTTTGGTCTTTTTCGAGAATAATGCCGATGATTGAAATGTCATGGCACACTATATATGTGAATGTGCTACGATGGGATTGTACGCCTTGTGCTATGCACAAGTCCAGGAGTTGTGCATCCTACTTGGCGTACGGTTCCATCGTAGCATATTCCTGTGTCCAACAACCTAGTTATATATGAGGCATGCTTTTTGAGTTTGCTCTTTTTGATTTAGGAGTACTTTCTATAAGTGTATCTTCATATGCGACTTTAATTATACATGTTTTTCAATCACCGGTTAATTATTATTGTCAACTTGTAGATGACGTGGTACGTCGTGTACAAGGGACGGCTTCCCGAAGTCTACGATGATTGGGAAGACTGCCGGAGACAGGTGCACCGTTTCAGCTGCAATAGCTACAAAGGGTACAACACTATGGCGGAGGCGGAAGCTAGATACACGCGATATCTAGCGGGAGTTAGGACGACAAGGAACCGGATGAAGACCTACACCTTCGTCGCGGCGGTGATCATGCTTATCTTCTTTGGGTGTTTATCCCGCGTTTGTGTCTAGCTAGTTTAGATGTATAGGCGAGCTTCCGAGCTCTAACTTGTTCGATCAACACATGTATTCGCATGTCACCAACTACTACTTTGTAACTTGATCGAAACAATGTAACTTATACTATGTATTCATGTATGAGACTTATCTATATGTATTTGTTTCAATCTTGTTTTTCATATTATGTATTTATATATATAATTGTATATCTTGTATCTGTGTGTGTATATCTGCTGTAATATTGTATATAATCTGGCTCGGAAATTAAAAAAAACAAAAAACACACCTGTGGCGCACATGATCTACCTTCTGTGGCGCACTACACCTAAAGCGCACTATAGAAGCTTAGTGGCGCACTAGGTAGTGCGCCACAGAAGATCCTAGGCGTAGCGCACCTGCCCACATAGCCGTGGCGCACTAGCAGGTGCGCTACGCCTATCTCTACACAACCGTGGCGCACTAGGCAGTGCGCCACGGCTGAGAGATAGCCGTAGCGCAAGGCACGTGGCGCACTGCTAGTGCGCCACAGATGATGTTTTCAGGTGCGCCACTAAATGTTGTTTTCCTAGTAATTTCATGCATCTTTCCTTCAATACAAGCCCTACACACACGATCTTTGGCAAAACAAACATCGTTAAGACCAAGGATGTGGCCCTCGGAGTGAAGTCTTTGCAAAGTCCTCATGTTGACATGGCTAGGGGGCGATGCCACAACCACTTTGTCGGCCTTAGCATAGAGATATAGGACATGTGGAGTGGTGGTCCCTAAAAAGTCCACCACATACAAGTCATGCTCTACATACCCTACGAAGGACACCATGAGGGACTTGCTCCACAAGAGTACCACAAAATGCTCATTAAATAAGGAAGAAAGAACCATAACGGCAAGAGCACGAACTAAAAGGATATTGTAACTGAGGGTTTTAACAATCATGGCGTCAACCAAGGATACATCCAGGGTTACCACCACCTTGCCAAAACCCAATACCTAAGAACTTGTTTTATCACCATAGGAGACCATAGTATTTGCAAGATTAAGCCTTATCTCCGACATGATGGACTTGCTCCCAGTCATATGACTTGTGGTGCCGCTATCAAGCACCCATTTTGCTCCACCAGAAGCATAGTCCTACAAGAAAATCAAGCTTTTCTTTTAGGTACCCATTTTGAAATGGGTCCCTTTTTGTTAGTGACAGGGGTCTTTGGCAACCAAAATGGTCGAATGATAATCATGAGTGTAATAAGTCCCAACATATTTTGCATAAACATGACCATCGTAAGATTTGTAAAGAATGTAAGAGGGATTGTTCGTTCTGGAAAAGTTGTCACTTTGCTAGAGAGTAGGACCATGAGGGGTCCTTTGAGCATTGCCCTTGTTCTTTCTCCTTATCTTGTTCTTCTTCTTCTTTGGCTTGGGAGAACTCTCAACAACTTGCTTGTTGACTTGCATCTTGGCAAGTTGATCCTTCAACACCTTGTTTTCCTCAATGAGGTCTGCATGCTTGCAACAAAGGTTAGGATAACTAGACAAGTCTAAAATTTGCAAAGTGGAAGACTTAGCAATTTCACAAGATAGTTGAGTTTGAAGTTCCTCATGGGCTTCAAGAAGACTTGAGAATTTGCTCTCCAAGGCTTTGTGTTCCTCTTTGAGTTTCTCAAGATCCTCTCAATTCCTATCATGACCAACACCAAACTCAACTTTATCCTTTTTAAGCACCTTAACCAAAGCTAGAGCATGATCACGTTCTTTAGTGAGGGAACACATGGAAATGTTATGATCATCTACAAGCTTAGAGACATTTTCTTCAAGATTGATTCTCATATGTTGTTCGTCCTTAAGGCTTTGTGTGAGAGAGGCAATTTCATTGGTGTCATCTCTTTCATTTTTACTTAGCAAGTCAAGAATTTCTTCCTTTTCATATAAAGCATCCCTAACATGATCAAGTTGACTAAGTAAATCTTCAAAGCAAGTTCTAGTCTCATCAGCTAGTGTAGCAATAAACTCGCATATGTCAACCATCTCTTTCTTTATCTCTAGACCTTCAAGATCAAGAGAGGAATGTTCACTAGAGATGGGTTGAGGAGTGGGCTTGGGAGTTACCTCACTGGCCTTAGCCATGAGACACTTTTGGTTGGATATGATGATGTTCTCATTGGGGGAGTCGAAGAGGGACAATCATGGAGTAGATGTAGTGGCAATAGAAGCAACTCCCACAATCTCACCACCTTGGATTTCATCGTCATCATCATCCGTTCCCGAGACGTACTCTTCATGAACCACAATAGCATGTTCCTTGTTGGCAACATTCTTGATAGCAAAGTTCTTGTTCAAAGGATGAGGAGGTATTGACTTGATCTTGTGAATGAGGCGTCCACCATTGTCTTCTCGTTTCTCAGAGGAATAGCTTGCAACAAAGTGACTCTTGTCATTGCAATTATAGCATGATATTCCTTTCGAGGCCTTGGTTGTTGAGCTAAATCTTGGGTTGTCCCTTGATCTTGACTTCATCATCGGCTTTCTCCAAAAAGCTCTTGAGGCAAGGGCAAGATGTTCATTGAAAGCACACTTGAGATCCTCTTGAGACCACTCACTAGCCACATCTTCATCATCAACCTCCACCGCCTTGGCCTTCAAGGCAAGATTCACCTTTTGTGACCCAATAACATGAGCATGAGCAGATTCCGCATTATTCTTGGCAATGGTCATGGCAATCACTTCACTTTGGATTTCTTGAGATGTCATGATGTGAAAGTTCGTTCTTCCCTTGATGGAGTTAAGCTTTTGTTCCTCAAAAGGGAGGAGAGCATGAACGAACTTCCTCTTCATGAACTTGTCGTCCACATAGGAAGCTCCAAGGTCCGTCATGGTGCAACAAAGGACCTCTATCCACCTATACATGTCTTCGGGTGTCTCATCATCATGCATTGCGAAACCATCGCACTCGTTGTTGATCTCATCAAACATGGAGCTTTGGATGCTAGCATTTCCCACAAAAAGCTCGGTGCGATGATCCCAAGATTCTTTAGCGGTGGTGAATTGGCGAATGTGATTAAAGTCCTTAGGAGTCAATGCCTTTTGAATCATGCCCAAAGAAATGGCATTGAGTTGCTTGTCCACCACTTCACCTCGAGTCAACTTCTTTGGGTCATATGGAGATAATCCTTCTTCCACAATCCTCATTAACTCAATAGAAGAGCTGTAAATATGAGATTGCATTAGATATTGCCAATTGGTGAAGTTTGAAGTATCTATCATGAATGGTGCTCCTCGAGGAATGGTATATGGCATGGGGATAGGTGGGTCTGGAGTATACTTCGGAGGTGGTGGCACTGCCGAGTAATCCTTTCCCCCTTCTCACACATTGGAAGGTGAGTTGTCGAGCCTATCGGTGCTCTCGCTTGGGCCCTTCGAAATTATTTCAGCAACAAAGCCAAAACCCAAGTGAGTGGTGACGGCCACGGGATTCACCCCCGGGGCGGTCTCCGGAGCATTGGGTGGAGGCTCGGTGGAGTGAAGTGCAACATGAGTAGTGGTAACCATGGGGTTTGGCTTAAGCGAATGCAAGAGTGTCATCATTTCCTCGAACTTGGTCACCATGGAAGACTCCAATATCTTGAGATCCTCCATGAAGGCCAAGTTCTTGGTGTTATCACTACCATCACCCTCATTGTTGGCCATCATCTCTTAGACGGTAAAGCCCGATGTAAGATCCTTGTCTCTGATACCAATTGAAAGTACCAACTTTGGTCGACTAGAGGGGGGTGAATAGGAGACTACTAATTTTTATCTTGTTATTCACTTTTAGGATTTACAAGAAGTAAAGTTCTTTAGATATGCAACTAGGTGACCAGTCCTATATGCTAGAGAATAGAGGGAGAGAGCTAGATCCAATCTAGGTGGAGAGATATCTAGGGAGTAGAGGGAGAGAGGGAGGATATAACTTGTTGTGGAAATAGAGGGGAGGGGGGCTCCTCTATTTATAGGAGGGAGGGGGGAAACCCTAGGGTCAAGGGTGCAGGCACCCCCCAAGCCGCCGCTAGGGGGTGATACGTTGGAAACGTATCTATAATTTTTGATGCTCCATGCTTGTTTAGTATCTACTTTGCTTTAATTGTCTACACTTTGAGGTGCTTTTTACATGTTTTCTGGTACTAACCAATTAACAAGTTGCAACAGTGCTAGATGCATGTTTTCTGCTGTTTTTGGTTTTAGAAAAGTTAGTAAAGAAATATTATCGGAATTGGACGGGACAAACTTCAAAGTCAATTACTTTCCGTGGGGAACAAGAAGTCCAGAGGAGAGCCGGAGGGGCCAGCCACGGGGGCCATACCCACCCCAGGCGCGGGTGGGCCCAACCCTGTGCCTGGCTAGGGTTTGCCAACCCTGGCCGCCTCCTCGGTCTCCCCCTGCGCCTATAAGAAGCCCCCGATGCAGAAACCCTGAGCACCCGATCAAATATCCATGAAACCGTTTGTAGCCGCTGCCACCATCGTCCCTAGATTGGGGGGATCTGAAGTTCTTCCCGGCACCCTGCCGGAGGGGAGATCATCCCGGAAGTCTTCTCTCCGGTATGATGCGTGAGTAGTTCCACCTTGGACTATGGGTCCATGTAGTATCTAGATGGTTGTGTCTCCTCCTTTGTGATTTCATGTATAGATATTGTGAGCTCCGTTCATGATCAAGATCTAATCTATTTGTAATCATGCATGTTGTGTTTGCGGGGATCCGATGGATATTGAGATTATTATATTGGTTTGATTAATGGTTTTGTCTTTATGATTCTATCATGTCTGTGTTGTTTGTGATCTTGCATGCTCTCCGTTGTTATTAGCTATCTTGGCCAAGTAGTTGCTAGTGACTCCAAGAGGGGGTATTTATGCTCGATAGTGGGTTCATGCCTCTAGTTTCCAAGGGAAGTGACAATAATCTCTTCGGTTCTATATGTGTTGTTGCTACTAGGGAGAAAACAACGGTCTCTTGTTCATGGAACATGTGGACTGTTTACCTTACACATTTTGCTTAAAGAAGTTGTCTGTTGCTTGCAACTTAATACTGGAGGGGGTTCGGATGATGTAACATCCCAGGATTAGCACCTAGAATTATAGAGGACACAGGTTTGTGCATTGCATTCATGCATAAGAAAATCCGAAGAATTTTTGCGCAAAACAAAAAGACCTATAGAGGGATCAAGGTCTCTCTTGTTATAAAGGAAACAATAGAGCAAGTGCGACGGATTTTGACATGACCTCTACTGAATGTTCATGCTTAAGGGAAAACACTTTGAGTTAAATATTCGAATACTTTATTTGAATTCAAAAGTAAATTGAAAAGAATTAATAATAGAATTAGAATGGTAAAATTCTTGAATAAAAAATTGATATCATCACATTAACAATACATTTAAATTATACAATAATTTGGAATTATTATTTCAAAAACAATAAATATTACATAATATTTAATAATACAAGTGTATCAGAGGTCCATCAATTAGTAACTAGTACAATTTAGAAATGAAATAAAATAAAGCATTTACTTTATTACAATTATATTGAAATTACAATGCTTTCCACCTCACCAAAATAAATAAGAGGGTAAATTACAAAAGAATAAAGTAAAACCCTAAAACTATTTCTAAACTCGATTTCCTAATTCATCTCTGGTATCTTCTTTTCTTCTTATTCCTTTGTCCCTGCAAAACAGCACAAAAGATAACAAAACAAAAGAAAAAGAATAAAATAAAGAGAATTGTTTGAGATGAATGCTACTCTCAGTCTGGCAATGTGATGCATTGCTGAACACATCATTGAGTATTTCTTTGAAAGGGGCCAAAGAGTAGTATCTGTTCTTATTGTAGATAATTGCCTCAGACTAGTGCATCATAGGCTGGTACAGGGGCAAGTTTCACCAAGGACAGGTAAGTGGCAAAGAGATGATATTCAAACCAGCCGAGCACATCCACAAGGGATCAACTTCTAGACTAGGAAATATCTGGCAATGGGACAAAACCCCTGGAACAGGCAGGCAGCTTACACACACAGCTGCATGTGATGTGATGTCGATTAATCAAGGGAAGTGACCAATATAGAAAGAGCAACTGCAGCCACTACTGGGAGAGGTGCTGCTCACACATTCATTCTCTCCTAGGACAGCACAAGCTAAATCAACTCAAAACACAAGACCACATCACATATAACTCTAGCTTTGGATCTCAGCTAAACAAACCAACCACACCACTAGCCAGATTTCATCTCCACACCCCAACTCTGGTTGCTCCCTAAAATCCATCCAAGACCTAGAACAATAAGAAAATCAGGACAGGATAATAAGCTAGCTCAAGAGGAGGAGGAGCAGGCCAGTAGCTAGGAAGAAGGAAGGATCCACAACATACCATGGTGGAGCAGTTCAAGCACAAGAGCAAGAAGATCTAGCTGATCAAGAGTAGACAAAATCCCAGCACAAATCATTTGTTGACTCTACAGTAGCAGGTAAAAATCATCAGAAATAACCACTAGATCATGTAGCATCTGTTCTTATATCCTACATAAATATTTGGGAACAAAAGGTAAATAATACCTAGCAACTAACTCCATCTACCCTTCTACTAGATTTTATCTAGGAGGATTGGATGGAGAGTTTTCTCTCAGGCTTGCATAGAGGTGCTATGCAAAGCTCATCAAAGAGAATGAAAGACACCAGAATAAATAAATATCTGTTCTTATTTCTATCAAGGCCTCAGTCTTTGCATCACAGGAAAGGAACTAATCCATCTTAGTTCCCATCATTAAACCATTAGGCAAACAATCTTAATAAGCCAAGGGAAGAACATAAATAGCATATCATACTCCCTCAAATTTTAGTGGGCACACTCCATAAGGAGGCACCACACTAGGATTTACATAAGGGAAGAAGCCATCTACATATTGTCAACAGAAAAAGAGAAGTATGATACTTCTACATTACCTCTCAGCAAGGTTCATTAAGTTCCTTATATCATCTTCCTAGCTAATCAAGCTAGGAATCCTTGCAAGCAATCAGAGCATGATTTAAATCATTTTCCTAAAATAATTTGATCAAGTAATCATTCAATCAGGTATCAAACAATTTAGTAGATAAAGAAAATCTACTTTGCATATTCAAATTCATATCTGTCTAAGATCATGCCTTGCATTATATAGCATCATCAGTTTATTCTCTAGCTTATTACTAGACAAGTATGTACTACAACTGCTAGGCTATAGGGCACATTCCCAGAGGGTAGCACCTCTGCACCTAGCAGATTCAGAGTTTCTTGAGTACAGGCTCAAGTCTATTTTCTTAAACCCACAAATCATTTTCCTAAAAAAATTAGGAATCATTTATATTGTTACCATCATATTGACAGAGCACTCCTTTTGGCCATCCAATTACACTTACTAACATTACCCAAATAATATTTATCATCTTCCTAGCAGTAATTCTAGGAATCATATCTACTCCTTATCTCACTGTCAGATTTGACAGAGAATAAATCATTCTCATAGAAAAGGTTTCTAGGAAATAATTCAAAACCATCAACTAAATAATTTATCCACTTATAATAGTACTTGTTATCTGCCGTGTTTAAATTGTAGAATGAATAAAACATGAGTATAACTGAATTCTTTCAGTCAACAACACTGCAAAGAATTCAGATTCATCAAAAATAACATCATAGCAACACCATACATGCCAGGGATAACCACACCATCCAAACTTGGACACCAAATCAAGAACACTACAATTCATTCAAAGCCTAACAGTGCAAGTCAAGCATACTAGGGGTAGTTAATCATCTAGACTGGGACACCGCTACAAGTAACCAGCTAGTAATATATCACCATATAACCTTAATCCCAACCTGAGAAGTTTATTGGCCCAATGATCGATCCCACGAGGATTAACTGAATTAGAGGAAGAAGTAGCAAGAACACACCTGGTTCGGCGCCCGGGGTTGCGCGGTTACAGCGCCATCCGCCGGAGCCGGAGCCGAGACATCACCACCACAGGGAGGAAGCACATCGACACATCCATGGGCGTCGGGGTTGCATCCCAGGCTGCCGTCCCTCCGGCGTTGGAATAGCATGTGAGACCTAGAGAATCAGTTGAAAACCACGGTCAGCCATAGCAGTAGTAGCAGCGGCGACACCACCGAAAAGCAAGAACTAGGGCGCAGGGGCCGAGCCAACAATCGTGGGGCTAGGGTTTCGGTCGAGCATGCTCGCAAGGGACATGGGCCAACCAAATTGGTGGCTGCGAAGGAGGCGGCCAGCAGCGGCCGAAGTGGCTGGCGACGGCGACATCGCACGGGAGCAAGGAAGGAGAAGATGAGGACTATGTGCGTGCACGAGTGTGGGTGTGTTGTGAGGGGTGGGCCGGGGTGAGGGGTCTGGTGGTCCAGTTGGGCCAGGCCAGCCCACATATCCAACCAAATGGCCCAACTTGATTAGGTTTAGAAATAAAATAAAAAATGAATTACTAAAATAACCTCAAAACATTTTTAGCTATAGAAAATTATAGAAAAATACTAAAAATACATATGATATAGAAAAATGACCACAAAAATAATATCTACCTAGTAAAAATATAATTTTAAATGTTTATAATAAATTTAAAGTAAAATAATTATTAACACCATTAAATCTTAAATGAAATTTTATAAAATAAAACAAAAACCCTAAAAATAAATAAACAATCATTTTTGTGTATCAAAATAACTCTATTATTTTATAAAAATACTAACTTAGAGTTTTACAAATAAAACATCAAGCAAATATTCAAAGACACTTAATTCTTTGATGAATTTTATAAAAATAAAGATAACACCTAAAAATAAATAAAATTAATTTTTAAGGTCTTGAATAAATATATTACACTAGAAAAATATTAAATATATTATTAGAAAAGTCTTTAATATTTTAAATAATAAATTCTTATCTATTACTTATTTTATATATTCTTTAAAAACAACTCTTAAGTAAGAAATAATCACAATTGTTATAAAACCTTGAGTAATTAAAGTCTAAATACTAAATCCCAAATTCACAACTTAAATTCATACTCAAAGTTAAGTATAAACTTTTAACTTCAAAATATTCTTTTTTAAAAAATCTTATTGAGTATTACTCATATATATATAATATGATGAACAATCATTATATCTTAATCATTATTAACATAACTTTAAATTCTAACAAATTACTAAGATCATCTAATTATGCTCCCATTAAATAAATACAAATTATTTTCATAATAGCATAACAAATTTAATCTAATCATTCACTTAAATAGAAAGTGAATAATTCCACACCTTAATTATACCTATCATAAATCTAAAACTTGGGAATAATTAAAACATATTACATCTTAAGTTTACTTACCCTTTTAAAGTTAATTTTAGTCTCAAAGCTTATAAACATCAGGTCTAATACACTACTTATGCTTTTATAGTTAACTTTGGTCTATTTCAATTAAGACATAATGCATCCCAAGTCCGAACTAATCAATCAAATACCAGAAGGCATTGATCACATTTGATTAACAATGAAGATTGCTTAAACATTATAAAAGAAATCTTTTCTTCAAATTTTATTCTTTTTGTCACCTCAAATAACAATCTTATAATAAGTTCTTGAACTATTAATGTAACATCCCAAAAATACTAAGCTTGGATCATCAAGCATTAGTCATCAACATTTAGGGTTAACAAAAACTTTTGTAAATAAAATTATGAATGCATGCATATGTGTATGCATGGATTTTGCAATTATTTGGAACCACCTTGTTTGATTGTTTCATTGCTTGTAAAATGTTTCTTAGGTGAAATAAACATCATATAAAACATATCCCACACTTTTCCTAAAGATAAGTAAATCAAAACAAATATATTAAAGGAATGGTTACTTTGACCAATTTAACTCCCATGCCTACTTTGGTTGTCTCCAACTTTCAAAACCTAACAGAAACTTCTCTAGATCTTTGCACCCCTTGAATGTACTCATAACAAGGTATCAAGGCCCACTTTGTGATCATCCAGAAACTTTCAAATGCATAGTTTAAATGACAATTCAAAATGGAATCTTTATCATATGGGAAGATCCCACTTTTCCAAAAACCACTCAAACAAGCTCAACTTTCAAAACCCAAGCATCTGTAGACTCACCAACACTAACCTAGCAAACCCACCAAAAATCTTTTCAAAATTCAAAACTTGAATTCATGCGGCCATTTCATCAAACAGGTTGTAGACACAAATCAAACAAACGTCAAACACTATAGTGTGCAGTAAAACTGGCCTAACTTGTTCCCTATTTAGCTCACAACCAGCTCAGTAGATCATCTAGGAAGATTAACCAAGCACTAGCACCACTGTGAGCTTGCCATTGCCATCAATGGTGAACAGCCGAGCACACCCATGTCACCCCCATGTCGACAGCAATCTAGGAGGAGACACAAGCCTAGCCAGCATGTCTGGGAGGCAGCCCACCGTCCACCGCCACTCCCTGTCCACCGCTCGAACCTTGCCAACCACTGGACCACACACACGGACTGCGCCCCGACCGCCAAGAACCATGCCGAGCGTGCACCAGAGCGCCACCCTCGGCTTCACTTGCCGCCCTCACCGCGTGCATACACAATCCCCACCGACCCAGGAGACCGCCAGACATCCCCGTTCGCCGCCCGGTGACGCACAGCCACCGCTCGCCGTTGAAGACGCCGCCTCTGCCGCTCAGAGCGTCGCATGTTCCAGACCAAGCCGCACCGCCCCACGCCTCGAAACCATGTCGTTGAGCATCGCCAGGGAACACCGCATCGTCCCCTACCATCTCCCATGCCAATAGCCGCCTGTAACATCGCCCTCGACGAGCTCACCGTGCGCCCCGTCGGTCCCCTCGCTTGACTATAAATAGAGGCCACCCCCGCTCGATTTCTTCACACCATCTCACTCCCCTCTCGTCCCTGATCGTGCCACACCGTTCCCGGAGCAAGGCGAGAACCACCTGGCCGGAATTTCACCGGAGCCCGCCGCCTCTAGAGAAGAAGGAAGCCAACGATTTCGTCCACCCGAGGAGCTGCGGCGACCACCCCTGAGTTCGTCGTCGTCGACTTCGTCGTTCGCCCGCCTCGTCGACCCTCGCCAGCACCCCGGTGAGCGCCCAGCAACCCTCACTGGCAGTGCTAGGTTTCTTTCTCGCCGGCGTTGTCTCGGGTCGACGATGACTCCCAGCCGTTGGATTAGAATCAGATCGAACGACCCACGTTGCCCCGTACCGCTTCGCCCCTCGCTGTCTCGCTGGCAAGTGGGGACACCCACTTAAGCAGCCCGTGGGAGCACTAGGCTTAGGAGGCCGGCCCAGTAACTTTTCCCGCGCAGCCTAGTGATTTGAATTAAACCTTTTTCTTTTTAATTCAAACACACTTATGTACCCATTTTCAAAAATCAATCCAGATCGATTCAGTGCACCAAATTTAATAAAACCAATTTTGTTGGAAAGGTCTGTGAATGCTGAATCCAAGACCGTTGGATTCAAGTCATTTGGATCTATAGATCATCCATGGTAATAATAACAAGGCAGAAGCTTTTCTTCATTCAAACATTTTTCAAATTTAAAATAGAATAGCTTTTGAGTTGATTCCAACTCTCAAAAATCCCATTTAACCATACCTTTCAGAATATATAAAAATATATATGTTTACTTGCAGAAATAATGTTCAAGTAATAAAAGAATGCTACATAGGCATTTCTAGTCATGATATTTAAATAAAATAAAAGGGTAAAACCTTATTAAATTGTGACACCACTTTAAATCACATTCCCATGAACTAAAATATGTGGTGATGACATGTGTCAACATGATCCCATGTTTGGTTTGGAGAATATTAAATCTTAAGTAGTTTTTGAATGAGTAGAAATTACTTTTCTAAAAATAAAAGGAATTAAACCAAGCCTTAACCTTGTAATGTTAGAGATGATGCTAGACCATCTATAGGACCCCTGTGTGTGATGATTGCAGGTAGTTAAGTATTGTTTGGTGATTGTGTACCTCGTATTTATTCATAGACGCTAGTACCGACCAAGGATACGAGGAAGAAGGAGGATACTACGAAGAAGAAGCCGAGGAGAACTTCAACCACTGCTCTGCACAAGGCAAGCCTAATGCTACTAGTTGAATGTGCAAGATAACACTTGCAACTTAGCAAGCTTATATTGACATTGATGCAAGCTAACACTTGCAAGATACTTTACCTATGCAAGCAAATACTTGCTTGTTACCATGCCTACTATATGCTTTAAGCATATATGATCATACCCACTTGAGAAACCAATCCTAGTTTTATTTGCAAGCTTCTTACTTTATTTCTTTATCAAAGCTTACTTAGACTTTACTTAAGAGTTTGGTAGATACTAGAAAGTTATATGAAGGTTGCATAAAGAGCATAAAATTTGGCCTAAGATTAGACACCTTGGTATCATCCTGAGATATAAGGTTATACATAGTTGAAAATCCCCTAGTTTACCACCCCTCATTAGTGCTTAACCCCACTTGGAGATGCTAGTGCTAAGCATAAAACTTGATCAACTTTAGATGGGAATACTTGGTGGAAAAATGGTTATGAAAACCTTGGAATGATGGATCATTCTATTGAAATATTTTGGACATGTGTTTCTGAACACCTGATGATTTTGGTGATGAAAAAGTTGAGGCATGAGCCTTAGCCCTTTTATAAAACTGATGGTTGTCTGGATGCGATACCATTCCAATTTTATCATACAACCACAATACCCGAATATTGGGTAGGGCTTGACTGGAAACTTATATACCTTAGTATTAGCTCCCTCACGGCCAAGGTCTGAGCTGAGGCTACCTTGTGAAGATTGTCCACCTGTGCAGTACCCAAGATGACAGTTGGTCATGGTTGGGAGGCCAAACTCATAGGAGAGGTCCCTTATACTAGGGCGTGTAATGGAAAGGTTAGGATTGATTTTCCGCATACTGATTATGGTGAATTCAGGATTTGTTCCTGACGGATGTATCGAATGTTGTGGTGAAAGTGTACAATCTCTGCAGAGTGTCAAACTATTCGAATAACGCGTCATGATTATGGACAGTTGGAGGCCATCTTGTGCCCCGTCAGACTTTTCAAAAATTGACTTGTGAAATGAATTGAGACTTTGACTTGACCACAACAGAGTTGTGACATGAGTTACAAGATCCCACTTAGGAGTTATAAAATTGTGACTAGCTTTGGAACTTAGTAGAGATAAATCTGGCTTTTGCAAAACAACCCTAGAGCCTAGTGTCCTATTATCCAAAAACCCCTTTACCTGTTAGTATTAGTTTGCGACTACTTAAAGAGTACTCATGGCTTTGTCCCTGGATATTCCCATGGCCAGACTATGAAGAGGAGTACCTGGAAGATGGACCCCAGGAAGGTTACGACAACTAGGATCATCTCCCATCGTCAGCATTGCCTGTGACCCCGAAGATGGAGCTTCGCCTACGCTACCGTTATTATTACGTATTCCGCTGCTTGATGTTGTATTAAGAACGGGATCATGAGATCCCTATTCGTGTAAGAACTTATGTATCGTTTGTAATGGATGATGTACTATGATATCCAATTCTGTTATGTCTCACAAAAATGGTAATCCTGGGATTGCGAGGTATGGCATAACAGGCATCTGGGATTAAAAATCCGGGTGTTGACAAGTTGGTATCAGAGCCATCCTGACCATAGGAGACCCTAGTTAGACTGGACGTTTGAACCAAAAACTTAGTTTCAAAACCAAAGAAAACAAATATTTACAAAAACTTATTCTCATTCTTATCTCTTTGATTCTTTCATAAAAAATCATGTTCCTCAAAAACTCTTGCAAAATACATAAAATTTTGACACACTTGATCACTTTGCTAACCTATTCATCCTCTATTTTTATAGATGGACGTGAAGTACAACAAGTTTTACCAACTTGGGAATGGAGGAGACCTTATATTTGAGAGGGATTTGGACCAGCTTTGAACTTACGGGCGTCACTTTTGAAGTTCTTCGCTGCTCAGCTCAATGATCAAGGAGGAGAAGACCTGCAGTGGCTAATTGTTGCAAGTCTCCGAGGAAAGATTGAACCTCCCACCGCGGAGGGAATTCAGTTTACCTTGAGGGAAAACAACTGGCTCGATGGACTTGCCAGAGCAATGCGGGAAGCTCTTTCCCATCTGTGTGGGCAGAGCATCAATCAGATCAAGGGTACTCGCTTTGAGTTTTGCCCAAGGCATGATGCAAATGGACAATCCCTGGAAGCCCCATACCACCCCGAGCTGAAGACTCAATTGGACCACCTCAGCTTCATGATGTACGATCATGAGCAGGAGTTGGACAACTGCCGTGACTACTCCAACCACAAGTCGGCCATCATCAAGACGAAGGATCAGACCATCGCCATGCTAGCAAAGGATCGCAAGTCTCGCCGCCGTCAGCTCGACAAGAAGGAGCGCATAATTGCCCGTCTTCGCCACCGCATCTCATCTTTGGAGGAGACCATCCACGAGAGAGACATGCAGTTGGAGAAAAGGGAGAATGCCGGAGAGGATCTTCGTGGAGACCCTTACTCCTATCTCAGCGATGACGATGATTTTCGGGAGGATCAGGCCATGGACTTCTTCACCGATGAGGATGATTTCGCCTTCATCGATGATGATGATGAAGATGATGAAGCCACAGACTCCTAGAAATAGTAGCACTTGAGCACTAGCGTAGTGAGTAGTATTCGGTCCCTCTGTATCGTAGTTTCCAGAATGGTTCTTAAAACCATCTGCTTTTCTTTGTTGTGGTGTGTGTTGTACCGTGTGCTATGAATGAATGAATGAAAAAGAAAGTTGCTAGAAAAATCTGAGTCAAACCTTTAAAAACTTTTCAAAATCCTCGAAACCTTAGAAATTTCCCTCTTTTCTCATGATCCATCTCAATCTTCAGATGCCACGCGGAGGAAGTGGCTCAGCCCGGACCCGATGTTGCAGATTCTGCAAATGTTGACTTCTGACCGCGAAGCTGAAAGAGCGGAACATCAAGCCAACCTAGCCACCCTACAGCAGATAGCCCAGCTAGCCCACAACAACCAAGACCATAGAAATCAGGACAACCATGGATCTAAGCTCAAGAAATTCCAGAACACAAACCCACCTGTTTTCACTAAGTCCGAAGAGCCCCTAGACGCCGATGATTGGCTGCAAACCATGGAAAATAACCTAGAAGTCGCCAGAGTGGAAGCCAACGAGAAAGTTCTGTTTGCCACCCATTATCTAGCCGGAGATGCCAGGGCATTGTGGAACAGTGTTCGTACAATGAACAGAGGCCAGATGATGACCTGTGAGGAATTCAAGGTCAAGTTTAGCAGAACTCATGTGCCACCGGGTTTGATCAAGAGAATGAGAGACGAGTTCAGAGAGCTAAAGCAAGGAAGGATGACTGTAGTGGAATACCGAGACAATTTTTTGTCATTAGCTAGGTATGCCCTGGATGAAATAAACACTGAAGCCAAGAAGAAAGAAAGATTCCTGAATGGTCTGCATGATGAGATGCAGACGGTATTAGTCAATATCCCCTTTGTGGATATTGAAGCCCTTGTCGACTCCGCTATCCAGATGGAAGGAAAGATCAACCAGGCCAATGAGAATCGCAAGCGTCGCATGATGCATCAGCCAGGAACCCATCAGACCCCAAAGTATCGCCCCAACCCATCTCCAGGATTTGCCCCAAGAACCAACAGACCCCCGATGAACCGTCCAACCTACCCCAACCGTGGAAACCCTAGACCCGGAGGAAATCACAACAACCCCGGCAACTCTAGCAATTTCAACCGTGCCCCACCCAAGTTCAACAACAACAATGCTACCGCCAACACCAACACTGCCCCTAGGACTGGAGGTAATGCTATGCCTGTCGCAGCCAAGGACAAGTCACAAGTGACTTGTTATGACTGTGGAAATAAAGGCCACTATTCCAACGAGTGCCCCAACAAGAAGAATGCTACAGCCCCCAATGCCAATACCCCAGCTCAGAAGCAGCGTCGTGTTTAGCCCGGAAGAAGATTTGCCCCAGGGAATTCACTCAATCGCAATGGCCGTCTTTTTATCATGCATGCTAAAGAAGCTCAGGAAGCGCCAGACGTCATGCTGGGTATGTTTTCTGTTAATTCAGTACTTGCACGAGTGTTGTTTGACTCTGGTGCATCGCATTCATTTGTCACCGAAGAATTTGCATGCACTAGTAAAATTCAACCAACCAAATTGAAGCATGTGATGATTGTGCAAATTCCCGGATCAACCACAAAGGCTAGGCAAATTTGCAAAGCCGTCCCTATCCGAATCCATGGCATAGATTTTTATGCAAATCTTATAGTACTTGGAACTAAAGGCTTGGAAGTAGTACTAGGAATGGATTGGATGTCCAAACATAAAGGATTGATTGATTGTGCCAAGAAAGCCATAACCATGACCAGTACCGCCGGAATATCAGTCGAGCATATATCTGAAACCTTACCTCGTCAATTCAAATGCAACAAGAGTATATCCCAACCTACCATTGACCAAGTCCGGATAGTCTGTGAATACCCCGATGTATTTCTAGATGTTTTGCCCGGTATGCCCCCAGATCGGGATATCGAGTTTATCATTGAACTAATCCCCGGAACATGACCGTAGCAGGAGACCCTATAGTATGAACCCGTCAGAGCTCATGATGAAGAAGCAACTGGATCCCATGTTGGAAATTGGATTAATTCAACCAAGTGCGTCCCCATGGAGATCACCTGTATTGTTTGTGGACAAGAAGGATGGAGGTAACTGTTTGTGTACGGATTATCGCAAGTTGAATGATGTCACCATTAAGAACAAGTACCCCTTGCCCAAAATAGAAGATTTGTTTGATCAGTTGACCGGTGCTAAAGTGTTTTCTAAGATTGATCTTAGGACTGGTTATCATCAACTCAAAATTCGTGCAGAGGATATTCCAAAGACTGCCTTTACCACCAGATATGGACTATCAGTATCTGATCATGTCTTCGGATTAACCAATGCCCCCGCTTATTTCATGAACCTCATGAATAAGATTTTTATGGACTTCCTGGATAAGTTTGTCGTTGTTTTCATCAATGACATTCTGATTTATTCCAAAATCAGAAGAAGAACATGAGCTACACCTAAGGACCATTCTTGGAACCCTTAGAGAGCATCAGTTGTATGCCAAGTTTAGCAAATGTGAATTCTGGTTACAGGAGGTAGAATTCCTCGGTCACATTGTATCAGCCGGAGGAATTGCCGTTGACCCTACCAAAGTGAAAGATGTAGAAGATTGGCAAGCCCCAACCACTCAAACCCAAGTTCGTGCATTTCTCGGATTGGCGGGATATTACCGCAAATTCGTAGAAGGATTCTCGAGTATTGCCCGACCCATGACCCAATTGCTGAAGAAGGACAAGAAGTTTGAATGGACAGACAAGTGTGAAGCGAGTTTTCAAGAACTCAAGAGGAGATTAATATCAGCCCCAATCTTAATCATGCCGGATATCACGAAGCCCTTCGATGTGTATTGTGACGCATCCAAGATTGGTCTCGGATGTGTGCTAATGCAAGAAGGCAAAGTTATATCTTATCTATCCCGACAATTGAAGCAACATGAGCAAAATTACCCAACCCATGACCTCGAACTCGTAGCCGTAGTTCTAGCCCTGAAGACATGGAGACATTACCTGATGGGAAATCGTTGTGAGATTTATTCGGATCACAAGATCCTAAAGTATATATTCACTCAGAAGGAGCTGAATATGAGGCAGAGAAGATGGATTGAGCTAATCAAGGATTACGACCTGGACATTCACTATCACCCTGGTAAAGCCAACGTAGTAGACGATGCCCTTAGCATATTGCTGTGCCGCTTGAACTCCATGATTTTGAAGGAGCAACCAAGTTTGCACAAAGAGATGGAAGATTTTCGAATGGAAATAGTAAGTGAAGGATTTTTGGCTAGCATAGAACTTCAGCCCACTTTGATCAGTTAGATTAAAGAGGCGCAGAAGGGAAATGCCGATGTCGACGGAATCAAGCGTCGTGTCAGTGCAGACAAAGTACCCGGATTCACCGAAGACGAAGAAGGAGTTCTATGGTACAAAGGACGCCTTTGTATACCCGCAGATTCTGAGTTGAAAGAAGTTATTTTGAAGGAGGCTCATGATACTCTTTATTCTATCCATCCCGGAGGAACTAAGATGTATCAAGATTTGAAAGAGCAATTTTGGTGGCATAAGATGAAGAGAGAAATCGGAAGCTATATCGCCAAGTGTGATATTTGTCAGCGAGTCAAGGCCGGACATCAAAGACCCGCTGGATTGTTGCAACCTTTGCAGATTCCGGAATGGAAATGGGATTCTGTAGGAATGGACTTTATCACTAGACTGCCTACTTCTAGTAGGGGAAATGACTCTATCTGGGTCATAGTGGACAGATTGTCCAAAGTCGCCCATTTCTTGCCCGTCAAAACCACATATCAGAGTTTGAAGCTAGCGGAGTTATACATCGCTAGAATTGTTAGTTTGCACGGAGTCCCTAAGAACATTGTATCAGATCGAGGAACGCAGTTTACCTCGAGATTTTGGAAGAAAGTCCAAGAAGGTTTAGGAACCCGCTTAGATTTCAGTACCGCGTATCACCCTCAGACCGATGGACAAATGGAGCGAGTAAATCAAATACTCGAAGATATGCTGAGAGCATGTGTGTTATTATATGGATCCAAGTGGGAAGACTGTCTGCCGTATGCAGAATTTTCCTACAACAACAGTTACCAAGCCAGTTTGCAAATGGCCCCATTTGAGTTCATGTACGGAAGCAGAAGAGAAGGTTCACAAGATTCGTGAGCACCTCAAGACCGCCCAATCCCGACAGAAGAGTTACGCCGACAAGAGACGTAGAGACCTCGCCTTCAACATAGGAGATTTTGTTTATCTGAAGTGTCGCCATTGAAGGGAATGCAGCGTTTCCAACTCAAAGGAAAGTTAGCCCCAGATATATCGAACCTTTCAAAATTCTGAACCGTCGAGGAGAAGTATCGTATCAATTGGAGCTACCCGAAGAGATGTCAGCAGTGCACAATGTGTTCCATATCTCGTTACTTCGCAAGTGTCTCGAAGTCCCCGAGAAGACCGAAGTGTTCAAAAATATCGATCACCGGACTATAGAGATCAACGATGACCTGACCTATCCTGAAGTACCCATCCATATTTTGGAAGAAGCTTTTTGAACTACCCGAACCCAAAGCATCAAGTTTCTCAATATTCAGTGGAGCAAACACAAAGAAGAGGAAGCTACCTGGGAGCACGAAGATCACATCAGGACGGAGTTTCCCGATCTCTTCAAATCTTAGGTAATCTTTTCGTCCTTTTTCAAATCTCGGGATGAGATTTTGTTTAAGGGGGGAAGGTTTGTAACATCCCAAAAATACTAAGCTTGGATCATCAAGCATTAGTCATCAACATTTAGGGTTAACAAAAACTTTTCTAAATAAAATTATGAATGCATGCATATGTGTATGCATGGATTTTGCAATTCTTTGGAACCACCTTGTTTGATTGTTTCATTGCTTGTAAAATGTTTCTTAGGTGAAATAAACATCATCTAAAACATATCCCACACTTTTCCTAAAGACAAGGAATGGTCACTTTGACCAATTTAACTCCCATGCCTACTTTGGCTGTCTCAAACTTTCAAAACCTAACAGAAACTTTTCTGGATCTTTGCACCCCTTGAATGTACTCATAACAAGGTATGAAGGCCCACTTTGTGATCATCCCGAAACTTTCAAATGCATAGTTTAAATGACAATTCAAAATGGAATCTTTATCATATGGGAAGATCCCACTTTTCCAAAAACCACTCAAACAAGCTCAACTTTCAAAACCCAAGCATCTGTAGACTCACCAACACTAACCTAGCAAACCCACCAAAAATCTTTTCAAAATTCAAAACTTGAATTCATGCGGCCATTTCATCAAACAGGTTGTAGACACAAATCAAACAAACGTCAAACACTATAGTGTGCAGTAAAACTGGCCTAACTTGTTCCCTATTTAGCTCACAACCAGCTCAGTAGATCATCTAGGAAGATTAACCAAGCACTAGCACCACTGTGAGCTTGCCATTGCCATCAATGGTGAACAGCCGAGCACACCCATGTCACCCCCATGTCGACAGCAATCTAGGAGGAGACACAAGCCTAGCCAGCATGTCTGGGAGGCAGCCCACCGTCCACCGCCACTCCCTGTCCACCGCTCGAACCTTGCCAACCACTGGACCACACACACGGACTGCGCCCCGACCGCCAAGAACCATGCCGAGCGTGCACCAGAGCGCCACCCTCGACCGAAGCCCACAGACCGCGCGCCGCCCTCACCGCGTGCATACACAATCCCCACCGACCCAGGAGACCGCCAGACATCCCCGTTCGCCGCCCGGTGACGCACAGCCACCGCTCGCCGTTGAAGACGCCGCCTCTGCGCTTTCAGGCGTCGCATGTTCCAGACCAAGCCGCCTCGAAACCATGTCGTTGAGCATCGCCAGGGAACACCGCATCGTCCCCTACCATCGCCCATGCCAATAGCCGCCTGTAACATCGCCCTCGACGAGCTCACCGTGCGCCCCGTCGGTCCCCTCGCTTGACTATAAATAGAGGCCACCCCCGCTCGATTTCTTCACACCATCTCACTCCCCTCTCGTCCCTGATCGTGCCACACCGTTCCCGGAGCAAGGCGAGCACCACCTCGCCGGAATTTCATCAGAGCCCGCCGCCTCTGGAGAAGAAGGGAGCCAACTATTTCGTCCACCCCAGGAGCTGCCGCGACCACCCCTGAGTGCACCGTCATCGACTTCGTCGTTCGCCCGCCTCGCCGACCCTCGCCAGCACCCCGGTGAGCCCCCAGCAACCCTCACTGGCAGCGCTAGGTTTCTTTCTCGCCGGCGTTGTCTCGCGTCGAGGATGACTCCCAGTCGTTGGATTAGAATCAGATCGAACGACCCACGTTGTCCCGTACCGCTTCGCCCCTCCCTGTCTCACTAGCAAGTGGGGACACCCACTTAAGCAGCCCGCGGGAGCACTGCGCTTAGCAGGCCGGCCCAGTAACTTTTCCCGCGTAGCCCAATGATTTGAATTAAACCTTTTTCTTTTTAATTCAAACACACTTCTATACCCATTTTCAAAAATCAATCCAGATCGATTCAGTACAGGTGTGTTGAATGAAACCAATTTTGTTGGAAAGGTCTGTGAATGCTGAATCCAAGCCCGTTGGATTCAAGTCATTTGGATCTATAGATCATCCATGGTAAAAATAACAAGGCATAAGCTTTTCTGCATTCAAACATTTTTCAAATTTAAACCATAATAGCTTTTGAGTTGATTCCAACTCTCAAAAATCACATTTAACCATACCTTTTAGAATATATAAAAATATATATGTTTACTTGCATAAATAATGTTCAAGTAATAAAAGAATGCTACATAGGCATTTCTAGTCATGATATTTAAATAAAATAGAAGGGTAAAACCTTATTAAATTGTGACACCACTTTAAATCACATTCCCATGAACTAAAATATGTGGTGATGACATGTGTCAACATGATCCCATGTTTGGTTTGGAGAATATTAAATCTTAAGTAGTTTTTCAATGAGTAGAAATTACTTTTCTAAAAATAAAAGGAATTAAACCAAGCCTTAACCTTGTAATGTTAGAGATGATGCTAGATCATCTATAGGACCCTTGTGTGTGATGATTGCAAGTAGTTAAGTATTGTTTGGTGATTGTGTACCTCGTATTTATTCATAGATGCTAGTATCGTCCAAGGATACGAGGAAGAAGGAGGATACTACGAAGAAGAAACTGAGGAGAACTTCAACCATTGCTCTGCACAAGGCAAGCCTAATGCTACTAGTTGAATGTGCAAGCTAACACTTGCAACTTAGCAAGCTTATATTGACATTGATGCAAGCTAACACTTGCAAGATACTTTACCTATCCAAGCAAATACTTGCTTGTTACCATGCCTACTATATGCTTTAAGCATATATGATCATACCCACTTGAGAAACTAATCCTAGTTTTATTTGCAAGCTTCTTACTTTATTTCTTTATCAAAGCTTACTTAGACTTTACTTAAGAGTTTGGTAGATACTAGAAAGTTATCTGAAGGTTGCATAAAGAGCATAAAATTTGGCCTAAGATTAGACACCTTGATATCATCCTGACATATACGGTTATACATAGTTGAAACTCCCCTAGTTTACCACCCCTCATTAGTGCTTAACCCCACTTGTAGATGCTAGTGCTAAGAATAAAACTTGATCAACTTTAGATGGGAATACTTGGTGGAAAAATGGTTATGAAAACCTTGGAATGATGGACATTCTATTGAAATGTTTTGGACATGTGTTTCCGAACACCTGATGATTTTGGTGATGAAAAATTGAGGCATGAGCCTTAGCCCTTTTATAAAACTGATGGTTGTCTGGATGCGATACCATTCCAATTTTATCGTACAACCACAATACCTGAATATTGGGTAGGGCTTGACTGGAAACTTATATACCTTATTACTAGCTCCCTCATGGCCAAGGTCTGAGCTGAGGCTACCTTGTGAAGATTGTCCACCTGTGCAGTACCCAAGATGACAGTTGGTCATGGTTGGGAGGCCAAACTCACAGGAGAGGTGCTTATACTAGGGCGTGTAATGGAAAGGTTAGGATTGATTATCCGCATACTAAGTATGGTGAATTCAGGATTTGTTCCTGACGGATGTATCGAATGTTGTGGTGAAAGTGTACAATCTCTGCAGAGTGTCAAACTATTCGAATAGCCGCGTCTGCGGTTATGGACAGTTGGAGTGGCCATAGTGTTCCCCCGTCAGACTTTTCAAAAATTGACTTGTGAAATGAATTGAAACTTTGACTTGACCACAACAGAGTTGTGACATGAGTTACAAGATCCCACTTAGGAGTTATAAAATTGTGACTAGCTTTGGAACTTAGTAGAGATAAATCTAGCTTTTGCAAAACAACCCTAGAGCCTAGTGTCCTATTATCCAAAAACCCCTTTACCTGTTAGTATTAGTTTGCGACTACTTAAAGAGTACTCATGGCTTTGTCCCTGGATATTCCCATGGCCAGACTATGAAGAGGAGTACCTGGAAGATGGACCCCAGGAAGGTTACGACAACTAGGATCATCTCCCATCGTCAGCATTGCCTGTGACCCCGAAGATGGAGCTTCGCCTACGCTACCGTTATTATTACGTATTCTGCTGCTTGATGTTGTATTAAGAACGGGATCATGAGATCCCTATTCGTGTAAGAACTTATGTATCGTTTGTAATGGATGATGTACTATGATATCCAATTCTGTTATGTCTCGCAAAAATGGTAATCCTAGGATTGTGAGGTATGGCATAACAGGCATCTGGGATTAAAAATCCGGGTGTTGACAATTAACAACTCAATCCCAAGGATTTTTATCATAGTCACCACATGACAATTCACCATAATCACATCATCTTATACTTTATTTACATATTTTGGATTGTTAATACTTAGGTCCCTTATAAATTTCATTACTTGTAAAAGTAAAATTGGAAAATAAACGAACTCTAAAAAGAATCACTTGAACTCACTTCACTCAAAGTATTAGGGATTCAATTTGGGAGTTTTACAAAATGCATAGAATTACTTATGCACAAAAGCATATTGCTTCTATAAACATTAGTCCTTACCGGACCAATGACGCAGATTTCAAACATTGGATCGTATGTCGTCTCGAATACCGTGAGTGCATAATCTTGCAATCACAAAAGGCAAGTTCACACTTGCTCATGTCCTTTGATTATTTTCTGTAAAGTATTTTACAAATCCAGTGTTGTCATCACCTGCATTTGAAAAAGGACAGAAAACACTATTTTCATAATAATGTGATTATAGGTTATTTACCATGAGGTAATAACCTACTATAAGAGTTCCGGTGGTAAAGGAACATAGTATATAGGACTTAACAACCAATGTCGCCAGTGATTCTTGCGCTGTATATTACACATTGACCATGATTTGGAATGGGACGAAGAAGTCAGCTGTATCTTTTCCCTCTCACATGGAGATGGATGTGCGGGTCGTGGCTGTTATCACTCGTAGCGTGCATATTATTTATGGTAATTCGTAGAGGATATGTAGCATATGGGTGGGATCCCTCAACGTCCCACGATAGTTCCGGCATCTGAACGGTCTGTACAAACCATTGCCGTAATTCAAAAGGTGGGCATGGTGTACACCAAGGAGACATGCGGGGTCGCGGAGAAGGCAGTGATTGGCTTGGATCTTAGGTTGGGCCTCAAACCAAGGAAGTTTGAACAGGGACATACTCCCGACCGTGCAACAAAACCTAAGGTCTCTCATGGGTAAAGTGACGCACCTCTGTAGATTGTAAGAACTGTAACTTGTTACTCCCTGTTCCGGGAAGGAGCTGCGAACGCGGCGGGAAAGGAACTCCATGAAAGTTCTGGTAAACCCGTGAAGCCTGACGGACATAGCTTTTCAGAATAAAAGCAACCTTTGCAGAAATGTTTACGAAAACTTGCATGGACTACGACCTATGGTCTGTGGCTGTATATATAGTGCATCAAACACTCCTTTTCTAGTGGACATGTTGAGTATGCTCGTACTCAAAGTATCTTCTTAACCCTTGCTAGATTCTAAAGCCAGTACAGACGATGACTACATCAAGCCATGCTCCAGGAATCATCATCAAAAGCTAAAGCTCTTCAATGCAGTCAAGAAAATCAACATATACATCAGCTCAAATGAAGACGAAGTTGCTGATTAGATAAGAATAGAATCTCTAGCCATAGAACCTATTTATGTAGTGTATTGCAATAGCAGCAATGCCAGACCATTAGTTAAGATATTAGTCTTAATAGTATTATAACTTTGGAGTTGTTTATTCCTGATTCTTTTTTGTAAGAAGTTTCTTTCTCTCTCTTTAACCTAGAGTGTTCTCTAGATCTTGTGTAAAGAGTTGAGTTGTAACCTATAATCATGTCTTGGACCTGCTGTGTTTCTGTTGTACCACTCTGAGGGATGTAATACTAGTGAACGGTGTTTCATTGGTGTTTTGTCAACGACTATAGTGTACTACATCATACAGTGGTATGATGGGTCACCGCAGTTGGTATTAGAGCATATGCTTTGACCTTAGGATTAAAACCCTTTTAGGAAGATCTGTTGGTTGGATAGTGACTGTAGGATCCATCTTATCTAAACCAAATAATCCTATGACTTGTGATGAGTATCCACTTGAGGATAACCTTGTCACATCTAAGTCAGATGCTTAAATCATTCTTTCTTATGAGTAATTATTTTATCTTTTCTTAGTATAGTGGTCTTTAGTGTCTTCCAAGGGAGACATAAACCACCTAGATACTGTAGGAAAGTGTAAGACACCATATGGAAGTAGTCTTAATGGTGTAGCCTAATCCTAGAATTTAAGTAAGAATAGTAAAATCTTAGGGACAGTTGATAACCAAATACAACATGATGAATATCATTAGGATAAATGTTGAAGTAATGAGTAGTAATCATGTGGGATTCACTTGATAATTCTACGTGATGGAGTGAGATTAGGTCAAGACTGAATGACAGTACAACAAGAAATAAAGTCATCATGGTGAGATTAACTCCTAAATCATGGTGTATAGGTAAAACATAACGAGATCATGGTGAGATTAGCTCCGAAACCATGATATAATTATAAATATGACAAAAACTTAGTAAATTATCTCGGAGTAGAAGTAAGCAAATAGCATAGTAGAACTAGGATAGAAGGCATAAGAGTCATAACTCCGGAAAAAAAATCAATTTTAGGGGTTCAATAGAAACTAATTAGTCATTTGGAGTGATCATGTGAGGTTAGTTACTAAATAAGAGAGGTTAGTCATAGTTAATCATTGCAAAAGGTGAGACAAAAGGTTAGTCAAAAACCAAATTGAGACTACTTTGTTTAAGATTATCCTATTGCAATTGAGCAATTTGGTTAAATGTTGAGACAAAGAATTGTTTAACCCTATGTGCTAAGTATCACGATGTAAACCTATACGAGGAGGTGTCATATACTACAAAGCTAAGCCTGAATTCTAGAGATATTATACTCAACTACTATATTTCAGGCTTAGAGAATTGTGTGTTATATGTACCACATTTGGATTTATTTGTTTTTCTTGGATCTTCTTGATTGACCAGATCTGTACATAAAGTTTGACTTTCTGTGCAAATGCATGTTGCAACATCCAGTCACTGCTTGATGTTATAGACCTAGATAGAGTAAGGGAATTCGTGTAAGGGAGTGACGAATTTCAAAAACCAAAATGAAGACTTACACGAAGAATGAATCCAAGTGTAAGGATTATCAACTCAATTTGGAGGATGGATTAAGCTTAGATCATTATTAGTAAGCAACAAGAAGTGATGAACTGAAAGTTCAATCAAAATAGGTAATTTTGCTAAGAAGTCAATGGAGTAATTATACAAGTTCATGGAAGTATCATGAATAAATACAAAGAAGTAGCTTTGAAACAAAAATGGTATTCAAGCTCTGACAATTCAGAGAGAATGCCAGAGGTATATCGGAAACCATAGGGTAATATATATACCCTAGGATGGTTCGCAACTGGTATTTGATCCACATTTGGTATCTTGTCCGCAACTGGTGTTGGTTGACATAGTTAACCAGATCTTCGTAGAAGTTGCATAAAGACCATAAAATTTGGCCTAAGTTAAGAAAGACATGAAGGAGTATAAACATTAAAGCGACCGTCTTTCGAGACTCTTCGTGAAGTCAAACTTATCAAAGCGAAAATGTCCAATAGTAAGTAAGACAAATAATGCTAAAATATTTGTTTTGGAGATCCATAATTGTGTGGATGCACCGTACAATCTTTCATAAAACTCTAATTAGGTAAAGGATAAGCTGAATAGAGACCAACATTCTAGTTATAAAGCCAATAAATACTATATAGACAATTTAAAGACTATTAGTAAACCCTAAGGGGGAGAGTAAACATAAGAAATGAAAGTATCATTATCTAACTTTCCAAATAAAGGTTAGAGAAGAAGGAATAACCTGCAACAACAGTTAGCCTTATTTTCATAAGGTTAAAAGAAAGTCATTATTATAAAAGTACTTAAGATAATAACAAAAGATTATCTAAAGCCTGCGAAGGTAAAAAGTTGAAGGAAATACAATAGATTAATTCTAACGAACTAATCCTAAGAGGAAACAACTCTTAAGTAATCTTTAAGAGTGAATAATAACATCAAATTAGACATGTATAGAGAAACAAGGAAATTCCTATGGGTATGAACTAAATGAGTTCAAATCCAATTTTTCGAAGGACTACCAGTATAAACCATATCATCACAAATCAAAAGTTAGTCTTTTGATTTTAGTTATTGTTTAATGGAGTTAAAATCCTATGTTAGTGAGACTTCCTAAACCTTGTATAGTATAAGCAAGGAGGTTTAATGATCAAGTAAAGGAGTTGGATTAGGATACCCAATCAAGGAAATGAACTAAATATGAGACCCCAATTAAAAGGAGTTTATAACAAGGACATATCCCTAAGGAAGTAAAGTAAAAGGAACTTTGGAGTATTGGAGACAACAAGATTGAAGTTTGCCAAGTATGGTAGGAATTCTAGAAAAGGATCTGGATATGGAATACTACCATTATTTCCATTTGAGGTTACCATGAAGTGGAGAAATGCAGTACCCAATATAAGTAAATTCCTTACTCCAAAACGTGAGAGTTTACGAACTTCGAGGATGAAGTTTATTTTAAGGGGGAGAGTCTGTAACATCCCAGGATTAGCACCTAGAAATATAGAGGACACAGGTTTGTGCATTGCATTCATGCATAAGAAAATCCGGAGAATTTTCGCGCAAAACAAAAAGACCTATAGAGGGATCGAGGTCTCTCTTGTTCTAAAGGAAACAATAGAGCAAGTGCGACGGATTTTGACATGACCTCTACTAAATGTTCATGTTTGAGGGAAAACAGTTTGAGTTAAATATTCAACTAATTTATTTGAATTCAAAAGTAAATTGAAAAGAATTAATAATAGAATTGGAATGGTAAAATTCTTGAATAAACAAATAGATATCATCACATTCATAATACATTTAAATTATACAATAATTTGGAATTATTATTTCAAAAACAATAAATATTACATAATATTTAATAATACACGTGTATAAGAGGTCCAACAATTAGTAACTAGTACAACTGAGAAATTAAATAAAATAAAGCATTTACTTTATTACAATTATATTGAAATTACAATGCTTTCCACCTCACCAAAATAAATGAAAGGCTAAATTACAAAAGAATAAAGTAAAACCCTAAAACTATTTCTAAACTCAATTTCCTAATTCATCTCTGGTATCTTATTTTCTTCTTATTCCTTTGTCCCTGCAAAACAGCACAAAAGATAACAAAACAAAAGAAAAAGAATAAAATAAAGAGAATTGTTTGAGATGAATGCTACTCTTAGTCTGGCAATGTGATGCATTGCTGAACACATCATTGAGTATTTCTTTAAAAAGGGTCCAAAGAGTAGTATCTGTCCTTATTCTGGAATATTGCCTCAGACTAGTGCATCATAGGCTGGTACAGGGGCAAGTTTCACCAAGGACAGGTAAGTGGCAAAGAGATGATATTCAAACCAGCCGAGCACATCCACAAGGGATCAACTTCCAAACTAGGAAATATCTAGCAATGGGACAAAACCCCTGGAACAGGCAGGCAGCTTACACACACAGCTGCATGTGATGTGCTGTCGATTAAGCAAGGGAAGTGACCAATATAGAAAGAGAAACTGCAGCCACTACTGGGAGAGGTGCTGCTCACACATTCATTCTCTCCCAGGACAGCACAAGCTAAATCAACTCAAAACACAAGACCACATCACATATAACTCTAGCTTTGGATCTCAGCTAAACAAACCAACCACACCACTAGCCAGATTTCATCTCCACACCCCAACTCTAGTTGCTCCCTAAAATCCATCCAAGACCTAGAACAAGAAGAAAATCAGGACATGATAATAAGCTATCTCAAGAGGAGAAGGAGCAGGCCAGTAGCTAGGAAGAAGGAAGGATCCACAACATACCATGGTGGAGCAGTTCAAGCCCAAGAGCAAGAAGATCTAGCTGATCAAGGGTAGACAAAATCCCAGCACAAATCATTTGCTGACTCTACAGTAGCAGGTAAAAATCATTAGAAATAACCACTAGATCATGTAGCATCTGTTCTTATATCCTGCATAAAGATTTGGGAACAAAAGGTAAATAATACCTAGCAACTAACTCCATCTACCCTTCTACTAGATTTTATCTAGGAGGATTGGATGGAGAGTTTTCTCTCAGGCTTGCATAGAGGTGTTATGCAAAGCTCATCACAGAGAATGAAAGCCACCAGAATAAATAAATATCTGTTCTTATTTCTATTAGGGCCTCAGTCTTTGCATCACAGGCAAGGAACTAATCCATCTTAGTTCCCATCATTAAACCATCAGGCAAACAATCTTAATAAGCCAAGGCAAGAACATAAATAGCATATCATACTCCCTGGAATTTTAGTGGGCACACTCCATAAGGAGGCACCACACTAGGATTTACAGAAGGGCAGAATCCATCTACATTATTGTCAACAGAAATAGAGAAGTATGATACTTCTACATTACCTCTCAGCAAGGTTCATTAAGTTCCTTATATCATCTTCCTAGCTAATCAAGCTAGGAATCCTTGCAAGCAATCAGAGCATGATTTAAATCATTTTCCTAAGATAATTTGATCTAGGAATCATTCAATCAGGTATCAAACAATTTAGTAGATAAAGAAAATCTACTTTGCATATTCAGATTCATATCTGTCTAAGATCATGCCTTGCATGATATAGCATCATCAGTTTATTCTCCAGCTTATTACTAGACAAGTATGTACTATGGCTGCTAGGCTACAGGGCACATTCCCAGAGGGTAGCACCTTTTCACCTAGCAGATTCAGAGTTTCTTGAGTACAGGCTCAATTCTATTTTCTTAAACCCACAAATCATTTTCCTAAAAAAAATTAGGAATCATTTATATTGTTACCATCATATTGACAGATCACTCCTTTTGTCCATCCAGTTACACTTACTAACATTACCCAAATAATGTTTATCATCTTCCTAGCAGTAATTCTAGGAATCATATCTACTCCTTATCTCACTATCAGATTTGACAGAGAATAAATCATTCTCATAGAAAAGGTTTCTAGGAAATAATTCAAAACCATCAACCAAATAATTTATCCACTTATAATAGTACTTGTTATCTGCCATGTTTAAATTCTAGAATGAATAAAACATGAGTATAACTGAAATCTTTCAGTCAACAACACTGCAAAGAATTCAGATTCATCAAAAATAACATCATAGCAACACCATACATGCCAGGGATAACCACACCATCCAAACTTGGACAGCAGATGAAGCACACTACAATTCATTCAAAGCCTGACAGTGCAAGTCAAGCATACTAGGGGTAGTTAATCATCTAGACTGGGACACCGCTACAAGTAACCAGCTAGTAACATATCACCATATAACCTTAATCCCAACCTGAGGAGTTTATTGGCCCAAGAATCGGTCCCACGAGGATTAACTGAATTAGAGGAAGAAGTAGCAGGAACACACAGTTCGCACTGAGGTTCTTGTGATTGCAGGCGCCATCCGCGGCCGAGCCGAGACGTCACCACCACAGGGAGGCAGCATAGCGACACATCCATGGGCGCCGGGGTTGCATCCCAGACTGCCGTCCCTCCGGCGTTGGATTAGCATGTGAGACCTGGAGAATCAGTTGAAAACCACAGTCAGCCATAGCAGTAGTAGCAGCGACGACACCACCGAAAAGCAAGAACTAGGGCGCAGGGGCCGAGCCAACAATCATGGGGCTAGGGTTTCGGTAGAGCACGCTCGCAAGGGACATGGGCCAACCAAATCGGTGGCTGCGAAGGAGGCATCCAGCGGCGGCCGAAGTGGCTGGCGGCGGCGACATCGCACGGGAGCAAGGAAGGAGAAGATGAGGACTGTGTGCATGCACGAGTGTGGGTGTCTTGTGAGGGGTGGGCCGGGGTGAGGGGTCTGGCATGGTCAAGTTGGGCCAGGCCAGCCCACATCCAACCAAATGGCCCAAGTTGATTAGGTTTAGAACTTAAATAAAAAATGAATAACTAAAATAACTTCCAAACATTAGCTATAGAAAATTATAGAAAAATCCTAAAAATACATATGATATATCAAAATGACCACAAAAATAATATCTACCTAATAAAAATATTATTTTAAATGTTTAAAATAAATTTAAAGTAAAATAATTATTAACACCATTAAATCTTAAATGAAATTTTATAAAATAAAACAAAAACCCTAAAAATAAATAAACAATCATTTTTGTGTATCAAAATAACTCTATTATTTTATAAAAATACTAACTTAGAGTTTTACAAATAAAACATCAAGCAAATATTCAAAGACACTTAATTCTTTGATGAATTTAATAAAAATAAAGATAACACTTAAAAATAAATAAAATTCATTTTTAAGGTCTTGAATAAATATATTACACTAGAAAATATTAAATATATTATTAGAAAAGTCTTTAATATTTTAAATAATAAATCCTTATCTATTACTTATTTTATAAATTCTTTAAAAACAATTCTTAAGTAAGAAATAATCACAATTGTTATAAAACCTTGAGTAATTAAAGTCTAAATACTAAATCCCAAATTCACAACTTAAATTCATACTCAAAGTTAAGTATAAACTTTTAACTTTAAAATATTCTTTAAAAAAAATCTTATTGAGTAATACTCATATATATATAATATGATGAACAATCATTATATCTTAATCATTATTAACATAACTTTAAATTCTAACAAATTACTAAGGTCATCTAATTATGCTCCCATTAAATAAATACAAATTATTTTCATAATAGCAAAACAAATTTAATCTAATCATTCACTTAAATAGAAAGTGAATAATTCCACACCTTAATTATAGCTATCATAAATCTAAAACTTGGGAATAATTAAAACATATTACATCTTATGTTTACTTACCCTTTTAAGGTTAATTTTAGTCTCAAAGCTTATAAACATTAGGTCTAATACACTACTTATTCTTTTATAGTTAACTTTGGTCTATTTCAATTAAGACATAATGCATCTCAAGTCCAAACTAATCAATCAAATACCAGAATGCATTGATCACATTTGATTAACAATGAAGATTGCTTAAACATTATAAAAGAAATCTTTTCTTCAAAGTTTATTCTTTTTGTCACCTCAAATAACAATCTTATAACAAGTTCTTCAACTCTTAACAACTCAATCCCAAGGATCTTTATCATAGTCACCACATGACGATTCACCATAATCACATCATCTTATTTACATATTTTGGATTGTTAATACTTAGGTCCCTTATAAATGTCATTACTTGTGAAAGTAAAATTGGAAATAAACCAACTCTAAAAAGAATCACTTGAACTCACTTCACTCAAAGTATTGGAGATTCAATTTGGGAGTTTTACAAAATGCATAGCATTTATTATGCCCAACAGCATATTGCTTCTTTAAACATTAGTCCTCACCGGACCAATGACGCTGATTTCAAACATTGGATCGTATGTCGCCTCGAAGACCGTGAGTGCATAATCTTGCAATCACAAAAGGCAAGTTCACACTTGCTCATGTCCTTTGATTATTTTCTGTAAAGTATTTTACAAATCCAGTGTTGTCATCACCTGCATTTGAAAAAGGACAGAAAACACTATTTTCATAATAATGTGATTATAGGTTATTTACCATGATGTAATAACCTACTATAAGAGTTCCGGTGGTAAAGGAACATAGTATCTAGGACTTAACAACCAATCTCGCCAGTGATTCTTGCGCCGTATATTACGCGTTGACCATGAGATTTGGAATGGGACGAAGAAGTCAGCTGTATCTTTTCCCTCTCGCATGGAGCTGGATGTGCGGGTCGTGGCAGTATCACTCGTAGCGTGCATATTATTTATGGTAATTCATAGAGGATATGCAGCATATGGGTGGGATCCCTCAACGTCCCACGATAGTTCCGGCATCTAAACGGTCTGTACAAACCATTGCCGTAATTCAAAAGGTGGGCATGGTGTACACCAAGGAGACATGCGGGGTCGCGGAGAAGGTAGTGATTGGCTTGGATCTTAGGTTGGGGCTCAAACCAAGGAAGTTTGAACGGGAACATACTCCCGGCCGTGCAACAAAACCTAAGGTCTCTCATGGGTAAAGTGAAGCACCTCTGCAGAGTGTAAGAACTCTAACTTGTTACTCCCTGTACCGGGAAGGAGCTGCGAACGCGGCGGGAAAGGAACTCCATGAATGTTCTGGTAAACCCATGAAGGCTGACGGACATAGCTTTTCAGAATAAAAGCAACCTTTGAAGAAATGTTTATGAAAACTTGCATGGCCTACAACCTATGGTCTGTGGCTGTAGATATAGTGCATCAAACACTCCTTTTCTAGTGGACTTGTTGAGTACGCTCGTACTCAAAGTATCTTCTTAACCCTTGCTAGATTCTAAAGCCAGTACAGACGATGACTACATCAAGCCATGCTCCAGGAATCATCATCAAAAGCTAAAGCTCTTCAATGCAGTCAAGAAAGTCAACATATACATCAGCTCAAATGAAGACGAAGTTGCTGATTAGATAAGAATAGAATCTCTAGCCATAGAACCTATTTCTATAGTGTATTGCAATAGCAGCAATGCCAGACCATTAGTTAAGATATGAGTGTTAATAGTATTATAAATTTGGAGTTGTTTATTCCTGATTCTTTTTTGTAAGAAGTTTCTTTCTCTCTCTTTAACCTAGAGTGTTCTCTGGATCTTGTGTAAAGAGTTGAGTTGTAACCAATAGTCATGTCTTGAACCTGTTGTGTTTCTGTTGTACCACTCTGAGGGATGTAATACTAGTGAATGGTGTTTCATTGGTGTTATGTCAACGAATATAGTGTACCACATCATGCAGTGGTATGCTGGGTCACCACAGATGATAACCTTGTTGGGCCACGCGGATATAAAACAAACGTGGTGATCCCAAGATCCAGCTGAGGTAGAAGGCCACGAGGTTTACCACTAGACGCTAGCTATGATTATCGATGAAGGGCATTGACGCAAAGGCGATCCTCGCGAACCAATTGTCCTGGTGCTGATCGTACAACACCTCTGCTGGTATCCACATGTACAAGGAGGAGCGCCGGCGGTGAACTGCTAGATTCGTTACGGCGGCAGGACTGCTGTGGAGCTAGGGTTTCCAACACATGGAATGACCTAACCGAACAACGATTAACCTTTATGTGTTACGGTGCTCCACTATATATAGGGAGTAAACGTGGGCTCTGCTCGTGTGGCCCATTCATTAAAGCCCATATAATGTTAGTCATTGTGTGTCCAACTCACTAACTCAGTCCTAATCCAGCTTGGGTCCAACCCAACTGGATTTCTGGTTCAGATCCGATCTGAACCTGCTCCCTCTCTTAAGTGTGTGACCCCGCAGGCTCATTGCTACTTGGACACGATTGGAGTCCGACTCTCAATCGATCAGTCGGTAGCGGCTCCTAGCAGAACGTGCCGACTCCCAAGTACCAAAGAGTCCTGACGACTTGCCTTTACAATGCGACTTACGTCCGAGTCCCTTTTGCCTCACGATATACCTTGTCAGACTAGAGGCGAATATTTGTCATCCCTTAAATAATCTGACTCTCTTCTCGATCCGAGATAAGTGATTCACCCGACTAACTCTTAGTCGATCGCCTCGGTTAACACTTAACCGAGTCGTGCATGGCCATGCTTTCCGAATCATATCTCACGAGAGGGCCCAGAGAATATCTCTCCAAGAGGAGGGGAAAAATCCCATCTTGGTTATTCACATCACGCAGCTTGATTCTCAGTCGAACCGAACTCGCCTTTTATAAGCGCCAGCCACGGATCAACGTTTGACAGAACCTAAGTCGGTGATCATGAACTCGGATTATGCAATAACCTCAGGTCTAAGGATTACATTGATTGAGATATACAAATGACAACTTGTTCGTTGTACCTCAATATCGGTCAACCTGACTCGCTAAACTCCTTATCCGAATCTGTGTAAGTTGGAATAGCATCTCCATGCCCATGACAAGTGGAATCGAGTCATCAAGCCAACTTTCACATTGGTCTAAGTAGTGTGTCCGGCACAACCTCAATGACCAAGGATATTTAGTACAAACAACATGAATGTATAGTTCCACAACCGAATCACATATTCAATGATACACATCAGATGTTTATACATGGACTGCTTAATATCTTTATGAATACAATGGGAAATATCATCATACATGATTGCCTCTAGGGAATATTCCCAACAGTCTCCCACTTGCACTAGAGTCAATCTTCCAACATCACATGTCTAAGCATCTAATTCCCATGGCTCTCAGGTGCGCCTCATGCTTCGGCTGTGGTAACGGCTTTGTCAACGGATCCGCAATATTTGCATCCGTGTGTACCTTGCATAACTTGATATCACCCTGATCCACGAACTGGCGAATCAGGTGGTACCGCATGAGTATGTGCTTGTTCTTCTGGTGTTGTCTAGGTTCCTTGGCTTGAGCAATAGCACCATTTTTGTCACAATACACGTCTAATGGATTGGACGAGCCCTAAACCACACCAAGATCCATGAGGAAATTCCTCATCCAAACAGCTTCCTTTGCTGCCTCTGAGGCGGCAATATACTCAGCCTCTATTGTAGATGCAGACACAATCTCTTTCTTGGAACTCTTCCAGCTCACAGCACCCCCGTTTATAATAAACACGTATTCGTATTGCGAACGAGAATCATCAGAGTCGGTAAGATAACTCGCATCTGTGTAACCCTTTACACTGAGTTCATCTTCACCACCATAAACCAAGAACATATCCTTAGTCCTTCTCAAGTACTTTAGGATATTTTTAGCCGCTGTCCAGTGGATTTCTCCAGGATCAGCCTGGTATCTGCTCACAACACTTAGAGCATATGAAACATCCGGCCTAGTACAAATCATGGCATACATGATGGATCCGACTTCAGAAGCATACGGAATCGCACTCATCCGACTTCGCTCATCAGTTGTCGAAGGAGACTGAGTCTTGCTAAGTTTTACACCATGGGACATCGGTAAGAACCCCTTCTTAGACGATTCCATGTTGAACTTCTTCAACACTTTGTCCAAATAAGTACTCTGACTCAATCCAATGAGCCTCCTTGATCTATCTCTATAGATCCGGATTCTGAGGATCTATGTTGCCTCACCCAAGTCTTTCATTGAGAAACTCCTTTCCAATGATTCCATGGTTTCTTGCAACATCTGGACATCATTTCCAATCAGTAATATGTCATCCACATATAATATTAGAAAGTTTACTTTGCTCCCACTAAACTTCTTGTATAAACAAGAATCATGATCACTCTTGATGAAGCCAAACGATTTGACTACCTCATCAAAGCGAATATTCCAACTCCGAGATGCTTACTTCAACCCATAAATGGATTTCTAAAGTTTACATACCTTGTCAGCATTATCCGAATCGATAAAACCCTCTGGCTGTATGATATACATGTCGTCGGTCAAATTTCCGTTAAGGAAAGCCGTTTTGACCTCCATCTGCCATATCTCATAGTCAAAATAGGCTGCTATCGCGAACATGATCCGAACTGATTTAAGCATCACTATGGGCGAGAAAGTCTCGTCGTAATCAAATCCTTGAACTTGTCGGAACCCCTTCGCGACAAGACGTGCTTTATAGACGGAAACATTTCCATCCATATCAGTTTTCCTCTTAAAGACCCATTTGCACTCGACGGGTCTTGCACCGTCTGGCAGATCAACCAAGTTCCAAACTTGATTTTCATCCATGGACTTTAACTCGGATCTCATCGCTCCAAGCCATGACTCGGAATCAGATCCCACCATCGCTTCTGAATAATTAGCTGGCTCATCACTGTCTAACAGTAACACATCACGAACACTTCATAATCTTGCCGATCTTCGTAGTACAGGTGCTTCTGCTGGCTCAGCTACCACGACCGGCTCAACCTCCAAGGTTTTTGCCGACTCGCTACTAGCCGGTTCCTCGCGAATTTCTTCGAGCTGCACCGTGCTCCCACTTACTCCCCGGCTGAGAAACTCTTTCTCAAGGAAGACACTGTTCCGAGCGACAAACACTTTGCCCTCTTCTCGGTTGTAGAAGTAGTAACCCAAGGTTTCCCTCGGATACCCCACGAAAATACGCTTATCCAACTTGGCTGTAAGCTTGTCCGACTGAAGTCGCTTGACAAATGCTTCACAACTCCAAATCTTAAGAAAAGACAAACTTGACCTTTTGCCTGTCCACATCTCATGCGGTGTCTTCTCTACCGATTTTGATGGTACTCTGTTTAGTGTGAACGCCGCTGTTTCTAGATAATAACCCCAAAATGATAAAGGTAGATCTGTCTGACTCATCATTGATCGTACCGTGTCCAACAAGGTTCAATTCTGCCTTTCCGAAACACCATTCCTTTGCGGCGTTCCTGGCGGAGTAAGTTGAGGAACTATTCCAAAAAAATTCAGATGGTCATCAAACTCATGGCTCATGTACTTGCCTCCTCGGTCCGACCGAAGAAACTTTATTTTCTTCCCGAGTTGATTCTGTCCTTCATTCTGGAATTCTTTGAACTTTTCAAAGGCTTCCGAGTTGTGTTTCATCAAGTAGATAAATCCATACCTACTTAAATCATCAGTGAAGGTAATGAAGTACTCATAACCACCCCTGGCTGTCGTGCTCATTGGTCCACATACATCACTATGTACTAGTCCCAACAAGTCGGACGCCCTTTCGCAACTCTTTGCCAAAGGTGTCTTGGTCATTTTGCCGAGTAGGCAATATTCGCATGTCTCGAATGACTCCAAGTCGAACGAAGTTAGGAGTCCATCATCATGGAGCTTCTTCATGCGTTTCCAACTTATATGACCAAGCCGACAGTGCCAAAAGTAAGTCATATTCAGATCATTTGGTTTCAACCTTTTTACATTTATGTTATAAACCGACCCACCATCAAGATTCAAAATAAATAACCCATCCTGGACGGGTGCAAAGCCGTGAAACATATCATTCAAATACAAAGAACAGCCATTATTCTTGATATTCGACTCATAGCCTTGCCTCATCAAACATGAAGCAGAAATAATGTTTCGACTAAGCACTGGAACATAATAACAATTATTCAGTTCCATAATGAGTCCGGAAGGTAAATGAAGTTGCATCGTGCCGACTTCCAACGCAGCAACTCTTGCTTTGTTGCCGACTCGAATATCAACCTTGCCTCTTCCTACACTCCTAGTTCTTACCAGTCCCTGCAACGAGTTGCAGATGTGAATAACTGATCTGGTATCATATACCCAAGAACTATTAGGTGCATCAGCAAGATATATGTCTATAACATTGCAAACAAGTGTACCTGAGTTGGAAGTCATACCTCCACTCTTGGCTTTGTCGGCCAAGTACTTGCTGCAGTTCCTCTTTCAGTGGCCATCCGCCTTGCAATAGAAGCAAGTAGATCCGGCTGAAGGAGATGGCTTAGTCCCTAAGGAAGCGCTTGGGACCGGGTCCTGAGCCTGCTTTCCTCCTGACTTAGCCTTCTTCTTAGTACAAGAACTCTTCTTGAACTTAGCCTTATTCTGCACCATCAACACTTGACTGGCGCCCTTCTTGATATCCGCCTCTGCCTTCTTGAGCATCCCATGCAATTCAGTGAGCTTCTTATCCATACCATGCATGTGTTAGTTCGAAATGAACTGCCCATATGCACTAGGAAGAGAGTTCAGAATTATATCCGTAGCGAACTCTTCGCTAATGGGGTAGCCAAGCCTCTCCAAAGACTGCACATAACCAACCATTTTGATCACATGCGGACTCAGTGGATCACCATACTTAAGCTTGAAACTCATCAAAGCCTGAGAGACTTGATACCTCTCAGTCTTCGCCTGAGCCTGGAACATACTTTTGAGGCTTTTGATCATATTGTAGGCCTCAACATGCTCGAACTGCTTTTGCAAGTCCGGTTCCATGTGAGCAAGCATAAGACAGCTAATATCCGTGGACTCATCCTTAGCCCGACGGTAGGCATTGGTGGCAGCGACAGTCGCATTCTCATTCGGCTCATCTGGAAGTGGGTTGTCTAGGACATGGTCCTTCTTTTCTTGTTTGAGAACAATTCTCAGATTTCGATACCAGTTGGTAAAATTAGTGTCATTCAGTTTATCTTTCTCAAGGTAGTTCTCAATGCAAAACCGGATATCTGAGAGTGACTTCTACTTGGTGTCATGATCTACAACAGAAAATATGCAAAAAACTTAAGACATGTATTCATAAAAGAGCAAGCGTATTAAACATTTTAATATTTTATGCTCCCACTAGAACCAACACCCCTTCGATGGTTACTTAGTGATTCAGGATCCTAAATAAGCAAGTCGGCTAGTGAGCTTTAGCATCACCGCTAGCTGCCAAGTGATCTAGGTAGACAACTCCTTGTCAATCGCATCTCAGACGACTCCTGTTGGACGGGTGGCATCACATGCCCCGGCTCCCATCTGACTTTTCCCCGAGCCCCACAACCGTTGTGATAGACCCGTCTAGCTTACCGAGTGTTTCCGCAGTAAGAGTCCGACTCGAACCCACCTAGTCGAAAAGAATTGGCCGCACCTCAATTTTATGTGCCCACTACAAAAAATGTCCGACTTGTGATGGTGCAAACACTGGCGGTAAAACCGACTAGACCTTCTTTGAGGGATTAAATTTTACCGACTATCTAATAGAGGTAAAACAGAGACATAACAATAACACAAAATAAAGCAATTATAATGTGAAATGGTATGGCTCTCTTCATGGAGATCTCCATCTCCACAAAGCCTGTAATCCGACTCGTGCCAACTCTTGTCACTTGCCGTCTTACTCCATGTCGCCGACATGTACAACTCCTTGCATGCCTTCCGGGTTTTCCAAACAGCTACACTAGCTTAGTAAAGTAAATTACATAGAGAATCCGACACGCAGGTCGTTATACAATAAAATGACAGCACCTAGGCTCCAGCCGGCTGATAAAAACTATGATTCACAGATCACATATGGATTACACACATACATCACATGCACATGAACCATACCATTCACAACTTCCTGCAAAAACAAGTTATGCATAGATACAATATCTACCAGCGTTGTGAAACTCACAACGACATCTAAGGCGCCTGACGATGTATGAAGCGGTCCCGCTTAGCCGGATAGCGCTGAGGAACGATAAGGCGCCCCTCATGCGTGTAGCGCTAAGCGATTTTTCCAAAAACGCAGATCTCATCTATGATCCGGACATAGATTCCGACCATTGTTCTGACTCGATCAAACTCTTTGATCTTCGATCACCGCATCTGGATTTACGTGTCACAGTCTACCCCAATGGCGGAAGCCGACCGGTAGGGGTATGTCGTTCCACGACCTCAGCAGTATGATTACGGAAATCAGATCTACCATTCCCCGAGTACAGTTGATCCAATCAACCTCGTACAAAACAATATCTATCTCATAGATCGACTACCAAAACAGCATATAGATCTCATCTACAGCCTACCGTATATCACATATGCGAGATCTCGAGCCTAAAACCAGAAGCTATCGCTCTGATACCATTGTTGGGCCACGCGGAGATAAAACAAAAAAAATTCTCTAACGTGGTGATCCCAAGATCCAGCTGAGGTAGAAGGCCACGAGGTTTACCACTAGACACGCAGCCATGGATTACCGATGAAGCGCTCGATTGATGCAAAGGCGTCCTTTGCACTAATCGCCCCCGGTGCAGATCGTACAACACCTCTGCTGGTATCCACACGTACAAGGAGGAGCACCGGCGGCGAACTGCTAGATTCGTTACGGCGGCAGGACTGCTATGGAGCTAGGGTTTCCAACACATGGAATGACCTAACCGAACAACGATTAACCTTTCTGGGTTACGGTGCTCCACTATATATAGGGAGTGAACGTGGGCTCTGCTCGCGTGTCCCATTCACTAAAGCCCATATAATGTTAGTCACCGTGAGTCCAACTCACTAACTCAGTCCTAATCCGGCTTGGGTCCAACCCAACTGGATTTCCGGTTTAGATCCGACCCGAACCTGCTCCCGCTCTTAAGTGTGTGACCCCGCAGGCTCATGGCTACTTGGACACGATTGGAGTCTGACTCTCAATCGATCAGTCGGTAGCGGCTCCTAGCAGAACATGCCGACTCCCAAGTACCAAAGAGTCATGACGACTTGACTTTCCAATGCGACTTACGTCCGAGTCCCTTTTCCCTCACGATATACCTTGTTACACTATAGGCGAATATTTATCATCCCTTAAATAGTCTGACTCTCTTCTTGATCCGAGATAAGTGATTCACCCGACTAACTCTTAGTCGATCGCCTCGGTTAACACTTAACCGAGTCATGCATGGCCATGCTTTCTGAATCATATCTCACGAGAGGGCCCAGAGAATATCTCTCCAAGAGGAGGGGCAAAATCCCATCTTGGTTATTCACATCACGCAGCTTGATTCTCAGTCGACCCGAACTCTACCTTTATAACTTCCCAGTTACAGATCAGTGTTTGACAGAACCTAAGTCGGTGATCCTCAACTCGGATTATGCAATAACCTCAGGTCCAAGGATTACATTAATTGAGATATACAAATGACAACTTGTTCGTTGTACCTCAATATGGGTCAATCCGACTCGCTAAACTCTTTAGCCGAATCTGTGTAAGTTGGAATAGCATCTCCATGCCCATGATAAGTGGAACCGAGTCATCAAGCCAACTTTCACATTGGTCTAAGTAGTGTGTCCGGCACAACCTCAATGACCAAGGATATTTAGTACAAACAACATGAATGTATAGTTCCTCAACCGAATCACATATTCAATGATACACATCAGATGTTTATACAAGGACTGCTTAATATCTTTATGAATACAATGGGAAATATCATCATACATGATTGCCTCTAGGGCATATTCCCAACAAACCCGAAGGTGGACTTCTAGTCATATATGTAGTTGGATGGCGGTCTATGTATCTTGTTGTATTGCCCAATCGAATCTCATAGGATCTTTCTGACTAGTAATTGCATTGTTATGCCATGCTCAGTTCATGTCAATTGCCCCGCTGTAATTTGTTTACCCTTCATGCCATGTTGTTTATATAAGGAGAGCACCTCTAGTGAACTATGTACCCCGGTCCAATCTTTACCATTGATACATCTTACACTGTTACTTGTTTACTTGTTGCAAACCATTACCTTACACACCATACGTTTAATCCTTTGTTACAGCAAACCGGTGAGCTTGACAACCTCACTGTTCATTGGGGCAAAGTCTTGAGTTTGTGTTGTGCAGGTCTCCGTGTTCCTTGCAACACCTGTGTGACATTTCCTTCCTATTTCTGGTTTGATAACCTCGGTCTCAACTGAGGGAAAACTTGCTGCTTCAGACCATGCTCTTGGGATTCCCAACAGGCTGTGCGTAGACAGCCGTCAAGCTTTTCTGGCACCGTTGCCGGGGAGGCTAAGGACGTCTTCACAAGGCGAGTCCTTAACTTCCTTTCTCTTTACTTTGTTTTTAGTTTTCTTTGTTTCCTTTGCTTGGTTTTGTTTGCCTCTTCCCAAAAAACACAAAAAAAAATAATTCCTGCTCTAGCTGCTGCTGCTGTTTTTGGCTTGCCCACCTTTGCCAAAATGAACTCTGTCGAGAACACCAAGTTGTGTGACTTCACTAGCACCAACAACAATGATTTCCTAAGCACTCCTATTGCTCCACCTGCTCCTGATGCTACCTTTTATGAAATTAAGCCTGCTTTGTTGAATCTTGTGATGAGAGAGCAATTTTCTGTTGCTGGTTCTGATGATCCTGCTGCCCATCTTAATAGCTTTGTTGAACTTTGTGAGATGCAAAAGTATAAGGATGTAGATGGAGATATTATTAAGCTCAAGCTTTTTTCCTTTCTCCTTGAGGGGTAAAGCTAAAGAATGGTTGCTTTCTTTGCCTAAAAATAGTATTGATTCTTGGAATAAGTGCAAAGATGCTTTTATTGGAAAGTACTATCCTCCTGCTAAGATTATATCCATGAGAAGTGATATTATGAAATTTAAACAACTTGATAGTGAACATGTTGCTCCATATTGGGAAAAATGAAATATTTGGTTAAGAATTCCCCTACTCATGGACTCACTGCTTGGATGATTATCCAGACTTTTTATGCAGGTTTGAACTTCTCCTCAAGAAATCTGTTGGATTCAGCTGCTGGATGTACCTTTATGGGACTCACTTTGGGTGCTGCAACAAGGATCCTTGATAATATGATGGTTAACTACTCCGAATGGCATGTTGAGAGAGCTCCACATGGTAAGAAGGTAAATTTTGTTCAGGAAACTTCCTCTTTGAGTGAAAAGATTGATGTTATTATGGCTATGCTTGTTAATGGGAAATCTCCTCTAGATCCTAATAGTGTTCCCTTAGCCTCTTTGGTTTCTCAAGAAGATCAAGTTGATGTGAACTTCATTAGAAACAACAATGCCTATAGGAACAATTTTGGTAGCAACAACAATTATAGGCCTTTGTCACATCCCAAAATTTTCCAAATTTTGAAATGTGAAAAATAAATAAACAAAATAAATTTTTGTTGAAATTTAGGGTGAGAAGAAACTTTTTTGATTCCAAATGGAAACAGCAAAACCTATTTTGATCAAATAAAATACTAAAGGGATTTAAAAAGATAAACAATTAATAAATAAAGTTTTAATAGTTGGAATCACCATTTTTGGATCTTTAAATAAAAATATATGGTTTTTATAAGAAAAGGTGGAATTATAAATAAGGATTATTTTAAAGAGCCAAATTAATCTTGGCCAAGCATTTAAAATAAAATGTTTTTTTTGATAAAAAAATAAAGGTCTATTTAAATGAAACCATGAGGATTTATTTATATACAAATTTCATTCAAGTATAGACTTTTTCCTATTTTGAATGAGCATTAAAACTTAATAAAGTATTTTATTTCAAAGTGTTATGTTGTTAATAAAACCTATTGAATAGGTTTTGGAAAAATTTAGAAAGTCAAATAGAGTTTTAAACATATTTGAATCCTATTTGAAATAAAGACTAAAGGCCTTTTATTTATTTTTAATAAATAATAAATCCTAAAAATAATTGTTCTATTTTGGACTTAGAATATGTTGTTAAACAGAATTGAATTATACCCAAAAGTTAGGTGGTAGTTTGAATTCAAATGGAGTTTGAATTGGTTGAAATAAAATCAAAACAGAAATTCAAAACAGAAAAAGAAAAAGCATCCAGTATGAAAAAATGAAACAGAGCAACCCAACCCATCTGGCCCAACTAAGCCCAGCAGCGCAGCCCAAGTAAACACCTCTGCCAAATCGTTTTTCACTCAATCAAGACCGCTTAAGTCATCACCCAGTGGACCCGATAAACACTCCTCCCTCTCATTGTCACCGACCCAGCCACCTCATCGTCGTCTTTACCGCGACCACGTCCTCCTCGCCGTTTCTGCCATTGATTGCGGCGATCAATTCGCGTTGATGGCTGGGTTTAACTCGACAGCAACCACGCTCGATTAAATGCCTCGCCCTCCTCTCTCTTTCCCCCCAAGCCACACCTCCCCTCTGCCTCCAGGCTACGAGAATCGCGAGCTCAAACCCCTCTGCTCCGACGAGCTTCTCCAGCAAATTCCGGCACCGTCCAACCGCCTCTCGCCTCCCACTGCACGCAGGCCTGCTCCCATCTTCTTGCGCATCTCCCAGTGCCGCTCGTTAGTCCGCGCGAGCACCATAGCCTCGGCAACCTCGACACCTCAGCGCCACCGTCGTCTGCCGTTTCTCCGGTGAGCTCCCCTGGTAAGCACAGACCGCCCCGAACCTTCCCGTTGATACTCCCAGGATCCCCAGCCCTGTACGCAACTAACCGCATGCTCCGTTTGTCTTAGCATGCTCGCAAACTTCGCCCCCGGCGATGAACCGAAGCATCTGGCGCCGCCGCAGACTCCGACGAGCAATCACCACCGTTCCCGTGCGCCCCTTGGACAGCTGCGACCACCTTGAGCTTCGCCACACCACTGCGAGCACGGTGAGCTACTCCTCCCTCTCCCTCGCTTCCTGAATCATCGGCAAGCTCACCGCCCAAGCGTGCGCCACCGTCTGCCGCCGCCAGCGCCGCCAAACCATGGTCAATGCGCTGTGGTTCGTCAGATCTGGATCGAAAGGATGAGATTAGATTATAAGCGAAGGGGTACGCGTTCATCTGCACCGTGCGTTTTAAGTAATATCCTGCAGCCAGTATTAGTCGTTCCAAACGAAATGGTATCGACCAAAAAGGAAGCGCCACGTAGACAGAGTTTGATTTAAAACAGAAATTAGAATCTATTAGATATGCAAACTTGTAAAATTCATAACTTTAATTCTACATGTCCAAATTTTGCAAATTTTATATAAATGGATTCAGCAGAACAAGTACTTTGCAACCATGCACTTTGTTTAATGTTTTGCTTCTGGAAAATTGGTTGAAATTGCAGAAACTTGTGTAGGCATAATTTGAATATAAAAATTGTTCTAGATATATTTTTAAGGTGAAATCTTTGCAAAATGGATTGTTTTGAACCTACTGACCATAGGAACTAACTTATGGATTTAAAAATGTATTTTGTGAAGTTAAGGAATAAATATTTGAATTAGCACATTTCTGGTCAAATAAAAATATTGTTTATGGTTTAGAAATGATTTTTTTGAGTAAAGCCTTTGGGAAATGATGTGATTCAAACCTTCTGACCCTAAACACCAAGTTTTGTGAATAAGAACATATTTGATGAACCATATAAATTTATTACTTTGCTAAAAGATATTTTCAACAACATAAAATATCACCTTAACATAATATTTGGTTTATGAGATGAAACTTTTGGCAAATGGTTTTACCACTTTTGTAAATGACCACATTGAGCTCTAAAAAGTTTAGAGCCTAATAGAAACCACTTTTCTAAATAAAACCATCTTTTGCATCCTTGCATGCATGACCTTGTTTTTGTTATTTTATGTGGTGAAATGGTTTGAATGCTAGTTAAATTTTTGTTTGCTTGATTGAATTTTAGTGGAGTTAGAAGAGTGTGATATTTGCAAGATCAAGAAGTGAACCAACATTCTCTACTAAAAAGGCAAGTGACACGATCATCCATGTCCTACTATTTTCATTACACTTGGTGGATTTTTGTAACATGCATGATAAGGACTACCATATTTTATGCTATGTTAAATCCTAATAGGATACCCTATTATCTCCTTAGAGAAAAACATTGTAGTTGTAGTATGCTTAGCCATGCTATATATTTGGGATGGGATACATGATATGATTATATGAAGTGTTGGAAAGATATATGTTTTATATAATAAAACAAGTACTCAATGAACCACCTTGGTGGAAAAGGATACTCAAGATTTGGACAAGGTGGCAACAAAGGGAACCGTGTTTATATGGCTATCTTTTTGTGTGTGCACTAGAAGAAAACCACCCAGGGACTTAGAGATTGAACATGTTTCTCGTACAGTGGCTTCCGTGTACAGCCACATGCTAAATGGGCTCTGGCTTAGTCAACTACATAGTGGAAGACCCATGCATTGGCATCTTCAGGTTAACTATAATTGTGTAAGGGAAATATATACCTACATTGGTGCCTGGTAGACAAGCTAGCATTGTGTATTGGGAGGACTCCTATGGAAAGACTTTGTCACATTCTCGATCTGCCAGTACTCCATTTTGGTGAGTACTTATCCAGCGGCCACTGGTGGCATCAAGACGAGATTGTGTCATGTGGGTAAAGTGTACAACTTCTGCAGAAGATCAAATTCTAAGTACTTAGCCGTGTCCCCGGTTACGGACAACTCTGAGCAACTAAGGCCTGAAGCTATGGAAGATGTCGAGATTCCAATTTCTCAAAGTAAAACTTGATGGTGTCAACAAGGGATTATAAGCACTTGGAGTTTTCCAAGGAGTTCAAAAAGATTTGACAAAAGATCAAGACTATTTTGAAAAGATAGGATAAAACTAGATTGTTTTCTGCAAATGAGCCTAAACCCTACTTAGCCAAATATGCATGTAATGATAGGATCCACTTATTTCTACATAGTAGTGAAACTTACCAATACAATTCAAATGTATTGACCCTTGTGGCTGCAACTTATTATGTTGCAGGTTTGTTTGATGTTAGTGAAGTGTGTTGAATAGTATTACAAGTCTACAACCAACATGATTGTCTGTGGCACTTTGAAGATGAAGGACTCCATGCTATATAGATATTCTGCTGCATTGTAATGAGATAGCCAAATGAGCTATGTAAGATGTAATGAATTATTTTATTCCTGGTTATAAAGTTGTATTATGACCTTTTTTTCTTGATATTACATCTTAACTGTGGATGCTAGCTATTGATCCAGGGACTAGCATTGTAAACACGGGGATCTCTACCTTATTAAAGGTTGGGAACCTTACAGCCTTATCCTCCTAATAATGGCAATTCCTATCGAAGCTCCTACAATAATGCTACAAGTGCCCCCTCTGAACTTGAAGTCATGGTCAAAGAATTTATTAGTAAACAAACCACTTTCAATAAGATTATAGAGGAAAAGCTTTTAACTGTTGAGAAAAATATATCCTCTTTGTCTGAAGCTCAGACCTCTTTGATTAATAAAGTGGCTGCTAAACCTGAAACTATGGAAAACACCTTTGCTACTGCTCATGCCATACAACTTACTATTGATGAAAATGTTAGGCTGTTAGCTCAACTTCATGCTAAGTGGGAAAGGGAAGCTGAAATTGATAGAAACAATAGTGTGTGCACTATCACCACTAAACCACAAGTAGTCCCTATTCCTACTCCTACTATGCCTAAGCCTATTGAGCCTACTACTAGTGATGCCAAGTTTGATTTTGATATTGATGGTTGCATTATTTCTGAAGTGATTATGTTCTTGCAAAATCTTGCTAGAAGTCATGATGCTAGTGATATGCATGTTGCCTTTACCAAACACATTACATATTCTCTTGTTAAGATTAAGGAAGAGAATCTAAAACACAAAGATTCTATTCCTAGGAAAGTAGGAGATAGTTGGGAACCCATTATTAATATACAAGTGAATGACTTTGACCTCAAAGCTTCATGTGATCTTGGTTCTAGTGTCTTTATTATGCCTAGGAAGATTTATGAAATGCTTGATTTGCCACCTTTGGAAGATTGTTATTTGGATGTCCCACTCAATGATAATGCTAAGAAGAAACTCATGGGGAGTATTAATGATGTTCTCATCATGGTTAATAATGCTTATGTCCCTGTTGATTTCTATGTTTTGGATGTTGAATACAATGCTTCTTGTCCTATTACTTTGGGAAGACCTTTTTTTAGAACAGTTGGTGCCATCATTGATATGAAAGAAGACACCATTAAATATCATTTTCCATTAAAGAAAGGTATTGAACGCTTCCCTATGAGGAGAGAGAAGTTGCTTTTTTCTCCTCCTTTGAAAGCAAGATTTGATGTTAATGCTTCTTCATTTGAAAATACTTGATTCTTCTTGCTTCTTGTGCCTAACTTAAAGGCATTAAAGAAAAGTACTTGTTGGGAGATAACCCAAGAGTTTCCTTGAGTCTTGGAAGTTATTACATCTGTAATGACCTCTTCTTATCCTTTTTGTTTGCTTTTTGTGCCAAGAATGACCTCTAATTAGAGGGAAGTAAGATTTGGGGAGTTGCTGTCCCGAAACAGATTTCTGTCCTCCACCAAAAAAAATCGTGAGGAGGCTCTGTAACTAGGATTGAGCTCAAAATTTACGAATAAATCCCCCAGTATGTTAGGTAACTTTCTTTAGTTAAATACGTTTTTATTTGAGCAACATAAGATGTTTGAAAAAATCGGTTTCTACCTGCTTGTCTGTTTTGACAGATTTCTGCCATTATTTCCTTTTTGAGTTCTCTTTAGGTGAATTGAGATTTTTGAAGGAGTTACTAAAGTAGCTTGTGTTTTTAGTGAAAATCCTTGCTGTTCCAAATCTTTGGAGAGGTCTAATATCTTTTGAATACACTAATGTTGCTAATGAAGATTGTGTGAAGTTTTGTATGAAGGAAAAATTTCAGGTGTAAAGATAGAATGATGCAATGAGATGAAGGATGGACAAAAGCTCAAGCTTGGGGATGCCACCATGGTGTCACCCCAAGAAATATCCAAGAGGTACAAGCGTCAAAGCTTGGGTATGCCTAAGGCATCCCCTTCTTCATCAATAAAAAGCTCAGGTTTGTCTAGACACTTCGTTTTTATTGTTTCATGCACAGTTGTGCTGTTCTTGGAGCGTCTTAGTTTTAGTTTGTTTTGTTTAGTTTTCTTAGTTTTATAAAGTAGTTTGGACCCCCGTTCTTGCTGTGTTGTTTTGCAAATAAGTTTCTTGGTGTTGGAAAGGAGTAGTAAGTTCTTGCTTGAAGTGCAAGAGGAGCTTGCATTGACTGTGACTTAGACTTTAGCATGACATGCTAGGTGTTGTTTTAGCATTATGCTTAGTGATTATTGTTGTAGCATGTATTGTTCCAAACAATTGGGATTGCTTAGTGTGCCTTGAAGAAATTATGCGTTGTTTTAGCATGCAAAAGCATAGTATTGTGGTATTCTCCTTTGATGCTTTGCTTGGGTTGACTTGGAACATACTCACACCATGTTATGACTATGAAAAGTCACCATTAGCCTTTATGATCATTTAGTCCTTGACTTGTAGTACCACTCTTTGCTTTGATTAGTATGCTTTGTTGCACTTCATGATTATGGCCATTATTGCTCTCTTAGTTAGTTGCTCCCAGTCTTTTGCTAGCCTCCACTTGTATGAGTAAGTTCTACGCATGCCTCCAACTCCCAAGAAACCAAGTTATTCCAAAGTGTCCACTATAAACTCCTATGCATGGTGTGTTACACCATTCCAAGTATATTCTTGTTTTCAACTATCTTCCAATTAAAAACTATTTTGTTATGTGAAAACTTAGTGATTAAAGCCCTCACGAACTTGATGGCACACTTTATTCTTTGCCCCTAATAAACTTGAACCATTGTGACAAATTTGTTGTATATGCTTGCACTTATAAGTTGGAATTAGCATAATCGTGCTGTCACGGGGATCGTTTTCAACATTGCACTTGTACCTTGTTGTACTCAGTTGATATCATGCTCTTTTGTGTATGTATGTCACCGCTGTGAAATAAAGAGGGAACTTGTAAGTCCATGGAGTTTGTATTTGTGTTAGAGAAACGCCTGGGCCGCTAGCCTAAGCCATTCCTAATCATGGTGGAAACTTGCAGCATCACCATAGTGAGCTATCTATGAAGCATCCTCAATAAAAAAGCTATGCATATGGTAAATAAAAAGATTGTTGAGATGCTCATTGTCTGCTTGCCTTATCATTTTGGTTATGGGAAAGCTCCTGTACCATGTGCAAGGGGTACCCCGTTGGCGGTTCTCAATGATATGCAAATACTTAAAGTGACAAAAACTTACCTGGACCCAAAGTTGAGTATGCATGAGGTGTGGCCCTCGTATTCAAGGGACATGAGATTTCCAACTTATACTTCGTCAAGCATATACTCCAGCTTTGCCACTTTAAACTTAACCACTTCAAGATGCTTATGATAGGGGCAATGAGGGCTGAAAGCTAACAAGTACCATAATTTTTGGAAGATCTTTTTGAAAATTGTAATCCCTGCTTCCTTTACAAAAAGGCCTTTCTTCCACCATTATTTGAGTATCCACCTTCTACCTTTAGGCACCATTAAGAGAGCATAGTTGTCATTCTGTGTGCAGTGTTCCAAAGCTTATTAATTGATGCATACTGTTGTAAGATCCCACCTTTATAAAGGTAAAGATCCCTGTGATTGCAATGCTAGTCCCTGGATCAATCCTAGCATCCACAGTTTAAGATGAAGTACACAGAAACAAAGGTCATTATTACATATCATTCTAGAGACAAACATAGTCTTTTACAACTCCATGACCACATGCCTAATACAAGAGTTCAAATATATAATAAGATAAATAAGTCTTCATCTTCATGTGCCACAGGCAAGAATGTTGAGTGTAGACTCATAACCCCTTATCATCATCAGATTAACCTGCAACATCACAAGTTATAGCCACAGTGGGTCAATACATTTGGAATAGTATTGGCAAGTGATACCTTAGTAGAATATTGTCATCTAGATACTACATGCATTTGGCTAAGTGTAGCTTAGGCTTGCTTTGCTCAAAATAGGTTTTGCCTATTAGTTGAAAACACTAAGTTTTTCTTTGACAAAACTTTCCCAAGGAATCACCAATAGAAATTGGTGAACCTTCACCCTTGTTCAACCACAAGTTTTAACTTAGAAAATTGGGATGAGGAGATTCTTGATAGCTTCCATTTCTTGATGCTCAAGTTGTCCCATACCAGGGACATGGCTATGTACTTAGATTCTTCCATCTGCAGAGGTTGTGCACTTTCCCCACAAGACTTGATTTTCACCAAGACAGGACCTTTCAGAAGCCTTCCCTTAGACCAAATGGACGTGTTACAACCTATCATCCCACTACCACCAACTGTCCAAATGGCTAAGTTATTGCAACCTATGTGATCCAGGCAGATCCCATATTGCCATGTGGCTGCACTAGAAGCTTCTTAACATTTGGCATCTCAAATCCCTTTGTTCCTGGGTGGCTTTCCACAAGTGAGATACATAAGGTAAATCGTAGAAATTGGCCTTGTGTAACCACTCAACACAAACCATTCCTTCCATTCCACCCAGGTGTTTCATTCACTTAGTTGTTTTATTAAGCAAAAACACAAGTCATAGACTTAGAAAATTTTCACATAGAATGATTATATAACCACCCTTGGTTGCTACTAGCTAGACTAAGCATGGTAATGGTAAGCATCTTAACTTAGAGAAATTTCTAACAATTCTACAACTACTAGGATTTCCCAAGCATAGCATATAGATACTTATCAAAATATTCATGCAAGTCCTATACAAAAATATTTCTAGTGAATAGTTGAAAAATATAGGAATAAAACCATGAAGCACCACTTGCCTTGGTAGTTTGGGGAGTAGCAACAATCTTCACGACCACAATCACTATTTGCACCAAAATCTACTCATAAAATATTGGCACCAGAGTCACATAACAAAATATACAAACAAAAATATATGAATGCATGCAAATGCTATGTGATGATTTTTCTACACCAAACAAGACAAGTAAACAGTACTAAAACGTAAACAAGTCCAAGATACCCAAAATAAACTTTATTTGATCCTTAAAACATTTTTCAAATCATTTCTATAACCAAAATAAGCTTACAAATGTTTCTGCAAAAACAATCATTTTTACAGAGGGAAAACATTAAACACATTGCATAAACAGATAGGATTTTCTCTCCTGATTCCAGTGATATAAAATTTGCAAAATTTGAACGTGGGGATCTAAAGTTATGAATTTTACAAGTTTGAATCACAATTAGATCTAAATTCTATTTTTAAATCTGAACCCTAGCCACGCGACGTGTTCTGATTGGCCCGTACCGGTTCGCACGGATCGATCGATAAGAGCCGTTGAATTAAAGTGACTGCGCACGGTCCAGATCTAAACATACCTCTTCGTTAAGTGATTCTATCTCATGCGTTAGATCTAGATCTAACGGCTCGCGATCAAACGCTGGCGATGGTGGCGCAGCGTCGGTGCTCTGTCAGCGACGTTGTCGGTGATTTTGTTCACGCGGGGAGGAGTGGGGATGCTTACTGGGTTCGCGTGGTTGCTGCAGTGCTCGAGGTGGTCGAGGGAGGGACAGGGGCGCACCATGGAGGTCGCTAGGGCTCGTCGGAGTTGTGCGCGGCGTCGGTTGCTTGCAGACATTGACGTTGCCGAAGATTTAAACCGCCCTAGCACGAACCAGATGTATTAGGAGGTGCGCAAGGTCACGTCGAGCATGATAGTATCGAGGAGAAGGCAAGGGGCGCTCGGAGATTACCATGATTTCTCACCAAATATGAGAGAGGCGTTGGGCACTTGCGGTGGTTGTCGAATCCGTCGACCAAGGTCATGAGCAGACAAAACAAAGGCATGACATGAGTCGCGTGAGCAAGGGAATCATGCTAGCGTGAACGAGATAGAGTGGGGTGGACGGAGCTCACCGCAATGTCTCGCCGGAGTTGCTCGGGCAGCGGCTTTGCAGACTGAATTCTGGGCAGCCCGGTGGCGGAGAGAGTGTGACGAGTGAGGGGAAAGACTCGCGATGCGGAGAGGTTTAAGTAGGCAGAGGCTCGGCAGGAAACGCTTGCTGAATCAATGGCAATTACGCCGCGCTATCAACGGCAGCAACGGCAGCGACGACGTGTTCTTACGCGGGATTTGGGGAACATGACGATGACGTGGACGGGGCCCATCGATAAGTGGATGGGGGTAGGTTCTACGCGGGTGGGGAAAGGCAGAGAGAGGAGTGGCCCGGGTGGGCTGCTTTGGTTGTTGGGCTGAATAAGTGGCGCCAGGCCCAGTTCTGTTTCCCAATTCTTTTTCTTTTTCTAAAATGATTTTCAGGAATCCTTTTCAAATAAATTCAAAAGCATTTGAATTTCCAAATCTTTTTGGACTTTTGTAAAGTGAAACCTTCATATTTTTGGGCATAAAACCAATCTGCCTTGCTGGACTTGTTTGGTTCCTTTTGAAAATTCATAATAAAAAGTGCCTTAGCACAAGATTTAATGAAGATAAATAAATGGTTTAAAAACCATATTTTGTTTTTGGAAAAAAATTTCAAGCTTTGGAACTCATCAAACAATCCTATGAACACACAACAATGGTTTTAAAACAATTATTCTCTCACTAGAGAGTAACATTGGATCAAAGCTTGTTCACATGAAATAATAGCACCCAAAGTTTCTGTTTCTTTGAAATGACTTTGAAAAAGATCCGTAAATGATTATGCATGCATGGATGATATGCAATCTTTGAAGACATTATTTTAAGGATGTTACAAATCTAACCCCCTTAAGGTGAATCTCTCCCTCGAGATTCGGATTGGCTAGCAAATAGGTGAGGGTGGTCTTTCCGAAGATCATCTTCTCTTTCCCATGTTGATTCTTCTTCGGAATGATGGTTCCATTGAACTTTGCAGAATTTGATAGTCTTGGTCCGAGTAACTCTTTCTACAGTCTCAAGAATCTTGATAGGTTTTTCCTCATAAGTGAGGTCACTCTCTAATTGAACCTCCTCCAAAGGTATAGTATCCTTCAAAGAAGTCTCTTCCATCTCTGGATGGCATTTCTTTAGCTGACTTACATGAAACACATTGTGAATGGCAGACAATGACTCTAGCAATTCAATCTCATAGGCTACTTCTCCTTTATGACTCAGAATCTTGAATGGTCCAACATACCTTGGGGCCAATTTACCTTTGACACCAAATCTCTTCACTCCACGAAGTGGTGACACTCTAAGATAAGCTCTATCACCCACTTCATAGGTGACTTATCTACGCTTAGGATCTGCGTAGCTCTTCTGTCGGGACTGTGTTATCTTCAATCTGTCCTTAACTAGCTTGACTTTCTCTTCAGCCTCTTTGATTAGTTCTGGTCCGAACAGATTTCTTTCTCCCACACCATTCCATAACAATGGGGTGGTACACTTTCTCCCATAGAGAAATTCAAATGGTGCCATCTCAATACTGGCTTGATAGCTGTTATTGTAAGATAATTCTGCGTAAGGCAGACTTTCATCCCAACTGGCTCCATAGTCTAGGGCACATGCCCTCAACATATCTTCAAGAATTTGGTTGGTCCTTTCTGTTTGTCCATCAGTCTGAGGATGAAAAGCAGTGCTGAATTCCAACCTCGTTCCCAATGACTCATGTAGTTGCCTCCAAAAATGAGAAGTGAATTGAGTTTCCCTATCAGACACAATACTCCTGGGTACTCCATGCAGACATACAATCCTATTCATATAGATCTTGGCTAACTTAGCACTTGTATAGGTTGTCTTCACGGGTATGAAATGAGCCACTTTAGTTAGGCGATCCACTACTACCCAAATAGAATCATATCCTGACCTGGTCCTTGGCAATCCAGTGATGAAATCCATGCCAATCTTGTCCCACTTCCAATCAGGAATAGGTAGTGGTTGTAGCAATCCTGCTGGCTTCTGATGTTCCGCTTTCACTCTACTACATACATCACACAAAGCAATATGTTCGGCGATGTCCTTCTTGAGATTATTCCACCAAAATCTTTCCTTCATATCCATGTACATTTTGGTGTTACCCGGATGCAATGGAATATGATGAGTTGTGTGCTTCTTGTAAAATCAGTTTCCGAAGCTCCGGATCTTGTGGAACACAGATGCGTTTTCCATACCATAAAGTACCCTGTTCATCTTCATGAAATCCTTTGGCTTTTCCTTTGCCATTCTTTTCCTTGATCTCTTCAATTTCCTTATCTGTCTTTTGGGCTTCTTTGATTTTGTCCAACAAGGTGGGTTGAACATCCAATGACATAAGATGTCCTTCAGGCACAATCTCCAATCTGAGATCTCTAAATTGAGCACACAGATCATCTGGCAACTCTCCCTTAGTAAGGCCATTCACAAAAACCTTATGGCTTAGAGCATCTGCTACAACATTTGCTTTACCGGTGGTATTGCAAAATCAAGTCATAGTCCTTGATGAGTTCTAGCCATCTTCTTTGTCTCATGTTAATTTCTTTCTGGGTGAAGATATACTTCAAACTTTTGTGATCTATGAACACTTCACATCGCTTTCCCAAAAGATAATGTCTCCATGTTTTGAGTGCATGGACAACAGAGGCTAACTCTAAATCATGAGTTGGGTAGTTTACCTCATGAGTTTTGAGTTGTCTCGAGGTATATGCCACAACTTTCCCTTCTTGAATTAGCACTGCACCTAAACCATGATGAGATGCATCACAATATACTTGGAAATCCTTCTCCAAATCTGGCAGACATAAGACTGGTGCTGTCACTAGTCTCTTCTTCAATTCTTGGAAACTAAGTTCACATCCTTCAGACCAAGCAAATTTCTTGTCTTTCTTTAGTAACTCTTTTTCATTGTTTTAGCTACTTTGGAGAAATTCTCAATACATCTTCTGTAGTATCCTACCAAGCCAAGGAAACTACGAACCTCTTTTACTGACTTAGGAGATTCCCATTCAGTTACAGCTGACACTTTAGCAGGATCAACTGCTACACCCTCTCCTGACACAATGTGTCCAAGAAATCCAACTTCATTTAACCAAAATTCACACTTGCTGAATTTGGCATACAACTTATGCTCTCTAAGCTTCTCAAGTATCAAACGCAAATGTCCTTCATGCTCTTCTTTGCTCTTGGAGTAGATCAAAATGTCATCGATGAAAACGACAACAAACTTGTCAAGGAACTCCATGAACACCTTGTTCATCATATTCATGAAGTAAGCTGGTGCATTGGTCAAACCAAATGGCATCACGGTATACTCATACAATCCATACCTAGTGGTGAAAGCTGTCTTAGGTATGTCTTGTTCCCTTATCTTAAGGTGAAAATAACCTGATTGGAGATCAATCTTTGAGAACACACAGGCTCCTTCTAACTGATCAAACAAGTCACTGATTCTAGGCAAAGGATATTTGTTCTTGATAGTTACCTCATTGAGTGAACGGTAATCTATGCATAACCTTTTACTTCTATCTTTCTTTTCCACAAACAAAACTGGTGCTCCCTAGGATGAAGAACTTGGTTGAATAAATCCTTTCTATAACTGTTCTCCAAGTTGTTTCTTGAGTTCTTTCAACTCATCAACTGACATCTTATACGGTCTCTTTGCTATTGTTCCAGATCCTGGTAGCAAATCAATCAGAAATTCCACATCTCTATCTGGTGGAATTCCCGACAATTCTTCCGGAAACACATCCGGATATTCACTCACAATCGGCACACTGTTTATGCTAACCCCCTTAAGAGAATTTAGCTTACTCCCTTTTGGTTCAAAGTTGGTCTTGAATCTAATCCTTTTGTTTTCTGGAGTTGTGAGTGTGACAGTATGGTTGGCACAATCTAGAACTCCCTTGTGCTTAGTCATCCGGTCCATTCCCAAAATGACATCCAATCCTTGGGAATTTAGGATTATCAGATTAACAGGAAACTTATATTTCCCAAACTCTATGACTAGATCATGACATCCTGAGTTCACTATCATTTCTCCGCCAGGAGAACTTACTTTTATAGGACACCCAATAGTTTCTACTGGTAGTTCATTTCTTTCAACAAATGCTCTTGATATGAATGAATGAGATGCACCAGTATCAAAGAGAACAAATGCTGAAACAGAATTGAGTTTGAACTTACCAGCAACAGCATCAGGTTCCTCATAGATCTCTTCCACATTGATGTGGTTCACCTGTCCCTTCTGGAAAGGGTTGGGCTTGTTGGGTCCTTCAACTTTATTTTCTGGTCATTCATTTGCATAATGCCCCATCTTTTTGCACTTGAAACATTCAACTTGACTTAGATCCTTCTTGACAGGTTGGCTTCCACTACCACTTCCACTTCCATTGTGGTGGTTCTTGTATCCACTCTTGTGATTCTTGTACTTGTCATTGTCATGACTACGATGATGTTTGTTGTCATGATGACGGTTGTGGTTATGGTGGCTGTTGTACTTTCCATGCTTGTGGGATCCAGAACTCCCACTATCATCATAATGGGAATGCTTGTGAGACGATCCCGAGTTGTGCTTGTCAGAGTGTTTCCTCTTCCTGCTTTCAACCTGTTTCATCTTGCTCTCCAAGATGGCAGCCTTGTCACAAAGAGACTGATAAGTGGGGACGTAGGCCACAAATAGCTGCAGGTTCAGTTCATCGTTCAATCCTTCGAGGAACTTCTCTTTCCTCTTAGCATCAGTGTCAACTTCATCCGGTGCATAACGCGCCAGATTGTTGAACTCCGCAATATATTCAGCCACGCTGCGGTGGCGCTGCTTCAAGTTATGGAATTCCTTCTTCTTCAAACTCATCACTTCAGATGAGATGTGAGCTGTACGAAAACCATCTTCAAAGATAGCCCATGTCACATCCTCAATAGGAGTGGTGATCTGGAAGTTATCCCACCAAGTAGCTGCTGGTCCTTCCAACAAGTGTGCTGCAAACCTGACTTTCTCTTCATCAGTATAGCCAACAGTTACCAAATCCTTGTTCACTGAGCGTAGCCAATCATTGGCCACCATGGGATAGGTAGTTCCTAAGAACTTTGCTGGCCTCAGTCTTAGGAATCTGGTGAGCATGTCAAAACCTGGTGGGTTTTTCTGATTGTTGTTGTTGTTGTTGTTATTGTTGTTGTTATTGTTGTTGTTGTTGTTTTTGTTGTTGTTGTTGTTGTTGTTGTTGTTGTTGTTGTTATTCTGATTCTGTATGAAAGTGGTCATCATCTGCATCGGCTATGTCTGTGCTGTCATCAGCTGCTGCATCTCTGGGGTGACATTGTTGTTGTTCGGGTTGGGGTTGGCACGTCGAGGAGGCATATGTGGTTTTCATAAGGATAATAATGAGATACCCATAGATGTTTAACATGCACAATACATCACATAAACAATCACCAAACATGCATCAAAAAAAACAAAAGTTCAACAACATAAACAACAAGTTTGAAAAGCAAACACACCAATAGCAAGCCATCCACATGTTGGATGATCATTGCGACTCAATAATCAAAAGCATGGTAAATATAAGATAAATGAGTAGTCATCACTACTCCTCTGTATCAACCTCCTCGTCGAAAAGTGTAAGACCTGCATTCTCCATAGCGGTCTTGTACTCTTCGACATTGGTAGTCAAGGCCTCTACCTTGGCTTTGAGAGCCCTCTTCTGTGAACGAAGTCTCTCAATCACCACCTGCTGATGCTCGAGCTCGAAGTCCTTGGCCTCTAGTTCTGCAGTCATCTCTCGAATCCTCTTGTTCCTATCTTGGACTCTTTTCTCTTGACTCTTGAACTTTCTATCCTGACTCTCAAACTTGGCCTCCATTTCCTTGACTATCTCATCTTGCTCCGTGAAGATCTTGTCCTTCTCACGAAGCTGCACCTGGTGTTCGTCATTGCTAAGAATGACGTTGGTCTTATCAGTATCTTGGTGCCTAAGAAGAACCTCTAGGTCCTGGAGGTATACACGAATCGGCTCTACCGTCTCTCTAGCAGCATCCTCAAAGTCAATGGCCTCACCATCCTCGTCACGTCTACCGAAGGCGTGGAAGTGAGTACCTCTAATCTCCCGAGAGTGTCTCCCTAGCAAACTCCCAAGTAAATCCTGCATGACTACCTCTAGGCCTCTCTCCTTGTCATCATGCATGAGCTTGAGGGTGATGGCCTCCGTGGCTGGCTCCGTCTGGCGTCCTGGCTGAGTAACCTTGAAGCCCCAAAGGTCCTTCCTCTCAAACTTGGTGAGGGGGAGCATCATGATGCTAGGAAGCGGAAGATTGAGCACACTATTAAGCTCAATAAGACGAGTGCCAAAACGAGTTCCCTTGAGCTCTTCAGCCGTGCTGATAGTAACATTAGGCATCTATTTTATAAGATAGAAAAAGTTAGAATCAACATAGATAGAGAAAATCATAAGACAAAGCATCACAAGCATTTTGGAAATCAAACACACAAGTCATGGCATACATAAATCCATTACAAGCATCCAAGGTTCAACATAACTTAGACAAAAAAATTTGGAAAGGAAATGACAAGTACCATAATTTTTGGAAGATCTTTTTGAAACTTGTAATCCCTGCTTCCTTTACAAAAAGGCCTTTCTTCCACCATTATTTGAGTCTCCACCTTCTACCTTTAGGCACCATTAAGAGAGCATAGTTGTCATTCTGTGTGCAGTGTTCCAAAGATTATTAATTGATGCATATTGTTGTAAGATCCCACCTTTATAAAGGTAAAGATCCCTGTGATTGCAATGCTAGTCCCTGGATCAATGCTAGCATCCACAGTTTAAGATGAAGTACACAGAAACAAAGGTCATTATTACATATCATTCTAGAGACAAACATAGTCTTTTACAACTCCATGACCACATGCCTAATACAAGAGTTCAAATATATAATAAGATAAATAAGTCTTCATCCTCATGTGCCACAGGCAAGCATGTTGAGTGTAGACTCATAACCCCTTATCATCATCAGATTAACCTGCAACATCACAAGTTACATCCACAGTGGGTCAATACATTTGGAATAGTATTGGCAAGTGATACCTTAGTAGAATATTGTCATCTAGATACTACATGCATTTGGCTAAGTGTAGCTTAGGCTTGCTTTGCTCAAAATAGGTTTTGCCTATTAGTTGAAAACACTAAGTTTTTCTTTGACAAAACTTTCCCAAGGAATCACCAATATAAATTGGTGAACCTTCACCCTTGTTCATCCACAAGTTTTAACTTAGAAAATTGGGATGAGGAGATTCTTGATAGCTTCCATTTCTTGATGCTCAAGTTGTCCCATACCAGGGACATGGCTAAGTACTTAGATTCTTCCATCTGCAGAGGTTGTGCACTTTCCCCACAAGACTTGATTTTCACCAAGACAGGACCTTTCAGAAGCCTTCCCTTAGACCAAATGGACGTGTTACAACCTATCATCCCACTACCACCAACTGTCCAAATGGCTAAGTTATTGCAACCTATGTGATCCAGGCAGAGCCCATATTGCCATGTGGCTGCACTAGAAGCTTCTTAACATTTGGCATCTCAAATCCCTTTGTTCCTGGGTGGCTTTCCACAAGTGAGATACATAAGGTAAACCATAGAAATTGGCCTTGTGTAACCACTCAACACAAACCATTCCTTCCATTCCACCCAGGTGTTTCATTCACTTAGTTGTTTTATTAAGCAAAAACACAAGTCATAGACTTAGAAATTTTTCACATAGCATGATTATATAACCACCCTTGGTTGCTACTAGCTAGACTAAGCATGGTAATGGTAAGCATCTTAACTTAGATAAATTTCTAACAATTCTACAACTACAAGGATTTCCTAAGCATAGCATATAGATACTTATCAAAATATTCATGCAAGTCCTATACAAAATATTTCTAGTGCATAGTTGAAAAATATAGGAATAAAATCATGAAGCACCACTTGCCTTGGTAGTTTGGGGAGTATCAACAATCTTCACAACCATAATCACTATTTGCACCAAAATATACACATAAAATATTGGCACCAAAGTCACATAACAAAATATACAAACAAAAATATATGAATGCATGCAAATGCTATGTGATGATTTTTATACACCAAACAAGACAAGTAAACAGTACTAAAACATAAACAAGATACCCAAAATAAACTTTATTTGATCCTTAAAAAAAATTTCAAATCATTTCTATAACCAAAATAAGCTTACAAATGTTTCTGCAAAAACAATCATTTTTACATAGGCAAAACATTAGACACATTGCATAAACAGATAGGATTTTCTCTCCTGATTCCAGTGATATAAAATTTCCAAAATTTGAACGTGGGGATCAAAAGTTATGAATTTTACAAGTTTGAATCACAATTAGATCTAAATTATGTTTTTAAATCTAAACCCTAGCCACGCGGCGTGTTCTGATTGGCCCATACCGGTTTGCACGGATGGATCGATAAGAGCCGTTGGATTAAAGTGACTGTGCACGGTCCAGATCTAAACATACTGCTTCGTTAAGTGATTCTATCTCACGCATTAGATCTAGATCTAACGGCTCGCGATCAAACGACCAAGGATTGGCGGCGTTGGCGACGGTGGCGCGGCGGCGACGCTCTGTCAGCGACGTTGCCGGCGATTTAGGTCACGCGGGAGGAGTGGAGATGCTTACTGGGTTCGCGTGGTTGCTACGGTGCTCGAGCTGGTCGAGGGAGGGACAGGAGCCCACCGTGGAGGTCGCTGGGGCTCGTCAGAGTTGTGCGCGGCGTCGGTTGCTTGCATACGTTGACATTGCCGAAGATTTGAACCACCCTAGCACGAACCAGATGTATCAGGAGGTGCACAAGGTCACGGCTAGCATGATAGCATCGAGGAGAAGGCAATGGGCGCTCGGAGATTACCGTGATTTCTCACCGGAGATGAGAGAGGCGTCGGGCACTTGCGGTGGTTATCGAATCCATCAACCTAGGTCACGAGCAGACAAAACAAAGGCATGACATGAGTCTTGTGAGCAAGGGAATCATGCTAGCGTGAATGAGACAGAGTGGGGTGGACGGAGCTCACCGCAATGTCTCGCCGGAGTTGCTCGTGCAGCAGCTTTGCAGACTGAATTCTGGGCATCCCGGTGGCGGAGAGAGTGTAACGAGTGAGGGGAAAGACTCGCGGTGCGGAGAGGTTTAAGTAGGCAGAGGCTCGGCAGGAAACGCTTACTGAATCAATTGAAATTACGCCGCGCTATCAACGGCAGCAACGGCAGCGGCGACGTGTTCTTGCGCGGGATTTGGGGAAGATGACGATGACGTGGACAGGGCCCATCGATCAGTGGCTGGGGGGTAGGTTATGCGCGGGTGGGGAAAGGCAGAGAGAGGAGTGGCCCGGGTGGGCTTCTTTGGCTGTTGGGCTGAATAAGTGGCGCCAGGCCCAGTTCTGTTTCCCAATTCTTTTTCTTTTTCTAAAACGATTTTCAGGAATCCTTTTCAAATAAATTCAAAAGAATTTGAATTTCCAAATCTTTTTGGACTTTTGTAAAGTGAAACCTTCATATTTTGGGCATAAAACCAAGCTGCCTTGCTGGACTTGTTTGGTTCCTTTTGAAAATTCAAAATAAACAGTGCCATAGCACAAGATTTAATGAAGATAAATAAATGGTTTAAAAACCATATTTTGTTTTTGGAAATTTTGTTCAAGCTTTGGAACTCATCAAACAATCCTATGAACACACAACAATGGTTTTAAAACAATTATTCTCTCACTAGAGAGTAACATTGGATCAAAGCTTGTTCACATGAAATAATAGCACCCAAAGTTTCTGTTTCTTTGAAATGACTTTGAAAAAGATCCCTAAATGATTATGCATGCATGGATGATATGCAATCTTTGAAGACATGATTTTAAGGATGTTACAATTGTGTTACTACTTGTTCTTGTGCTATTTGTTTCTAGTCACCCTTGTGAACTTTGCATGTGTCATATGCATCTATATTGCTACTCTATGAGGGACAAGCTGATTACCACTATGTTATGTTTTCTGCAGGTGAAACAAACAAACGTTTTTCAATGCATGTTATTCATGATCTTTGTTTGTAGCTTTTCATGTTGCATGCATATTTACTATGTCCTATTGTTAGAACTCCATCTTTCATGCACATGTTTAGAGTTCTTTGATCCCAACTTTCAATGCTTGCAAATGGTTGGATCTTTATTGTGAGGGTCCTATTGTTAGAACTCCATCTTTCACCTCGAGTCAACTTCTATGGGTCATATGGAGAGAATCCTTCTTCCACAATCCTCATTACCTAAATAGAAGAGCTGGAAATAGGAGATTGCATTAAATATTGCCAATTGGCGCAGTTTGAAGTATCTATCATGAATGGTGCTCCTCGAGGAATGATATGTGGCATGGGGATAGGTGGGTCTGGATTATACTTCGGAGGTGGTGGCACCACCGAGTAATCGTTTCGCTCTTCTCACGCATTGGAAGGTGAGTTGTCGAGCCTCTCGGTGCTCTCGCTTGGGCCCTTGGAAATTGTTTCAGCAACAAAGCCAAAACCCAAGTGAGTGGTGACGGCCACGGGATTCACCCCGGGGGCGGTCTCTGGAGCATTGGGTGGAGGCTCGGTGGAGTGAGGTGCAACATGAGTAGTGGTAACCATGGGGTTTGGCTTAAGCGAATGCAAGAGTGTCATCATTTCCTCGAACTTGGTCACCATGGAAGACTCCAATATCTTGAGATCCTCCATGAAGGCCAAGTTCTTGGTGTTATCACTACCATCACCCTCATTGTTGGCCATCATCTCTTAGGCGGTAAAGCCTGATGTAAGAGCCTTGTATCTGATACCAATTGAAAGTACCAACTTTCATCGACTAGAGGGGGGTGAATAGGAGACTACTAATTTTTATCTTGTTATTCACTTTTAGGATTTACAAGAAGTAAAGTTCTTTAGATACGCAACTAGGTGACCAGTCCTATATGCTAGAGAATAGAGGGAGAGAGCTAGATCCAATCTAGCTGGAGAGAGCTCTAGGGAATAGATGGAGAGAAAGGATATAACTTGTTGTGGAAATGGAGGGGAGGGTGGCTCCTCTATTTATAGGAGGGAGGGGAGGGGAAAACCCTAGGGTCAAGGGTGGAGGCAACATCCCAAGCCGCCGCTAGGGGGTGATACGTTGGAAACGTATCTATAATTTTTGATGCCCCATGCTTGTTTAGTATCTACTTTGCTTTACTTGTCTACACTTTGAGGTGCTTTTTACATGTTTTCTGGTACTAACCTATTAACAAGTTGCAACAGTGCCAGATGCCAGTTTTCTGCTGTTTTTGGTTTCAGAAAAGTTAGTAAAGAAATATTCTCGAAATTGGACGGGACAAACGTCAAAGTCAATTACTTTCCGTGGGGAACAAGAAGTCCAGAGGAGAGCCGGAGGGGCCAGCCAGAGGGGCCAGACCCACCCCAGGCATGGGTGGGCCCAGCCCCATGCCTGGCTAGGGTTGGCCAACCCTGGCCACCTCCTTGGTCTCCCCCTTCGCCTATAAGAAGCCCCCGATGCAGAAACCCTAAGCACCCGATCAAATATCCATGAAACTGTCTATAGCCGCAGCCACCATCGTCCCTAGATCGGGGGGATCTGAAGTTCTTCCCGGCACCCTGCCGGAGGGGAGATCATCCCGGAGGTCTTCTCTTCGGTATGATGCGTGAGTAGTTCCACCTTGGACTATGGGTCCATGTAGTAGCTAAATGGTTGTATCTCCTCCTTTGTGCTTTCATGTATAGATCTTGTGAGCTCCATTCATGATCAAGATCTAATATATTTGTAATCATGCATGTTATGTTTGCGGGGATCCGATGGATATTGAAATTATTATGTTGGTTTAATTAATGGTTTTGTCTTTATGATTCTATCATGTCTGTGTTGTTTGTGATCTTGCATGCTCTCTGTTGTTAGTAGCTATCTTGGCCAAGTAGTTGCTAGTGACTCCAACAGGGGGTATTTATGCTCGATAATGGGTTCATGCCTCTAGTTTCCAAGGGAAGTGACAATAATCTCTTCAGTTGTAGATGTGATGTTGCTACTAGGGAGAAAACAACGGTCTCTTGTTCATGGAACATGTGGACTGTTTACCTTACACACTTTGCTTAAAGCAGTTGTCTGTTGCTTGCAACTTAATACTGGAGGGGGTTCAGATGATAACCTGAAGGTGGACTTCTAGTCATAGATGCATGGATGGCGGTCTATGTATCTTGTTGTATTGCCCAATTGAATCTCATAGGATATTTTTGACTAGTAATTGCATTGTTATTCCTTGCTTAGTTCCTGTCAATTGTACCGCTATAATTTGTTTACCCTTCATGCCATGTTGTTTATCTAAGGAGAGCACCTCTAGTGAACTATGGACCCCGGTCCAATCTTTACCATTGATACATCTTCCACTGTTACTTGTTTACTTGCTGCAAACCATTACCTTCCACACCATACGTTTAATCCTTTGTTACGGCAAACCGGTGAGCTTGACAACCTCACCGTTCATTGGGGCAAAGTCTTGAGTTTGTGTTGTGCAGGTCTCCGCGTTGCTTGCAACACCTGTGTGACGTTTCCTTCCTCCTTCTGGTTCGATAACCTTGGTCTCAAATGAGGGAAAACTTGTTGCTTGCTGCTTCACACCTTGCTCTTGGGGTTCCCAACAGGCTGTGCGTAGACAGCCGTTAGGGCGCAGCCGCCGGTGTCCCTAGGAACCACCCCGTGTGAGGGAAACCCTAGGGTTTTGTCCGGGACCCTCTCCCCATTCTCCTTTGCTGAAATAATTTCCAAAGCTAATAATACTCCTAGCTGAAATCAATACCAATTTGTGAGCAAAATAATCCTAAAAGGATTTTAAAAGATAAACAAATATTAAATAAAATTATACAAAGTGGAATAAACATATTTGGAGCTATAAATAAAAAGATATGAATTTTATAAGACAGAGAAAGAATTAAATAAACAAGAAATATTTAAAAGACAATTTAAATCCTGAATTAAATCCACAAGCAAATGGAATAAAAAGTTTACTGAATAATAAAAGAATAAAAGATTATTTAAATAAAATTATATGGTTTGAACCATATTTAATTTTATTTGAATAAAGACAAAATTGCTTAATATAAATGATTAACCAAATCATGATAAAAATAATTGAAATTGCCAAAGTGGATTAAATAACACACTAATAAATAGTTTAAACCTACTCAAAAATTTTGGTAAAAATTTGAAATCAAATAGAAGTTTGAATCATTTGATTTGAATTAAAGCAGAAATTAAAAATGGAAAAAGAAAAAGAAATAGAGAAGAAAAAAATTAGAAAAGGTCCAACCCACCTACCTGACCCCCCTACCATCCCAGCGGGCCCAACACCCAGCCCACCCGGGCCACTCTCCTGTCTCCCCTAGACTTTTCTCACCCCACGCGTACCCCCTCACCTCGCTGACGCTCGGGACCCATGCCACATCGGCATCATCGTCCTCACCCCCCCCCCCCGCGCGACCAGTTCTTCCCCTCATCCCTCTGCCGTTTCCTGTGTTAATTCTCAGCTTCACTTCGTTTGATTATGTGTGTGATTATCTCCAGCGACCAAGCCTTCTTAATCACCTCCCTCTCCTCTCTGTTTCCCCCCACTATCCTGCACACGAACGCCCCCAGGCTATTCTAATTTCTCGCTCGAACCCGCACTGCTCCGACGTGCTCCGGCCATGATTCCAGCCAGCTCAGACCACGTCCCTTGCCCTAGCTCACACAGACGTGCTCGCCATCGTCTCACACACCTTCCAGTAGTTCCCACTTGCTCGCGCGCGCCCCGGAGCGTCGACTCCGACCACGTCTGAGCGCAACAGACAGAGCCCGCAACTCCGGCGACTTCTCCTGGTAATCCCTGATCGCCCCTCTCCCTCTTGTTGACGCTCGTGCATTCACCGTCCTCTTACGTGTCTAACGCCACCCTCGGCTTGCTTTCTCGTGCTTTGTAGCTTCACCTTCGACGACGCCATAGCGTGCCCGACGACAGGAGCAACTCCAGTGAGCATTCCACGGCGACTTTGTACGCCCATGTCCCTCCTGCGTCCACCTTGAGCACTGCGACGACCCTGCGAACACGGTACAACCCCTTACCCTCTCCTCTGCTTCCTGTAATTGCCAGAATGCCGCTGATAGAGCGCCGCCACCGTGCATCCATCGTCAGCGCCGCCCATCTCTGGTCGATGCACTCTGAGCCGTTGGATACAGATCTAGTGGTTAAGTTAGATCACTTAGGTGAATCAGTATTGGATGATCTAAGCCACACAAATCCAATTAAATCCTATGATCCATGTTGCATGATCCACATGAAATGGTATGGGCCTATAGGAAACAGACACGTGGCCTGACTATTATTTTAAAATGGAAATGAATCTATTAGATCTTTGAGTTTGAAAAATTCATAACTTTTGATCTGTATGTTCAAAAATTACAAATTTTATATCAATGGATTCAGAAAAATGTAAAATTTGCAACTATGGACTTAGTTTAGTATTTTGTTTCTGAAAAATTAGGTGTTTATGCAGAAACATGTTTAGGACTATTTTGGTTATAAAAATTGTTTTAAAATGAGTTTTGAGTGAAACCTTTTGCAAATGGTGTGTTTTGAACCTACTGACCATAAACACTAACTTTTGGATTTAAAAATATAATCTATTAACACTAGAAAATGATTACTTTGAATAAAAGCATTTATAATAAAACAAAAATGATTTAAAAGGGGCATTTTTACTAACTTGATTTCTAATGTTTTGCCATCTTTATAAATGACCAGTAGGTGTTTTGAAATGGTTAGAAGCTTGTTAGAAACCACTTTTTCAATAAAACAACCTTTTCCATGCTTGCATGCATTTCCTTCTTTTTATTATTTTATGTGATGAATTGTTTGAATGCTAGTTTTGAATGTGTGCCTTGCTTGATTAAATTGTAGTGAACTTTGAAGAATGTGACAATTGCAAGATCAAGGAGTGTACCTAGATTTTCTACAAAAAGGCAAGTGATAATTTGTTCATCAAAAGTCCTATCTTTTCAATAAGTCATTAGTAATATTTTTGTAGTATGCATGATAGGACTATTTTATATATATTGTTATGCTATAGTAGATCCTATAGAATATATCTTGGTAGGATTCTTCCTTAGACTAGATACAAGTTTTGCTAGTATGCTTAGCCTAGCTAAAAGATTTCAAGGGTGGAATATTCATACCATGATATTATGCAAAGTCAATGACTATGTTTTTGATTAATAAAACAACTAAGTGAATGAAACACCTGGGTGGAATGGTAATTGCTTGGATGGATTTGTGTTGAGTGGTTACACAAGGCCCATTTATATGGTTCACCTTGTGTATCACACTTGTGGATGGCCACCCAGGAACAAAGAGATTTGAGATGTTAAGTTTTGAGAATCTTCCAGTGCAGCCACATGGCATATGGGCTCTGCCTTGATCATATAGGTTGCAATAACTTAGCCAGATGGACAGAAGGTGGTAGTGATGATAGGATGGAACGCGTCCATTTGGTCTAAGGGAAGGCTTCTGAAATATCTCGTCTTGATGCATGTCGAGTCTTGTGGGGAAAGTGCACCACCTCTCGAGAGGGTAAAACCTAAGTACTTAGTCGTGTCCCCGGCAATGGACAATTTGAGCATCAAAGGCATTGAAGCAATCAAGGATCTCCTCATCCCAATTTCTGTAAGTTAAAACTTGTTGGGTAAAAAAGGGAAGCACCTCGAGGGTATCCAGTGTGCCATTGTGTGATGAATTGTTTTGTCAAAGAGAAAACCTATTTTCAAAGGATAGGGAAAACTTGTTTTATGCAAAGGCAAGCCAAAACTCCACTCAACCAAATATTCATGTAGATGATAGATTCTTCATGTAAATATAAAATCACTTGCCAATACAATTCAAATGTATTGACCCTTGTGGCTGTAACTTATTAGTTGCAGGTTTGTTTGATGTTAGTGAAGTTTCTTGAGTAGGGATTACAAGTCTACAACCAACATGATTGCCTGTGGCACTTGAAGATGAAGGACTCCATGCTTTATAGTTATATCTAATGCATTGTAATGAGATAGCCATATGAGCTATGTAAGATGTAAAGAATTATTTTATTCTGGGTTATAATTTTTAATTTGACCTTTGTTTCTTGATATTATATCTTAAACTATGGATGCTAGCTATTCGATCTAGGGACTAGCATTGTAAACACAGGGATCTCTACCTTATCAGGTTAGGACCTCTACAATTATAGATCTAACTTGTAAAAATTGCTTATAATATATCAAATTGAATATAATTTTGCATAGATTAATGTGGTCAGGTTAGATATAACTTTTATGGGACATATTACTGTTAATTAATTTAATTAGTATTAATGGACTTTTAGAGTATTATGTTCATAGTAAATTATTTATAGATTGGGAAATTATAAATAATATGTCCATGGTTTCACAATTTTTTGTAGATTACATATTTGTTCTTAGATTTAATTTTTTATGAAGTAAACCTTTTTAATAATTTAAACTCTATTAAATAGTAACTAAATCATAGAAAAAGATCTACAACTCCGTTTAGGGTGAATCCAATTCCTACCAGTTCATATTAATCTCCTATATCCATTACACCCTAGACCTAAATTTAATTTGATAGTTAGAAAAGAAGTTTCAATAAATCTATGAAAACAAAAAAAAATATTGTGTGAACTTTAGTATTGAGTATGATACATATCGTATTGATTTGTCGATACTTTACATTTCCCAAGATGAAACACTAGGTTATTCTCGTTTCCTGGCATGTACTCTTTACTCATCCCGTACTATCATTGTTCCTATGTTCAACAACTTGATCACATGTTCGGCCATACGATGACAAACATCATAGTACATGAGGGGGAACAGAGTGTATCTCTCCATTGTGAGGAGTATTAATTCCCACAAGCACACCATGTGAATGATTGGTGAACCATATGGTATGAACAAGCATTAACTTTATAATTACTCTATTAAGAGCAACGTTTGTAGAATCTTGCCACGTCCATATTGTACCCAAGTTCATATTTGTCTCGTGATCAAATGATTTCTAATAAAGGAATGCAATGTCTTATGAGATTAAACCAATTACTATATTGATGATGTGTTTAACGGTATCTCTTTTTTGGGTCTATTCATCATCACCAGCAACACCACAATCATATTGTCACTTTGCCCATATTCAGGAAACTAAAACCATGAATACCAAATAAATAATATAACTCAAGTAACAAGAATTTAATAACTAACTCTTGACCTATCTTATTCTCATATATTTATACCATGAGCATCATGGTAATACCTAACCTTAACTCTTTATTTATATTGAGTAGGAAATAAATCAAGTCAAGACCATTCACTATATATCTTTCTTTCCATACCAATCCTTATCATCTCTATTGAATCATGTCTAATATCTGTTGTTCATCAATGTTGAGTAATCAAGTATTTATTTATCAAATTCTAGCCTATTAATTCTTGATATATTAACTCTTGTTCTCATTATAGCATTCACTCTAAAGTCTTAAGAGAAAGAAGTAAGAGATTTAAGTAGGAATGCTAGTTTTAAATATCATTTATAGGATGGGAGTGTTTGAAGTGAATCAAATGAATATGATAATTGATGAAGCTAACTCACTCCTGAATGGGTAGAAGAGTTATCTTGAATAAATATATGTAATGGTAACCATTGGATTATAAGGATGAATTCTAAAGATAGTTACCAAGGGGTAATCCTATTGGATCAAGTAGGCATAGTCAATGAATAATATCTCCTAGTCAGCTAGAGATACTGAGAAGATAATTATAATACAACTGTAATGTTGTATTGAAGAAAGCTTTGATTATCCAACTGGAAACCTAAGCCATAAATGATCAAAGGATTATAATAATAATGCTAGGGTCACTAAGAATGAATGATTATATCATGTATAACTGACGTTGGTGGATAGAACATGATTAAACCCTAGTATAGATATGTTATCCTAGGTGCATCATGACAAGCTATAACAATATAATGTGAAGTTGGAATATAAGATACTTGAGATAAGATAGTATGACTAAGTTGTTGCTAGAGCAGCATTGATTTATTGAAGTAGTATTATTCCTCTTAAAAGATAGTAAGCATTTGAGGAAAGTAGGATTTGATATATACATCTATTGGAGGAATATTAGTGTTGTATGATAAAGGAAGAGTATGAATGAAGTTATAAGAAACTACTTTTTGGATTGGAGGTTATCATTAGTAGAGTAACTTGATATAACCAAGTATAGATATGATAATATTATGAAAAGCTTCAGTGATAAGCTTCTGAGATTTATAAGTGAGATTACAAAGTAAATTGTGAAGTAAGAAAGTAAACATTGAAGTGGACTAGGATTCATAAGAAGTATTCTAGAGATGAGAATTATCTCTATGAGGAGATCATATAGAGCTTTAGTGTCAAGCTCATTGGATTTACAAATGGATTTAGAAGGAGGTGGTATTGATAAGAATATACTTGTGAAGTAGTAGAGTATCTAGGAAAGGAATTCATTAATTAGAAGTCAGTATTATGAAGTAAGGAAGATAGGGATTCCTGAGAAGATATTAACCAAGACTATAACAATCCATATCAAAGTTCTATGCCTACATCATTCCTCTAAAACCTAATAGAAAACTCAGTACCCTGGAACTATCAAGATCACATTAGAAAGAAATCTTAACATCTCACTCTAACTTAATATACCAATCATAATCATAAACTTAGAAGTAATGTGCCCTTAGCCTTGATATTTAACCATATTCATTAAAGAATATAAGTATATTAAACCCCATAAAACTCATGGTAAGTATTTGTAATTCAAAATCCTAGTTTCTACTTCAGTCATAATTATCAATATATATATATATGATTCTATAACAAAGGCTATTGCAATCATTATTCACTACAACATTAAGGCATTAACTGCATAAAGTAATCATTATATGAAGCCCTCTCTAATGATTTTATAGATATCTTAGAATCACACTTATCAATAGATAAATAAAAGCACAGCTTAAAGAAAGTTTCTAAATAAGAAACAAAATCTTAAACCCTAAAGTTAATAATGAGTTTTCTCATCCACATCTCACAAATAAATAGGATCCATACAAATGCTAAGTGACAATCAAAATATATTGCTTAGGGAAATTTTGATACAAATTTCACATATATTTTATTTATAACAATGAGACAAATTCTCTAATCCATTGTTCCAACCACTCATTCCATATGAGAATGGAATAAGTGGGGATACACCACCCTATACATTACTATATGATGAAATATATATAAATAAACTCTATGGCTATTATTTAACATTTTAAAACTTCATTACTCTAAATAAAAATGAAAACGATGCTATAGAGATTTTTTAAGATCATAAAAAATCCTAAAAACCCTAAAATCCTAAGTGATAATTTATTGCAATCAATAAAATAATAAATTTATGAAAATCTTGAAAAGTACAAGAACCACTTAGTCCCCAAGATTCCTGTAGTATTTAATGTGTTCCATGAAAATTCTGGATATTTCAAACCTTAAGAATATTCATATTTTAAAAGGTTTTGTGAAAACAGGATATAGAAAAAGATAAGAAAAGGAAAAAAATAGAAGGAAATCGTCTCTGGCCCAAGGCCCATTCCTCCTCGCAACTATTCATCGCTCGCGTGTAGCCACAGCAGCTTCCTCGCTCATTTCGTTGCAGCCTAACTTGGCCCATGCGCGGCTGTCACATCCCAAAATTTTCCAAATTTTGAAATGTGTAAAATAATTAAACAAAATAAATAATTGTTGACAATTTAGGGTGAAAAGAAACTTTTTGCTTCTAAAAGGAATCATCAAAACCCTTCTTGAACAAATTTGAATAAAAGGGCATCCAACAAATTTCAATCAAGTGAAATTCATTCATCAATGAATGTATCTTGAAATTTAAACACTTAGGGAAATAAACCAAAACCCTAAAACCCTAATGGAAATAAATCATTTCCAATATCTATCTAAGACTATGGATTTGATCCATAAAAAAATTCTAGCAACAAACATTTATAAATGATCAAAATGATAAACAAAAATATTATAAGATCATAGAAATTGGTTTCATTTAATTTGGAGCCATGGATAAAAACTTATGAATTTAATAAGATAAAAAGAATTAATTTCCAAGACTAATAAAGCTCCTAACTAAATCCATGCCAAAATTATGAACAAAGTAATCCTAAAAGGATTTATAAAGATAAACAAATATTAAATAAAATCATACAAATTGGAATCACCAATTTTGGATCTATAAATAAAAAAATCTAGATTTTATAAGACAAAGAAAGAAAGAAAGAAATAAGGATTATTTAAAAGCCAAATTAAATCTTGGGCAAATCCATAAACAAATGAAAGTATTGAATAATAAAAAAGGAGTAAACAATTATTCAAAGAAAATCATAAGGATTCAACAATATCCAATTTTATTTAAATAAAGACAAATTGCCTAAACTAAATAATAAATCCTAAGTAAATTATTTAGAAGACAACTTAAACCTTGAGTTAAATCCATAAGTAAATGGAATAAAGATAATCCAAATAAAATAAGGGAATAAAGATTATTTGAATAAAAATTATTATGGACTTGAACCACATTTGATTTAAAGGAAGACAAAAATCCCTAATATAAATGATTAATTAAATCATGGGAAAAATAATTGGAATTGCCAAAATGAATTAGAAGTTATCTAATTTACTTACAAATAATAAAATAATAATAAAAATAACAATATGGATTGGAACCATATTTAAAATCTTAAATTAAATAAGGACAAAATGTCTATTTTAAATAAATAATAAACCCTAAGAGAATATAAGAAATATTATATAATGGATTATTTAAATACATTATTAATTAAGATTAAACCTACTGAAAAGGTTTGATAGAAATCTGAATTAAAAGTAAGATTTTAAATCATATTAAATATTACTTGAAAATAAAGACAAAAGCCCTCTCAAATAAATATTGAATCACATTAAAATATTTTGATCTATTCAAATATGGACTTTCAAAACACACTAATAAATAAGTGCAAAACCTACTGAAAAGGTTCTGGAAATTTGAATACAAACAAATGGTTAAAAACATTTGAATAAATTCAAACAGAAAAATAGAAACAGAAAGAGTTTTAGGAAGAAAAAAATAGAGAAAGCAAACAGACCCAGCAGCCCACTAACCCCAGCCCAATCTGGCCCAGCGAAGCCCACCTTCCTCTCCCCCGGACCGTTATTTCTCACTCGTGAAACGACCTGCACCCTCGCTGACTCTACGACCCCACACGCAAACCCCTCACCTCACTGATGAATGAGACCCACCTGGCCACCTCATTGTCATCAACCTCGCGCGACCCACTCCCCTCACCTTGCTGCATTTTCTGGCTGTTGAAAGCTCGAGTTAATTCGCATTAATGCGCTAGTTAATCAGCCCCGCGACCATGCCATCTTAAGCGCCCACGTCCCCTCTTCCTTTCCCCTCACTCCCAGCTCCTCTATGCCCCCAGGCTGCCCCTAATTTCATTTGCACCATCGCTGCTCCGGGGAGCGTCTCCGTTCAATTCCGGCCAACCTAGCCACCCCACTGCCCCTAGATCAAACGAGCATGCTCCCCATCTCCTTGCGCATCCGCCAGCACCCACAGCTCGCCCGCGCGTGCCCTATAGTGTCGGCAACGATGATGGAGCACCGCCGATGACTGTCGCGACTCCGTCGAGCCTCCCCGGTAAACCCTGACTGTCCCCCTTACTCTCTTTGAGACTGACTTGCTCGCCTCTCTCACCTACGTCTAATGGAACCTTTGGTTTGTCTTAGATCTCCCTATATCGTCGCCTCCGTCGACGACCGTGCGCACCCGACAGCAGCAGGAACTCTAGCGAGCGATTGCAGGCAACCTCGTGCGCCCCTTGAGCTACGGCGACCACCTCAAGCATCAGCACTCCACGACGAACTCGGTGTCACATCCCAAAATTTTCCAAATTTTGAAATGTGAAAAATAAATAAACAAAATTAATAATTATTGAAATTTAGGGTGAAAAGAAACTTTTGTTTCTAACTGGAAACTTACAAACCCATCTTGAACAAACTTTGAATAAAGATTTGAATCCAACAAAAAAATTCGAATCAAGTGAAATGCATTCTTCATAAATGCATCTTGAAATTTAAACACTTGGAAAATAAACCAAAACTCTAAAAACCTAATGGAGAAAATCATTTCCAAGATTACTCTAGGCCTATGGATTTGATCCATATAAAATTTGTCAACAAACATTTACAAATGATCAAGAATGACAAATGAAAATATTATAAAACCATAGAAATTGATTTCATTCAATTTGGAACCATAGATAAAATCTTATGAATTTAGTAAGATAAGGAAATTGGATTTCCAAAGCTAATAAAGCACCTATCTAAAAATCCATACCAAATGGTGAGCAAATAATCCTAAAAGGATTTAAAAAGATAAACAAAATATTAAAAATAAAATTATAAAAGATGGAATCACCATTTTTGGATCTTTAAATAAAAAGATATGGATTTTATAAAACAAAGGAAGAAATAAATAAATAAGGACTATTTTAAAAAGCCAAATTAAAACTTGGCCAAGCAAAAAAATATGTTTGTTTAATAAAAAAGAGTAAAGGATTATTTAAATAAAATCATGAGGATTTATTATTATCCAAATTCATTTAAGTAAAGACATTTCCCATTTTAAATGAACATTAGAAAAACATAATAAAGTATTTTAAATAATAATTCAAAGTGAGTTCTGTTTAAATAAAACCTACTGAAAAGATTTGGTAAAATTTAGATTTCAAATGGAGTTTGAAAACATTAATAAATCTTATTTGAATTAAGACAAGGGCCTATTTTAAATAATTAATATACCCTAAAAATAATAAAATAGATATTCTAAATTTGACTTTAGAATGTATTAATAAACAGTATTAGAATAGACACAAAGTTTGGCAAAGGTTTGAATTCAATTAGTGTTTGAAATATTTGAATAAAAATCAAAATAGAATAATAGAAAAGGAAAAAGGAAAAGAATCAGAACAAAAAAAATGGAAGCAGCCAAACCAGCCCAGCAAGCCTAGTCCATCCCAGCATCAGCCCACTCCCTCTCTCCCCGCGAGAAAAGTTTCACACCAGAGAAAGAACCCGCACTATCCCTGACCGTTGGACCCTACTATCTCTCTCTCTCTCTCTCTCTCTCGCAGACAACCGGACCCTACCTCCCAGTCATCTTCTTCCTCGTGCGCTAACCTCGCACCTCACCTCGCTACCGTTACTGCCGCGTTTTAATCTTGTTAATTCACGTTGAAAGAAGAAATGAATCTCTCCCGCAATCACGCATATATAAACGCCTGCCCTATCTCTCTCTTTCCCCTCACTCACCGCACTTCCTCCGCCCTAGGGCTGCCCAAATTTCTCACTACACCACCACTGTCCGGCGAGCCTTTTCTATCGATTCCGACCAGCATCTGCCTCCCCTTGCCTCCCAGCTCCCACGAGCTTGGTCTCCAGCCTCAGGCGCATCCACCAGTAGCCCTAGCTCGCCCGCGCGTGCCCCAGCAGCTCGGCAAGTTTCGAAGTCTGAGCACCACCGCCTCCCGCTCCAACTCCAGCGGCCTTCCTCGATAAACCTTGAGCGCCCCCTCCTCTCTGGATGACCTGATTTTGTTCACCTAAACCACGCGTGTCTGACACACCCCTTATTTTGACTTAGCACGGTCTGAAGCGTCGTCTCCGTCTTCAACAGGGAGCACCTGCCGCCAGGACCATCTTCGGCGAGCAATTGCCAGTATATGCGAGCGCCCCTTCGTCTACATCGAGCACGCCGAGCTTCCCCATGTCACGGCAAGCGCAGTAAGATTCTCCTCTTCCCCCTTTTCTTCTTGGAGTGCAAAATCGCCGTAAACAGAGCTCGCCACCGCCAGTCGCTGCCGCCAGCGCCGCCCATCCCTGGTCACACGGTCGACAGCCGTTAGATCTCGATCAGACGCGTGAGATTAGATTTAACCCGAAGGGGTATCCTTCGATCTGTACCATGCGTAGTCATTTAGATCTGACGGCTCAGAGAGGCCGATCCAACCAAAGCGGTACCAGCCAGTAAGAACACGACGCGTGGATGTGTTTTGTTTTAAAACCAGAATTTGTTCTATTAGATGCTCAAATTTGTAAATTGCATAACTTTAAATCTACACGTCCAAATTTTGCAAATTTTATATCAATGGAATCAGCAAAACAAGTACTTTCCAACTACGCACTTTTTTAGTAAATAGCTTATGTTAAATCGATTGTATTTGCAGAAACTTGTGTAGGCATATTTTGAACATAAAATTTATTATAGAAATATTTTTAAAGTAAAATCTTTGGAAATTGGGTTTTTTTTGAACCTACTGACCATAGAAACCAACTTGTGGATTCAAAAACATATTTTGTGAAGCAAAAGAATAAATCTTTGAATTAGAGCATTTCTAGTTAAACAAAAATATTGCTTATGTGTTAAAAATGCTTGTTGAATAAAACCTTTGAAAAATGATTAGATTTAAACTCTCTGACCCTAAGCACCAAGTTTTGAGATTTAAAAATATATTTGATGAACCCTATAAATTATTACTTTGCTAAAAAGCATTTTCAACAACATAAAATATTGATTTGGTATAAAAATGGTTTATAGGTAAAAAAACCTTTTGCAAATGGTTTCGATATTAAACCCTTGACCATAAAACACTAACATTTGTGTTTAAAAATGTATTTGTCAAACACTAGAAAATATTACTTTGGTTTGAACCATTTCTAGCAAAACAAAAATGACTTAAAATGGCCATTTTCACTAACTTGATATCAAATGGTTTTGCCACATTTATAAATGACCTCGCCACTTTTATAAATGTCCAAAAGATATTTTATGATGTTTATAACCTATATAAACCACTTTTCCAAAATAAAACAATCTTTGGCATGCTTGCATGCATTGCTTTGTTTTTATTATTCTATGTGATGATTGCTTGAATGGTAGATTGAGTATTTGCTTGCTTGATTGAATTGTAGTGCAATTTCAAGAGTGTGAATATTGCAAGATCAAGGAGTGAACTTATGTCCTCTACTAAAAAGGCAAGTGGTGCTACATACTTTTGTCCCATTATTTTCACTATGCATTAGTGATATTTCTAAGTAGGACTTGCATGGAATTTTTGCTAAGTATAAACTATGCCATGGGAAATCCTAGTAGATAAAACCTTAGTAGAATTTTACTAAGTCAAGATTACTACTACTATCATGCTTAGCCTAGCTAGTAGGAAACAAGGGTGGATTATATTCATGCTATGGAATATTTCTAAGTCAAGGACTTGTGTTTTGTTTAATAAAACAACTAAGTGAATGAATCACCTGGGTGGAATAGAAAGAATGGTTTGTGTTGAGTGGTTACACAAGTCCAGTATGCTGGGGAAAACTTGGGCATCACCAAGTCCAGTATACTGGGGAAAACTTGGTATCTCACTTGTGGAATGCCACCCAGGAACAAAGAGATTTGAGATGTTAAATGTTGAGAAGCTTCAAGTGCAGCCACATGGCATTATGGGATCTGTCTGGATCATATAGGTTGCAATAACTTAACCAAATGGACAGTTGGTGGTAGGGGTGATAGGTTGGAACGCGTCCATTCTGGTCTAAGGGAAGGCTTCTAAAAGATCTTGTCTTGGTGAAACCAAGTCTTGTGGGGAAAGTGCACCACCTCTGCAGAGTGTAAAATCTAAGTACTTAGCCATGTCCCTGGTAAAGGACAATTTGAGAATCAAGACATGGAAGCTATCAAGAATCTCCTCATCCCAATTTCTAAGTTAATAACTTGTGGTTGAACAAGGGTTGAAGGATCACCAATTTCTATTGGGAGATGCCTTGGGTGATATTTTTGCGAAACAAAACTTAGTGTTTTTCAAATGATAAGGAAAATCTATTTTGAGAAAAGCAAGCCTAAGCTCCACCTAGCCAAATGCATATAGATGATAGACTCCACTATACTACCATATTATCACTTGACAATACAATTCAAATGTATTGACCCTTGTGGCTGTAACCTATTATGTTGCAGGTTTGTTTGATGTTAGTGAAGTGTGTGGATTAGGATTACAAGTCTACAACCAACATGATTGCCTGTGGCACTTCGAAGATGAAGGACCCCATGCTACAGTTATTCCTGCTGCATTGTAATGAAATAGCCAAATGAGCTATGTAATATGTAATAAATTATTTTAATCCTGGTTATAAAGTTGTATTATGACCTTTGTTTCTTGATATTACATGTTAACTGTGGATGCTAGTTATTGATCAAAGGAATAGCATTGTAAACACAGGGACCTCTACCTTATTAAAGGTTGGGACCTCTACCGATGGTATCAGAGCACTGTGTTGCATGTAGGATTGTAACCCTAGGATTGGACAAAACCCCTTAGAAGAATAGGAGTTGTTTTTGTTCCAAAACTTATTTACAAACAATCTAGTAAATTCTTTCCTCAACGTTTTTGGTTTCGATTCTACATCTCTTCTATTTCAAACTTGATGGAGAAGACTTCCATATGAGCAAAGGATTTCACCAAATCAAATGACTTCAACATCATCAAGTACTTCAACTTTATTTTCACCAAGGACTTCAACTTGGATGTCACTAAGGACTACAAGTGAGACAAGAATGTTACTCAAGACTTGAAGACTAAGGAAACACAACTTAGAAGGAACCATCATCACCTTGAAGGTTTGTGACCAAGACACAAGAATTTCCCAAGGAAACCATGATCTCATTCAAGAAGAAACAACAAAGAAAAATGGAATGATCTCAAGTGAACCATATAGTTGGACCACTATATTCAGTTTAGACCAAACCCACCAACTTATGTGGTGTAGCAAAAATATTTTGTTGCCTAAAATGTGCTTGAACCTTGTTGTTTGAGTGGAATTTTTGTTTGTGGTTGCTTGTGTGAACTGTGATGTGTGTGATTAGACTTCTTCCTTAGAAGTCTTTTATCTATTCTAATCCCAATCCAACCCAAGCAGATGACTACTCCAAGAAACTCCAACATCAAGGATGGTGATAACAACAACCAAGAGATGCACATGAGAGAACAACTACTAGAAAACCAAACCCAGTTAAATCAGTTGACAACTCAGTTTTTAGCCAAAAACAATGAGTTAGACCCAACCATGCAAAAGTTTTTGGAAATTCAATCCCAATTGTTGCAAGGGATGACCACTCAAATGATCAACATGAAAGACAACCTTTCCCAAGGAGTTTGTGACAACAATGATGTCAAGGATGATATTATAGAAGGAACTCAAGCTTGCAATATTTGTGGAGACAAGGATCACACTTCCAAAGAGCATGAAGATCAATGCCCCAATTGTGAAGAGAAACATCCAACTAATCAATGCCCCACATCTCAAGCTACTTGTTTCCTATGTGAAGGAAATAATCATGTTCCTATCCAATGCCCCATCTATTCCATAGTTCAACAAAGGAAACAAGGTGGAGTGCATCAACAGATTGCAAACCCCCAGGAGGGAACAACTTCTACCAAGAAGGATGAAGACAAAGGAAAATCTCAGCTTGCACCTCCAAGCAATATGACTCACCTTGATGGACAGAAGAAGAGACATATGTATTATCCAAGAAAAAGATTAAGGAGACAAGGAGACTTTCCCACCTTTGAGGTGAGATACGAAGAGCATGAACTAGAAGAACTCCTAGCTTTGGAGAAACCCAAGAAGAAGAAGGACAAAAGCCAAGTGCAGTGTTGCCATTGCAAAGAGATGGGACACTATTGAAAGAACATTTTATAATCCCTAGTGTTTTGTGTGTTAGATAACAATATCAAGGATTATTTAATGTGTGTTGAAGTGTTGCAGCTACCTATGAGAAAAAGGGTAAGGATTCTATTTTGGGTGGCGGATAATCCGCCCCCACCAGGGGCAGATAATCCGCCCCTCCCTCTTCCCAAGCAGGCGCAAGCCCCTAAAGGGGGGCGGAATTTTGGCCGGATTTTCCGGCCCCGTCGGATAATCCGCCCCTCAGGGGGGGCGGATAGTACGCCCCCCTGCTCATCGCCAAGGCGCAAGCCCCAGAGAGGGGGCGGAGTATTGGCCGGACTTTCCGGCCTGGCCGGATAATCCGCCCCTCAGGGGGCCAGATTATCCGCCCCCCCCAAGATCTTCGCCAAGTTCTGCAGGCGCCAGCCCCAGAGAGGGGGCAGAGTTTCCCCCGGAGAATCCGCCCTTGGGGCGGAGTTTTCCCAGGGGGCGGATAATCCGCCCCCAAAGTTGTGCAACGGCCAGATCTGGGGAGGGGGTATTTAAGCCAACCTTCCCCCTCCTGCCAGAACTCTTGATTCATCTCGAAAAAGACCAGATCAGATCTGACAGCTTCATCCAAGAGTGCTCCACCTAGATCCATTCAAAGGCCCCATCCCTTGGGGAATCGAAGGAGGAGAACTCGATCTTCATCATCAGCAATCAAGCGCTTCATCTCCTCTCCATTCATTTGGATAACCCCCGATCTAGTATTTCTTGCAAATACCTAGATCCTTGTTTTTGTTTATATTGATAAACCTTGTTCTTGTGGCAGCTTGTTGTCATCTCGGGAGCCCCCAATTCGGTTGTGGGTGTGTGCCCCGATAGTGTTGTAAAAGGCACCGGTTCCCGCCTCGAAGGGATCCAATAGTGGAGAAGGTGGATCAGGCCTCTCGTGGCGAGATCCATCGGAGAATAGGGTGAGGCCTATTGTGGCGTGGTGGTCTTAGAACCGCCCACCCCTCCAACACAGATGTACTTCCCTTAACAAGGAAGGAACTGTGGTAAAACAAATCCCTGTGTCTCCGCGTGCTCCACTACGGTTTCCTCGCTCCTCTTTTACGTGCTTAGTAGTTAGGGTTACATATAGGGGAATACTCGTAGTTGCATATCTAGAGAATTTACTTTGTGTCAAGCCTAAAATTGAAAAAGTATTAAAAATTGGTTAGCACCTATTCACCCCCCCTCTAGGTGCCCATACTATCCATTTCAATTGGTATCAGAGCCTCGGCTCTTATTTCGGGCTTAACCGCCTAAGAGAAGTATGGGTTCCAAGGTAGATGGGAGTGATGCTCCGGAGGTAGTCACCATGAACGATCTCAAGACGTTCGAAACAACCTTGGTGAGTTCAATGGAGGCTAAGATGGAAGAGATGCGTCAATTGATAATGCGTCTCTCCACATCCGCAGCATCACCTCCATCTAACTCTGAGGATACCAGCAATCCAAGGAAACGGGTAAAACTGTTTCCAAAGATAATGAAGTGGTTGGTGATGATACTAGCAAGAGCTCCTCCTCGAAAAAGGATAGCGGTAAGGATGGATATAATGAGGTTTCTCATGTGTATTCCCCTGATCCGCCTATCCTTCCCCACATATACATAATAGGGGTGATCCACCCAAACTTTCTGCATCTACTTTCTCTCAATGGCAATTTTTGATGAAATCTCATGTGTGCAGTTCCTCCATAGAGTTGTGGAAGATCATCGAAAATGGTCTTCATGTTGGAAACCCCAACAATCTCACAAGAAGAGAAGTGGTCGATAACCAACTCAACGCTACAGCTCTACACATGATACAGCTTGGTGTGGGTGACAAAGACATGCCACACATTCAGCATCTTAGCACAGCTAAAGAAGCTTTGGATGCCCTCACCGAGCTCTTCATCGGAAATGAAAGTATGAGAAGGAATAGATATGATGCCTTGAGCAATGAAGCTGAAGGATTCTATATGCTGGATGGAGAAGACCACGAGGACATGTATAGGAGGCTCAAGGCAATAGCCACAACCTTCAGAAACCACGGTGCAGCTCATGTTGATGATGCTTGGATCAAGCGCAAGTATGTCAGTGCTCTTATGCCATTTGAGCCCACAGATTTGAAAAGTCTCCAAGGTAGGCATAACTATCACCTCATGTCATCCAATGAGGTAATGCGAGAAATGGCCACTTTCAAAGTGGCTGCCAAGAATGCCGAAGATGCTCGTGCTCGAGCTATGGGGATGCAAAAGGGGGTCAACATGTCCTTGAAGACTAGTGTGATTGATCATGATGAATATGCGGTAGAAGGTCTGGACTGTCCCAAGGATATAAAAAGGATCCACGGACAATACTTGGCTCTTTATGCAAGAAACTTTTGGAAAGATCCAGCCAAGGCTAAAGCTTAGATCGCAAGAGTGGAACCTATGGAAGAAAATAAAATGGTCCCAAGCTGAGAACATGCTTCAATTGTGGTGACCGGCTGCACTTCGTAGCTGAGTGTCCATATCAAAGTAGAGAGGATAATGGAGGAAGACTCATTTTCAAGGACAAATCTAAAGCTCCACGTAAGAAACAGTTTGTAAAGAAGAATGCTCCTTTCAAGAAGCAACCAAAGATTGTTATAGTGGCTCAAGAAGAATATTCATCGGGTTGTGAAGACGAGGACAAGGACGATAGCTCTCAAGAGGTGGCTGCTATAGCCACCACATCTACATCAACATCTCTCTTCAACTCTCCGAACGAAAACATCATCAACAAGAATGCTACTTGCCTCATGGCAAGAAGCTCTGAGGTAACTTCTTCTAACTCTTCTTTTCCCAAGGCTATGATAGACATGGATGATCCTACTAGTCTTAAGGTTAAAGAAGAGATTATTGCTTTGGATTATTTCTACACTAACTTGCAAGGTGAGCACAAAGTTCGTTTTGAAGCTCCTATGGATCAGCTGGCCCAAAACGAAGCACTCCTCGAAGAAAAGGGCAGAATTGAAAGGGAAGATGCAATGGAAATTGCATCCCTAAAAAATGCTCTTGAAGAAGAAGAAGAAGAAGCTCGGGTCTCTCTTGAAGAGAGGCTCGAGTCTATGGAAGAGTCACATGAAGAAATTGTGACTAAACTTGTTAAGGAACGTGAAAATGCTGTCACCAAAGCAAAGAAGTTAAAGAAGGAAAGGATTGACTTTGGGTATGCTCATGATAGACTCTCCTAGGAATTAGAGAAACTTGACAATGCTCACAAGGCATTGAAAAACGAGTTCTATATTCTCAATGAGTCACATGATCAGCTTCAAAGTCGATTGGCCAAATATGATACTCCTAGCTCGTCCAACTCAACATATAGTAACAAGAAAAATGCTAGTTTGGAAAAAGAAGTGATCAAGGACATCACTACCAAGGACAAAGGTGTGATTGATGAAGTCCTTGTCAAGCAAAGGTCAAATCATGGTAAAGAGGGACTTGGGTATGTCACCAAGTCCAAGAAGAAGAAAACCAAGAAGAACAAGACCAAGAATGTGCAATTAAAGACACGCACCGCTGAGAAGAATGTCACAAAAGAAAATACTAATAATATTGGTTTTGTAGGGTCTCACAATCCGAATTATGAACTCTTTTGTGATGACTATGGCGATGTTTATGCTTATTATGTTGGTCCTTTTGATGAATATATTGCTTGGTCTATTTGGGTCCCAAAGACCCTTGTTACTAACATGAAAGGACCCATTGAAAAATGGGTACCTAAAACCAAGAAGTAATTTTCTTGTAGGGCTATGCTTCCGGTGGGTCAAAATGGGTGCTGGATAGTGGCTGCACTAGTCATATGACCGGAAGCAAGGAGATCATCACGGAGATGCATCCAAATCATGATTATATCATAGTCTCCTATGGTGATAAGTCTAAATATCAGTATTGGGTCTTGGCAAGGTTGTGGTTGCCCACGATATCTCTCTCGTGGACGTCATGCTTATTGAGACCCTCGGTTACAACCTTCTTTCTGTACGTGCCCTTGGCAAGATGGGTTTTGCTGTTTTTATCGATGATGATTTGGTGGTACTCTTGTGGAGCAAGTCTCTAAAGGTCTCTTTCGTTGGATACATCGAAAATGACCTGTATGTGGTGGACTTCTCGGGGAAAACCACTTTGGGTCCGATGTGTCTATTCGGAAAGGCCGACGTGGGCTGGCTATGGCATCACCGTTTAGCCCATGTCAACATGAGAACTTTGCAAAGTCTCCAGAAGGGTGGCCACATCCTTGGACTAAAAGACAATGTCTCTTTTGCCAAAGATCGTGTTTGCAGGGCTTGTGTAGAAGGAAAAATGCATGACTCTCCCCACAAGAGGAAGACCATTGTGTCATCAAAGAGAATCTTGGAATTACTTCATGTGGATTTATTTGGTCCTCCTTCTCATGCAAGTCTTGGTGGGAAGAAATATTGCTTGGTCATTGTCGATGATTACTCAAGATATACATGGGTCTATTTCTTCAAGCTGAAAAGTGAGACTCAACAAACTGTCATCGACTTTGCCAATTAAGTTCAACATCAAGACAATGTTCCTATCTTGGCAATTAGAAGTGACAACGGCTCCGAATTCAAGAACTACACTTTAAATGAGTTTCTTAGCGAAGAGGGGATTAGACATCAATATTCCGCTGCGTACACCCCTCAACAAAATGGTGTAGCCGAGAGGAAGAACCGGACTTTGATGGATATGGCAAGATCTATGCTAGCTGAATTCAAGTCTCCTTATAATTTTTGGGCTGAAGCCATATCCACTGCTTGTCACTCATCAAACCGGCTCTACCTTCGAAAGATTTTGGACAAGACTCCATATGAAATACTTACCGGTAACAAGCCCAACATCTCATACTTCAGGGTATTCGGGTGTAAGTGTTTCTTTCTTATTAAAGGTGTCCGTTTGTCAAAATTTAAGTCCAAGGCTTTAGAAGGTATTTTTGTTTGTTACGGTGCCGAATCCCACACTTATAGAGTCTACAACAAGCTCACTGGGATTGTTGTAGAATCTTGTAGTGTGGAGTTCGATGAAAATAACGGCTCCTTTGTAGGGCAAGTTGATGTTTGTGATGCAGATGTTGAAATACCCCAAGATGCCATAAGAAGAATGGGCATGGGATTTTTCCGCCCCATTGTGGAACCCCTTGTGGCGGATCGGGAAGGACAATGCTCCACACATGTGGAGCCCTCATCTACACAAGATCAACAAGCTCCTACTGTTGGAGAAAATCCTGCATCAACACCGCAATCTGTTGAAGATCAACTGTCCCCTATACAAGTTGGTAGTCCCAGGCTGGACTATCCGCCCCCTCCAAGGGGCGGATAATCCGCCCCTGGCACTCCAACTCATTCCAGAGGATCCGAAGGAGAAGTCAACAACTCTGAAGCTCCCAGGTCGGATTCTTCGGCCCCCGAGGGCGGATTATCTGGCCCTAGGTCTTCAACTCACGTCAGGCATTCTCAGGAATATGGCTCTGGTTCTTCACCTCCTAGGCCGGATAGTCCGGCCCCTCTAAGGGGCGGATTATCCGGGCCTGAAGAAAATGTTCAGCAACAATCTTCTGGCGTTAACGGAGACCAAGATCAAGGGCAGGGCAGTAATCAAGACAAGGATACAAATATTGAATCAACTCCTTCTAGAAACAATAAGGACATTGAGGCTCATCGCAAGGCTCGTGCTAATCGGAACCTTGAACTAAGAGGACACACTCTTGACAAGGTTGTTGGTGATCTACGACGAAGGGTATCCACTAGAAGAGAACTTTCAAGCTTCTGTGATCATCAAGCTCACATTTCCATGGTTGAACCGAAGAAGGTTTTTGATGCTCTTGAAGACCCCGATTGGGTTGTTGCAATGCATGAAGAATTAAATAACTTCGAACACAACAAATTTTGGAAGCTCGTAGAAAAACCAAAGGATTGCCACAATGTTATCGGCACGAAGTGGATCTTCAAGAACAAACAGGATGAAAATGGCATTGTTTTGAGGAATAAAGCACAACTCGTGGCTCAAGGATTCTCTCAAGTGTAAGGAATTGATTTTGGCGAGACTTACGCTCCTGTGGCTCGTCTTGAGTCCATCCGTATCCTTCTTGCATATGCAGCCCATCATAATTTGAAATTACAACAAATGGATGTTAAGAGAGCTTTCCTTAATGGTCCTCTACATGAGTTAGTATACGTCAAGCAGCCCCCGAGGTTTGAGGACCCCAAATTCCCGAACCATGTCTACAAACTCGATAAAGCGCTCTATGGCCTTAAACAAGCCCCACATGCGTGGTATGAGCACCTTAAAGAGCTTTTGCTAGACCGTGGTTTCGAAGTTGGGCAAATCGATCCCACTCTTTTTACTAAGAAGGTTAATGGGGAGCTTTTTGTATGCCAACTTTATGTAGATGACATTATTTTTGGCTCTACTAACCAAGCTTTAAACAATGAATTTTTAAAGCTTATGACTAACAGGTTTGAGATGTCCATGATGGGTGAGCTAAGGTTCTTTCTTGGATTTGAGATCAAACAACTTAGAGAGGGAACCTTTATTAATCAAGCTAAGTACATCCAAGACATGCTCACAAGGTTCAAGATGACGGATCTCAATGGAGTTGCTACCCCAATGCAAACAAAGTGTCATCTTGAGCTCAATCCCAAGGGTAAAGACATGGATCAAAAGGTATACCGATCCATGATCGGCTCTCTCCTTTACCTTTGCGCATCTAGGCCCGATATCGTGTTAAGTGTAGGAGTGTGTGCAAGGTACCAAGCCTCTCCTAAAGAAAATCACTTAGTGGCAGTCAAGCGAATCTTCCGATATTTGGTTCATTCCCCAAATTTTGGGTTATGGTATCCCAAGGGTTCAAGTTTCTCTCTATGTGGTTACAGTGATTCATATTGGGCTGGTGACAAAGATGATAGGAAATCAACCTCTGGTGCATGTCAATTCTTGGACAGGTCTCTAGTGTGTTGGTCATCAAACAAACAGAATTGTATTTCACTCTCAACCGCCGAAGCTGAATATGTTGCTGCTGCAAGTACTTGTACACAATTGTTATGGATGAGGCAAACTTTAAAGGAATATGGTGTCAATTGTGACAAAGTGCCTCTATTATGCGACAATGAAAGTTCTATCAAAATTGCTTACAATTGTAACTACCTCGGTGAATTACGCTCCTAGTTACAAGCCTGGATGAGCGGAAATGGTTAAAATAGTACGGTGGGGCCCAAATGCCACTCACAGGTAGACCTTTCGGCCGTCCTAACCATTTCCAAACATTGGGACAAGAACGTGCGGCGTAATCGGCAGGCGAAGGGATCAACTACATACACAAATGAGTATGTATGCAAGCCACCATACAATGGTTCTCAGAGTCATTCCATCTAAAAAGAAAGGAAATATAGCAACGCCATACGGCAAGATCCAAATATCCTAGATAGATATAATAGTTTAGGATATCTCCTCATACATCAAACATCAGAGTATCAAGCGGAAGCGGAAAACAAGATCCGAGTACGGATAAGAAGCAAATCGGCATAAGATGCCCATAAATAAGCACATCCCGCCCACAGATCTCACGGATCCCCGTTCCCGGAATCTCTACACCGAATGATCGTTGCCCGCATCGTCCGTCTCCTCCACCCAGTATCCATCTTGCGAGCTTACCTGTTCATCTGAATCAAACAATTTATCGTGTGAGACCCTAGGGGTACTCAGCAAGTCTTTATGCCTGTAAAGGGGACACAGCCTGGGGTGACGCAATTGCAGCAAAAGATAAACCCTAACAATTCTATAGATACTCGCTAACCATCCGCCTAACCAAAGATAGACGGATGTCCGTGAATTAATAACAACAGTTATAACGGTAAAATTAACAGATCCATCCTCCTCCTCGCTTACCGACGAGGAAGCGGACGAACAACCCCCCCCCATCCGTTGGCAGTTTTATTATCCATTCCATGAGTGTTGCACTATTTACTAGTCAGGTACTTAGTCAAATTAAAGGCGGTACTTTAGTTATAGTTGTCTATGATCGAGAAACTGTGCTCCAAGTCGTCCATAACCGCGGACACGGCTTTCGAAGTTTTACCTGCAGGGTGCACAAATAGCAACACACACTCGATCAACCTCGGAAAAACCAACTCAAAACCCAACAAGGCGATCACGACAAAGCGATCACATGATTCAGAAATATTTCAGGGCCACCCCATTAAGCTACCCAGCAAGAAGTTGGCCGACTTGAGACGGACTCAAGGTTTGCGTCAATGGCTGTAAACGATCGGGAACCCGAAAATGTGGTTTGGGCTTGTCGATACCGCGAAAACACTCCGCTTACCTAAACAGTACAGGTGCAGTACATCGCACAATCTTAAATAAAGCAGTAAAGCATGGCATAAGTACAGAATAGTAGCAAAACCCCAAACTAGTTTGTGGCCCCAAGAAATAAGAATGAATCAAGCTCTGGCTCAGGGGGGTCCATAGGCCTCCCGGATGTGGATAGCGCGAATATTCAAGGAACAGGAATCAAGTACTCGGGGTCCTACGGGACACAAGTGAGCATGAAAACCAAATAGCAGATATTGCTCACCGATGCCACTTTCATTAGTTATCCCATTACTACTCAGGTTAAGTTGTTTAGGTACCTCGTTATCCATCAGACACTCACATACCCTACACATGCTGTTCTACGACTCGCATGGCTCAAACAACTCCTGTAGTAATGGCTCATGGGATGGAGGAACAAGCTTTGGTGGGGTTTAAAAGTAAAGGCTATGCAGTACTTGGGATTCAGATTAATGCAATCGCGACTCAATGATGCAAGAATAAGATAGAGGCAATAGGTACTATATGTATGCAAGCATGTGGTAGTGCTTGCCTGGCAGCTCAGTTGAAGCGAGAGAAGGATCTGGGTAGTGCTCCTGGGTCTCTTGATAAATCCCCTGCTCAGCGTCTATTCGAAGAAGAACCAAACAAACAAGGGCCAACATAAATAAAGTGCACAAGCATATGAATAAAATGCATCAAGCAAACAATCATGCCATGATGAATGATGCACAATTTGCATGGCAATAAAGTAGCATGGCATGGGTGAGGTGTGGAATACAAGAATGAATCATTTTATTGAGTTTTAGTCCCATTTTAAACTCAAATAAGTTGCTGTATACTTTATATTTATATGATGCATGCTGCAAAACAGAACATGGAATGCATAAACAGAAAGGTCTCGTCGAGCTAATCATATTAGACATATTATTTGTTAAATTTGGAGTTATAAAACAAAAGTTATTAATTAATTAAGGAAAAAGGGCAATTTGTTGTAATTTAAATCAACTTGAAATTTTAAGTGTTCAAAATATATTTTGAATGGCATATTTGAATTCCTCACATTTTTCTGATCTCAAAACATATATTATTTGTATTATTTGGATTTATATTTTAAAAGTTATTTGAAAACAGATTTAAATTTGAATTTGAATTAATTTGAAAAAGTTTGAATTAAAAAAGAAATACAGAAAATACTTTTCTTACTCAGGCAGAATCTGAGACCCAGCTTGACGGTGGGCCAGCCGATTGGGCAACATACGCGCAGAAAGGGTTTTCTCACCGCTGAATGAGCTAGCCTCGAGATCGACAGTGGGGCCAGCCATGAGGGTCCACGTGCGGCCGGTGATACCGACGTGGTCGGGAGAGGGGGCGGGACCGAGTTGAGGCTAAGATACTACGGGGGCTCTTTGCAAAAGGCCGGGGAGGCTGACTGGTGGGCCACGAGGTACCACGGGTTGAGTGAAAAGCAAAAGAGGGGGTTTTCTGTAAAACGACACGGCTCGCACTGTGCTTCTTCTCTGAATTCTTGTGACGATCGATGCTTAACGCTGAGCAGCGTCGGCTGAGGTACTCGAACCCGTGGCGCTGCGCTGAGGTGTGGAGCAGTCACGGTATGGGTAGGGAGGGTGACAGAGGTGCGGATGGCGGCTGGTTAAGCCGTCTGGCCTGTGAGGCGCATGAGCGATAAGCGCCCAGCGCATGATGTGTTTGGCTAAGCATGGCGAGACAGCATGCGGCGGAGAGGGAGAGGATGTCTGGGGGATCCAAGGGCTCACCGTGGGGCGGTCGGTGTAGGTGGTTCGGGCTGGGGAGCAGCCGATCGGCGAGGACACAGGCGATCTGGAGCTAGGGTTTCTCGTCGGCCACGCGGTGCTGCGGCAGGTCCGAGGCTTCTCCTCCTTGCTGGCGTGGATGGGGGCGATGCAGAAGGTCGCCTCGGTCTTCTCGATCACCTCCACGACGGGCACGCCGGCTGGAACGATGAGGGACAGAGGTAGACGGCGGCGGCTGGCGTCGGGGTCTGACGGTGGTGGAGAGAGAGGGGAGGAGAGGGCAGGCTCTGGGGCGGATCTAGGATGCTGCAGGGGGTGGTGGGGCGGAGGTAAAGCAGAGAGGGAGAGGGAGGTGCCGTGCGGGAGTGGACGGTGGAAAAGGTGGCTCGGCCACCTTTTCTCCTCCTCCTTCACGTTCTTGGGCAGGTAGGGCGAGGTGGTGATGGGGGCTGCCAGGTGGGGTCAGGGCGAGGCCAGGCAGGCAGGGGAGGCTCGGGCTGGGTCATGCACAGCAGAGAGAGCTAGAGAGAGAGAGGGGGAGGCTCGGGCTAGGTTGGGGGGAGCCTCGGGTTAGGGTTTGGTACTAGGGTTGGGTAGATGGGTGTGGGACCAGGGTGACCAGGTCGGGCTAGCTAGGTAGAGAGAAGAGAGGCCGAGGGAGAGGGGTGGTATGGTAGCTAGGGTTTGTAGAGAGGGCGGGTATGGGTTTAGATTAGGTATAGATTAGGAGAGAGGTTTAGAGAGAGAGGTGAGATGTGGTGATTCTCTTTTGACAAGATCAAGCATGATCATGACAAGCTCAAGCAAGATATAGTCAAAAGAGATAAGAGAAGAAAAGGTGGTGATGGCATGGATGGATATGGTGATGGGGTGTTAGATGCTTGCATGCATCAAGCAAGATCAAGCATAAGGGGTTGAGAGAGATATGGGGAAGACCCACTCAAAGATTCAAATAAAAACCAAAAGGCTAGAAAAAGGTGGTACTTGCATGGCCCATGCAAAACAATTAATACCATGCTTATTTTTGTGAAAACAAGATTATTTACATGGCATTATTCTTATGCATTCCAAAATGTGGAGCAAGGCCTAAGCAAAAGAATTTTAGAAGTAATCCATCCTATCTCCCATGAGCTAGATTAAATACCAAAAGAAAAACAAATGCATGCTCATGGATAATGGAATGGTGGAATTATAAGGTGGTGACAAGGTTAAGGTGGTGGAGTGGAAAGAGATATGCCCCCAACTCAACTTGGGCATTTAAACAATATATCAATAACCAAATACAATATCAAGAGGCAAATACAATTAATAATGCATATGAGAGAAGAACCAAAACAAAAAGGGTTTTATATGATGCTCAAATGCAAGGTGGCATGATGACATGAGCATGATATCATTATGATGCAACAATTATATATATGAAGTAGCCATTATATTACTAGACCAAGTAGCATTACAATTGTTAGACAATTGGGATGCTACAACTCTCCCCCACTAAACAGGAATCTCGCCCCGAGATTCTAGGAAGAAGAAGAAGACTCGAAGAGGGTAGGATACTTGGCACGGAGCTCATCTTCACGTTCCCATGTGGCTTCATCAACGGAATGGTGCGACCACTACACCTTGCAAAACTTGATGGACTTGTTGCGAGTCCTTCTTTCTGCGACTTCAAGGATTTTTGTGGGGTGTTCTTGATAAGACAGGTCTTCTTGGAGATTGATAAGCTCATGGTCCACGGTTCTGCCGGGATCCTTGAAGCACTTCTTGAGTTGAGAGATGTGGAAAACATCATGGACCTTGAGTTTTTCCGGGAGCTCAAGAGCATAAGCAACTTCTCCTCTTCTTCCACGAATTTTGAAAGGACCGATGTATCTAGGAGCCAGCTTTCCTTTGATACCAAAGCGGTGCGTGCCTCTCATGGGAGTGACACGAAGGTAAACGAGATCACCAGGGACATACTCCATGTCCGTGTGCTTTCTGTCATAATTGCTCTTCTGGCGACTTTGAGCAATCTTCAGATTTTCAAGAATGATGTGAACCTTCTCCTCCGCTTGAGTTACAATGTCAGGGCCAAACAATATTCTTTCTCCTGCACCCGACCAACCAATCGGAGTTCTGCATTTGCGACCATAGAGAGCCTCAAATGGTGCCATCTTTAGACTTTTCTGGAAGCTGTTGTTGTAAGAGAATTCAGCATAAGGAAGACATTCTTCCCACTTCATGCCGAACGAGATGACGCAAGCACGGAGCATATCCTCCAGAATCTGATTGATCCTTTCAACTTGTCCTTGCGACTGAGGGTGGTAAGCTGTGCTGAAGTTCAATTTTGTTCCCAAAGCATTTTGGAAACTTTCCCAGAACTTGGAAGTGAAGATGCTTCCACGGTCTGAACTGATCTCAAGCGGAACCCCATACAGAGAGACAATTCTGTTGATATAGAGCTCAGCCAACTGAATTGCAGAAATTGTTTCCTTGACGGGGAAGAAGTGAGCCACTTTAGAAAGCCTGTCAATGACAACAAAGATTGCATTGTTGCCCTTCTGCGACCTTGGAAAACCAGTGATGAAGTCCATCTCTACTTTCTCCCATTTCCATTCCGGGGGTTTCAATGGCTGTAGAAGACCGGAAGGTTTCTGATGGACAGCTTTCACTCTGCGGCAGACATCACACTCCGAGACATACTTGGCACAATATCTTTTCAAACCAGGCCACCAATATTGTGTTTTCAAGTCCATGTACATCTTTGTGCTGCCAGGGTGGATAGAAAGAACAGAATCGTGCGCCTCCTTGAGAACTTGCTCTCTCAAACCCGGGTAGTTCGGAACAAACATTCGGTGTTCAAAGAAAAGCGTGCCTTGGTCATCAACGTGGAAGGACCCATACTTCGGAAGCTGCAGTCTGGAGATGATCTTTTTGGTGTACGGATCACCAAGCTGAGAGGAGCGAACCTTCTCTTCCAAGAGAGGAGTTGCTAGAAGGTTCAGAAGATACCCTTGTTCCACAATTTCAAGGTTGAGCTGACGGAATTCCTCGCACAAGAGAGGCTGTTGATCTTCCATCATGAGGTTGTTGACATAAGCTTTACGGCTGAGAGCATCGGCCATGACATTAGCTTTGCCCGGAGTGTAGTTGATGGTCAAATCAAAATCATTGATTGCTTCAATCCATCTCCTCTGCCGAAGGTTGAGATCAGGCTGAGTGAAGATATACTTCAGACTCTTGTGATCAGAAAAGATCTCTAGCAGTTTGCCCAGCAAGTAATGCCTCCATACTTTCAAAGCAAAGACAACTGCTGCGAGCTCGAGGTCATGTGTAGGATAGTTGATCTCATGCGTCTTCAACTGTCGAGAGGCATAAGCAACAACTTGTTTTTCTTGCATAAGGACCGCACCCAATCCTTGCAAAGAGGCGTCACAGAATATCTGGAAAGGCTTGGATGTATCCGGAGGAACCAAGACTGGTGTGGAAGTGAGCTTCTCTTGAGTGTCTCAAAGCTTGCTTGACATGCAGGAGTCCAAAGGTATTTCTTGCCTTTCTTGAGGAGATCGGTAAGAGGCTTCGCTATCTTCGAAAAGTTCTGAACGAAGCAACGGCAATAACTAGCCAAACCAAGGAAACTCCGCACTTCTTTGACATTGACAGGAGGAAGCCATTCAACAATTGTCTTTACAGTTTCTGGGTTGACTGCAATGGCAGAGATGACGTGACCAAGATAGGTTACTTGAGGCAGCCAAAACTCACACTTGGAGAACTTTGCATACAAGCGGTTCTCACGAAGCTTGTTTAGGACACACCGAAGGTGTTCTTCATGTTCTTCCTTAGACTTAGAGTAGACTAGGATGTCATCCAGGTAGACCACAACGAACTTATCAAGATACTCCATGAAAATCGAGTTCATGAGCCTCGAGAAGGTGGCAGGTGCGTTGGTGAGACCGAAAGACATGACCGTGTACTCATACAGGCCATAGCGGGTGGTGAAAGCTGTTTTAGGAACATCTTCCTTGCGAATCTTGATTTGGTGATAACCACTTCTCAAGTCAAGCTTAGAGAATACCACAGCTCCAGCTAGCTGATCGAAGAGATCATTAATCCATGAAGGGATATTTATTCTTGATGGTTTTAGCATTGAGAGCCCGATAGTCAACACAAAGTCTATCAGTCTTGTCTCGCTTCTTCACAAAGATTGTTGGGCTACCCCAAGAAGAAGTACTGTGTTGAATGAAACCCAACTTCTCTTGTTCATCAAGTTGACGTTTGAGTTCAGCCAACTCAGCAGAACCCATTTTATAAGGCCGCTTGGAGATAGGAGCCGTACCAGGTTCAAGCTCAATTACAAACTCAACCTCACGATCCAGAGGCATACCTGGCAACTCTTCAAGAAAGACATCTGGGAACTCACAGACCACCGGAACACTCTGAATAGCTTCCATATCATCATCATTCAGAGCCGCCAAAGAGAAAAGCTGAAAAGTAGGAGTCAGACTTGGAGAATAGACTATATGGCCTTCAGGAATCTTCAGAGAAACCGAGCGTTCCGCACAATCAATCACAGCTGCATTTGCTGTCAACCAATCCATGCCCAAGATGACATCAATGTCAGAATTACCCAGAACAATTAAGGAAGCCGAGAACGAAGAGCCACCAATCTCAATTTGATTGCCATGGCTGATTTTAGAAGATGCCATTGTTGCTCCAGGAGAAAGGACCATTAACCGCTTAAGGAGAGGATCCATAGCTAACTCATTCTCATTCGCAAATTTGTGAGAAACAAAAGAATGCGATGCACCAGAATCAAACAAAACTCGTGCAGGGACTGAGTTAACGGAAAGCATACCCATCACAACTCCAGGTGCATGCTCAGCTTGAGCGGCGTTGACACAGTTGGCACGCGCAACAATAGACCCGGGCTTGGTGTTGATGTTGAGAGCCCGAGGTGGTGGTGCACGAACCAAAGGAGAGCTTGCCGCAGATCTCGGAGGTGGTGGAGGAAGAGCTTTGTTTTTCATCGGACAGTTCCAGCTTTGATGCCCAGTGTCTCCACAAGTGTAACAAGCACCAGGTGGACGTGGAGCAACATAGCCAGGGACTCCGCCAGGCGCTCCAGGGTAGTGGTGGTTGTAGCCCCTGGGAGCAGCAGTGAGGAAGTTTGGTGGCCTTGCCGCAAAGCTTGAAGGTCTTGGTGTAGCCGGGAGCGACGGTGGGGTGTTAGGAACCCAGACACGACGCTTAGAAGGAGTTGACATAGCTGAAGAGCTTGCTGCATCACAGTTGTGTTTCTTTGACTCCTCAAACACTTGCCTACTTGCCTCTTCCTGCAGAGCTGTATGCTGAAGTTCCAGAAAAGACGCTTGCATGTGTGATTGCATACTTAATCGATGCATTGAGCCCTTGCCTGAACCTCTTTTGCTTCTTCTTGTCATCAGAGATCTCATCGCCACCATAACGAGAAAGGTTCATGAAGTTTCTGATGTAGGTATTCACATTGTCATTGCCCTGCTTGAGGTTGAGAAACACTTCCTTCATCCTCTCCATGACAATTTCTGACAGATACTGCTCTTTGAAAGCTCTAGTGAACTGTCCCCAAGTAGGCTGAAAACCAGTGCAGTTTGCCTTAAGGTAATTCTCCCACCAGAGAGCTGCATCTCCCTTCAGAAGGTGAGTAGCACACTTTACCCATTCTTGCTCAGGAACATCAGCAGTCATCAATAACCTTGACATCTCACGCAGCCAATCATCAGCATCAAGTGGTTGATCAGAAACATCAAATTGGCGTGGGTTGAACTTCAGAAAGCTTTTGATGTCTCCTCGCTTGGGAGGTGGAGGCAGCGGAGCAAACTCATTCCTCCTGACACTTTCTTCAAAACGCTGCTGGTTCTGCTGCATTGCTGCCAAGGCATTGGCGATGCTTGACAACGCTGCCCCCAGTTCAGGTTGTATGTCCTCCTCAGAACGGCGTGGTGGTGCCATCCTTTGATTGATATAAAACACAAGTCAGTACTATAATGGAGAATAATAATAATCCAAAATAGTACCAAGATGGAATTAATCAAGATTAAAGGATACAATTTACTAAGATGATATTAAAATATCAACAAAGTTCAAAGCACCTAGAAGATATTAAGCATATCGCACACGACTGAAAAGGAGTGTGGTACCGAATATATCAAAGAAAAATTTCCGCAAATTTCGCATTAAAATACCAATAGATCATAAAATCACTTAACGAATCGAGATTAGTGACTCTACCAATTCAATATACAAGAGCGAATGATAAAAGTAGTGGTATGGTCGCGACTCCATCCCGCACTCAAATCATTACTCCGCACATGAATAAGTAAAACACATATCCCAACACCTTCTTCTCACGATGAACCTAAAGATTAGTAACTACGGAAACGAACACCCCAAACAAGATAACGTCGGATAACAAAGAGTAAGACAGATCGCAGCGGTATACAACGAATCAGATAGATCGCGTCAGTTTGCAAAAGCCTGTCGGTATGGAATGTACCAACAGTTGATAACCAAAGGCAGATTGTGATAACAACTTGGATGCAACAGATAGACAAGGAATTACACACACACACACAAACACACAACCTATGGTACTACAGAAACCCAGAACACGTGAATCCTAGTTTGAATTTTAAGAAGAGGATTGAAAACGTTACACTTCCTTACCAGAAAAGGGTGGGTGGGTAAGAAGAAAAGTGGAAGCAGTCCTACTCTCGCGTTTTGTTTTTCCCTAGTATACATAGCTACCAAAAATATTTGCTAGACTGACAACGACCATTTGGCTGAGACCCTGAAGGGCGGGATGGCTCTGATACCAATTGTAACTACCTCGGTGAATTACGCTCCTAGTTACAAGCCTGGATGAGCGGAAATGGTTAAAATAGTACGGTGGGGCCCAAATGCCACTCACAGGTAGACCTTTCGGCCGTCCTAACCATTTCCAAACATCGGGACAAGAACGGGCGTGAATCGGCGAAGGATCAACTACATACACAAATGAGTATGTATGCAAGCCACCATACAATGGTTCTCAGAGTCATTCCATCTAAAAAGAAAGGAAATATAGCAACGCCATACGGCAAGATCCAAATATCCTAGATAGATATAATAGTTTAGGATATCTCCTCATACATCAAACATCAGAGTATCAAGCGGAAGCGGAAAACAAGATCCGAGTACGGATAAGAAGCAAATCGGCATAAGATGCCCATAAATAAGCACATCCCGCCCACAGATCTCACGGATCCCCGTTCCCGGAATCTCTACACCGAATGATCGTTGCCCGCATCGTCCGTCTCCTCCACCCAGTATCCATCTTGCGAGCTTACCTGTTCATCTGAATCAAACAATTTATCGTGTGAGGCCCTAGGGGTACTCAGCAAGTCTTTATGCCTGTAAAGGGGACACAACACAGGGTGACGCAATTGCAGCAAAAGATAAACCCTAACAATTCTATAGATACTGCTAACCATCCGCCTAACCAAAGATAGCGGATGTCCGTGAATTAATAACAACAGTTATAAGTAAAATTACAGATCCATCCTCCTCCTCGCCATCGACGAGGAAGCGATTTAACAACCCCCATCCGTTGGCAGTTTTATTATCCATTCCATGAGTGTTGCACTATTTACTAGTCAGGTACTTAGTCAAATTAAAGGCGGTACTTTAGTTATAGTTGTCTATGATCGAGAAACTGTGCTCCAAGTCGTCCATAACCGCGGACACGGCTTTCAGAAAGTTTTACCCTGCAGGGGTGCACAAATAGCAACACACACTCGATCAACCTCGGAAAAACCAACTCAAAACCCAACGAGGCAGTCACGACAAAGCGATCACAGGATTCAGAAATATTTCAGGGGGCCACCCCATTAAGCTACCCACGAAGAAGTTGGCCGACTTCGAGACGGACTCAAGGTTTGCGTCAATGGCTGTAAACGACCGGGAACCCGAAAATGTGACTGGGCTTGTCGATACCGCGAAAACACTCCGCTTACCTAAACAGTACAGGTGCAGTACATCGCACAATCTTAAATAAAGCAGTAAAGCATGGCATAAGTACAGAATAGTAGCAAAACCCCAAACTAGTTTGTGGCCCCAAGAAATAAGAATGAATCAAGCTCTGGCTCAGGGGGGTCCATAGGCCTCCCGGATGTGGATAGAGCGAATATTCAAGGAACAGGAATCAAGTACTCGGGGTCCTACGGGACACAAGTGAGCATGAAAAACCAAATAGCAGATATTGCTCACCGATGCCACTTTCATTAGTTATCCCATTACTACTCAGGTTAAGTTGTTTAGGTACCTCGTTATCCATCAGACACTCACATACCCTACACATGCTGTTCTACGACTCGCATGGCTCAAACAACTCCTGTAGTAATGGCTCATGGGATGGAGGAACAAGCTTCGGTGGGGTTTAAAAGTAAAGGCTATGCAGTACTTGGGATTCAGATTAATGCAATCGCGACTCAATGATGCAAGAATAAGATAGAGGCAATAGGTACTATATGTATGCAAGCATGTGGTAGTGCTTGCACAGCTCGATTGAAGCGAGAGAAGGATCTGGTAGTGCTCTGGGTCTCTTGATAAATCCCACCTTTCGGCGTCTATTCGAAGAAGAACCAAACAAACAAGGGCCAACATAAATAAAGTGCACAAGCATATGAATAAAATGCATCAAGCAAACAATCATGCCATGATGAATGATGCACAATTTGCATGGCAATAAAGTAGCATGGCATGGGTGAGGTGTGGAATACAAGAATGAATCATTTTATTGAGTTTTAGTCCCATTTTAAACTCAAATAAGTTGTTGTATACTTTATATTTATATGATGCATGCTGCAAAACAGAACATGGAATGCATAAACAGAAAGGTCTCGTCGAGCTAATCATATTAGACATATTATTTGTTAAATTTGGAGTTATAAAACAAAAGTTATTAATTAATTAAGGAAAAAGGGCAATTTGTTGTAATTTAAATCAACTTGAAATTTTAAGTGTTCAAAATATATTTTGAATGGCATATTTGAATTCCTCACATTTTTCTGATCTCAAAACATATATTATTTGTATTATTTGGATTTATATTTTAAAAGTTATTTGAAAACAGATTTAAATTTGAATTTGAATTAATTTGAAAAAGTTTGAATTAAAAAAGAAATACAGAAAATACTTTTCTTACTCAGGCAGATACAGACCCAGCCGCTGACGGGTGGGCCAGCTGCTGACTGGGCAACATACGCGCAGAAAGGGTTTTCTCACCGCGAGCTGAGCTAGCCTCAGAGACTGACAGGTGGGGCCGGCGGCCACAGGGGTCCACGTGACAGCCGGTGATACCGACGTGGCTGGCAGGAGGGGGGTACGGGACCGCGGGTTGAGGCTAAGATACTACGGGGGCTCTTTGCAAAAGGCCGGGGAGGCTGACTGGTGGGCCACGAGGTACCGCGGGTTGAGTGAAAAGCAAAAGAGGGGGTTTTCTGTAAAACGACACGGCTCGCACTGTGCTTCTTCTCTGAATTTACTGACGACAGATCGATGCCGAACGCGTCAGAGCGCGGCGCGGGGTACTCGAACCCGTGACGCGGGGCGCCTGCGCTGAGGTGTGGAGCCAGTGCGGTATGGGTAGGGAGGGTGACAGAGGGGCGGATGGCGGCTGGTTAAGCCGTCTGCGAGGCGCAGCTGCGAGCAGACGATAGCACCACGCCACGCCAGTGATGTTCGGCTAAACGCGGCGAGGCAGGACATCTGTGGAGAGGGATAGGATGTTTGGGGGATCCAAGGGCTCACCGTGGGGCGGTCGGTGTAGGTGGTTCGGGCTGGGGAGCAGCCGATCGGTGAGGACGCAGGCGATCTGGAGCTAGGGTTTCTCGTCGGCCACGCGGTGCTACGGCAGGTCTGAGGCTTCTCCTCCTCGCTGGCGTGGATGGGGGCGATGCAGAAGGTCGCCTCGGTCTTCTCGATCACCTCCACGACGGGCACACCGGCTGGAACGATGAGGGACAGAGGTAGACGGCGGCGGCTGGCGGCGGGGTCTGACGGTGGTGGAGAGAGAGAGAGGGGAGGAGAGGGCAGGCTCTAGGGCAGATCTGGGATGCAGCAGGGGATGGTGGGGCGGAGGTAAAGCAGAGAGGGAGAGGGAGGTGTCGTGCGTGAGTGGACGGTGGAAAAGGTGGCTCGGCCACCTTTTCTCCTCCTCCTTCACGTGCTCGGGCAGGTAGGGCGAGGTGGTGATGGGGGCTGCCAGGTGGGGTCAGGGCGAGGCCAGGCAGGCAGGGGAGGCTCGGGCTGGGTCATGCGCGGCAGAGAGAGAGCTAGAGAGAGAGAGGGGGAGGCTCGGGCGAGGTTGGGGGGAGCCTCGGGTTAGGGTTTGGTACTAGGGTTGGGTAGATGGGTGTGGGACCAGGGTGACCAGGTCGGGCTAGCTAGGTAGAGAGAAGAGAGGCCGAGGGAGAGGGGTGGTATGGTAGCTAGGGTTTGTAGAGAGGGGGGGTATGGGTTTAGATTAGGTATAGATTAGGAGAGAGGTTTAGAGAGAGAGGTGAGATGTGGTGATTCTCTTTTGACAAGATCAAGCATGATCATGACAAGCTCAAGCAAGATATAGTCAAAAGAGAGAAGAGAAGAAAAGGTGGTGATGGCATGGATGGATATGGTGATGGGGTGTTAGATGCTTGCATGCATCAAGCAAGATCAAGCATAAGGGGTTGAGAGAGATATGGGGAAGACCCACTCAAAGATTCAAATAAAAACCAAAAGGCTAGAAAAAGGTGGTACTTGCATGGCCCATGCAAAACAATTAATACCATGCTTATTTTTGTGAAAACAAGATTATTTACATGGCATTATTCTTATGCATTCCAAAATGTGGAGCAAGGCCTAAGCAAAAGAATTGTAGAAGTAATCCATCCTATCTCCCATGAGCTAGATTAAATACCAAAAGAAAAACAAATGCAAGCTCATGGATAATGGAATGGTGGAATTATAAGGTGGTGACAAGGTTAAGGTGGTGGAGTGGAAAGAGATATGCCCCCAACTCAACTTGGGCATTTAAACAATATATCAATAACCAAATACAATATCAAGAGGCAAATACAATTAATAATGCATATGAGAGAAGAACCAAAACAAAAAGGGTTTTATATGATGCTCAAATGCAAGGTGGCATGATGACATGAGCATGATATCATTATGATGCAAGAATTATATATATGAAGTAGCCATTATATTACTAGACCAAGTAGCATTACAATTGTTAGACAATTGGGATGCTACAACAATCCCGTGCAGCATACAAGAACAAAACATATAGAGATTCACAACCACTTTATTCGGGATCATGTTGCTCGTGGTGATATTGCTCTATCCTTTGTGAGCACGAAGAACCAACTTGCTGATATTTTCACGAAACCTCTTAATGAAGCAAGATTTTGTTATTTGAGGAATGAGCTAAATATCATAGATTCAAGGAGCTTGGCTCGACTACCCTTGCACACTCACTTGCTCTTATTCATGTATTTGGTTTAGATGCGGGCATAGACATAGGGGGACTGTGGTCCTAATTGATTGGGCCAACCCTCCTCCCATAATGCCGAAATCAAGTTAAATCATTTCCCTTAATATCATTTTGTGATATGTGGGTCATCGATGAGCATTGGTTTTGAACTCAAGATACATCTTCGCGGTGACATGCCATGCGCTCCAACATGGTGGCTTCGGCCACCGCCCTCTTCCTTGAGAAGAGTTGGTTTTTCATGGGTCTCGTTGGATTTTCTTGCATATCTCATGTTCTTATGGAAAACACACTCAAATTTTGCTTTTGGTTGATTTGATTCTTGCAAATTTGGGTGTGTAGTACCATCTCAGTTTGATGCTCTCAACCCAAGCCTTTCTCTCCCCCTTGAACCATCTATTCTTGCATACAAGTCCTCTAAAACACCATCGAGAGGTTTGCTAGGTTGCTCTGGCCTGATTCTGCGTTTTACAGAATTTCTGGGGGGGCGGATTATCCGCCTTAAGTGGGGGGCAGATTATCCGCCCCGGGCGAAATCAGCCCCTTATAGGCTGGTTCGGGGAGGGCAGGCTCAAACAGAGCAACCAGTCCTCCCCCAACCCTACCTCTGCCCCCCAGCCGCCGCCGGAGCATCCGCCTCTCCCGGAGTCGATTCGACCACCGGATTCTCCGGGCTCTTCCTGGATCTTCTTCACCTCGCCTCCGGGTATCTTCTCCTCCGCGATTTTCCTCCAATGAGTGAGGGTAACTCCCTCATCTCTCCCTTTTGTATGGGATGTATTTTATTTGGTGGAAATCTCGTTGTAGAAGGTTCTTGGTGTTGTTCCTTACATGCTAGAATCAGTAGACTTGCAACCCTAGTACCCGATCTGTTTTGCCATGGTAGCTCTGAGCCAATCCAGAAATTTTCTGCGGGGGGCGGATTATCCGCCCCTGCCAGGGCCGGATAATCCGGCCTGGAGAGTAAAATATGGTCTGTTTTGGTTCTGCTTCTGCAAATGCACATCATTGATTATGGGGTTGCATTGCTACTCTTTCTCCGTGTTTTTCTCCTGGACTTGTGTGTATGCTTATCTCCATGCTATCCCTCTAATGCTTTTCACAGGTGGTTCCAAGCCGACCAAGACCTTCGTCTGTCGTTCCCGTTCCCGTTATCTCAAGCCCACTGCATACGGGAAGTTCATTGACGAGACCGAGGTCAGCAGAGCAGCAAGAGAGGCTGAACGGATGGCAGAGGCAAGTAAGAAAACTAAGAGGACCGCCTCTCGCAAGGGCAAATAGTCTCGGCCCAATTACAAGGCTATGGACAGTCTTCAGTATGCCACCATTCGCCAGACTGATAATTATGATGAGGCTGACAGTGATGGTCCCCCCGAGGACTCTATGTTTTGGAATGCCCACTTTCGGGCTATTCATGATGATGTTTATGCTACTCTCAAGCTTCGCCCCATGCGTCCCATCAATTTGACTGAGGCTCAATTCAAGACAAGGCTCATTGAGGCACTAGTTGTGACCAACATGATGGGGCTGCACCACCTCATGACTATCCAATGCAACTATGATTCCTCTGTGGTGCGGCAGTTCTTCTCAACTCTGGTGATTTGCGGTGATGAGCGCCGCACTATGAAGTGGATGACAGGGACCACCATGATTCAGTCGGACTTTGCACCTTTGGGCAGGTTCTTGGTTATGCATTCCATGGACGTGACACTCCTTCGGGCCACCGTATCATTTATCCTCTGAAGCCATCCAAGGATACTGCACTTGCTCCTTGCCTTTCCTCTGATGGAGTTGCTGGTACTTTTGCTGGTCTATCTCCCTTGTATGCAGCCCTTGTTGGCATATTTAGGGACTGCATCGCTCCTAGTGGTGGCAACAATGACAGGATCCATGGCCACCTGGTTCCACTTCTTGCTTTTGCTCACGAGTGTGCCACTAACTCTGGATCAGCCACAGGTTACAAACTGGATGTCATGGACTATATTTATCATGAGATAACGGATGCTATGATCAACAGGCTCTCTATTCCGTATGCTCCGTTCATAATGATGCTCGTCAAGCATATGTTGCCACATGAGGATTTTGGCACTCCTCTGGATGGAATTCACAAGCCCAAGAAAATCTACAACAAGGCTCAGAAGACCCATCACCCTTCCACTGCCCCGGAGTCCTTCATGCGTGATGCTCGGGCTAGTGGTCGTCGTTCCACGGTGTCCCCAATGGCACGCGAGGTTAAGCAGCTTACTTGGTTCCAGCGGAACATTCTTTGCATGGGCATTGACACTCACAAGGGCCAATATGAGGCGTCTGAGGATCATGAGAGGGATCACACGTAGCAGCTTATTCTCCACCATGTCTCAGGTGCCACTGGCCATCCACCTCCTCCCACTGCTCCGGATCCGTATGCTTAGTGGAACACCTCAGGGATCAACTATGGCGAGCTCGAGAGTTGCCTCTTTCCTCCTCCACCGAGGGCACCCACTCCTCCAGCTGATGACGATGATGATGAGTATGATGAAGAGGAAGGGGACGGGAATGACTACGATGAGGATGAGGAGGAGTGATCTCCAGGGGCGTTAGCATCGCTCTTCTTCCTTTTTGGCGTTTCGATGCCAAAGTAGTTCTATTAGGTCTCGTGGATTTGCAAGGGTCGGGCACAAGCTTTTCGATTTTACTCATTTTTATTTGCTTGCTTATGCCTTTTCTAGCGTGAACTAGTTTGTTTATGTAAGACTATGTCGTACTCCACTATGTTTGGTATTCATGGAACTCTGGATTTATCTATTATGGACCTCATGGAATTCTGGAATTATGGAGCATATTTGATGGCATATGGATTCATGGGATTAGCTATGTATGCTTTGGCTATATTCTCATCCCGGTGGTATGACCTTGTTTCCCAAACCACCTTGTCTCAATTATCTTGGTTATGGAAGTAGTGTTCTCTCTAGTGTGTGTATTTGTATTCAAATGCAAACCTTAAATATGCACACATCTAGGGGGAGCGTCTTTCATTATTTAAGGTGGCATTTGCCGGTTTTATTGCAAATCCTAATATTGTCATCTAACACCAAAAAGGGGGAGATTGAAAGAACATTTTATAATCCCTAGTGTTTTGTGTGTTAGATAACAATATCAAGGATTATTTAATGTGTGTTTAAGTGTTGCAGCTACCTATGAGAAAAAGGGAAAGGATTCTGTTTTTGGGGGGCGGATAATCCGCCCCCACCAGGGGCGGATAATCCGCCCTCCCTCTTCCCAAGCAGGCGCAAGCCCCAGAAGGGGGCGGAATTTTGGCCGGATTTTTCGGCCCCGCCGGATAATCCGCCCCTCAGGGGGGCCGGATAGTCCGCCCCCCTGCTCATCGCCAAGGCGCAAGCCCCAGAGAGGGGGCGGAGTATTGGCCGAACTTTCCGGCCTGGCCGGATAATCCGCCCCTCAGGGGGCCGGATTATCCGCCCCCCCAAGATCTTCGCCAAGTTCTGCAGGCGCCAGCCCCAGAGAGGGGGTGGAGTTTCCCCCAGAGAATCCGCCCTTGGGGCGGAGTTTTCCCAAGGGGCGGATAATCCGCCCCAAGTGGGGGGCAGATAATCCGCCCCCAAAGTTGTGCAATGGCCAGATCTGGGGAGGGGTATTTAAGCCAGCCTTCCCTCTCCTGCCAGCACTCTTGATTCATCTCGAAAAAGACCAGATCAGATCTGAAAGCTTCATCCAAGAGTGCTCCACCTAGATCCACCCAATGGCCCCATAACTTGGGGAATTGAAGGAGGAGAACTCGATCTTCATCATCAGCAATCAAGCGCTTCATCTCCTCTCCATTCATTTGGAGAACCCCCGATCTAGTATTTCTTGCAAATACCTAGATCCTTGTTTTTGTTTATATTGATAAACCTTGTTCTTGTGGCAGCTTGTTTTCATCTCGGGAGTCCCCAATTCGGTTGTGGGTGTGTGCCCCGATAGTGTTGTAAAAGGCACCGGTTCCCGCCTCGAAGGGATCCAATAGTGGAGAAGGTGGATCGGGCCTCTCGTGGCGAGATCCATCGGAGAATTCGGTGAGGCCTATTGTGGCGTGGTGGTCTTAGAACCACCCACCCCTCCAACCCAGATGTACTTCCCTTAACAAGGAAGGAACTACGGTAAAACAAATCCCTGTGTCTCCGTGTTCTCCACTAAGGTTTCCTCGCTCCTCTTTTACGTGTTTAGTAGTTAGGGTTACATATAGAGGAATACTTGTAGTTGCATATCTAGAGAATTTACTTTGTGTCAAGCCTAAAATTGAAAAAGTATTAAAAATTGGTTAGCACCTATTCACCCCCCTCTAGGTGCCCATACGATCCATTTCAATTGGTATCAGAGCCTCGGCTCTTATTTCGGGCTTAACCGCCTAAGAGAAGTATGGGTTCCAAGGTAGATGGGAGTGATGCTCCGGAGGTAGTCACCATGAATGATCTCAAGACGTTGGAAACAACCTTGGTGAGTTCAATGGAGGCTAAGATGGAAGAGATGCGTCAATTTATAATGCGTCTCTCCACATCCGCAGCATCACCTCCATCTAACTCTGAGGATACCACTTCGCAATCCAAGGAAACGGGTAAAACCGTTTCCAAAGATAACGAAGTGGTTGGTGATGATACTAGCAAGATCTCCTCCTCGAAAAAGGATAGCGGTAAGGATGGATACAATGAGGTTTCTCATGTGTATTCCCATGATCCGCCTATCCCTCACCCACATATACATAATAGGGGTGATCCACCCAAACTTTCTGCATCTACTTTCTCTCAATGGCAATTTTTGATGAAATCTCATGTGTGCAGTTCCTCCATAGAGTTGTGGAAGATCATCGAAAATGGTCTTCATGTTGGAAACCCCAACAATCTCACAAGAAGAGAAGTGGTCGATAGCCAACTCAACGCTACAGCTCTACACATGATACAACTTGGTGTTGGTGACAAAGACATGCCACACATTCAGCATCTTAGCAGGGTGACAAAGACATGCCAAATTTTGAAATGTGAAAAATAAATAAACAAAATTAATAATTGTTGAAATTTAGGGTGAAAAGAAACTTTTGTTTCTAAATGGAAACTTAAAAACCCATCTTGAACAAACTTTGAATAAATAATTGAATCCAACAAAAAATTCGAATCAAGTGAAATGCATTCTTCATAAATGCATCTTGAAATTTAAACACTTGGAAAATAAACCAAAACTCTAAAAACCTAATGGGAGAAAATCATTTCCAAGATTACTCTAGGCCTATGGATTTGATCCATATAAAATTTATCAACAAACATTTACAAATGATGAAGAATGACAAATGGAAATATTATAAAACCATAGAAATTGATTTCATTCAATTTGTAACCATAGATAAAATCTTAAGAATTTAGTAAGATAAGGAAATTGGATTTCCAAAACTAATAAAGCACCTATCTAAAAATCCATACCTAATGGTGAGCAAATAATCCTAAAAGGATTTAAAAAGATAAACAAAATATTAAAAATAAAATTATAAAAGATGGAATCACCATTTTTGGATTTTTAAATAAAAAGATATGGATTTTATAAAACAAAGGAAGAAATAAATAAGGACTATTTTAAAAATCCAAATTAAAACTTGGCCAAGCAAACAAAATAAAATATTTTTGTTTAATAAAAAGAGTAAAGGATTATTTAAATAAAATCATGAGGATTTATTATTATCCAAATTCATTTAAGTAAAGACATTTCCCATTTTAAATGAACATTAAAAAAACATAATAAAGTATTTTAAATAATAATTCAAAGTGAGTTATTTTTAAATAAAACCTACTGAAAAGATTTGGTAAAATCTAGATTTCAAATGGAGTTTGAAAACATTAATAAATCTTATTTGAATTAAGACAAGGGCCTATTTTAAATAATTAATATACCCTAAAAATAATAAAAGAGATATTCTAAATTTGACTTTAGAATGTATTAATAAACAGTATTAGAATATACACAAAGTTTTTCAAAGGTTTGAATTCAATTAGTGTTTGAAATATTTGAATAAAAATCAAAACAGAATAATAGAAAAGGAAAAAGGAAAAGAATCAGAACAAAAAAATGGAAGCAGCCAAACCAGCCCAGTCCAGCCCAGCATCAGCCCACTCCCTCTCTCCCCGCGAGAAAAGTTTCGCACCAGAGAAAGAACCCGCATTGTCCTTGACCGTTGGACCCCCACTATCTCTCTCTCGCAGACAACCGGACCCCACCTCCTAGTCATCTTCTTCCTCGCGCGCTAACCTCGCACCTAACCTCGCTGCCGTTACTGCCGCGTTTTAATCTTGTTAATTCACGTTGAAAGCAGAAATGAATCTCTCCCGAAATCACGCGTATATAAGCGCCTGCCCTATCTCTCTCTTTCCCCTCACTCACCGCACCTCCTCCGTCCCAGGGCTGCCCAAATTTCTCACTACACCACCACTGCTCCGGCGAGTCTTTTCTGTCTATTCCGACCAGCATCTGCCTCCCCTTGCCTCCCAGCTCCCACGAGCTTGGTCTCCAGCCTCAGGCGCATCCACCAGAAGCCCCAGCTCGCCCGCGCGTGCCCCAGCGGCTCGGCAACATCGAAGTCTGAGCACCACCGCCTCCCGCTCCAACTCCGGCGGCCTTCCTCGGTAAACCCTGAGCGCCCCCTCCTCTCTGGATGACCTTATTTTGTTCACCTAAACCACGCGTGTCTGAAACACCCCTTATTTTGACTTAGCACGGTTTGAAGCATCGTCTCCGTCTTTAATAGGGAGCACCTGCCACCAGGACCATCTTCGGCGAGCAATTGCCAGTATATGTGAGCGCCCCTTCGTCTACATCGAGCACGCCGAGCTTCCCCACGTCACGGTGAGCACAGTATGCTTCTCCTCTTCCCCTTTGCTTCCTGGAGTGCCAGATCGCCATAAACAGAGCTCGCCACCGCCAGTCGCCGCCGCCAGCGTCGCCCATCCCTGGTCACACGCTCGACAACCGTTAGATCTCGATCAGACGCGTGAGATTAGATTTAACCCGAAGGGGTATCCTTCGATCTGTATCGTGCGTAGTCATTTAGATCTGAGGGCTCAGAGAGGCGGATCCAACCGAAGCGGTACCAGCCAGTAAGGACACGACGCATGGCTGTGTTTTGTTTTAAAACCAGAATTTGTTCTATTAGATGCTCCAATTTGTAATTTTCATAACTTTAAATCTATACGTCCAAATTTTGAAAATTTTATATCAATGGAATAAGCAAAACAAGTACTTTACAACTATGAACTTTGTTTAGTAAATTGCTTCTGTTAAATTGGTTGTATTTGCAGAAACTTGTGTAGGCATATTTTGAACATAAAATTTATTCTAGAAATATTTTTAAAGTAAAATCTTTGGCAATTGGATTGTTTTGAACCTACTAACCATAGAAACCAACTTGTGGATTCAAACACATATTTTGTGAAGCAAAAGAATAAATCTTTGAATTAGAACATTTCTAGTTAAACAAAAATATTGCTCATGTGTTAAAAATGCTTGTTGAGTAAAACCTTTGAAAAATGATTAGATTTAAACTCTCTGACCCTAAGCACCAAGTTTTGATATTTAAAAATATATTTGATGAACCCTATAAATTATTACTTTGCTAAAAAGCATTTTCAACAACATAAAATATTGATTTGGTATAAAAATGGTTTATAGGTAAAAAAACCTTTTGCAAATGGTTTCAATATTAAACCCTTGACCATAAAACACTAACATTTGTGTTTAAAAATGTATTTGTCAAACACTAGAAAATATTACTTTGGTTTGAACCATTTCTAGCAAAACAAAAATGACTTAAAATGGCCATTTTCACTAACTTGATATCAAATGGTTTTGCCACATTTATAAATGACCTCGCCACTTTTATAAATGGCCAAAAGATATTTTATGATATTTATAACCTACATAAACCACTTTTCCAAAATAAAACAATCTTTGGCATGCTTGCATGCATTGCTTCGTTTTTATTATTCTATGTGATGATTGCTTGAATGGTAGATTGAGTATTTGCTTGCTTGATTAAATTGTAGTGCAATTTGAAGAGTGTGACTATTGCAAGATCAAGGAGTGAACTTATGTAATCTACCAAAAATGCAAGTGGTGCTACATAATTTTGTCCCATTATTTTCACTATGCATTAGTGATATTTCTAAGTAGGACTTGCATGGAATTTTTGCTAAGTATAAACTATGCCATGGGAAATCCTAGTAGATGAAACCTTAGTTGAATTTTACTAAGTCAAGATTCCTACTACTATCATGCTTAGCCTAGCTAGTAGGAAACAAGGGTGGATTATATTCATGCTATGGAATATTTCTAAGTCAAGGACTTGTGTTTTGTTTAATAAACAACTAAGTGAATGAATCACCTGGGTGGAATGGAAAGAACGGTTTTTGTTGAGTGGTTACAAAAGTCCAGTATGCTGGGGAAAACTTGGGCATCACCAAGTCCAGTATACTGGGGAAAACTTGGTATCTCACTTGTGGAATGCCACCCAGGAACAAAGAGATTTGAGATGTCAAATGTTGAGAAGCTTCAAGTGCAGCCACACGGCATTATGGGCTCTGCCTAAATCATATAGGTTGCAATAACTTAACCAAATGGACAGTTGGTGGTAGGGGATGATAGGTTGGAATGCGTCCATTCTGGTCTAAGGGAAGGATTCTGAAAGATCTTGTCTTGGTGAAACCAAGTCTTGTGGGGAAAGTGCACCACCTCTGCAGAGTGTAAAATGTAAGTACTTAGCCATGTCCCTGGTAAAGGACAATTTGATAATCAAGACATGGAAGCTATCAAGAATCTCCTCATCCCAATTTCTAAGTTAAAAACTTGTGGTTGAACAAGGGTTGAAGGATCACCAATTTCTATTGGGAGATGCCTAGGGTGATATTTTTGCCAAACAAAACTTAGTGTTTTTCAAATGATAAGGAAAATATATTTTGAGCAAAGCAAGCCTAAGCTCCACCTATCCAAATGCATATAGATGATAGACTCCACTATTCTACCATAGTATCACTTGCCAATACAATTCAAATGTATTGACCCTTGTGGCTGTAACCTATTATGTTGCAGGTTTGTTTGATGTTAGCGAAGTGTGTGGATTAGGATTACAAGTCTACAACCAACATGATTACCTGTGACACTTTGAAGATGAAGGAACCCATGCGACAGTTATTCATGCTGCATTGTAATGGAATAGCCAAATGAGCTATGTAAGATGTAATAAATTGTTTTATTCCTGGTTATAAAGTTGTATTATGAACTTTGTTTCTTGATATTACATCTTAACTGTAGATGCTAGCTATTGATCTAGGGACTAGCATTGTAAACACATGGACCTCTACCTTATTAAAGGTTGGGACCTCTACACCCGGTGAGACCCTTTTCCCTCTCCCTTGCTTCCTGTTTTGGGCAGAACCAACGCGAGCAGAGTCTGCCGCCACTCACCGTTGCCCAGCGCCGCCCATCCTTGCTCAAGCCACTGAGAGCCGTTGGATCCCGATCCTACGGATTAGTTAGATTCATTTAAACGAAGCAGTACTTTAGATCTACATTGTATGCCGTAACTTACATCCAATGTCCCACACTGCTTGATCCACACGAACCGTTATCAGCCAATGAGGTTGTGACGCGTGGCCTATATTTTGTTTTTAAGACAGAAACTTTTCTATTAGATGTATGATTTTGTAAAATTCATAACTATTGTTCTACTTGACCAAATTTTGCAAATTTTATATCAATGGAATCAGAAAAATGAAAGCTTTGAAACCATTCCCTTAGTTTAGTATTTTGATTCTGTAAAATTGGTTGTTTTTGCATAAACATTTTTAGGCTTATTTTTTGTATAAAATTTATTCTAAAAATGACTTTAGGGTAAAATCTTTTGTAAATGGTTTATTTTGAACCTACTGACCATAAAAACCAACTTTTGGATTTAAAAGTATAACTTGAGATGCTAAGGAATTATTCCTTGAATAAAAGCATTTCTAGTAAAATAAAAATGTTACTTTAATTTAAAAAAGGATTTTTAAGTGAAACCTTTTATAAATGGATTTGTTTTAAACACTTTGATCATAAACACTAACATTTGTGTTTAAAAATATATTTGTCAAACACTAGAAATTATTCCTTTGATTAAAATCATTTCTAGCAAAACAAAAATGATTTAAATGGCCCATTTTCACTAACTTGATTTCAAATGATTTTTGCCACTTTATGACCAATAGGTGTTTTGAAATGTTTATAACCTATCAAGAACCAATTTACAAATAAAACAATCTTTTGCATGCTTGCATGCATTGTTTTTTTTTCTATTTTATGTGGTCCATTGTTTGAATGCTAGTTTGAATTTGTGCCTTGATTGAATTGTAGTGAAATTTGAAGAGTGTGACTATTGCAAGATAAAGGAGTGAACCTATATTATCTACCAAAAAAGGCAAGTGGTGCTTCATACATTTTGTCCTAATAGTTTGACCATGCATTAGTGATATTTCTAAGTAGGACTTGCATGGAAATTTTTACTAAGTATGCTTTGCCATGGGAAATCCTAGTAGATGATGCCTTAGTAGAATTTTCCCTAATTTAAGATTCTTGCTACTTTTATGCTTAGCCTAGCTAGTAGAAAACAAGGGTGGATTATATTCATGCTATGAAATATTTCTAAGTCCATGACTTGTGTTTTGTTTAATAAAACAACTATGTGAATGAATCACCTAGGTGGAATGGAATGAAATGATTGTGTTGAGTGGTTACACAAGTCCAGTATATTGGACAAAACTTGTGTATCACAAGTCCAGTATACTGGGGAAAAATTGGTATCACACTTGTGGAAAGCCACCCAGGAATAAAGGGATTTGAGATGTCAAATGTTAAGAAGCTTCAAGTGCAGCCACATGGCAATATGGGCTCTGCCTGGATCATATAGGTTGCAATAAATTAGCCAGATGGACAGAAGGTGGTAGGGGGTTATAGGTTTGGAACGCATCCATTGGGTCTAAGGGAAGGCTTCTGAAAGATCTTGTCTCGATGCATGTCGAGTCTTGTGGAGAAAGTGCCCCACCTCTCGAGAAGGAAGAATCTAAGTACCTAGTCGTGTCCCTAGCAATGGACAATTTGAGCATCAAGACATGGAAGCTATCAAGGATCTCCTCATCCCAATTTCTCAGTTAAAAGCTTGTGGTTGAACAAGGGTTAAAGGATCACCAATTTTCATTGGTAGATGCCTTCGGTGATTTTGACAATATAAAAACTTAGTGTTTTCAAATGATAAGGAAAATCTATTTTGAGCAAAGCAAGCCTAAGATCCACTTAGCCAAATGCATATAGATGATAGATACCACTATTCTACCATAGTATCACTTGCCAATACAATTCAAATGTATTGACCCTTTTGGCTGTAACTTATTATGTTGCAGGTTTGTTTGATGTTAGTGAAGTGTGTTGAATAGGATTACAAGTCTACAACCAACATGATTGCCTATGGCACTTTGAAGATGAAGGACTCCATGCTATGTAGTTATTTCTACTACATTGTAATGATATAGCCAAATGAGCTATGTAAGATGTAATGAATTATTGTATTCCTGGTTATAAAGTTGTACTATGACCTTTGTTTCTTGATATTACATCTTAAACTGTGGATGCTATCTATTGATCCAGGGACTAGCATTGTAAACACAGGAATCTCTACCTTATCAGGTTGGGACCTCTACAACGGCCCAGCACCGGATCGTACCATTTCACCATTTATTTTATTTTCGTCTTCCTCTCGCCAGAAAGAATTGCCGATGCAAGTAGCTGCCTGGCGCCTCGACCGCTGTCCGCCGTTCTCACGATGATCGCTCCGCCAAGATTCAGGCTACTACTATCCTTTCCATCTATAAGAATCCCAATCCATAGAAGAACGAGCTCCATTTCTCTTCTCTCCCTCTCGTTCTTATCCACACAAACCCTAGTTCGTCGGAATTCTAGGGCACCATAGTTTCCGAGCTCCCCTTACCCATCAAAGACCACTATCAGCCTTTGCCTCGCCGTGTTGAGCATCTCTGCCAAAGGAATCGCCATAGCTCGGTCAGAATCATTGCCTGATTTTGCTTCATCTCTGACGCCGTTCACCATCGATCCGCTATCGACTAAATTTCCTCGGCCTCTCCGACCATCTAATCGCAACCGTGGTGAGCTCCTCTATCTCCCAGTGTCCTATGTTGCTTTGTTTGCTTCCTGTATCGCCACCGGAGCGACCATCTGCCAGCGCCGCCATGTGAGTTTGTCATCGGCCATCTTCTGATGACCTTTAGGAAGTGGCGCCACCACTATTAGGTTCCTTGCATTGCGTAGTGTCAAACCCGACCAACCAAACTTCCTAGAACCTCCTCTTGTGCCGTCTTCGATGATGTTCCGGCGAGGATCTAGCGAGCTGTTGTCAGGATGATGTCATCCTTGACCGGGTCAACGTATTGACTGGTCCATGCCAACATGGCGTGCCAATGTGGCCATTGGCCCACCTATCTGTGAGATGATCTAGGTTTAGTCTGGGTATAAAAATTATTTCCCTATTTAAATTTTAATTAGAAATTAATAAACATTACTAATTCAATAACTTTTTCTTTATAATTCAGGAAAATATGTTTAATATATGAAAAATTACAAAGAAATAAATTCTACAATTTAAATATATTATCATATATAATTGTGTTAACTAATTAAATAAATGTTATTTAATAAATATTTTATATTAATAAAACATAGAAAAATCATATATTAATAATGGGAAACAAGAAAAATATGAATAATATACTAAAATTCTTAGAAACATAAAAACTACGATGGAAAACTATAAACATAAAATATTATATCACTTAATTAAATATTTATTATTTATTAAGTGTTTATAAAGTAATAAATCTTATAAAAATCATATCTTAATATTTAAAATTCAAAATACAAATAATATAAAATGATCACAAAAATAAAACCTGCATGTTAAAATTATAATCTTTCACTTTTGAAGTAAGTAAAAATTTAATACTCTAATAACTTGAATTTAAATCTATTTCCTTAATTGATAATTCATTTTAGGATAAACAAAATTTTGTTAATGTCTCTAATATTATACATCTAAGGCCTAGTAATAGTATTTCCTTATGTATTAATGGTATGAAGTCCATATAGTCCAAAACATCTTAATTACAATTTTTGATGAACTATCATTCATAAATAAGTATAGCATTACCCAAAAGGAGTTATCAAATATAAAATCCTCAAGATTATTATTATTTTTTACTTAATAAAATCATTCACCATTACTTCAACCACAAGATTATAAACATACTAAAACACCATAGTTAATTCATAAATAGTTAAGTAATGTTGTTTCCATATTATAAGTTATAACCACTCATTTATAAGAAGATAAATAATTCTATTCAATTATAATGTTAAGAAAACATGACTCAAATAGAAGTGTTACCAATCTTAATTAACCTCTAGGAAACATTATGAAGTGAAAAAATTGTAATACCATCTGAAGTTGATAAGTCTCAACTACTAATAATGTCATTATTCAAATGAAGTAAATAATTCTTCCTTGATAACTATAGTTAGTAACCCTACGAATATTAACTAAATATTTAAATGTTTTTGTTTAGTTTTTTTAAGATACATTATAAAGCATGACATAAGCATTCTTATGAAAGCTCTAAATGATGAACAATACTTATATACACAGCCTTTCGATACATTCCACCCTTTAGTACTCTATTTTTGTGTGTACTTTACTATACTTGCATGTTGTTTCACACACACACACAAGCCTTAATAAAAAGCACAAGTGTGAAACTTATCTAAAAGGATAACACATTATAAAGAAACCATTTCCAGTTCCCTAACCCTAGTTCATCAACGCTTATTCCAGGGATTTGAGTTTATCAATTGCATTACATTACTTATGCATAATAGCATCTTGCTTATTTAAACAGTAGTCCTTATCGGACCAATGATGCTGATTTCAGATATTGGATATTTTATTGTCTCGGAGACCATGAATGCATAATCTTGCAATCACAAAAGGAAAGTTCACACTTGCTCATCTCCTTTGATTATTTTCTATCAAATATTTTACAAATCTAGTGTTGTCATCACCTGCATTTCAAAAAGGTCATAAAACACTATTTTCATAATAGGATCAATATAGGTTATTTACCATGAGGTAATAACCTATTATGAAAGTTCCAGTGGTAAAGGAACATATTACCTAGTGAAATGGATCGTATGGGCACCTAAAGGGGGGTGAATAGGTGCTACTCAATTTTTAGTTCTTTTTCAATTTTAGGCTTGACACAAAGTAAATTCTCTAGATATGCAACTACGAGAATTTCCCTATATACAAACCTATGTACTAAACACGTAAAGAGAGGAGTGAGGAAACCGTAGTGGAGCACGCGGAGACACAGGGATTTGTTTTACCATGGTTCCTTCCATTTTAAGGGAAGTACATCTGCGTTGGAGGGGTGGGCGGTTCTAAAAACATCACGCCACAATAGGCCTCACCCTATTCTCCGATGGATCTCGCCACGAAAGGTCTGATCCACCTCTCCACTATTGGTACCCTTCGAGGCGGGAACCGGTTCCTTTACAACTATAGCGGGGCACACATTCACAACCAAATTGGAGGCTCCAGTAATGACAACAAGCTGCCACAAGAACAAGGATTATCAAAATAATCAAAATAAGGTCTAGATATTTGCAAGAAATACTAGATTGAGGGTCCTCCAAATAAATGGAAGGGAACTGAAGTGCTTGATTGCTCTTGATTAATATCGATCCCTCCTCCTTTGATCCCCCAAAGAACGACGCCTTTGGGTGGATGAAGGTGGAGATATCTTGGATGGAACTTGAGGAGCAGATCTTGTCTTTTTCAAATGAACCAAGAGTTCTGGCAGGAGGGGAGAGATGGGTTTAAATACCCTCTGCCCACTAGGGGCGGACTATCCTCCCTGGTGGAAAGCTCCGCCCCAAAGACAGAAAGTCCAGGGGAAAATCCGCCCCCTCACTGAGATCCACGCCGACCTTTCCTTGGAGAAAATCCTCGAGGGGGCGGAGTATCCGGCCCCCCATGGGGCAGACTATCCGCCTTGGGGAAAAATCCTCCCGAGAGCCGGAAAGTCCGGGGAAACTCCCCCCCCCCACACACACACAAACACAGTGCGCCGCACTGTGGCACACTTTGCAGAAATCCTAGGGGGTGGATTATCCATCCCCCTTGAGGGGAAGATTATCCAGCCTGGGAAAACCTCTGGCCCTGGCCGGACAATCCGAGAGATATCCCCCCACACACAGTGTGCCGCGCCCTTGCGCCCTTTGTGATTGGGGGAGGGGCGAATTATCCGGCCCCTTGCAGTGGCAGATTATCCGCCCCCCCAAAACACTTTTGATCTCCTTTTGAAATTGCTAAGATCTGCAGCACTTCAACACATATTAAATAATCCTTGATATTGTTATCTAACACACAAAACACTAGAGATCATGAAATGTTCTTTCAATCTCCCCCTTTTTGGTGTTAGATGACAATACTAGGATTTCCAATAAAACCTACTAACATCATCTTAAAGAAATGAAAGAGGCTCCCCCCTAAATGTGTCCATATCAATAACTTGCATTTCAATACAAATGCACATACTAACGAACAAGCCAATTTCATATGATTGATGGATATAACATAGATGAGTTAGGAGACACTTCATACCACCAGGAGATGAACTTAGCCAAAATAAGACGCAATAATATTAGTCCTTGAAACAAACCACCACTTCACCAGTATAATGCATCCATAGATATAAGTCCAGAAATCCTTAAGGCCATAAATAGCATCCACAGAAAATCCCAAAAATAAATCCACACACAAACCATAGTGCAATACGACATAGTCTCATACAAACTGAGCACAAAGAAAGGTTCAATGCTAAATGGGCACAAGCAACCGATAAGAAAACAAACAATAAAGAAGTCAAATGCTTGTGCCCGACCCATGCAAATCCACGGAGACCTATATAGAACTACTTATCCCCCTTTGGCATCAAAATGCAAAAAAGGAAGAAGAGCGATGCACCAAACTGAGATGGTACTACACACCCAAACTTGCAAGAACAAATCAACTAAAAGCCAAGTTTGGATTTGTTTTCCATAACAACACAAGATATGCAATTAAATCCAAAAAGATCCAATAGAAACCAACTCTTCTCAAGGAACAGGGCGGTGGCCGAAGCCACCATGTTGGAGCGCATGGCATGAAACCGCGAAGATGTATCTTGAGTTCAAAACCAATGCTCATCGATAACCCACATATCACAAAATGATATTAAGGGAAATGATTTTTCTTACTTTCAGCATTATGGGGGGAGGGTTTGTAACATCCTAGTTTCAAAAACACTGATTAAATGTCCAAAAGGCAAAAATCAGGGGGAACAAAAACTTTTTCTTGAAATGTGTGCTTACTTGTTTGCTTGTGCTTAAGCAACTGTTTGTGTATTTTTTGTGTACTCCTCATCTCAACACTAGTTTACAAAAAAAACTATTTCACAAAAGAGATGTCTTGGCTCATCTTTCATGTTCTCAAATGTTCTGGCATTTCAAAAACCTGAGCCAAGATGACTTTGACCCAACAAAATACTTTACTAGTTTCTTTTGACAAACTATGGATACCAATATATTATCTCCTTATGTTTTCAAGACAGAACCTTCAACTACTCTTGTCCCTAGGTTTTCCAAAACCTTATTAAAACCTTTTCATCTCAATCTTGGTAGAGATACCAAGATGGTACTTATCTTACTTCAAAGAAAAACCCCTTTCAACATACCCATCCTTACCTCAAGCTAGGCTTGATGGTAACCCTAGTAATAGTTGGATAAGTGACAAGATGAATTGCATTGATCTGTTGTCTGATGAATTGCCTTGATCTGTTGTTTGCATTGTTTGCTTAGGAACTAGAGTGACCTAATCTAGTAGCTCACCCCTTAGGACCCAACCCATGCTTGTGATCATCAAACTCAAAGCAAGCATCCAAGTCTAGATCTATCCTAAGCCACTCAAGTGATCATCTCATCCCATCCTTATCTCAATCCAGGGATAATCCCTCTTGATGGTTTCCAACCTAGTGGAGACCCAATCCAAGTTTTGATCCCCTCTCTTAAATCTACACCTCAACATCAACCACTTTAGGGAAGGGATAAACCTTTGCCACCCTCTCAGTTGTTTCCCTCTTGAACACTAGTCAAAATCACCAAATCTGCCAAAATGGCTAAGTCTGGATTTCTTATCTAGATTCAATATTTAGAGCTTTAGCTTTTCCAACCCATGTGCCTTCTTGAGAATGCACTTGAACCATCTTGTAGTACATCAGTAGTAATACCAAGGCCCACTCTTTCCCTAGGCTAATCCATCCGAATTCCCACTCATCCATGATGGTTTGGTAGTCAAGATACTAATCTTTTCTGCAAATCTTATCATCTTGCCTACTTTGGCAGAAGCTCACATCTATATGCCACCACCACTTGACCAACTCTTTGCATGGTTTTGATCTACTAATCATGGCCTACCAATCCCCAATTCACTTGTTTTTATTAGATCCTTGTGCTTCTTAAACCCACATGGTTTAGGAGGCTACCTGATGTATCTGATATGTTAGCCTTATTTTTAACAAAGTTTGCCATCTCAGCATGATCACCTCAAATGCAACCAAGCCCAACTCTTGCTTCCATGATAATCTATATGACATGGTATATTCATCCATATAACCCTTGTACCAAGGTGAGCTTTGAGCTCCCTAATCCAACCCTGTTTAGAGGGCATCATAATAACCAAACCCTAGATCCTCTCAACCCTAGTTTCCATCCTCTCTACCACTTTTCTTCAAAACCAAGGTTGACCTTGATGCCTACATAAATTTTATATCATCTACCTTGGATATAAGAATCCCCAAATAATTCTCCCAATTATTTGGATTTTTAAACTATTTAATTCCCTCTACCTACCAAATTCACAAAATCCTTGCCTATAAAGACAAGTTTGCTTTTATACAAATCACCTTGCCAACTCAAGGCACATTTGATTCCTACATATCATATCACATCTTTCCAACTCAAAAATAAATATTTTTGAGATCCTTTATTATTTATTTTTGCCCTTTTTCTTAAATGGAAGAAACAAGAAATAATTCCACAAAAATACTTTTACATATCAATAAATCCCAATAAAATTATCCAATGTGTGTTATGGTATTTAGGACCATATCACACCAAAAAACCAAGATTTACCAATGTAAAAATATCAAATGATCTTCTATAAACTACTTCTGCACTTTCGAAATAAATGGATTTAAGTGGGCTATTACTCCATAGAAAAATCCCAACTAAATCTTGGAGGTGTATAAGGACCATATCCATCTACCAGTAACCTTTCCCCATATTAGCCAATGTAAATTTTTGGACTTCATTCATAACCCAAGCTTTGATCAAATATGGAAAACAAATCAAACCCATTAAACAAACCCCATCAAACCCCATCAAAGCTTGTCTCATACCCCACCCCAGCACACCTCCCTACTCCTGGTCGCAGCACTGTAGATCTACAGTGACCAAACCCTAGTTCTTGTCCTTTTTCTCTTGTTTAGAGGGAGACAAAGCCTCCTTGTCTTGTCCCCTCTTATTAATGTCATAGCAGCAGCTTCCCTCTCACTCCATGTCACCTAGCACGACCAGAGGCTACCCCACACCCCTCTCATCACCGCCCAAGCTGACCTATCCTCGAGCAGAACCATCCCCATGCCCTACCATGGACTTGGTCCCGGTTAGACCACACCCTCTCTAAATAAATAGGCCAGAGGCCTCCCCTTCACCTCATTTCCCCTCTACCACTCTTACTTCCCTCACCCATGAGCCCCTGCTCTCTCCCTTGCCTTGCTTTGCCCAGGAGAGAGAGAAACAAGAGAGTTTCGTCCAGGGAGAAGTTCGAGCTCGAGTATCTCTCTCCTCTGCCTTTCCCTCTCTGCATGTTCTTCTATCGTGCTCCCTTCCTCCCCCTACGTCTAACCTTGATCTTTGTTTGGCCCAGGACAGCTCCCAGGCGGTGCTCCGGCGAACTCCTGAGAGCATCCCGCAGGCGCCATCGTGCGAGCTCCCTCCCGGCGACAAACCTACCCTCGCCGCCCCTCGTTCGACTCGCCGTGGAGCGTCGCTTCTCCCTGTCTACTCCATGAAGCCTCCCAAGACCTCTGGTGAGCACCCCACTCCTCTCCGACGAACCTAGGGTTCGCTCCCCTGCCGACAGTGTCCCGACGAGGACGACGAGCGAGCACCGTCAGATCTACTTAAAACCAACGGCCGGATCTCCCCCGTACCCCTTCGGTCGTCCTCCACCGCTGACAGGCCGACCCCGCCTTTCAGCATGTTCAAACCCACCTCCCCTGCAGCGCACCGCCCAGGTGGGCCGTATCCTCCTCTCCGTGGCCCATGTTCTCCAGATCCTAGCCCACAACTCCCTGGCTTTTATCCAATTTGCCCAGATCCAGAAAAATCACCATCTGGTTTAAATCTTTCTGAAAATAAAAAGGGCCTAAAGAAATTTAGTAAATAATTTTAACTAGTACCTAAGCCTCCACTCTAACCTTCAGAATTGGTTTTGGACCAATTTACATAACAGATAAATCATAGAAAATAAAATATCCAAGCCTATTCCTTTAACTAATAAAATCTTTCAGAGAGCTTGGCATTTCCAAATGGCATGAACCTTGTTGGTATAGGAAGGTAATAGTCATACCTTGCAATTACCACTGGCCCCACCCAACTGGCTTCCTGGTTTGCCCACATTAAAAATAACAAAATCAAGCCTTTTCTGCCTTTAGAAATTTCCCTAGGTGAAATCAAATGAGTTTTGGACCTAATGACAACTCCCATTAAACCTATATACCAATAAGCACCAAAACCCAGGAGCCCAAGATTTATTGATCTTTTATGGAATTATGGTGAATTAAACAATTATGTGCATTGTTTGTTCACCAATAAATTGGTCCAAAAAGGCTGATTCCAATTTCTACAGAAAGGTATTTCCTGTACCTAACAAGTATCCTTGGAATAACCTAAAAATCTTCTGTAAATTTAATATTATGAAAGACAAATCTCATCCAGTACTATATTTGGGAATTTCTCAAGGGCATTCTGGTAATTGTTTTGAGGTGATTCCAACTCCTCTTGAATCAGTACATCAAATACTATCTAATAACCTAAGGAAATAATTTTTGGAACTCCATAACAGTTCTGATCAATTATTTCCTAAAACTAGAGTTTTACTCACTATAAAATCCCTTATAAATCTTTGGTATTTGATAAAATAGTGAAACCACTTTTGTTGGCTTCATTTTATCAATACCTATCTGATGATACCATTTTTATACAATGTTATTATACAGATCAAGCTCTTGGTCAAAAACCCTCTCTTAGGTAATTCCTAGACTTTAAAATCCAAAAGGATTCCTTTTTCCTATACCTCCACATCTTCTCCCAATCCAATCAAATCATACCTCCGATACCCTACTGGTGAATATCTTGTAATTATCCTTTTCTTGCTGTATTGTTTGATGCTTTTATGCCTTGTAGTAATTGTGGTGTTGTTTGTTTGCATGTATGCTCAATAACGGCGATAGTTGCGATTGTGTGACGCCGAGAAGAAGGAAGCACCGGGTTATTCTTATTAGTGTTATTATTGGTATTCTGGTATTATAAGAAAGGAACGGGACATCTCGCTGGTCACAGGCAAGCCACCTTCTTGCTCATATGCCTTGTCCTATTATTTTACCTATGCATGCTTTATTCACTCTTTTATGCAAATTGCATTGTTTTACTATATTAGGTTGTATATGGGAAAGGTTTGGCTCCTCCAAACTATTTCCCCTTGGTACCATTAGGTACAACTTCCTTTTATGATACCTACCTGCCCCTAGCATGATAGATGGTGACATAACACCATAACCCCTTGGAGACCCTGTTTTAGCCAAAGCAAAAGTATAGGATGGGAAGACCGTAGGAAAAAGGGTTTGCAAAAATGTTTTATGAGAAAACCTTGGGAGTCTTGGCCTACCAAGTGATGTTGAAAATGAGAAAGGTTTTTGGTTTACAAAATGTTCGGACAAATGATCGAGGAAAAATGTTTATGAAAACGCACCCGGTTCTTTGCAGTTTTGCTAGAACAATTAACCCGTGCAACCACATTACTCTAGAATGGGACGGGGCTGGGCTGAAAGTTTACCTAATCTGGTATAGGTGCCTCACACTACTATAGGGGTAAACAATCCCCGGAGGGTGGGCCTTCTCTATCTAACGGTCCATGCGTAGCATCGACTGGGAGAAGGAATGAAGGGTCTACAGGCCTCCTCGCGATACTATGAGCCCCTCATTGAAATCACACACCCGTCGAGGTGCAAAACACGCTCCGATTGGCTGGTTACTATATAGGGCGTCCCGGTTTTGATGGGATTAACCTCATAGGGTAGGCACTTGTACCGGAGAGGGCATCCGGAAGGTCTTGACCAGTTATTCGACCCACCATCGGTGTGGATCAGGGACAGGTAATCGGATGGTGTGGGTACAGTGTACAACCTCTGCAGAGTGTAAATCTATTCGAATAGCCGTTTCCACGGTCATGGACGGTTGGGAATGTTGCTGTAGTGCAGTGTTGGTTTTGTTTTCAAAAAGTACTTTAGGAAAAAGAAATGTCTTGGAAATGAATTGACCATGAGATGGTCGGGAAAAAGGAGGAAGGAGTTTGGTCATGAGATGACCGGAAGAAAAAACAAATGGGTGACCCAATCCTAGTGTTTTCTAAAAATTTCTCAAAAAGGTTTCCATAATGTTTTATAAAAAAATTCAACAGAGATATAGATACATGCTATATCTACAAGAGAAACTAGTTTATAAAAGAACCTTTCTTGGAGACATCCTACCACAGCCATATTGCATATCCTTTATTTCATTGTTCTCTTAAGGTGGTTTGCGAGTACATTCAAAGTACTCATCAGCATTGTCCCTGGATATTTACTTGGCCAGATTTTTCAGAAGCAAGAGGAATGATGGAGATCGTTGACGTCTATGCGAGCTAGGCCATCTTCTAGTCAGTCGCCTGTAGGTTAAGGCATGACATGGGCTCTGCGCTTGAAGTCTTCCGCTAGTGATGTTGTATCGCCATAATGGCATAAATGTAAGTACTTGTATTTATTAATTAGGGATGTTGTAATGATAATTGTCGGTTATACTCACGGCTCACTGATCATGGGAACGTGAATTGCAGGCATAACGGGTATTCTCGGACCGTAAATCTGGGGGTGCCACAGACATGGTATCAGAGCCATCCTGGCTGTAGGAGACCTTAGTTAGCATGGACGTTAGACAGGACAACTCATATTTCTAAAAACACCGGCTTTCGAAAACTATTTCCCAAAAGCTTTTTGAAGGATTTCTTATCTCACCTTCTCTGACTTAAACTATTTGAAAATGGATCACTCTATATCTTGTCTACTTCAAATGTCCCGTTCTCAAAAACAAAGTTCGGTCAGAGACTATGAAGATAAAGATCCTGGAATGAAGAGACCCCGAGACAAGAAAAACAAAGGAGCTACCAACGACAAAATACACTACAAGATCGCCCTACCAAAGGAGTCCTTCATCGCCCCAATCAATCAAGTACGACACTGGAGACAACAGATGGCAAGACAGAAGCCAAGAAACACGTATCCCCCGTACTTAGGATAAATAACCCCAAGATAGGATTCCCCTAATGGCGCGTAGTCACCCCCTTAGTACCTATGGTACACTCTGCATGCTTGTCATGTGCTTGAGTGGTGCTTGAAATGTGTTGCTTGTCTGCCTCGGATCACTCAATCATATTGTATGACCAACTTGATGGCGTATCCCGACGGTAACCCTCGCAACCCCATAGCTGGAACCTCTCCTTAGCAGGATGGCCACCTAAAGAAATCCCTGACAACTCCTACTCGTGCCTTAGCTTTAATCGCCCCAAAAGAGTAACAATCCTAATAAACCCTCCGACGAATCAACATGGAGTCTTCGCCAAGAAGCCGGAAGATAAAAAGGCCCGAAGGCAACAAGTTTACTCCGTTAACAAACCAAAGCAACAAAAAGAGTTCAAGTGAAGACAACCCATCTGAAGCCAAAATTTCCTCCACCCCGACTAGGGACGAATAAGAAGCGTCACTAACCGCTAAAACTAACCCGAGTTAACCTGTACGGCTTCATTAGGTCATAACCATAGGAAGGCAGTTGCAATAAGGCGTCACTCGAAGACCACAACTCCAGTATCACGCCAATGCCCCAAGACGAAGGATCGACCACAACCTCAACGACCCCAAGTAAAACTCTAAGGTGGAAGGACTACGTCTTTCCACTCTATTCTAGAAGACCGGCCATGAGAAGATAATACCCGGAGATCTCCAATCCAAGAACCTGCTCCAAACCCCACCTTGAGAGTCATCAGAGGAACAGAAGACAGACATCATCAACAATCTTCAGAAGTCTGCTCGATCCTCTCAACAACTGAGACGTTCAGATTTAAGAGGACATGACTACCCGACGCTGTCAATCCTACTCCCCAAGGAGTAGAAAGAAACCTAAAGCATCGAGATTCTCTGAAGACGTTGCAAACCCCGAGCCGAAGAACGAATAACCGCCCCCTTCACGAGTATCAACCCCTCTTATGGTCACCAACCCTAAAAGATCCACTTGTCAAAACAAACATCAGGAAAGGCACGACCCTCCCTGCCCAAGAACTGAATGTCCCTCAGACCCCCAAGTAAAGGCAGTAACCAAAGTTGGTACCCAACCCAGGACGGCTACAAGATTCAAGGAGCACTCTCGACATAGTCATTCGTACCCTACCAATTTACTCTGCTAACCTCTAGAAAGTGATGGATCGTCTCGAAACCTGCTCAGTAGGGAGTCAAGTACCTTCTCCATTGGCCGGCGCAAATCTACTGATTTCTGAGTGAACCTTGTTGGATGTTATGCAAGGATAATACCCTTCTTTCCATGTTTTACCCGCGACGTTGCATCACACCGAACCCGAAACAACCCCCTATCTACAGAACCGCGTTCCTAGACCGCCAAAAGCCAACGGCAATCGCCAACCCCTTTTGGACCCATACTCAGCTCAGAACTAACTCACTAGAAGCTAGTTTAACGCCTCTCCCGCTATGACTATTACTCCAGGAAGTGGCATCAACGCCTCCCACGAAGCGGTACAAGGTCGGTGGGAGGTAACTACCTTAGAATCAAAGGTGCAGCGCCATCCCCAGCATCATCTACTACTCCAATCAGGAAGGTCGGTGACTCCCCCAAAAACCCTAGTGCCGCTCTAAGGGGGAAAGACTGCGTCTTTCCCACCCAAAAACCCGATAGAACCTAGGAGTCGAACACTAGTTATCGTTAAGGGATGACCACCCTAGCAAAATCCCAACCATTGACCCTGCAACAAGGATGACAATCGGCAATTTCTCCAGAATCAGAAGGTACTTCAGGAAAGTTCTCCATCACAGAGTCGACAGCCCAGCCAGCACTTCTGATGTTGCAAGACCAAGCAGGCAGAGAGGCCGACTTCAGCAAGAAATGGATTAAAGAAGGCTCAACCCATCGTCTCGTTTCTCGAAGAAGAATGGAGTCTACGCTAAACCTACCTAGAATCGTCCTAAGGGGAAAAGACTGCGTCTTTTCCAGTTGTTTAAATCTAAACAGATCAATCCCGAGCCACTCTGCTCCGACCCGTAACTGACCATGCTTGTTTGTGGGAAAAACCTGATAGCATCCCAGATTTCCATCGTTGAAATTGTCAAGCAGATGTTATAACCCAACCCTACTCCTCCCTAATCTCGGGACGAGATTATTTTAAGGGGGAAAGGTCTGTAACATCCCAATTTCAGCAACCCTGATTAAATGTCCAAAAGGCAAAAATCAGGGGGAACAAAAACTTTTTCTTGATAGCTTGCACACACTCCAACACTCAACACGATATCGGGTCTAGATGCACAGAGGTAAAGGAGAGAGCCGATCATGGATCGGTATACCTTTTGGTCCACATCTTTACGCTTTGGATTAAGCTCAAGATGACATTTAGTTTGCATTGGAGTAGCAACTCCATTTAGATCCATCATCTTGAACCTCTTGAGCATGTCTTGGATGTATTTTGCTTGATTAATAAAGGTTCCCTCTCTAAGTTGCTTGATCTTGAATCCAAGAAAGAACCTTAATTCTCCCATCATAGACATTCAAACCTATCAGTCATAAGCTTTGAAAATTTATCATTAAAATCTTCATTAGTAGAGCCAAAAATAATATCGTCTACATATAATTGGCATACAAAAAGCTCCTTGTTAATGTTCTTAGTAAACAGAGTAGGATCGATTTGCCCAACTTCAAATCCACGGTCTAACAAAAGCTCTTTAAGGTGCTCATACCACGCACGTGGGGATTGTTTAAGGCCATAGAGCGCCTTATCAAGTTTGTAGACATGGTTTAGAAACTTGGGATCCTCAAAACCTGGGGGTTGCTTGACATATACCAACTCATGTAGAGGACCATTAAGAAATGCACTCTTCACATCCATTTGGTGTAATTTAAAATTATGATGAGCAGCATAAGCAAGGAGGATATAAATGGACTCAAGGCGAGCCACAGGAACATAAGTTTCACCAAAATCGATGCCTTCCACTTGAGAGAATCCTTGAGCCACCAACCTTGCCTTATTCCTTACAACAATCCCATTTTCATCTTGCTTGTTCTTGAAAATCCACTTTGTGCCGATAACATTTGGCACTCTTTGGGTTTTCTACGAGCTTCCATACCTTGTTGCGCTTGAAGTTATTCAGTTATGTATGCATTGCAATCACCCAATCTAGATCTTCAAGAGCATCAAAAACCTTCTTGGGGTCCACCATTGATATATGAGCTTGATGATCACAGAAGCTCGCAAGCTCACTTCTAGTGAACACTCTTCTTCTTAGATCACCTACAACCTTGTCAAGAGTATGACCCCTTAACTCAAGTTTCCTTTAAGCACGTTTTTTGCGACGAGATTCAATCTCCTTATTATTTCTTGAAGGAATTGCTTCAACATTTGGGACCTCGTCTTGGCCACTACCTTGTCCATCATCAACAATTCGATCACGGCGAACTAGAGATGAAGAACCTTGCCCTTGTTCTTGATCTGCATTCATAATAGGAGACTGTTGTAATTCTAGAGATTCAGGGCCGGATAACCCGCCCGTAGGTGGGGCCAAATAATCCAGCCTAGGAGTTTCATCTTCGGTTTGCTCTTCCTGGTTGCCCCTGTCATGAGTTGAAGTGCCAGGCCCAGATAATCTGCCCCTAGTAGGGGCCGGATAATCCGGCCTAGGAGTTTCAGCGCCTTCATGTTCGTCCTGATTTCCCCTGGCAGGGTTGGAGTGCTAGGGCCAAATAGTCCGCCCCTTGGAGGGGCGGATAGTCTGGCCTGGGACTACCAGTTTGCCCAGAAGACTGATGATCTTCAGGAGGTTGTGGTGTTGGTGCAGTAGTTTCTCCAGTAGGAGGAGCTTGTTGATCTTATGTAGATGAGGGCTCTACTTGAGTAGAGCATTGTCCTTCCTGATCCGCCACAAGGGGTTCCTCAATGGGGCAGAAAATCCCACGCCCATTATTCTTATGGAATCTTGGGGTATTTCAACGTCTGCATCACAAACATCAACTTGTCCCACATGGGAGCCACCATTCTCATCGAATTCCACACACTACAAGATTCTACAACAGTTCCGGGGAGCTTATTGTAGATTCTATAAGTGTGGGATTCGGCACCGTAACCAAAAAAAATTCCTTCTATAGCCTTAGACTCAAATTTAGGCAAACGAACTCCTTTGATAAGAAAGAACACTTACAATCGAATACCCAGAAATATGATATGTTGGGCTTGCTACCGGTAAGTATCTCATATGGCGTTTTGTCCAAGATCTTGCGGAGGTAGATCTGGTTTGATGAGTGACATGCGGTGGATATGGCTTCAGCCCAGAAGTTGTATGGTGACTTGAATTTAGCCAACATAGATCTATCCATATCCATCAAAGTCCGGTTCTTCCGCTCGGCTACACCATTTTGTTGAGGGGTGTATGCAGCAGAATATTGATGTCTTATCCCCTCTTCACTTAGAAATTCATTTAAGGTGTAGTTCTTGAACTTCAAGCCGTTGTCACTTCTTATTACCAAAATTGGGACATTGTGTTGGTGCTGAACTTCATTGGCAAAATCAATGATGGTTTGTTGAGTCTCACTCTTTAACTTGAAAAAATATACCCATGTATATTTTGAGTAATCATCGACTATCACCAAGCAATATTTCTTCCCACCGAGGCTAGCATGAGATGGAGGACCAAACAGATCCACATGAAGTAATTCCAAATCCTCTTTGAGGAAACTATAGTTTTCCTCTTGTGGGGAGAGTCATGCATCTTGCCTTCAACACATGCCCTGCAAACACGATATTTGGCAAAGGAAACATTGTATTTTAGTCAAGTGATGTGGCCATCCTTGTTAAGACTTTGCAAAGTTCTCATGTTGACAGGAGCTAGACGACAATGCCATAACCAGCCTGCGTCGGCCTTTATGAATAAGCACATCAGACCCGCAGTGGTTTTCCCCGAAAAGTCCACCACATACAGGTCATTTTCGATGTACCCAACGAAATAGACCTTTGGAGACTTGCTCCACAAGAGTACCACTAAATAACCATCTATGAAAACGACAAATCCCATCTTACCAAGGGCACGAACAGAAAAGTAAGTTGTAACCGAGGGTCTCAACAAGCATGACATCCACGAGAGAGATATCGTGGGCAACTACAACCTTTCCGAGACCTAATACCTCAGATTTGGACTTATCACCATAGGATACTGTAATATGATCATGGTTGGGTCTCATCTCCATGATGATCTATTTGGTTCCGGTCATATGACTAGTGCACCCACTATCCAGCACCCATTTAGAAGCACCGGAAGCATAGCCCTGCAAGAAATTTACTTCTTGATTTTAGGTACCCATTTTTCAGTGGGTCCTCTCATGTTAGTAACAAGGGTCTTTGGAACCCAAATAGACCAAGCAATATATTCATCAAAAGGACCAATATAGTTAGAATATATATCACCATAGTAATCACAAAATAGCTCATAATTAGTGTAACTACCTCGGTGAATTACGCTCCTAGTACAAGCCTGGATGATCAGAAATGGTTGAAATAGTACGGTGGGGCCCAAATGCCACTCACAGGTAGACCTTTCGGCCGTCCCAACCATTTCCAAACATCGGGACAAGAACGGGCGGCGTAATCGGCGTGAAGGATCAACTACATACACAAGTGAGTATGTATGCAAGCCACCATACAATAGTACATCAGAGCCATTCCAGCTAAAAAGAAAGGAAATATAGCAACGCCATACGGCAAGATCCAAATATCCTAGATAGATATAATAGTTCAGGATATCTCCTCATACATCAATCAACAGAGTATCAAGCGGAAGCGGAAGACAAAATCCGAGTACGGATGGATAAAAGCAAATCGGCATAAGATGCCCATAAATAAGCACATCCGCCCACAGATCTCACGGATCCCGTTCCGGAATCTCTACACGAATGATCGTTGCCCACATCGTCTCTTCCACCCAGTATCCATCTTGTGAGTGTACCTGTCATCAGACCAATAATTTATCGTGTGAGACCTAGGGTACTCAACAAGTCTTTATGCCTCTAAAGGGGACACAACACAGGGTGACGCAATTGCAGCAAAAGATAAACCCTAACAATTCTAGATACTCGCTAACCATCCGCCTAACCAGAGATAAGCGGATGTCCGTGAATTAATAACAACAGTTATATGATAATCTTAACAGATCCATCCTCCTCCTAAACATCGGCGAGGAAGCGGACGAACAATTCCCCCATCCGTTGGCAGTTTTATTATCCATTCCGTGAGTATTTCACTATTTACTAGTCAGGTACCTAGTCTAGTCAAATTAAAAGCGGTACTTTAGTTATTCTTGTCTATGATCGAGAAACTGTGCTCCAAGTCGTCCATAACATGCACCACGGCTTCAGAAAGTTTTACCTGCAGGTGCACAAATAGCAACACACACTCGATATGCCTCGGAAAAACCAAATCAAAACCCAACGAGGCGATCACGACAAAGCAATTACAGGATTCAGAAATATTTCAGGGGCCACCCCATTAAGCTACCAGCATGACGAAGCTGGCGACTCTGAGACGGACTCAAGGTTTGGGTGGACGGGTGTAAACGACTGGGAACCCGAAAATGTGACTGGGCTTGTCGATACCGCGAAATCGTGTCCCGGCCCTAAACAGTACAGTGTGCTCCTCGCACAATCTTAAATGAAGCAGTAAAGCATGGCATAAGTACAGGATAGTAAATAAAACCTCAAACTAGTTTGTGGCCCCAAGAAATAAGAATGAATCAAGCTCTGGCTCAGGGGGGTCCATAAGCCTCCCGGATGTGGATAGCGCGAATAATCTTGGAACAGGAATCAAGTACTCGGGGTCTTACGGGACACAAGTGAGCCTGAAAAACCAAATAGCGAATATGGCTCACCGATGCCACTTTCATTAGTTATCCCATTACTACTCAGGTTAAGTTGTTTAAGTACCTCGTTATCCATCAGACACTCACATACCCTACACATCTTTGTTCTCGACTGCATGGCTCAAACAACTCCTGTAGTAATGGCTCATGGGATGGAGGAACAAGCTTCGGTGGGGTTTAAAAGTAAAGGCTATGCAATACTTGGGATTCAATTTAATGCAATCGCGACTCAATGATGCAAGAGTAAGATAGAGGCAATAGGTACTATAAGTATGCAAGCATGTGGTAGTGCTTGCCTGGCAGCTCAGTTGAAGCGAGGAATGGATCTGGGTAGTGCTCCTGGTTCTCTTGATATATCCCCTGCTCAGCGTCTATCCGAAGAAGAACCAAACAAACAAGGGCCAACATAAATAAAGTGCACAAGCATATGAATAAATGCATCAAGCAAACAATCATGCCATGATGAATGATGCACAATTTGCATGGCAATAAGGTAGCATGGCATGTGTGAGGTGTGGAATACAATAATAAAGCATTTTATTTAGTTTTGGCCCCATTTTATTCACAATTAAGTTGCTGTCCACAATATATTTATATGATGCATGCTTCAAAACAAACCATGGAATGCATAAACAGAAAGGTCTCGTCGAGCTAACCATTTTAGACATATCATTTGTTAAATTTGGATTTATAAATCAAAAGTTATTAATTATTTAAGAAAAAGGGGCATTTATTGTAATTTAATTAAACTTGGAAATTTAAGTGTTCCAAAATATATTTTGGATTGCATATTTGAAATCCTCACATTTTTCTGATTTGAAAACATATATTATCTGTTTAAATTGGATTTATATTTTAAAAGTTATTTAAAAACAGAATTTAATTTGAATTTAAATAATTAGAAAAAGATTTGAATTTTAAAACAGAAACAAATAATACTTTTTATACCCAGACAGACTCAGACCCAGACATTGACGAGTGGGGCCGTTCTTTGTGGGCAGCGCATAACTGAAGCGTTTTACACATGCGCTAGCTGGCAAGTGAGACAGACAGTGGGACTGGGCTCATGAGCCCACTGACAGGCGAGGTGGAGGCTGACCACGTGGCTCTGCGGGGGACTGAGTTGAGTTTAAAATTCAAGGGGTTTCTGCAAAGCGGTGTGAGACAAGCCAGGTGGGCTGGGCTGGACGCGGTTTCTTGAAACAAAAGCGGAGGGGTATCTCTGCAAAAGTGGGTCGCGTCTTGTTGATCTTCTCTGTCTCGCGCGACCGATCGGTGGGCGACAGCGCGGGCGGGGGAATCGAACCTGGGACCTAGGCTCGCGCGCAGAGGTGGCTACCACTGTGGTGGGATGGCATGGTTGTCAGGGAGGGTGGATGGGCCTAGATAGGGCTTGATGCGGCGGCGAAGCGGCAGACACGCCGGCCGCCTGAGAGGCTGTTCGACGGTTTGATCGGCGAAACCTGACGGCAACACTAAGCGGAGCATGTCCAGGAGGCTCGGGTGCTCACCGTGGGCTCGGCGGGCTCGGATCGGGCAAGCGAGCAGCAGGGCAGCAGCGTCGAGAGACCCAACGAGCTAGGGTTTGGCGTCGGTGGCTGCGGTGTCCCGGCTCGGTCCTTCTCCTCCTCCGCGACAGTCTTGGGCTGCTGGGGGACCCTCCTCGACTCCTCGACAACTCCCGCCGCCCTCTTGCTGGATCGAGGGGTTGGTGGAGGACACCGGTGGCGGCGTTGGGCAGGTGGTGGTGGAGAGGAAGGGAGAGGATAGGCCAGCTTTGGCGGATCTGGGAAGGCAGGAGGCGCCGTGTGGTGGTAGATAGGGACGGGGGAGGGAGGTGGTGCCGTGGGGGGAGTGGTTGGGGGTAAAGGTGGCTCGGCCACCTTTATCTTCCCTCTCCTTCACGTGCTGGGCAGGGGCAGGGCAAGGGGCGTACAGGTGGGGTAGGGTGCGGCCAGAGAGGTAGAAGGCTCGGGCTAGGGGGCCACAAGGCAAGGAGGGAAGGAGCAAGAGAGGGAGAGGCTCGGGCTAGGGGTGGAGCTAGGCTCGGGTAGAGCTAGGTTGGGAGCTAGGTTAGGGTTGGGGTGGTAGCTAGGGCAGGGAGAGGTGGCCAGGGAGAGAGGGTGGCCGGTGGGGCCAGCTAGGGTAGGCCATGGTGGGGTGGCTCGGCTTAGAAGGAGGAGAGAAAGAGGGGGGTGCTTAGGGTTTAGGTTTAGAGAGGGGTATGGTGGGTTAGATGAGATGGAGAGGTAGGTTTAGGGTTTGAAGAGAGGGGGAAGGTTAGTTGCTAGGGTGTTCATTTGTCAAGACCAAGCCAAGCACAAACCAAACCCCAACAAGATCAAGGCTAGAGAAGAGAGGAAAAGGTGATGTGGTTTTGCAAAAGATCTACTCAAAATGCAACTAAAACCAAAGCTAGCAAAATATGGTTCTTGCATGGCCCATGCATGATATTTAATGCCATGCTTATGTTGTGAAAACAAGATGATTTACATGGCATTATTACTATGCATTCCAAAATGTGGAATAAGGCCTAAGCAAAAAGGATTATAGAGATAGCTCCAAGGGGAATAGATGGAGATGATCATGTTTGAGTAAAATTGGGACGTGCTAGTGTGTATGTCCCACTAGATGATCAATAGTCCCAAACTATTCCAACATGAGCATAATTCCATGATAAACCATATGGAAGCTAGAAGAAAGGGTCCCACTCACAAGGCATGCAAAGGTGGCCATGTGGCTCTCATATCTCAATATTGTGAAAACAACATGATGCTAAGATGAGAGCCTGTGGAATAGAATTGGATCCATCCCAACCCACATGAGCTAGAGGTAAACTCAATAAATGCCAAGCTCATATTTAGTTGGATGGTGGAATTATAAGGTGGTGAAAGAAAAAAAAAGGTGGTGGAATTAATAAGAGATATGCCCCCAACTCAACTTGGGCATTAAGCAATATATCAGGAACCAAATACAATATCAAGAGGCAAATACAATTAATAATGCATATGAGATAAGATCCAAATCAAAAAGGGTTTTATATGATGCTCAAATGCAAGGAGGCATGATGACATGAGCATGATATAATGATGATGCAACAATTATATGTTTGAAGTAGCCATTATATTACTAGACCAAGTAGCATTACAATTGTTAGACAATTGGGATGCTACAATTAGGATTGTTAGACCCTGCAAACCAATATGGTCAGTTTTGTCCTTTGTGATGTTCTTTTCAATGGTGCTTGTCTTTGCTTATGCACTCTTGGTCTTCTTTTTATTGTTCTTCTTATTCTTGGACTTGGGAACATAGCCAAGTCCCTCTTTTCCAAGGTTTGATCTTTGCTTGCCAAGAATATCATCAAGAACTCCCTTACCTTTGGAAGTGGAGGCTTTAGCAAGATCATTTTCCACCCTAGCATTTTCTTCATGGGCATATGTTGACATAGATGTTCTAGGAATATCATACTTAGTCAATCCAATTTGGAGCTAATCATGGGACTCATTGAGAATAGAGAATTCACTTTACAAAGCCTTGTGAGCAATGTCAAATTTCTCCAACTCCTCGGAGAGTCTAGCATGAGCAGCCCTAAAGTCAACTTTTTATTTCTTTAGTTTCTTTGCTTTGGCTACTGCATTGTCACGTTCCTATACAAGCTTGTTCACAACTTATTCGTGTGACTCCTTGATTGACTCAAGTCTCTCTCCAATAGAGACTCGAGCATCTTCCTCTTCTTCTAGAGATTTTTTTAGAGATGCAATCTCCATTGCATCCTCCCTTTCAATCCTACCATTTTCTTCAAGAAGCACTTCATTTTGGGCCATCTGGTCCATGAGAGCCTCAAAATGTATTTTGTGCTCACCTTGCAAGTTAGTGATAAAATAGTCCAAAGCAATAATTTCTTCATTAACCTTTACACTAGTAGGATCATCCATGTCAATCATAGCCTTAGGAAAAGAAGTGGTGGAAGATGATACCTTGGAACCTCTTGCCATGAGGCAAGTGATGTTCTTGTTGATGATGTTTTCATTCAGTGAGTTGAAGAGAGATGTCGGTGTGGATGTGGTGACTATGGCAGCCACCTCTCGAGAGCTATCATCCTCATCTTCATCTTCGCTTCCCGATGAATACTCCTCTTGAGCCACTAACACAATCTTTGGTTGCATCTTCTTCACAAATTGCTTCTTTCGTGGAGCCTTTGACTTCTCTTTGAGATGAGTCTTCCTACATTATCCTCTCTACTTTAATATGGGCACTCATCTACAAAGTGTAGCCGGTCTCCACAATTGAAGCAAGTTCTCAGCTTGGGACCGTTTTCCCTTCTTCCATTTCCTCCACTCTTGCGTTCTAGTTCAGATTTGGTTTGGTTGGATCCTTCCAAAAGTTTCTAGCATAGAAGACCATGTATTCGCCATGAGCCCTATTTACATCCTCGGGATAGTCCATAGCTTCTATGTCATCATCATCCTGTTCAGCCACACTTGTATTCAAAGCCATGTTGACCCCCTTTTGCATTCCAATGGCTCGTGCATGGGCATCTTCGGCATTCTTGGCAGGCACTTTGAAAGCTACCATTTCTTGAATTACCTCATTGGATGTCATTAGGTGGTAGTTATGCCTTCCTTGGATACTCTTCAAATTTGTGGGCTCAAAAGGCATAAGAGCAATAACATACTTTCTCTTGATCCATGCATCATCAACATGGGAAGAACCATGATTTATAAAGGTGGTGGCTATTGACTTGAGCCTCCTATACATATCCTCGTCATCTTCTCCATCCATCATATAGAACCCTTCGGCTTGGTTACTCAAAGCATCATGCCTATTCCTTCTCATGCTTTCATTTCCAATGAAGAGCTCGGTGAGGGCATCCCAAGCTTCCTTCGTTGTGTTGAGATGCTCTATGTGGGGCATGTCTTTGGTACCCACACCAAGCTGAATCATGTGTAAAGTCATTGCATTGAGTTGACTGTCTACAACCTCTCTTATTGTTAGGTTGTTTCGATCTCAAACATGAAGACCATTCTCTATGATTTTCCATAACTAAATGGAGGAGTTGCACACAAGAGACTTCATCAAAAATTGCCATTGATTAGAAGTAGATGTTGAAAGTTTGGGTGGATCACCCCTATTATGTATATGAGGGTGTGGGATAGGTGGATCAGATGAATACACATGAGAAACCTCATTGTATCCTTCCTTACCACTATCCTTTTTCGAGGAGGACCTCTACTAGTGCCATCACCCACCACCTCATTCTCTTTGGAATTGGTGTTATCCTTTTCCTTAGATTGTGGAGTGGTGGCCTTAGAGGCATATGGAGGTGGTGCTACGGGTATGGAGAGATGCATTATCATTTGGCGCATTTCTTCCATCTTAGCCTCCATGGAACTAATCAAGGTTGTTTCCAACGTCTTGAGATCATTCATGGTGACTATTTCCATAGCATCACTCCCATCTCCCTTGGAAACCATACTTCTCTTAGGCGGTTAAGCCCAAATAAAGAATCGAGGCTCTGATACCAATTGAAATGGATCGTATGGGCACCTAGAGGGGGATGAATAGGTGAAAGGGCATTTATGCCTTTCATATTGTTTTGATGTTTGTTGACAACACTTAGATAGGTTTAATCTGTTGTTAAATGTTTTAGGATATACCAGCTGGATTATTGTAATTTGTACCTAAGGAACAAGTGCTTCCTAGGATAAGATTTGTACAGGGTCAAAGTCCTGCCGAACTGTCCGGCTGATGTGCGCCGGACTGTCCGGCCTGATTCTGCCGAAATGTCAGGCCCTGGGTAGTCACCGGATTTTCTTCGCCCGGTGTGGACAGTCTGTATGCCCTATCAGACACCACCCAGACACTTGTCGGACACTGGCCGGAAACTCTACCAGACCGGAGTTTCCGGCTGTGGTCACCCAGAGTGTCCGTGCCGGACTGTCCAGGGTAAGTGGCAGCCAACGGCTCTAATTCCTGGGGCCCTATATAAAGGCCCCTTCTTCTACCTTGGGAGCTACTCGACCAGGTCAAGAACAGCATCACCATTTGAGCCACCAAATCCACAAGATCTCTTCACTCAACCATCCAAAGTCATTGATCTTTGGAGAATCGATGGAGGAGGCCTTGATCTATAACTTCACCAAGAGAGATCTTCTTTTCCCCCTCATTCACTTGAGGTCCCCTTTCTCTAGTGTTTCTTTGGAAACCCTAGCTTTTGATTTGGTTCTTACAAGCTTGTCTTTGATTGTTTGACAGCTTGCTTGTATTCGGGAGCCTCCAATTAGGTTGTGGATGTGTGCCTCGAACTTGTTGTAAAGGTGCCGGCTGATACGTTCAAAACATATCTACTTTCTCGAACACTTTGATGTTGTTTCTTCTCTAAACTTGTGTGATTTGGATACAACTAACACGGACTGACGCTGTTTTCAGCAGAATTACCTTGGTGTCTTGTTTTTGTGCAGAAAATGAACTATCAGGAAAAATTCCAAAAAATATGCCAAAAATTATATTTCACCAGAAGATCAACGGAGCCATAAGGGGATACAGAGGGGAGGCCTGGGGGTCCAGACCCACCTCAGGCGCGGGCCCACTGACCACACGCCTGGGGGAGGTTTGGCCACCCCAAGCAGCTTCTCGTCCTCCCTCCGTGTCTATAAGTTGCCTTCTGACCTAAAAAGAGAGGGGGGTCGATAGTTTTCCAAAAAGAGTTCCGCTCTGCCACCGCCACCAGAAACCAAGATTTGGATCCAGAAACTCCGTTCTGGCACCCTGCCGGGACGGGGAATTTGGAGAGGATCATCGCCATCGTCATCACCAACGCATCTCCATCAACCACCGATGTTTCCCTCATCCATGAGTGAGTAATCCCCCGTTGTAGGCCTGGGGATGGTAGGGATTGGATGAGTTCTATCATGTAATCGAATAAGATCTGTTAGGGGCATAATGCCTAGTATCTCTATTAGTTCTATTTGACTTTGTTGCAACTTGTTGTGCTTAATGCTTGTCACTAGGGCCCGAGTGCCATAATCTCAGATCTGAACTTATTATTGAATCATTATGATAGTATTGTTTGTGATATTATCTGCAAGTTGTGTACACATATCATTGTCCGGATCCAAAGTCCCCAAAGTGACAATAATTGGGACAACTGGAGGGGATGGCTATGGTGTGAGGATCACATGTGTTCACGGAGTGTTAATGCTTTGCTCCGGTGCTCTATTAAAAGGAGCACCTTAATTGCAGTAGTTCCCTAGAGGCCCCGCTGCCACGGGCTGGCTAGACAGAAGATGTTGTGCAAGTTATCATTGCGAGCACGTATGACTATATTTGAGTACATGCCTAGGATTGTTTAGTACTTGGATGCTTGTTATTATTTATCTGCAATGCCCTAGTTCTTTGAAGTTACATGTTTAGACTCGTCCATGCAATGGCCGTCCATCCATCCCTATGCCTACCGCACTCGAATCCTACAGTTACCGTTAGTATTACTATTGCTATTGTTTCACTATTGCTTTTACTGTTGCTGTTGCTACTACAAACTGTTGCTACTTATAAACTTCTGTGAGCAAGAACTATTTCCAGGTGTAGTTGAACTAAAAACTCAGTTTTGAAGGCTTGCAAGTATTCTTTGGATCCCCTTGTGTCGAATCAATAAATTGGGTAATACTACCCGTGAAGACTGTTGCGATCCCCTACACTTGCGGGTCATCAAGACTATTTTCTGGCGCCGTTGTCGGGGACCATAGCTTTATTTGTAAGTTCACTTGGATCTATTATTGTTAACTGCTACTCCTTTCATCATGGAGAAGTCTCGTGATGGAAAGTTCCCTATTTTACCATCCACTAGAAGAAGAGGTACAGTCCTAACACCTCTGTTGCTCTTGATTCATCGTCTGTTATAAGTAAGCTTGTCACACCACCACCACATACTCATGCTACACACACTGCTACTACTGCTGAATCTGAAACTGCTTTTGATGCTCATGATGTTACTTCTACTATGCTTGATGCGAGTGGTTCATTAGGTCCTTTTCTAGATGCTACTATGGCTAGTCTAGGAAATACCAAAACTCCTAGTGAAGACACTGTTACACCTGTTAGCTCACCTGAGTCTAGTGAGAGTTTTGATATTAATGATGGTTACATAGAGCTCACTGATGAATTTAGTGAAGAGTGCCAAAACAGACATGGTGCTAGTGCTATTAAGAGCCTCCTTGCTAGACACACTATTATACCCAAGAAGTCCTATGATCCTAAGTTTGCCACCTCTCCCATAGATATTAAAGATAAAGATTATGATTTCTCTCTTGATTTAGCTTATTTAGATATTGTTGAGAAAGAACCTTTTTGTGGTACTGAAAATGAGAGTGATGTGGATCATATGAATGATCTTTCTACTATGAGTGCTTTGTTCTCTGATGATTTTAAAATGTGCAAGTACTTTGTTGCTAAGATCTTCCCTTTTTCACTAAAAGGAGAAGTTAGGGCTTGGTTTAATAGATTACTTCATGGTTCTATTGATAGCCCTGATTGCTTGATTGCTTATTTCTTCCATAAATATTTTCCTCCTAGTGCTATACAAGATGCTTTGCAGAAACTTTTTGATTTTAAACAGGAAGAAGAAGATAAATTGCCTGAGTCATGGAAAAGATTCTGTTCCTTGATTCATGCATATCCTGGATGTCCATTACCTAAGAATGAGTTGCTTGATATTTATTATAATGTACTAACTGATGATTCTAGGACCTACCTAGATAGATTGCTGATTGTGTTTTCAGGAAAAGGACTCCTACAGATGCTGAAGAATTAATGAACAAGATAAGCAAGAATTATGATGATTGGACTTCAACTGAGCTGAATACACCTGAGCCTATTACTCCTGAACCAAATGTTCCTGAAACAGTTCCACCACCAACAACAAAGAAGAGGGGAGTTATTGCATTAAATGATGAAGTGATGAAGGAAGCTAAAAAGTGTCTAAAGGAGAAAGGTATTAGAGCTGAAGATGTGAAGAATCTACCTCCGATAGAAGAATTATGTAAGCCAATTCCCCACTCATCTACTATTGAGGTACACACTCTCCAACACTTTGATGAAGGTGATATTCCTTATGGTAAGCCTCCTGATCAATACTTAGAGGAACTTGACATTTTTATTATTAAGCAAGGTCATTTTAATAAACAAGTTCAAAATCATTCATTGGAAAACTCTAGAGCTATCCATGAGTAGAAAAATATTGTGGAAAGAACTTCTAATGATATTAAAATGCTTTGTAAACAATTTCAAATGTTTCAAACTCAACTTGATCAACTTGCTAAAGTACAAAAGGATATGCTAGTTAATGCTTCAGGAAATAAACATGCTTATGGAATTAAAACTAGGAGTGGTGTAGCTACTCAAGATCCTTTATATCCTGAAGGACACCCTAAAAGAATAGAACAGGATTCCCAACAAGTAGAAGATAGTGGTAGTCCTTGTAAGAGGAAGAAAAAGAAACATAAGAAAGTTGAGGAACCACTTGAACCTGCTGTAGATCCTAATAGTATATCTGTCTCTGATGCTGAAACTGAGAGTGGTAATAATAATGATGAGCCTCTTGATAAGGAGGAAGTTGAGGAAGAACCTGAAAAACACACTAAGAACACTAGGTACACGAAGTAAGATTTTATTGCTAATAAACATGGTAAATAGAGAGAACCTTGGGTGCAAAAACCTATGCCTTTTCTAGGTAAGAAACACAAGTCAAAGGAGGAAGAACACTACAACAAGTTTTGTGAGTGGATGAAACCTTTATTCTTGCAAATTCCTTTGACTGATGCTATTAAATTGCCTCCTTATTCAAAGTATATGAAGGATATTGTCTCTAATAAAAGGAAGATTCCTAATGAGGAGATTTCTACTTTGCTTGCTAATTACTCCTTCAATGGTAAGGTTCCAAAGAAACTTGGTGATCCAGGTATACCAACTATTCCTTGCTCCATTAAGAATAATTATGTTAGAACTGCTTTATGTGATTTGGGAGCTGGAGTTAGTGTTATGCCTTTTTCTCTCTACAAGAGACTCTAGCTAGAAAAATTGATACCAACTGATATATCTTTGCAAATGGCTGATAAGTCAACTACTATTCCTATTGGTATATGTGAGGATGTTCCTATTCAAGTTGCTCATAATTGCATGGTTCTAACTGATTTTGTTGTGCTTGAAATGCCTGAAGATGATAATATGTCTATTATTCTTGGGAGACCTTTTCTTAATACTGCAGGTGCTGTCATCAATTGTAATCAAGGAAAAGTAACATTCAATATTAATGACAAAGAGCACACTGTCTATTTCCCCAAGAAGGTTGTTAGAAGCTATTGCCTGAATTCTATTGAAAATATTGAAGGCATCAAGGTTGGAGAAATATATTGTCCCATTCCACACGAAAATTTTGAAACTATTATGATTGGGACCATTGCTATCAAGTATGAGGTAACACAATCACCTTGTGTAATGCAAAGTTTTTCTTCATATAATATTGTTTTGGTAACAAGACTTGATCAACCTTGTTAACAAAAGGATTTTAATGAACAAAATAATGTTTCCACATTGGTTATACTTGCTTTATTTTTCCTTTCTCCTTCCTAGTCTTTACTTTAGCTTTAGTTTTGCTAGTTGTTTGCTTATTTGAGTTTCTTAGAGCTCCCGTAGTTTGGCTTTTGGTTTGCTTTTGCTTCTTCTGAAAAAACTGTTTCTGCGAGAAAATCAATTTTCATACCCTGAAAATTGGCCAAAGCTAAAGTTTCCCGAAAAATCCTAGAAAATTCAAAATAAATTTTTCCTAGAAAAAAGGGGAAGAGAGGTACCATAGGTGACCCAGCGGGCCACCCCTAGGCCCCACACCTGTGGTAGGAGCGGGCCCACCACTAGTGGCTCCTAGGGGGGGCCTGGCCCACCTAGGCTGTCAACACCCGGATGTTTAATCCCAGATGCCTGTTATGCCATACATCAAAATCCCGGGATTACCATTTTTGCGAGACATAACAGATTTGGATATCACAGTACATCATCCATTATAAACCATACATAAGGTCTTACACAAATAAGGATCGCATGATCCAGTTCTTACTACAACTCAAGCAGCGGAATAACGTAAAGATAACGATAGTGTAGGCGAAGCTCCATCTTCTGGGTCACAGGCAATGCTGATGATGGGAGATGATCCTAGTTGTCATAACCTTCCTGCGGTCCGTCATCCTGATACTCCTCTTCATAGTCTGGCCAGGGGAATAGCCAGGGACAAAGCCATGAGTACTCTTTAAGTACTCGCAAACTAATACTAACAAGTTAAGGGGGTTTTGTAGTAGGATACTAAGCTCTACGGTTGTTTTGCAAAAAGATAGATTTACCTCTACTAAGTTCAGAAGCAAAGAAAACTAATTGAAAGTTTTATAACACCTAAGTGGGAACTTGAATTCATATCACAACTCTGTTGTGGTCAAGTCAAAGTCACAATTCATTTCACAAGTCATTTTGAAAACATCTGACGGGGAAATAGTATGGCCACTCCAATTGTCCATAACCACTGAAGCGGCTATTCGAATAGTTTGACACTCTGCAGAGATTGTACACTTTCACCACAACATCTGATACATCCGTCAGGAAAAATCCTGAATTCACCATACTCAGTATGCGGATAATCATTCCTAACCTTTCAATTATACGCCTTAGTATAGGCACCTCTCCTGTGAGTTTGGCCTCCCAACCATGACCAACTGTCATCTTGGGTACTGCACAGGTGGACAATCTTCACAAGGTAGCCTCAGCTCAGACCTTGGCCGTAAGGGAACCCATACTAAGGTATATAAATTTCTAGTCAAGCCCTACCCAATTTTCGGGTATTGTGGTTGTACGGTAAAATTGGAATGGTATTGCATCCAGACAACCATCAGTTTTATAAAGGGCTAAGGCTCATGCCTCAACATTTTCATCATCAAAATCATCTGGTGTTCAAGAACATGTGTCAAAACATTTTATTAGAATGACTCATCATTCTAAGGTTTTCATAACCATTTTCACCAAGTATTCCCATCTAAAGTTGATCAAGTTTTATGCTCAGCACTAGCATCTACAAGTGGGGGTACATACTAATGGTGGATAATAAAGAAGTGTATCTTATCTAAGTAAATATCATGCCTCAGGATGACATTAAGATTATCTAACTTAGGCCAAAATTTTATGCTCTTTATGCTACCTTCAGTTATCTTTCTAGAATCTACAAGTCACTATGTAAACTCTAAGATAAAGCTTTGATAAAGAAAATAAAGTATTAAGCTTGCAAGTAAAACTAGGATTGGGTATCAAGTGGTGTAAGCTTGCTAAGTTAATAGCTTGCTCATTCAACTAGTAGTATTAGGCTTGCATAAGTAGGGTATCTTGCAAGTGTTAGCTTGCCTTGTGCAGAGTAGTGGTTGAAGTTCTCCTCGGCTTCTTCCTCGTAGTATCCTCCTTCCTCCTCGTATCCTTGGTTGGTACTAGCGTCTATAAATAAATACGAGGTACACAATCACAAAACAATACTTAACTATTTCTAAACATCACTCAAAGGTTCACAGTAGAGGATCTACCATCATCACTATCATTACAAGATTAAAGCACTTGTCTTATTTATTTTAATTTGAGAAAAGTATTTTCTACTCATTGAAAAACTACTTAAGATTTAATATTCTCCAATTCAAACATGGGATCATGTTGACACATGCCATCACCACATATTTCAGTACATGGGAATGTGATTAAAAGTGGTGTCACAATTTAATAAGGTTTAACATTTTTATTTTTATTAAATAATGTGACTAGAAATGCCTATGTGGCATTCTTTTATTACTTGAACATTATCTCTGCAAGTAAACCCATATGTTTTTATATATTCTGAAAGGTATGATCAAATGTGATTTTTGAGAGTTGGAATCAACTCAAAAACTCTTATGGTTGAATTTCGAAAAATGTTTGAATGCAGAAAAGCTTCTGCCTTGTTATGTTTACCATGGTTGATCCATACATCCAAATGGTTTGAATCCAACGTGCTTGGATTAAGCTTTTCGGTACCTTTATAACAAAATTAGTTTCATGCATTTTGGTTTAGTGAATCGAGCTGGGTTGATTTTTGAATCTATGTATAAAACTGTGTTTGAAATTAAATGAATAAAACTAAATTTGAATAGTTGGGTCGCGCGGGAGGTTTTACTGGGCCGGACCACTAAGCACAGCGCACACGCGGGCTGGTTAAGTGGCTGTCCCCATGCATCAGTGAGACGGTGAGGGGCGAAGCGGTATGGGGCAATGTGGACCGTGGGATCTAGTTCTAATCGAACCGCTTTGGTTCATTGTCCATGTCGGGCAGCGCCGATGAGACAGAACCCTAACGCGGCAAGTGGGGGTCATGGGAGGCTCATCGAGGCTCAGGCGAGGGTTGGCGACGGGGGCAAATGAAAAAGTCGACGACGGCGGTTCTCCTGGTACCGACAGCTTCTCCTGGGGCGGCTCCAATCGACGGCGCCCTTCTCCTCCAGCAGCGGCGGTCCCCGGCCAAATTCCGACGATGCGCTGCTCGCCTTTCTCCAGGAGTGAGGTGGGGTGGTTCTGAGGGAGAGGGGAGTGAACTGGTGTGAATAAAATGAGCGGTGGAGGCTTCTATTTATAGTGGCTGAAGGGAACCGACGGGCGCGAGCTGAGCTCATCGTGGTCAACGGCACAGAGTGCTATTGGCATGGGCGACGTAGGGGCGGTGCTGTGCTCCCTGGAGAAGCTCAATGGCGTGGTGGCGAGGCGTGGGGTGGTGCTGATCGGTCAGAATGCATCGATGCTCTGGGAGGGTCCGCCGGCAATTTTAATGGTGCACAGCATGCGTGGTCCACGCGGCGGTGAACGGGCATGTCTACGGGGTTGCTGGGGTGGTGGTGATCACGCACCCACGCGGCGAGGGCAACGCGCGGTCTGTGGGTGCTGGTCGAGGGTGGCGCACTGGTTGGCTCTCGGCTCGCACGCAGAGAGGTTTGGCATGGTCTTGTCGTGTGGTCCAGGGGATGGCAGTGCTCGGGGCTGGGACAGAAGTGGCGGTGGATGGTGCTACGTGTGTGGCAAGTTTGCTCTCGGCATGCTCACCATTAATGGCTAGGCTTGCTCACAGTGGTGCTAAAGATTGTTAAAGAGGCTAGATCATCTACTGAGAGCTTGTTGCAACCATAGAGGGAACAAGGTTGGCCGATTTTACTGCTGCAAATAGTGTTTAATGTTTGTTTGATTTGTATCTACAAGGTGTTTGATAAAATGGCCGCAAGAACTTTGAATTTGAATTTTGGATTCAAACTTGGTGGGTTTGCTAGGCACATACTAGGGAGTGTCTGGTTAGTTGGATTAGTCAAGGGGCACTGGTTTGGTTGGGTTTTGGAAATGGATGATCTTCACATATGATAAAGATTCAATTTTGAAATGTGATTTGAATGAGGTTGCCAAATGTTTCTGTAAGTTTGAAAGGTGAGCTTTGATTCACTTTTACTTGTTCTAGCAAGGGGTGAAAAGACTTGGGAAAGTTTCTGTTTGAAATCTTGGACTAGAAACACTCAAAGTGACCTAGTGAGCAAGATTGGGAAAATGACCATTTGCTTTATTTGATTTGATTTTGATTTTCTCTTGATTTGTTTTTGCATGGAAATGTTTTATATGATGTTATTTTCCTCTTTAAACCATTTCTTTCTATTTAGGTTAACCACACAAGTTCATTCATGCATTTATCAAATCATCTCATTCACACATGCATTCATATGATTTTAATTAATCAAAGTTTTTGTCAACCCTAATTTTAGTGCTTAGACTTTGATGATCATTGTTTTATATTTTTGGGATGTTACATGGGCTCCTCTAGGGTTCCTCCTCAAAGCCACCTTCTTTCTCTCTCCCGAAAAACACCGGAAAACTTGCTCAAACTCGAGTTCTTGCTATTCTTTCTCGCGATTTTCGATCTCCTTGTTCAGCCCATCTCAAGTGCTGATTTTTGGAGGGATTGTTCCTTGGTATGTGCCTCCTCCATTTGTCCAATTAGATTTGTGATTGGTAGATTGTATCTTGAGTATTTTTCAACTGTAGGTGACAGGTTGTTTGAGCTTGCATGCTTGTTCTATGCTTAGAAACTTTGTTTTGATGCATGTGTAGTCCTCTAGCAAGTTCCTATAGTAGTTTCTCATCATTTATCAACTTAGAAATCACTTGGTTTGATGGTTGTCTAAAAATTTCAGCAAAGAAGATGAGTGCTTATTCACTGAATAAATATAACTTGATGGTGCATGAGCCAATGAAGGTTCATCGTGAGGAGGCAGTTTTTCCCTCCATATACCCATGCCATGAATTTATGAGAGCTGCGGGGATTCTCTAAGATTTTCAAACTTTGGTTACAAATGCAGAGTTGGAGCACTTTGTTGAAGGTGAACCAATCCAATATGTTAAGCTAACCATGGCTTTTGTGCAGGACTTCTAGTTCACTTGGTCTACTTCTAATCCCATGGTCCATTACAAAATATATAATATGCCTGTCAACATGCCTTTTGCTGATTTCTGTGCAGCAATTATAGTACCTCAATGGGGATCTTATGAGAAGATCAAGGAGAGGCCCAAGTCACTTGTTGATTTGTATGCTGAGATTTGCCAAGGTTTCGACTTCTCAAGGGAAAGTGGTAAAATTCGGAACATCCAGCTCCCAGCTATTAGATATTTTTCCTATTTTATTACCAAGTGTTTTCTTGCTAGAAAGACTGCTATAAAGTTGTCTTCTTTTGATCTAGCTTTTATTGCAGCTCCTCTGAATAGGAATAGTTCTTATAGTTTGGGTGCTTTGATAGCTCACCGTCTCACCACCAACCGTGAGAAGGGTGGAATTTGTGGAGGTCTCATTGCTTATAGGTTGCTAGCTTTCCATGGTTTAGAGCCTCATTATTCAGATTTTCAGTTTTCCATAGAGAGGCTTGATATTGAATCCATGATTCGGCATGGTTTTGTTTACTTGGGGGCTAATGTGAGAAGTTTTCCATATGAACTATCTTTTTTCCAGCAAGGTCGGAGAAAAGGTAGGAGTGAGCAAATAGTTTATATGCCTGCACCTGCTTTGTTTAACTTTGACAACAGGCAAGGATGGTCACTTACGGAGAAGGAGGTTGACACATATGTAGGGGAACTCTCCCAGCAAGAAGAGAATGGTGAAGAGGATGCCGAAGACAATTCGGTTCAGCCCTCCAACCTAGGAGAGTCTTCATACCAGCAGCCCTCATTTGATTGGGGCGCGTCTTCCTCTTCATCACAGGTGCCTGACTATGATCATTCCTATGATGACCCACCGGCATGGGGTTACTATCCACGTTATTGAGCCCCACTTAGGCCAAAGCCTAAGCTTGGGGAGAGGTACACCAATGTCACACACTCATTTATATATCATGTTCGGTCGGTTCTTTGTATATCCATTGTTTCCGCTTTATTTTTGGTTATTGTTGCTTCTTTCTAAAAAACCCATAAATACCAAAAATATTTCCGTTGTTTCTCTTGGTTTGTTTCTTTGTTTTTTTGCTTTGGTTTGCCTTAAAAGAAAAATCCAAAAAAAATTGGCACCATCGCAGAATAGTCTATCGCTGATGTGCTCAAAGGCTCATTAGTGATGCAAAGTGCACATCGCGATAACTAGTCACTGGTATAACGCTACTAGTGACAGGCAAGTGCCTGTCACTAGTATGTGTACTAGTGACAGGCATTTATGCGTGCAAGTCACTAGTATGTGTATACTAGTGACAGGCAAAAGCGATGCATGTCACTTGTTGTGGTTAAAGATGGCAGCCCATGTGGTTTTGTAGTGACAGGCTGATTATCTTGCCCGTCACTGGTTTGAATTATGATAAGAAAAATGTTATTTCCATCCATATTCAAGATAGAAAAATTAGATGTTATAAGAATATAAAATGATTTTTTCATGAATATTCCAAATATCACATTTAGATGTTATAAGAATATAAAATGCATTTTCCATGAATATTTCAAATAGAACAATTATATGCACTGAACACTGAGTTGTTGGACATAAAGAGAACATAATAACTTTTCATATATTTCACTTAATCTAATATAGTACATATGACTGACGATCTAAGCTTAGGGCGATACTAAGATGTGTTGTAAGCTAAGGTGCCATGCCCGCTATTTTGCGCCTTCCGAGTCATCAGTGGCTGCAGCAGTCGTCTTTCATCTTCATGGTCAGCTCGGAGAGGACAGTAATGATGGCGACACATAAAAAGGGTCTTCCAATAGGGCCTGGTATAAAATGGACACCTCTAGCTGAATTGACTGTTGCTATCATCATTAGAAGTTAAACTAAGAAGGGACATATACCTTTAAGCATTCTTGTCATTCTGTAATTCTAATCTATTACTACCAACCATCCTTTTAGTAGGAATAGACTCGATATCAATATCCATTGAAGGCCAAAGAATGTCCATTACTTGGCATGAATTTCCCAAAGAAGACCCAATCTACAAAGACATATCATCTCCTGTATACTCCCATTATCTGCCAAGCAACCTTCTACCATTTGTGACATTGCGGAACAACAAAACAGTCATAAACGAAAGCCTAAGTTGAAAAAAAAGAGAAATCTGTTGGATGCCTTCACCAAATAGCAAGAACCACTCAGGTGTCATCGCCAACTAATTAATCCTTGCTCCTGGCATGCCTCTTTGAAAGCGCTATACAGTGTGTGGCAATACTGCATTATGACAATATTGATCGCCGGCAACTTGAATTTGTCCACCAACCTGCAAGACACCAATCTTAGTACAGGTAATAATAACTCCCGGTAATAAAAAGTCTTCATTATTGGTGCATTAAGTACTATCAGTAGTAATTCTAAAACTCATATCCTCACTAATCCACGGAACTTCCTTGTTTGTTATTGTCAGATAAGCCTTGATATCGAGAGGAACAGTTGGGGAGTGAGTTTGGATCTCTACTGTACTACTAATTGATAATGTAGAAAGACTGAAAGAGGCATCTAAGAAGTACTGCATTATGAAGCCTCCTGGGAAATCACCATATGCAAATAAAAACCAATCAGATTAAGATAAAAATGGATATACAATGTTCACAATTGTACTGTAGGTATACATACAGTCAAACTTATCAAAACCGTGCTCTAATTTTTTTGTCATCTATAGATGGAAACTCCAGGTTAAAATAATAAATGGTATTGTTCAATCTATAAGTGTATTTACAGCTTCTTTTAAGCTATGTACACATTGGTTCTGCATGCAAACAACTTGTCTGTAAGTATTTATTTTGTTGTTCCTGTAGTATTGTGCATTCTGATTGGAAAAAAAACTCTCTTACCATTGATATCTGGGATAAACCTTTATATCATCTATTTAATTGTAAAAACTAAAGGTTCTTTTATCTGAACATTGACACTTGATGAACAAATTTTTGTAATCAAATTTCCACCTATGCAAAGATCTAAAAAATTGTCCAGAAAACTCAAGCCCTGCAAAATAATGATCCCTAATAAATCAATCTAGGCACGGTAAATTTGCACTACATGTAGGATAATCCAGCTAGTATAGCCGTGGCATCTAAGATATACACGCTGGTGTCTTCATTCTAAAAGAAAAGAACACTAACCATGAAGTCCATAAGGAATCACCATACGTAGTCTTGAATCTTGTCTGCTATAATAACACCAACGATCATTTTGTTTGTGGGGAGTAATATTCAGATATTCCAACTAAAAATATATTCAAATCTTCCAACTAAACATGAATTTCAAGCCTAAATAATCTAAAGGGATATAGACCGTTGGTTCTAGGCTAGTTATTAACATGGATTTTATCTAGCTCTAGAGCATAATAAGGAAATAACGATTTCTAGTGTAATGATGACAAGGGAAAGGAGGCCAAACCTATGGTTGTGTCGTATGCTTCTGGAAGGCTTCACAAAACTCTTACCTTTCAATTTTATTTCCTGAAAGCTATAGAGAGAGTGCAACATCGATACGGGATAACACAGGTAGTTGACGACTATAGTATCTACAGTGAGAAGGTGGTCTCATGCACTTCTGTTGATAGGTTGATAGGACTGGATAATGAAATAGAATTTTGAGCATTCACCAATCCATAGCAGCTTGGCAGCCTAAGAAATGTAATATCCTGGTAAAGATCAGAGTCAAGATTGCCTGATTTCATGGTTTATTTGTTGCAACAAACATAAGAAAAATTAAAAACTAAGAGATGATACCATCTATTTAATCCTTGCATATCAAAACATTAGAGACTATTAGGCACTCACCAGCATCAACACACCGTTTCCCCTTTTCCAGAAATGAAGAAATTAACGGACCTCATATACTGGTCTAGATGAACAAATTAACACAAATGAAACAACTTGCAACAACAACTTCCATTCTAATTGTACAGACACACCGAACAGCCATAGCAGAAAGAACTACCGTGATAGACTTAAAATAAGAAAAGTAGACTCTGTGATATGTTCTTCCACATTATGTGATTTAGCCCTTCTCCAAAAATGAATGATTTGACACGGTGAAAACAAATCAGCAATTAGCAATTGTTTTCCACAATATCACTACCAACCGTAGTCCAATAGGCTCACCTACAACTTAGCAAAACACCACAACAACCATAATCCAGATCATAACCTTTCTGTGATCGGACAGATGTCTTGCAAGAAATAAAAATTCACCTGAAACTAGCAGGAAAAACGAGTAGTTGAGTGCTCACCTCACTATATGTACCTGCTGCGTGAGCATTGTTGCTACTATCATCCCAACTTAACTAGCCTGTATCAATAGATGGCTTCCCTCATGCTCCTGTTGCAAGCCATGCATCATCGGTGGCATCAATTAACCGCTACATATAAATTATACTCCTAATATGATACTGGTATTGGCCACTGGCAAATGGATCAATTAAACAACAATGACAACTAAGAAACAAGGATAAACAGATGACATGTACATAAAATTTGAAGGGCACGCTCATGTAATATCCATAGTATTCTGAATATTCAGAAAAGAGCCATCAAAATGAAAATGTTGGGGATGAATTCAAATCAAATCTGACAGGAATCGTATGAAACGGACTGCAGGGCGGCGAATTCGTCGCGGATTGCAGGGCTACGGCGCGGAGGATGCAGAGTCCTCGCGGGCGGCGAATTCGTCGGGGCAGGGGAGGAGTCACAGTTTGCAGGGCGGCGACGCGCAGGGTCGTGGAGTCTTAGGCTCGTCGTGGCTTTCAGTGCGGCGGCCTGGAGGCCGGTGGTGTACGGGGCGTGGAGGGCGACAATGTGCTGGGAGGCGGTTTGCAGGGCGGCGTGGAGGCCGGCAGTGTGAAGGGCGGCGGCGTGGAGGTCCGGGTAAATACTAGATTCGTTTCTTTTTAGCAGTTGGGCCAGATTAATTGACATGTCCGCTAGATTTCTTCTATGTACCGTTAGTTTTTTTTTCAAGTCATCCTAGATATTTGGAGGGTAGTTCTAGTATTTTTTTTTGCTTTTATATACGAGCAACTAAAAATACACCGACAAGATCACGAGAAATAATTCAAAATTCATATTACATCTATAAATCTATAAAGCTTATAGAACATAGAAAAAAAGTAATTTTCGTGACAGGCCTTTAGAGTTGTCTGACAGATTTCCCATTTTATCCGGCCTCCGCGGAAAATACTAGTGATCGACATATCTTGGATCGGTCACTACTAATAGCGTCCTCAGTGACATGCATTTATAGAAGCCCGTCACTAAGTTTTTTTTCATTCGGTCAGCCTCCACAAAAGGTATTAGTGACAGTCAATTTTATGCGCTCGTCACTAGTATTTCGTATTAGTGACATGCTTATCTCTGCCTGTCACTAGGAATACTTCGTAGTGACGGGCACAATTTTGCCTGTCACTAACCACATGGAGGCTACTGCAGTAGTGCTTTGTTCGGTTTGCTTTGTTTTTGTTTGGTTTTTATTTGTTTGCTTGTTTCTAAAAAATTGAAAACACCAAAAATATTTGTTGTTCTTCTTTGGTTTTGTGAGTTCTTTACAGGGTTCAGCCGTCCTAAGTGGATTTTGGTTTCATGTTAATTATTCAAGTCACACAAGTGAAGAGCAATAATGAAGATTAAGACAACTCGAGGTGTGGTAAGAGGCTGGTAATGAACTCTATTTGTTTCATTTTTGTACATATACTCATCATTGTGAGCATGCTTAGCCTGTTTGTGTAAGGTGTATGTCATTATGGATGCTTAGTAGTTCTTGCTTGTCTATGATTAGCTCTATCTTGCTAATAGTTTGTAGCATGTCATATGAATGTTTGCTTGCATTGTTTTATTCATACTTTGGTATGACATTGTGGTATCCTCCTCTGACTGTTCATGTGAATCGACTTGTCACATGCTCACACATGCATATGACTAATCAATAGTTAGTAAGCCTAGATGATTTATTTTGCCTCAGAATTCTTGTATCACTTTCATGCCATAATTAGTCCTATTTTGTTGCAAGCATGATTATGACAGTTATTGCTCTCTCGTTTGTCACTCCCTCTCTATTGCTAGACTTCACTTGCACTGAGTATGTGCTCTACCTGTGCATCCAACTCCCAAAACCATTATTTCCAGCTGTGTCCACCATACCTACCTATTAGCATCATTTGCTACTTCAGTGCATATTTTATATATGTCGTGTTTTCTTCCAAAAAAATGTTTGTCTATTTTGAGAAAGTTAGTTAGTAAAGCTCTCACGAACTTGATGGCACACTTTATTCCTTGCTCTTAAATAATTTTGAACCATTGTGACTAGTCCATGAAAGTTATATGCTTGCTTATTATATACTGGGAGTCAGCAGAACCGTGCTGTCACGGGGAACGCTTTCAACACCTGTTGGATATCTCATCTAGTTGATTCTTTGCTCTTTTGTTTATGGATGTCGACGATGTGAAATAAAAGGGGAAGTTGTTAGTTCATTGAGTTTATACATTGTGTTAGAGAAACGCCTGGGCCGCTAGCCTAAGCCATGCTTAATCATGGTGGAAACTTGCAGCATCACTATAATAAGCATCTATGAAGTTTCCTCAATAAAAAGCTATGCATATGGTAAATAAAAAGATTGCTGAGATGCTCATTGTCTGCTTTCCTTGTCATTTTGGTTATGGGAAAGCTCCTGTACCATATGCAAGAGGTACCCCGTTGGCGGTTCTCGATGATATTCATGTATTTACAATGACAAGATGTAACACCCTCGCCTGATAAGGCTGAGTTCATGTGTATAGTGCCAATCCCTGGATCGGTTCACTAGCACCCACAGTACAAAATGATACCAAATATAACTGTGCATCATAAATACAACGAATATGATCCAAAATTTACATTATTTATACAAGTACACAGCGGAAAACGAATACAAGGTAGATCTCCATCCTTCAAATGTGCCACAGGCGAACAATTGCTGAGTGGAGTCTCGCGACCTATGAACGATCACTCAGATACGATATAACCTGCAACATGAAACGTTGCAGCCACGAATGGTCAATACATTGAATGTATGGCAAGTAGGCTAAAGTGGTTAACAACATATCTATCAACTACATGCTTATTTGGCCAAGTGGAGTTCAGGCTCATTTGCATAAAGCAACAGTTTTATCCTAACATTTGTAACAAAGTAGTTTTCCAATAAGGTAAATAGGACACTCTGGTTCACTCCCAGGTGCTCCTACCCAATTATGTTCACCCAACAAGTTTTAAGTAATTAAGAAATAAGGATGAGTGAGATATATCATAGCATCAATATCAGGCCGCTCAAATTGTCCATAACCGGGGACACGGCTAAGCACTTAGTTTATATACCCTGCGGGGGTTAGTACACTTTACCCATGTGACTTGGCCAGCCCAGCTCGTACCACCACTCTCATATTGGGTGATGATAGGGAGAAGTCCAAGAAGGAACCGTTCGGGAAGTAGCTCCCTAAACCCGACACGCACCGGTCCAACCTACACTATCTACATCTTTGGATATGTGGGTTCGAGTTACCACAACCTACTGAGTTCAACCAACCGCCCATTTCATTATTGGCACATGGTTGTACACGTAAGTTACCAAATAAAGAAACCAATCCTTTCTCAGTGTCCTGGGCGGCATTCCGCACCATAAATCCATACTCGATGACCCAATCAATGCCATTCCGCCCAGGTGGTTCATTAAAACATGTTGGTTTGTCATTTAGCAAAACATAAGCCTTTTAAAACATATAACTTTTCATGATGTGATTCCCTTCCTCGTCTAAATAGCATAGCTAAGCAATCTACCAATACGATGGCTCATAAACAAGGAATACTAGGGAATAATATGGGACATAGCATAGCATATACACATCAATTCCTACATATGCAATTCTACAAAAACATCTACAGTGCATAGGAAAATAGTAGGACATTTATGACCAAGATAGCACCACTTGCCTTTGTTGTAGATGTAGTCGATTAGATAATCCTTACAATTATATTGGCCTCTTTCGTAATAATCACAATACTTGCAATCATAGTAGTTGCACTCCTCGCAATCTAACGTTTGAAGCAAACACAACAAACACCATTCAAAACATTGCAAACATACAACAGTGCAATATTACAAGAAAACAATGATGAATAGATGCATACATGACGATTTAATGAGTCAAAATGGTTGGATTTAGTGTTCTGAACATAGTTAGATTACATGATGCATGTGGAAAGTCATTTAATGCACTAAAGCTTTTATTACTAAAGTTGTATCGATTTAATATGGTGTATACCACTTTAATTGAACTAAATATGTTTATGTCGTATTAAATTGTGAACTAGATGCTACTGTATAGAGGTAATGCAATTTAGAGACAGTGGCAATTTGAATCACCTAAAAAGGAGTTATAGATATTTTCCTATGATTAAAACACTATTTCAATGGGTTTAAATGTTTCTGTATGAATTTCTGTTTTAACAGTACCAAATAATTTGTCATGCAATTTCTCTGTATAGATATTGTCAATACAAAACCTTAGCACTTGGATTCACCCTAATCAGAGTTATAGATCTTTTTGTATGATTTAAATAGTGTTTAATGGGTTTTAAATGATTCATATAGTTTCTGTTATCTAAAAATTAAACTAAAATTATATCTGCAATCCCCACGGAATTGTGATTTCAGGGACATATTATTTGTAATTTTCTGAATAGTATTTATTTTCTTATGAATTTATTACTCTAAATAAGCCATTAAACCATTTAAATCTTCACGGCAAAACCTTACAGTCAAAGGCTGAACTAATTAAATATTGATGATCTACATGGAACCAGCTTTCCATCGGTATATCATCTATATTTTTGTGACAAGCAATTAATTTACTATGAATTTAATGATTTGTAAAGCCATTAAAACTAATTAAATCACTACGGGGTAAATAATCCGGAAAGGCTGTATCCAACCAGATATTATTAATGTACATTACAGTAGCTTCAATTTGATATATTGTTCATATTTTTCGGAGTTATAGATAATTTTCTATGAATTTATTAACCTAAAAGACCATTAAAACTAATTAAATTACTGCAGTAAATATATACTATAAAAGTTGGGTGTATCAGCATGTTACTATTCTACATATTTTTCTGAATCTATACGTATATTCTTTGCTAAATTTGGACTTACATAACTCTAGATATGATTTTTGCAACATTTAATCAATTTCTGACTTTTATTTCTATTACGGAATTTGCAAAGTATATTCCTAGAATATTCCCGCGACGTGGCGCATTCTGGTTCGTCGGTACCACTTCACTTAAGTGACATGATTGCTGCTGTTGGATCGCGATCTGAAGATGGAGAGGACGCGGCTCTACGCGGCTAGGCCGAAGTCCAGGCTTGGGCTCGGCTCTGCGGCTTGGCTCGGCTTGAAGCGATCTGGGACGTTCACTGCAGATCAGACGGCTGTCGTTGACAGTGGCGAGCCGGTGGCGTGGCAACTACGATGGTGGACGACGGTGGTTCGGTGATGATGGTGGGCAGCGCTCCGGTGATCTTCTGGCCTGGATAGTAGGTCGACGAGAAGCGGTCGAGGATGGTGATCTCAATGGTGGCGTAGGATTCTTCCTCTTATTCCTCAGGCGACGACGAAGGGCGGCCGAAGTGGTGCAGGTTGCCGCGGCTCCGGCGAGCAATCTTGTGCACTCCGATGATCTGTAGTCGAGAGGATAGGGTCAAGGCGAGTCAGTGATTCAAGGGGAAGAGGACAAGGGCAAACGGATGCGTCGAGGCGCTCGGGAACTTCGAGTTCGACCTCGATCTGAAGGTCCTCCGGCGCCGGAGAAATCGAGACCTCGACGGTGGGGCTAGGGTTTTACTAAAACACGAAAAAAACAAGACGAGGTGGAGGAGAGGGTATATATGAGAAGGGGCGAAGGAATTGAATGGATTCGCGAAGAATCCACGGGGGCTTGGATCGGGGACGCGTCGTCGTGCGCGCGTCATCCTCCTGACGCGATGAAGAAGGAGGCCAGATAGGCCCCGGTGGTCAGAGAGAGAGGGGAGAGGGAGTGTGCGGGCTGCACCGGTGGTAGTTGGGCCGGCCCTGCTGGCTGCGGCTGCGGCTGCGGCGCATTGCGCGACTGCTGGGTGAGTGGCGGATAGAGCGCGGCTAGGTGAGTTGGGCCTTGGGTTAGGTAGCCGGGTAGATTAGGTTTAGCTATTTTTTATTCTTTTTTATTTCCTTTATTTGTTTATAACTTTTGATTTGAGGCTCCAATTCAGATGAAACTTCTTCCTAAATTTTTGTAAAATCACTTTTTACAATATAGGATATCTATTATAGTGTTTATTGTCCATTTCAAAAGTTCAACAATTAAACAATGAATTGGCCTATAGGGTAATTATTCTATTTTCTTTATTCCCCATATTGTATAGTTCATAACTTTTATTTTTGAATTCGAAATTGGTTCAAACTTCTTCCTACGGTCTTGTAAAATAATTCTTTGTTATTTAGTAATAATTTTTCTCAATTACAGTATGGACAAAATCCATAGATAATTTTGTACTTAAGAATTGGGAAATCCCATTTAGGGTATTGGATGATAGAATTGTTTCTTAGGTTTTAAGTGCAGTGGCGCTTATGCATGCAACATGGTTTTGAGTTTTGAAATCTTGCACGCCAATACTATAATCCATAATCAATCCATGCCCTTTTGCCTATATGGCTACTTAGGCCAGAACAGAACAACATAAGGTTTTGAATCAAGGTTGAGAAGATTTTCAATTCAGAGAGTTTCTTTTCTTTGAGAATTTTCAACAAAGTCAAACAATCAATCAAACTTATTCTGTTAATTTCATATTCCAAAATTAGGAGAATTTTGGGATGTGACAGACTACCACCCTTAAAATAAATCTCGTCCCGAGATTTAGGAAGGCTAGAAAGAAAGAAAGGTTTGGGATCCATTAGGATGCTACCGCCCTTAAAAGAAATCTGACTAGGTCACTTCTCAAGGATTCACTTGGCTCAATTGGTTTTCATTGCACATTCTAATTCCATGATTGATAGTTTCTGAGGAAGCACTTCTTAAACTAGCGAAACTCTCATGGTGGGCAATTAGGAAACGTTTGCTTCACGATACCCATTAAACACGGTTGAAATTCATCCTTACTGTTCATTCCTACGCTTAGAAATGAATGCTTCTGTAAAGGTGGAACAATATACCATTCTATGGTCTAGACTCAACATCGGCTCTTTGCTAAGGCTAAAAAGACACTCAAGATTCGCAAAGCCAACATCACAAGAGTGAATAAGAAGAGTAGCTGGAATGGTGATCAATCCATCCTGCACCCAAATCATTACCCTGTATGAGGATAGGTGAATCACGTTTTTCTATCACTCGGGCATTCTTACTTGCCTTGAAGAATGTTTCCATGGGCACGGACTGATTCTCTATGTATACTCCCATGTATTCAATCAACAAAGCTACTATTAAAACTAAACTATCGATACTTCAACTTTCAGGTTAGGTAATCTACTATATAACATCATGTCAACACTTCATACTCCCACATCTTTTTTTCCATTAGATAAAGCATTCTCCTTCCTAAATGCATTGTGTTGTCAAACCTTCCACTTAACACATCATTATATCTCCAAAGGTTCAAGATAGGAAAGAATAGATTTTATAGGAAAGAAACGACTAAGAAAATAATCCTACCCATAACTATATAAAGCGATCAATGTCACATACAAGGAAACAATCATAGGCAATCAACACACAATCAAACACTTGTATAATAACATTACAGGGGTCTAAACTTAGTAGTATATAACCACAAAATAGTTTAAAAGCATTGGGAACAAAACTAGAGTAAAATAGAGCAACATATAAGCAATAAACAAAATCTGTCAAAACGGGGTAGCGGACTTCACGAATTTTTCTGACCGACTTAAACGCGTCAGGAATTTTAGCCAATTTTTGTGCTTGTACTAAAGGTAATTACGCTCCAGATCCAATTTTTTTTAGATTTTTCTAAGTTACCAATAAAATATAAAAAATCGCGCGGTACTACAGGTCAGGCAGAAACTGCAGCAGTAATTCCACGAATTTCAATCAATTCACACCATTAAAATAATTTTAAAACCACACGACAACTCCAGCAACTTTAGAGTTTCAAAACAACAGATCCTAAACAAGGCATCACATAATATGGTACAGTACAAAAAAGCAAGCAACCTATATTATCATACCACATAAGTTGGTACGATGATTTCCTAAAGAGATAAAATATGGTGGTCCAGACCTACCCAAACTTGGTGAGATGTTCATTTATGTCATGTTATTTGTTCTTTACTTGTAGGCCAACTCTCATATAGTGATTTGCTTTATAGAAAACTACTAATAACATTTTCCAATTCTTGTAGTTTTTATGGTAGATCACATCTTCTACTATTCAAATGAATGGACATCTACAAGTTTGAACAAGGAGAGGTGTTGGAAAATGATAGACAAGGAATATAAGAACTCTAATAAGTATAAAATATGATAGTTCTCTGTAACACAACGGTTCTGAAAAGACCGTGGCTTCTATGTGACATGCCAATCCCTGGATCGGTTCATTGGCCCACAATAGAATAAGATGAATAACATAGCAAAATATCCGTGTATCATAAATAACGAAGATCCAGAGTACCATTATTACAATAAAAGCTTAGCTCAAGGCTAGCTCAAATTATTCAGGTAGCAACATAAGTAAAGTAAATCCTCCATTCTTCAAATTGCCCACAAGTGAACAAGTGCCGAGTGGAGTACCGTGGCCTATATCGATTACTCAGAATCGGAATATCCTACAACATGAAACGTAGCAGCCCCGAAGGGTCAATACATGGAATGTATGGCAAGTAGAGCTAGTAAAGGAGACAATAGTGCTAACATCTACATGCATATTTGGCAAGTGGAGCTGTGTCTAGCTTGCATTTGCAAATACCTTTGTCCTACTTTCATAAACAGTTTTTGATTTTCTTTGAAAAGATCCCAATTAAGTTAACCCAACAATATTAAAACAATTATGAAATTAGAATGAGCGAGAAACATGTCATGAGATCAATATCAAGCAACTCAGTTGTCCATAACCGGGGACACGGCTAATCGATTAGATTATACATCCTGCAGGGGTTAGTACACTTTACCCATGTGACTTGGCCAGCCCAGCTCGTACCATCACTCTCATTTTGGGTGATGATAGGGAGAAGTCCAAGAAGAGACTGTTCGGGAAGTAGCTCCCCAATCCCGACACGCACCGGTCCAACCTACCAAAATTCTACATCTCTGGATACGCGGGTTCGAGTTACCACAACCTACTAAGTCCAACCAACCGCCCATTTCATTATTGGCACATGGTTGTACACGTAAGCTACAAAATAAAGAAGCCAATCATTTTCTCTTGATACCTGGGTGCCTTTCCGCAATGAAACCACCAAAATTTATCAATCCCATCACACCCAGAAGATTCATTGATTAAGTTGTTTTAGTTTTCACAAACCAACACATTTATAAACAACTTTCAGTGATGTAACCCAGCCCTCGTTCATCATAGCATGGCTAAGCACATCTACCAACGGTGGTTCATCTACAAGGAAAGCCCTACCACATAATAGGTCATAGCACAGCGATAGTATCATCCTACACATGCATCTACAAATTACACGAAAATGCATAGAAAATAGTAGGACAATATCATGAACAAAATAGCATCTACTTGCCTTGGTTGTAGCGGTCGGAAGAACAATCCACACGCGAGCAAGTGTTGCACTCGTCACAATCTACACGATACAATTGCAATCATAAACAAAAAAGCCACAAGCATATGCAACAAAGATGATGCATGAATACATGCATGACAAGTGGGTTGACGCTACAGCAACACCACATAATGCTATTCAGTAAAGTTACTGATTGCATGCATGGAAAATAGTTTAGCACAAGGAAAACTATTATGCAAAATATAATGCTCAAAACTAGAGCTAGAACCCAAATAAATCTCCACCGATAGTATATTGTTTGTAAAATCTTGGAAAAATTATACTGTATAGGCATTGCTATTTAGGAACAGTACCAACTGGAATTACTCAAAAAGGAATTATAAAACTCCCTGAATAATTAAAACACTGCAGAAAGCCACTAAATAGTTTCTGCAGAAGTTTTACTGTAAGCCTAACTTTTTAATTCACTTTGAGATTCCCCTTGTTCTACTGAATCCAGGGACATATCATATGCCATTTTTGGAGTTACATATCTTTTCCTACGAATTAATTACTCCAAAAAGGCCATTAACTCATTTAATTAATCTGGACAACATCTTGCTGCAAAAGTTTAAAACAATGGTACAGCAAGATTCTACACGACTTACTGAATCTACACATATTTTATTTGCAATTTTTGGCCCAGCGGATTAATTTCCATGCAATTTACAAGTTTCTACGAAAATCTGCCAATTAAATCGATTAAAGAAATTACCCAGTCAACTTTGAGTGTTGACTGGCCTACGGCTTGCCGATCTGGCGCTTGACTAGTCAGCGCTGACTGGATCGAATCGGTCAATCTGGCGATCGAGGCGCAGAGGAGGGCGGCGGCGGGCTGGCGGCGGGCGCGGCGGCGGCTACAGCGGGCGTGGCCCGCGGCGGGTGGCGATCCAAGGGGTGGAGGTCCGACGGCGAGGTGGCGCGAAGGGGCGGCGGCGCGGCGAGGTGGCATCGGCGCGGAACGGGTCGAGCGGCGGCGGCGACCTTGGGCGGCGGCGGCGGCTCGGTCCAAGGCGGCGGCGGCGTCGGCCTGCAGGGGAGAGGAGGCGGCGGCGCTGCGGGGTGGCGGCGCGCGCGCGGGAGGAGAAAGGGGAGGCGCGGCGGCGCTTACCGACGGCGGAGTGCGGGCGGCGGCGGCGGCTCGCGGGGCAGGGGTCGCGCGCGGGTGGCGGTTGAGAGGAGAGGGGGAGGCGGCGGCTTAAGTGGGGCCCCCCACGCGGAGTTCTAGGCGGACACGGCGGCGGGGCGTTGCGGAGACGGGGCCGGTCGGCGCCGACAGGTGGGGCCCACCTGTCGGTGGCCTGACGCGGGGCGGCGGCGGATTCTATCCGCCGCGCGGGCGGTGGCCGCGGCGCGCGCGCTGGGCGCTGGCTGGGCCGGCGCGGCCCAGCAGGCTGGCGGCGGCGCTCTACTTTTTTTTATCTTTTCTTTTTCCCTTTTTCCAATTTAGTAAAACCTCCGTAACTCCCTCATACGAACTCCGAATTGGGCGATTCTTGTTCCTAAATTTTTGTAAAATCAAGGGGATCAACCTAGGGTCAGGGGTGAGTGGATTCCACTTGTCTACAAGGGTGGAAAACACAAGTCCTAGTAAAACCTCCCGCAGGAGCATTTTAGTAAAGTAAAATAGGATTTTGATAATAGCGATTTGTCGAATCACTTCAATCGATAGTTTTGCATGGAAGAACATGATGCAATGACATGAATGATATGCAGAACCAAATCTAAAATTTGGGATGTGACAAGACTAACCCCCTTAAGATGAATCTCGTCCCCGAGATTCGGCGCGGCTAGCAAATAGGTGTGGGTAGTCCTCTCGGATGTCATCCTCACGCTCCCAAGTGGCTTCCTCTTTGGTGTGGTGGCTCCACTGCACCTTGAAAAAACTGATCGTCTTGGTACGGGTAATCCTCTCCGCTGTCTCCAGAATCTTGACCGGCTTCTCCTCATAGGTCAAGTCATTCTCAAGCTGAACCTCCTCTAGTGGTACGGTGTCTCTCAATGGTGTATCCACCATCTCCGGATGGCACTTCTTCAGCTGGGATACATGGAACACATTGTGAACAGCGGACAGAGCCTCTGGCAACTCCAACTGATAAGCAACCTCTCCCTTGCGTGCTAAGACTCGATATGGTCCAATAAACCGAGGTGCTAGCTTACCCTTAATTCCAAATCTCTTGATTCCACGAAGTGGCGACACTCTGAGGTATGCTCTATCACCTATCTCATACACCACTTCCTTGCGCTTACGGCGTAGCTCTTCTGCCTTGATTGTGCTACCTTCAGCCTGTCCCTAATCAAGGCGACCTTCTCCTCAGCATCCTTAATCAAATCAGGCCCAAACAACTGACGTTCTCCTACTCCATCCCATAGCAATGGTGTCCGGCACCGTTTCTCATACAGTACGTCAAACGGTGACGTCTTGATGCTGGTTTGATAGTTGTTGTTGTAGGAAAACTCGGCGTACGGCAAATTCTCATCCCATCTAGAACCATGAGACAAGGCGCAAGCTCTCAACATGTCCTCCAAAATCTGATTCACCCTCTCGGTCTGTCCATCAGTCTGCGGGTGAAACGCTGTGCTAAACTCCAATCTAGTACCAAGTGACTCGTGCAGCTGGCACCAGAAGTGTGAGGTAAATTGGGTGCCTCTGTCTGATACAATACTCTTGGGAACTCCGTGTAGGCACACAATTCTGTCCATATAAATCTTGGCCAACTTTGCACTCGTATAGGTCGTCTTTACCGGCATAAAGTGGGTTACCTTGGTCAAATGGTCGACCACTACCCAAATGGAGTCATATCCTGACCTAGTCCTGGGCAATCCCGTGATGAAATCCATTCCCACTCTATCCCACTTCCAATCCGGCACGGGCAATGGCTGTAGCAATCCTGCTGGCTTCTGGTGTCCCACCTTCACTCGGCTACATATATCACATAGGGCAATATGCTCCGCGATGTCTCCCTTCATGTTGTTCCACCAGAATCTGTCCTTTAGGTCCATATACATCTTCGTATTGCCCGGATGTATGGAATACGGTGAGTCATGAGCTTCCTGCAGAATCAACTTCCTTATATTCAGATCGTTGGGGACGCACAAACGATCTCCATACCACAAGGTTCCTTGCTCATCCTCGCGGAATTCCCTTGCTCGATCCTCCTTCATCTTTTCCTTTACTTCATCAATCTCTTTGTCTCCCACTTGAGCCTTCCTAATTCTGTCCTGTAGCGTTGGTTGGACTTCCATTGCTGCCAAGTATCCTTCTGACACTACCTCCAGTCTAAGGTACTTGGATTGCTTGCACAAATCCTCAGGCAATTCCCCAATTGTCAGTCCATTGGCGTAAACCTTCTGGCTCAGAGCATCTGCTACTACATTGGCCTTTCCTGGGTGGTATTGTAGGTTCATATCATAATCCTTGATAAGTTCCAACCATCTCCTTTGCCTCATGTTCAGTTCCTTCTGTGTAAATATGTACTTCAGGCTCTTGTGGTCGGTGTACACATCACAGTGTTTCCCCATCAGGTAGTGCCTCCATACCTTGAGCGCATGAACCACTGCGCTAACTCCAAGTCGTGTGTGGGGTAATTCCGCTCATGGTGCTTAAGTTGTCGCGAGGAATATGACACTACTCTCCCATCTTGCATCAACACACTCCCAAGTCCCTGTCGTGAAGCATCACAGTACACTTGGAAATCCTTCTAAAGGTCTGGTAAACACAGAACGGGTGCGGTCACTAGTCGACACTTCAGTTCCTGAAAGCTGGCTTCACACACATCTGACCATTCAAACTTCCTCTCCTTCTTCAGAAGTTCTGTCATCGGCTTAGCAATCTTGGAGAAGTTTTCAATGAATCTCCTGTAATATCCAGCAAGTCCCAAAAAGCTTCGTATCTCTCCCGCATTCTTGGGTGCTTCCCACTCAGTTACTGCAGTCACCTTGCTTGGATCAACAGCGACTCCTTCTCCTGACACTATGTGTCCAAGAAATCCAACAGTGTTAAGCCAGAACTCACACTTGCTGAATTTGGCACACAGCTTGTGTTCCCTCAGCTTCTCCATAATCAGTCGCAGATGTTTCTCATGCTCGGCATCATCCTTGGAGTATATTAGTATGTCATCAATAAACACCACCACGAACTTGTCCAAGTACTCCATAAATACCTTGTTCATCATGGTCATGAAGTATGCCGGGGCATTCGTTAGTCCAAAAGACATAACTGTATACTCATATAAACCATACCTAGTGGTGAATGCGGTTTTTGGTATGTCCTCCTCCCGGATCTTCAATTGGAAGTAGCCCGATCGCAGATCAATCTTACTAAACACCTTTTCTCCTTCCAGTTGATCAAACAAATCATTTATGTTTGGCAGGGGGTATTTGTTCTTGATGGTCACTTCATTCAGCGAGCGATAGTCCACCACTAATCTCTTGCTGCTGTCTTTCTTCTCCACAAACAGAACAGGTGCACCCCATGACGATGAACTAGGCTAAATGAATCCCTTGTCCAACTGCTCTTTCAGCTGCTTCTTCAATTCCTTCAGCTCATCCACATCCATCTTATATGGTCTCTTTGCAATAGGTCCTGTTCCCGGCATCAGGTCGATGAGAAACTCCACTTCCCTGTCAGGTGGCATTCCTGGCAGCTCTTCCGGAAACACGTCGGGGTAATCCCTAATCACAGGCACAGTATCCATGCTAACCCCCTTAAGAGAATTCAGCTTACACCTTCCCGGTCGCGCAGCCGACTTGAATCTAATTCTCTTACCATCCGGGGTTTTGAGTGAAACAGCTCGCTGTGCACAATCTATGTGTCCCCCATGCATAGACATCCAATCCATACCCAGAATAACATCTAACCCTTGTGATTCCAACACTACCAGATGTGCAATGAAGTTGTGTGTTCCAATCCTCACAGTTAAGCCGCGGCATCCCGCACTAGCTATCATATCTCCTCTAGGTGAACTCACTCTAATAGAATCTTACATAGACTCAGTAGGTAGCTTATACTTATCCACAAATGCCCTTGATATGAATGAATGCGATGCACCAGTATCGAAAAGTATAAGTGCAGGGTGAGTGTTGATTGGGAACTTACCAATCACAAGATCAGGCTCATCTGGGATCTCCTCCACATTCATGTGGTTCACTGTGGCCTTCTGGTTGTTGGTTGGCTTCAGTCCCTTCCTCTCCGGACAATTGTCAGCATAGTGTCCCTTCTGGCCACACTTGAAGCATGTCACCTCACTCAGATCCTTCTTCACAAAGCTGCGATCACGGTTGCGGTCATGTCCACCGTGTCCTCCAGAATGGTGAGAGTGTCCTCCCTTGTGGCTGTGGTGGGTGCTCTTGTGGTTGTCATGGCGATGTCCATCGCCTCCATGGTGGTGGCGGTCATGGCTCCCATGGTCACTCCCTCCATGCTTGGAGTGCCCATCATATGAAGTGCGAGACTTGTGGTGCGAACCAGAGTGGTGATTGTTACTCTTTCTCTTGCGGTTCTCCACCTGCTTGTGCTTCCCTTCCAAGATCCTGGCCTTGTCCATAAGCTCCTGGAAAGTGGGGCAATAAACCACCAGTAGCTGCACTGAAAGCTCATCACTGAGGCCATCCAGGAATCTCTCCCTCCTTTTTGCATCAGTGTCCACATCCTCAGGTGCATAACGGGACAGATTGTTGAACTCCTCAATGTACTCAGCTACGGTGCGATTGGTTTGGCGCAAGTTGCGGAACTCCTTCCTCTTCAGGCTTAGAACTCCTGAAGACACGTGGTTGGTCCTGAAACCTTCCTCAAACATTGCCCAAGTCACAGTGTCCAGCGGGTGGGTGATCTGAAAAGTGTCCCACCAAGAAGCGGCTGGTCCCTCTAGTAGGTGAGCGGTAAACCTCACCTTCTCAGCATCAGTGTATCCAACCGTTACCAGATCCTTGTTGACTGAACGCAACCAGTCGAGAGCAACCATTGGTTCCGTTGCAGTAGAGAACTTAGCTGGCCTTAGCCTCAGAAATCTGGTGAGAGTATCTCCCTGAGGCTGGTTGTTCCCATTGTTGTTGTTGTTGTTGTTGTTGTTCTGAGCTTCCATGAACTGGGTCATAACTTGGGTCAGTTGTGCCTGAGCTGCCATGAGCTGCTCCAACTCAGTGGGTTGACGGCAGGGAGGCATCTGGTTCAAAGACATGTAAGCTTAGAAAGAATCAACTACGATAATAGGATTCTACCCATGCATTATGTTCAAACAACAACAAACAATAGCAGACAATCTCAAGCAAGCAACACATCTACAAACAAGTGATCCAGCAACATCCCAGGGGTCATCCTAGCAGTATATACCTACTGAAATAGTTTTACAAGGGTTGGCAATGGTTAACTAAACAGTTGATCAACTAAGCAACAAAAACAGCAATCTGCTAGAATAGTCCAGCAGCGTTCATGAATTATTCTGATTTTTGCACATAGAGTACAGAGAGTTTCGAACCAGCCCTATTTTGTTCAGATTTTTCCCAGATACCAGAAAAATATGAAAAATCATACAGTACTGCTGTATCAGCAGAAAACTGCAGCGAAAATAACACAGATAGTAACCAAACTTGCCATAACTCTTTCATAAAATTCGCACAAATAATTCCTGGGATATTGGAGTACACAAAAGCAACTAAACACTCTTAAACTAATAGTAATTAAGTTTCACATCGATCGAGACTAATTCTAACAATTTTACCTAACAAGGACTAATTGGTGGTCTTCTATCTACTTCTTGAAGAGGTTGCGGTAGGTCCTTGCACTCATGCGTTGGCGCTTCGGTCCACGGTTCAACCATGGTGGCGGAGTATACACCTCTCCTGAATCATCACTTGAGATCTCAAACTCCACCTCTTCTGGATCCTCCTCTTCTTCTTCACTTTCAGCTGCAACTGCAACAGCTTCATCTCCTCCACCATCGTTGTCTCCATCATCATCATCCTCGTCCTCATCATCATCGTTCCCACTGTCATCATCATCACCATTGTTGCCATCATCTCCATTGTCATCATCAGAGGGTGGATTCAGCTGTGCTTGGAGAGCGGCAATCTGGGCTGTCATAGCTTCAATAGTTTGATCCCTTTCCTGGACGGTCCCTTGCAACTGTTGTATATTCTGGGTGTTCTCCTGCACAGTACCATGAAGATGAGCTATGGTTGCATCTCCGCTATCGTGGGCATTCTCCAGAACTCCCACAGCTTCATGCAAGGTGTCAATCTCCTGTCCTTGGACCACCATACCATTGCTAGCAAAATTTGCAATCTCCTTTATCATCATCACTTTCTCAGCTAGAGCTCCATTCTCCCTTTCCATGTCCTCTATGTGCCTCCGAGGGCGGCATGTTGTTCCTGTCGCCCGGGGTAACCACAATGTGCCCATCTTCATCACGCCTCCCATAGTCACGGTAGGGTGAATCTGCTGGCAGCAGGTGTCGGACATGATGGCACTGGCGAGACAGGGCTTCATGTGTGGCCAAGTTAATTCCAAGTCCCCAGTTGCAGTATGTCTTGGTGTAGATCAGGTGCACAGGGTTTGGCAAGGCGGCATCCCTGAAGATGAAGGTGGTGATCTCCCATGCATCCTCACCATATCCATAGGTGTACAGCCTTCTTCCCTTGAACATGGGCAGTGGCAATCCCAATGATTGCGAGAGCTGTGCTAACTGTCTTGCAAAGGGCCTTGGTGACTCCATGGTTGCATACTCAGTCCTGACTTCTCCCATCTATCAATTAAAAGCGGAAAGGGTGAGAATAGCATATGGTAAGAATTTACGAGAGTGAAAGGCATAAGATGAAAGACAGAGTTAATATAAGCTTTAATAATTCTATGGTTTCATAATCCAATCCTAGGTCACGATCCTACAGTCGACACACGGGCTCTGATACCATCTTGTAACACCACGGTTCTGAAAAGACCGTGGCTTCTATGTGACATGCCAATCCCTGGATCGGTTCATTGGCCCACAATAGAATAAGATGAATAACATAGCAAAATATCCGTGTATCATAAATAACGAAGATCCAGAGTACCATTATTACAATAAAAGCTTAGCTCAAGGCTAGCTCAAATTATTCAGGTAGCAACATAAGTAAAGTAAATCCTCCAAAATTGCCCACAAGTGAACAAGTGCCGAGTGGAGTACCGTGGCCTATATCGATTACTCAGAATCGGAATATCCTGCAACATGAAACGTAGCAGCCCCGAAGGGTCAATACATGGAATGTATGACAAGTAGAGCTAGTAAAGGAGACAATAGTGCTAACATCTACATGCATATTTGGCAAGTGGAGATGTGTCTAGCTTGCATTTGCAAATACCTTTGTCCTACTTTCATAAACAGTTTTTGATTTTCTTTGAAAATATCCCAATTAAGTTAACCCAACAATATTAAAACAATTATGAAATTAGAATGAGCGAGAAACATGTCATGGGATCAATATCAAGCAACTCAGTTGTCCATAACCGGGGACACGGCTAATCGATTAGATTATACACCCTGCAGGGGTTAGTACACTTTACCCATGTGACTTGGCCAGCCCAGCTCGTACCATCACTCTCATTTTGGGTGATGATAGGGAGAAGTCCAAGAAGAGACTGTTCGAGAAGTAGCTCCCCAATCCCGACGCCACTAAATAGTTTCTGCAGAAGTTTTTACTGTAAGCCTAACTTTTTAATTCACTTTGAGATTCCCCTTGTTCTATTGAATCCAGGGACATATCATATGCCATTTTTGGAGTTACGGATCTTTTCCTACGAATTAATTACTTCAAAAAGGCCATTAACTCATTTAATTAATCTGGACAACATCTTGCTGCAAAAGTGTGAAACAATGGTACAGCAAGATTCTACACGACTTACTGAATCTACACATATTTTATTTGCAATTTTTGGCCCAGCGGATTAATTTCCACGCAATTTACAAGTTTCTACGAAAATCTGCCAATTAAATCGATTAAAGAAATTACCCAGTCAACTTTGAGTGTTGACTGGCCTACGTGGCTGCTGACTGGGCGCTTGACTAGTCAGCGCCTGGGGCTGACCGGTCAACGGCCGATCTGGGCCGTTGGCCACAGATCGAGCGGCAGAGGGAGGGCGGCGGCGGCGGCCAGTGGCGGCGCGCCTACCGCAGGGAGAGGAGGCGGCGGTCGGCAAGGCTGGGAGGAGAAAGGGAGGCGCGGGCGGCCACGCGGCGGGCGGCGGTGGCTCATGGGCAGGGTCGCTGGGTGGCGGTTGAGAGGAGAGGGGGAGGCGGCGGCTTAAGTGGGGCCCCCCACGCGGAGTTCTAGGCGGACGCGGGGCGGCGGCGGATTCTATCCGCCGCGCGGGCGGTGGCCGCGGCGCGCGCGCTGGGCGCTGGCTGGGCCGGCGCGGCCCAGCAGGCTGGCGGCGGCGCTCTCTTTTTTTTTGATCTTTTCTTTTTCCCTTTTTCCAATTTAGTAAAACCTCCGTAACTCCCTCATACGAACTCCGACTTTGGCGATTCTTGTTCCTAAATTTTTGTAAAATCAAGGGGATCAACCTAGGGTCAGGGGTGAGTGGATTCCACTTGTCTACAAGGGTGGAAAACACAAGTCCTAGTAAAACCTCCCGCAGGAGCATTTTAGTAAAGTAAAATAGGATTTTGATAATAGCGATTTGTCGAATCACTTCAATCGATAGTTTTGCATGGAAGAACATGATGCAATGACATGAATGATATGCAGAACCAAATCTAAAATTTGGGATGTGACATTCTCCTAACATAGGTCTTCTATTGCTAATCCATTTCTAAGGTCACGATCCTACAGTCAACACACAGCTCTGATACCATCATGTAACACCCTCGCCTGATAAGGCTGAGTTCATGTGTATAGTGTCAATCCCTGGATCGGTTCACTGGCACATACAGTACAAAATAATACCAAATATAACTGTGCATCATAAATACAACGAATATGATCCAGAATTTACGTTATTTATACAAGTACACAGCGGAAAATGAATACAAGGTAGATCTCCATCCTTCAAATGTGCCACAGGAGAACAATTGTTGAGTGGAGTCTCACGACCTATGAACGATCACTTAGATACGATATAACCTGCAACATGAAACGTTGCATCCATGAATGGTCAATACATTGAATGTATGGCAAGTAGGCTAAAGTGGTTAACAACATATCTATCAACAACATGCTTATTTGGCCAAGTGGAGTTCAGGCTCATTTGCGTAAAGCAATAGTTTGATCCTAACATTTGTAATAAAGTAGTTTTCCAATACGGTAAATAGGACACTCTGGTTCACTCCCAGGTGCTCCTACCCAATTATGTTCACCCAACAAGTTTTAAGTAATTAAGAAATAAGGATGAGTGAGAAATATCATAGCATCAATATCAGGCCGCTCAAATTGTCCATAACCGGGGACACGGCTAAGCACTTAGTTTATACACCCTGCGGGGGTTAGTACACTTTACCCATGTGACTTGGCCAGCCCAGCTCGTACCACCACTCTCATATTGGGTGATGATAGGGAGAAGTCCAAGAAGGAACCGTTCGGGAAGTAGCTCCCCAAACCCGACACGCACCGGTCCAACCTACACTATCTACATCTCTGGATACGTGGGTTCGAGTTACCACAACCTACTGAGTTCAACCAACCGCCCATTTCATTATTGGCACATGGTTGTACACGTAAGTTACCAAATAAGGAAACCAATCCTTTCTCAGTGTCCTGGGCGGCATTCCGCACCATAAATCCATACTCGATGACCCAATCAATGCCATTCCGCCCAGGTGGTTCATTAAAACATGTTGGTTTGTCATTTAGCAAAACATAAGCCTTTTAAAACATATAACTTTTCATGATGTGATTCCCTTCCTCGTCTAAATAGCATAGCTAAGAAATCTACCAATACGATGGCTCATAAACAAGGAATACTAGGGAATAATATGGGACATAGCATAGCATATACACATCAATTCCTACATATGCAATTCTACAAAAATATCTACAATGCATAGGAAAACAGTAGGACATTTATGACCAAGATAGCACCACTTGCCTTTGTTGTAGATGTAGTCGATTAGATAATCCTTACAATTATATTGGCCTCTTTCGTAATAATCACAATACTTGCAATCATAATAGTTGCACTCCTCGCAATCTAACGTTTGAAGCAAACACAATAAACACCATTCAAAACATTGCAAACATACAACAGTGCAACATTACAAGAAAACAATGATGAACAGATGCATGCATGAAGATTTAATGAGTCATAATGGTTGCATTTAGTGTTCTGAACATAGTTAGATTACATGATGCATGTGTAAAGTAATTTAATGCACTAAAGCTTTTATTACTAAAGTTGTATCGATTTAATATGGTGTATACCACTTTAATTGAACTAAATATGTTTATGTCGTATTAAATTGTGAACTAGATGCTACTGTATAGAGGTAATGCAATTTAGAGACAGTGGCAATTTGAATCACCTAAAAAGGAGTTATAGATATTTTCCTATGATTAAAACACTATTTCAATGGGTTTAAATGTTTCTGTATGAATTTCTGTTTTAACAGTACCAAATAATTTGTCATGCAGTTTCTCTGTATAGATATTGTCAATACAAAACCTTAGCACTTGGATTCACCCTAATCAGAGTTATAGATCTTTTTGTATGATTTAAATAGTGTTTAATGGGTTTTAAATGATTCATATAGTTTCTGTTATCTAAAAATCCAACTAAAATTATATCTGTAATCCCCACGGAATTGTGAGTTCAGGGACATATTATTTGTAATTTTATGAATAGTATTTATTTTCTTATGAATTTATTACTCTAAATAAGCCATTAAACCATTTTTATCTTCATGGCAAAACCTTACAGTCAAAGGCTGAACTAATTAAATATTGATGATCTACATGGAACCAGCTTTCCATCGGTATATCATCTATATTTTTGTGACAAGCAATTAATTTACTATGAATTTAATGATTTGTAAAGTCATTAAAACTAATTAAATCACTACGGGGTAAATAATCCGGAAAGGCTGTATCCAACCAGATATTATTAATATACATTACAGTAGCTTAAATTTGATACATTGTTCATATTTTTCGGAGTTATAGATAATTTTCTATGAATTTATTGACCTAAAAGACCATTAAAACTAATTAAATTACTGCAGTAAATATATACTATAAAAGTTGGGTGTATCAGCATGTTACTATTCTACATATTTTTCTGAATCTATACGTATATTCTTTGCTAAATTTGGACTTACATAACTCTAGATATGATTTTTGCAACATTTAATCAATTTCTGACTTTTATTTCTATTACGGAATTTGCAAAGTATATTCCTGGAATATTCCCGCGACGTGGCGCATTCTGGTTCGTCGGTACCTCTTCACTTAAGTGACATGATTGCTGCTGTTGGATCGCGATCTGTTCGTCCTCTGATTCCTTAGGCAACGACGAAGGACGGTCGGGGTGGTGCGGGTTGCCGCGGCTCCGGCGAGCGATCTTGTGCGCTCCGATGATCTGTAGTCGAGAGGATAGGGTCAAGGCGAGTCAGTGATTCAAGGGGAAGAGGATAAGGGCAAAAGGAGGCGTCGGGGCACTCGGGAACTTCGAGTTCGACCTCGATCTGAAGGTCCTCCGGCGCTAGAGAAATCGGGACCTCGACGGTGGGGCTAGGGTTTGACTAAAACACGAAAAAAACAAGACGAGGTGGAGGAGAGGGTATATATGAGAAGGTGCGAAGGAATTGAATGGATTCGCGACGAATCCGCGGAGGATTGGATCGGGGACGCATCAGCGTGCGCGCATCGTCCTCCTGATGCGAGGAAGAAGGAGGCCAGGTAGGCCCCGGTGGTCAGAGAGAGGGGAGAGGGAGTGTGCGGGCTGCGCCGGGGGTAGTTGGGCCGGCCCTGCTGGCTACAGCTGCTGCGCGTTGCGCGGCTGCTGGGTGAGCGGCGGATAGCGCGCGGCTAGGTGGGCTGGGCCTTGGGTTAGGTAGCCGGGTAGATTAGGTTTAGCTATTTTTTATTCTTTTTTTATTTCCTTTATTTGTTTATAACTTTTGATTTGAGGCTCCAATTCAGATGAAACTTCTTCCTAAATTTTTGTAAAATCACTTTTTACAATATAGGATATCTATTATAGTGTTTATTGTCCATTTCAAAAGTTCAACAATTAAACAATGAATTGGCCTATAGGGTAATTATTCTATTTTCTTTATTCCCCATATTGTATAGTTCATAACTTTTATTTTTGAATTCGAAATTGGTTCAAACTTCTTCCTACGGTCTTGTAAAATAATTCTTTGTTATTTAGTAATAATTTTTCTCAATTACAGTATGGACAAAATCCATAGATAATTTTGTACTTAAGAATTGGGAAATCCCATTTAGGGTATTGGATGATAGAATTGTTTCTTAGGTTTTAAGTGCAGTGGCGCTTATGCATGCAACATGGTTTTGAGTTTTGAAATCTTGCATGCCAATACTATAATCCATAATCAATACATGCCCTTTTGCATATATGGCTACTTAGGCCAGAACAAAACAACATAAGGTTTTGAATCAAGGTTGAGAAGATTTTCAATTCAGAGAGTTTCTTTTCTTTGAGAATTTTCAACAAAGTCAAACAATCAATCAAACTTATTCTATTAATTTCACATTCCAAAATTAGGAGAATTTTGGGATGTGACACAAGAACTTTCAGGTGACCAAAGTTGAGTAGCATACGGAGCGACCCTCGTACTCAAGGGACTTGGGATTTCCAGTCTATGGTCTATCAAGCATATGATTCAGAGTGGACCTCACTTTCACCTTAACCACATGAATATGCCTATGATAGGGGCAATGAGAGATCAAAGCTAACGAGTACCTTCCTTTCAGCATTGGGAATCCTTTCAAACCTTCACAAAACCGTTTTCTCAACTTTGTTGAGTCACCACTTATTCTATGAGAACCTTCTTGAGAGCATAGTTGTCATTCTTGTGTTTGTTCCAAAACTTGGTTAATTATGTCATGACTTTGATGCTTGTATCTCTAATATCTTTACTTCTAGTATTCATATGAACTTCAGAGGTGCCTCAGCATTTATATTGTGCTCTTCAAACAAAGGCAAGCGAGATACCACTCTATCATACCTTATTATGAGCATTGCAATGTTGCTTATGTTTATGTTTCATGCTACTTATTATTATTGAGTTGGTTTCTCTTCATAGCTTGCAATAACTATTGAGTAGACTTAGTTGCATACTTCTTATTATGAATTGTCTAAGCATCTACTCCTGTGCTGAGAATATTTACATCATATGAAGTAAAGTGTTCATGAAAGTTCTTTTATCGCACTCAGTTTTCAACTGAATTGCTTGAGGAAAAGCAATAAGCTAAGCTTGGGGGCTTGATACGTCCAAAACGTATCTACTTTCTCGAACACTTTGATGTTGTTTCTTCTCTAAACTTGTGTGATTTCGATACAACTAACATGGACTGACGCTGTTTTCAGCAGAATTACCTTGGTGTCTTGTTTTTGTGCAGAAAATGAACTATCAGGAAAAATCCCGGAAAATATGCCAAAAATTATGTTTCACCAGAAGATCCACGGAGCCATAAGGGGAGACATAGGGGAGGCCTAGGGAGGCCAGACCCACCCCAGGTGTGGGCCCACTAACCCCACGCCTAGGGGAGGTTTGGCCACCCCAGGCAGCTTCTCGGCCTCCCTCCATGTCTATAAGTTGCCTTCTGACCTAAAAACAGAGGGGGGTTCGATAGTTTTCCAGAAAGAGTTCTGCTCCGCCGCCGCCACCAGAAACCAAGATTCGGATCCAGAAACTCTGTTCTGGCATCCTGCCGAGACGGGGAATTTGGAGAGGATCATCGCCATCGTCATCACCAACGCATCTCCATAAACCACCGATGTTTAACTCATCCATGAGTGAGTAATCCCCCGCTGTAGGCCTAGGGATGGTAGGGATTGGATGAGTTCTATCATGTAATCGAATAAGATCTGTTAGGGGCATAGTGCCTAGTATCTCTATTAGTGCTATTTGACTTTGTTGCAACTTTTTGTGCTTAATGCTTGTCACTAGGGCCTGAGTGCCATGATCTCAGATCTGAACTTATTATTGAATCATTATGATAGTATTGTTTGTGATCTTATCTGCAAGTTGTGTACACATATCATTGTCTGGATCCAAAGGCCCCAAAGTGACAATAATTGGGACAACCGGAGGGGATGGCTGTGGTGTGAGGATCACATGTGTTCACGTAGTGTTAATGCTTTGCTCCGGTGCTCTATTAAAAGGAACACCTTAATTACCAGTAGTTGCCTAGAGGCCCCGCTGCCACGGGCTGGCTGGATAGAAGATGTTGTGCAAGTTCTCATTGCGAGCACGTATGACTATATTTTGAGTACATGCCTAGGATTGTTTAGTACTTGGATGCTTGTTATTATTTATCTGCAATGCCCTAGTTCTTTGAAGTTACATATTTAGACTCGTCCATGCAACGCCCATCCATCCATCCCTATGCCTACCACACTCGAATCCTACTGTTACTATTGCTATTGTTTCACTGTTGCTGTTAATGTTGCTGTTGCTTTGTTGTTGCTACTGATAAACTTCTGTGAGCAAGAACTATTTCCAGGTGCAGTTGAACTGACAACTCAGTTGTGAAGGCTTACAAGTATTCTTTGGCTCCCCTTGTGTCAAATCAATAAATTGGGTAATACTACTCGTGAAGACTGTTGCGATCCCCTACATTTGTGGGTCATCACCGGCTTCCACCTCGAAGTTTGCCGATATAGTGAAAGAGGTGAATCGAAACCTTTGGGGTGAGGTTCATCGAGAACAAGGGAGGCCTCTCATGGCGTTGGTGGTTTGAAACCACCCCCTCTCCAAACATAGACATACTTCCCCTCAAAGGAAGGAACTACATGAAACAAACCCTTGTGTCTCTGTGTGCTCCACTTTGGTTACTTCTATCCTTTATCGTGCTTTACTTAACTTGTTATTTCTTAGTGTATGTGCTAGATTGACATATAGGTAAATTCACCTTAGTTGCATAATCTAGACAATTTACCTTTTGTGTCAAACCCTAATTTGAAAAGGAGTAAAATTTGAAGTAGCACCTATTCACCCCTCCCCCTCTAGGTGCCCATATGATCCTTTCAATTGGTAAGAGCCTCGGCTCTTTATTCGTGCTTTAACGCCTAAGAGTAAATGGGTAGCAAAGGGGTTGAGAGAGAGGATGAGGAAAGTATGACGGTGTCCATGGCGGACCTCAAGAATTTGGAAACAAACTTGAGCTCCACCTTGGGCAACCAGATTAAACAATTGTGCGATCTATTCGAGCAATTTGTTAAAGCCTCATCCCCTCCCTCACCTCAAGAGGGACTATCACCACTTCCAAAGGTGAATGCCACGTCATCACCCGCGGGTGTGGTGGGGGGAAATGAAATCGCTAATCCCTCCACCAAAAAGGATGGTGGGAAGGGAGAGCACCATGAGACTCAAGGATGGTACTCTCCCGACCCTCAAATTCCTCACCCTCATATAAACAATATAGGAGACCCACCTAAGCTTGCTGCATCTTCTTTTGCTCAATGGAAATCATTAATGAAATATCATGTGTGCAGCTCTTGTATTGAATTGTGGAATATCATTGAGGAAGGACTCCGTATTGTGGATCCAACCAACTTGACAAGAAGAGAATTTGTCAATAGTCAACTCAATCCCACCGCTTTGCACATGATTCAACAAGGATTGGGTACAAAATATTACCCTCACATTGAACACCTCGACACCGCCAAGGAAGCTTGGATGCTCTCACAGAGTTATATATTGGAAATGAGAGCATGATAAGAAACCGGTATGATGCACTGAGCAATGAAGACGAAGGATTCTATATGAAGGATGGTGAAGATCATGAAGACATGTATCAAAGACTCAAGTCCACTGCCACTGCATTTAGGAATGTGGGTGCCTCGCATGTGGATGATGCTTGGATAAAAAGGAAATATGTGAGTGTCAACACCCGGATTTTTAATCTCAGATGCCTGTTATGCCATACATCGCAATCCCAGGATTACCATTTTTGCGAGACAAAACAGATTGGATATTGTAGCATCCCAATTGTCTAACAATTGCAATGCTACTAGCCTAGTCTACATAGATGCTACTTCCTATATATAATTGTTGCATCCTCATTATATCATGCTCATGTCATCATGCCACCTTGCATTTGAGCATCATATAAAACCCTTTTCATTTGGTTCTTATCTCATATGCATTGTAAATTGTATTTGCCTCTTGATATTGTATTTGGTTCTTGATATATTGTTTAAATGCCCAAGTTGAGTTGGGGGCATATCTTTTATTAACTCCACCACCTTTCTTGTCATCACCCATCATTCCACCATTCCACCATATATGAGCATTGCAACTTATTTGGTTTTACCTCTAGCTCATATGTGTTGTTGTGGATCCAATTCTTTTGCCACATGCTCTCATCTTGGCATCATTTTGTTTTCACATTATTGATATATGAGAGCCACATGGCCACCTTTGCATGCCTTGTGAGTGGAACCATTTTTTCCTAGCTTCCATATGGATTATCATGGAATTATGCTCATGTTGGAATATTTTTGGGACCATTAATCATCTAGTGGAACCTACACACTAGCATGTCCCATTTTATTTCAAACATGGCCATCTCCAACTACTCCACATGGGGCATCCTTTTTAATTCTTTTTGCTTGGCTTTTATTCCAATTTTGGGAATGCATAATAATAATGCCATGTAATAATATTGTTTTCACAAGAATCAACATGGCAATAAATATTTTGCATGGGCCATGCAAGTGCCATCTTTTCTAGTATTGGTTTTTATTTGAATCTTGAGTGGCTCCTCGTCTCTCTATCTCTATCTTTTCTTTTGGCTTGATCTAGCTGATCTTGCTTAAACCCCATCACCATATCTATCCATGCCATCATCCCCTTCTCTTCTTTTCTCTCTTTTGGCTATCTTGTTTGAGCTTGTTTTGTGCATGCTTGAGCTTGCCAAGGGATTGCCACCACCTCATCTTTTCCTCTCTCTCTAATCTCTCTCTTAATCTATACCTCTTCCATCCAACCTAAAACCATACCCCCCTAGTACCAAACCCTAATCTACCACACCTCCTCCCTCTCGGCCTCTCTTCTCTCACCAGCTGGCCCCACCATGCCACCTAGCTACCCCATCTAAGACAAACCCTACCCGAGCCATGCCCCCTCTCCTTCCTACCCGAGCTCCAACCCTAGCCCGAGGCTACCACCACCCCAATCCGAGCTCCTCCCTCCCTCTCTTTCTCTCTCTGCCTGAGGACCCCACCACCCGAGCCTGCCCCTGCCTCCTTGGCCTCACCCTGGTCCCACATGCCAGCTCCCTGCCCTGGTCCTGCCCTGCCGAGCACGTGAGGAGGAAGGAGGGAAAAGGTGGCCGAAGCCACCTTTATCTCCAACCACTCCCCCCCACGGCACCTCCTCTCCTCTCCGTCCCTATCCACCCTCTCTGCCTCTCCCAGCTACCCCCAGATCCACCCAGCGGCGCCCTACCCTCTCCCCTCTCTGCTCCATCGCCACCGTCTACACCATCGTCTGCACCCTCGGCCTCCACCGCGTCCAGCCGATCCAGCCGAGCAGCACGTCCGTGGAGCGGCCTGGGAGATCAACGGCGCTTCCCTGCTTCACCCTGAGCCCGGCGACGAGGAGGAGACGGACCGGAGCCACCCGAACCAGCGCGAGCCCGACGCAAACCCTAGATCCTCTGGCCGTCTGCCTCGACGCCGTTCCTCTGCGTCTCGAGCCGATCCAACCGCACCGACACACTCTCGGTGAGCTACCTGATCTCCTGGACATGCTCCGCCGCGCTATCGTCGTCCAGAGCCGTCTTGCGTTTCATCGAGCACGCTCGGTGCACCGGCGAGCGCAGCGTCTGCTCGCTCCCCCGCCGCACAGAAACCCTAGCTAGGCCACGCACGCCTCCCTGTCACCAAGCCCAGGCCAGCGCAGTGGTTCCGCCCCCGCGCGCGGGCCTAGGTCCCGCGTTCGAATCCCGCGCGCCGCGCTTCGCCGCGTTCGGCACCGATCTGTCCGCGAGGAAGAACCACAGTGTCGCGGCGCCGTTTTGCAGATACCCCCTCCAAACCCTTTTGCCTCAACCCGCAACCCATCGAGGCCCCACCTGTCACCGGATGAACATTCTGAAAAGCGCCCAGTTTCCGCCCTCAACCCGCATCCTCGCTATGCCGCGTGGCACCCTCCCTTGGTCGCCCGCTGACGTGTGGGTCAAGAAAGCCAGCCCACTGTCATGCTCGGGTGGGCAGCGATCATAGTGATAAGTTTTTCTGCACGCTGTGTTGCCCAGTCAGCAACGGGCCCACCCGTCAGTGGCTGTGGCTGAATCTGTCTGGGTATAAAAAGGTTTTCTGGATTTCGGTTTTAATTCAAATCTTTTCAAAATTAATTCAAATTCAAAATTCAAATCTGTTTTAATATATCTTTTAAAATATAAACCCAATTTAAATAAATAATATATGTTTTGAGATCAGAAAAATATGAGGAATTCAAATATGCCATTCAAAATATATTTTTGACACTTAAAATTTCAAGTTGACTTAAATTACAATAAAATACCCTTTTTCCTTATTTAATTAATAACTTTTGTTTTATAACTCCAAATTTAACAAATAATATGTCTAAAATGATTAGCTCGACGAGACCTTTCTGTTTATGCATTCCATGATC